>JAUMJK010000232.1:1378750-2757500 GCA_033558105.1 Coccyzus lansbergi
CTTTGCAGTGATTAGTTTTGTACTAGTTAATAAAAGAAAAAAGCATTAAACTATTTAAATAAAATGTTAGAAGATCCACTTTCAAAGTGCACTTTGTTCTTAAACTCATGTTTTCAAATCTACTCAAATGCCTAAGACTGATATTTCTGTAAATTTACTTACTGTTCAGCACCATTTGTTTTGTTTTGTTTTGCCAGTTTGCCAATATTTTGCTCAAGTATTTAAAGAAAATTTAGGAAGATGTTGTAGTCTGTTAAAGCTCTCAAACTCGAGTCAAAGAAGTCAAAGTCCTGGAATATCTCAAGGCGTATTTAGAAATCGGGTATCTTTGCAAGTGTTTCAACAGTGAATCTAATCTTGGTAGGCTTGCTAAACCAAAAAACAGTTGGGAAATAAGGCATATGAGAACAAATAGTCAAGAAAATGTTTAATAGCTATGTCACTAGGTTTTCTGCCTGTTTTGAAACAGATATCTGAAATGACAACCTCAGACAAATGTTTATAACTATTGTTGACAGACAATAATGTCCCTCCTCTGGCACTGGGGGGACTTTGGAGCATGAACTACTAAAATGTAAAAAGAGGAGCGAGGTCTGAATTGAAAGGCAAGGCTTTCATGACAAATTTAGCTTGACTTTATCACAGAGTGAAATTGTCCAATTGTAAATAAATGAATCTAGATGAAGTTTTCTCATTTCCTGATTAGCGATCAAATTCTAACAATACAATAATTAAAATTTCTGTGAAAGAAAATAAATATGTAGTCATCAGTGAACATCAGTGACTAGGTGTAGAAAACCAGCTGAACATAGTTCAGTGGGACTGAAAAAATGGAATTGAATCTCAGGAACAGTAGGAAAGTTCATGAGAACTTGAGACTAAGCTGCATTAAAAGTATCTGTTTAACGAGATTTATGTAATCATGACTTAAAAGCAATTTGAAAGCAAAAGTTCCCATTAATGGGATCTAAGATTACAAATAATTTTAACAACTGGATAATAGGCTTATATGCTCTTTTTTGATTATGAAAGAGATTTTAAAATCCTCACACAATATATTCAGAAAAGGAAATGAATTAGATTTTATTAAATTAATTTTTTTAATCTGTCATTCATAGAATTTCAAAATGTTTGTGTCATTTCACCTTTAAGAATTAGCTGACTTCACCACAGGATTTATCTCAGTTCAGCTTAAAATTGTTTAAGACTTTTCTAGGGTAATCCAAGATAAAATGTCATGGGTTATTTTTTGTTTCTTACGTGTAAGGGACAGGTAGTTTTTTATAAATCAAGCAATGCATAGTAGTCTATTTTAGTCCATGGATCATATGTCTTAACACTTGTATTCTTGTCTCACACACACTACATTATTATTTGTTCATCCTCAATGAAAATGACCATAGATATAATCTCAAACTCAAACAACTGATTGAATTACTTATGTAATATGCATGGTACTTTATCAAAATAAATTGACAGATTTTGATTAAACAAAATATTTTAAAAGGAGAAAGCTTCCAAAACAAATGTCATATTTTTGGTTTATAAGTGCAAATAAATGCATTGTGGCCCCGTAAGATCAACATATATCTGGACAGAGAAGATGTATTGAAGTATTGATATTAAGGAATGCAAAGGTAACTGTTGTAGGAAACTTTGGCTGCCAGAAAAGAAAGAGAAATATTTTATGCATACGAGTAAGGTCTTTAACAAAGCTTGAAACATGAATAATTAAGGTTTCATTTAATGTAGCATTGAGTATTCTGGAAGTATGTGTATTCCTGGAGATTTGATATTGCTTTCTTATATTCTTGAGAAATCTTCAAAACCAGAGTATTTTCATTTAAAAACTAAAAAATTAACTACTCTGAAGGAATAAGTAGGAGTTGATAATTTTATTAATTATTTTCATTTAACAACCGCTAGGAATTTTCTGATATCTGTTAAAGAACTTGAAAGATTACAAAAACCTTTTTAAAAAGAATATTTGTCTAAAAACAATGACCTGCTTGTTGAATGTGTACACACCACAGTGATTAGTCTTATAAATCTTTCCTCATTTAAGAGAAAACAATGAATGTTTGGAAATAGTTGTAGAAATATAATCAAACCAATATAAAAATTAAGTTAAAAAAAGCTCTCTCAAAGGAGAAATATCTAATAGCAAAGAAAAAAAGGCACATAATGGTACCACAGACATGAATGGACAATCATTAAAGTATACAGAGAATGAATAAATATTAAAACGCAAATTTGAAAATATATCTAGGAGGTGGTTTTGTTTAGGTTCACACTCCATTGGGCATTTTTGTGGGATAGCTGATAGAGTGAAGAAGGAAATCCTTCCCTTACACATATTTTATGAATAATTTATTTATTCTACAAAACCATTATAAATATTGTACAAGATTTGTTATGTCTTTGCTGTATGTGTTACTCCTCAGTAACTCAGGTCAGTAACAAATTGCTGTGGATCTGAATAAAGAGCACTGCTCTTCAGTCATGATATTTTACAATTTTATTATTCCATTTTATGAAATTTTAATGTCATCTACATTACTTGAACTCTATAAGTAATATTGTCTTAACCAAAGAGAACTGAAAAAGAGAAATCAACAGAAAATACATGTATGAAAACTGAGACTGATAGATTTTCTTTAAAAAATTGTATCTGATTCTCTACTCAATTTACTTTGGTTGAGAAATATGATCACTATATGAATTCATTATATGAATAAATATTCATTTAGGCCCTGAAAGACAAAATCTCTGCAATAGTTTATCCTGGCCACAAACTTGTTAATAGTCTCTATTTAGCTACTGCACACTCATTTTGCCTATTTTTAAAAAGTCACTGTCCACCTCCATTTCTCTCTCCCTTTAAATCTTGAAAATGTTGCTACCTTTAATGGAAATAAAGCTTCAGCATTGAACATGACTTTCAAGATGGCATATATAGGCAAATTTCCAATAATATGCATAAGAGATTCACAGACTTGTGAGGCATGAATTCAAGACTACACACGGGAAGAGATAAAGGAATTGCATGAGATGCGAAAGACAGAAGCCAGTCAAAGACAGATAACAAAAGTAACACAGGAACAAGTTGCTCAGCTATTTTTACTACTAAAGCCTATTTTTATTTCTTATAAATGTCAAGATTTCCAAGTGCTGGAATTATGCTATAGTGCATACATAGTATGTATGTATATCACAGCCACTTGGCTTCTGAAGATTTGAGTTTTTGGCTCATAACTTCCAGAGGTCATAATACTACATTCCTGAGAGATATGGCAGTGAATCTTGTCTTTTTCCTCACTTGTGATCTGTTTTTTAAAGACTTTTTCTTGGTGTATGCCATAAAGGCTACAGCAAAAACAGCTTTTACTCTTTTGGCTCTCCTCAAAACACTGCTGCATTGCCAAAAGTACTTTGACAACTGTGAAAGTACTGGTGTTCTAAGATCAGAGTCAAAACTTCTTTTTCACCAATATTTCTACCTCATCTACTGTATCTATTCATATCAGTATTGTAAGAAAATTGTAAGGAAAACTCTTGCTCTGATTCTGTGTTTGTGGAACACCATAATTGACATGTGTTTGTGGGAAAGTCTCCAAGCTGCTAAAAATGCAAATATGGAATTTTCATTTATTGGTTCAGAACAGTCTGAAACAAACAGAGCTCTAAGCAGTTTAGCTGGCAAAATTGTAGTGCAATAGTATAAATACCTTATGTTTCTGTTTTCTATTCTTTAATGAAGATTTAGTATTCACTTCTAATTGCCCACTTAGGAAAAAAAAAAAATGTTATGAAGTACTAGAGTTCTTGGTCATTTTAGATGAAATATTTTAAAAATGAATGCTGAAAATATCTAACTAGTCCCTTCAGAAAGAGAGTGAATTTTACTGTTTATGACTGTACTTTTTAATACCAAATTATGTGTAGAATCCCCCATATTGACTGTGCTGGTAGCATCACGTAATCTGAGGGAAATCCAAATTTCCAAGTATAAAATCTCTTTTTCACTTGATTGCTACTTTTTCAAACATTGACTTTTCAAGCTGAGCTTTTGTAGGATGTGTGAAAATACCAAGACATTGGTTTTTTATTTTATTTTTTAATACAGAAGTTTAAGTTTATGCCTTTAAGTTTATGTCTTTTCAATGATATCCCATTTAAAAGATTCACCAGGAGAAGACAGATGACTAGAGACTAACTTTAAGCTTCTTTTGAGACAGGGAACTATCTTGTAATTCTAAGACTTCTCAAAAACTCAAGGAAATCTAAGTAATCTCTAGAGTTCAGGAGAGTAGGTTTCAATACAGACAATTTAATTCATATTATAAATACTCAGTTGTTGCACAGTTACAGGAGCTGTAGATGGTTCCTGATTCATATCTAACAACCTAGGAATTGTTGACTGAAGTTGACTGAAGACTCATTGTCACAGCCCGGACCCATGAGACACACACTCGTGTCTGATCCTGACTGGGGGAGAAGTGGATTCGTTTGTCTGTGTGGCAGTCAGGAAGCCAATAACGTCACTCCTAGGGTGAAAATCAAAAGCAACATTTATTTCTGGTTCTGGCAAACATCAACACGTCAAGATACTGGGGCACACATCTAAAACATGGAGGGATGCAACCACCCAAAGTTACAGAAAGGAATCCCCGAACACAGCCCAGGTCCTTCAGTTCTGATCTGACATGCACACCACAGGGCAACAGGAGGGAGACACAGAGAAAAAGAGTGCAGGGGAAAGAAAGAAATTACATTGATGGCAACAGCAGATCTCAGGAACATGTGGTGTCAGCAGCAGCTTCTTGCAGGATGCATGGTCTACACTGGGTTGATCAAAGGTGGAAGTGAGAGTGACCCCTTGCCTGGTTCCTCTGAGTTCTTTTATAAGACCCATGTGACCCCCATCTGCTTGTGTCTTTTGGGAGGGTCTGGTCTGGGCAGTCCAGTGGGTCAAGGAAGTGGGGAGTAGGGGGCAGCACCCTCTGAAGCATCACCTTGCCCGCTGTAGCCAGCTCTTGATCCCAAACTCAGCTGAGTGATGGACAGCTGTGCCCGCTCCTGCCCTGCCCTTCTGCTGAACACGACACTACAGACAAGCTGGCACCACAAAACATACAAATGGGGAGTCTTCAGACAAAATGTTTATGAAAAAGAGAGAAACATAGTCTAACTTTACACTCATCAATGACAAATCGGTGTTAACATTTATGCTAGCTGATTGGAATAGACTGCTCAGGGAGGTGGTTGAGTCACCTTCCCTGGAGGTGTTCAAGGCACGGGTGGATGAGGTCTTGAGGGACTTGGTTTAGTGTTAGATAGGAATGGTTGGACTAGAAGATCTGATGGGTCTCTTCCAACCTGGTTGTTCTATGATTCTATGATTAAATATTAGCGTATTTTCATTATTGACTCCTTGATTCTTCTAGTGTACATTTCCAAAAATCATAGAATCATAGAATCATGGAAGTTCAAGTTGGAAGGTACCATAATGATCATCAAGTTCCAACCCCTTTGCCATGAGCAGGGACACGTCCCACTAGACCTGGCTTCCCAAGGCCCCATAGAATCTGGCCTTGAGCTCCTCTAGGGATGGAGTATCCACAACTTCCCTAGCCAATCCATGCCTCACCACTCTCCTAGGGAAGAAATTCTTCCTTATGCCTAGTCTAAATCTGCCCCTCTCCAGTTTATACCCATTGCCCCTTGTCCTATCACCATGAGCCTTTGTAAATAGTGCCTCCCCAGCTTTCTTGTAGGCCCTCATGTAGATAAACCATTATACAGGAAAACAAACAAAGAAACAAAAATATTTTGTAGAGTGAAATTCTGAATAAGCAAAAGGTAACTATTTAATGTAGTAGTAGTAGTCAGAGAAGTCATATCTTCAGAGAAGTCAAGTCTAGAGTTTTCCATCCCCTGGGTTGCCCCTTACTTTTGTATTAAAAGCCTTTAAATTTAGAAATAGAACAAACAAAGAAACCATACTCAGGGAAGTGCTTAAAAAGATGTTTTAATAAGCTGGAGAGGTCTGAAGCCAGGAAGGGGACTGAATTTTCTACTCTCCTACTTCTTGAATGGAGGTTCTAAACATTGAGTCAGTATAAAAAGTTTATGGTATCTCTTTTTCCTCTTCTACAATGAACTACAGGAAAATACAGTACTAACCTCATTTCTGAAATGTTCTGGATGTCCTAGCATGCTGTAGATTTTATCTAATCACACCTTAATAAACTGGGCCACTATGAGAATGCAATTTTCCTCTCCCTAGCTGTTCATTATTTTTTTCCTGTAACTCAGGCAGGGTGTAGAAAGCCATCTGCTGAGACATATATGCTCTAAAGAATATTAGATGGCTGAAAGTATTGAGCAGTGAAATGTTTATCGAGTTTTAGGTAACTCCAGGACATGGGTCTGCTGAGCAGAGAGAGTGCTCAGTTTTTCTTTTCAGATATATGAGCTTAATGATTAAGACTAAAAATGTACTTTATTTTATGATCTTAAGACTTGAAGATTCAATGTTGGGGAAGAATATTTTGCGTTAATAGTCAGCATGTATTTATGTCTTTATTTGTAAATTCAGTATACCTGACACCATTTTCTGACTGTGAAACTGACTTCTCAGGAACAGTTATCTTTTCCATTGTAGTGCCAATTTAACTAGGAGATCTTTCATTAGAGAATTGCACTGTCATACCCAGGAGAAAATTAAAAAAAAAAAAAAAAGAAGAAGCACAGTCAAGATAAAAAAACTAGAATTATGTAAATATAAGAATTAATTTTCTTGCACGGCTAAAAATATGTTTTAGCTTGAAGTATTCTTTCAACCTCTTTTTAAATAAAAAGAAAAGTAAATGTAAGGGGTCTACATGCTGTATCTGCAACTGAAGATTACACACAGTTTAGACTGTTCTTTGGCACTGAGAGCATCCATTTTTCCAACTATCTCATCTTATGTCTCTGAATAGCATTTCCTCACATTTAAACTGTTTATTGGAAATTACCTCTAGCCAATACTCAACCACTGAGCCTTGCTTGGGATTCGTTTGAGGAAAGTTTTGTAAATCCAAATCAAATCTAAAGTGTGAGTATTAAGTCCACTTTCTACCTGAGTATTCTCCTGACTTAAAGACAATCAAGTGCCATTGTCTGGAAATATTCCTTGGCTTCATTAGGCATACTATTAGAAGTGTAGACTCTTCCCCAGACAGTTCAGATTCACTTCACAGGATTCTGTGAATATAGGATTTCAACAAATATCTTGTCTGTGTTCTCTGTACATGAAATCACCAAGCACAAATGTCAAGTTTGTTACAACTGCTTTGTCCAACCTCATGTGCAAACTTTGCAGAAAGTGCAATTTTAATATACAGCTGCAAAAGTAATATTCAACTAAGCAAAAAAGCTCATTTATAGTACAATAATCTCCTGACTCTAACAACTTAATTTTAAGATTCAGTAATAAAGGAACACTTTGTTCTTCCAGGTAATAGGTATTCTATTCATTCAGGTTTCACATACGGAACAATTCTATTTGTGCACAAAAGAATTAGAGATCTAGTAGAAAATGTGAAATCTATGGTCTCATAAAGACAAAATTACACAGAATATAGGTAAAAAAATTTAAAATATTAAAGAATACATGGATGAAATGAAAACTATAGATTTTTTTTTTCTAACTTATGAGGACTCACTTTGGAAAGTTAACGTACAGAAGAGAAATTGGGATTTTAAAGTAGATGTATTAGCATGTAGATATATATGCTTGTAGACATATTGGCTGATGGTAACCATTTCAAATCAAAGTGTATATTAGATTTCAATCAAGGGAAACTTGTGTGTACTCAAATAAGCAATTCACTTACATTAACAAATCCAAATATCAAGGTACACAGTAAGAAAATTCCAGTTTAATACAGTGTTCTCTGCTAAAAATTCTCAGCATTAAACATCAGGAACTACCAAATGAGGTCAGAAAATTCTAATTAAGCTAATAAAGGCACTGTGACTAGTTGGGGAAAATTAAATGCCTCAATGCTGTATGAATGGAAGCATGACCAATAGTAAAGCAGTTAAGAGAACCATTTGCAGAGCACATTAACATAAAGTTTTTATCATTCAACTTATATACATACGAATCAGGTCCATGATAGGAGCCAGCATCTCTTTTACATTCTGTTTAACATTTCATTTATTTGTAGCAATTTGTTAAGCTACCTGGGATGAAGAAACACAGAATTGACTTCATTATTCTTTAGGAAAAGCACAGCAATCTAAACTTGTGTTTGTAAAAGACAGCACTTCATTCTGGTTTTTTTAGTGGTCAGTTTGTGAAAATGCATTCAAGGTGTCTAGTTTTAGATTATACAATAAAATCTTCAGAGGATTCATTTTAAGCTTTTGTCAAAACCTCCCTCAGGGAAAAGCATTAAGTTAGGAGTTATGGTTTAAAATAACTTTTAGAGCTTCAGATTTAACTTCAAAATCAGAAGAATTATACTTAATGCAGGAAAAGTTCTCATGTGTCTCTGACTTTTCCATTAACATCTCTGTTGACTTCTGAACAATGACATACATTAATGTCATCACACGAATATCAGTCTTTGACATGAACTGGAGGGTCTGCTCAGCATGTTGGCTTCTTTCCAAATTTTGCTTTAGTTGTCTGAAATCAGACTACGTTTTATTTAAACAATGTATAAAAACATTTAATTCATAAAATAATTATTTACACTTAGATTACTAAAAATTAAACAGGCTTATGGAAAAAATTATCTAAATATCTAACTCATTCTTACTATTTTCAATGTCTAAAAGAGACATTGTTCATGAAATCCAAATTATATTATATGAAAAATGAATGAACATGACATGAAATTTTAGGAAAACCATGAAAAAAGCTGAAAAAACTAAAAGGAAGACATAAAGCACATTTGTGTGTATGTATATGTATATATGTATATATATACATCTTTCCTCCCATGACACAAGTTGTTCAAGTGTTCTCTTCTGTCTAGCACTGAAGGACTCACACACACAGAGTCTGCATTGAAGATCATTTACTTTTTTTAGAAAATATATTCTTTAAGAACTGAAAGTACTCTGTCTCCACTCATACTATAGGAAATATCAGTATCTTCCGGATACATTGGGGAAGATAACAAGCCTCCAGGAGTGAAAGAATACTTCCTAGTACTCACTTTTCGGCAGCCTGGAACAGATCTGTGTGGAATAGACCATTAGGAGAACTTAAAGCATAAATTACTTTTGCTTCGGACTTTAAACAAAACCCACCCTTGTCTGAAAAATAAGATATTTGTCCATAATCACACATTTATACAATATAAGTGCATAAACATATATGTAAAATATAGTTAAAATATACTAGGAGTGCATATAGTCATACATACATAATTTACAATAAATCATACTTAAAATTCATAAGCCGTGGGTTCACTGTGACTTCCTATTTGGGCTACTACAAGAGCTGCCATATTGAAGCCTAAGAAGAAGGTTATTCTATACTTTTCCTTCTGTCAGCTTTTAATAGATCTAATTGCCTAATTATGTGCTCCAGTGCAGTGGTGGAGAGTTGTAACATTTCTCCTCTCCCCCAGGGAACATGCAGTCTCTGGGAAGTTGCCATCTGCTTCCATTTAGAATACTGGTGAAATACACATTTAATCACCAAGGGTTGCCAACTTCATCTGTCACTAAGCTTTATTCAGAAAGGATTGACTGTTTTATTATTCTAATTCCTCTTAGATGCTGTAAAGAACATCCTAGTAGGAAGACCGGTTTATGAACAGAAGTTAAGAGAGGTATTTGCTATTGAAAATTACCACAATACCAACAACTGTACTGTAAACAGAAAACAGTTAAAGTCAGACATTTCAGAATTATTATCTTATTTTGCTAGTCATGAGTTCATCAGTTTATGAAATCCATGTTCTGAAAAGTTCCAATGACCATACACAGCAGATGTTAACACCAAACCAAAACAGAACAACATTGTCTGAGAAGTAAGCAGTTTGGGCCTATTAACAGTGTGCAGTTCAACTTCATTCAGTAGTTAGTGTCAACTAGTGCTCGTAAAACGTAGTGGAAATTAAGTGATTTAACAGCCCATATGAATTGATGGTTATTACATGATGCAACTGAAAACAGTGCCACTGTAACCTCCTTGTGCTTCTCCAGAGAGATTTAAATTCCATTGTCTTTTTCTGGGTAACTTGCAGACATGGAACTGTTGTATATGTAATAATTAGGAGTAAAAATAACGAGAAACATTTTTTCTAGGAAGAGTTGTCCATGTAGTCAGTTAATTAGACTAAGTACAGATACTGACTGAAATTTTTCCAGTGTCCTCAACAGTGGTGTTGGAGACTTGTCAAACATCAGGCTGTGCACCATCTAGCATTTTTGTAAGAGGGAGACATAACAACTAGTAACATTTAGAGAAAATTCAAGACATCTTTAGTAGGGTAAGTAGTTCTAGTAAAGAGAAGCTTAACTGAACTGAGATCACATTTATAAGCTAAAGATCTGTAAGGTCAGACTTCTAGTCAATATCTTAGACCATGTAAGCAGGTTTTCCAATGTAAATTATAACTTCCAGTTTTCCCTTTCTCTTTTAAGTCTTTAAAGCATTTATAATCTTAATCTTTACATCTCACTGGAATGCTTCCCCATTCAACCTTAAGGCAGAGCTCCAAAATTTGTCTTTTTCATGTCTTGACTTCTCAAGGTCATATTCTACATGACTGAAAATTGTAGCTATGGCCTCTGTAGAGCAACTTAGGCAAATCTGAATGCATTACTACTTTGTTTAGCTAGGGATAATTTTTTAAGAGTGTAAATTGTCATGGGAAATATATTCTTGATATAAAATATGTTTAGATACCAAGGTTGTGGGCAAAATAAACTTTATATTTATAAAAAGTTGACAATCCTGCTCTATCATATGTTCTTTCACACAGCTCCACCAATATTGATAATAAAAGCTAAAGATAAATAATTAAAAATAATATAAAAGAAAGTAAATTCAGTGTCTAGGGGGCATTGTTTTCTGCTAGTCTACAATATGAGTTCTATGCCAGTAGATTAATTTTCCTCTACTTTTTTCCAAAAATTATATAGCAGTGATTAAATGCATAATCATATTACTGCAGCACCAAACTCCTCTAATATGGAGTAATATTAGGTTGTTAATTTCTTTTACCCAGAACATTCGGTAATATAATTTTTGAAACAATAGAGTCTATATCTTTATTACACTTCAATGTGTCTGTCTTTGCTAAGATGAAAACTGCAAAATAATTACTAATCATAATCATTTTGAATTTGGTGTCCTGCTATTATGCATTGTTTAAGTAAAGGAATTCAACTAGTGAGTTAAGACATTTATTTTTGAACTGATATTCAGATAACAATAATGAAACCTCATCAAAAGAGGAGAAGCTTCCATCATGAACGAGGAGCTGATGTTGTGATTACATTGTGATTGCTATTTTGTCTTTCTACAAATCCTCATCAAGACTTTTTGTGTAGTTAAGCATCATTTGGATAGAAAGATAGGGAGGGGATGGAATAAAAACAGTTAATTAAAGTCTGTTACAAATTAAATAAATTACTCTCCCAATGCTCTGAAACCAAAACAGCAATTTCAAACTATTATATCCTTTTCTCATCCTGCACTCCCAAAACAGATGAACAAAAGCTACGAAAATACAGAGCAAGTTTAATTTTACTTTTTCTTTAAACCAATGTTTGTGGATTTTTCTAGGGTCATTTTTTTAAGGTACTGGTGTTCCATAGTTGCAAGCCAACACACTTAAAGAAAGAAGAGTACAGTAAGTCTTTGTCCTACTGTGAAATGAAGCTGTGTTTACACCTAGATGACTCTGTAGAGATTCCCCTCCATGGCGTCTTTTTCATGTTCTGATTTACCTGCAGATCACAATTTCCCTAGAGCTGATAATTTCCTGTTTACAAATAACCCTAATTATTACATATACTGCTCATTTTCTGATCTCAGTTCTATATTTTAGTTTACCTATTTTTTACTTTAGGCATGAGTATACTACAGCAACAGCTTGACTGTGTGACTCCTTCCATCAAGACTGTATCTACTTCAGCTTTACACAGCTTAGCATACTTTATGAGATTAAGAGAGCCATTACCATACTTTATGAAAACACTTTTTACAAGATCAAGTGTGTTATTTGCTGTCAAGTTACTTTTCAGTTGTCACTCTTTGTTCATAGCTGATTTCTGTTCAAAACTCTGTAAATGCTCAAAACCTGCATATTTCAGCATTTGGCCATTATTACTACATTTTCTTGCATCCTACTCATTCGCTCTATGTTGTGTTTTTTTTACTGAAGTGCAATAGTTTCAAAAGCTGTAGTAGTATATCAGTAAAGTATTCTTACTATCAATAGCAAAACCAAAAGGATTGCTGTTACCTAGTCCTAGTATTCCAAATCCTTAAAGGCATCTTCCAGTTTGACTCAGAAATGTGCAATGGCTGTACGTCTACATTGCCAACTACTTCCCCAGTGCTAAATAACTTGGTATCCAGTTTCTGCCTAATCCATTTAGACTCCAGAAGCCTGACACAACACTTATGAATGCTCAGGAGCTTGATTTAAATAGTCTCTTACTAAATTGTCTACCATATCTAGACAGCATCAGGTCTTCACACAAATTAATCTTGCCATCTTCATTTTGCATCTTGACCATTGTGGTGTACTTTCACCCTTTAAATGTAAAACTAAAAGGATAAAAGTCAGAAATGGTCAGAGGTCAGGGCTAAGTCATTCATCTTCCAAAAAAAATTTCCTTTATAAAGAATCAGTAAAATCATATTTTGTCACTCCCTGAATCCAATAATAACTATTTCTTCCTAACCAATGGGGAAAAAAAGTTAATTTTAATGAGTTCTTAACTGAATGGACAAGTCTATATGTAATTATCTTGAAATGAAATATAAATTCTGGAATTGGTTCTTTAGTATAGCTACACTTTTTTCTTCACATCTTATGGATCTTTTTTGGTTATATGCATTTTTATATTTCTGACATACTTTTCAGAATTTCCACATAGTATTCATGAGAGTGACCATACGCATCCATCATGACCACCACTGAGGGCTATTGCTTGAGAAGGTTCATTGCTAAAGGTCAGATTGTGGGGACAGGGAAGAATGCCATCACACTTGTGCTGTCCTATGGTATGCTTTTCAGAAAAGGCTAATTTTTCACCACTTCTTTTCAGGTTATGAAGTTAAATCACCTACTCATCCAGTAATAACTGGAATAGGTAGTCAAGAGAAGTTATGGATCCCTCCTTCCTGGAAGTGTTCAAGTCTAAGTTTTGCAGGCCTTTGAGAATGGCTGGGGCTGTGGAACTATATGATCTTTAAGAGCCCTTCCAAACATTCCATAATTCTGTGATGATATGTTTCCCTAGGAACTGACATAATGAAGTTATTGATGGAAACAGGATGTAAGGCTGGGTATAAAATTTATATTAATTAACATTAACACATTTCTGTATACTATATTTTTTATCCTTCTCTAAATGTGAATTATCTTTAGAGAGTCTTGCCATAAATGCTGTATTTTGAGACTACTACAGAACAGGAGCCTTGGAAATCATTAAGTCTTTGTGGAGCATGTCAGAGAAATAAATATTAATTAGACAACTTTCCCCCTTCTATTTTTCACTTCTTTTTTTTTTCTTTTTTCATTTAGTTACCTTTAAGGGTTTTTTTTCTCCCCCCAATCTTCTTTGTTTTGTATTGTTTTAATTTCATGGATAATACATAGAGAAGCATCACATGAATCTTTCATGATGTGTTCCTGCCATTGCTATGACTAATAAGAATGTCTTCATGAGAGTTATTGCAACTGAAAGAATCTTGAAACTGAATAAAAACTTGGGATATTACAAGTTATTATGAACATTGATATTCCCCCCCCCCTTTTTCCCTTTATCATGCATAATGTATTGATTTAATTTGAAAAGTGAAAAAACTTATTAACAAGTCCTACCCACATTTCCTTGGGCACAGCACAGAATTTTCCTTTAGTAGAACCAAGGCTGTGCTTTGCAGATCAATATTAAGTGCTGGTTAAATGATGTCACATAGTACACAGAGGGGTCTAGTTGTTTCACACATCTGATTGGCAGTGCTGAAGTCACCAGTTTTTTCACCCTCCATGAGGTCTACAAGCCAATCCATAGTAGACTTTCAGTCCTCTCATCCAGATATTAATCCAGTTAAGCCCAGATCTGAAAATAAGTTATACTAAAGACACTGCTCTAAAATACGTCCAAGGGGATAATTCTAATTTATTCACATATTGTAATTAGAAACTCTCAGAGATGTAGAGAGCTTTTGGGCTTTTTGATCTGTCTTGAAGGAAACTAAGCATCAAATTCCTGGCATCTGAGGGTTTAAAGCAAATATTTGCAGCTTGGTAGATCCCACCCATATAAAGTTACAAATTCAGTGAAAGCCTGAAAGACCTCAAAAGTAAATAAATTTTTAAAAAAGCTTAGGTGAATTAATTATGATGTTACTAAGATATCAGCTTAGATTTCTGCATTCTTTTATTTTCTGTTTGCCTATATGAAGAAAGAGTTTTTGCTGTCTTAGTTATTAAACCATCACTCTGAAATTGCAGTAATGCATGTTACCTGGTATTTGTGCCTAGATTTTGAAGTAATTGTATTTTACTAGAATTTTCAACTAAATATTCCTTTTCAGTCATAATGCTGTAAAACTGTAACCTCTTAATTATGTTTTTGTGTCAAAAATGCAATATAAAATTGTAGTTCAATATTTTTTCTATATATGTAATTACAAAATAACATTATAGCTGTCTTCATATAATCCTCTCATCTGAGAGTTCCTATACAGAAAACATATATTCAATAAGATTCTGAGCTGTTTTACAGTCCTACTGAAATAATTCAGTGTAAGACCTCCATTAACAGACAGTTCTGAGAAGCTTAATATTTAGCCTAAACTTGATATTTTTCCATTTTATTCTATTAAAGAAAACTTTACAACTTTTCCAATAGCACTGAACAATCCTTCTTCACTTGTGTCTTTATAAAAATCTTTTCAATAGCTTTCTTCTCCATTAACATTAAATTTCTTCCAGCTTACCAGTGTCTTTCTCGTAATTTAATGCCAGACTTCTATACCCACAGAAGTGATCTAACCAGGGTCATACAGAATCCATTATCTTGTTTTATCCAGAGCATGATGCCTCTGGACATCCACATATATGCATCAATCAATATCAGTTTCTCTTCCTTTCAATATGTCTCAGCTTCACTTTGGGAATTGCAAAAATAAAGGAAGGACAATGATTTATTAGAAAGGACAGAGACATTAAGTACTAGACACAAAATTCTAACAGAAAATGCTAGTTCCTAAAGCTAGCATAGTATTTGGAAACAGGCAGTAATATATTCTTCTTTAAAAAAAGTACTAGTCTGCATGGTATTGAATTATTCCCTTGAGTGCAAGTTGAAGATATCTCTTTGCCAGGCTTCATTGTTGTAAGCAATGGCAAATGTAATAGTAAAATTAACTGTCCCTGAGATCAAAAACTGTTACATGAAAAAACATCAGTCAGGATACCCCAGCCATAGTGAATACTTTATGAATTTTTCATGGTCTATAATGAATTTTACTGTATTGTGAATAAGAATAATAGGTAAGTAAAAATTATTCTAGTATTATATGTCTTGCTCAGCACTTTTGAGCCCCCCATCTGATATATCCACATATGAAAGTACTGTTCAAATACTATTGTCCAATGTGTATTTGTTAAAAATTGAAAACATTTTGATAACTGTAGACTGTAGAAGATTTGAAATATTCCAGAAGATATTAATATGACTTTTAGCTATCCATAATCTAAAAATGTGTATGGTGCTTATTCTTACACCAGATTTTACAGAGCACAATAGTTAGAATGAGAAATAAATATCCTCTTAAGACAATACAGGAATATCTCCTGTCTTTGTGTGTTTTCAGAATTAATTCGTTTTCAGCAGATAACCTTAGGACAATAATGAGCTATCAGATATCAATATTAATTTTTAAAGGAGAGATAACATTATCTTATCTGTGCCTGTGCATAGACATGCATATTTAATCCTCTGAATTTTATGCTATGTTTTATTGGAATGAAAGCAATTATGGTGCTTTTAAAGACCAACAGGAAGTTGTGCTAACTAAGAAATATAGGCCAAATAAAAAAGCACCTTGTAAAAATGCAGTTTATAGTTTTCTCTGTGAGTTGGGTTTGGTTTTTTCTTTCCTGCCTTCTGGAGATCCACTTCCTGATACTCCTAAAGTAATAACTAATGAATCTTATCTAAATAGTATCATTTCTGAGTATAGTGCAAATAAGCAAGATTTTGATTTCAAAGTTGAGCTTTGAAAGGTGGTAAAATGACATATTTTCATAAAATTTATCTCACTGAAAATTTGATTAATTATTTTACTTTACATACTCTTGTTATAAAAGCATTTCCTTTCCATTTATCATAATGCACACTATTACAACTAGAGTTATGGAGCACTTTTCAAAAAAGAAACTGTTGTGTTAAAAAATTAAAACCACACTAAAGCATGCCCACTCAGATGTATTTGTTTCACTGATCATTAAATGGAGAGAGAGGAAAAAAGCTCGGTTTTTTATTATGTTTTTCAAAAATAAATAAACAAAAGACTAGATCCAGCAAATAAGTTAGGCATCTAAACTTATTCCAGAGAAAAAGAAAATAAAATAAAATGAAGTGAAATGAAATGAAATAAATAAAATAAAATAAAATAAGTAAATACCTCAACATAATCCCAACAAAGGCACAATAATAATCCAACAGGAACAACAACAAAACCAAGCATATTAAGGACAGTGACGGGATTCTTCGTGTTCATCATTTTTTTTAATTTATTTTTTTAATATAGATACCTTGCAGATAGAGACTATAGAAATAATGATTTGAATTTATTATTTTAAAATCTTTAGGAAAACATTTCAAATTTCTAAATAAGAAAGAAAAAACCATTTCCTAATGTAAACTTTCATGAAAATTCTCAAAAACTTAAACAAAATTGAATAATGATTGAAGGAACCATTCAGATTCTTCAGGTTTAAGTGTCCACATCCATCTTTTGTAAAAGATCGGGGTCATAAGTGTATGAGCCAAATTAGACAAGTTCAGATTGTAGACATCTTGAACTAGACAACAGAAAGTAGCGACCTGCAAACTGATTTGTAAATTATTGTATCGAATACTTCATTTATTATTAAAGAAATGACCTGAAGAAACTACACTGTAGTCTCATTTCTTTAGGTAGATGCTCATAATACTTCCTTCCAAGTAGAAAAGAGAGTGTGCAGATATCCCTGATGCTTGCGGAACTACAAGGTAAGGGTGTGCAAGCTCACGACAAGCAGCTTAAGTAATGCCCTAAGAATCTATTAGCACATGTTGCTGAGCTAAAGAGGGGAGGCAGCATGTAAGACTTGATGTCACAAAAAGAAAATAAGTAGTGCAGATCTTGACATGTGCTATCAATGTTACTTTCTGTTAAGGAGAACGAAACAAATTTGTGAATAATAGTCTAAATGAAACATTGAACTTGATTGTCTGTGAAATAAGTTTCTACTTACTTATGCTATTCTTTATGCAAAATGATTTGGCATTTTGCAGCAGAGTGAAGGATATTTGGGAACAAATAAAATGAATAAAGACAAGAAATTATGTACTTGAAGGTACTTGAATTTATACTAATGTCCTGCTTGCCTACATAGAATTTGAATTCAATTAACTACATACGTGTAATGAATACTGGCCATTTGTAGTGGATTCAGTCTGACCAGCAACTAAGAATCAACTCAGTTCCTCTGTCATCCTCCCCCTCAGTGGGAAGAGGGGAAGAATGAGAAAAGGAAAACCAAGAACTCTTGGACTGAGATAAAGACCATTTAACAGGAGAAGAAATGTTATGTGTGCAAACAAAAGTAAAATAAGAAATTTGTGCAACGTTTTACATGAGCAGGTATATCCACCCACTTCCAGGTGAGGTCTTGAATGTGTTTTCTCATCAGTTTCTTGGGAAGAAAAATGCCATATCCACAGATTGTTTTCCATCCCTCCTCCTTTCTCCAAGTTTTTACTACTGAGAACAATGTTCCATGGTATGGAATATCCCTTTGGTCAATGTCAATGAGCTGTCCCCAATTTCTTGCACACCTCTACCCATTCACTACAGGGTGCATAGTGGGAAAAAGAGAAAGCTCTTGCACTGTGTAAGAACCACACAATAATATCCAAAATACTGGTATGTTATCAGCACTACTTTAGTTACAAATCCAAAGTACAGCACCATGCAAGCTGCTATGAAGAAAACTAACTTCATCCCAGCCAGATCCAATATATCACCATATCTCAGGATTAAACTCACCTGCATGAACCTCTTTTACCAAACAAGAGTGTAATGAAAATACGGTGTATGTTTAATGCAGTCTTTTAAACAAGAAAAAGATTTCTTGCCTATTTAAGCATTACTCATTTGGACAGTTCACTATTATTTCTTTAACTAAAACACTTTATCCAAGCCACACAGTCTTCACAAAGTCCAACTGTATTAGCTTTGTATTGTCACATAGGAAAGGACAGTGGATGCCAAAGGTATAATGCTGTCTATACAGATGAGACAGACAGCAAGAAGAGAAGTAAATTGGGTAAACCTGGTAGACCAAAGATCTCTTACAGCACTGAGAAGTGCCCCCAGATCTTTTGACTCCTCCCACGATGATTTCATGTTAACAAAAACTTAAGTCCTATTATTTGCTTTAAAGGAATATATTTCACAAACTCAGATTGCGCTTAAACTGGACTTTAGCCACAATGCAACATGAATACCCAAGATTAGCATTCCCTATTTTGTTCAAGTCAGAGAACCAAGCCATCAGCTGCTCATAATTCCACATGTTTTGGAGTTAGATTTTATGATGACAGATATTATTGTTACTGAGCTTAGGAAATTTTCAGACTTTTCAAAAGTGAGGCTTTGCTTTCAATTTACTAATGTTTGTAATATATAGCAATGATAAGTGATAGCATGGGAGAAAAGGAGAAAACAAACTCCAGACAAGCTTGTCCAAACAGATAAGGACTTAATATATACGGAAATTAAAGTATCTGTCTTTCCTTGAGTAAACAAGCAGGTAAAGCTTGTACACCTTCGCTTCATAACACTCATGTTATGAGGTGCCCATATTTCTGACACTAGGCATATGCATCATGGGGAATTATTTATACTGTAGCTCTTTCAAGCATAAACAGAGATCTCATTTATTATTCCTCTGACGTACAGCGTAAGTACTGAGTTCACTGTAAACTAAGAATCAATAATCATGCTAGATTAAAATTATTAATATAAATCATTATCAGTTTTAGACACTTGCCTGAAAATCATAATATTAGCATGGATTAATCCATAAAAAGAGAAAACAATAGAGGAAAGAATGAAGTCAGATCCATAATTACAGAAAATAGAGTAGGAGATCTATTATACAGGCACAGCAATTTCAACTTCTCCTGCATTTCTAAGAGTGTTTTGATTTGGACTTTTCTTCATTTTGTTTCATCACATGTGACTGAAACATCTAATAAGACAACTTGCTAAGACTAAGAATTAGAGCATCATAGAATTGTTTGGGTTTGAAGGGACCATAAGACCATCTAGTTCCAACACCCCTGCCATGAGTGGGGGCATCTCTCACTATATGAAGCTGCCCAAGGCCCCATCCAACCTGACCTTGAACATTTCCAGGGAGGAGGTATCCACAACTTCCCTGGGCACCCTCTTCCAGTGCCTCACAACCCTCATTGTGAAGAATTTCCTCCTTATATCTAGTCTGATTCTGCCCCTCTCCAATTTATAGCCATTCCTTCTCATCCTATCACTACATGACTTTGTAAAAATTCTTTCCCGGCTTTTCTTGTAGGCCCCCTTTTGGTACTGGAAGGTCACTATAATGTCTTATTTGAGCCTTCTCTTCTCCTCCAGGTTGAACAACCCCAACTCTCTCAGCCTGTCCTATATGAAAGATGCTCTAGCACTTGGGTAATCTTTGTAGACTTCCTCTGGACCAGTTCCAACATTGTCATATCCTTGTTATGCTGAGGATTCCTCAATTGGACACAATACTCCAAGTGAGGTCTCACAAGAGAGGAATAGAGGGGCAGAATTACCTCCCTTGACCCACTGACCATGCATCTTTTGCTGCAGCCCAGGATATGGGTACCACTGAACAGTCCACTCATCAAATACATAACACTGTAGTACAGAGAGAAAGACATTATGGGGGACCACGTCAAGGGCTTTACAGAAGTCCAGATAGATCACAACCGTTGCTTTTCCCATGTCTGCTGATGTGGTCACCCCATCATAAAAAACTACTAGGTTGGTCATACAGGACTTGCCTCTAATCACCTCCCTGTCCTTCATGTGCTTTAGCATATCTTCAAGGAGAATCTGTTCCATGATCTTCCCAGGCATAGAGGTGAAGATGACAGATCAGTAGTCTCCAGGGTCATCTTCTTTATCCTTTTTAAATCTGGGACAATGATACCTTTCTTACAGTCACCAGGGACTTCATCTAACTGCCATAACTTTTCAAGTACCATGGAGAGTGTCTTGACAGCCACATCAGCGCCTTCCCTCAGGACTCTGGACTCTGGATGTATCCACTCAGCTCGAGGACACTTTTTTTTTTTTTTTTTTTTTTTTTTTGAATCTTTACTCTATGTTACATCTATCCTGCAGCTTTTTACCTCTACGGAAATTGAGATAAATTTTTCATAGTATCATGAAATGTGACCACAACTTATTCATGGTGCATAGAAAAACATAGATTTCCTGTCTAACCTGTGAACAACTGGAATTCAAAACGATCTGTTCTGTTTTCTGTAAAGTACAGGGAAATGGGCAGTTATTTTATTCTACCGCTTTCCTCCACAAAATAACAACTGTAGATCCCCCAACCTAGTTTTTGATTTTGTGGTTCATGCTGACTTATAAAAGCAAGGTCAAACATGTAGATACTCTGTTCAAGCGTGCAAAATGCCCACTGTCTGTGACTTCCAGAGAAAGTCCTCTAAGAAATCTCTGGATTTCTAGAAAAAAAAAAATGATATTGAAAGATCAAGTGTCTGAGCATTCCTGAAGTATTTTATTCTCCAAAGCTTAGTACAAAGCAGTCAATAGGGAGCTTATTTCAGTAAAAACAATTTATGAGTAGACTGAGTTTCTGTAATTCCCACCAAAGATCATTTACAACATACTCTCAATAAAGTTATTTAAAAAAGTGTTTTATATGTTTGTTCTCCATGTACTTACTTTCCCTGTCAACATTGTTTGACAAATTCCACACTGTGTCTGAGCTTTATTGCCCACAGGATGTTTTATATACACTGGATATTGTTCCTTGCTGCAGTCCTTGAGAATAAATCTGTCCATCTCTCAAGGCTGTATTCTTTTAATGATCAGTAATTGACCATACTATATTCATCCACTTTCAAGGAAGTTGCCATGATATTTTCCTTTTACTTTTGGGTGTCTCCATTTCACCATCTAGTATTCTGTACAATGTCAGCAAATCTATCGGTCAGTCTTGAAGTAAGTCACACATTTCGGTTACTCTTTGGAGAATTTTTGTCTAAGGGTGGCTGCCTTGAGACACAAAAGGTTAAAAAAATCCCTCAAAGTTCTGATAAAATCATAAAATCAGCCAAAACCTGTACCAGGCTTATTGAAAGTGAAAAGACAAGGAGGAGGAGGAGGAGGTAGTGTGTGCAAAAAAACAGATTACATTCTAATAAATGTTTTAACTAGATCAGGCAATGATGTTTATTGAGTTGTAGATTTTGAAAAGAAGAAAATGAAGAACTCTACCAAACCTTGAAAAAAGCATGCCTATTTTAAAAGGCAGAGATGGGGAGTTTCATGTCACTGAAGTGACACTGAAAGAGAAATCTCTTCAGTCATTTTTCTAAATATCAACTTGTTCAATGAGTCTTTCCTCTGTTAGTCCTGCAGGACTTCAAAGTCACAGAAGATCTGTCACTATCTTCTGAAAAAGACAAGGTGACAGCCTGTCAAAAAAAAAAAATATCAATTAAGTCCAGCCTTCCTTTAAACAAAATTATTGTGATATTGAAGTATTGAAGTAGTTCAAAATATGAAAATATTGTCATCCTGATATATTTCAAAATACATTTATTCCTAGAACCAAGAGTAGCTGCCATTTCAGATGTAGGTGAGTCCACAGATACTGCATTCCTTACTGGATTTTTTGTACATTCAAAATACAAGCTAAATCAAAGCCCGTGGAAACTTTTTTTGTCCTGTTTTGTCACCCCCTGCCAACTTTATTACACACAAAGGAGACATTCAGACATACATTATGTGGTTTCCTACAACAAAATAGCATATTTATATGGTAAAAATATACAAGTGCACGTTCAGTGGCATGAACATGCTGAGCTGGTGTAGTCATGGCAGCTGTTGCAACAATAAAAGGATTATCTTCTCCCAGTCAACTGGCTACTAATTTCCCAAACTGTTACACTCCATTCACAAGGTCCTGTACAATCAAAGTTACAGATCATATTTTTGTAATAAACCCATAAATAACTATTGGTGTGGGTTTGGGATTATTAACCATCCATTTATTTGATAAGTTGTAAAAACACATTGGACATTTTTATTAACCTGTTGCAGAGGCTGTTGATGATAAAGTAGCTGTATAGGAAAAAGTATATTGAAGTCTTTAAATGTAGCTTGACTCAATTAAAAAAAACCCCTTAATTTAGAAACCATACTTAGTCATAGAGATTTTTTTGACAATTGCTTGTTGAAATTTACATATTTATTAAACAGTCAGAGGAGTAAATTTAAAGGTGACAACAAACAGAATCAAAGACAATAAAGACACAATATAAATATAAAAAATACAACTATGAATTGAGAGAATTTTGGAACTCTGCTCCTGGACTGGAACAGGAACTTTGTGCATTGCCATCAATACTGTATCCTGCTGAAGCTGCAGAAGCAAGACATTCTCAAGTCTTCTTTAAATGAAGGGAAATGGATTTAATAGAAAAAAAAAAAAAAAAAAAGCAAACTGATTACATGAGACACTCAAATGACAGATTAACGTTTAATGTTCTGAATCAGCTCAAAGTGGCAGGTCAAAGAGCAGTCCCTGAAACTTGATTTATATCTTAAGTCCAATATGCAAAGTTGTGACATTCCCAACCTTAAGTCTAGATTATTTACAATTTCCTCATTTCAGCTAAAGGACTATGATGAATAGTCTTTATAAAAATAGAAGGAATATTTATAATTCAATAGTAAAACTAATAATATTGTTACATAACTTTGTAGATGATAATACTTTACTGTAAAAATGAGCGTAAGAAAGCCCAAAGACCTAGTTCATGAAAAGATTTCTTGCATTAAGAATAAGCATTTGTCAAACTGTTCTGCTTTAAAAGTCTGTGGAGATTGTATTTAACATTTTCTTTTAGTGAAAGTACAAGCTAGGTTACATATTAACGTTCTACTGCAGACTGGGATTTTCTGTGATATTTAATACAAATCTCAAAATTTTATAATTATTTTAATTAGCTTTACCTTTTGTCCCACCTCATTTGACAGAGAGTGAAGAATGTTAAAAACAACCTAACATCTGTACATTAGGCATGGAAATTACAGTGAAAATGCTGTATGCTGTTATCATTATTAGCAATGGTAGTTCTGAGTCTGAACTGAAAAGGTAGATGAACTGCAGAATTACAGAAATGTTTTCCCTGGAATTTGTATTTGTGCTGCATAAAAGTAGGAATAAGGAATGAACTGCAAGATACAAGATATTCAGGACGCCAGACATAATACAAATTGTCAGAACCAGTAGCTACCAGAACACAGAAGATAAAATATTAAACCATAATAGAGATGGTATATGAAAAGACACCCTGTCAGTTTTCTAACTTCTTTTCAGGTGCTCACTTTCAGAGTTGGAGATATCTTTGCGTGTATATGAAAGTTTGTACCATAAGCAGCCTCATATATTCTGAAGTCTGTAAGGTAGACAAACAAGAAAGGACTATTAAAGAAGAACCAGAGACTGATGAAACTTTGCACATTTTGAGAATGTATCTGTTGATCATACGGTCTTCTGAAAATAAAGGGAAAATAAAAATAAGAAGTAGGAAAACCCGAAATATTGGCCTGCTCTTTTTTTCTATTTAAATCTCATAAATATTTAGTTATGATAATTGTTCCTGTTTAACACCATTTTGCATATAGTGTGACTCTTCTGGCCTTTCATATATTGAGAGAGTCCAGATGAGGACATCACATTTCTCTATTATGGATAGCAACAAATCAGTAGAGACAAAAGATTATGACAACCTATTTATCATAAATAGTTATTCTCTGCACTCCAGACTTAAACTTCAGTATTTTCAGCCCTGCCTTGATGCTTATTTTACTGTATTTTTCTGTAGCTGTTAAGAAATCTACACAGTGTTAAAATATGAAAACCAGAAGGAGGGCATTCTAGGTCTTGTCTTTGTACTTGTTCAGAGAAATTTAAGTTTATGGAAATAGCAAATAGATTTAAAATATTAACCTCTCCACTTTTGATAAAAGGGGAGATAAAAAGATATTGCTGAAGGACTTCTCTGAAAGAAATATGGACAATAAAGTCATGTCATATTCAACAGAAAAAAAGTCTGTGCCAATCAAGTAAACACAAGGAGTTTTTTGAGTGAAAATTCAGAGGCCTGGTTCCCTGGTACCTAGACCAAAACAAAATGGTGATGCCTCTTCCGCATCAAAACTTATTACTAAACTTTCTCTTTCAAACAATTATAAGTTTCCTTTATATTTATTGCAAATGATAACAAAAGTTTATAATATTTTTCACTAATGAACTCACTTGAGGTCAGTGAAAGACTAGTGGTTTTGATTAAGTTAGCTCTGCTGGAATGTTCTTTAGATTTAATAGCTAAAAAATGTGTGAAGGACTATCTATTCAGTAATATACTGAACATGAAAAAATACAGAATACTACAGTATAAACTTTTTTTTTTAAAAAAATTGAATGATTCCACAAATTAAAGACTTAGGCTGTGCTTTAAAAAAAATCTGCTAAAAAAAATAAAAACAACAACTCAAACCAGAAGTGTTCACAATTATGTCTATTAAGAAAAACAGATCTATGAACAATCTTCATCCAAAGTTTGGAAAAGTTCAAAGAAACCTTTTCTTTGGTCTACATTTAGGAAACTTGCAGAAGAATTAAAATGCAAATTTTTTTGCCTTGGCTTTCTGTTCCCCTATGTAGTCTGTTGGTCAGTTTCTAAATAATAATGAATTAAGTTTTGTATTCCCATGTAGGCAATTTTTTCAAATGATAAGGGAGTTATTTTATTTATTTATTAATCTATCTATTGAACTAGTTCTTGATTTATTTATTTGTTTATTTTTTGAATTACCATAAGCTCTGTAATCAATTCCTGTTTTATCTTTCCATCTGTCTTTGAAAACATGGGTTCTACTGGTACTTCTGTTCATGTAGGACAGGTGTAAATCCTGACTTTACTTCTTTCTTTGCCTTAAACATTTTATCTGGACCTTCCTGAAGGAGTTTCTGCAGTCATGTGGCAAAACCACCTCTCAACAGGCATGGACTGGCCTTATAAAAGAACTGGCAAGGAGCTACATGGTGCAATTGCCCATCACTCCAGTCAGACCAGCCTCGACCATACAGCCTGGAAGAAGCTACTGCTGGAGCAACCACATGTTCCCAAGAAACATCTGTTGCCCCATCGATGTGATGATTCTTTTCCTCTTCTCTATCTCTTTCTCTCCCTCTCTCTTTCTTTCTCCTTTACCTTACTGTTTCTTGACTGGCAGAGATGTGTGTAGGATCAAATTTGAGTGACTTTGGCTGTTTTCAGGGATCAGATTGCAATCGGAACATATTGAAATCTGTTTAGCTGCAACTTGGGGAAGTTACACCCCCATATCTTGGCTGTGCACCCAAGTATTTTGGTCTGTTTAATTTAGTTGAAGACAAAATAAATTTTACTTTATATTTTCCCCCTGAGAGTGACCTTGTCAGCCTATTGATGGCCATGCAGATAAATGAACCACCTTCTTCAGCTGTGCAGGTTGAAAGAAGTCCAAACATGAGTGTGTAGCTCCTGGACTCAGGGCAAGACAACAAGTTTTGTGATTAATAGGTTTGTTAGATAAGACAAAATGGATTCTTCCAGTTGCTTAAGATGTACAATGGCTACAGTCAGAGGAACCATAATTTCTTGCCCATAGAAAAGAAAAAATTCAATTCAAGTGTGGTTAGATGAGATCCCTCTTTGAAATACACTTATCATTGTATTTGATCATTAAACTTATTTTTTCATAATGGTGGAGTTCAGTTTTCAGAATTAGTTGTCTAATTTGCACTGCAGCATAATACAGACGAGCCACCATTTTAAGGTATCAAAAATATAAAATACCGCTGTTATAGTAAAATCCAAGGATTAAAACTTATAATGAAGGAGTTCCATGTTACAGGAAACTACGCAAGCAGGGCTTTTGCTCTCAGAAATCTTGGTAATATGATATGTAAAGCTAGTATGTTCAACTTAGTGGTATAGATACAAGTTGTATTTTCATACTGTCTGCCTTGTTCCTTATTTCTCTCTAGGGCCTTAGTGCCTTAATAATCCCTATGCATATATGCTTATTCACCCTTGGTTTCCCCCCGGAGTGAGCCATCTATTTCCTTCCAAAACAAAATCATGTCAAGTCTGACAGAATAGCTGCTTCACAGTTTGTCCCAAACACACAATATGAATGTATCATGCATGATTTCTTCCACCTGGCATAGTCCCTTACTACTATCTGAATACGACTTCAACATGCCCTCATGCTGTGCCCCCAGGCAACACATGCTGCTAGCATCCTCTGATTAAAGGCATCACTTTTTCATTATGTTAGGTGTTTTGAACTGTAAAAAACCAGCAACAATAAACCAACATCAAACACATGAAAATTATGTCTCAGGAAACCTTAATTCAAATGCCACTGGATCTGTATTAGCTACCAGTCTGCTCCTGACTGGTCCACAAGGGAAATATAAACCAACATCTGCAGCTGCTTCTCCCAGAGCGCTCTCCTAGTGTTCAAAAATAGCCACAGCCATTTAATAATATCATTATGCTTCGGATCTTCCTAACACAAAATTTAGGAGCAACAGGAGTTGTAACTTCATTGTTTCTAAGAAAAAAAGAGAAAAGATAGAAAAGGGACCTACCTTTAACATCTTAACCTAGTTGTGAAGCACTTTGTTTTGCATACTTTTCTGTCTGAGAAGATATTAATAAATATCTTCCACCTTCCAGAAAATCACCCTGTCAGTCAACATTTATATATTAGTCTAAGTGATGTCATTCTTTACTGTCCATTTTGACTCTAAGCTGCAGCCCAGATAAAAGCTCTTATTCCGAAAAATGCTTCTTTTATGTAATATTTTATAGCTGATATGACATTATGACACAAGTATAAAAAGAGAAAGGTTAAAATCAAAAGCAAAAAATCATTCAAAAGCAAAATAAAGACCAAAATACTCAAGTGCACAGCTAAGGTATGGGTATGCAACTTCCCAAAGCTGTAAAAGAGATTTCAATCTGTTCAGATTGTAATCTGGTCCCTGAACACAGCCCAGGTCACTCAAATTTGATTTGACACACACACTAATACCAGTCAAGAAAACACAGTAAGGAAAAAGATATATATATATTTATATTATATATATATATATATATATATATATATATATATATATATATATATATTCTACATATATATATACACACACATGTAGAAAGAGAGAGAGAAGGGAAAAAAAAAGAGTCATCATCTTAATGGGTACCCAGCAGTTCCTTGGGAAAACATCATCACTCCAGCAGTAGTTTTTTCCAGGCTGCATGGTTGAGGTTGGTCCAATTGGAGTGATGGGTGTGCATACCATGTGGCTTCTTGTGAGTTGTTTTATATTGCCTGTCCCTGCCCTGCTGCTGCATCTCCTCCCCACCATAGCAGCCAGCCCAGGGCTGTGAGCTTGGCCAGTCAAGGATTGGGGAGTTGGGGGGAGAGGTGCTTACTCCTGCACCACCCCTCCAATTAAACTTGGTGCCACAGACAAGGCCCTCAGACAATATAAATGTTTAAGACAGACAAAACAATGAAGTTGGTCTTTACACACCTGAAAAAAGTATGAGTAAACTGTTGTGAGTAGCTTTCTCCCTATGCGAGAAAAATACTATTAATAAGGCAAAAATACCAAACAAAATCCTCACAGATTTGAACCTTTGAAAAAGAAAAAATAATTCAAAATGTTCCAGATGAACAAAATGCCCAGAAGGAATGAATTCTAAAACACCCTTGCAGCTTGAATGCTTACAGCAACTGATGCTTAACTATGACTAACAATTCTAACAAATTTTTCTAACAAATAGAAAGTCAGTCAAAAATGTCAGGAGGTCTCTACGGATCAAGAAGGATATCCTATGTGACTGCCCAATAAAATTGTTATCTAATAAAGATAATTATGAAGTTACTTAGAAAATTCTTAACTGAAAAGTTATGATTATTTTTCAGCTTTAGATCAAACTAGAATACTATTGAAGTATCCTTAAATCTTTGAAAGTCATTCAATGAAAACAGTCATTCAATGGAATCTGAGTAGGATTCCATTATTCTGAAGGAAAAGGTTCTTATTTTGTGAGCTGTCCAACATCCTGACACTGTCTTTGGTCGTTGTGATGTTAATTATCTTAGCTTGAACTAGTTCCATTATTTGTTTATTTGTTTGCATATTTAAACTTTCCTTAGCCTAACAATGAAAGCAAATACATTACTCCCCATACAAGTGACCCAATAAATTTTCAGGACTCAAATTTCTTTCCATTTTCTGTCATTCTTAGACTGTTTCTCAATATTTTCCTTTTTCAAATGTTTAGGGGGCAAAAGTCATTCTCTTGTCATGAAAAATCAATAAAGACTATAATGGAAATGAATTTACTTTAACGAACACTTCTTTGCAAGTTTCATTGTACAGCACCAGACACCCCTGATACGTATACTTACCATAGAGTATTATTTCCTCCAGTCAGAATTTCAATGAGCACCACCTGATACATCATTATTTATCACTTTCTCACACCTGTATAAACTTTCATTACAGCTGAATACAAATTATATGAGTGAATCATCTATACATGCAATTGTAATAACTATCACCATATCTAAACAAACAATATGTAGGGCATTTCTGACACCTACTGACTTTCATTATTAAAAAAATAATTTTGTCAATGTATCATTTTTCTATTACTTATTGTTCTATGTATATGATTCTTCTTTACTTGTATTTGTTGTGTCTTAAACATTGTTGGGCTGCAGGGCTGCATGCACCTGAGGGGCTTTTCTGTGGCTACTGGTTAACAACTGTCTGGGCAGTCAGCTGTAGAGGAGAGGGGAGAAGGTGTGACAATAGGCACTACCCACACCCCCATCCCTCCACCTCCACCTGACTGTGCATGCTCACCCAAAGGTTTCAAGCAGAGTTTATTCTGGAAAGGGTCATTGCCAGTAACCCTGAAGACCTCAGCTCAAGTTCAAAAACCTTCCTGAAGGAACTTGTGCACATGCCCCAGTGTCAGAACTTTCCCAAAGGGCAAATGCACATGCCTCAATTTGAGAACTTTTACAGCAAAACCACCCCTCACATCCTAATAGGGCACAGACTTGCCCTATAAAGAGTGCCTGCCAAGAAGGCATGAGGGACTTGCTCACCACCCCATGGAACCTGCATGAAGAAGTGCTGCTGCCTGACTGGCATGAAGAACTACTGGATCACTTGTTCCTGAAGAATTGCTGCTAGATGGACCACATTTTCCTGAGGAACCACTGTTTCCCACTGGAGTGGTGATAATTTTTTCATTTACCCCTGCTACTTATTTCTCTCTCCTTCTCTGACATGTTTTCCCATGTTGTCTTTTTTTCTTGGCACTATGGTGTACTGGATCAAATACAGGTTGTGTTGTAATCTGTTTAGTGATTTGGCTGTGTTCAAAGTATCCAATTGTGATCTGAACAGATTCGGTTCTGGTTTTGTGGCTTTGCAAATCTGAAACTTGGAGTCAATGCAAGTATCTGTGTTGTGATTTTGGCAGTGTCCAAAATAAATACTGCATTTAAATTTACTGAGGGAGATTTGTCGATCTCCAATTTGCCATGAAGCAGAAGTTTAACATATTGCTACACTGAAGTACTGAAAAGAGAATCCACTTGTAATGCCTTTTTAAAATAATTTTGTTGAAAATTGCCTTTTGTAATGTAATAAATGTTTTAATAATATAGATCCATGTTACTTACTATAGTAGATCTTTACTCCAAACAACAGCCAATCAATGTGCATTTACTTCTGTCATATGTCCCACCACTGAAATTTAGATGAATCATGGCAGAGAACAGGTTTGTTTGAATCCATTATTTACAAGGTGAGAAAAGGATAAAAAAAGAGAAAGAAATCCCTGTTCATTTTAGATGAGATGATAAACATGTCTCTGCACAGTTCCCAAATGGCACAGCAGATTATGTAAAACAAATTTGGAGACATTTTTCAGTTGAGACCAAAAACTTGTTATCAGAAAAATGCTGCTGACATTGTATTGTCTTTTTCATGTTCTTTTATAGTCTCTGAATACACGCTTCTTCTGCCATCTTTGGAGTTATTGAGATTTCTTTCTGTAAAGGAAAAGGGTGGCAGCTTATGAAAGGGGTGGTAGCTTTGTGGAAAATGATTTTGAGCTGGAATTAGGGTCTAGAACAATTACCCACAGCCAATTCTCCAGTGGACAACTCTACACAATCAGCTTTCCACAGGAACAACTCTATGCAGGGACACCCTAACCCTCTTCACATGGAATTGTCCTCATGGACCATGAGCTGTGTAAAGTTATGCTGCACACTTGTCCCACAGAGAGCTGTCTGCCAGAAAGGGTTGGCTGCAGAGACTTGGTCATGGAGTTGTCCCCTTCTGCTGGAGTATATCTCATGTTTTACACAGAACATGCTAGGACACTGGAGACCGAACTACTAGAAGTATCTTGGAAGTTTCAGTCAAAAAGAACAGAGTAGAAAAATCTTTTCCTAAACCCATCTTCAAACGGGTCCCAATTTGCAATGATATTGACTCTGAAAGATATTAAAATTTTGTTTATCTGTTTTAGGGAGTGAAAATCCACTAGAGTCTAAGATTTATGCTGAATGGTCTGGCTTCACTTCAGATCAGAGACGTTTTGGAAATACAATAATTCAGAAATCAAAGATGTTCTGGTTGGTTTGACCTTGTGAGAAACCAATATGAGGGACAAAATGCTTACATGTTGATTTCTTCAACTAGAAGCTGTATATCTTACATTACTACAGTAAACTTGATTTGCATTTCAGTTATGTGAAAAATGAAACTTGTTTTTCCTTCTCTCCCAGTTATTTCTATATTTCAGTAGGAGCATCTATGTGATTAAACAGATAAAAACCATATAAGTATCCTCTAAGTTAAGAGGTCTGGACAAAGGAGGGGAAAAGATAATTTTGACTTCATGCTCTGACTACAATGATGGCAGTTTCCCTTCAACAAGATGATGAAGCAAATTTTCTGTAAAAGAAAGTGTCTGTAACTGTTGCCAACCGCCTAGAAAAAAAAAAATCCGTGCATTAATCTTTATTTTTGTTGATATGTGAAAGAAAGTTCAGAATATGCCAAGAAGGGAGTAATTTTGTATCTATTTTTGGGTTTTTGTCATGGTTTGGGGTTTCTTAATAAATATTTTTTTCACTTTTTTTTTTCTTTTAAGCAAGCTACTATTCATTTAGGTGTGTTAGATATGTTGTAGACACTTCAGACATTTACATGACTCCTCCTGTAACAGAGACAGGATAGACCTTTTTGAATTGGCAGAGTTAAAGTGATCAAGATTATTAACCTACAAGACAGCAAAAGGTCATGGAAGTAGCAAAAGCTATTTGAAAGTAAGAGATTAGAGTGAGTTTTACGCTTCCTGTCCATTTGCTAATAATGACAGTGAAGTTGTGCCAGTAAGATTAAATTTATGCGTAGTTTCATCTCCCACTGACACTTAAAATGTGTAAGATAAAGGTAGAGTTGACCACTAAAAAACTCTATTTCTTTTCAATTTATCCAAAGCATTTATATCCCCTTATTAAATGGGATCTAAATGCCAGTTTATCTGACATTAATTTGAACGAAAAGGAAGACTGTCATAATATTCTTCATTTTTGGGGGTGACTGCTTCTAGTTTACTGGTGAAGTCACCTCACTAGACCCTGCCAAAAAAAAAGAATCTTAATATCCCTCTATTTAAACTTCAGAAATTACATCATAATATTATTTTTCTCTGTATTTTCATATCATAATGTAAATATCTTCATTTCATATCCCTAAGCTAGTTTGCTTTCTTGTCAGAATGTTTAGAACATGCACTAAATTCCAAGCCAATATTGGTTATATTTCAGCAGGTGAAGAGAGTAATCCCTGTACTTCTGCACATTATGACTTTAACAAGGCAGTAAATAAAATATTGCAATGTATTTAGTAGAAAACATATAAAGAGCCTTAACTGCAAATACAAGTGGGACAGTAGCATTGTTAATAGGACATTGATTATTTTATCAATAATAGGAATTACAACATATAGAGTGAAATATTATTTTCATTGTGATTGATATTACTTATATTTTCATTATTTTAAGTATAAATAAATATATTATTTCCAAGTGCTGGCTCAGACTGTCAATTCAAAGGGACTAAGAGTCCTGATGCTGAGATATTGAAGTTTGTGATCTACTGCCAAGCAAGCTGCATTTGATGGTAAGCAATGTTCTGATGATTTTATTAATGAAAAGGAGTAATAAACAAAACTATAAAAATTGTACTCACTTTTATCTGCAAATGATCAGAAGAAAAGTAAAAGGAAAAGAGCTATGTTTTAAAGGAGCAAATTGAAAGGGTTTCAAATCCAAATACAACTTCTACAAATGTAATCTTAAAGAAAAGAGGTGGCTGTTCTAAAAGTTTATGGGTTTCTTGTGTTTCTTAAGAAATGCCAGAAATGCCATTAAATAGAACCATATCTTACTTTAAATTAAAATAACATTCATTTTGCTGAGATCAGCATTTTAAGTATCTCAAGATGACAGCGTTGCAGAATATTTCCAATTTGTTCGATTTACTCTTAAAACTTATTTGGGTAATATATTCACCATTATGAGTGCATCATCTCAAGGTTTGAACTAAATGTAGGCAAAATGTCAAGTATGAGAGAGACCAACGCTATCTACAACATTATAGAAAATCCATCATAGGAAAGTTATGCAAAATATGGATATTGATTTCAAAGGTACTGATATACTCTTACTTACAGCAATTATATATATTTTGTATTGGAAATAACTTTTACATGTAACAACTGAATCATGTTTACATTTGTTAAGTAGAGCTCCCAGTATGTGTCCAGGCAATCTGGCTGAAGCAGAAGTTCAGATCTGAAGCTGCAAGTTTCAAACAGTAAGTTTGGTCCACTCATACCTAAAGATGTTTTGGACAGGAGTTGTTAGCAATAAAGAATTAACGGACTCGTTGAGTGGTCGGTTTCAAATGCTTCTGAATCAATTGAATATTTTCTGTGCCAGTTCAGGGACTGCAACGACTGTGGTGGATGTAGGATTGGTATACATGATCTAGTAATTCTCTGCGCAGGCATGCAGGCGTGATAAAAAGTTTCCTTACATGGACAATTCCCATGGTAGGAAGGGCTGTTAGCTCTTGAAAGAGCTGCTAGCTTCTGATAATCCTGATCTGAATAGGATTTTCACACTAGTGGTTCTCTGGAACCCTTTTTTTTTTTATTTATTCTAGTAGAATGCTTAGCCCAGGATTAACAGAAGTTTTTAATTCTCTGTTGGTAGCACACCAAAAAAAGCTTCTAAATTGAGACCAAATTTTGGTTAACATAAATAAATCTAAAATTACTCCATAAGTCTTAATGGAAGCTTTTCATGTATGTGTGGAATTTGCAGGTACAAAACTGGCATTGAGGGGAGAAAGAGAGAGAGAGAGAGAGAGAAAGAGAGAGAGAGAGAGAGAAAGAGAGAGAGAGAGAAAGAAAGAGAGAAAGAGAGAAAGAAAGAGAGAAAGAAAGAGAGAAAGAAAGAGAGAAAGAAAGAGAGAAAGAAAGAGAGAAAGAAAGAGAGAAAGAAAGAGAGAAAGAAAGAGAGAAAGAAAGAGAGAAAGAGAGAAAGAAAGAGAGAAAGAGAGAAAGAGAGAAAGAAAGAAAGAGAAAAGAGAATTTACACTACTCACCACAAAACTTACAGTCATCATTCTCTTCACTTTCACTTTCTCTCACACTCTTTCCTTCTCTCTTCCTAACACTTTCAGAGACTTATACCATAAGTAAGTAGTCTTTAAGTCACCATTGGATAATATTCCAGTTTCTATTAGGTCCCTTTGTCAGTGAAATTCTTGGGGTTAGGGCCTCTATTTAATGAAATTAAGAGCTGTTACAAATTTACAAAAGACTAACTGAAGAGAACGTTGTGGGGTTGGTTTTTTTTTTTTTTTGTCCTCAGTCAAAACCCCATTTTACTAGCATGCATTTTTAAGGAACCCTATAACAAAATTTATATGCCTGTATATTCATGCTCTTGAATATCCTTTCTGCCACACAAGACTGAGTTTATGAGTATGGTCATCTGTGTCTGTGTGTGTGTTTTTGAGAACTGGGACCTTAACTTTCATGTTTGCTGGTCTTAAGCTTAGAGATCTCAAATGCACAGTCATGTTTTAAACTAACTTCCCCAAATCAGTTTAATTTTCACTCTCTCTCTGAGTTTATATTTGGCTCTTAGTAACATGTCAAGGTTCTAAATATAACAAATGTGTTTGTAAAAATTTTTCAAGTAGAAGCAGTTGGTTTATCTAACCAAGCTGGGATGTGGAAGAGTTTACACTTTAAGAGGAAGCGTGAGAGTGAAGGATCTAATAACAGTAATTTTCGCATTCATATTGATGTCTCAAATGTCCCTCTAGTCTCATTTGTCATAGCTCTTATTTTCTTGTGTGATTCTTGGCCATGAGTCATCTTTTCCACACTGAAATGTTTAGTAGTTTTTCCTCAGATTTTTCTGTTAACAGTAGTTCATTCTATTCATATGCTTTTTCCACTCTCCTTTTTATTCTTATGAATTCTGAACTATTTTGTCCACTATTTTATAGCCATGCTTAAATTTTTGCTTTCCAATTCTGCCTTTTTCACACCAAGAAAAGTTAATTTATACCTCACATCTTCTACTGTTAATCCTTCTCTATGTTTATGTCCTTTTTTAGTATTGCTGCAACAAAGTCTAGTAAACTCAGTCTTACTTGCCACAAAAGGCACTTAATTTCTGTACTTAATCCTGTTATGAAAGTTCTGTGAGGTACTGCTGTGTTGACTGATTTGGATTTCATAGTTAATCTGTTCTCCTTTTCATTTCTCATATATTTCATGTCAAGCATGACTATTTCTACATTCAGGGTAACTCCAGCATCCACAGTCCTTGATGCCTGTTATCTAGTCATGTAGCATTTTTTGACTTTTCCATGAGCTTAAGTATCACCATCTAACATTCATAATTTTCTTAGTGGTTAAGGGAACAAACCATATATACATGAAGCCAGGAATTTTTTGTTAGACTAATTAAAGTTTAATCAAAACACAAGAAACAGTTCTTCTTAGTCTAGTTACAGTAATGATAACACTTGAAGTTCAAATTAATACAAAAGGTCTCATTAACAATAATAACCTCAAAATTGTTACAGGAAAAAAATCATCCTAAGAGCTACTCTTTTGTTCTATGTAGTATTTATGCTTGTCCTTCCAAAATTTCTGTAAATATCTTGATCAATGACATCAGTCTTTCCCAAGCAAAGAGGAGTTGGGTTGTCAGAAGGAGACTTCAATGTCCTGAGTAGATAGTCAGTTGGTAGAAGTTTATTCTCATGGAAGCTGTCCTTTGGTCCCCAGTCTGAGAATTTTCCACCAACTCTGAATAAGATAAAAATTAATTACTTGTTATGAAGTCACAACTTAGGGTTGTCAAAATGTCAACATGTTTGATAGTCCCTAAGAATAACCTCAGACAAGACAATGAAGAATAACCTGGCCATTAGAAAGCTTTTAAAAGAAGGCAAAACCAGCTCTGACCAAAGGAAGCTCAGACAAATATCGAGTCCTTGCACTGAGGGGTCAAAGCAGCACTGTGGTTTTCTACTAGTAATGGCAAAATCATACATAGTGAGATACTCCTATGAGTCTGGGTTTATATCATGTATAATGTTGATTTTACTTGCTTACCATAAAAGCCATTCTTGGAAGTCCAGAGTCTCTACATAACCACTTTGTGTGACATGTTTGTTGAACAAAGAAAAGGTATACTCTGCAACTATTGTGTAAGCAGAAAAAGATATGATCCAGCACAAATAGTGATGACCATGCATGCTGATTGTGTGAGTAACTTTGGATTTGGGGCAGAGATGAGAAGAGTCAATAATTAATGACTGCACTATCCACTTTATATTATGTCATCATCTTTACATGAGTGCAGAATTTCAAATTAGACTTTCACAGCCTCAGAAAGTAAATATTTCTTATTTATTCTAGGACAATAAAAATTTTATTCCTGTATATTAGCAAATGTATGAAAAGGTAGAATGCCTCCATCTTCTTCAGTCTCCAGTGAGTGTTTTCTTCTAGTAACTATAATTCCCAGGATGGCATCCAAAAATAAATTTAAAAAAAAAATCATGATTGAATAAAGCAGAACTAAAATAGATTACTGTGCTCTTGCTGCAAAATGGCAATCTTGGATACTCTAATTGTTTTATCTCACATTATAGGTCTCTTGAGTTCAGTATTTTGTTTCTCATTATAAATGGTGTTTTCAGAGAGTAGTTTCCATAAGAATTATGTGAGGTAACCTAAAGAGTATCATGCAAGTGATGTGATTAATATTGAAGTCCTAATAAAAGTATGTGAAATCTCAGTTCTCTGATTAGAGCTATCAAAAACCAGTTACTTAGCACCCTATTTACAAAACATTTGTATAGGTGAAGAGTCAATGAAAACCTGATAAAGATGATTGAAAAGGAAAATCCCCAAACCTTTATTTATACTTAATTAACATAAACAGTATGTATGTTAAATATAAATTGCTTATTCTGACTTACCCACTAAGGGCTAAAACATTTTTGGAACTTGGCTAACAAAACATTAGACAGTGTTCCAGGAAAATCACAGGAAAACAGCTAGTAAGAAGTGGGGCCAGTTGTTTTTTACACATTTTTATCCAGTACCATTTGGAAGATACTAGTAAGGTGGTGATATTCTAAAGGATTATTTATAAAGTCAAAAATGGTGTTTAGGATATGGCAAAGCAAAGAAAATACGTTCATCATTATAATGGTTCATTCTATACAATTCTAGTTATTTTATAACACAATCCTGTTGCAGAAAAATGCTATTATCTACTTCATTATTTCTAGCTTAGAGAAGTGACAGCATATCAAAATTCAGAATTGAGTGAAGGTAGCAAGTGAAATTTTGATGAGAAGTCTAAATCATGAATGCTACCTGACAGAACTAAAGATGAATTCTTAATCAGGAGAAAAAAAATATTCAAGAACCATTTTTTAGACCTTAATAGGAAAAAAAAAAAACCAGAGAGGGTAAAATGCAGCTTTCCTATTTACTTTAATTCTGTTGTAGTTAATTTGTCTCCAATGTCATATTTTCCAAACATCGCCATTTAACGAATATTTAAGAATATTTCTTACAAAGGTCTGAAAAACTTGTTTTATCTTTGATATAAATTGTGTGATATTCGGGAAGCTTCTGGCTTAATTACTTTCAGTTTGATTTAATTTACAGAAACAGTTGTTCAGTGTTGTATGAACAATAAAATGTGGCATGGATGAGCAGAGAAAAGTGATGATAGCACAGTTCTTAGACAGTCCACATATCACTTTTGTCAACTTATCCCTGTAGCAGTGCAATTCAATGAATCAAGTAGAAATAGTTTTATTAATTACATACATAACAGAAATCTTCAGTATTTACGAAGCAAAGAAGGGAAAGATAACATAAACTGACTGCTTTAAGAAAACATAAAATTAGACCCAAGTGGCCCAAGACTGTAGAGAAAGAAATCCCTGCCATTAATATCATGCTCTTCTTGATTCAGGACTTGTAATTTTGAATTTTGAACATATTAGAGATGTGAATGAAAAAAAATATTTCATGTGAGAAGTGGCATTACTTTTTTCTTGTCAAATACGTAATGAAGTAGTAAGGAGGGAGTTACAATCAAGAAAAGGCTCAGTCTTATAGTTAAGCCAGTTAAAGGGGATAAGGATGTCTAAAACTTTATGAAGGGGGGTTTATCACCTCTTGAAAAAAGAAAGCTGCTTAAAAAGGCTTCAATGGACAAAAAGGTCTCAGTGTCTGTGTTTCTGTGATTACCTCCCTGAAGAACTGAAAGAAATGATTGGAATTCCTACCTGAATGCTATAAGGCACCTAAATCAATATTTCAAACAGATACAGCTGTCAAGTGTAAAGAAATATACACAAATATGTATAATAGCACTTACATACCAGTGTTTTGAGAGTGTTTATGAACAGAGTAGCTAGGATGCAAAATGTGACTGCTGGATAATAAGTAATTCAAATGATATAGAAATTTCAGTAAAATGATCAGAAAAGTCATTTTTTTATCTATATCTGATGTCTGTGAGTTTAATGTTTTTTGAAGTTTGAAGCTCTTAAAAAAAGCATAATATATTCATTTCTTCAATTTCCATTGCAATATAATCTATAAGAAAATAATCAAACTTAAAAAAACATTCCTGGAAATTCTCTTTTTCATGAGAAACTTAATTTTGGTCAATCATCTGCATTTTATTTAACCTACAGAAAGACATTTCTCTCATTTCAAGTTTAAGCCACATACCTGAAATAAGGGGTACGGTTCTTTGCTTAAGTAGGTTGGTATTTACTAGTACTTTAGGTAAATTAAAGATATCGATGACATAACAAATTTTAGAAGTCCTTATTGTGGTCTGTTCTGTGTTAAAAATCAAATGAACATCAGCTTTTTTTTTTTTTCAAAAATGACAGAAGCAACAAAGTGTGTGTATTCAAATATGCTGATGTGTCTCTTGCTGCTGCTGATAGAATCACGCTGTTGGCATATTTAAAATGAGCCATCAATCATACATACAGGCAATAACAAGCACTTTGCTGACAGTTTTCTGACCCAGATAATCTTAAAACGAAATGTTAGAATATAGAGCAGAAAAATAGCATGATTCAATCTTTACACGTATTACCATGACACCTAATATATTGGATAATCAGTATAACTAATGCAACAGTGAGGATTCAGGGTGTTGTTGAGGATTGTTTGCCTTTTTCTTTCTTCTCAAAAAGATATATTTCACTTTACTTTTTTTTCTTGTAAATTTAGACTTATTTTTGAGATCTATAGTCAGAGATTGGCTACCTGATGAAGATTAAGTGTTGAGCTTAAATAAATATTGATCCTTGTACTCTTGTTCCTACGTTAGAATAAGCACTAAAGTTATTTATGATTTTCTGAACCCTTGGAACATTGTTTTTCCCTTCCTTGAATGTGTTCATAGTAGGATTTTACATCTTCCATTTCAAATATCAGAGTATTACAAATAGGACAAAATATTTCTGTATTCTACAGCCTAATGAAAAGGAAGTCTGTTTTTTCTTATGCATGTCCATAGAAGACATACAGTAGTCCTTTAACATATAGGCAACAAAGGAGAATCAAGAGAATGGACTTAACGTTGTTAGCATGATCATGACAAAAAATTCTCTGCGAGGTGTAAATCTTGGTCAGCTTCTTGTGAAAATCAATGATTTCAAATTTAATCAAACAATTTAGGAAATGAGGTTACCAGTTAAGAGATTCATAAACTCTTCTTTTGAGAGGCAGTAGCTTTACTTTTATGATTAAAACTCCAGGAAGAGCAAGAGTATACATATTTGTTTCCAACAATTATTTACTGGAACATGTGACAGGAGACATAAAACCAGACCTTTTCTCAACATAAACTGACATAAAATGTTTGAAGAGTCCTGATAAGTCTTCAGATAAACCTTCAGATAAGAAGAGTCCTGCATAATTCTGCTCAAATATAAATCAAATAGAGTAGCAGTGTTAAGCATGGAATGTATGGAACTGTTTCTGAAGATCACCAACTCAAATGCCAAGACTCAAGGTACACAAAGGCTGATGATCTGTTACATCAGGTAACCAACTTGCAAGGAACTGTTATGGGGCTACTCAGTATTAGAGGACCCAAGACAGGGATAGATAGGTGGTTTCATAACCCTGTTTCCATAGCAGATACCACTGAGACTGATGCACCTTGGATCCTAGCAACCCCAAAAAGCAGAACTCCACTCTCTGCCCTCCAACATTGCAATGTGAAACAGACATGGAGGTTTAACAACTGAACACACCCACAAGCAAGGTCTGAATGGAGAAACTGTATGAGCAACACACAGTGAATAGAAAGAAATTATGAGTGCTCGTAGTGGATGACCCTCTGTTGATGGGCACTGAGGTTCCCATCTGCCAGCTAAACAGGGAGTCATGAAAGGTATGATGCCTCCCAGGAGCTAAGATGAAGGACATTACTGAGAGGGTGACACAACTTGTCCACAGACTACTACCCGCAATTGTTCTTTCACTGGGGCATGAATGACACCACAAACCAGAACCTGGGAAGAATTAAGGAAGACTATAATGTCCTGGAGTGTAAGTAGAATATATTGGTGTGCAGTTTATCTTCTCCATTTTAACAGTGGGAGGGAAGGGAGCAGCCAGAAAAAGACATACAATGCACATCCGCTCTTGGATGCATGTCTAGTGCTATCATAAGGGTTTTGGCTTTTACAAGATTGCACCATTCTTTGATGATTATAATCAATTAGGGAGGAATGGAATCCACCTCTCTAGAAAGAATCTTTGAAGAATAAGGCAGGCCAACCGGAGCAACGACATGACCGTGTTGCAATTACAGCGACATCTGAGTTAGGTCGCTTGACTGGAATATCCTCATGGGCGGATCTCACTAGGTTCAATCCATTCTTCTTTTTATTTTTAGATTTCACAATGTCTGCAAGGACTTTATTAACCTTCTACCTCACTGACTGTTTGTAAGCCTGAAAAGCCTAGTATCTGTAGCATAAGCTACTGCCTTTCATGTCTGGCCTCTGAAACCTCTGAGAATTCATGTTCTGTTTGGAGTTTGGTTTATCCCCAAATCCCTAAAGAACACCCATCTGGAACTATTACTCTCAAAATTACTAAGCCTTTCATTGCAGATCAAGCTCTGTGGCATCCTTTAAACTCATAGAATCAGCCATTAAAGTTGGGACCTGCTATGAAGATAAATGTAAACAACATTCTCATCAGATCCACTAATTCTCTCAGCAGCAACAGCATTTGAAGATTAATTTTAATAAACAGCTAAAAGGAAGCATCTTGTACACAGATCTGTTTTTTTAATGAATTTGATCTAATTTTGATCAATTGAATATTGTGAAAAATTAGATTTTCCATAAACTTTATGTATGGGGGTGTTCATTGACAGCCAACTGAACATGAGCCAGCAGTGTGCCCAGGTGACCAAGAAGGCCAGTGGTATCCTGGCTTGTACCAGAAACGGCGTGACCAGCAGGTCCAGGGAGGTTATTCTCCCTCTGTACTCCGCACTGGTGAGACCGCTCCTTAAATCCTGTGTTCAGTTCTGGACCACTCACCACAAGAAGGATGTTGAGGCTCTGGAGCGAGTCCAGAGAAGAGCAACGAAGCTGGTGAAGGGGCTGGAGAACAGGCCCTATGAGGAGCGTCTGAGAGAGCTGGGGTTGTTTAGCCTGGAGAAGAGGAGGCTGAGAGGAGAACTCATGGCTCTCTATAACTACCTGAAAGGAGGTTGTAGAGAGGAGGGAGCTGGGCTCTTCTCCCAAGTGACAGGGGACAGGACAAGAGGGAATGGCCTCAAGCTCCACCAGGGGAGATTTAGGCTAGACATCAGGAGGAAGTTTTTCACAGAAAGGGTCATTGGGCATTGGAACAGGCTGCCCAGGGAGGTAGTTGATTTACCTTCCCTGGAGGTGTTTAAGGCACGGGTAGATGAGGTCCTGAGAGACATGGTTTAGTGTTTGATAGGAATGGTTGGATTTGATGATCCGATGGGTCTCTTCCAACCTGGTGATCCTATGATTCTATGATTCTATTGCCTTATTTCTCTCTACAATTCTAAATACTGAAGCCTTTGTAACAAGATAGCACTTGGCATAGAAATTTCCACCCATCCTATCCCTTATACACACACACAAACACACATATGCAGACACACACTTTTGATGAATATCATAGAATCATAGAATGCTTTGGGTTGGAAATCACCACAAAAATCATCTAATTCCAACAGCCCTATCATGGGCAGAGGCACCTCCCACTAGACCAGATACCTCAAAGATTCATCCACCCTGGTCTTGAACACCTCCAGGGATGGGGTATCCACGATTTCTCTTGGCAATCTGTTTCAGTGCCTCATCACCCTCACAGGAAAAATAATTATTCTTAATATCTAATAAAAATTTCTTTTATTTCGGCTTAAAATCATTACCCTTCATCCTGACATGACACTCCCTGATAAGGAGCACCTCCCTAGCTTTCCTATAGGCCTCTTCAAAGTTCTGGAGGGCAGCTCTTATTGCTTCCTGGAGCCTTCCTCCTCTAGGCTGAACAAGCCCAACTCTCTCAGACTGTCATCATCTGGGAGGTGCTCCAGCCCTCTGCTCATCTGTGTGGCCCTCCTCTGGACTACCACATTATATAAACATAATAAAAACTTTCCAGTCATCTGTTTAGCATCATGATTAATATAATTCAAATAATTTAATGTAAAAAATAATAAAATGGAGCACAACAACTACTTAAAGAGAAACACCTGCACACACAGAAACAAATGGGTAACATAAACGTAATACAACCATTATGTGTCATCAAAGGGATACCTTTTCCTTCACTTTGCTTTTATCATTATTATTATTTCAATGTCTGTTTTAATGGCAAATCCCAGGGTCACTGTGATATGCTTTACCTCATAATCTTCTTCATGTACCAATATTCTTATGTTGTTCTTTCAAAGTATTTAATTCTCTTCCACTAACTCTGCTCGGACAATAAGTTGTTTGGGTACAGACATTGCCATTAGCTGACTTCTGTCATTTACTTTCTCCTTGATTCCTTAGTGTGAATAAGGCAATCACAAACATAACAAGTTTCTCAATTTCTATAACCTTCACTGTAATACGTGTGAGGAAACGTTACCCCTTGGTGAACTCCCTGGCCATATTTATCATATTTTTTTACCATCTGGCAGCTGCTTATCATGGTCTTCTTTTCCAGATAAGTCCTATTTCTTTGTGTCAGAGAATGTGCATCTCAAAAAGAAAAAAAATGGCAATTATTTAAGAAAACTCTGTGAATAAATGTATATTTCTTAAAATAGTGTGAATTAGGAGTAACTCTATTGTAATATTGTTAACCGAATAGAAAATTGCCAGGTCTTTGTATTCCTTTTAAAGTCAGCAGAGGTAGGCACGCTTTAGCGGCACTTACATTAGTTAGACTTCTGTTCTGACTTACTATTCAGCTGAAACAAAGGCAACCTGTGATAACTTCATCTAAATTAAATAGCCACAGAACATGGCTTGACTGAATGCTGTATCCCTATCCAAGAATTTGATAAAAACCACTGCATACAATCTTTCCCTATCGATGTTGTCAGTAGAAAGTGTATGTCAGAAAGAAAACCAAAATAATGTCAGGCAACTGATTAAATGCTGAAGCCATGAGGCTAAACTAGATAAAGTGTATCAAATGACAACTTTACACCACAGCGTACAACAACAACTCACTAGTAAACACATCCTGACAGAGTCAGAAATACTGCTTGTAATGCTGGTGGTAATTTTTTTATTTGTATAGAACAAATACAATATATTCAGGAGCCCGATTAGTGAAAACGTATTGTTCTTCATAAATGTAATATCCTTAGGGTGAACTGTGAAGGTCTATCAAGATAGTCCTACCTTTAATAAACCTATAGCACATTCATAGTTAACTTTTTACTATCTACATTCCTGTCAATCTTTCCAGACACATTGTTTCTGTAACAGATTTTCTTATTTCATTTCTGTGCAAGACATCTGCCAAGACAACGTGCATTTAGAGGGTTAGTGTGCAAATTAGTTCAAAATTTTCTCCCATATTCTGCAGAAGCTCCCTCCTCTGAGACCTCATTGCTTCATTATTCCAAGTGCATCTCTTCTGGACAATATTTGATTTGCATGAGCCAAAAAAATATTACTTGAATAGAACAGAGGCAAAAAGATGGATTTTACATATGTATGTGGCTGCCAGTAAGGCAGAAAGTATTCCAATGGGCCCAAGGGAAATCCATCAAGAGCAGTTGTGATGTCAAAATACATGCAGCTCAAGAGTGCAGTCAGATATTTCATCTTGGCTTTACAATTGGCAAATAGAAATATCAATGGAAATTGCCACATCAGGAACCAAAGCACACGTACACCACACACACATTTACACATGAGATGTGGGTTTAAATACATGAAAAAAAAATATAGTTTCCAAAAGTAACTTTTAGGTTTTGTGAAAGATGTAGTTCTTCATGCTCTGGAAGTTAATTTACGTGAATGAATGGTCTGGGGATTAGGCCTCTCCTGACCTAAAACTGTGTTAAAGTACCAACTGAATCCTCCATCCAGATTAGTTACATTTAAATTTTAACTAAATTATGAAGCAGTTATGGGTGTTCCCTATCCCTACCCAGAGATTACCCTGATCCTTCTTCAATCTCACCTGAACTCTTTCTTTATCATCAGTCAAGTTTGCTACACGGAGAAGATTAGACTCCACAGATCTTTCTCAGTATAGTCAATTAAACAAGATTTTTGACCCACACGTAAGAGTAGGCTCTAGGCATTGTAGTGACCTTCCCATACTGGGTTTCATGAACTTAAAACAACCCCAAAGTATGTTGAAAATCTTAGCATGACAGCAAGGTAATATGCTGAAGTGAGTGTTTCTAATTATAGCCTCTGTATCATCTAGAACTCTCTAAAATCTTGACAACTCACAGAGACCAGCAGATCAGTTGCAGAAATTGGCTTCTAGCACAAAATTGTTCCCTGACTGAGAACCTTTATTTATTAACTCCAGTTTACCAAATTAATATACACGTATCTTTCAAACACATCCATTTTGGTAATTCAAGAGTGGACTTCACATCCCATTCTAAGAACATTTTCCTTTGCTGTTTATATAATAGCTATGTAACTCTGCAAGTTTATCTTTAACAGATTAACCATAGTAGTCCTTAGATCATCTATTAGTTTCATTTTCAACTATATATGACCTGCAGCTATATTAAAAATGGACTTCAGTCTAGACCATATTAAAAAAAAAGTCTAAAAGAAACCAAGATGATATAAAAAATACTCAGAATCATGTTTAATTGTGAAAGCATATTCTCTTATATCAAAATCTTTTGTCCTTTAGTTACTTAGCTGATCAGTCAGGAAAAACTCTGTTAATTACATGATTACTTCAGTATCTAAGAATTAGGAGGAAAAATATGCAGTTACCATGTAAAGTGAAGAAGATCAAGGCTGGAAGATTTTTCTGAATCACTTTTAATCTTCCATTTAAAACTATGTGGTCTGCATAATCAAGGTCATAGAACTCCCTTTTTGCTGATTATGTTATTCAGTAGAATCTAATTTCTAGGGAAAACTACCTATTTAAGGGCAGAAGTGAAAAAATAAGAAATTATGCATATCTACATAACCTTAAAATGTAATTAGAAGGAAAAATGAATGTTGTATTGGATTTGTTTTTAATATGAAAACATTTATAAGTAGTACAAGCATTTTGAAATGATAATTTTATAATTCATTCCTACTAAAGTACCAGAATTTGAAAGACTGTTAATCTGTGGCTTTCATCTACATTTCCTGTATAACTGGCAAATTTAGTTTGTAGTCAGTGCAATATACATGAAAATCTTCTTATTCTCTTAGTATACCCTGTGAAGTTCTCAGAAAAACAAATGAAACAAGAACTTGACTCAGAGTGATTTACAGCCCTTGTAACAGAACATGACCCTTCGGTTTATCAACATGGATATGCAAAGCCAAACTAAACACTGAGAAAATAAAACTTCATCAACAGTTGAGAACAATATTGTTAATTTGATTTTGTTGTACTTAATATTATATTTATTTTATGTATTTAATTATTTTGATTAATGCTATTAAATTCTTCAATTACATATGCATTCTCCTATTAAAATCTAGCAGTAAACCAGATGAAGTATAGTGTGTGTATATATAGTTTATACGCATTTATATTGACAGAATACCTTTAGTACAAAACCTTCAGAGGCTTATAAATTTTTGCTGTTTGACTAGAGAACTGTCAGGAAACCTTTGCTTCATCTAGTGCTAAAAATTTATTTTGTATGTTTCAAAATAAATGAACATTTATGGTATCCTTATACTCTAGAAAACATGTTTTTCAAATTACATTTTAGACCTTACTTTTTTCTTTTCTACATCCAATGTGCTCACATCTTTAAAATAGTATTTGGCTTCTACCTGGTAACTTTCTATTTCTACTTCTAAAAATCCATGTTATTAACATAATTACATATGGTTTCTAGTAACTTAACTGTTCTATAAGATTTCAGCAGTAACTGAGAGCAGTTAGTCATTGACAAGGGGGTTGGAATGCTGACAGTAATGGTTGTACAGGATGTGAAACGAATTCAGTAGCCATGAAGTTATTTTTAACATCTGAATATGCAAGCAACGTTTCTGGAGTAGACATAATAGACTAAGAAATCAGCTCCGGGGAACAAACATAAAAAGCATGGTTTGTATGTTTTCAAACTTTGTATTGAATTCCTGCATTGCAATAAGCATCAGAGGAAGGCTGGGTAATATATAAGAAGAATGCTAGCAGACATACTATCAAATAATTTTTATTTTAAAAAGTTACCTGTGTTATTCTGTATAATACAGAAACTTTTTTAAAGATCTAAGAATATTTTCTATGTATGTTATTTCTTTTTTTTCCCTTCACTGGGAAACTATACTTTGAAAGGCAGCAGGGAATTGCTGTTGCATGTTTGTAATTGCCCTGAGGTTTGATTCTTTTTTAATATGTTCTGAAAAGTCAGAATGCTGACCTGTGCTTCAGTAAACTGATCCTATCCAAGTGTATGTCTTGTAAAGGGAACAGAGCGGTCTCTTTTGATGTCTTCAGCCTTCAGATCACCACAGAGTCTGCAAACATTTGGTTTCTTTTCTCATAAAGTCAGACTACACTGAAACCATAAGCAGACTAATACCTATTTGAAAAGTTCCATGAATATTATAATGAAGAATGGCTAAAACGATAACCATTAATGTAATTTCTCTCACCCCCTTAAATGTTCAAACAAGGACCTCTTGTTGACTATAAATCTCCAGGGATTTCTGTACACTGGGAATCTAGAGTCAGAACAGGGTTTTTTAGCAATGTTAACATTAACTACTCATTATAAACACTTGCTGGTGCCATACTAGTGAACAGAGCAGCTCTTATGGAGGCATGGCTCACACCATTCCTGTTTATGGTTGAAGGTGGCTAGATACTGGTTGCATGTGTTGAGGAGAGGCAAGCTGAAGTACAACGTTTTGCAAGTGAATAGCAGATGGCAAATTCAGTCATTCAAAGGATTCATGTAGTATTACTCCATGCTGCTATAGCTAACCTGTTGAAAAGGTAATTGTGTCCTGATTTTGACCTCTGTTCTCCTCAGGTTTTCCTGTGAAGTCACTCTAATCCAGGTCACAGCATGATGAGGTGTGAGTCATGTCTTAAGCACTGGAAGAAATATTTAGCACTTGTTTAGAAAAGCCTTGTGAAAATGGAATACGCTTGTCACAAGTTTGGTTAAGTAGCTGGGAGGCATTGCCTTTCACATCTTATCCAGTCAGGGTCCTGGGCATGGTTTCTTCATCCAGGGCTTCAGCTGCTGGGCTCAGGGCAAAGCATTTTGCCAGCTAGTGAGAACTACTGCAAAGAAATAGACAAAAGAGGCCTCAGTGAAGTCCCACACCTTCTTCCCAAAGGAGTTGCTTTTAAGTTGTGGTAGTCCCTCCTGAGGTACAGGCCCTTCCATATTGCAGCCCAGACCTCCCCAGCCATGGGACACGCTGATTCTGATCCCCACCCGCACACTGACACCACTGTCTGATTTCAACCCAGCCCAACAGCTCTACATGATGACCCCAAGGCCATTCCTCTCACTGGGCCTGACAGGGACCCCAGCATGACAATGTCCTGGACTGGGCTCAGCCTGCCCTGTCCTGCAGGAGGTGTGTGATAGGGACTCTAGCTTCCCTGCTCCCTGGCTAGAGTGATGGGACTGGCTATGATATTTTGTCCTGCTGATACCCATGGTGATCCCTGAGCAGTCATACTGCCCAGTGTGTTTGACTGGAGTTTTCTTCATTCCACGGATCCATTTTTGCAGTTTCTGACAGCAATCTTTAAAAGGTACAAAATAATTATCAAATCACGTTCCTGGTAACATAGATTAACAGTTGCAGTTCTGCATTCTGAATTGACCAGAATGTAAGCATAATCCTGTTACCTCTGTATCAGGTCCTGCTATAAAAGATTAATTAAATCGTTTTCTTAATGAAAGAATGTTTACAAAAGTACTTGTCTGTCTGCCAGTGTGTTCTATGGAATGATAGCCTTTTGCATTGAAAATTAATTCTTTATTTCTCACTTAAATTTGACTGATTTAATTTAGGTTTCGAGTCTATTCCTGGTACTTCTCAGACCAATATTGATGGAGGCATAGCTATGGCACTTTGTGTCCGTTTGGCCTCTTTTGCAGCCAGTGGACACCATTTAATTAAAGGAATAATTGATGTAGAAATTGTTTCTCACACGAAAGTGTTCAAAAGCATCTTATACATTAACAAATATTTTGTCAAAAATCACTTAAGTATGGAAAACTGATAGATCCATTTATGGATCAGGAAGAAAATTAAAGAGGAAATCACAACCAAGCTGGGTGCAGGCTGATGAAAATCTTTGCTTATCCAGAGACACCACAGATTCTCATGATGCCTTCTGAGATTCCACTTCACGACAGAACCTGGCAAAATATACAGATGTTGGATCATGGGCAGAAAGATATCTGGTAATCAATAAAACAAGACCTGTGGAGCTTATCCTTGGTTGTTTAAAAAAAAAAAAAAATAGCACCTCTCATAATATTAATGGTTCTGTCCAATTAGTCCTACTGCCAGTATATCTGTTGTATTAGAAATTAAGAACATCTTTCTCAAAATAAGGTTCTGCTTTTGAAAATCTAATTTATTATGCTATGCTGAGTTTTTATATACATATAGTATGAAATACATTGTGAAAGTACATAAACATGAAATACTAGAAATATCCAGATCAAACTTCCTGATTTTTCTTATTGTATTATTTGTGCCTAGGAAAAGCTAAAAACAAAACAACAATTTAGTCTTTAATGTTTTCATGTATTTTTCACAAAAATCAAGACACAAAATTTAGCAGTGTTTAAAGAAAGACACTTAGAATGAAATACAACAATAGAAATCAATAGTTATTTAATAATGAGCAGCAAATACCAGGCTAGCAGGTGCCTGTGTAAACAGGCAGTATTGCAAAAAGCAGTGATTCTATACTGTTTTTCTTTCAGTCTTTTTTTTGTTTCTTTGTTTTAATGTTCTATACATTTTGAAAAAAATCAGCATTCCGGAGAAATAATTTTTACATTTTTCCTGATCACTTAGTATAAGGTGGTTTTTTTGGGGTTGCTTTCACTAATATCTATTGCATAGGCCATCCTGATACATAGGTAATTTTCAATTTAAGGATAGCATTTTCCGTAACACAGTGAGAAACTTGAATCTGAAAGAGCAATCTGTATTTCTTATATGCTCATAGGCACCAAAATTTTAGAATTCTGTCTTATATCTGTATGAGATAGCAAACAAAATACCACATCATATAACACTGAAGCATAGGATATACAATAATTCATAGAAGTACGAAATATAATATATACAAAGTAAATTCTTTATACCATTCTTTATTTTACAGAAGTTATTTTTAAAGTGTTTGAGGAGGAGACCAATCTCATCAGACATAATCAGTGCTTATTTTTGGATTTGTCAACATATATAATCAGGAAAGTTGCCTGCCCTGAGAAATAGTTATCTACAAAGTCCCACAAAAAAGCCCCAACAAAAAAACAGACCACAAAAACCAACAACCAAAAAACAAACCCCAGGGAGAAACAAAAATCCTATCCCAAATACAGAATATGTAAATTTCTATGTGATGTAATGTGACAATGGAGTTAAAAAGCTAAGGTCTATTCATTCCATAGTTGCATCTGAGAACCTCCTGAGTGACAGAGTGTTTTCAGTCATCTTAGAATTTAAATAACATGTGACATCTTAACACTTTGGCAAAGTTTCCTATCCACTCATTTCTGTTACAGGATACATACACACTTTTGGAGATATCTTACAGGCCTGAGTATTTCCTCTGTAAGAAGAAATCAAGAACACTTCTGGATAAGTTTTTATGCCCTATTTAGCTCTGTGCTATGTATCTATAGTTGGATAATTACTCTCTTAGTCACAGTGAAATTAATGCACCAGACATTGTTAGAGAAAAGGATTCTAACTTGTCCATTACAGGGCAGATGCATGAACTGAAATTTTAGAGAACCTTACTGAGGATCTTGCTCTGGAGGCCAAAGGCAGATGATGTTGTAATGAACTGAAGTCTATGAGAGTCCTTTGGAAAGCAGCAAATGAAAAAGATTTGTCATAAATCTGGCAAATCAACACTTGAGAAAATAATTTAAATTAGTGATATTTAAACATGAATGCTACAAATATGCATGATTCATAGGCTAAATATAACATATCAAGAGAGTGAAAAGGTAGAGAATACATCAAAATAGTAAAAGAGAATGGTAATGAGTAGTATTAGTAGAAACTCTTTTGATTTAAAAAATGTATCCGAGATAGTACAGCAAATAATTATAAGTAATAATTGGGGAAGGGCTGCATGAACAAACATAAAATCTATAAATCACTGTGAGATTATTTATAGTGATATTGACTATTGATGAAGTTATACACATGATGAAGTTATGCAGCACTCCTGTATTTAATTTGTGTTAAATATGTTCACGAGGCTACATTTTTTTTTATTCAACAATTCTGTGCAGTCCGTGCTTTGGGATTTTTGAACCTCCTTCACATCCCACAGCTTCATTTTCACTGTGCACCATGAATTTCCTTGGAAGCCTCACAGGTCACTTGTGATCTTTCAGTAAATCAATGTTTTTCAGGACAAAACCTAACACTGCTTTTATTTGAGATCTCATGACCTTTTCAAAGATCTTTCTCTCTGTCTGCCTTTCTGTTCTTTGATGTGAACCAAATACAAGCAAATGTGTGCAAAGAGTTGGAACTAGTTGCACTCTGTAGTTCAAGAGCTGGGTGAAAATTTTCATAGAAAATGTATACATGAGCCTTCCTTTCACAGGAATGCCTATAATTTTAAAAGTGATATGGGTATTTTAAAAAAAAATACAGATTTATTCCAGGCACAAAGATCCTTCAGGCCAAGCAAAGGAGGCATGTCATAATTAGCTTTTGTTTCTGTGCTGCTGCTGTTCAATCTGAGTCACACTGAGGTGACTGGATTTTGAGCTTCATTCTTTCAAAATGCTTTCAGCTTTGTCAATTGATTTTGTGTCTAACAGCAAGAAATGTTTTCTCTTTTGTTGAGGAAAAATGGTACACAAGCATTTGATTTGTGGAGTCCATTCACAGTGTCAGTGTAGGGGGGATTGATTTGGTTTTATTTTTGCATATGGAATTGAACAACTAGGGCCTTACTCTATTTTGTATTGGTTCTCTTCCCCACACATTTACTTCATGCATATACAAAACATAAAAAAATGTATTGCTCATTTTAATGCTTCTCTTTAATGACTACTCTTCTACTTGTTCTGTAAATTTTACTGTGGCCCAGACATAGCAGTGAGAACCAGAGCATAATCATTCTAGGCTGAATAATCCTCAAGTAAATGAGTGGAGAACTAATTTTAACATTGAAATTTCTACCTCCATGAATACAAGCTCATAAGTACTTTGTAGATTTATTTGTAGTTTAAGCTGCACTCCATAAAACCTGATCAAAGCCTAAAGGCTCTCCATCTAAAATGATCAGGCTTTATACAGTGCCAAGGAAAACTTTCAGAAAAGGTTAGTCTGTCTCTTCTTTCCTCTTTTTTTTTCCTTAAAGTGTAAGATTTACATACCTTAGAAAAAAACTTTTACTTGAACTTCAAGACCTTGTCTTCATTTTATGCTTATCAAAGTTATAATGGTAGTAAGACTAATGTGCTGACTCCTGAAATCTCACATCATAAGATTTTAATGGCTGCTTGGCATATAAATCCTGCTGCCAAACAAAGTAAATCATAGTTATATCCTAATCAGCCATGGTGAAGGACGGTTCTTGGCCATGGTTAATTCAGATTTCTGCTTCCAATATTTTCAAACTGAGAATTATTATATTATAATTGAGTGTTACTCTTATACTGTTTCAAGTTAAAAAACACATCAGCAGAGTATCTCAGTTAACCAATGAGCTCTGTCAGTGAGAAGTAATACAAGAAGAAATGGAAATGAAGGCAAGCAGCATTCACTATGGAAGATGATGTGCCACACCTTTCCAATATGTCAGAGAAAGGAAAGTGCTCAGTGAAACAGCTTTTTCATTGTTATGATAAGGAAAGTTCTTAGCAAGTTTGCAGATGACACAAAGCTGTGTGCAAGTGTCGATCTGCTGGAGGGTAGGGAGGCTCTGTAAAGGGACCTAAACAGGCTGGACCGCTGGGCAGTGTCCAACGGCATGAGGTTTAACACGGCCAAATGCCAGGTCCTGCACTTGGGGCACAACAACCCTATGCAGAACTACAGACTGGGAGAAGCCTGGCTGGAAAACTGCCAGGAGGAGAGGGACCTGGGGGTGTTGGTCGACAGCCGACTGAACATGAGCCAGCAGTGTGCCCAGGTGGCCAAAAAGGCCAATGGCATCCTGGTTTGTATCAGAAACGGTGTGACCAGCAGGTCCAGGGAGGTTATTCTCCCTCTGTACTCGGCACTGGTGAGACCTCTCCTTGAATACTGTGTCCAGTTCTAGGCCCCTCACCACCAGAAGGATGTTGAGGCTCTGGAGCAAGTCCAGAGAAGAGCAACGAGGCTGGCGAAGGGGTTGGAGAATAGATCCTATGAGGAGCGTCTGAGAGAGCTGGGGTTGTTTAGCCTGGAGAAGAGGAGGCTGAGAGGACACCCCACTGCTCTCTACAACTACCTGAAAGGAGGTTGTGGAGTGGAGGGAGCTGGCCTCTTCTCCCAAGTGACAGGGGACAGGACGAGAGGGAATGGCCTCAAGCTCCGCCAGGGGAGATTTAGGCTGGAGATTAGGAGGAAGCTCTTCACGCAGAGGGTCGTTGGGCATTGGAATAGGCTGCCCAGGGAGGTGGTTGAGTCACCTTCCCTGGAGGTGTTTAAGGCACAGGTGGATGAGGTCTTGAGGGACTTGGTTTAGTGTTAGATAGGAATGGTTGGACTAAAAGGTCCGATGGGTCCCTTCCAACCTGGTTGTTCTGTGATTCTGTGATTCTGTGATATTGACCATACTGAGCATTTGTTGTATCATTTCTACAGAGAGCGAAAGCATATGGCACTAAGAGAAAGAAAAAACTTCTGTTAAATTTATGTTTTCTGTCTTAGCCTACTGGTCAATACAATACTATTACTAGTGATTCAGAGTAGTATAATTTGTGTTAATGCCCCAAAACCACTTGGACCTGCGTTATCCAAACAGCTTTTAACTTTTGTTTAATTTGGCGTTGACAATTCTCCAAGTGATGTTCACCTTGATTACTTCGGTCTCTTAATATTGTAACTCCCCAAAACAAGAGTAAAATCATACTTTGTGACCTGATTTCAAAGGAATTTACCAGGCATGAAAGAGCTCTACAAAATTTGGACTCATAGAGTGGTCTTTATGGTAATTTATTTTCTTCTTTTCCTCAAGTCTTGAAGTTCTGGCAATACCTTCCTGTTCCTGAGAGACTGGGGTTCATTAGAGAATTTAGTGATGGAATCAAAAATGAAGGTAGAGAGAGCAAATGACCCTGTCAAAAAGTCAAAGGTCAGGAGAACTTACAGCTTCTAGCAATTTTTTTTCATCTGTCTACTCTAGGTGGAGACTAGAAATTACAAAGATGGAAAAAAAAACCCAAACCAATACATTTCTGAAAGAAATTACCAGAATCTTATTTTCTTAATTTTTCCACCATTGTATGAATCTAATTCCTGACTTCTCAGCGTTGCTGAGTATGATAGCTTATGGTTTCCAAGGTGAAAAAAATTTTATGGTAGGAGTTTCTGCAGGGTCTGGGAAAGTTCATCATTTTTCTGTTTGGGTGGCTAGGGTTTTGCCTTTTTAATTTTTGTTCCTGTACATCCCTACACACACATAAAGGAACATATTACTTTATTCCTATCCAAATTGCTAACCTTTCTGATGGCCTTTCTATTAGTTCTTTACTTCTGTGAGTTAAGCAGTGATTTTCGATTTTCAACAACAGGCTATTTAGTCCTTCCAACAGGCTATTTAGCTCCTTCCACACCATTATTCTGTAAAGTAAAGCTGTAGCTACAATTAACCAGAGCATGCTTGCTCATTATTTACCTTCTATTCCTCAATGTTTGATTCTTTATTATGCCAAATAATCTTTTGTTTGCAGTATTCAGAGATTTTTTTTTCCTCCAGTAACTTCCAGCCTTGTCACAAATACTATTAAAACAAAAAATATTATCTGTATCTTGCACCTTAATTTAATGCTTTTTCTACCTTTTTTCTTTCATTGATGAATGTTAACACTTTCTTCTATCAAATATTCTTTGGTAGGTGTCTAATATTCTAATATTCTATAATATTAAGGCCTTTTATTTAACAATATAAAAGCTTGACCCTTTTGCAGGGATCTTTGGAAGAGGTTCCCACAGTGACTGAGGATCTGGATGATGATAATAGTACAATTGGTAACATTTGCTTGGAGTTTCATTCTCTTTGAATTGTGTCTTGGATGATACAGTGTATAACCCTCCATACATTATCAATGGAGGAGTCACCACCTAAGCAGTACACTATCTAGAGTTCATTTAAAATATGCTAGATATTTAGGTGGTACTTTTTTAAAATAAATGTAGAATTTAAGGCATGTAACTCACTGCAGTCTTTATGAAGGTATATTCAATATCTAACCACCTAATCTTTCCTTTTTTTAAATAGGAAAAACATCTAAGAATCAAAGACTTTCACAGGAAATAAAAACAAACAAACAAACCAAAACAAAACCAAGATCATGTTAGAATATACGTGTAATATTAATATCAGCAGTTATCTATGGCATGCTATAAAAATATCTGGCCTTATACTTCAGTGGCAGACTAGCAGAGACATGCTAGGCACATACTGTCATCCCAGCTCACTGTTGGACAATGCGTGGAACTTCTGCCCATGCTGAGACATAGGGAAATGAACTGTGAACATAAGAGATCAGCAGAGCAATGCAAGATAAAAAGCAGAGAGGACAAGGACAACAGAGGAATAAAATGAAATAATTTGGAGTAGGGCAAATAGACCAGGATAGTGATTAAAAAGAGAATTGAGCAATAGAGTGTCCTAGTTGTGAATAGTGAGGGAGGAGTGTGATTACTAGAGGCAAGAACAGGCAATTCTAGAGCTTAGAATAGACAATACCGGATGTCAGACTATCTATTATGGTATAATCAAGAGAAGTGCACTGTTGACAGGGTAGGAGAATAGCACAATGGATTCCCTCTGAGTGTGGACAGATTCACCCAATATCCCAGGTGAAGGGTGACTAAAGAACAATAAGAATGGGAATAATGATCAACCCTCAAAAGATAATATTCAAGGAGAAAATGACCTTAAGTTTTACTCCAATACAGAGCTGTGTAAGACATCAAAACCTAATATTGTGAAGTAAATTAAAACAAGAGATTACAAAGAAATACCATGATCTTTGGCTTTGTCAGGTTTAAGGTATTTCAGTTCAGGTTTCTGACTGAAATATACCATCAGCATGGGGTTTGGTATCTGAGGAAAAGAACGCAGTTTTTATTCATCAAAAATCAAATTTCCAGTGAACTCCAGAAGAATAAGAAATCAATTGCATTTCCCAGAACTTTATTTTTTTATTTCAGTCTGCTTTCTTTGAATTCATCCTTTACCTTGCAAGAGCTGAATTTTATTACTTATTGAAAAATTCTTAGTGAGGAAAAATACATTAAATGATGTTTAAGGTGATTTTACATCATGTTATTTATATGGACTGCTCATCTCCTTTTTGGTTGTCTGTCTTTTATATGGCTTATATCTGTTAAGAAAAAACCTAAATTTAGACAAATAATTAAAAAAAATCAATTAGACAACATTTCCTGGCTATTGTAGTTAGCCTATAAAATTTTACAAATGATGCTTACAGAAATAACTAGTTTGCTACTATTTAAATATTCGTAGGTTCTTCTTTTCCTAGCTACTAAAATTCAGTTTTATCAACTAATATTCACCTCAACATTTAGGAATCTAAATATTTATATTACTTGTTAAAATATTTAAACTTAAATCCACCCATTAAAATAGTTTATTCATTCTCTTAGTAATATTATATTTTAAAGTAGAAAACATATTTACCAATTTAAAAACATTGTTTTCAACCAACATGAACCAAAAGTGCTATGACAGAGTCATGATTTTATTTGGCTTTTTAAAAGCTTTCTGTTCTTCTCTAACATCATGGGTTTTTTCTGCAGAAAGAAAACCATAACACTACAGAAAAATGGGGGGGAAATACACAGCTATGAACCCATGAACCAACAACCTTATTCTATTACCTGCAAAAACTATCAATTCATAGTTTTATCCTATAGCCTTATTCTATTCAGTATAAATTGATACAGATTATGTCTGTCTGCTTAATCCACATAATTCAAGTATTATGATTACAGACTGGCCTAAATTTTTTTGTAGAATACCTATTGACCAAAAATGCAGTTTCACATTATGTGATACTATTCACATATTCGAGGAACAGATGTCAGGAAGTTTTGCTCTCCCCTAAAAAGGTGAAAGAAATTAATATGTCAGAATGGTTTATCTTGATCGATTTAATCATAGAATCATAGAAAAATAGAATCAGCCAGTTGGAAAAGACCTCTTGGATCATCAAGCCCAACCATTCCTATCAATCACTAAACTATGTCCCTGAGCCCCTCATCTACCCATCTTTTAAACATGTCTAGGGATGTTGACTCAACTACCTCCCTGAGTAGCTTGTTCCATTGCCCAATGACCCTTTCTATGAAAAATGTTTTCCTGATACGAAGTTTGAACCTCCTCTGGTGCAGCTTGAGGCCATTCCCCCAGTGCTGAGTACAGGGGCAGAATAACCTCTGTGGACCTGCTGGTCATGCTGTTTCTGATACAAGCTAAGATGCCGTTGGCCTTCTTGGCCACCTGGGCACGCTGCTGGCTCATATTCAGTCAGCTGTCAATCAACACCCCCAGATCCCTCTTCTCCAGGCAGCTTTCTAGCCACTCTTCTAGTCTGTAGCACTGCACAGGGTTATTGTGCCCCAAGTGCAGGACCTGCCATTTGGACTTGTTAAACCTCATGCCATTGGTCTCAGCCCAGTGGTCCAACCTGTTCAGATCCCTTTGCAGAGCCTCTCTGCCCTCCAGATTGACACTTCCACCCAGTTTAGTGTCGTCTGCAAACTCGCTAAGGAAGAACTCAATGCCTTCATCCAGGTCATTGATAAAGACATTGAACAGGGCTGGACCCAGCACTGAGCCCTGGGGAACCCCACTTATAACTGACCTCCAGCTGGAGTAAACTCCATTTAGCACCAGTCTCTGGGCCCAGTCATTCAACCAGTTTTCTACCCAGGAGAGTATTCGCCTGTCCAGTCCAGAGGCTGACAGTTTCCGTAGCAGAATGCTGTGAGAAACTGTGTCAAAGGCTTTACTGAAGTCCAAGAAGACCACATCCACAGCCTTTCCTAATAATTTTTAGTTCTTCAAAATAAGTACACAACACTAATTTAATCAGTTTTCAAAAAATACAGAGAGGTGTAGCACTGTCAGTCTTCATCACACTAAGTTAGTGCTCAGGACATTAATATAAAACAGGGCATACAATTTCAAGTCTGCCAGTTTATAAGGCTAACTTGAAATTTATTTGCTATTTCTGCAGTGAATTGCCTTAACCACTGAATGGTAAGTTATAATAAACATTTATTTTCTTTCTCCCCCCCACCCCCCCTTTTCAAACAAGACGATAAAAACCACACATCAGTGTACATTTTATACCTTCTGAAATAGAATCATAGAATCACCAGGTTGGAAAAGACCCACTGGATCATCAAGCCCAACAATTCCTATCACACATTAAACCATGCCACTCAGCACATCGTCCACCTGTGTCTTAGAATCATAGAATCATAGAACAACCAGGTTAGAAGGGACCCATGGGATCATCGAGTCCAACCATTCCTATCAAACACTAAACCAAGTCCCTCAAGACCTCATCCACCCACGCCTTAAACACCTCCAGGCAAGGTGAAACAACCACCAACCTGGGCAGCCTATTCCAATGCCCAATGACCCTCTGTGTGAAAAACTTCCTCCTAATCTCCAGCCTAAATCTCCCCTGGCGGAGCTTGAGGCCATTCCCTCTTGTCCTGTCCCCTGTCACTTGGGAGAAGAGGTCAACTCCCTCCTTTCTACAACCTCCTATCAGGTAGTTGTAGAGGGTCTTAAACACCTCCATGGAAGGTGAATCAACCACCACCTTGGGCAGCCTGTTCCATTGCCCAATGACACCTTCTGTGAAAATATTTATCCTAATGTTCAGCCTAAACCTCCCCTGGTGGAGCTTAAGGCCATTCCCTCTTGTCCTGTCCCCTGTCACTTGGGAGAAGAGGCCATTACCCTCCTGCCTACAACCTCCTTTCAGGTCATTGTAGAGAACAATGAGGTCTCCCCTCAGCTTCCTCTCCTTCAGGCTAAACAACCCCAGCTCTCTCAGACATTCCTTATAAGGCCTGTAACTACACTGGTACCTCAATGTAGTTTAATTTCTCTCACACAAGAAGGAAATTGACAGTGGATTTTTGACTTCCTGAATAACTGCTATGATACTTTGTCTTAGGAGTAACAAGGTCCATAGCCTTGTAGGACTATGGAGCTCTTGCATCTCATTCTAGGAAGGTACTTCCTTGAAGTTCAGATTGAAGTGGATATGGCTGTAACAAAGGCTGATTTATACCCTTCAGCTTAGTGTTTCTTCCTGAATAGTTTAAGTGACCCTCAGTTTACCCTTTGGCTTTTATGGATCAATTCTCAGTATATACTATATTAAATGTCTATTTCTGTACTTAGAAAGTAGACAGGGGTATTTGTTTTAAACACTATTTTAAAATATTCCAGCTATTTAATTTCTTGCGTGCATCCAGAAATGACTTTGACCTGTATCAACTAGTACTCTTCCAGATAATATTTGGAGGACTTTGTACTGCAGGATTTGATTTTCCCAGGCAGCAGGGGTAACAGATCCTTGCTTGCATCAGAGTAAGAGTTTAGCTAAATGATTACAATCAGTCTTGAGTGATTCTGGTAGCACTATAAGCAGAGTTTGGCTCTAAGAATTTAACACAATTATAATTCACTTTGGGTCAAAGAAGATATGGTTTTGAGTCTTTTTATAAATAGAAACAAACCCCCACATTTGGAGTGTTGCTATGCACATTATGTCATGTCACAATACTCTGTGCTGGTCTGTTTGTACTGCCAAAGTACTCATGTACTCTGTCTTGGTGCTGCATTATTTTATTAGTCAGAGTGGAGATTAGCACCAGATGGTGCTTTGCAACTTCTGTCAAGCTGGGGAAGAAAGAAAAAGGAAAGAAAATATACAACCAACCAAAAGCCACAGTGTATTTTGTGGGCGGGTGTGAATATGTATATATGCTTTTGCATTTCAAAGGTAGAGAAGCAGATGATGGTACTGACATATGACAGTGACTTAACCATAGAACTGTGATTATCTGAAGGTTGTGAGAGACACATGAAACCTTTGGATAATCAAAAGAAATGTACTACAACTTTACTTATGAAATGCAATGACCTCCACTTCCAAATACTTCACTTACACATTAATCTCTTCTCATCAGGTTGACACTAGAGATGAAAAATCCCTGAGGAGGACATACCTGATCACTGACAGAACTGAACTTCACTTTTGAAAATTCATTATACTTAAAAGTCTAGAAGACATTAATACTTTATGTATACACAAAGCAAGGCAATATACTTAAAAGCATTAAACTGGATGGAAACAGTATGATATTGTTGAAGAAGTCTTGTGAAGTATTCTTAGAAGATAAATGGTGTCTTAACAGTGAGGTACAAAATTCCATAATGAAATATGCCAAATACTTTGGGCAAATTGAATCAGCTCATGGAGCTAAAAGGAAAACTTTTCTCTAATATGATCTTTTTAAAATATTATTACATATTTTACTATTTTCTTTTGCCTAGAAGTAGGTGATATATAGCTTAGTTAGAGCAGATGATGTATAGCTTAGTTATGGTAGGACACCATAATATTTCATTTCTATTTGATTCTCATAGATAGAAACAAATATGCTCTCGGCACTTATCTCATTATCCTCTTTTTTTAATTCACAGAATTGTGTCATAATGTAGTAATTCATATCAGTATAATTATCTTTTTTGAAAACTGGCATTTTAAAGATATATTTCTAAATTTTGACAATTAAGTGGGACCCACTAACTAGCTTTTAAAATCATGCATAATTCAATTAATTGTTCTCCAGGACACTCAAGCCATCAGAAAAAAAAAACCAACCTTTGAAGAGGTGTGAGTTATGATGGTTTAAGACAGAAAATCTGAATTTAAATAATCACAGTATATAAAACTAAATATAGGCAGAAGAACGTTGGCTTCATCTCTTAAGAAACCTATACAATTTTTAAAAAGTCTTATTTTATCCATCAACTGACATGAAATCAGAGATGTGGAGTTTCACACCCAAAAGGGTTTTTCTTCATCTTATGATCACTGTAACAGGTACGGAATCACAGAATCGTAGGGGTTGAAGGGACCTCTGGAGACCATTTTGTCAGTCACTGCTCTCAAAACTGGTGCTCCACCCTCAGTCAGGTTGATGGTGATTCAGTAAATTCACTCCAACATAAAAAAAAAATCTGGAATTTTCACACTGAAAATATAGAGAGTTCACAGTTCTTGTTTCATTTTCTCCTATAACAATGCACAAGGTTTTCCAGTATATTGTTGATTTGTTGTAATATTTAAAATTGCTCTGTACCTTCAGTTATTATTTTCTTTTTCTGTTTCTTTGCCTTATTTTCCTTTTTGGGAATTCCCTGTTCCTTTTCCCAATCCTTTTTTAAATTTTTTTACACAACATTTTTACTTTTGTTCAGCCCCAGATGATAATTTTCTTGGAATATGAATATTCCCTCCTGAATATTTGGAGATAACTTAGTGCATACATCAAAATGAATACCTAATGCAGTGTTTGTTTATCAAAATTTATTACTGCTGTATGGGAATGCTCACAGATGCAGAAACAAATATTAATTAAACTAACAAAAAAAATTTCAAAAACAGTTAAAGCAGAAATAAACAAGAGTTTTATTTTGTTTAAATGAGAGTGGATAGTTGCAAGCCTTCAGATGCTAACCTGTATTGGCTGAGTTTTGTATCCAGTGCTACAAAGGGGTCCTCTTCTGCACACCTGCACAGGTGTGGCCTCTACCAAACCAGAATTTCAGTGGATAGAGCTCTGAGGAAAAGGGCACTTCAAATTTGATACATTTCCACAATTCTGACCCCTCTTAACTGTTTTCCCAGAAGGTGCTTGCTTGTAATGTTGTCAGCTCCTATTACGGAATTGTCTTTTTTTCCCCAATATTTCATTTTTTTTTCTTTTTTCCCAGCTCCTGGAACTAACTGATTACAAATAAGAGAAAGATTTCATGCTTAAATTTCGAAGATCCTTTTTTTTTTCTTAGAAAATCAGTTGAAAAAGACCTCCACCCTTTCCTCTAAATAAAACAGCATGCTAAAATGTGTCATCTGCAGAAGATGCTTTCCATAAAGCACAAGAGCGCTCAGTCCTTGTATGCAGAAAATCAGGCATGGAAGAGACTGGCATGGCTGAGTCAAGATCTACTAATTAAACTAAAGAAGAAAAGGGAACTGCACAGGCAATGCAAGCAGGGACAGGTAACCTTGATTTGGGGCCTAGGGGAAGTACTAACAGGATAACCATTATTTAGCAGCCCCAGATGAAAACAAAGAAAGGACTTAACGCTGCAGAGCGTTTTATTTTATTTATTTTATTTTTATTTTAGCAGAGCAACTGACACTTGAAGGATAGATGACAGTTGTTTAGCTAAAACAACATATCTCTATAAGCCTTATGTAGGAAGGAGGCCTATTGTTAAAAGACTTCTGAGAAGCAGGACAAGTCATCTGGACCTGTGATACGAGCGGAGTCATCTGGACCTGTGATAAGAGTGGCCTGAGAGCACGGATGCAGAAGGAAGACAACTGCCCCTATTCCTGGAAAAAACCAAGAAGAGGTCTCCTCTTAAACTCATTAATATGGATAAGCATTTTAGGAATATGTAACAGTTTACTGTATAAAGCTAAGAGGAGTTGTCATGATGGGTACGCACGTTATTTTGGAGAAATGATTCTCCCGTGTGTCTCAGCACTAAATAAACATACCTACTTTATAACTTTATAAGTTATGGAGTCTCGATTCTGCGTGTCAGCCTGGGATGTGTATAGGGATGCTGCCCGGTTGTGTAGGAACAAAGTCACGAAGGCAAAAGAAGCTTGACAAAGAAGCTGAACTTGACTAACAAGAAGGGCTTCTGCAGGTATGTCAATCAGAAGAGGAAGGTCAAAGAGAACGTACCCTCACTGATGGTTTGGAATGGTGACCTCATGTCAACAGATGAGAAGGCTGAGGTACTTACTTAACTTTTTTTGCCTCAGTCTTCACTGATAACCACTCTCTTCATTCCTCCTGGGACATGGAGATGACGGTGATGAGGAAGAAAAACCCAAACCCTCCCACTGTAGAGAAGGATCAGGTTCGTGACCTGCTGAAGAAAATGAACAATTTTAAGTCTATTGGACCTGATGAAATGCATCTCAGAGTCCTGAGGGAATTGACAGATGGTGTTGCCAAGCCACTCTCTGTGATATTTGAAAAATCATGGCAATCAGGAGAACCCTGGAAGGGTTCATATCAGGTTTACCTCTGTGTCTGGGGACTAAAAACTACATCCCTCAAGGTAAGGTCATTCAGACCTTGCTTTTTTAGGAATACACGTATGTTGGAGTGACATGTACAAGTTTTCTAGTACATAGTTAAAGAGGTGAGACAAGAAGCCAAAACCAGGTCATGATGCTTTCTATTATATTCTCATTTTTCACTCTGGTGGGATTGCAGAAACTGACAGAGTTGCCTTTATGTCAGTGTCCGGCTTTCACATCCAGTCACTGTCTTTATATCTTGGCACATTCTGAATGAGACTGGCATTCTTGAAGGAGCTGCATAACACTGGAATAGGAAATGACATTTATAGACCTTTGGAGAACAGGAAAGTTCTGATAAGTGCTTAGAAACTGCAAGAAAAAAAATCCTTGAAACATTCTGCTGAGGAAAAAAACCCCATTTTTAAAAGCTTGTGAATCCCATCAGATGATGGCAGGTTTTAGAAGACTCTCTAGCAGTTTATTTCAGATCAAGGCCTTCTAAATTTCTATCTCAGCTGTAGATATGCTGCAGTTATTCAAATACCAAAAAAACCACAAAAATTTCTAAAACAACAAAAATATCCATATGCCTCAGAAGAAGCAGTAACTGAATTGTTTAACAAGAAAGTTTAATAAATTTTCACACATAGATCCAGAAGGAAATATGTTACTTTGAATGTTTAGACACAGAGAACAGAATGTATAAAACAAAAAGTCTGTTGTGTAAAAATACATCCAACTATTAAAAGTAGAGAAAAAACATTTTATGAGTAGATAACTGCAAATTACAAAACTAATTCAACTGCATCTAAAATAGCTTAATCAGCACTGCAGTTGGAAAAAAAGGCATTGTCTTCTTTCTGAAAAGGCAAAAATCCACAAAAAAAGCATTTTTAGCAAAGCCAGCTATGAAATGATCTTTCAAATTTAAAGTGCAGGGGGCTGCACCTGCTGCTGCACCTACTCCTCTCATTGTTAACCAAGAGACATGGAAAAGCCCCTCTGGGCAGACAGCCCTGCACTCAGACAATGTTTAAGACACAAAACTATTGGGAATTCTTTCTTCAAGTGCCCTGGCAGGGTGGAGTTGGTAAAGTCACAAAGACTGGTAATGACTCTGTTATGTAAATAAAGTAACCTGAATTTGGGGGGGGCAGGAGTTTGCAACCTAGCAACAAAGTTAGGTAGGTTGGGCAGTTGCCAAGAAAGTCTTGTTACTAGGGCAGAAGTGACCAATCAATGTTTATCTCACGTTTGGCCTGCTTGGTCTATATAAGAAGGGAGTTGACCCATAATAAAGGAACTGCATTAGAAATCCACCCTACTTGATTAAAAAATCCAATATATATATATAAAATTACTAAATCCATCTTCAATTTAACATTGCAGAGTTTCTCACATGGTTGGAACGTTCATTCCACAGAAAACAGAGAGAAATAACATTATATGATTAATGTTATAATGTCATGTTTTCTTTTGAAGCACTGGGACGATTAAATATCCAGTCAGACTTAATCTGTACTGGGTGCTCCTGATAATTTCTGAAAATGTTCAGAGTATTTTTGTTCTTTTCTAATATCCATTAACATAGTGTATACCTTTACTTTGTAATATATGGGACTATGTCATAATTCTTGATAAAAGTGTTAAAAATCCTGAACAAGTGTTTATAGTGAGGTTGTCTGAATCTCAGTTTATTGAAAAACATCAGAGGAATGTTTCCTATAAAATTGTGATAAATTTTTAAAAAATCTGTTTGCTTTCTTTGTTTTGTCCAAATATTTTAGCCTATTAAATTATTGATCTATTTGTATTTCAGATTACTGAACATTCCAAAGCTAGTTATTTACCTGGCAGACTGGAAGAGGAAATTCTGCTTTGCATATGACTAAGTGTAATTAGCAATTTTCATCCATATCTAAATTTATTACCTAAATTCTAACCAGGTTTAGACATGTGCATTACTTTTTGATTTCTGATATAACTACAATTTCATTTTTCTTTCTATCTGAAAATAGTCTATAGTAATTTTAAAAGCTGGAAATAGCATAAATCTTTTAGAGTCTTGATAAATATGACCACCTAACTGTAGTTCCACACAGTAAAAATCTTATATTATTGATTTGGGATACAATACTTGTTTAGGACTATCTATCTTTGGTGTATTCAGCTAGTCAACATATAGAAGCAGACAGGATGTAGTTGAACTAAAATATGAGATTTTTTTTTTCCTTTGAATGTTGTACAGTCTTCTGCTTCCAGGCCCTCTTACTGCTTGATTGGTCCAATGTGCCCATGGTGCAAACTAGTTCAGCTTTTAGAAGGTCAGATAAGTTTATTGGCAACTGTGCACCACTTAGTGTCAAAAGCATCTTTACTTTGCTTTTGCCTTCTCTCAGTCCTAGCCCAAGAACAACATGGCTGCACAGGAGAAAATGACAGTTGTTTCTGTAACGTAAAAATCATAGAACAACCAGGTTGGAAGGGACCCATAGGATCTTCTAGTCCAACCATTCCTATCTAACACTAAACCAAGTCCCTCAAGACCTCATCCACCCGTGCCTTAAACACCTCCAGGGAAGGTGACTCAACCACCTCCCTGGATATTAATTTCTAATATAACATATATACATTTAATTTCTAGTATTTTTTTCTTCAAGACGTTACAGAAACCTCTTTCAGGGATCAATTAGCTGCAACTTTTTAAAAATAAAACGTAATTCTCCTATAATTTTGCTGAGAACTCAAGGAAGGAGTGTTACGTCTACTTTCTTTTCATTTCAAGATACTAAATAATATAAGAAGTGATTAATTGGATGACCTACATTTATTGTGGCCACTGGGCTGAAATGAAGAATACATTATTTCACCTCAGAGAGACGGTTTCTGTCTGCTAGCAACATTTCAATTTCTTTAGTGTAAGGTAGACTCTGTTTAAGTTGCACTCCAGAACCTCTACATCTCATGAGACTCATTTTAAATTTCGAACTGCTTTGCTATCAATATATGAAAATTAAGGATAAGATTCAAGCTTTTATGGTACATTATTTTTAGACTTGTCCTGCTCTGGATATATTCTTGTCACAAATACATGTATGTACCTCCCAAATATATTTAGTGTTCTTTGCTTGTGGAGACTTCATATTTCTGCTTGGAGGTACAGCATTTTTAGATATTTTTTACCATGCAGACATAAAGCAATTCTGTTATCCTTAATATTTGTTTTACTATTTCTGCATGCTTAGGAAAGGAACTGATAAGTCCAAATACTCTTAATTGACTGTTATTCATAATAAAAATGGCATTACAGGGTATACAGAAGGACAGACACGAGTAACAGACACCTTTCCATGATGTCAGTGACACCAGAAAGTTGGGAATAAAACACTGGACAGAGTCCTACCATGATAAGCAGTTCCACAATGCTGGTACAGAGTGCCTCAGCTCAGCCTTGAGACCAAACCCTAGCTCAGCCCTGCTGCCCAAGGTGAACCCCGAGTGCTCACATTCCAGGATAGGTAAGAAAGGCCAGTGCTAGTTGAATCCCTTCAATGGAGTGACTCTGTCTCTGGCATTCCTGATTCCAGCCATTTTGACCAGTTCTGCAGGTGGGACCTCTTGTCCTATGTCAAGTTGTTCCTTGGTCACAAAATACCACTGCGGAGCAGTTACAATTTGAATTTTCCCTTCAAGTAGTGAGCAATTAACCTGGTTTATAAAAATCATAAATCAGCAGACTTGTTGCCATAGGATGTCTTATAGACAATGTTGTGTATGCCTCAAGGAAAATTGCCAGCTCATTTAAAGAATAAACTTTGTCAGATTTAAAACATTAGACTGCTATTTGTGTCTTCTTCATTCCAATAAGCTATGTCTGCTACATCATCATGCTCAGGCTTAGATGATGACAGGAGGTCAGAAATTAACAGCAGTCACACAATGCATATATTACATCTTACTAAATGTAGAGGTCTAAGAAGTGATTTCCTTGTTCCACAGTTCAGCCATGACCAGAAAGGGAGAAGTGACAAAAAGGCTGACACTAAAGGCACCACTGAGCAATAAGGAAAATCAGAAATCTTTACCTTGAGCAATAAGGAAAATCAGAAATCTTTACCTTGAGACTCTTGGTATGCCAGCTCTGAGAAAGCTTTTGCTATGTTCTGATGTTTTTAAGATATTTACAGTCCATATTTCACTGTCTTGGTTATTGAAAAAAACTTATGAAAAAAAGGAAACAAATTTTCAGGTTTCTAAGTATGTTAGCAAAATAGTTTGGATATTTTCCTTAGAAAATGGAAGAGGTAGTGCAAGTTCCTGCCCTGAGTTTCAGCCCTGGCCAAAACATGTCTTTAGTCTTGGCTTTATTTGATATTCACTTTGTTCTTTACATTTGTTCCCTCTTCTTTGTGACTGTTCTGTTTTCTGGCTGATGCACACCATGCTATACCTAACATTCCTCCACTTCCATCTGAGGGGTTTCTGCATACCATTGCCCCATTAATTTGGTGATAACTATAAATATTGAGCATTATCACTTCTAGAGACAGATACTGCAAGTAGTTAACTTTCAGAAACTAAAGTAATTTAAACAAGGCTTAGCTGAAGAGTTCAAAAAATTGGTTCTGCTTTATCTTAAACTGGTAATTTACTTTTGTGGTAGTGACAAGTATATTTTTCTGAATTTTTAGGAACTTTTTCTTCTCTTCCTCTGGAACATGTCCTTGAATTCCACATTGTAATTTTTTATGTCAGTTTTCCATCATAGTTATCATCATGTGACTTGGAGGAATTATAGACTTGTAAAATACAAACAGCAACAAATAATACACTACAGGAACATTTTGTCAGTTTATTTTAGTGAATTGAATCCGAAGAGTGAATATGCAGTGTGTAAACTCCTGTATTTTAAGTTTTTCTTCCTCTGCTAGCTAGGCATATCTGAGTTTTGTAGTTGCCTGTGCAGAATGCTAAATAGATTAAAAATTACAGCTTAAAGGTGCTGAATCAATCAAAACCTTTTGGGGAAATTATGTAAAACAGTCAATGAAAAATGTATATAATTCTGATGATTGTGAAAGGACTCCATGAACTTAGCTTTATGCTGCAGGTCTCAGGAAGCTTTTTTATTTTTCAGAGGTAATTATTGTATGTCAAACACAACTTATTCCTAAGGTGCTTTATGTTGTGTGGGGCAAAAAAATCAAAACAATGTTTCTGATGAAGGCTCACTGGATCATAAGGTAATGATAATAAATAAAGTCCTAACTGTCAGTTTAGAATCCTCGAAATGTCTGGAGTCTCTGACACTCTCTATAAGTTTATCATTACTCACTGATCAGAAAATCCAAAAGGTGATAGCACCCTTTGGTCCAGTGAATTCAGCTCAGTCACGTCTGAGGTGCTACAGCAGCATATGTGCCAAAATAGTAACTCTTTCTCACATAAACAGGAGCTGATTCTTTAAGGCATGTGAAATTAAACTTATATAAAATATGCGTACAAAAATCCATAATTATGCCTGAACAAAAATGTCAGCACATTCCTACATGTATCTGTTCAATTTCTGCTGGCAGGTTCAATGATTGACGAATTTTGGTATTTGAACAGTTCTCTTGATACATTTTATAATCTTAGCTTAGTAATAAAGAGCTCAGAACAATTGCTCTTCTCATTTTTTCTTTGTATTTTCTTCTAGTAACTAGAAATAATGCTGAAGGCATAAGGTACACTTTCCAGCTGTAGGAAGTAACAGCACTTTCGTAGCTGCAATCTGCTTCTTCCAATATAACTGGACTAGAATATGTTCTTCTTTTAATATTGACTTATTGTTTGGCTTATTCTATGTGTCTTAACTCCTCATTCCTCCGTGCTTCAGTATTATTTCCAAATAAGAATGTAGTTAAAGTTGTACTAGTATTCATGGCTATTACATTTTTCACAAAAATTTGATCTTTATAGTCTTCAATATTATTGTAAATCCACTACTGAGAGCAAAAGACCTGTAGTATCTTGAAATTTGCATCCTAAACATACGCTAATATACCACATTCTATTGTGATAACCATTCCTTTCAGGAAGCTAAATTTTCAGTGTTATTTGTGTAAGGAAGCCAAGGATAAAGAAAGCACGCAAACAGTTCTATTCTGCATTGATAAATTTCTAAGAAACATCAAGAATCTTTCCCTGTATTCTAGGAAATGCAAAGGATGGTTCTTGCTTTCTGTATCTTTTGTGACGGAAATCCCATCTAGTTATCTACCCAGGAAAATGCAGACAAGGGCTTCACAAGGGCATATCTCTAATCTGAAGGAAGATTACCTGGTCAACTCTATTGTGTAGAAGGGCATGCTGTGGCCAGGACAACACCACAGTGTGCATGCCAGGTAATAACAGGACCTGTCGGAAAGCAGCAATCCATGAATAAATATAATCTCAGCAGTAGCACAGAACTTCTATAGAACAATTCCACACTCCATTTACTGAAGCAGAATAAAAAACCTGCAACTACAGGCATCCCCAGGGTACAGTAAATAGGGTTTGAGTAAGACCCATGGACAAAGTTGATCAGGTTCATAAAGGACTGCAATCTGAAGTGCACTGGAAATCAAAGAATTTAGTTGTATCCTCAGGATCTATTGGTACTTTTAGCTTTCCTGAAGCTTAAAATTGCACACTAGATGTCTCAAAATACATGCAATATGCTATTAAATAAGTTACCATATCCATATACGTTCACACAGGCAGTAATTTACATATTCTAAGTGTTTTAATTCAGGGACAGGCTGATCAACAGTGAGGTCAAAAGTAATCTAAAATTATACACATGCGTAGTAAGACTACACAATACATGTTTAAAATATCACACGTATGAAATATCAATGGCTTTTCCAAAGACATGGTTGCATGAAAAAAAAAAGTGAAATATCTGAGAACATATGCAGCTTACTGTGACATTGGGTACTGTATCTGCCATGGCTGCAGGATGTTGGTGGTTTTGCCTTGAATTATGTAATCTCTGCCTTTCGTTTTGTGTAGTTTTTTTGGTTGAGTTCATTGTGAATGTCACATCATTTCCACAGTATGGAACAAATATTATGGATGACTAGAGCCAGGCTACTGAATGCAAGTCAAGATTTTCAGATTCTTCTTGCATCTTTTAATGGTTAGGCTCAACTCCACAGTACTCCAACTTGGACCATGCAATTATAGCACAACACAATTGATAGCTAGACTGGCACCAGGCCAAATTTCTGCAATAAAGTCTGAGATGACAAAAACTTCCATCCCAAGATACAAGAGAAGCTAACAAGCAGGGAAGTCACGGGCTTTGTTCTTAAAGGCAACATCACTGAAGTAATGAAAGAAATAGCTGAACCTAATTCCTACCTACAATGTGTGGGTGTGCAAGACTGGTCTCAATCTCTCCTTATCCAAACAAACCCGTTCCTGTCTCAATCTCCTTTGACTCAAACAAACCCTTTCCTTGATGGATACTATGTTTCAAAATAAAGATGCCCTGCCTCCAGCCAGGTGGAGAAGAGGAACAACAGGGTTTATTGGGCTGTGTGGATGCTATGGTCTGTTGGAGTGAGTCCAGGGGAGGGCCATGAAGATGATCAGAAGGGTAGAACATGTTTCATATAAGAACAGTCTCAGTGAGTTGGGATTGTTGAGAAGAGAAGAGAAGAGAAGAGAAGAGAGAAGAGAAGAGAAGAGAAGAGAAGAGAAGAGAAGAGAAGAGAAGAGAAGAGAAGAGAAGAGAAGAGAAGAGAAGAGAAGAGAAGAGAAGAGAAGAGAAGAGAAGAGAAGAGAAGAGAAGAGAAGAGAAGAGAAGAGAAGAGAAGAGAAGAGAAGAGAAGAGAAGAGAAGAGAAGAGAAGAGAAGAGAAGAGAAGAGAAGAGAAGAGAAGAGAAGAGAAGAGAAGAGAAGGCAAGGCTCCAAGGAGACCTTAGAGCTACCTTACAGTACTTAAAGGGGGCCTAAAGGAAAGATAGGGAGGGACTTTTTATCACAGAATGCAGTGATAGGACAAGGGGCAATGGTTTTAAGCTGACGGAGGGTAGGTTTAGATTAGATATTAGGAAGAATTATTTTCCTGTGAGGCTTATGAAACACTGGACTAGGTTGCCCAGAGAAGTAGTGAATGTCCCATCCCTGGAGACGTTCAAGGTCAAGCTGGATGAGGCTTTGAGAATCCTGACTTAGTGAACAGTGTCTTTGTCCATGGCACGGGGATTGGAACTAAATGATCATTAAGATCCAGTCCAAACCATTCTGTGATTCTTTGACGGTGAGACTCAGTACTCCTTCAGCACTCCAGATGACACTAATTTGAATGCTACAGTTTGTATGCTAGAAGAAATGGATGCCATCCAAAGCATCCCTGACAAGCATGAGGAGTGGGCCCATGTGAATCTCATGAAGTTCAACAAAGCTAAGTACAAAGTCCTGCACCCAGGTCAGGACAATCTCCAGTACCAGTGTAAACCAAGGGATGATTGGCTTGGGAGATCCAGTGGCAGATGTCCCTGCCAATGTCAAATGGTTTATCTAGATGATCCTTAAAGACCTCTTCTAACCTAAATTATAGAATCATAGAATCACCAGGTTGGAAGAGACCCATAGGATCATTAAGTCCAACAATTCCTATCAAACATTAAACCATGCCCCTCAGCGCTTCGTCTGCCCATGCCTTAAACACATCCAGGGAAGGTGAGGATCATAAAGTCCAACCACCTCCCTGGGCAGACCATTCCAGTGCCTAATGACCCTTTCTGTGAAGAATTTTTTCCTTATGTCGAGCCTGAACCTCCCCTGGCAGAGCTTGAGGGAGATTTTCCCTCTTGTCCTGTCCACTGTCACTTCCCTCCTCTCCACAACCTCTTTCAGGTTGTAGCAGAGAGCAATAAGATCTCCCCTCAGCCTCCTATTCTCCAGGCTAAACAACCCCAGCTCTCTCTGTTGCTCCTCTTAAGACTTCTTCTCCAGCCCCTTCACCAGCTTAGTTGCTCTCCTCTGGACTTGCTCCAGAGCCTCAACATCCTTCTTGTGGTGAGGGGCCCAGATCTGAACACAGGATTCGAGGTGGAATCCAGCGAGCCCAGAGAAGAGCAACAAAGCTGGTGAAGGGGCTGGAGAACAGGTCCTATGAAGAGTGGCTGAGAGAGCTGGGGTTGTTTAGCCTGGAGAAGAGGAGGCTGAGAGGAGAACTCATTGCTCTCTACAACTACCTGAAAGGAGGTTGTAGAGAGGAGGGAGCTGGTCTCTTCTCCCAAGTGCCAGGGGACAGGACAAGAAGGAATGGCCTCAAGCTCTACCAGGGAAGATTTAGGCTAGACATCAGGAGGAAGTTTTTCATGGAAAGGGACATTGGGCATTGGAACAGGTTGCCCAGGGAGGTTGTTGATTCACCTTCCCTGGAGGTGTTTAAGGCATGGGTGGATGAGGTCCTGAGGGGCGTGGTTTAGTGTTTGATAGGAATGGTTGGACTCGATGATCCAATGGGTCTCTTCGAACCTGGTGATTCTATGATTCTATGATTCTATGAATCTCATTTGATGACTCTATGTTACACGATACATTTGGATGTAATTGGGAATGACAGACCAACAAAGGTATAAAAGTAAGTTATAAAATTATGTTAGCAAACAAAAACCTTACTTCAAGTGGATCTTAGAATGAGGAAGAGGAAACTGTCAACATCATATTTCTCCTGAAAGGGCTTATGACACTGATGACTCACCATAACATCATGAGTATTAGCTTGAAGTTTAGAAACTACAGGAGCCATAATAGTGTGGCCATAATATTAGTCGAAGGAGCAGGTAAAAGGAAGTGATATATAACATTTTTGTCTGCAGTATTATCATTGAGAATTTGTACATATATGTCTATATTAGTATGCATGTCTTTATTTTTCTAATATATAGACCTAGACTAACAACTATTCTTCGATTAAGCTGCTAAGATTTTGACTATAGTATCAATAAATTCCTGGGTTTATGCATAAGGTGTATAACAAAATTTTTTTGTGCAACAGAACTGTGTTTTGGTAATGGATCCTGGCCAAACTGTGCCTGAGAAATTGCTGCTCACAACGCCAAGGATGGCAAGTGTCCTCTACTTAAAAGCTGTCCTTGCACAGCTTTTGAATTTGTCTCTGTCATATCTTCGAATTCATATCTTCATTTTTTTTGTAAATAATATGAAGAAAGTCTTTTATTCTTAACTTCCTTTAGTCCTTTGATTATAGGGCAGAACACATCTGCCAGAGGCATATACTGTTATCTCAGAGCTGGCAGAAGACTGATAGTCGCCCTGGACATCTGTGTTCATCTTCAGTTCACACAGATCATTTAAATATCTCCTCAAACAACCAAAGCACGCACTAGATGGTTACAGATGAAAGGGTCTCTTCTGAGGCTGGCACCTGAGGAACACTTATCTTGAGATTTTTCTCTCTGGAGAGTTCTCATCTGAAATTTCTATCATCTTGTTATGTTAAATATCTTGGTTCACATTCACCGAACAGGTAGGCACCTATTGAGTTAGTGATAACTAACATGTATTTTGAAAGATGTCACAGGTGCCCGATTAGTGGGTTTAGGCACCTAATGAAGCAGAAAGTCAAATTATCTTGCATGATGTGGGATGAAAGGACTGCTGTCTTTTAAAGTCTGTCTTAAAGTGTCAGCCAGTCAAATACAGTGCAGCACTGAACAACACAAATCACTTAGCAGTATGTCACTTTCTTTACATTTGCAAGCCTGGGGTGACAGGATTAAGCAAATACAATATATTTTCTATGACATTTTTTCTCATATAAATGAATACATTATTGTAAAGTTTATTCGCACTCTGGGGCTATTCTGTTTGTTTGCCACAGCTATAAACATCTCCCTTCTCATTTTTTTTTCTTTCTCCTTTTTACATGAAGCAAACACTCCAAGCTATTTAATAAGATTGTATTAAGTCTATTGGGCCATTATTGATCACCCTGAAATGTTTTCTTCCCCCAACAAAAATCTTGCATAAGTAATTTTCCCTATTTTTGCCAATGGCAGATATTATGAATTAAGAATCAAATAAAAATCAAGAATATTCTAGTTATGATGCTGATGTTTTCCTTGTGATTTTTATCTAAGTAATAAAAATCTTCATGAAATAAATGAGACTTCATTTACCTCAGAATAGCTCATCATCTCCGCTTCAAATATCTGTAAAGTTGCACCACATCAAAACATCAAATCTTAAGTAAGTAAATTTTATTAATAAATATAATTCTAACAGATATCAGCTTGGAAGAAATAGGTCACAGAAGGCTTTCCAGTTGTAATTCTACTCTTCTGATTCTCTCCTGCATCACACCACGGGGGAGAGTGAGTAAGTGACTGAATGGTACTTGGTTGCTGGCTTGGGTGAACCATGACACTGGTTTTGGTGTTTTTAAGCTTCCATGAGTTTTATAATTCTAAGATCTCATTGATTTATATTACAATGACCTGTTATTCAAAATAATTATTATTTCCTAGGCAATGATTTTTGAAAATAAATCTATAGTTTTAATACTGTTGTTTCCTTACAGATGATCAGCTAAGTTTTACTTAGTTACAGAAGCCTTAAAAATATCCATGGCTATAAATTAGTCATGAAAACTGTCCTGACACACCGATGCAAAATACTGTTACACCAAATGAACGGATTAATCAAGCTGAATGTTTTCTGTAAGCCCAATAAAGACTTTACTTTGTTGTTGCATTACATTCTTGGCTACAGAGAGCACTCAGCAATCCTGCTTGTACTTGTTATCATTGTCTGACACGGCATTTTCTCTTGCTTATGAGGCAGAACAGTGGCCACACACTTCCATCCCCACCACTGTTTCATCCAGACTTTGTTTACTTCTACAGCACCTAGAGCACCAGAGTTTCATCCTAATTTGCACCTTAATCATAGGATAATAAATAAAAATATATGATCATATTCTTACCTATGTATTTTTCTATGGATGTTCAGGCCCAGTCAACATGGGTTTACCAAAGGCAGGTCTTGCCAAACCAACCTGATTGCCTTCTATGACAAAGTGACTCGGCTGCTGGATGAGGGAAAGACTGTGGATGTGGTCTTTCTGGACTTCAGTAAAGGCTTTGACACAGTTTCTCACAGCATTCTGCTACGGAAACTGTCAGCCGCTGGCCTGGACAGGCGCACACTCTCCTGGGTAGAAAACTGACTGGAAGGCCAGGCCCAGAGAGAGCTGGTAAATGGTGTTAAGTCCAGGTGGAGGCCAGTGACAAGTGGGGTTCCCCAGGGCTCAGTGTTAGGTCCAGTCCTGTTCAATGTCTTCATCAACAACCTGGATGAAGGTATTGAGGGTACCCTTAGCAAGTTTGCAGATGACACAAAGCTGTGTAGAAGTGTGGATCTGCTGGAGGGTAGGGAGGCTCTGCAAAGGGACCTAAACAGGCTGGACCGCTGGGCAGTGTCCAATGGCATGAGGTTTAACACGGCCAAATGCCAGGTCCTGCACTTGGGGCACAACAATCCTATGCAGAACTACAGACTGGGAGAAGCCTGGCTGGAAAACTGCCAGGAGGAGAGGGACCTGGGGGTGTTTTTTGACAGCCGACTGAACATGAACCAGCAATGTGCCCAGGTGGTCAAGAAGGCCAATGGCATCCTGGCTTGGATCAGAAATGGTGTGACCAGCAGGTCCAGGGAGGTGATTCTCCCTCTGTACTCAGCACTGGTGAGGCTGCTCCTTGAATATTGTGTCCAGTTCTGGGCCCCTCACCACCAGAAGGATGTTGAGGCTCCGGAGCAAGTCCAGAGAAGAGCAACGAGGCTGGTGAAGGGGTTGGAGAACAGGCCCTATGAGGAGTGGCTGAGAGAGCCGGGGTTGTTTAGCCTGGAGAAGAGGAGGCTGAGAGGAGACCTCATTACTCTCTACAGCTACCTGAAAGGAGGTTGTATAGACGAGGGAACTTGGCTCTTCTTCCAAGTGCCAGGGGACAGGACGAGAGGGAATGGCCTCAAGCTCCACCAGGGTAGATTTAGGCTGGAGATTAGGAGGAAGTTTTTCACACAGAGGGTCATTGGGCATTGGAATAGGCTGCCCAGGGAGGTGGTTGATTCACCCTCCCTGGAGGTGTTTAAGGCATGGGTAGATGAGGTCCTGAGGGACATGGTTTAGTGTTTGATAGGAATGTTTGGACTAGAAGGTCCGATGGGTCTCTTCCAACCTGGTTATTCTATGATTCTATGATCTTCCTCACATACTCCTTACAACTGAATATAGTTTTAGAATTATTACTTATTGTTGAATTACAGGAACAAAAAAGAATATTCCTCATTCAGTATGAGGTGGTGAGCACTCTGCAAATAACTTGTGATGCTAATCTCGAGAATTTTTTTTTTGAGGATGCAGAGTAAGTGTAAGAAACTTATATAAAGCAAAACTCTAATTAGGTTATGAAGTGGAGAAAATAGTTATTGGTGACAAATTATGTCTTGTTAGGTATAGCAGCCGCTGTTTGGATGAATGTTCATGGGGTTTTTAAGCTCCTGTACCCTGTATTTCCAGAAAGTAAATCTCAAATGATATATTTTGATTACCATAATCAGATTTCCCACTGAGTTCGTTAGTTACAAAGTCAGCTCATCAGAGAACTGAGTTACATAAAACCACACATTGTATGCATTTCAGAGTTCAAATAACAACTATTTTTGTTAAATAATTTTGAACAGTAATTGTCTCAGAAATAAGACTCCCAAATTCTTGAAATTTCACCTCCACCTATTAAACAAAAACTGGTTACATTTGATCAATAATTTTCTTAATTTTATTTATTTTTGTAGGTCTGTAATGAATAAAATTGAAAAGTTAAGGCAGTTTTTGATTTTGCCTCATCAGACACCCTGTGGGGTTCATTTGCAGATTTGTTTTCCCTTAAAAATAACACATCAATTTGTTACTTATGTAACCTTTCAGTTATTCCCAAAGGAACCAAAAGACACAATTGTGCCTACTGCAGAAAAGCCTCTGTACAAATTGATAATGTACTATTCATTCAACCATTTATTTACTTGCATCTGTTTGGCATCCCGACCATCTTCCAATTTTGTAAACTAATTAATTGGTATGAATTTAATTTTCTCTGATTATGCATTTCCATTTCATGAAAACAAGGACATTTATCATTATTAATTTTAATGAATGTGGTTTATATTTAATTTAAAATAATGTAAATATTTATCTGAATTTGAAAACAAGTTTCTAAAGAGAATCTTTATTGTAGATTCTAGTGACAAGTCAGTGGATTACTGATGCAAAATAGTGGGAAAATAGTGAATTATATTTCTGGAAATACTTGATGGGCAATTTTTTATTATTCTTACATTATTTACAAGTTTAATAGTTTCTTGCCTCCCTTTACTCCAAGCAGTATACCCTGGAAATCTCTGATGTGATTTTTGTTAGTACGCTAGAGCATCAAAAGGTTCTAATGGGACTGACCAACAAATATTTACTTTTTAAAAAATTACCTAGAAACCTTGTCAACTGGGAAATTCTTGAGGAAATCGTACCTTATCAGTCATGGAATACAGCTGACAAATTTATTTCCAAGTCACTCTATTCACAAAACAGTCCTTGTAAGTGTAGCACTGCCATCTTCGTGCTGGAAAAATTCAAGATCAATCAAATTATTTTGACTTTATTTATGACAGAGGGTTAAACAGAGGTTAGTCTGTTTTGCCCTTGAAATGCCTTCGTACCTGCAGTTATCCTATACAGACATGTAGTTTGTTTGTTGGGAAATGTCATAAAATGGGTGTTACCTCTAATGGGGTCTATTTAAAAAATATATATATTTTGTTATTTTCATATTATAGTAAAGGTGGGAACAAAATTTCCAATATGCAGATAAGCAGAAATTTTGCTTATGAAAATTACTGTTTTACAAGAAAGGCTAAGTAGCAAAGGATTTTTTTTTTTTAATTTAGAAGATGGAATAATGGGAAAAAGGAAAATCAAACTTGAGAATGTTTTATCCCTAGTCAATATAAATATTAATTCTCCAAATCAGAATTCTCTCTATTTTGGGGTTTTTTTTTTGGCTTCAAATCTTGCTATTTAGCTGTGGGAAGACACATAAAAACAGGCCAAACACCAAGAAAAGGGTGCTAGATAATCCTATTTATCCTCCCTTCCCCACGAAAAGCTGGACCAGACAATTTTGAGGTCCCTTCCAACTTGAACTATTCTATGATCTGTGATCTTGTACCAGGATAATTGTACTTCTCACCTGCTGTGCATTATTCTCAAAAGTATTATTTTAATTACATTGATAGTGTAAAACATAGATCTGAGTAGCTGAATCTCTCAGAAAATAAAATTATTATATATATGCTTTCAATATGGAAAGAAAATATTGTATGATATTTACCTTAATGCATTTAGATCTGGCTTTTTATGCTAGTGGATTTGGTTCTCTCCTGCAGTCATTTTTCCAGTGCAGAAAATCCCTAAAAACACTGGAAGATTGTCTAAATAATGTAAGCTAACATTTGTGTATCAGAGGATCAAATGCTTTTCTCCTTACTAGTTAGACAAGGTATTGCTGTCACAAGTGAAATATTAAATGTAATATCCACATATAGAATAGGTTTCCAAAACCACTCAATAAAGGTGACTGTACCATGATGGAATAGTACTATTTAACCCACTGCATTAGAATGATAAGGTGTTCTCTCTTTTAGATGACAAGTACTACCCAGATGCCTGCTGACAAAGATAGTTGATATCTACAGCAGCATCTGGTTCATTGGCAGACTCTTCAGGAAGCTACATTAGTATATTCTGTATCGTCTTTCATATCATTATGTTGATTATTTGCCTGGACTACTGTGTCCTTCTGTTGAAACCTTTTTGCCTTCTTTTTTCTAACTAATTTGTTCAATAATTTAACTTATTAATTGCATTGTTGTTTCACAGGCAATATCATCTTTGGAATCACAGTAAAAATGAGTGATTATATGTTTCTGTAAGGGTTCCAGTTTGCTTCTTGTGTGAATCAGCATTGTAACTACATAAGTCAATGAAGTCTTTAAATGGGGTTTTAAATTAAGTCTTTAAATGGGGTTTTAAAATTAATTTTAAAAGAAGTTTAAACAGCAATTTTTCATCTCTGTATACTTTTTTTAAAAGTAATTTTAACTGAAAACCGTACCCTTAAATCTGATCATCAATTTCATTGCTATCAAGCACTAATATTTCTTCATCTTAAAAAAAATAATTCAAATGCACTGTATGTTCATGAGAAAGCTACCTCCCTAAATAAAATATATTTTGACGAAAAGATTACACTAAGAAGAAAATTATCAGCAAGGGTAATTTTAGTTATAGCACTGAACTACTGTAGTGCTGCCAGGAAGTGAAAATAATAAGACAAAAAAGACTAACTTGAAGCATAAATGAATAAGAATATCAGAGCAAACTCACAAAGTGAGATCAAAGATCAACCTAGCTTTGTGTCCAGTGTCTAGAAGCCTCAAAAGGCAGATGACCATGGAAGACCATAAGAATAGCACAAGCATGTATATCTCTCCTGCACATGTCCTAAGTCACTTAGGGGTTTTTAAAATTTAAAATATTTCCAAATATTTAACAATTATCAACAAATTTCTCCTTCACATTTTTTTCCTAGATTTCTCTTAAATATTTTCATCTTTTGTATCCAAAGTATCCTGTGAAGAAGCCTCCACAACTCTACATTGTATTTATGAACCCTTTACAACATCCTAGGTATTTTTTCTGTATCATTCTGTTAAAATTGTCCCAAACAGGATATTTACCTCACTGATTCTAAAGGAAAATGAAAGAGCACTTTCCCCTCTTAATTTGTTGATCACAGTCTGTACATTTTTTCAATTACTCTACTGCCTATCAAAAAACATTCTCATGACACTGATTCCAACTGCCACCTAATACCTTAGCAAAGAAATCTCAGTTTGCTTGAATTTTATTGAACTGACCAGAATTCCTTTAGAATCGTCCCCAGTTTGCACAATATAATTCGAATCATAAGAAGACAAGGAAAGGTCTTTTAGAAAAGCCACAGCAAGTTGCAGAAGTTATTTCCATTCTTTATATAACTACTGGCTGCATACAAACTACCTAGGACTTAGTTGCTTGCTTATCCTTTTTGACTGGTCAAGAATTATTACTCCCACTTTCTTTCTTACGAAGAATAAAAGAGAGAGAATCAAAACTGAGATGCAATTCAATATTCAACAATTTCTGCAACACAATGGATGTGAGAACATTAAAAAAACCTACAGATTAGCTTGATAAGAAATGTAGTCACACAGCTTAATGAAGACAAAGAAATCAAATATTCAGACTTGTTAAGGTGGGGTTTTTTTCTCCTTTTCCCACCCTCCACAAGGATAAGGCTTTCTAGATAGCTGACTACGCCAGTTGCTGCAATCTGCCTTAGATAATAGATCATTCATTACAGGTCCTGTCTAGATGATTAAGAGGTTGCTTAAAATATATATATATAAAACTTACTCTCTTACCCATTAAACACATGAAACATGAAAACAAGTAAACAAATCTATCCCTGTGCCCACTGACAGCCTCAACACATTGATGCAGTCAAATAAGTTTTGCCATAATTCATTGAAATACGAGGACTTATATTTTCCTTATGACAGAAAGGGCATATTAGTGCCTATTTAAAAAAAAACAAACTAAACCAAATCTATATACAAAGCTTTACATGATAAGGTTTTCCCTTTTCACCCAAAACTTTTTTTCATATATGCAGTCGAATTTCAAGAAGACATTGACTTTCCTCAAGAAATGACATATTGTCAATTTTTACCTTTCACAGAAGCTAGTAAAAGAACAACTTTGTGGTGTTTCATGCTATATAATTTCATTTTATACATATTGTGTATAGTAGAAAGAAATTTGGTGAATGTTATCCTAAATGCAGCTAAAAGCTGTGTGTCTGTTATTAGATTAGAGGTCTAAAGCACTTTTATTACCGTATTTTTCAGTTGTTGTTGGCCAAATAAAGAATAAGCTAATGTGAATATTATTATCTTACAACAAGCCAAATATATTTCCTACATGAAGCATTTGTGTACAATGTGTTTCTTTATATAAATGCAATGCATGCATGACAGTTTTATAATTTCTTGAGGAAAATTGCAGTCCAAGAGAATAAGCTTTACATTTTCTGTACAGTGATTAGCTCTGCTGTTAGCTTTCTCCCCAGTCTAAGCTTCTGGTTTATTCAGTCCCCTGTGTATTTCAAACCCCTAAATACATCTTGGTGGTCTCTCATCTGTGTTTATATTACTTTTTAAATAGAGAGTCCTAAAACTGGATACAAAATGCCAGAAGCAGCTTCATGACAGCCAAGTACAGAGGAATAACTTCTTTCCTCAGTCACTGACTTTGCTCTTGCTAATGTAGCCCAATATGCCTAATCTGTGTCATCTGTGAGTTTGCTAGGGGTGGTTTCTGTCTCATCATCTAACTTATTAATGGAGACGTTAAAACCAGAATAGATCCCTTAAAAATATAGCTCAGAACCAGTAACCAGTTTCACTTTGAATTTTTATGCTATAAACTGACAGGCCAGTATATTTTAATTTTCCATGCAGTACAACTATCCACTCCATATCTTCTCCCATTTGACCATCACAATTGATAAGAGACTGTGTTTCAGTCTTCAGGGATCACATTTGGTCAGCAGGACTTTTCAAACCTCATAGAGACTGGTCTCACAATCATATCTTGGAGATCTGTCAATGCTCTCAAATGCATCCAGCCTGGCACCATGAACTTGAAAATGACCAGCTCACTTGAGAAGTTCCAACCCAGGCTTTTCTACTGTTATTTCTCCTAAACCTTGGCACATAGGAAACAAAAACTTAGGAAAAGATGTGAACGCATAAACCTAGGCAGTTAATTTCACAATTTAACCAAAAGGAGATTAAGTCCATAAATGCCTTCCTGAAGATATTCAGAATCTGAAAGAATTCAATTAGTCCATACATACCCTGTCTATATGAGTGGAGTATAATGTTGCAAATATACGTTGTTTCTTTTTCTAGGGTTGCCCCTCATTCATTCTACAAATGCGGGAAAATGCAAGTATTTTGTACATGAGATCTAAATTAATTAAGGTGTTAATAAGCAACAGTGGTGCAAGCAATACAGTAAAATTTCTTTCCAAGGATTTTTTAAGATTTAGAAAATAAATTTTATGTATGAATGTCATACTTTATTTTCTTCTAGTATTTTTATAAATCTGTGTCACTGTAGTTATCAGTTTGGATTTTCTTTTCATGCATCTGTGTATTTGGATATATTTGTATGAATGTATGCAAAGGGATGTAAATAGTGAACTGTAAAACCACAGGACATTCAAGAACATGTTCTGTATTAGACAGCCGAAGAAACAGTTGGTCCTTTTCTGTTTGACAACACTGCCTAGTGTGGGTAGGCAACAAGTGGAAAGTGAATATCTTTATCTCATAACATGCATCATGGTCATGACTGTATAAGAAGGCAATATTATCTGGCCATCTGGCCATTTGAATGTTAGCTAACAAATTTGCAGTGTAGAAACTTTCAAAAACACAGATGGGGTCTTTCATCCAGTCCTATTTGACAAAGAATAAAACAAAGCACATAAATATTAGAGCCTCTCATATGAAATTATATAATTCGATGAATTTCCTGGAACACTCATCTGGTAATGAAAGTTTATACTGGACTTACATTTAATTCAAGAAAAGGAACTGTCAAGAGAAAAATGAGAGAAAAGAAATTAGATTGTAGGAATAAAGCTGAATGTGGGAATGGGACTAGGTGCTTTCCCCCTGCCCTCACTCCCCCAGTCATGGGATGAGTACAAAGTTTACAAAAGCAATGTCAGTGAAGAACAGAGCACACACAGGGGTTATAGGTAGCACGGCCATTCTGGTTATCTGAAGTGGGGGATAATGTGTCTGGAAACAGGTGTAGTCACCTTCTGCTAATCATCAAGGCCCTTACAAGGACGGGAGCCTAAATATTTTCTGCTCTGACAACCCAGCCTCCTAGCTGACCTGTACTCATCATTATAATATCATTCTAATACTAAAACACACTTCCATACCTAAGACCATCTACCTCGTCCCAACTTCTCAGGCAAACCACTCCCATGGACACAGTTACTGGACTTCTGCAATTAAGTTTCGGCACTTGAAGCAAGAATTTTTCCTCCAACAATCAGCAGGGTTGATGTAATGACTTCAGTCACTCAAGCCTCACCAAAAATCCCACAAATTATTATAAAAATCTAATACAAAAACAGGATCATCGAAAGAAATCCATCATCGATACTTTCCTGGGAAGAATCAACAAATTGATCTTTCTCCTCCCATCTGGAGATGCCCACTAACTTCTAATTTCATGCTCGCTGTCATTATCTTTCTGCACTTTAGCCTTAGCCATGTATCTTCCCATCTAAGTGGTACTTTTACTTATGTTGTTTCCAGTAAAGTCATAAAGATTACTTTTGTTCTCTGCTGCTGCTTGCCACTGTGCAGTTGGCTCTTTCTTGACAAAACTGCCTTAATCATGCAGATAATGATCATTTATTTGTAAGTCAGTCCTTCGTCTTTGCCAGTCCTACCATCTTTCTTATGTCCTTCATTTGTAAAGTTTCTTCCCAAATTATTCCAATGTAGACTAAAACTGATCTTAATTGATCATAATTAAAGCTATAAATTACTACTTCTATGTGCTGTGAAGAGTAAATATTCACTACTAATATCCTGAGTATATTCTTCATCTTTTTCATACATTTTGGAAACAGGACATGAAGTATTAGTCACTAGGGATGAAAAATACCCTTAAAAGGTGATAGCTGTTATGAGCAGCTAAAATTTTTGAGTTTGGTCCTACAATATATATATAAACACTATTCAGTGTAATACATTAACAATTTTTTTCTTTTTTTTTTTTTTATACAGCATTTGACATTGATTCCTCTATTTGCTCTTGTTCAATGCCCTGTGACTAATGTGGAGAACATCTAGTAGAAGTAGTTTGTATTGCAGAACTGGTGTCTTTTAAGGCAATTACAGGAGCATTAGCAATGATTCCTTTTTCAGAAAATGATACGGTAGACACACAGATAGTCTGTGGCTGAATTTTAGGAAAATTATTTTCTGCAATTTTATAAAATGCGACTAATTTTACGTAATGTTAAAACAGAATAAATTGGAAGATTACTATTTAAAAGTAACTTTTTATTGGTTTTTTAGAACTTGTTCTATCATCACTTTACTTGTGTTGCTTTCTTTTGTAGTAGTACTTTGTAACAGTTGCAAAGAATCAAATGCAAAACACTCCTCTTGTTCAACATTTGTCTATATGTTTCATTCTCTATTCCAACTACTACCTATTCATATCCCTTTACGTGATACTATCTATATACTACCTATTCATGTATACCTATATTATAGGTATATATACCTATATACTACCTATTCATATACCTATATTTGCATGATACTGCCTAAATACTACCTATTCATATCCCATGCATATCAGCTAAAATTTTTCTATTATTTCTTACTTATTGATCATTTATTACTATTTAGTCATTATCTATTATTGTTATTATTATCATCATCATGTATCGTTGTTGTTGTTTAAACTAATGGTAACTTCTTACTAGCTGCTACAATTTCTTCTTTTTTTAAGTCCCCTTTCCAAACAGTTGTTGAAAAGTATTCTGACTCAATGTCATCTGATGCCAAACGAACTGTGAGGTTTAGGTGTACTCTTAAGTTTAGTATTCTTTTAGATAAATGGGGATGATGTAGACCATTCAGAATCTATCTACTGTGAACACTATCTTAAAAAGTGATAATGTCATTTGTTTGTGCTAATGATATAGAAGGACAAGTTAATTTAAACTGCCCCCAAAATTGCAGGATGGGCTTCTTAATTAAGAAATGACACAACAGATGGATTAAGCAAATACACGAAGGGGAAGGATATAGAAAGGATGAGATAAAATTATTAGCATTTTTTTTTCTTGCAGAAGTATTTTAAACATACTTTGCAGCAGCAGACTGCACTTATACCCTAATTAGGTGAGATGTTGATAATATTGTAAATAAACAATTTAATAAAGTAAGCTGTCTTTGCCCTTGTAGAATGATTATTCAGTGGAAAAAAGAATTAAGGGCATAGAGTTGCTATGCTTATAGGTTTGATGCATTGCTCTTGAAGCAAACTAGCACACAAAAAAGTTCTATCCTTCAATGACCTCTTATTCAAGTATTTATATTAAATTGCACATTTTCCCAGCTTTGACAGCATATTGAAACCATAAGTTTTTCTTATAAGGATCTTTTTAAAGCAAGTGCTAGAAAACAAATTATTCGATCCTCATTTCTCTCCTGAGATGTCATATTAATAGAGAATCAAATGTACTTCAAGTAACACTAAATTAATTTTACTACTGCTAGGTATGGATATACACTGGCATTTCATTAACTAGATCAATTATTATTATTCTGATGAAAGAAATAATGGAAAGAGAAAGTACTGCAACAGTATTAGTTTCATTTTATTACTGCTGAAAAAAAAAAAAGTAATGGTGAAACATAGCTATCCTAAGATGTACCACACTGTAATCCTAAAACAGGAATTAACCTACGGCAGTTTTTGGCAACATTTCCATTGACTCACATAGAATTATTACTGAGTCTTTCACCAAGATGAATTAAATTCTCTCTGATTTGTATCAGTTCCTAGTAATTCATTCCTAACATTGATATTTAGATTGCTTCTATATACTGATAAAAAGAAACAGTGCTTCTTACCATTACAAAAATACTACTGAAGACTATTTTCCTAGAAGCATGGAGAACTACTTGATTTTTTAATTTGTATAAACACAATAAAGAGTTACATATAGTTTATTATTAAGTGAGCCCAAGCAACTGAGTTAATAGGGCTTAATGACTTATCACACATCAACTAAACCTTAATAATAACAACAATAAAAATTAACACCTTTCTATAGAGCAACTTGGTCTAATCATCATTATAAAAGTCCATTACTTTCTTTATTCTTTAAGAGGTATTTCCTTCAAAACAGACACAGTCTCCAACTCCTGTTTCCCTCTCCCCTCTGAAGAAAAAAAATGACATTTCCATGATGCGTATTCGTTATCCTCTCATTTCACACAGGGAGAAAATCTTTCTGCTGAGTAGTGATTTATAAAGTGTAGGCTTTCCAAAAACATGATGACATTTTACTTCAAGTATAATTTATGAACACCAACACCTTTTGGAAAGATTCCTGAGATCCATAGTTTATACATTGCAATAACATCTGCTTGCTGTCCCCTCTATTTTTTAATTAGCATTACAGTAGGCTAATATAGAAAATTTTGACTGTGTTTTGACCTAAAAATTATAAAAAATATTAATTTGCTTTTTTTTTTTAAGAAGTCAAATGTTGAATAGTTTGCTGAAAACTCACAGAGTTAAAGGAAGCATTTTCTGAACCGTGTTGGAAGAATAGATTAAAATCAGAGACAGTTAAGGCTGAGATATTAAATATAATCTTTGCCTCAGCAAAGGGAGGCAAAAGAAGACTTTCTCCCTACAAGGTGCCTCTGCTCCCTGTGTTAAAAGGCAGAGTACAAGAAAGTGGTCTGCCAGTGGATGAAGGGTAAGTTAATCACTTCAGAGAACGTGAGCCACTGTTCCTGCAATGAATAGCTTATACACAAGGGTGTAGAGATCTGGCCAGTGTCCTTGTACATCAACTCACTCATTTTGAAAAGTTATGTACATCAGGGAAAAACTGCAATGAATTGAGAAATGCAAATAATGCACCCATTCTCTAAAAAGTTTAAAAAGAAAATCTAGAGAACTACAGGCTGGTCAGTCTCACTTCAGTCCCTGGGAAAATCATGGAAGTAATTTCTGGACACTTGGAAGAAGAACAGGTGATTGGGAAGATGGAAACGTTAAGAAGTATCAGGGAAGGAATATCAGGGATGGAATGTCAGGGACTGTGTGAGTGAGATAGATAAGTGGAGCTACACTAAACCATCCCTGAGGCCAAATTAGCAGATGGGGGCTCCACAAGAAACAAAAGATCCCCTACCTTCTTACCATCAGGTAGAAGCAGACATAGTAGATGGTGGGGGTGAATGAAAACAAATCCCTGCTTGGTGGCAACAGACTAATCCTCTCTTCCTCATCTTCCCAGTTGCCCTTACACAATAGATATAGGATTCTGAAACTTGACGGTCAGAGAAATGAGGATATAGGTGAAAGTCCATACATGCAGTCAATGCCTTGGGCCAGTCAGCCTCATGCACTATGACAGAGGACAGGACAAGAGGAAATGGCCCCAAGCTCTACCAGGGGAGTATTAGGCTGAACATTAGGAAAAATATTTTCACAGAAAGGGTCATTGGACGCTGGAACAGGCTGCCCAGGGAGGTGGTTGAGTCACCTTCCCTGGAGGTGTTTAAGGCACAGGCATACAAGGCGCTGAGGGGCATTTTTTAATGTTTGATAGGAATGGCTGGACTTGATGATTCAGTGGGTCTCTTCCAACCTGGTGATTCTATGATTCTATTACTGCTTCAATTAAGAAAACCAGGAGGGTAACTGTCATTAGGTTGAAGCTTCAGGAGCACAGGTAGTGTTTTCCCCAGTTCCATCAGTGCTTGGGAAGAACACTGAAAGAAACACAAAACCTCACTTGAATAATTCATATCTTAGTGGCTGGTGCCATCAGAGTTTGGCATCTTTTGATTTTTTTGTCTCAACAACGGATATTGTGGTTTGGGTGCATGGCAACAGGGAAAAAAAAAAAGTATCAATAAAATAGTTCAACTACTACTCTCAGGTGGCAATGTTTAACAGACTATGCCTTAATGCTTATAAGAAATAGAGTGCCTCAGAGGTCTGACCAATTCCATTTAATATCTTTACAAGAGTCTGGGAGAAGTGACAATGTGCCCTGATTAAGACTGCAGAAGACACCAAACTGGTAGGTGGACCAATCCCACTTGAGAATGGGGCTGCCATCACGGAGAATCTAGACAGGCTAGGCAATTGGATCAACAGGAGCCATAGGACTTAATGGGAGGTCTTGTACGTGACAAGAGAGAATCTCTAGTGACAGCTGAAGCAATATCTGGAAGTGGTATTAAATTGAAATGTTTTAACTCATGATAAACTATCATGTACTGATACTTTCCCTCACTTATCATACTATATAATTGTTCTCAGAGCTGAGAGTGCACAAATAGGCCTTAACTACACTAAGCAGCCCCAAATAGCCACATATAGGACTCCCTATATAAACCTGCAATCCCAATCTGGGTTATTTTGTTGGTGACGTGTACAGATTCCTTATGTATTGTCTTTTAACATGAATTCCATGGACTATGGAATCACAGTGGCCAAACATAATTTCAAATTCTCTACAGCAATTGCTGCTTTCTTCAGTGGATATGAAGATATCTCACTTCAAATTCAGAGAAGTTTCCTAAGTAGTGCAGAACAGAGATAAAGTTTAGCCTAATTCAGGTAACTTATGTATTATATGGATGGGTACCTTCACTTTTCTTGTCATAATTATCTGTATTACACTGGCAATCAAGTATACAAAGAAAATGGAAAGTTAATGAGATTGCTCTTCCGCATATTAAAAAAATAATCTCTCAAGTGTTCATTACACTTGTCTAATGACCTAATTAAAAAAAACAGTTTAAACTATACAATTTTTCTTGATTTATCATACTCAGCTTCCACACTTTGACAGATAGGTGCTCAATGAAGTTGAAGCATGTTATATTCTGTTTATAGAACTGCTTATATTTCAATTAGAAGACAACCACAAGAAAATAACTGAAACAAATAATTCCAAAATCGATGGCAATAAACAAGCCAGTATACAATACCACTGTGGGCATCAAATAGCAAGTAAAATATGGGGGAAAACAGAGTATAACGTTCCATCTAGGCTTATTAGTATTGTGCCTGTGACAGGATGGTTCTTCTCTTCGTCTGCCACACTTGGACGTGTCAAAGATAATTATTTGAGATTTGCTGTAAGTATACTATCTTCAAAACATTGAAGTGTCAATAAGGATTCATTTAAACACACTACCTAGAGTACAATAATGTACATGGGATTAATAAACTTAGAATTAATTCACCCATTTACATAGATTTCTTAAAACACTTTGGTTTTGCTCTCTACCTGTTCATAAGGTTTATAATGGTACTGATAAGTGCCACACATTTTCAGGAAAATGAGTCTTTACAAGTGTAAAGGACATACTGTGTTTTCTAATAGTCACAGGGGTATATATATGAAGAGAAATAAAGGATGGCATTTGCATTTATTATCTTAATCTGTCTTTGCCGTCATTTTGACCTGTTCAATAAAGGAATGGCAAAAGCAAAGGAGAAAAAAACCCCAGTCATTTTTATGATTACACTCTGCTGTCCATACTGTTAGATAATTTGAAATCCTTTTTAACCCAAGAGGCAGCATTGTCACTTTTATTCTGGTCCAGAAATTGTTCTTGTGAACACTGAAAAGTAAAAGCATCAATGATATAAGGCCTCAGAGCCATAGTGAGATGTTTCATTCTCTTAACCAGCGGTGTCAGTACCCAGAAAGGTCTCAAATAAGAACATTCTCAAAGTCTCACTAAAGAGGTACAGATAGGCTGTGGACCCCTTTGGAAGCAGAACAGAGAGGACTCTAAACAGAGAAAGGCATTTTTCGGAATATTCACATAGTCACTCTGGTCTGTCATTTGGTACTTCTATTGAGAATGCTCCTGCTGGACGAGCCTGAAGAAAGGTAAATTGTAATTCTCTGTTAATGACACATCAGTTAGTAGGTACAGTAAAAAGCTATAAAGAATGAATTTCACTTTTGTATTATATGCAGTTAAAAACAGCATTTAAAATTATCAGTATCGCAGTTCTTATTTGAGGATGAAGGCTACCAAAGGTTATGTGTGTGATGTACTGAACAGTGACTTCTAGCTGACAAAAGCTAAGCAAATTTCCTACTATGCTTAAAGCCAGTAACATGCTCTCTTTTAGCTGGCTTTGTAGTGTTTCTGCCCGGGAAGGACTAGTATGCAATTCAGTAATGAGCACCATATTCACTGCTTGACCACAAATATGGGGATTATTTCAGCCCATTCAACAAGGCAATATTATAATAATCTAATTCCTATAGTACCTGTTTCAAGGTTAGCATTACAGATGCTTTCTTTTAAAATCAGTGATTAGTGCTCCAGCTCAGGAAAACTCTTTTCCCCCTTTCCTTTTTTCACCTTGCGTACAAGTCTTTACATATAGACTACATAGTATTTTAGAGAAGAATTGCTGATTGTCACCCTTCAGTACACTTCCACTGATTTTCTTGGCTGCTTATATATTTGTCTCAAGAAATCAAAGTTTTAAAGTTGTTCAGAAGAAAAAATTTTTCTTCAATTATCTGTTTTCATTATTTCAGTTTACTGTGTTTAAATTTCAAAACCCCTCCTACTTCCTGTACCTGTGACTAAGTAGGCGAAGCTTGAGAAGAAGCTACAGAGCATGGAAAGAAGAGAGATTCTTATTTAACAGGTATTGCAATGATAGCCTCCTTCAAAGCATGGAAGCTTAAGAAGTTATCTTAAGCCAAACTGACTATTTTGCCACTTTAGTAGATTAAGCTCTTGTATTTTCTTTTCTTCTGGCAAAACTAAAAACTCAGGAGCTTTCAGTACACAGCAGCTGCTAAGCAGCTAAAGAAGGTTTGTCTTTAATCACTCCAACTGGACTCAAAAGAGCCAAAGTCTGAAATAAGTCACACAGGAAATAAATATGCTACAATTGTTTACGTCCATCACAACTACCTTCAACCTCCTTTTACTCATTCGAAGCATACTGTCAAAACATCATTTAGGAAGTCCCAGAATTTTTTTTCAAGCTAATACTATGCTCAAACCTTTTAATGTTATGTTTCATAGAAAACTTAGCATGTTCTATCCCCCAGTGAAATAACTCATATTGAATATAAATTATACTGAAGATAGCTCTAGTGTTACGTATTATTAAACAGAATTATATAAAATAAATTATATTGGAAATTATTTCTATGAGGTGTTATTACTAATTTATAACAAAATGCTTTCCCTCTGCATCTACATATCAGAGAAAAATTAGAACACATGAGAAATATTTGCTACCACTCACCCCTCATCCCCAATATATCTCATTTTGACACTTCCACTTAAATTACACTACAATTTGGCTGCCATCGGATTCAGCATAATAAGATCCTTTAAAAAAAGAATTGGAAACAAGAAAGAAAAATGAATCTTTAGAAAGGATTGATAAGCAAATGTAGTTCTAGTAGTAGTTGTAGTAAATGTAGTTCAGCCATACAATCACTAAGAAAAATAATTAAACTTGGTTTTACTGATGTAGAAAACTGCGGGAACATCTCTTGAGGGTTAACCCCTGCTAAACAAATTTATAGAAGAATTTGTTCACATTAAAATAAGCAGTACAATATGTCAATAATTTCTTATCTTAAATAAATTGGCCCCTTTGAAAATATTTCCTTAAATTTTGGTGTGATTTGTCAATAAATCAGGGAATTTATCTGCAATTAAATAAAAAATGAACCTTACTTAAGATCATCCTCTTTAACGGTGCATGTTTTGCTGGTCAGATTATACGCCATCTCGGTTCTGAGCATCTCTTACACTTTCACAAGAAGACTGTTCTGAAATGCAATATTATACTTCACATTTACCACTTCTAATGCTTGGTATTTGGGACAAGAGTTTTTAATTATCTTATTATCTAGTTATAGCTAATACAAAAAGAATTAACTATCCTTCCAGTGACAACTTTTTTCTAGTAGAGCTACTCTCCCCTTATTCACATTCACAGAAGTAAATTCAGGCCTTCATACATAAATTTGAATTTGATCATCTACCATCCACCTTATTGTTAGCAAAACCCCAAACTAATGAAAATCCACACTGAATCTGTGAAATTCACTGAAAAATTAATTTATTAATATAAAATCCACCTCAACTTTGAGCAGGTCTCACTACTCATATTCCCAGTCTATGGAAATATTTCTGTTAACATCACAAGGCTGACTGCTGCCCTGAAACTGTGGAGGTAATTACTTTTAAAAGCCTTTGACCCCAGAACTCTAGTCATGAATAGATAGTTTGCGTTCCTTCTTCTCACCTCATTCCACACATTTTCTCCACAGAGAGCGGTGTATTTACATACAAATTGCAAAAATAACCTTTTATAAAAGTAGCACTTACTATGTGCTTTATTTGTACCATCTTTCCTCTCAGGTCTTACGATGGATGAACATTATATTGTAATGATGCATACATATTCATAGATCAAAATTGTAGGTGTATTCTCCCAACACTGTTATTATTTACAACTTTTATGAATTATTAATGAAATATATGAATAATCATCATATACTAGATTTTGTTGGTCAAATTAAGTCATTTAACTGCAGTACAATGACTAAATAATATGAAGAATTTAATATCAAGAAGATTTTCTTCTAACAGAATTAACTGGGGCTTCAGTGGACTCTCAGGAGGGTCAGAGGCAAGCTGCAAGATGTACACTTCTTTGGATGGTTTCTGGTACAAGTCCTTCCCATGGTTTAAACAGAGTCTTGAAGAGAACAGAGCATCTCTCATATAATGAAAGGCTCTGAGAGCTGGAACTGTTTAGCCTGGAGAAGAGCAGGCTCAGGGGATCTTATCATTGTGTATAAAAATCTGAAGGGAATATGAACAGAGGACAGAGCCAAGATCTTTTCAGTGGTGTCCAGTGAAAGCACGAGAGTCGAAGTGCAGAAAATTAAACACAGGAGCTTACCACTAAAAATGAATAAATCCTTTTTTTTCTGTGTGAGTGACCAAGCAGTGGCATGGGCTGCTCAGGGAAGTTTTGGAATCTCCCTCCTTGGAGAATTTCAAAAGCCACCTGGGTACATTCCTGGGTAACTAGATTTACATTGTCCTGCTTGAGTAGAGAGGTTAGACCAGATGACCTATTGAGGTACCTTAAAATCTCTGTCACTCTGTGCTTCTATCAAAAAGAGGTATTATAGTTCTACAGCACATCCCTTCTTCAAAAAATAGTGGAGTGCTGCCCTATTACATCTTCTGATTCCCACATACATTTTTGCAGGTTGACCTGAGGTACAAATTTTTTTTGAGTTCATAAGCTCAGTAGAATTGGCTGGATTTGCAACTATAGTTTTGAAATTTCTTGAGATCATTTTAAAAGTTAGGAATTCTTCAAATAAAAAATAGATTCCATTTTGGTGAGATACTGGATAATGCTCTCCCTTACAGAAATAAAAACAGAGTTATGAACACTCCTGCCCACATGGTTCTGTCCCCTTTCAAATGAAGGGGAAATAAGTCTTTGAAATAAGATTGGAAGTGATTTCTTAGTTTGTATCTTTAGAATTTCTCTAAACATCGGTCAGCTCTATTATATAGCAGTTAACAAAGTATCCAATTTAGGTATCAGCTAATCATGTCCCACATCAAGTGGGACCTTGCTAATCATGTCCCACATCAAGTGAAACTAATCTGCAAAACACTTCTTTTTATTTAAGTTTCTTCTAGCTAATTAGTTGGAGAAAATAAATTGTATCAGCTGGTTTGATTGGCATGTCTTCAGCACATAAACCAAACTCATCTCGGGTTTATGTGGGGTTGGAATTTACAGTTACTTTAAATATTTTAATGTCCTTTCTGGGAAAAGGTATTATAATCTCTTACTTCTCATTTTAAAAACCTTTGCCTTGCAATTTTTTTTTCTTTGCATTCACAGATATTAGAGAAACACACAAGGAACACCACACATGGCACAGAAATAATTGGAATAGGACTAATCTGAACAAAGCTCATCCCTCATATTTTCAAGGTTTTCAAGTTTAGATTTTACAAGAAATAAGAAGTGACCAAAGACAAAGAGAAGAGGTATTAACCACTGAAAAATTCTGTGACACTAAATGCTTTAAATAAAATATTTCTGCTCAATATTTTTGGTTTTATGTTTCATATGCAGACCCTGAAAAGAGGGAATCCTAGCTTAATGGACTGAGGGCAATTTAGTATAGGACTGAGATTCAGAAAATTCTTTAAAATGTCCAATGTTTAAATAACCCATTACTTATTTATAATATTTATATTTACTAAGTATCACTTCATCTTTTATTTTCGGAGTTAACAATTGCACTTTTTTCTAATTAGTTTTATAGACAAAAAGAACTTGATGATAGTTTTGTATTGACTGCAAGAACAGCTATAAGCAACTGACCAGGATATGTCAGTTCCAAAATTTTTACTCTTGCCTACAATATACTGTATATTTTTTACACATTAAGGTAATGAAAAAATAGATTCTGTCAACATTTGAAAGTCACTATTTTTCACATCGTGGTTTGTAGTGCAAATTTGACCACAGAAGACACAACCGCAAAAATTTGAGGCAAACTTGGCAAAATTGCTGAAGTCACAGCACTCAGCATAGAGCAAGCCGATGAGAATGTGGAAAAGAGTACCATATCCTAGGAGGTGGACATAGTGATTATTAGAGGTACCTGCTTATCTTCATAAATCATGATTGCTATATGGAATTCATCAGGCAAGGTGAAGTGGCCAAGGCAAGGGTTTACTCTGATCAAATGTCTAATAAAAGGCACAAATTGTCACTCTTGCTCTGAGTCATCACAGTGCAAAAAACTGCCAAGTATAGCAATGGGCAGGATTTTTTTTTTTTAACAGATTAATGTTAGGAGAAAAATCGTGTATTGAAATTAGAGTAAAGAATTGGTCTTGAATCAGAAACTTTGAAAAAGAACTTATTATATAAGACATTTATTTTTTCAAGAAATGAATACTATTCAGAAAACCAATTTAAAGTAATGCAACAGGAGCACTGGGATTTGTCCCAGAGATTTGTCCTCTGGCAAACAGTAGCATCAAAGAACTCGTGAGTATCTCTGAAGTGCAGAGAGGCTGTGGAGAGGGAGAAAGAAGGCAGGCAAAAAAACCCCTGTATTTCCAAAGAATACATCTAGAGAATACATCCAGTGTTCTTGCCATGATGAAATATATTTTAAAAAAAAAACCCAAACAAAAAACCCCCACAACTTTATTGAATAGAAATATTTTTAAGTAGAGATCTCAGTGGGTAGTTGAAATTAGAAAAACAAAGTGGACATTTGAAGTGCAAAGATATTAACAGGCGAAGTGAGTGTCAGGGCATACTCAGTTTGAGAATCAGGAAAATTTGTTGAAGATTGGATTAACACCATGACTCATTGTCTATATATTCCTGACTAACACTCTCTGAGAACAGCTTTATACAGATAAGTTATAACTGAGTAAGAATGGGAACACTGAGAAGAAATTAAATTCTTTTTAAAAGGGCACAATCTATCTTATCCTTCTTTCTAAGGAATTACCAGCAACTGAAGCATGAAAAAGGAAGAGGCTGAAATTCATAGTAAATTACAAAGATTAAATGTGTCAAAGAATGTCACATAAACATGCAGAGCCAGACATATGAGATGGCTAAAAAACTACCCATAAACTCTCATGAACGTATTTTTATTCTAAAGGACATAAGAAATGAGGTACTTGATTGGAACTAAATAAAAAGAAGACGACTAATAGAAATTGTTGCTTTAACTGCACCACTTCAATATGCTTGTAATGATAATTCCTGAGTAGAATTGCTAGAATTGTTTCCCTGTTTCACATGTAAATATGCTTAGTAAAATCTCAGGAAGCGCTGAAAGCTTTACAGAAATTAGTAAAGTTTCTGTCATAGGTAGTACAACAGTAGATAAAATTCCCTGTTGAATATGGCTAGAACATTCATAAGCCGTGTAGAAAAAAAAACACTTTGTGAAAACTAAAGCAAGACTGAACAAAATCTGTTTGGTTTATGCTAATAAATGGTTGGGGTTTTCTTTTAAAAAAATAAATTAGGAGATTATTGAGAAATCATTCCAGGAAAAAAGTCCATTACCCAGAAATGGAATAAAAGTCAAATTAAGGCCATATTTAATTACTGGGAATGTCAGTTACTACAGCCATATTTTCTCTTCCGCCTTATTCTGAAAATAAATGATGCTGGATACTTAAGTAAAGGAGGCAAAGAAGACAAAACACTGATCTGACTCACAGAGATTCTCCATTCCCGTATTTCTATGGTAATATTTTCCCTTCCTTGTACCAATGCTCTGCCCATCGAATTGTCCTCTGCTATCTCCTCTTTCTTTTTTTTTTTTATCATCAGTCTCGTAAATTGAAAAAAGGAAAACAATCAATAAATACACTTAAAAATGATTCCATAACACATTATTTTTTTGCAAGTCTTCTTGTCATTCTTCATTATTGCAGCTGACATTAATTGAAGGGAACAAAACAAAACCAAACCAAATCCACTTCCTTCTACAGGTTTTGCAGGATAGTTGCTGCATGCATCTGTGAGGTCATATGGGTTCTCTTCTTTTATTAGTTACATGCTATGAACTAAAAAGCCTGTAAAAGTATCTGGAAAAAAAATTTATATAATGTACAGAGATAAAATGGCAGGTGCCACTCCAGACAGAGCTAATTGCTGCATAGATACACATGAATGAAAAAAAGAATGAAATATTACAGCAAAAAGTACAGGAAAATATTTTGTTAACTTGGATTCCCTTAATAGTTCAGGTTGCTTCCTACGCGGAAACAGATTGCACCAATACAGTGAACAAAAGTACTATTCCTAACCTTGTCAGAGCCATTTATCATTTTCAACTGTCGGCAAACATTCAGCCATCTGCTTTTCTAGGTTCATATGTTGCAAAAATGAAAACATAGTAATATGAATGTTTATGAATTCAAATATCTTGAGTTAAAAACATGCATTACATGTATATTATTAGGCAAGTTTAGGTTTCATTTTTTTTTAAAATAGGATTTCTAAAATGTTATTGTACAACTATTGGACATATCCTATTAGAGCTAAACCTGCTACAACAGAAGCAGTGCCTGAGGTTCAGCCTATGGTTACGGTTAGGGTTTGGTTTGAGAGAAAAACAGAGGTGCATGTGCTGTGGGCTGGCAAGACATGGTGAAAGGGAAGAGCAAGCTGCAAAGAGACCTTGTTTGTGTGGGGCTACTCCCTGGGACCATGGCTGGGAGGCGTTGTTTAAGGCACAAGTGAAGCATCAGGGTTAGTCAGGATTGAGAGAAAGAGGAAACTCTTTTTCTTGTTGCGCATTCTCTTAGATAACTTAGTGACTTGTCCTTCTTAATGCCAGTGGGCTACTATCTGCAAATCTGTGACATTTCTTTTTAGATATTTAGGTATTTTTTTCAATTGTGACAGCACTTTTGCTTCTGAGTGCTTTTGCTGCTTGTCTCAAATCGCTTTTTATCATTCTCATGCACCTGCCTACGTAGATTTTGTTGTTTTTATGAGATTGCATGGGAAGTACATATCCACAGCTTCAGAGTCATCTCTCTTCCTTCTTCCTTTCCATGTCTTGTTTGTGAACTTTGACTTATGATAAAGAAACTCTCAAATGAGTGGATAATAGTGATTTGAATACTTGGCAAATATTAATGATATTGTGAGCAAATACTTCACAGCCAATCAGTGTGCAAATGTACTCCTGATTAGCGTGTTTCAGTCAGTGCAGATAACATCACAAATAGTCACAACCAACAGTGAACTTGTGCTGCTTTTTACGCAAAGTAGGACTAGAGGTAATGCACAACAACAGAAGACCATCACAGTCATCATATTTACCATTGCCACCTGCTACATTGGTGAGATCTCACAGTGGGAAAGGTTTATCTGTGACCGTGTTGCTCCTCTTCCAGACAGGTCAGCTGTGGAGAGACTTTTTCCTTTTCTGTTTCCTGTATTTCCTGGTCTCTCTCTCTCTCAAATTTCATCACTGAGTTGATGGATGCTCTTGGCTTGACTCTCCACTAGCAGATGTCTACATACAAGCCTGTTGCAGTCTGCTTTGTGCAGCAGAAGAAAACTGGGCTGTGAGAACATTTTCCTCTAGGCAATAGTTGGGCAATTTCTAAAGGTCAGCAGGAAAGTTAGAGTTAGATTTGAAAGAACTGAGTGAGTTGAAGCCGGAAGTGAAATGGGGGGTTATTTTTTCCCCCATGTTTTATAGTATTCTTCATGTTCTTTAGATAACTGCCTTTACAATTAGTGACTGGTGTCTGGAGGAGAAATAGTATTACATTTGCTGCAGTGGCTCCTAGAAACCATAGTCAGCAATTGTTATTTACTGTCTTCATTTTAAAATGCATTTGGAAGATTGCAATGGAATATTTCTAATCTGAAGTAAAGAGATTCTATCACAAGTATTGAACTAAACTATGATATGATTAAAGGTGGTCTGCCTGAGTGTGTGCTGGGGCAAATACGGGATACAAACCTTACATAGTCTCTATGGAGCAGAAGTGCAAACACATTGTCTTGCACAAACTCCTACCTCTTGGCTACTGTAAGTGTTTTGTTTATACCAGAGTTTGATCTTCTCATCCAGCTTTAGAATAATCAGAGTTCTGTGATTAACAGCATAATTTTTCTTTCATCTTTCTCTTCCATGGAAATTTAGTCATCCCATACTGGAGCTTTTGTATTTTCTTCTGAACAGAAGACAAACAATGCTATTGTAAAATATAAGAAAACATGAACCCATCTTCCAAAGATGTGTGCACGCAGAAACACACAGGACATTAATATAGCTAGCAACATGGACTACTACAGACAGGGCACTGCCTTTAGTAAATGCCACACAAAAAGCAGTGCAGTCCTGCTCTTCCTCTCTGGATAATAGAGACTGGAGTGAAAAGGCATACACACCCTCACTCTCTAGACAGACAACCACACATAAAGTCATGGATATCCTTCAAATATCCACAAGGCAACTCAGTCCATCTAATTGCCCTCATCTGGACCCCAGGCCCCTCACCCCCTATGCAGGTCTTCTCTTTGCCCATTAGTCTAGCTTGATGTTCACTATGAAACAGATTCATGAACTTGCATACTTTTCTCATACCGATTTGCACCCACACAGTCACAAATCCCTCAGCTATTAGCACAAATCCAAAATACACTTAAAATCCATGCGCAGCCACTTACTCAGACCTTGTGCCTTTCCATATGCCAGTCTCCTGCTTGCTGACTAGTCCAGCTTGAGATTTGCTAACTAATGACACACGTACACATGTATTTCCAAATAAATTCACTCAGGAAAGATAAATACACCAAGATCTCTCCAGTTGTTGGCACACAGAGCTATGTGCCCTCTGGCTCCCAGCTAGCTTTTCCACTTGCTGACACTAATATCTTGCAGCACTCAGACAGGATAGTGAGGTTACGTGGGAAAAAGCATTTAAGGATTTAATGAGATTGTTTTGATTGCCTGGGTCTTGTACAGGGTGGCACCAGAGAAGCACAGGGATCTGTTCATGTATAATGGGTCCCTTCTATCCATCCATGCCCATTTTCCCATCCTTATTTCCCTTATCTCCTGTGGTGGTGCAGCCCCTGCCAGGGCAAGTCTGCAATCTCAGAATAAGTCATACATACATTATTTGATTCAGAAAACCCTGCAGTAAATGTTGTGACGTCCTGTTTGAAACACAGTCCTTGACAAGTCTCACATGTACGTTGCCATTCTCAAATCTTTCCTTAAGTCATTATTTCTGCTGAATTATTTTGTTAAACTGGTTGATGATTAAGTTTTGCGTAGAATTACACAATTTAATCTTGCCTTCTACCTCAAAACTATTAATAAATCCTAAATTGCTGCTAAATTGCAGTTGAGTAAAAATTTTTAAGTGACATCCACCTTCTTCACTGCTTTTTCCCACCTTTGGCCCTTCTCCTGAACAGACCATAATAAGTTTTGCCAAATCCCACAAGCTTTCTTAAATGTCCCCAAATACTTATGTCAGTCTTGTTCCCTTTTATATCAGAGACAAATTCAGGCTTATGCTGTTCAAGGAGCTGCCAGAGTAGCTTTTTTAAGAGCCCACCCATCTCTGCCTGATGGCTTCTGGTCTTTTCTGTTTCCTTTGCCATAAAGTCCATAATGTCTCTGTGTCTGCATGCACTTACGTGGGAAGATTTTACAGAGAAGAAGTCCTGGATGCTGTGAGACTGCTTGATACTGAACAACTTTAACAAGACCTTGAAGCAGAGAGCCGAAAGATAAACACAGGCCAGCTGGGAGGAACCCAGCAGCTAGTTCAGTGGGAACCTATACCAGCTGAAAGGAAACCAATGGAGATGAACTGTCAACATAACTAACTTTAGCATAACTTGGTTTCTTGGCATGCGTGGTAGTTTGGCCAATAATATGTTAGTAATAGCCTTATGGACAGCTACCTTTAGCCAATAATAGTCACCCTCGGGGGCACACAGTTATGTAACGGAATGGGGTATATAGAAAGACAGCTAAGCTGAATAAAGGTGTGCTTGCTGACTGATCAGATTGATCTCTGCGTCTGTTTTACAACACATTTAGTTCCACAGTTTCCTTCTTACTTGTTATTCCTTTTATAGTTAATAGTCCTTAATCAGATACCCTTTGCTACACATAACCTTACAGCTTTGCTGCAAATTCTGCTGAAAATAAACACATCTGAGGGTCTACAAATGCAAAAAGAGTAAAACTTAATTTTAAAGCTATTTTTATTTTTAACATTTTGTAAGCACTTTGGTTAAAATGTTTGGTTTACTTGGAGTTTATTGCATTTCCATAAAGTGAGTTGAGAGAAAATGTTAAATTACATTATCTATAGGCGTCATTTTTCTGAAGTACAATGGCCTGATCAAATGTCTATTGAAAATCATTAGAAATACTGTGTTGATGTTACAAGAACACATGTAATTTTCTATGCAAACTATTAATCTCTCAGCCACACAACAGGAAGTCTGTAATAAAAATATCACTTTATTTTTTTTATGCTGACAGAAATACAGGATACAATTATTTGCAATAGTCATGAAAAGTTCTGTTTTCCTGTTTCTTTTTCCCTTGTAATTATGCAATTATAGTGTACTTTCTTGAAGACCTTGGTGACATGAAATGTTTGCAGAATTTCTCAGTAATATATTCTCATTACAAAAAGACTTTATTGTGTTTATATTCAGATCTTTGAATACTGTCTGCTACTTGGAGAATAACAGCATAGTACAAGGATCTGAAGGCTTTTATTGCTTAACTTCATGGACAAAGTATTTTAATTTTTCCCTCTGTAATTAGAATCTTGCAGGAGTGCACTAAAACAAAACAAAGCAGTAAATCCAAGACCATAGTAATGTTCTTAATGGAAACTTTTAACATCCTACACCCTTCTGTGCATATCAACAATGATTCAAGCTGTCTGATTATTTTAAGGGACAAGGTCACCTCTTCAACACAGCAGTATGTATCTCCACTGAAATAACTTAACTGAAGTCAAGACAATTAAACCTATTTTAATCAAGAGGTATTTATAATTAGAACTAGGTTCTCCTGCACTTAAAATAAAAATTAGCTAATAGAAAGTCAGTTTGACAGCACGTAGGAGAAAAGTGACACCTTAAAAATTTTGACAGACTTTTATCAGAGATGTATCAGGACCTTTGGACTTGAGAATGACTAAGTCTAGCACAAAGTGAAGAATCTTAGTTCTACAAATACGAAATAGAAAAGGGACTAAATATTCTCCCTGGTCCTCCTTTTATTGTTAATGTATGCGTAGAAAGGTTTTTTTATTATCTTTTACAGACTTGGCCAATTTAATTTCTAGTTGAGCCTTAGCCGTCCTGTTTTTTTTTCTGCATGTTCTCACTTCCTACCTCTAGTCCAACCAAGACCTCTGTCCCTTCTTCCAAAGCTCATAGACATTCCTCTTCTTTTGGATGTCTCTAAAGATCTCCCTACTCAACCAAGCTGGTTTTTTTTTTAATCCTGAAGTCTCTTTTTCTGGAACATGGGGACAGCTTGCTCCTGAGCTGCTAGGGTTGGGCCCTCCCCCTCAGAATTCATTATTAAAGAGAAAAACTAACAGAATCAGAATTCACTACTAAAGAAGAAATCTAACAGAAATTAAGTCACAATCATTTGTTTTATAATGATCAGGGATTTCACCATTTTTAATCAGAAAAAAGGAATTGTAATAATTAGATGTAAAAATAGAAATTATAACAAAAAAAAGTTTTCTTTTAAGCAATTTTCTTCCTGGAATTTGTAAATAACCTCTATATAGACAGCAGATACCAAAGTAAATATAAACACCACTGTAGTGTTTTGATTCCTATTCTGTATGAATTTCTGACTAGTCAGTAATTTTGATCTGAGAAAAAGGAAAAAAAAACACCAACCCTCAGAATGCCGTTGTTAGTTCTTTACTTTTCCTGATCAACTGTTCAAATTTTCAGAGTATCAGAGAAGGAGGAAAAGGAATTTGGAAAGACTTATTTGTGGCAGAAAAAATTGTTTATTCGTCCGCTCTTAGTGTTCCAATACACATAGAATAGAAATCAAGAATAAATCCAATTTTTCCTGATGAAAAAGGTAGCTGGGTTCTTTTGATACAGAAAGAGTGCTTAGAATCATCAATCATCAATCAGCATAATTGATAAAAAATTATGAAGATATATATTATTATGTCAATGTAAATCTTTAATGTCATATTTTATGAACTTCTGTTCATAAATATTCCCTTGTTTCACAGTTTTTAAAAAAAATCTTCACAGTAAAAGTTCTATTCATTTTATTCTCTTTAAGTGTTCTCAGTCAAGAGTGTACAGTTGATCTGCAATAACACACTGAACAGTCATAGTAAGCAAGATTTTCTGATGATGTCTTAAATTCTGGAATTGTATAGATACCTCTGTGCAGACAGGTCAAACCACTTGATCAGCAAATCCTCTGGGTACCTTTAAGTAATTAATTTCTCCCTGATGTCTCTCCAGAACAATGCAGAATTGTCTGCTTTAAGTATGTATATTTGTTGAAATAGAAGCTATTTATTGATACCGTCAGTACAAAGAAAATGTTACTTTATTCACTATTTTTAAAGCAATTGTAGTGATATGAGAACATGAATTAAATTGCTAAGTTTCACATTTCAGAGACAGAAACAATTTGTATTTATAACCATATCACTATAGATGTATTTCGTTATCATTAAATGAATCTAACTGTGGACAGAATTTAGTGGATGTACAATTTGCAGGAATTTGAACTGTTATAACTTAGAGATATAATACTTTCATCACATTAATTGTTCCTCTTATAGAAACACTTGTAAGTTCTATACATTTGTCATATCTTAACTACTTAAATTTTCTGCCTCAAGTACCTTCCCTCTATACTTCAGGAATTTCCTTGCTTTTCCCTCTGCCTTCTCCAGCTTGCCAGTGTTTCAGGTGTGAGACAGAAATGAATGCAGAATGTAAAAAATCAACCTATTGCAGTTCTTTTTACCAGGGTGGGTCATTTGTTCATAGAACTAGAACTTTTTTCTTCATGATTTTATGCAATAGGCATTTTGTTTGTTTGAATTATTTTCTTTCTTTGCACATCAAAATAAAAAGTATCTGTCTATGCTGTATGGACTTCATAATCTTTCCTCTAATCTTATAAAATACACTGGGTGGTCAGCACCTTTATTCAATTCCCACTAAGGAAGTCAAGAGGAGGTGAGATACTGTCATGAAAGTTCAGAGACTGCAGAGTCACACCTATGTGAGGCAAAACAAAAGATCTCTCTTACTAGAAAAGGTTACTCTGTGAGGGAACACTAAAACAGAAAAACAAAAAATCACAAAAACTCTACAGCCAAGCTTCCTTAGTCATGTTTTTTGAACTTCTGTCTCAGAAACTAAAGCTATGGTAATATGCTATGGTAAAAAAAAAAAAGCTATGGTAAAAAAAAAAAGCTATGGTAAAAAAAAGCTATGGCAATATGGTATACAGTATGGTTACTATGACTTTTTTTTTTAATATTTTCTTTGTCAATGCAGTTTTTTACTTTTCTGAAAGAAGAGTTTGTTGATTCCAAAATGTTGCAATTATCCCTGTGTTAAACGAAAAACTTAAGGCAGAATATTGGACAAAAGACAACATATACTTTGACTGGTGTTTCTTCTGGTTATTTTGTTACTTGAAACCACATGCAAGAACAATGCGGAATGCATACTTTAAAAATTCTGTGTACCATGTCAGCCTTTGCTACGTGCATATGTGTCCTCTCCAGGAAAGCCTTTGTCACTATGCCATATGCCCAATGGGCTATGATGTTTATCTTCAAGGACTGACAGATGTACTCTATCTACTTTACAAGTAAGGTAAGTGTGGGCTTTCCCCAGTGAGAGACAGTAGAGACTCATGGTTTCTACCTGCTGACTCCTCAGCTGTTATTCAGTGGTGAGATCTGCCAAGCAGTGCATTTAGCTTGGAGTACAATACAGCATTCAAAAAGCCATTTAAATCCTGCCTTGTATGTTTTCTAAAGTGCTGTATATGTAGGTCGGTAGTCAAAGAGCCACTAGTGAAACGTCAGCTCTTTGTCAGATACAAAGAACTCAACTGCAAGATAATCCAAATAGAAAACAGGAAAAAGCAACTTTTCTAGCAAATAATATATGGGCTTTGATTTGCTTAGACATGGAAATGAGAACTTTGTGAGATAGTTTATCTGCATCTGTTTTGTTTCTAATTTGAATTGGTGAAATTACTTACGGGATAAATCATTCAGTTTAAATAAATTCCCTCAAGACTCTTTCCTAATTTTTATGTCTTAAAAAGTAGTAAAGTGAAACCTTCTGGCTGCTGTACATTCCTGATGACAACAGCAATCAAGCCTATGTTCAGCTTGCACCAATAACAAAGATGTACACTGCCTTATATGTAATGAAGCGCAAAGTCAAATAAGACTTTAATCTCTTAGGGGATCGCAAGGACTCTAAAAATTTGTAGATTCACTCAGTCTTAATTAAGGTGAAGTAACACAGGATGATTGACTTAAAATAAGAGAAGTTTGTTTACACAGGTGAGGTCTTCAGAGTAACAGCAAGATTGGCTTGTTAAAACTGTACTTGTAGCAAGAAAAAGAGTGAAAGGAGAGACAGAAAGGGGGAAAGGTAAGAGTAATATACCATCAACCCTGCTTCCAGCTTTGTCCAGTTCTCTTTCATGCATTCTGGGATCCCAGGGTGGTGGGCATGCAGTCAGCTTCTCAGAGACATGCTTCTTGTGTCCTTGTGTCCCCTCCTCCAAGTCAGTCAGTGACATAGGGGAGGGGTAAGCCACACTGTGTGACTTGCTTCTTCCTGCTGTGAAATGACCAAAACCAACTGGTTTAAACCATACCATTTCTACCACAGAAGTAGGCTATCACACTAGGTCACATGAGATCTGTCTTAAAGAAACAGGTCTCTTGATTTTTATGAATTACTCAAAAAACCTCACATTCTTGCTATTTGAGACCACCCTCCTAGGTGGAGGGTGTGTATACACTATATATTATAGTGTATATAGAATGAATGCATGTAAATAGTAAAGTAATCATATTCCTATTTCTTTTGGATGCAAAATCTCCTTCTGTAGGACTTCAGGCCCATCCAGTGTAATTGACATTTTCTTTCATTCACTGCACCTGTCTGTTGACACTAGAAATATAGGCCTCAATGGTCAACAGCTTAAAGAAATAGGAAAAACACATCTCTCCACCCATCTTAGTTTTCACAGTCTCTGTAAAAGACTCTAGAGATGTTTCTTTTCCTGCATTTTCACTCTACAGCAGGATTTATTCATATATTGGTTTTAATGTATTACAGATTAGAGCTAGAAATGCATTACCTTACATGAATAGCTCATTCCATCTTCAAAATTTGAGGGAAAACATCAGAAGAAGTGATAAAAACTTTGGAAGTACAGCTCCTTATTTTGTTTAGCAACTTTGTTGTTTGTCAGTTTCTTTAATGAACTTTAAAGGATTTTAAGTTCCTTGTTTTCCTGAAAACAAATGCTCATAATTAGTAAAACATTCCATATATACTGTGGGAAAATACCTCTCTCTAGGACTTCATCTAACTTATGTGCTTGTTTTCATATAATATTGTGTTTTCACTGGCTATTAATTCAAGAGCAGAATAAAAACATGGGTGACATGGAAATAGAGTTATACTTTGTCATATGAGGAAAATGATGGGAAAAAATTGTCCGTTGTTCATGGGTTTTGTTGTGGCTGCTTTTTCCCTTTTTTACCTGAGTTGTTTCTATAGTGTTCTTTTCTTGCCTGCTTTTGCATAGGTTTCCCTAAAATTAATGTTTTGTGCTTTAAATAAACAGACAAATATGCTGCCTAGATGACATGAGATTGAAGGTTATTATTTTGCTAGGCTGAAAAAAGAATTCACACTTTTTTATTTCTGAGTATATTTACTTATGACAGCTTGGAATAACAACGTTGGAGAGTAAGTGGAATCAAGTGCTACTGAAGCTTGGAGATAAAGACTGAGAAAGAGGAAAAAGTCACTGTCTGTAGAGTATTCCAGCCTTCTTCCTATGTTTGCCCCACACCCATTCCAAAATACCATTTAAAATAAATTATTAATTGCTCTTTTTACGGAATACTGTTTATTTTCAGTCAACATAGCAAGTCTATACAATTAGTTAACAAGTTCTGCAACTTATATTCCACCACCTGCAACACTGATAATATTTACTGATTGAAATTGTCCTAGTGAGGTTTTAAATACTATTTGCATTTTTGGTCACAGTGTTATTGTATTCCCTGAAATCTTAACAAACAAAAAAAAAAATGAGGAGACATAACATACGTATGTAATTCATATCTAGTACAGCAGATGCCACAAAGTAGGTTTTACCCAAGCATTCAGTGATGCATAAGACTATGGAAATGCAATAATCAACTCAGTAAGCTACTATTCTATTTCTGCTCCATGAAGTTCCACAGAACTGAGGTCAGACTGAAAGGCCTGTAGGTGCATGTTTCCTTCTTCTGGCCCTTTTTGCAGATGAGAATCATATTTGCTAATAATCAACTGTGAACTCCCCCATTTGGTAGGACTGTTGATAAATAATGGAAAGTCGTGAACACTTCCACTAGTTCCTTTAGTACTCCTGAGTGTATCAATTTTTACCTTTCAGTCTTTAACATTAGCTCCTTCCACCTCAAAAAACTTTCAGTGTTACATTGTATTGGTCCATTGTGACATAACTGGGAAAAGCTACTATGGTATTTTCTAATTCTGCTTTAAAAAATCATGCCACATTTTTATAAAGTCCTTTATGATCTCTATATTCTTAAAACTAATTTAGTCTTCACAGTGTAATAAAACCACTGTTTTTTCAGGCAACTCCACCTTATCTTCCATAAACAAAAAGGCACTTGTAAGTCATACTTCACACTTGTAAACTTTTAGGACTATATATAGATTGTTATTACAAATATTAGATAACCTTTGTATCATAAGTATTTACATTTTTAAATTCTCTACAGACAAGGTTCTTTCTGCAATTATGGCTAAATATGTAGTAAAAGTATTGTAGTTTGAAGCAATAACTGACTTAAGAAAATAAGTAAATGAATGAATGACTATGTATATAAATGTTATATATTATATACAAAATAATTATTATATTATATACAATATATAAATAACACATTAGACAAATATATGTTATACATAGTAGCATACTAGATATGCACAGTATATGTATGCAGCACATATTTTATATGTTTTTGTTTTCTGTTTAAAACCTAGGAAAATTTCACCACCACTGACAATTTCATGTTTTATGTGTGCATGGATATCAACACAAGTCATCAGTGTGCCCAGGTGGCCAAGAAGGCCAATGGCATCCTGGCTTGTATCAGAAATGGTGTGACCAGCAGGTCCAGGGAGGTTATTCTTTCTCTGTACTCGGCACTGGTGAGACCACTCCTTGAATCCTGTGTTTAGTTCTGGGCCCCTCAGCACAAGAAGGATGTTGAGGCTCTGGAGCGAGTCCAGAGAAGATCAATGAGGTTGGTGAAGGGGCTGGAGAACAGGTCTTATGAGGAACAGCTGAGAGAGTTGGGGTTGTTTAGCCTTGAGAAGAGGAGGCTGAGAGGAGACCTCGTTGCTCTCTCCAACTCCCTGAAAGGAGGTTGTGGTGAGGAGGGAGCTGGCCTCTTCTCCCATGTGACAGGGGACAGGACAAGAGGGAATGGCCTCAAGCTCCACCAGGGGAGGTTCAGGCAGGATATCAGAAAAAAAAATTTCTCAGAAAGGGTCATCTGGGACTGGAACATTCTGCCCGAGATGATGATTGAATCACCTTCCTGGAGGTTTTTAAAAGACAGGTGAATGAGGTGCTCAGGGTATTGTTTAATGGTAGATAGGATTGGTTAGACTCAGTGATCCAGCAGTCCTTTCCAACCTAGTGATTCTGTGATATATAGAATGTATTTTTCATTATATATATATTGATTATATATATATATATATACACCTTACATATATATATATATATATACACACATTGTGTACATGTTTAAATATATACGCAGGATATATACAGGGAGTACATATTTACTTCTCACTATCTTCTGGGCATGCTTAGGAATGATATGAGACATCTACCTTAACCAGTTCTTCAACTGTTAGCTCCTTATCTTGCTTAATTGCTATTGTCACTTTTCATTTTTTTCTAGAGCCCATGGCTGTGGTGACGACGGTTGCTTGTTCTGAATTTTTCTTGTGTTATATAATCCCTTTCTTAAAAAGTAATTGACAGTTAATCTTAGCTCATTAATATGTGACATCGATTTCTTCATTTACAGGAAATCCCTGTACTTCAGGCCAAACATATTATTTTTCTTATCACTAATGACAAACTCTGTTATCTTATTTTAGAATGACAGGCATGAATGATATTGCACAATTAACCTTTTTAAGATTTGATTAGAGATGATCTATGTCATGTTGACATAGTTTCATCATCCAGAGGAGAAACTAAAAGGGGGAAAACACACTTAATTTATTGGAAAGATGTTTTATTTAATCAGTCTTAGATCTAATATAGATCCTGCTTAATCTTTGGCAATCTTAGACATACTTAGAAGCAGTGTAAAATCAGCAGAAGCAGTGAGAGCTTTTCATTCATTTGCTGTATGTCCATGAGTTTAGACATAAGTATTGTATTCTGTGTAACACTGACAGACTTTACATATGCAATTTTAAAAAAATTACAGATAAGATCAGAGGTGCAAATTTACAAGTATCAAAATATTTTAAAATGTTTAGTTAGTTTAAATGTTAGTTTAAGAGATACAATGTATTAATTCTAACTTAAGAAAAAATAAATCCCATAAATACTAACAAAAAGCATGTAAATCATAGTTTTTAGCTTGTCATTAAAATTAGATCAACCTTGTTGACAACCATTTACTAATTGCCTGTCTCTAAGAGTTGCTTTCCTAATTTATTTTTTTTAATGATACAGCTATTCAGACCAGGTAAGAAATAACTCAGTGGATAAGAGGTGGATGAATAAAAACTTTTGCCATGAAAGGAGTATAGGTGGAACAAACATGTTAAGCCGCTTTAAAGGTCTGAAAGATAAAGTCACATCCCCCTGACATTACTCAGTAGGATCAGAATCACTTATCAAATATACCATCATTCAGATTGTTAACATAGAACACCCATCTATTTATCCCTTTGTGCTTTTGCAGACACCTCTTTTATTTCTTTCTTATTGCACAAGTAAAAATAAAAGAAAATATCTTAGGGATTCATTACTTAAATCATGCTGTTGGTCATTATCTTGATGGGATAACCAGAAATGGGATGATTTCCCATGAATTTGCAAATTCTTTGGCTGATATATGGACCCAGAACCCTTCTGTTATACTTCTGGTTTTGGTTTTTTTGGTTTTTTTTGTGTTTTTTTTTTTTTGGTTTTTTTTTTTTTTTTATAGAAGAGTCTATTCTTCACAATTTTAAGAGATTTGCTTTGGTTTTTATTTCCTGGTTTCTGAATTCTAGAACTTCACTGACTAAATTCTTATCACCGCAGCAAGTGATAAAACACCCAGCAAAATGTCTCATAAGAATCAGCACAAGAGATTTCACGTGTTCATATATCACAGAATCACAGAACAACCAGGTTGGAAGGGACCCATCAGATCTTCTAGTCCAACCATTCCTATCTAACACTAAACAAAGTTCCTCAAGACCTCATCCACCCGTGCCTTAAACACCTCCAGGGAAGGTGACTCAACCACCTCCCTGGGCAGCCTATTCCAATGCCCAATGACCCTCTGCTTGAAAAACCTCCTCCTAATCTCCAGCCTAAATCTCCCCTGGCGGAGCTTGAGGCTATTCCCTCTCGTCATGTCCCCTGTCACTTGGGAGAAGAGGTCAGCTCCCTCCTCTCCACAACCACCTTTCAGGTACTTGTAGAGAGTAATGAGGTCTCCTCTCAGCCTCCTCTTCTCAAGGCTAAACAACCCCAGCTCTCTCAGACGCTCCTCATAGGGTCTGTTCTCCAGCCCCTTCACCAGCCTCCTTGCTCTTCTCTGGACTTGCTCCAGAGCCTCAACATCCTTCTTGTGCTGAGGGGCCAAAAACTGGACACAATATTCAAGGAGCAGCCTCACCAGTGCTGAATACAGAGGGAGAATCACCTCCCTGGACCTGCTGGTCACACCATTTCTGATACAAACCAGGATGCCATTGGCCTTCTTGGCCACCTGGGCACACTGCTGGCTCATGTTCAGTCGGCTGTCGACCAACACCCCCAGGTCCCTCTCCTCCTGGCAGTTTTCCAGCCAGGCTTCTCCCAGTCTGTAGCTCTGCATAGGGTTGTTGTGCCCCAAGTGCAGGACCCTGCATTTGACCGTGTTAAACCTCATGCCATTGGACATTGCCCAGCTGTCCAGCCTGTCCAGGTCCCCCTGCAAAGCCTCCCTACCCTCCAGCAGATCCACACTTGCACACAGCTTTGTGTCATCTGCAAACCTGCTAAGGGTACCCTCAATGCCCTCATCCAGGTCATTGATGAAGACATTGAACAGGACTGGACCTAGCACTTAGCCCTGGGGGACACCACTTGTCACTGGCCTCCAGCTGGACTTAACACCATTTACCACCACTCTCTGGGCCCGGCCATCCAGCCAGTTCTCTACCCAGGAGAGTGTGTGTGTCTGTCCAGGCCAGAGGCTGACAGTTTCCGTAGCAGAATGCTGTGAGAAACTGTGTCAAAGGCTTTACTGAAATCCAGAAAGACCACATCCACAGCCTTTCCTTCATCCAGCAGCCGAGTGACTTTGTCATAGAAGGCGATCAGGTTGGTTTGGCAGGACCTGCCTCTGGTAAATCCATGTTGACTGGGCCTGATCACCCGGTTCTCTTGTAAGTGCTTCATGATAGCACTCAAGATCACCTGTTCCGTGACTTTCCCTGGCACTGAGGTCAGACTGACTGGCCTGTAGTTCCCCGGATCCTCCCTGCTACCCTTCTTGTAAATGGGAACTACATCAGCCAGTCTCCAGTCCAGAGGAACCTCCCCAGTCTTCCAGGACTGCTGGAAGATGATGGAAAGGGGTTTGGCCAATACATCCGCCAGCTCCCTCAAAACCCTAGGATGTATCCCATCTGGCCCCATGGACTTGTGGGTGTCCAGCTGGCCAAGCAGGGCTCTGACCTCCTCCTCATGGACTATGGGAGCCTCGTATTGCTCCTCTGTTTCCCGCGTATCTACACAGAGGGAACAGCTTTCTTTGCAATTAAAGACTGAGGCAAAGAAGGCATTAAGTACCTCAGCCTTCTCCTCGTCCCCTGTCACTGCTGTTCCCTCTGAGTCCAAAAGGGACTGTATGTTCTCCCTTGTCCTCCTTTTACTGTTAATATACTTATAAAAAGATTTTTTATTGTCTTTTGCAGACTTAGCTAATCTGATCTCTAGCTCAGCCTTAGCCCCCCTGATTTTTTCCCTACATAGCCTCGCTTCCCTCCTGTAGTCCCTCCAAGAGGCCTGTCCCTCCTTCCAGAGCCTATAAATCTTCCTTTTTTTTCTAATTTGACTCAAGATTTCCCTACTTAACCAAGCTGGTTTTTTCCCCTACCGGCCTTTTTTCCAGAACACGGGGATGACTTTCTCCTGAGCTGCCAGGATCTCCTTTTTGAAGAACTCCCAGCCCTCATGGGCTCCCTTGCCCTCAAGTGCTGTCTCCCAGGAGACTTTGCCAACCAGCCTTCTAAACAGTTCAAAGTCTGCCCTCTGAAAATTTAGTGCTACCGTCCTGCTTAGCACCCTCTTCACTTCACCTAGGACAGAAAACCCTATCATCTCATGATCACTAAGACCTAGGCGACCCCCTACTATCACCCCCTACTACTACCCCCTACTATCTATATATTCTCATGTAATGTACGTATTGGAAAAGAACATGACTATACAATTATTTTTTCCCCTTCAGTGCATCTTTTTTTATCAGTACTAGGTAATTGGGATCAAATTTCACTCTGGTAAACATTATATATATTCCTAAAATTTGGACATGCAGACAGGGCATGAAATACTTGTCACTAGTTAATAAGGTTTAAGATGTTACCTTAAATAGATGTGCAGATCCTTTGATGGAAGTTATCTTCAGTCTGTTTAGTAGCTAGGGCACTTTATACAAGTGTGTTCTCTATATACTTCAGACAAAAAAAAGTTTTTTTGATATATCAGACAATCTGGCTGATTTGACATGATTCTGTATGCAGCAAAGTATGAAGAGCTGACATATACACTGGATAATTGAGTAATTTGTAGAGAATGATGTGTCTTCAATATTCATCATTTTTCACAAAATTATGAAACCTACTTTTCAGAACTACTGTTACACTTAATACTGGTTGACTACGTCAGGATATTCAGTTGCCATAGTTTCAGCATCAAGGATAACAGATTCAGAACACAGCTACTTCACTGGAATATTTTTTATATATAATCAAATGTTAATTTAACAGTGGTCCTGCTTAATCTTTGACACTACAAAATTTTATTAAAAAATATTTGCCTGAGCTATTACTCACTGTAATTATTTTACTACATAAGGAAAACTAACCAAGAATAATTTTTTTCATTGTCCTAGTTGTCACATAGGAGAGCAGTAAAAAGTAACTAATGAATAAAATAATCAAACAATGGAAGACTTTGTCTAGAAATAAAGACAAAACTAGCGTTATGCAGAACTGACCGGCCTTCATTTGTTTAAAAAATGCCAGTTGAGATTGCAAAAAGATTTTGGAAAAAAAATACATATGCAGTGTAGAAATTTTAAAATTATATGAATTTCCAAATGTTATAAAAAAGTTATATGCTCTTCTCATGTGAATATTATTTGTAGAAGAAGATATAAAAGGAGATAATGAATAACATATTTCAAAGCTAACTAGTAATATAGATTTTATTAGCTCCTGGCTTTACCAGGACACTAACCCAGAGCATCTTTCTTAATAACAGTTGACTGAATATTTGGTGATTAAACCAAAATGACATCACAGAAACTCAAAAAATGAAAACCGAAAAGAAAATGTTTGAGTTTTAAGGCATGTTAAGTGTATTTTCTGTAGTACAGTGCACAGTGCATGGTTAGTAAGAATACTAACAAAATGCATATTAGAGGAGCTCTGGAGTTTACCCTTGCCAGGGTGATCCTCCTGAAGCCACAGTCACTTCATGTGTCCTTAATGACAATCTGAAAAAGAATCTATTTTCACAAATTAATCTAATGAAGACTATGTAGTTTTACTATGACAAATATACAAGCTATATTTTTCTCTAAGTCTGTTCATCCTGTAAAAAAACATGCTGCAGCACCTACTGACTTTCCCATTGTGGAAAAGATCATCTTTTAAAGAAAGATCATAGGCAAAAGTACACACGCTAAAAAAAATTGGTATATTCCTGCACAAGCGATCTGTGCCTTACTGAGCTATTGTAGTAGCTAGGTAGTAGTTAAGGGCTTAGAACTGAATCTACACACTGTGATACAGATCTGTTGATGTCTTTGTGCAGTTAATTTTAAATTCCCTAGATTTCACCAGCATTGGAAAAAAGGATGACTACTTCAAAATGCTTCAGTCAACTGTACTAGTGGGTGGAGATATTTGCTTTTAAGATCTGGAAAGAATAGCAGCTATCTTTTACCTAGTTTAACAGCTTAATGACTTGGCTATAGTCTGACTGTACTTCCTATTAGCTCTCTATAAGAATCTATAAGATTTGTAGGTATTGAATTATTCCCTTGAAAAGAATATCAACTTGAATTGCTGTCAAGGGACTGCTTCAAAATAAAATGCCTACAAATTAATGCCAGCTCTCTTCCATAAACAAACGTAACATCAGACATTTCGAGCTCCATTTTATGATGGTCTAGTTTTTCTGAGTAGGTCTGATGGAACTGCTACTTCGGTGAGGTTAGTTTCTGGATTCCAGTAATAAACCAGACCGTAGTCTGACTGTAATTAGACCTAGTGGATCATTTAGCTTTTGACATGCATACACAATCTAGAATTAAAAAAGCTCAATACATCTCAGAGACAGTCTTGGTGCTTCCACAGTAACACAGTTTAGTGGCTATAGGTTACAGAAACTGTGACCAGCAGGTTCAGGGAGGTTATTCTCCCTCTGTACTCAGCACTGGTGAGACCGCACCTCAAATCCTGTGTTCAGTGCCCTCACCACAAGAAGGATGTTGAGGCTCTGGAGCAAGTCCAGAGAAGAGCAACAAGGCTGGTGAAGGGGCTGGAGAACAGGCCTTATGAGGAACGGCTGAGAGAGCTGGGGTTGTTTAGCCTGGAGAAAAGGAGGCTGAGGGGAGACCTCATTGCTTTCTATAACTACCTGAAAGGAAGTTGTAGAGAGGAGGGTAATGGCTTCTTCTCCCAAGTGACAGGGGACAGTACAAGAGGTAATGGCCTCAAGCCCCACCAGGGGAGATTTAGGCTGGACATCAGGAGGAAGTTTTTCACAGACAGGGTCTTTGGGCATTGGAACAGGCTGCCCAGGGACGTGGTTGATTCACCTTCCCTGGAGGTGTTTAAGGCACGGGTAGATGAGGTCCTGAGGGACATGGTTTAGTGTTTGATAGGAATGGTTGGACTCGATGATCCTATGTCTCTTCCAACCTGGTGATTCTATGATTCTATGATTCTATGAAATGAAGTTTTAAATTTCATTCCAGAGTATTGCAGATGCTGTCTTAAACTTAAAAGTACTCACAAAGTTGCATAACAATCTGTATTCCTTCACATTTCTTCTGCATAGTGTGATTGCTTGAATAATGTAGTCAAAGTGCTTGGAGGACAAAAAGTTTAATTAATTTCTATCTTCCTGAGAAAAACAAAATAAAGTGAGTAGACTGTGCTGAACAACTCCAATCAAGCAATCAAAATTTAAATCCCTTGTGCCACACTGACAATTCTCTCTGCTACTAGAAAGTTGAATAGTTCACATACAAACAATTTATGACTCAAGCATGTCAGGAACTACAGTAAACAAACAAACGAATGATGAACCCCACAAACTAAAACAACATTTAAAAAGAAAAGAACTAAAATCCAACCCAACAAAATAAAATAAAACCCAACCTGTTATGAATAGTTCATTTTCTACTACAATGAAGTCAGTATAATTCTTGAAAAGCACAAGCTGGGTACTGGCTTATGCATTAAAAGAATTGTTGAACAAGTACAGTGTAAGTTTTATTTCTTTCAAATGTTAAAACATATAATGTATAAACCTAAAAAGGACAAGCATAACTTCAGCTTTTAGGTAGCATATGAGTGTCCAGCCACTATGAAAAAATGGAATTTTGCTTTTCCAGGTTACCAATTTTCACTAGAACTTCTCTGAAAAGTGTTAGTGCATGATCCCTACAATGTCATTTTTATGGTGACTCTTAGCTTCTCTTTCAAATGTATTTAACAACATAGCCTTCAGTGATTTTAATATGGACCCAAACCAGCCTTTAAAGTTTGCATGGAGCACCAAATTCACAAATGAGTATTAAACTATATTCCCTCCAGTAGTCCTACAAATAGTATTTCAGATCAGGATTTGTCAACCACTTTGCATACTTGCAAGCAAAAGGGGTAATTAATAGACAGTTTTGATACTATAGTAAAATATTATCATTTAGATCCATCCCTCCAGCTCAATGTTATTAAAAGACAGCACTGAGGTGTTTAAATGCCAGAAAATACTGTATGCACTTGTTACCTGCTAATATATACATCCTGTACATTTCTGCAGAGTGGTAGCAAAATTGATGTGCAAAGAAGGCTGATTACAACCTTGAGTAACACTAAAACTTTTTTAAAATTTTTTTGGCTTTTAAAGTAAAACAAGAAAAGTATAGGTTTCCCCTCCCCCCCTTTTTTAAAAATTTGCTTCTTCATGTAAAATAGAAAACTCATTTTATAAAAAAGATAGTTTTACATATTGTGCTCATTGTCTGTTTGTCAAAGTAATCCAGGTCTCGCTACTTCACCTAAAATACACAGGAAGATTCGGAAAATTAACATGATTTCATATTTAATGTTACCAAATTTGACTTATTAATTTGGTTATTTTCTCATCTTCAAAACTAAACTGAGTTTAAAGGTTATCTTCCAAAAAAAGAAACATGGTTAAAAAAAAGCAATTGTCCATTTTTATTTTGTTTACATTGCACTGAAAATTTACATCATACTTTTACAAATCCTTTTTCATAAAAATATACTTCTTTACAAAAGTGTATGCATTAATATAAGAGGAGTAGCCAGTTGCAGAAGAAACATTTTAAACGATCTCAAATGTATTAACCTTAACAGTAATGAATGAATCATAGTTATTGCAGTCATTTGAATAAACAAGAATAAATAACAACCAATGGTATAAAATATAAAACAGCATCCTTTTAGTAGAATACAGTTTGACAGAGTTGTATGAATATTCAAAACAAAGTGTTGTAAAATGGTTTATAAGAAATTCATCAAACATTGTAGAAATCCAAGCAGCAATCCCGGGTACAATGATTTTTGGTAGGCACTCTCTATTACGGTAATAAAAAGTTTAGACTTTCACAGAATTATTAATGTCTGAAAGGGACAATAACAGATAATTCACACTGGCTAACACAGCATTTGTGAGTCATGCTATGAATGGAAGACAATGACTTACATCAAATAAATTACTGAGTTGCCACTGAAAAATTCTGATATGAAATAACTGTAAAATTAAAAATTACATTTTCTTAGAAGTGATTCTGAAATGTCTAAAACTTGGATCTTAGGGCTGAGGAATATGAATTGTCCCTAAAATGAATGGATTGTCCCTAATAAAATCATGGCTTTATATATATATTTATATATTTATATATATTATTTATTTTGAAGTTTTTATCTTTTCATTGCACTACGGTAATATATTCAATTTTAAATCATTAGCTGTAAGGATTTTTTTCCATAACGTATGGAAAATACAGAAAAAATAGGTGTGAAAACACAGTATTTCCAAATTATAACTTCCTCTTGCCTTGAGTCTTTTAGAATTCATTAACTTCAATGGGATCTTGCCATGCTTTTTGCATGCATTTTGACAAATACTGAAGGAATAAACTGATATTATATGGTCTACATTTAACTAGAATGGATGGAAAATGGATCCTTAAATTTTTGATGTATGGATTTAATCAGTAACGTTACAGTAAACTGCACTTTTTAATTGGAAATATCATTAAATTATGTTTTCACATTCGGAGAAAATTTAAGATGGTCACTTCTTTGAATGATATTCAACAGTAAGGAACATGGCCACCTGACAAAGCTGAATTCATACTGGCTTCTTGATTGCAGAATTTTACTAGTGGGTATTGTTAATGGAAATGGAATAAAGAAGTCTGACTTGGAACATCAAAAGGAAGGAAGATGTGACCCAGAGAAGGAAATTCATTAAATAAGAACGTGACATTTTAATTTTTCTTCTGTGGCGTGAAAAGAGTATGTTGTACTTACTGATTTCTAAATACTACATTGTGAACATAAAAAATTATCTGTTCTGAGAAAAAGAAAATACTAAATGGATTGAAAAAATTGAGAAAAAGGTACAAACTTGTGAGAAAGACGTAGCATATCACTGTTAAAGAGAAGTCAGTGACCTATTGTCTCCTGTAAGTATAGCTCTTATTTTCTATCTATATCTTTTTTTTTTAACCCAGTCCCTCTATTATAGTTTTTTATAAAGCACAGAAATACTGATAGTGGATGCTCCTCCAATATATGCAAATATGTTTTACTTTTTAGAATAACTTCCTTTTTTAAAAAAGCAAATAAACTGTGAGTAGCACTCATGGAGTGCAGCAAATTTGTTTAAAACTCTCCATGGTATACACGAAGAAGAATTCTGATTCATTTTATGAAAAAAAAAAAAAAAAATCAAACCAAAATAACCACAACCCATTCTTGTCTATCATCCTCAGGAAAAGGTGACCCAGTATATCCTGAAAAGTGTGCTTTAATTGTTGTTTTATTTGTTTTTTGTTTTTTTTTTTTTTAATCAGTGAACTGTGTGTGCACTGTGTTATGTGTTAATTTCCATATTCCAAACACATATTGTTGCCACATTATACCATTGTGCAAACGGTGTTCAAGTTGGGGTCAAATCGTACTGCCTTCCCTTCCACAGACTTTGCATTTGTGTCATACATGGGGTTTTCAAAAGCAGCTTGTCCATTATTGTTTTCATGTACAGAGCATCCTGTATACTGTGTTTTAGGAGCAGTCCTGCAGAGGAAAGACAGAGTATTAGTAACTGCAGTTTTACTCAATGACTTGATCAGGTTTAAGACTCTCAATAGACTTTAAATCTCAGTTCCAATTATGGGAGCTAAACATAGCACCTCAATTTTTCTTACAGTATATGTGCTAAGAATTTATACTGTCTTTGTCAAAGTTTAAGGGATTTACAACTCATTTAAAATGTTGTTGATTTAAAAAAAAAATAGTTAACAACTGGAGAAGGTGTAAATATTTCCACCTGGATTACCAGATCATAAATGGTTAAGAGTACAATAAAATCTTGTAAAGATGCAATAATTCCCCAGCCAAAAGCTGGAAGTTTGTTTTCCCATTGGAGAATTAATAAATTAACTAAGAATAACTAACACCTTTTTTAACTAAATAACTCAAAATCTCAAAGTTCAGTCTTTGAAAATGCTTAATCAATATTGTTAGGGAATATGCACTGTCACAAATCATCAACAGGAAATGTAAAACAAGTGCTTGTAACATACATTTCATAGCTAGCATATAAAAAAAGTCACGTGAGTATTTTTTAGTATATCCTGAAGCAGTCAAAAAACAAGTGGTACCATTTAAAAATGATAGTATGTATTCTAAACTAATGTTATCCTGTAGAGTATACTACAATTATTACCGTCTGGCTATTACATGTAAATCACCATTTCAACAGTTACTAGGCAATGAATTTTCTTGTCATTAAAGTTAATAAATTTTCTTTAGGCAGCTTATGTCTTAAAGTTATAAGAAAAGGCTGCTTGAAAATAAATGCAAAGAACTAATACTGGTCTTGATAACATGACCAAAATGGATAAAACAGATAGGACTTGTTGCTATGTAACATAACTGCATATGAACTAATAATTTCAAATGCAGAAGTAGTTACATAATGAAACCTCTCAATGACATAGCACTTACATTAGCTTACAAGCCAATAAACAGAGCAGACATTAAATCAGATTACTCAAGATATGACTCATAATTTTGTCACAGGTAAAAAAAAAAATAAAACAGGCAATCTACTGTAAGTACACACAAAGTCTATTCATGATATCATTACCCACATGCCAATAATTTATAGTATCCATTTTGTTATCATAAAGAGAGAAATTGATAATATTTTGTGTAAGTAGGATTGAAACTATACCATGGTAGAATAAAAACGATCTCTCAGTCATTATTCCTGTCTTAATGGTGGTAGGAAGAACTGTCTACATGAATATTTTGCAAACATTTTGTGTTTTTATGGAAAACTTTGTTTATGCTCTCAAAGATTGAAGGCAATAAAAACACCAAATCATGCAGGAATTTCATATGGATAACTTGTACTTACTTTTGTTTATAAAGATAAAAGCCAAAACCAGCAAATATAAGGGCAAAGAAAGGCACAAGGATAGCAATGGCCACTGAACTACTATTTGTACCATGTGGTTGATTAGAAGAATTTGAACCCTCAGACATGTTAAGACCTAAAAAGAATAATAAGAAAAAACAAATAAAACAATATAGGTGTCTGCGACCTCTGGTGCCTACAACTCCATGACTTTCAGAATTCAATAACACCTTGTGATTGGGTCATAGTAATGTGTTCAGCTGTATACACTCATACATAGAGCTAACTGTTTGCTGAAATAATCTGAAAAGTAAATGTTATGTGGTATACTGTATTCTGATGGATTGTGCGGATGCAAAATGTCATGAGAACAATACATATACTCTGGTACTGTAAATACCTTACTGTGTAATTGTATATCTAATTCAAGTTTTGTATGTTATTAATACACACTAACATACAAAAAAATCAAATTTATAATAATACATATGTTAGATTGATTATATTACTGATTTAGCAGTTTCAGTCTTCTAGCAAATGTTTAGGTGAAATGTTTCAGCACCATGAGCAAGAGTTCAGTTTAGCAGAGCATTCTATAACATGGGCTTTCTAAATAGTTATCAAGATGCGAAACTAAATGCGTTTTACACACATTCATATGAAAACATTGCTCAAAGCATTACAAATGTACTGCTATACTATGTAGTACATTGCAAGGCATTTATAACTCCTTATAGCTCCTGACAAAACATTATCCGTAAGTACTAATTAAACGAGAATTTAAATATATGAATACTTCAATATTCTATAAAATGTCAACACTGATAACATCCTCCAGATATCCTTATACTAATGGACATAATAAAAAAGAATATGGAACAATGATCTGGTAAAAATCTAGAATTTTCTGAATACCTAATCTTTGAAGTCCAAATTGTCCATAATCTTTACCCTGGATGAATCCTTGAAAAACATATGTTGCTCCATCAGGTTCAGCAGAAACCTGTAAGCAAAAAGCACTCTGAATTAAATGGAGAAAAGTTTGTTTCAAGTATCTATTTGGAAGAAAGTTGTCTTAATATGCATGACTGGTAGCTGTTATTCCCCTTATAGAAATCTCTGTTTTCTCGGAAATCTATACATTGAAAAGAAAGACAGAACTCTTAAAGGTACTGTTGGTTTGGTCGAAAAGTAGAACATATTTTTGGACTTTTCAGCCTGACAATTATCACCAAGGTACTGGGCCATTGGTGTGCAGCAAGGCCACTGCTCACATCTATTCCTGTCTAAAACAATGCTATTCCAGAGCTGGTGGTGAAGGAGTCACACATCCATGGAGAGGTGAACAAGACAGGTGACCCAGCCTAGCCAAAGAAGTATTCCACATCATAGACATCACACTCAGTATAAAGGCTTAAAGACCATGAGAGTTAAGCCTCCTCATTCAAGGAAAACCTTTGGAAGGGACCTCAGCTGTCTGTCTGCACCTGAACCCATCATGTGCTCCTGAATCGAGTTCCCGGATCCAGTTGCCGAGTCCAGCTCCCGTCTGCCACCATATCCAGTCCAGGAAGTTCCTTGTACCTGCTTTGCAGCATCGGTGGTGATGTATGGACTATTAGTGGACTTGGAATTTTCTTTGAATACCTGCACATATCTTATTATCTCAATATTATCTTTTCTTCTTAGCATTGTGGTATTAGAGCTGTTTTAGTGTTAGCTTCCAACCTGCAAGTAGTGTCTCATTCTTCATTTCCCTTTTATCTTTCCTGTGGAGGAGATTGAGACTAAAAGCTGACAAGTTTTAGCTACTGACAGGTGTGGGGAAGGGGAGCCTAAACCCAGACAGGTGCAATTTAGACATGGAAGGTTATGGTCATACATACCACCTTAAGCTGCCTTTAACTGTATTGTTTATTTTTTTTAAACCAAGAAAGCTTAAAGTTTCTGGAAATTCAAGGTCTCAGTATTTCTAAAGATCTCTCATATGTCATAACTATCTGATGTGTTTAGGAAGAAGATGGCAAAAGTAGCATTACAGATAATCCTAACAATGCAAGTGTTGGGATTTTACTAATTCAAAAGTAAATAAAAAGACCATATTCAACTGACACTCTATTTCTTTGTTCTTTCTCAGTGCTTATCCCAATAATTTCTTAGCTATGCAGCTGTAGACCAGAATATTGAATGAGGCTTTGGTACAAGAGCGATATGTACTAGTGTAAACTAAAAGACTCGTGGGAGAGAGGAAAGTGTTGTAAACCTATGAATATCTCCTTTATTAGGTAAATGCATTCTAAACTCACATATTGAATTCAAATTTATAGGTACCTGCTTCCCAGGACAGTTATTAGGTTTAAATTCAATGGGCCTTAGGCAGGTTCCTTTAAGGATTTCCCTTAAGCTTCCTTTCTCAGGAGAAGTATGTTTCTCCAGACATATATTGTTGTGTGTTTTCAGCCATAACCTGAAGCTATATTTTCACTGAAGACAGGGTGAATTTCTCAAGTGAATTTCTTACTCTAGGGTAAAGCAACCTGTTTGAGCTGTTCCAAGCTTATTTATTTCTGTAAAGAAAATGGTTGAATAAGGAAAGAATGTAAAGAGCATAGGGGTGTACAGACTGAAATGTGTACTATTGTATGTTTAGAAATTAAATTTCTTGCTTTTACCTTGTAGAAGTATGATCATGAAGCCTAGAAACTGGACAAATCAAGAGTTCAGCTCTTCTACCAGTGTATTTACTGTTTAAGAGATTTAGGGGTTTTTGCTTTGGTTTTAGTTTTGCACTATTTTTAAATTATTACTGAAGCAGTGCCACAGGTTATACAAATATGAATTTATGCATACACTTCAATATACATCTCTTCTCTTCTTCTGATATTTGCATCTATATTACAGTCCCTGTAGTGTTTTACCGGTAGGTAAAACATAAGAAAATAGATTCCTTGAAAAATAAGATTGTACAATGGGGATGTTCATAGTCTAAATTATTTTATGTCATTTCTATTTTTGAAAAATCAACTTTATTTTCTGGCAGACCTCAGGAGCCCAACACACCCCACTTTTTCCAGCTTTAGCACTATCTTGGGCTATATTTGGTTTTCCTATGTGTTCCCTAAAGAGATTTCCTTATGGTTTAAAGATATCTCAGTAACCTGGGGTGTTGCTTCTTCTTTATACCTCTCTCTTTCACTCCTCCTCCTCACTGTTACGTAGTCTTTTCTTCTCCCTTTTAAAGAATAAGTTCAGCCCAAGAACCTCCAGGGGTCTTAATGCTTAACTGGAGTGATCTCTTTTGTTTTCCCCATGCACATAATAGTTCAGCTTTTTCACACTATTTCTAAAAGTACCACCAAAAAGTAAAACATGATTACTGGACTAATAATAAAAGTTGCTGTCTTATTACTATTATATACAATAGCAGTATTATAAATCAAAATTATATTATCATAATGATAAAATTTCTCAATATATTGGAATAAAAATCAATGAGAAGTTAGAGAAGTGCTTCAGTGTTAACATGCATTAAAATTGAAAATATACAGTATGACTATTCCCATATTTTCTCTCAGACTTGTCTCTCACATCTTATAATTAAATTTTTATTTCATTTAATTGAAAGATTGCTAATAAGATTGCATTTGGTAAATCTCAGGATTCTGGGGGTGTAGACACAAGCATGATGTCAAACAAACAAACAACCAAAAAAAAAAAAAAACAACCTCAAAAATTTTACTCTCAGAAATATACTCACAAAACCATCCATAGCCCACTTTTCCTCTTTCAACTTGCTCACAGATGCATGGGAGGGTGCTTTAATGAGATATATGTGGAGCATTAGCCGAGCTTCCTGGCTTTTATACACTCCTGCAGAATATATTTTTAAAAATTTATACTGTGTTAAGTGGAGAATGAATTTCATCTTTAAGTATAAGCGTTTAATCTCTTGCTTTAAAAAGGGATAGCAGGAAGAATATGTAGCATTGATACCAAATTTTTATCTTGGTAAGATGCATCCTTTTGTGAAATTATTTCAGTTAGCATAGAATTTCAGTGGAAACTTGTTTATGCATAGCCAGCAGAGAGGACTGAAGGGAAACCCTATACACACAGCCATTACTTTACAGGCATGGTAACAAGTCATAGACAGGACAAACATGAGCAGTAATCTGACTTGAGACGGAAAATACCATTCTGAACCAGGCAGCATGAATCTGAACCTCACATTCCCACTTTTGCCTTTTTATAATTCAGTCATGTGATAATAGGCACACATACATGTAAATTATTTTCCAAAAGCTAACGCTAAATTAAAAATGTCTATATTTGAAAATATCTCAGTTTTCCTGGAATTGTTCTTCATCAATCAATATTATGACACAATTTCTTCCAGACAGTAAGAACTGTATATAAACTCATTTACTTGGTAGGTATAACTAACTGACTCATTTTCATTCATGTAGAAGAAACATTTAGAACCCGAATAACCATATTGTTAATTTGGAGAATGAAAATAAGATAGTATGATATGTTTAGTGATTTAATCTTCCATTACAAAGACATTGGTGAATAGTGAAAATACAGTCTATACTTCCCACCCACCACTAATTTTAACCATTATTATCAATCAATGGTTTAAGACCTCAGATTTTAGAGGGAAAGCATCTCTATTACAGTCCTTTCCTTTCTGACAGAGAACTGAAATTACTTTTTATTTCTTATGAAGTCTTTTATTTGTAGACTCATACATGACTATATTGCATTTTACATGAACAAAAGCTAATGATGGCTAAAATGGGAAAAAATAAAACTAAAATCAAGACCAAGAAAAAGAAAATCCCAAAGAATTTTACTTTGACTTTCAGAAAATTCCACCAAACTGAAATTCAAATTACTGATTTATTGACTCAATACATAACTGATCAGACTTCATATTGTAAATGAATCAGACTTCATATTGTAAATTAAATACTGGCTTTCATTCTTTCTTTTATTTTTAATTTTTACTGACTAACAAATGCGGACAACTTCAGACTAGGTTTAGTACACGTGAAATAAAGTAGAACTCTCTTTATTAACTGAAAATTCTAGTAATGTAGCAGTACACCTAATTTTAGTCATTTTCTATTTTTATCTTCATCCAGATTTTATGTACATACAAATGTGAACAAGAACTGAAGACGGCATTAAGACATCGGAAACGTACTGGCTCTCTGTGCTGGGCTGGTGTGGCAAGGTTCTTGTAGCAGGGGTTGGTCTGCAGGAGTGGTTTCTGTGACAAAATGCCAGAAGTTTCCCATATCTCCAGCAAAGCCAATGCCAGCCAAGATAGACCTGTGGCTGTCCAAGGCTGAGCCAACAAGCAGCAGTGGTAGCGCCTCTGGGTTAATGCATTTAAGAAGTGGAAAAATACTCTGTAAAATGCCAGCAGCAGTCAGAAGATATGAATGAAAATATCTGAAATAACTCAGCAGACACCAGTGAGTGAAGAAGGAGGTGTCAGAGCATTCTATGGTGAAGACCCCTTGCATTCTATGGTGAAGACCATGGTGAAGCAGGCTGTCCCCCTACAGTCCATGGAGGCTATTAGAGGAGTAGATATTCACCTGCAGCCTGTGGATGCACTTTTAAAGAGGTCGTGACACCACAAAAAGTGTGTGTTGAAGCAGGCTCCTGGCATGACCTTTGGACTAGCAGAAAGATGAGCCTACTCTGAAGGTTTTCTGGCAGGACTTGTGAACATGTGGAGGACCCACACTGGACCACTGTGTTCCTGAAGAACTGAACCCAGTGGAAAGGACACGCAGAAAACTACCTATGCTGGAGCAGTTTGGGAAGAACTGTGGAGACTATCATCTCTGGGCGGGACTCCACACTGGAACTGGGAAAGAGAGTGAGGGGGAAGGAGCAGCAGAGTATGATGAACTGACTGCAACTTTCATTCCCTCTCCCCATTCACCACTTAGACGGGAAAAGAGAGAACTCAGGATTGAAATTGAGCCCAGGAAGAAGGAAGGGGGTAAGATATTTAAAGATTTAGGTTTATTTCTCTTCACCCTGCTCTTCTAATCTGCAATAAATTAATTTCCACAGGCAGAGTCTGTTTTGCCCACGAAGGAAATTAGTGACTGATCCATCCTGTCATTATCTTGACCCACAGGCCTTTAATTCCATTTTTCTTCCCTTGTCCAGCTGAGGAAAGGGAGAACCAGAGTGGCTTGGTAAGCATCTGGCATCCAGCCAAGGTCAACTCACCATGTTTTCCTGTGAAAAAATATTCCTAAGGCTGCACAAAAGCACTAACTAACATAGTAGCAGAAAGAAAGATACGTCCAAATACTTGATGCTCTTTGCGTCTTAAGGCAGAGAAGGAAGAAATACTGGCATAGCTGAGTAGTTTAAGATTGGACTTCAGTGCAGCAAGGACGTGGCTGGGGAGTCTATTGAGTTTTCAGATTAATAAAGTTTTGTATACATAGTCAGAAGAAAATGGTAGGTGAAGTTATTTTGTAAAAAAAAAAAAAACAAAAAAACTCCAGAGAAGCGATGCATGGTCACATTGGTCTTTCTAGCTGCTAATCTGAAAAAAAAAACCCTGAAAAATTTATAAAATGAAAACAGATCCCACGTCCAGGTATAGCCCAACTAATGAAGACATTTAACTTTGTCCTCTCTGTTAATTTATTCACTCTTAGTTCTTGCTACAGTCTATAGCAAGATGGGCACCTTAAAAGTTAAGTTCATGTTGAGATACAGACTCCATAGCTGTCTTCAGAAGATGCAGTAAGAGACAGATCAGTGAGATTCCTAATTCATGTTTTTCATTTATGTGACTAAATTCACATAACAAAAGCCTTCTCCACATTAAGGATAGGTGATTGCCCCATAGGAGGTATATAAATCATAAATATAAATAATTTCTGAGCTAACTAGTCAACTTATTTTTGCGTTAATGCTGTACTGAGCTCTAAAGCACCTTGGCTAGACAGGGGTTGTTTTCTTGTCTTCAGGATTGTGAGAAGATTTTCACACATTGTTTGGTCACTTCAAGAGCTTAGGTTGTATATTTAGAAATTATTCAGAACTTGATGGGAAAAAAATATCACATTTGCCATGGATGTATCTTATAAATGTACATGAGGAAAAATTAGCAAGAGGCTGAGGGCTATGGTGTGTGTACATGGGCATGAACATTATATATGTACATTCAAAGTAGAGCATAAAGAAGTTATCCCAGAGACTAAAGCATCACTGTTCTCTACTAATTTATAATGGTGGATTCACAAGCATTTCTTGGTGAAAGGCTGATGTACTTCTTAAGAACTGGCAACTGGTCTATAACACAGTTAAATCTGAGCCAAAAAACCAAGTAAATCCGTACCTTTCTCTTCTCTTAATCCTTGTAATAGCATAGCTGTTTTACTCATGCTAACCTAATAAAAGAGCATGCCTATTTCTAACCTGTATCAGACATGTATGCCATACAGCAAGCACAGGTGTCAAAATAAAAAGAAGTACAAAAAGATGCAGCAAATAATGGTATGCAAAGCAGTAAGTCCTGTGTGGGAAGAAAAATAATTTATATTTCAGAAACCTATGAGCTGAGTATAGGAGAAATCAGCTCCATGGCATCTAAATGTTTTTTTTAATGCATCCCGTCCTCCCTGGCCCTAAGATACACTTTCAGTAAACAGGATCTCAGTTTTCTATATGCAAAGTAGGTAAAGAAGATAGTATTAATTACCTGACTGTATGTGCAATGCCTGTACATAGAACAAAAATGAACATTTCTAATTTTTTTTTTTTGTGTGTCCAATTGAAGGAACATTTTTATTTGGAGGAGTTTCTTTAGGAAAGAAAATATAAATTTTACTTTTACTAATCCTAAAAATATGAAACACTATATCTGTTGCACCTAATAACCTCAAAGAAATTACATATATGAAACTAAAGAAACATCATGCTATAGAATAAATTCATACAGTCAAGACAAACATAGTTTTTTTATGAAACATTCAGTCCATCTACAGCCTCTCAAGCATGACTCTTCAAAGGAGTCATATCTACAAAATATCTTCAATCAAAAAACATAGTGGTAAAAATTCACTACTCTACTGGATACTAGAAAGTAAGAGCTCAACAGAAATATGATTCTTTGGCTCATTACATTTTTCCTGTAGACCACTCCTCTCAGAAATATGTGGGCTTAACTTCCACCCCAACCCTCCAGTCTTTTTTTACCAACAGGTGAATATTCTGTCATCTCTGTCATTGCTAAAAATGTTTGGGATGAAAAGTGATGTTAAGATGCTTTAAATAAAGAGGTCCTTAAGTAATGAACAAGATGAAAACCATATGTGTCCAGCTGCAGCATAACTGCAATTTCTAGGCCTCTTCAGTCCTTGCAAAAAAGGAGCGATAATACTGATAATTTCCTTAAAGTTATTCACACCGCTGTGATAAGGCTGGCCATTCCTATGGTGAGGCAGGCCCATTGTCTGTGTGGCTGTGATGTCTTAATCAAGGGACAGTTTGAAAAACTAACAAAAACTATAAATCCAAACATCTCTTAACAGTATTTTTGTTTGCTTGCTTGTAAAGCCATATCTGTAGCTTCTGCTGATGGCTCACAGCATAGAGAACTGTGACTATCATGCCAATATAGCCATGGCAACTGTGTTCTCTTTGTTAGGGACTGTGGAAAAATAAAAGCTGAGACTGCAATCAAGAGCTTCTTCTGCAACAACTGCATGAAAGGTAACTATTTTGCAACAATATCAGCTAGTCAAACAAGTGTCATCTCTTCTTGCTCTCCACATTCATTAATAATCTTTGCCTTGCTAGGTCAGCCTATATCAATCTCATCATATTGTTGATTAGTCATAAATAGGATATTGCAGGGACATTGCATAATTAAGAGTTAAGAAAATCTCATGAACAGTGATTTAAGTTGATTTGATATATTTAAGGAAGAAACATGAGAATTAGGATGATCCTTTCAATCTTTACTAAAAACATGGTAAATTACAAAGGAGGAGAGAAGGAAAAGGTGGAAAAATCTCTAACTTTGAGAAGGAACTGGACTAGAATGAAAAGAGAACTTCCAGAAGATGTTAAAAGTTTGCTTTATGCAAAAAGTTACCAGGAACAAGTGTATATAAGGTAGAAAAAAAAAATAAATGGAAATTATTTTTGTTATTATCCCATACCTGATAGCAGCAATTCCATATTGCTGTTTGTAAGTGTTGCATTTACTCTTCCTGAAGTTGCATTGAAACTGGTAACTGTCAAAGTCATGGGCTGTTTCTTGCTTTTGTAATTGTAAGATCCTTTCCATATATAATTTTGGGCAAATACGTCATCAGGAACTATACAGACATCAAACATGTTTTAATATATTTTGAAGATTTTAGTATTTATGAAGTCAAGCATCCAACAAAATATAAGAACAATATCAGCATCTTTTCTACTTCAGTTTCTCTGTTTTTAAGTGCATTAGGCATCATCTTCATATATAAGTGTAAAAATCTGGCACCAACATTTATGAAAGAAATGTATTTGCACTGAAGAATGCAAACACAACTGTATCTTCATATCATTTGATCTAACATGAACATGTCCTAAAATAAAAGCAACTTCACAAAATCTAACTTAACAACTGTAACCAAAAGACCAGACTCCTCTCATTGCAAAATCTTTTATATGCAAACACAGATGGGCAGGGACATACAGCTAGGGTTACTTTTTGCAGAAATTATTATTGATCTATATATCAATTTTTTTACAAGCACATTTAAATGGCATTAAAAGATTATACGCATTTTTTCCTTATCTACGTACTTTTTTAATAAAAAAAAAGTTCACAAATTTTTGTCTTCTCTTAAAATACTTAAAAACAATGTAAAGTTTTTCAAGAGGAAAAAACCCTCAAACCTTAATTTAAAATTTTAAAAATATCATAGACCACAGGGAGAATAAATATGCTAGATTTATATTTAATATTTATCATGATACAATTGTAAAATGAGTAATTTCAGTAATGTTATTCCAGCAATTGTATGTTTAAACCAAACCAAAACATCACTTTACCCAGTAAAAATACATAAATCATTACAATCTTAACATGATGTACCATAATTGAAGGTGACTTAGGATAGATTTTCTACATTTTCCAAAGCAAATGTATCAAACTTAGCCCTATAATAAATAATCACTATTTAAAATCATCACATTCACATTATTTTCAGTCACTCACACTGAACTTAAAGCTCTGGGTACCTGTGTACATTAGCAACTCACATTAGATAAGCACAGAGGAACAGTTGCCCATTTCTCTCTCAGGATATGCCAGAATTCAAGACTGAGGCACATTGGAATACCTGACAGTCTTCTTTCATAGTTTTATGGGTCATAGAGACAGGTTGCTTTCCCCATGGAGGATAAAGGAACCTTCCTAGTTTTTATCAGGGCGTGTGTGTATATATATATATATATATACACACACATATATTTTTTGACAAGTAAACACATAAAAATGAAACAATGAAATACTCAGCCAGCAAACTGTGAGCAAGGAAACTGCACAGTATGAACAGTCTGATGCTGTTGATTTGTGATCTATCTGAAATTTATTTCCCTGCTTTCAGGAAAACTGATCTTTATGTTCTTTAATCGTATTTAAGTGGGATTGCTCAAAAAGTTTCTGAATAAATAATAATATGATTGCCATCCAGAACATCATCTGCAAACATACTTTTGAAGTAGTGAACAGCCTCTTAGAAACAAACACCCTCTAAACCCCCAAAACCTCCCTAGGTTAAAGAATTACCTTTAAATCTTCATTCATTATTAGCAGACATTTAATAGGATTATAGCCAAAGGCTAATTTTAGTTAAGAAGATTTCTCGTGTCAAAAAGTCTCTTCGGTGGACAAAGTTTTCTCTTGGATCAAAGTAGGACATCCAAATATAGTCATGTCTAGCAAATCAGTTAAAACTAGAATTGACTTTAGTTAGTGTTAGAGAGACTACCTTCTCAACGCTAAAATTAGTCTTTTTGAAGGCTAACTTATTGGTTTGTAATGAATATTTAGCTAAAGTAATTTAAATCAGCAAAATGCAAAAGAAGTGCAAAACTGAAAAAAACCTGTGAAACAACATGTCTTCAGGTTGTTTCTGGGTAGATGATATAGTTTCTGTATGGGTAAATTGTATAGGATCATTCATAGAACACAGTGATTTCAGTGAAACCAATAAAATCATAGAATCATAGAATCACCAGGTTGGAAGAGACCCGTCGGATCATCAAGTCCAACCATTCCTATCAAACACTAAACCACGCCCCTCAGGACCTCGTCCACCCGTGCCTTAAACACCTCCAGGGAAGGTGAATCAACCACCTCCCTGGGCAGCCTATTCCAATGCCCAATGACCCTTTCTGTGAAAAACTTCCTCCTAATCTCTAGCCTAAGTCTCCTAAATCTAGCCTAAATCTAAATGGTGGAGCTTGAGGCCATTCCCTCTCGTCCTGTGCCCTGTCACTTGGGAGAAGAGGCCAGCACCCTCCTCTCTATAACTTCCTTTCAGGTAGTTATAGAAAGCAATAAGGTCTCCTCTCAGCCTCCTCTTCTCCAGGCTAAACAATCCCAGCTCTCTCAGCCATTCCTCATAAGGCCTGTTCTCTAGACCCTTCACCAGCTTCGTTGCTCTTCTCTGGACTTGCTCCAGAGCCTCAACGTCCTTCTTGTGGTGAGGGGCCCAGAAATGAACGCAGGATTCAAGGAGTGGCCTCACCAGTGTTGAGTACAGAGGGAGAATTACCTCCCTGGACCTGCTGGTCACATCATTTCTGATACAAGCCAGGAAGCCATTAGCCTCCTTGGCCACCTGGGCACACTGCTGGCTCATGTTCAGTTGGCTGTCTACCAACACCCTCAGGTCCCTCTCCTCCAGGCAGGTTTCTAGACAAATTCATCACATAAAAGTTAGAAATTGTATACGGATATAAATAATGCCATACGATCTAGATGGACTTAAAAACTAGGCAATAATTTAATTATTGGTGTTTTTGTTCTGTTAATGTAATGTTGAATTTAATAGTCTTTATTTATTCTAAGCCATTGAATGCACTAAATCAATTCTCATTGTCGTTTCTACAGAAATTGTTCAAAACAGTGTATACCTCATAGTACTTACCACTTAGTTTGGGACTTGGTGTCCCCAAGGCTGGTCTAGGATCCTTCACTAATATTTTGGAACCAGCTATTAGAAAGAATTAATGATGAAAAGACAGATCAGTAGCATATAAGTTATTCAGAAACTAGGAAAACAATTTTCACAATGGAATTCATTTATTACAAAGGATATAAGATGATATTTCAAATTCAAGTATTAATGAGATTTCTTTCAGTCAGTATCAAGCCTTAGAATCACAGGATCACATGTCCACTGTGCTCTTTTATTGCCACATTTTCTCCTGAAATAGTCACGTGGATGCTACCAAGTTATTTGCAATAACCAGTTTAGGTTTTCACTTCAGAATTCAAATTTCAGAATTCACAGTTGTGGATTATTCATCTGTTAAGTGAGTTGTCTTCTACAATGTCATCTAAGGCAAGCTATGTCATTTAAACTGGGATCCACACAAAATTGCACTGTGGATAGTGCTTTGACTGGAAGCAATGTAACATCAAATAGTATAGAGATATATAGCAATGGTGTTTTAAATTATGTTCCTCTGTAGGACTTAATTATCTTCAACAGTACAGAGTGAGACATCTTGTGTTCAAGACTGAAAGCCTAAAGACGCATGCTTAAGCTTTTAACAATTGAGTGAAGGTCACTTTTTCTTTAAAGAACAGTAACAGAAATAAACAAATGAGGCTATCCACAGTACCTCCAAATGCTAAGGTGATTTGAGCACTGGAAGTTGGAGAATTTTATTTCTTCTCTGCTTAGAGCAGGAGCTCTCCCACCACTAAAGATGACAAGTTAAATACAATGGGACAGTATAATTTCCTGCAGCTGAAGCCATTTTATTTTGCAGAAACTAATTTGGATTCACTGAGCTATAAAGAAGACACATAATTCTGTCTCCTAATGTAGAATACTCTCATGCAGCACTAGGCTCCATTCCTTGCTCCAATGGTTATTTCAATATTTTCTATTTTGGATCTTGGTTTTGAGATGAGGCCTTTTCTCTCTGATCAATACTTAAAAAACAAATAAACAAGCAAACAAACAAAAAACCCCACCAAACAGCAAGAAAAGCATGAGTTTTTTCCCTGAGTGGAGCATTTTTATGCATAAAAAGGAAACTTTGAGAAGAATATTTTTCTTGAAGATAAATTTTAGCTTATTACAGAAGGCTTTGTTTTGGTAGGTAGATTAAAATTGGCAAGAAACAAGCACAGGGGTGAAAAATGTTACCTGAAGTTCTCATAGCCTGTTACTACTGACTGATTAACCTCTATTTCCTCCCTGTTTTGAAGGGAACCTAATGAACTTCACAGAATGTGGTTGACTTGGAGAGCGCGCTTCAACAGCATGTGCTTTTTTGACTACCTCAAGTTCAGTTTAGAAATATCTGGACCGTAATTTTCAAAGGACTTTAGTATAAAAATCTAAGTCGAACAGCCTTTTCAAGGTGGATATCTTATTAGTAAAGCTTAGAACTGAAATTTTAAATACAAAAAAAAAAATTAAATACACATTTTTAATACAATCACAAAATTAAAACAAGATATCTACATTGTAGTTTAAGATTCTACGTCCAGATATTTGCTGAGCAGGATTTTCAGGGGTTGAAGTTTTGTTTTTAAAGGACCAAATTCTGGATTAATTGCCCTACAGATCCTTTTAGAGCACTCAAGTCTAAATGTTTTATTTCTTTTCATCTATTTCCAAGTTATATTTGCGAAGTTCACGATCATAGATGAAAAACCTGACCTGGTGTTTTAATCCCTGTCATACAAATGAGATGATTCACATGTCTGTAATAAGCAAAACTGAAAATGTTGAAGAGATATTTTACTTTATCTAATGAGAGTCAATACTTCACAATATGTTGCTTGTTCTTAGCTTTCTCCATGGCTAAGAAGTTAGTAATACTTCTGATCCTAAAAATTCTGCCTTTCTGTAACATTTTCTCAGGACAGGAAAATTAAGTTATATGACAAGGTCCTCATAGTTACCACTTAATACTTTTAACAAAATTCTCATAAATATTCTATACTATCAGATGGGACAGATAATACTACTTGTTTTAGTATCATCATTCAAAAACTCTTGGATAAAAAGACAACCCAGTAGACTTTTGGCCTACCATAACACTTTCTGATTACTGAACAAGACATAAACTTCCAGGCAGTGTGCTTTCTAATGTTTTCCCAAAGCTCTGCTCTGTTTTCCCTCAGCATTTGCCTGGCACATAATGCCAGGACACCTGTATTTTAGCAATACAAAATATTAATTTCCTATTTCCCTTCCAAGTAGCAGTGTTTGGCTATATAGCCTTTGAATGCCTCTGTAAGAGCCCTGGGGATAACAACATGTGAAACATTAGGTATCAGTAGTCTGAAAGGTACTTTAATTATTCGGGAAACAGAATTCCAAGCAGTTGCTATGCTTGATGAGGTTTCTTTAACTCACAGTAAAACCACCATTCTCAGTATGATTTTGCCATGAGATTTTTCATATCTTGCCTTGACAAAGTATGTAGCAAAAATTAGAAATGAAATAAAATGTTGGAATATCAAGGACAAAGTAGATACATTTTGTTTGCAATTAGTGTATTGTTGCTTACATACAAATATATTAAACCCTATGGTTTAATTCCACGCAATAATTCAGACATCTACTTCAATGTTAGGCACCCTTCTCCAATACTGGAACTTAAATTGTTGCCTTGCAACAGACACCATCTCTGTAAATAATATTATCCTTGTCAAAATTTAGTAGGTATGTGCAAAACCATCAAGATTCTTATTCCACTGGTCTTATGAGAACAGAGTCCATGCCTGACTCGGAAGCCTAAAAGCAGGAGCTACCACAGTATTTGGCCTCCAGAGTTATATGTAGAATTGACACCTCTGAGTATGCAAAAAAACAGATGAGTACATGAAAACATATGTCTCAATAACACAAGTGAAAAACTAGAGCTATCCTCTTCGATTCTTGCTCCTAGTTCTCCTTACCATTTTACTTTATTGTACTAGAATACAAATAGAGGAAATCACTGCAATATGACAGATAGGAGATGCAGTGGGAAGCAAAAGTCCTTACCTTCACAAACTGGAACTTTCCCAGTCCATGTGCCATCAGACTTACAGGCTCTATGCTCTGATCCTCCTGCCAGGAAGAAACCTGGCTGACAAGTATAAATCAATGTATAACCAAGTGAGGGAAGATCCATCCCTGCAACATTAGCATGAGCTGGTGTTTCTGGTTGTTTACAGCTGTGAGCTACAAAGAAAAGATAAAACATCCTTCAGTCAATATGGTGAAAATACTGCTGAAAAATAAACTATACTCGTAACTAATGAGAAAAAAAATCACTAAAAATAACATATTAACATATTCAAATTAAAAATGACCATTTAGTATATAAATTACTGTCCTAAGCCTATAAATATACTATAACAGTGGACCTTCAGTTTCAGCGGTTCAGGAAGAAACTTAATGCACTTGCATAGCCAAAATTAAATGTATCCATATACAAACACAAACGGCACACAACCTGCAATAAATCAAAGCAGTCATGGTTTGTGAATTACACGACATGTTATCTGTGTAGATTTGAATAATAGTAAAGAAATGGATCATGCAGAAAAGACTATGAAAATCAAGGAGAAATTTTAGCTGAAGCAAGTTTTAAGCATGAGGCAGTAAAATTCCTAATCTCAAGTGAACTGTTCTATGTCTTTAACAATCACCAGAATCTGAGTCTTGAGTTATCTCAAAAACAATATATCTCCAAGAGCAAAGCTCACTTTTCAGCACATTGAGCTACTGGTTTGCTGTTTGCTTAGAGGGAATGCTAAGACCAACTAAAACACTAATGCTGTCTTCTTCTGTGAATATGCTCTCCACACGCTGAAGTGATACTGTAAGGTCAGACTTTATCAGGCGTGACTATTTCCAGAAAAATAAAGCTGGCTAGCTGAAAGACTAGAAGATTAGCCATGATGTTATACCTTCAATAAATTACCACTATTTAAAGTGTTAAAGATCTAAAAATTTAAATGTTACTTCCTGCACCCAACTAAGAAGATTCTTTCAATTTCAGATTAAAGAAAAATCCAGTTACAAATCCTTTTTCTCCTTTCGTAAAATATTCTCACTATTTAGTTAGGAAATAGCTCACATCCTTTACTGGAACTGGTGTTAATTATCAGCTCCAGTACAATTTAGGGTAGTGCAGGGCTTTCCTACCTGTGCTATTCTCAACTCCCGTCTCCTCTCAACTCTTTCACTTTCTTTATTGGAGGGGTTGCACTCTTTTAGATAGAAACTTACTAACTGCAGCATCTGTCTGGTTGAACAGCTTTCTGATATTCTCATTATGTTATGTTTGCTTTCTTCTTGATTCTGTGGGCTATTACAGAAAATTAACTCTCAAAATCACCAATTCTAGCTACTATAAGCTAGCGAGGCAAATTTGTATTAATTTTAATAGAACTGTATAAATTAACTTTATAACAATGCTACTTTTAACTAAAAAGCCTTGAAATAAAGTGAAAAGATAGATCAAAAATCAATCATTTACTAACGTATACATTCTGGCTGGATTCCACTCCATGTAAGATCAGGAAGGCAAGTTCGTGTTGTTGAACCATGAAGAAGATGTCCTTTTTTACACTGAAACTGAACAACATTTCCCACCTGTTGAAAAGTAGAGAAAACAGTAATATTGCTGTAAGGAAATATCAGCTGAGTTGGCTTTTTTTTTTTTTTTCCCAGATTTGATAGCATACTCCTTCATATAATACAGACTTGATAAATTGTGTTGCTCTTTCTGTTGAAAGTAAATTAATTTCACGGAATATTTTGACATGAAATAAAATGTGCTTCATTCTGATTAAAACTATGTCCCCCTGCCAGCTTGAAACCTTCCATGGAAGGGAACTGAAATTGCATCTTCTCTGGTCTTTCTGGTGTGATGGTTTGAGCCTGGAACAGTGGATGCACTGTGAGTCTGGAAACTCAGCTTACTGTGGCTTCCTAGTGATGGACCAATGGGGAGCCAGTTAGTCAATCTTGCAGCAAACTAGAGAAGTTGCAGAGCTGACATGCGTCATAGATTCTGCTGGACCTTTGCTGAACTAGACCCCCATTTTGGGCTGCTGAATAAATGCACTAATTATGCTGAGAAATATTTCATTAGAACATGCAAGGTCTGGTCAACAACACTTGGTTCATGACTCCAAAAATATAATGTTCTAAATATTTTGATTTTAGGTTTTGAGGATAAGAGGTAAAGAATAATCATTCTTTATACCTTACAGATAATAGAAAATGGAGCACAAATACATTACAGTTTACAATAGCAATTCATTTGAAATTATTTTTTAATTATTCTTCTCATTATGGGTATGTGTGGCATAAAAAGGAAAATATAATTCTTTAGTCAATAACAGTTTCTGCATGATCATAACATAGAATAACCTTTTCAGCATGTCTAGTCATTTTGACATTGATGGAAATGCAAATAATTCTTAGTTTCCATCAAAAGTAAGGAAATTAGATTACAAGTATATAATTCAGAGAGTAGTTTATTACATGCTGTGACTGATTAACTCAAATATTCAAGTGCATAGATCACATCTACTATTCTGCAGTGACCTGTATTAATGCAGATATCAGTTCATGTTTAAACAAGAAGCTGAAAATTTTGAATTGCACGTGACATCTCATTCATTTTTTTTTTTTAATTTTGTGTTTCAGTGAATTACGCTTGATTCACATTGATGGGTAAAGGTAAAAATGTGGACTCGTTCACAATATTTTAGTCCTGGGGAACAGCATTTCACTACTACAAGCAGTCATTTGAAACTTTATAGTACTATTCCATTTCAGCTCAAGCTTCTCATCAGAATGAAATTTAATAAAACCCCATGAACTACAGATAGTAGCTCATCAACACAATACGTGATTTAAAATTCATCTCCCTTTTTTTTCCCCCTCTTTACTGTGTTCACTGGACTATGTAATTACTTTTAAAAGATTTTGAAGACAATACACTAAATCACTTTCATGAGTAAGAGCAAAGTAGGAAAACACTAAAAGTTTTATAAGTTTCACCAAAGAGAAAGAGGAATACTTTTTTTTTCTTTTCATGGTAAAGAGATTAGCTAAAATAATCACCACCAATGTATTACATCACAGCAAGTCTTAAGAAAGATCTGTTAATTTCAGTGATCCACCTCAATCAAAGCAATATGCATTCTCAGCTGTGGAAAGAATATTTTCCTTATTTAATCTTTAGCTATCAAGAAACACAGTAGATCAACACTGTCTTTAAAACCAGACCCTTTTACCCTTGTTCACACCAAAAAAAATCCAACCAAAACTAAACTTCAGCTTAACTGATAAATGTAGTTTCTTAACATGCATCAGAGTAGAAACTTAATTCTCTTTCCACCTTGTTCTTTCAAAGTTTATTTATGATCATCCTGAACATGAAATAAATAAGAAATAATATAATTGTCTTCTGATGTGGAGTTGCTAGACATCATGGAAAAAAATGATTTAAAGAAGCTATTTGTCTATTAGATATCTAATTCTAAACTGTAACCAAGTTAGAGATTCAAACTCTAGTAGTCAACAGTAACTCCAGAAGTAGTTACTATATGGCTTTAACTGTTTAGTTACAGTACCTCTCTCATTTTCATTTTATGTACTATATTCTCTTTTTTTTTTAAAAAAAAAAAAACTCTGTTCTTTTCAGAGTTTGATAGTTCACAATGTGAATATCTTCCACATATTAGCTCAATACTGAATTAAAAAGACACCTGAAATCTTAAAAAGACACCTGAAATCTTGACATTTTCATCTGCATTTTATTAGAATAATAATAATAAATAAATAGAATAAAATTGTAATTTTATTGAATGTCTTTAGAGGAATAACATCTCAATAGAATAAAAAAAAGAGAAAAAAAAAATCAGCATATTCAGTAAAATTCAGTACATTGTAAATCTACTCAAGAATTGCCTGAACAGACATCTTACATTTTGTGAATCTGAAAGGGCTGGAGAATCTTGCCTGTAAAGTTTTTAGACCTACAGGACTCAAATTGCAACAGTGAATAAAGGAGAGAGGCATGGTTTTTCAATTTTCTGTAATTTCTTTCACTTCTTTAGCTACCTGTTCTTGACTATGGTTAGATTCCTTATGAAATGTGGTTTGATTCTTTATGAACGGAACCTTCTGCTAGACAGATACATTTAAGGAAAACTGGTCATTTGAAGAGCAGAACCAAGAAATGTATAGGGGGGTTTTGTTTTTTTTTTTTTCTATTGTCTGCCCATCTTCACTGCTGCACTGCCTGCCTTATGGCTTCACTGAAGCTTGGTTGCCTAAGCATCAAATCAGTTCTTTAGAATTAGAAATATAGCAGAGACAAGCAAATGTCTTAAGTTTCCAATTAAGCAGAAAAGCTGAGTTGCAAGCATTCCACAATAAAAAAAAAAAAAAAAAGAAAAAAAAAGAGCTAACTAAAACAAACAACAAAAAAAACCCAAACAAAACTAAATAAAGTCTTGTTTATATTGCAATCTGTTGTTGCAATACCAACTTTTCTATCCAGAACAGTAATTACTAGTGAAACTGTTTTCCTTAGAAAAAAAATGGATGTCACTTGTATTATCCTTGCTAAGGAAACACAACTTACATATACATATATACATATATATATACATATATATATATATATATATACACACATATATATATATATATATATACAAGCCCCCACCAAGTTCCCTAAGGGATAAAGATGTTTTTATGAGTACTGCCATGCCTATTCAAGATAATGAACTACTAAATAAAGAAATTGGGGTCCCTTCTCCTAAAAGGAAAAGCAAATAAAGCTTGCACACAATATGTAATTATTAAAACTAAATAATTAAAGTAATTTAAATGACTTGAAAAATGACTTTTCAGGAATTCTTTGCAATACTGTTATGCCAGAGGCACCAGGTGGCGCTAAAATACAGCCGTGTATAGTCTCAAAAAAATTCCACTCACGAGATGTTTTAATTTATTTTCTAAACTCAGACTGCCTTTAAGCTCACTTCACTCTTTAATGTAGGGAAAAATAGATGAATTTATATAAAAAATATATGTTCTACCAGTATTAATTCTAACTTATGTGACTGATTGGTCTAAGAAGTTCCAAACTCTTTGGTTCTGTAGTATCTTGTGTTATAATAGCTTAAGTGAAAATGCTAGAAGCAATTTTCTATCCTACTAGTAATATACCCAAAGAAATATTGCAAACCCATATTTTATTTCCAGGGAGTAATTTATTTTCCAGATTATTGATTAAGTCAGTATTTAATAAGTTTGAAGGATATTTTGTCTTCCTAGTAACGGTATTAACATAGATCAGTGGAATCAAAAATACAGATGAAAAAAAACATTCTAGAAGTATATAATCATAACAGTTAAAGCAGGTGGTGCTACTTATATACATGCTATGCCTGATATCCAAATAGCACTAAGCTGGTGTTTTGGTGTTATCTGAAGATAGGAGAACCTGATTTGAATTCAATACCTAACAAACAAATCTATGCAAAATTCTGTTACTTCTTTGTCACAAAGCTCCTGTTCAACAGCTGAAACACATTTCAGATACTGGGTGGTGATATTTGTACTTTTGCTAGGGTAGGTTTCGGGAAGTCTAGATTTGATACACCTTTCAGTGAAACTCAGAATCATGTTGCATATTTCTGAACTTTCAATGCAATCAACAAGATAGTAAAAAAGATAATTTACAGTAGGGGAAATAACAAGAACAAAAAAAGCCAGTGCTACTGAAGTTCATGGCTTGATGTTAGTATTACGAAAAACAACTGACAGTCAGTGACATAACCAGGTAAAAGAGGAGGTTTTGTCATTTGGGAGAAAGCACTTAAGACTCCACATATGAAGACCTGAATTCTAGGGCCAAGCTACAGCTTATTTTTTTAGTGAAGTAGACACAAAATCTTAACCATTAAGTCATTTAAGTGACCCCATTAACATTAAGTGTGAAGTATTTAAAAGAGTTAAAAACCACAACCAAAATCAAATAAAAAAAAGAAATAAATACATAAATAAAGAAATTAAACAAAATAAAAATCCAAAACAAAACCACAAACCCAAGAAAATCACTATATTCCCAAATGAGAAAATAAATCACCCTGGGTTAGACTATCTTATATGTGGAACAGTAACAACTCCTTGTTATGCAATTTCAAAAAGCAAAATATTTTGGTGAATTTTGCATATACCTCTCTGACCTATTTTTTAAAATGGTACTGTCCTGGTTTCAGCTAGGATAGAGTAATTTCCTTCCTAGTAGCTGCTATGTTATGGGTTAGTATGAGAATAATGTTGATAGAACATATTGTTTTAGCTGTTGCCAGATAATCATAGAATCATAGAATCACTAGGTTGGAAGAGACCCACTGGATCATTGAGTCCAACCATACCTACCAGTCTCTAAACCATGCCCCTCAGGACCTCATCCACACGTGCCTTAAACACCTCCAGGGAAAGTGAATCAACTACCTCTCTGGGTAGCCTGTTCCAGTGCCCAATGTCCCTTTCTGTGAAAAATGTTCTAATGTCCAGCCTAAATCTCCCGTGGTGGAGCTTGAGGCCATTCCCTCTTGTCCTGTCCCCGGTCACTTGGGAGAAGAGGACAGCACCTTCCCCTCCACAACCTCCTTTCAGTTAGTTGTAGAGAGCAATGAGGTCGCCTCTCAGCCTCCTCTTCTCCAGGCTAAACAACCCCAGCTCTCTCAGCCATTCCTCATAAGGCCTGTTCTCCAGACACTTCATCAGATTCATTGGTCTTCTCTGGGCTTGCTCCAGAGCCTCAACATCCTCCTTGTGGTGAGGGGCCCAGAACTGAACGCAGGATTCAAGGAGCGATCTCACCAGTGCCGAGTACAGAGGGAGAAAAACCTCCCTGGACCTGCTGGTCACACCGTTTCTGATACAAGCCAGGATGCCATTGGCCTTCTTGGGCACACTGCTGGCTCATGTTCAGTCGGCTGTCGACCAACACTCCCAGGTCCTTCTCCTCCAGGCAGCTTTCTAGATACACTTCTGCTAGTCTGTAGCTCTGCATAGAGTTGTTGTGCCCCAAGTGCAGGACCCGGCATTTGGCTTTCTTAAACCTCAGGCCATTGGACTCAGCTGAGTGGTCCAGCCTGTTCTGATCTCTTTGCAGAGCCTCCCTACCCTCCAGCAGATCCGCGCTTCCACACAGCTTAGTGTCATCTGCAAACTTGCTAAGGGTGCACTCAATGCCTTCATCGAGGTCATTGATGAAGACCTTGAACAGGGCTGGACCCAGCTCTGAGCCCTGGGGAACACCACTTGTCACTTTTAGAGAAGAATGCTAATAATACACTGATCATTTTAGCTATTTTTAAGAATTTGGTGTTTTTCAGTTTCTCATTCTCTCCTAGTGAGCAGGTGTACAAGAAACTGGGAGAGAGCATAGGCAGGCAGCTGACCGAAGCTGGCCAAAATGATACTCAATACTATATAACGTGACACTTAATATATAAATGGGAAGTTGGCCAGGGGCCAAGGTTCACTGTTGAGGTATTGCTGCTTGAAGCCAGGCTGGGTACCAGTCTCTGTAGGCAATGTGCAATTCATTGTTCATCACTTGATTTGTATATATTATTTTTGTTAGTTTTGTTATTTGGGGGGTTGTTATTCTTATTCTGTCTTCCTTTATTGTCCTGTTAAGTTATCTGTATTTAAGCCCATGAGTTTTCCTTTTTTTTCTCAATTCTCCTCCCCATCCCACAGTAAGGAGGCAGGGTTGGGGAAGAGAGCGAGAGAACAGCTGCATGGTCCTACTTGCCAGCTGGAGTTAAAATCACAACTGGTAAAGAACAGATGTATCACAGAATTACAGAATCGCAGAATAGTTTGAATTGGAAAGGACCTTAAAGACCATCTAGTTCCAATCACCCTAGCTGATCACCTGCCCCTAGATCAGGCTGCTCAAGGCACCATCCAACTTCAGGGATCCCTCTCCAGGGAGAGGGCAACCTGTTCCACTACCTCATCACCCTCATTGTGAAGAATTTGCTTATGACAAGTCTAAACCTTCCCCTCTCAAATTTACAGCCATTCCCCCTTGTCCTATTACTGCATGCCTTTGTCCCTCTCCAGATATCTTGTAGGCCCTGTTCAGGTAGTGGAAGGTCACTATAAGGTCACCTTGGAGCCTTCACTTCTCCAGGCTGAACAAGCCAAATTCTCTCCATCTGCACTCATATGGGAGGTGCTCCAGTCCTCTGATCATCTTTGTAGTCCAACTCTGGAACTGTTCCAACAGTTCCACATCCTTCTTATGTTGAGAATTCCAGACCTGGACACAGTACTCCAGGAGACGTCTCACAAGACTGGAATAAAGGGGCAGAATCACCTCCCTTGACCTCCTAGCCATGTTTCTTTTGATGTAGCCCAGGATGCAGTTGGCCTTCTGGGATGTAAGCATGCCTTGCCAGCTCATGTTGAGCTTCTCGTCAATCAGCACTCCCAAGTCCTTCTCTGCCAGGCATCTCTCAAACAAATCATCCCTCATCCTGTATTGAAATCATGGATTGCCCTAACTCAGGTGTAGGACCTTGCACTTGGCCTTGTTGAAACTCATGAGGTTCACACAGGCTCACTTCTCTAGCCTGTCCAGATCCCTCTGGATGACATCCTGTCTTTCCACTGTGGCAACTGCACCATTCAGTTTGGTGTCACCTGCAAACTTTCTGAGCATTCAGTCAAACTTGCTGTCTATATAATTGATGAAGATATTGAAAATCACTTGTCCCAGTATAGAACCCTGAGAAAACCACTTGTCATGGATCTCCATCTGGACATCGAGGCATTGACCACTACTCTCTGAATATGACTATCTAACCTATTCATACCCATTGAACTGTCCACCCATCAAATACATATCTTCACAATTTAGAGAGAAGAAAGTTGTGAGGGACTATATCAAAGGTTTTACAGAAGTCCAGATAGACCACATCTGTGGTTTTTCCTGTTTCCACTGATGTGGTTACCCCATCATAGAAAGCCATTAGGTTGGTCAAACACAACTTAGCCTTGGTGAAACCATTCTGTCTACCAGTAATCACTTCCCTGTCCTCCATGTGCTTTAGCATAACTTCCAGGAGGTTCTGTTCTGTTATCTTCCCTGGAACAGAGGTGAGGCTAACAGGTCATTAGTTCCCAAGGTCCTGTTTTCTATCCTTTTTAAAAATGGGGACAATGTTATTCTTCTTCCAGTCACCAGAGACTTCTCCTGACTGTTATGACTTTTCAAGTATCATGGAGAGTGACTTGGCAACAACATCAGCCAATTCACTCAAGACACTGGGATGCACATCATCAGGTTCTATAAACAGATATGTTCAGGTTCCTCATGTGGTAATGAGCCGGATCATCCCTTTCATTTGGGAGGCTTTACCCCCTGGTCTCCATCTTCTTGTCCATTGGCCCAAGAGGGGTGAGGAAAGTGGTTATCAGTGAAGACTGAGGCACAAAATTTGAGTACGTCAGCCTTCTTCTCATGCATGAGTATGAGGTGGTCGTTTTCATCCATCAATGGAGGGACGCTCCATTTAACCTTCCTTTTCTGATTGACATACCTGTAGAAACCCTTCTTGTTAGTCAAGTTCAGCTTCTTTGTCAAGTTCAGCTCCAGCTACACTGTGGCCTTCCTGACTCCATCCCTACACAACCAGACAGCATCCCTATATTCTTCCCAGGTTCCCTGTCTCTGCTTGTACTACCTATACAGTTCCCTCAAACAGAAAGCCAAAGGCATCTCATCATCATTACTTTTACATAATTTTGATCTATTCTTTACCTTTCTGCTGTGGATGGAAATAGAAGTCATTATTATCCCTTTCATCCAGGAAGTTAATTATAACATAATATATATTAATTTATGTCTGTGGCTTAAAACAGTCAACATTTTTAATATAGGGTAATACAATATTTCTTTCCAGGATATACAGTCAATAACTTGTCTCTATCCTGTTTTCACTATTATTTATTTTGTTTTGTTCTGGTTTTATTGTTTATTGCCAATAAAGATCTAAACCCAACTTCATCTGTACAAATGACACTCCTTCCCTGTTCTGTATTAACTAAGCAATCATATTTAGAGCAACTGGAAATTGTATGCAGGCTTTTAGGTACTATATAAAACCAAATTTCCTACATAAGGAAAGAGGATAAATTGCTACCTAGATAAGGAGACTATAGCTCAAATAGTTTAAATCTGCTACACACTGACCTTAAAACTGTAGGACCAAGGCTGTAAATTCTGCCAGCAGCTACACTTCTTTTTAGAAATTATTTATCTTTTGACATTTTGCCTGGTATTTTGACAAGTCCATGCAAGCTGTGAGTGAAGCTTTCATTCACAACTACAACTACACCACAAATGAGAAGGTCTGCATTAGCAGATAAAAAATATCATTAATATTCCAGCGAAACTGTGACAATAAAATTGTAGCAGTGGTCATTTTGAGGATTCATTTTTTACATAGTTGAATAAAATGTTGCCCTCTATCATAATATTGTATTATACCCAAACGAAGTTAGCCCAAAAACTGCTTCTACATATTCTATCTTGGCATGAAACACTTCATTTCCAGGAGAAAAGTGAGACAATTCTATTACCACTTGTATGTGAATGTGTTCTATCACAATCTGAAAATCCGAGGATTGCTAAACAATCACTAAGCAAGAGAAGTACAAATTAAGGCCGTCAAAATTACAAACCAAAGATGTTTTTAGCCATGAAACTTTGAAGAGTCTCTAGGTATAATATTTGCATTTAAAAACTAATTTCACATTGCAAATCCATTGAAATATCAATGAACTCTTCCTTGCATTTCTGGAAATCTGTGGGCTTTTTATTTTTTTTTTAACTTCTGCTACCAGGTAGACAACACATACAACTGAGGAGCTGTTAGTTTACTCATCTGTTTAGTTCTCTTCACATCTGGAGCTTTCAACCCTGACATCAAACACTGGTGTAGCAGGGTAGTTTAAACTGTCCCTTAGTTTGTTTGCAGCTACTTTATCAGCTTCCTGGCAAACTATAGGGCATATTTTTACATTTGTACACTATTCACTCCTGAAAACATCTCACTGTCATCAGTTTTATGTAATTCAGAAAATCAGTAATTCAGAAGTATTTTCAATGTCACAATTCTTTTTCCAAACACTGTTTTTCCACAACACACTCTAGTAGGTGGCCAATATCCTCCTGGTCTGCATCAGGCAGAATATTGCCAGCAGGTTGAGGGAGGTGGTTCTTCGCTGCTCAGCAAGCACATGCTGGATCCTATGCTGGGCTCATCAGTGCAAGAAAGAAATGGACATACTGAATTGAGGCCACTGATGGGCCACAAAGGTGATTATGGAGCTACAGCATCTGGCATATGAAGAGTGGTTGAAATAGTTGGGATTGCCCAGCGTGCAAAATAAAAATATCAAAGGAAAACTTATCTTATCAGGGGTAGAAATAGTAACATTTTTTTTTCATTGGCACCCAGAGAGGGCAAGAAGCAATAGGCAAAACCTGAAATTCTGTTTTAAAAATAAGAAAAAACGTTTTCATTGTAAGGGTGATTAAGATGGAACAGGTTATCCAGAGAGGCTGTGGAGTCTCTGTCCCTGGAAATATTCAAACCCATCTGAACACAGCCCTGAGCAACCTGCTCTAGCTGACCTTGCTCTGAGAAGAGGGACTGAACTATAAGCTCTCCAGAGTCACCCGCCAACCGTCTTGACTCTGATTCATATGTGGTCATATCGAACAGAATTTCTGTCAGGACAAAAAAAATCCACTGCTTTTAGTGTATGTCTGCACTAGAAGTTTGCCACACAGTATACAGAGTTTTAAGGAGAAAACGCCTACTTGATAGACACTAGGGAACACATATATACATGAAGAGATTCTGAAGTCCTTCAAGATGAAACCAAACAAATTTGATCACCAGGGTTTCATATAGAGGCAAAAGGTCAATGCAATCCAACAACTAGAAATAAGGAAACACAACAGCACTCCAGTAATTAACTATTACAAGGCATGAGCAGTTTCTAGACTCTGAAGTAGCATAAAAGTATTTTAATGTGCAAGTTATTTAAAAAATAGCATACTCTACCTGATAGCCAAATGTGTTGTTTTGTGACCCATGCCTTGGGACTCCTGGATTTTCACATGCTGTGCGAGTAGGTTCTTAAAAACAAATTACAATAAATTAAAACCAAAACAAATTAGAGTATTTTAATAAAGTATATTTCATTATACAATGGTATGCAATAAGCCAATGAGAGAAACAAAAATAAAATTACTTGATTCCTAGGGAGTATAGAATAACACCAGGATATTTCAGAAGAGCTGAAAATTCCTAAATTTACTTAGCAGGGAAAGCAATAATAAGCATTTCAAGATAATTTAATAAGCGTGTAACCTTACCTATACATCGAGGAGATGAACCACTCCATGTGCCATCTGCTTGGCAAATCCTGGTACTGGAGCCAACCAAAATAAAAGGAGGATTGCAGACGAAAGAGATTTCTGATTGATAAATGAAGCTTTTGCCTTCCCTTTTCCCTTGAGCAGGTACTCCAGGGTCACCACAAAATTTTGCTGTGGGAAAAGACATGACAGAAATGCAATGTGCCATTTATTAAAATACACAAAAATAACACTTATTTAACTCATTCAAGCAGTTGTTCTACATTTCATATTTATGTTATTAAGCACAGGTCAAATATAGAATCATTTAACAGGAATTCAGAGAAAGACTACAAAGCTAATCTTTAATATGCTTCAGTTTGCAGTAGTTTTACTTGCTGTTCAAAATGCCTACGTAGTGGGCTTGGTCAATTGCCTGAAGCTGATGCTCAAGGTTACAGTTTATTGTATTAAGTCCCAAATATCCAAAATTCACCTTGGTCTGCATCACACCAATCTGCAAATCCTCATATAGACAGCAATCAGAAAGTGTACCAAATCTTCGTATCAATTTTCCACCCTCGACTGCCTTCTGCCACCTACCCAGTGCTCAGCATTTTTCTATGATTAAAGGATTTGTTAGACAGATTTTAGGAATCATAAGCTCTTCCTCATCCTTCACTGAAAGATAATAATTCACATGTACAAAGTAAAACATTTGAAAGTTAGTACCACTGATAAAAAACCCCAAAAAACTAATGACATTTCAACATTAATCTAAAAGACAAACACTAATAAGCTATTATGAGTTCGGAGATAAAATTTAACTGATAATAAATATATCCTTAAATTGATCTTTTTACTTTATACTTATCTTTTAAAGATTCCTTATGTGTATAGCATACTATGACTAAAAATTATACTGCAAATTTACTGGCTGCCTGCAGCATAAATTACTGATGTCAGAAGGTGGATTTGAATAATCGATTCAGGAAATGCAGTCAGCTATGGTACACCCTGTGCTATCTGAATATATTTTTTTTTCTGACTCACCATGAATTACGATATTGTAAAGTCTAATTTTATGACAAACAGAAAGTGCTGTAATACACACAGAGAAAAATTTAAAAATCTAACCCAGATGCACGCAATGATGTATGTCTAAAAAGGCATGCTGTATAGACAGTAATCTTTTCTGCTTCACCTTTCTCTTCTACAACCAAAATTTAAATGACCTCTCTTAAATAACCACCTTGAAAATACACTTCTGATTTCTCTGTCTTAGTCACCTGTGGCTGAGGCTTTCCACAGAGCACAACCACATGGAATGCTCCTGCCCTCTACCTCTTACTCAGTGCAGATACTGACTGTATGGGAAATCCATGCACACACATGTTGAAGAAAAAGACCTTAATCTATACATACAATGTACACAATTTAATGACTTTGAGTATAATTGGATAGTTAGCAGAATTATACAACAAATTCTGAAAAGATCTGTGATCTGGGAATAGTGCCACACAGTGAACTGATTGACAGATCATAGTTGTAATTTGTGTTTTCATTAGAAAATTCTATGTAAGTCTTAATTTGAAAATAGATGAAATAGTAATACATTTTTAACATTGGTGCTTGAAATTATCTTCTGAACAATACTTTGTACCAGAAGGACAGCAACCACTCTCAAGGAAAGCCTAATCCTCCCATTAAAAAATAGTGGGTTTTTTTCTTTAAGTTTACTATCTTTTTATAAAACTAAGTAAACTCTACCATTTAATTGTCAGTCAGTTTTACTCTGTCATTGAATAGCTATTGAATATCTGCCTTCTGTACAGGTAACCATGTAAAAATGCACTGTGGTGAAACATGGCGATTCCCCTCTGATATTGTAACAAAGGAGTACAGAAAAAACTAAATGTGTAGCAAGCTGGAAGCTCTGTGAGTGCTCCTGCTCACAATGGAAGTAATTTCCTAAGGACTCTAAAAAGCCTTTAACAGAGACAGGTCCATGGAGCTCTGAAACTGAGGCTGTGAGGCTAGTTTCATTCTTCAAGGACTTTTAATTCATTAACATCAAATTATATCTGTAGTTAGGAATTTTCAGGCCTGGGCCTTTTTTTTCTTTTTTTTTCCCCATCTATTGCCAAGCTTATAAAACCAGCCATCCTTTACTCAAATTACTATATGAATAATTAAGCAGACAAATTTACTAGGTCAAAGATGACAAACACTCAACCAAAGACATGACTGTATTCCATCCTGAATAATTGTCCCATTTTATAACCATACCTGGCATAACTTCAGCTACTGGTTTTATGGAACCTAGCTGAAAACTAAATTTGTGATGTCAAGATGTACTTAAAGATTGCTTACTGAGAATGATTTTCACCAGCTCCCTCTCATTTCGGCCAGATGGCAGCTAGTTTAAGCTCTTTGACAGGAACTGGCTGCCAATTGATTTGTCTTCCAAGTCAATGGGTAACCATTGCACATCAACAACAAACAACATTCAGTTAATGTAATCTCAGCATGAAACAGTCTTTAATTTCCAGGCAGCTATATTCTGTGCTAAATAGGCTTTTTAAGAAGTTTAAAGGTGGGGCACCTTTCTCAGAGCAATTGCAATATTGAGTATTCCATCCTCAAAGAAGACTTGATATCCAAAAATTATCGTAAGGACACAATATTTCAATCAAGATCAGATAATGAAAATACTTTTTCATGGTCTTTGATGTTCATAATATAGGGAACTCCAGGAGAATTCCATCTGAAAAACTTTAACAACAAATGATGTTTTTTGTTGGTTTGGGGGTTTTTTTCCTTCCAGAAACAGTGCCTTCCACCATATTCCATCTCTGGCACTTACAGTTTCAGCAGTGCTAAGCAACTGTTCTTGATGATGTGACAATATCATTAGGGAAAGAAGGAAAAGAAAATGCCATCTATGATATGCTTTCACAGTAGTAGTACATAGCCAAACAGAGGATGTTTTTGAAAGGAAAAGATGAAGAATGCAAAAAGCAATAAAAAATCAGTGAACTGCATTTTGCAACAATTAGCAAGCTATCTGGAAAGCTCAGATCCTTGGCCAGCTCAAATTAAACTTCAGAAACTGTAGAGTCACAAAGATAAAATTATCCTCTTCCAGTCCATTATATAGTTTAAGTGGTCTAGCTAGTCTACAAATAACTACAGAACCTCTTTCTTCTGTGTAATCAAGATTATTTCTGAGAAGCATCACAATCAATTCTTTAAAAAGTTTTTTTAAATCATTAATAGAATTACACTAAGCTAAAATACAAGCCATATTTGCCATTCTAATTCAATTTATAGCAATATAAAAATCCATCAATTTTTTAGCTTTCAGATTAAAATAACTTTACTGCATAAAACATATAACCTAATTTAGCATAAGGGGAAAAATAAACAGTTGTCAACGAATCACCCTGGGGTTTAGTCAACATTACTGATAGAGAAAACCTCTGTGACAGGAGAGGAAGTTCAGGATGAGTAATGAGCCATAAAAGGTATTATTATTAAACTTCCGTATGGAGCAGCATCTGAAAGCAAGATGTCCCCTCTTCATCTTGTTTTACCTTGAATCATTTGGTACAGATTGCTCGCAATATTTTTTTGCATTAGAGTTTAAGATCACCTACATTATCATAAAGGATTTACAGATATCCGTATGTCTTCCCCAATCTACAAATTATGTTACAGTTCTTGAAAATATGCAAGAGTTGTATTTGTCTGAGGTTTGAAATCAACTGAGACACTGCTTGGTGGGGGCAGGTGAGAGGAAAAAAAATGGTGAAAATTTTAAAGTGGAAAAAAAAAAAGCACTATAGTTAAATAAAGATATACAGAACAGTAAATACATACGCAAGCACTGAGGTACTTCACCACTCCAAGTTCCATTCCCAACACAAGTCAAAACAGCAGGAAAAGAGAGTTCATATCCTGCAGAGCAGACATAACTAATGCTAAATCCCCAGTCCAAGTTTGTTCCTTCCAGTCTTCCATTAGAGATCTGCGGAGGAGTTGGGCAGGTAACAGCTGCAATAATATTCAAAATAATTAGGCCCAGCTGCTGTAAATATCCCCAGTGTACACAATTACTAGAAGAACCATATGTGCTAATTTCACCTTTTTTAGAGGACAATACAGTCAGGACATGCTATCATCCTCACTGTATTCTTGCCTCATTTCCTGAAGTTTCCTTCATTTAGAAGACCGTAGATGATTGATGAAGTGTATTAAATAAGGTGGGATGCTGCATCAAACCAAATAGGAAGATTACCTAAAAATCAGTATGGTAACTATGAAGTATACAACATTTCAGATACACCTTGTAATATACTTCAAAATTATTTTATTTGTTTAGACAACTTAGTGTACAATCATCTTTAGTTACCATGGCAATAGACAAATACTTTCTTCCTGTTAAAGAGCTTAGGCATTTGACAGATAATAATGCCCAGAGATGAAATTCCAGGATGATTGCTCCAAAATCTGACTCAAAAGTTTGTTTCTAAGTGCCACAGTTTCATTAGTATTTGCCTCATGAATAGCTCCTCATCAAAAAGCAAATAACTTTTAGCTAGAGGGAGAAAATTTAAGGATTTGAAACCCCTTGAAATTGCCAGTGTTGTTACCTCTAAGAAGGCCAACAAGAAGTATTTCAGTGTAATTTCTTATTTCAGTCCTCCCAGGAAAAAAAAGAAACGTCTTCTACATGGTTGTAGGAAAGGGGACTGAAAACACCACAGGAGGGTAGTAGAACTAACTTGATACAACCATAGTGATGAAGATGAAAGTGCTATTCACTGGATAATGAGGTAGTAACAGATAATTGCTAATTGAGAGCTGAAGGAAAAAGGGTATAGAAGAAGTTAAAAGAAAAAAAAAGAAACAACAGTGAAAGGGGGAAATTTAAGCCAAAGTTTACATTAGGAGTATTGCATATTTGAATGTGGTCTATAGAAGATTCACTATGTACCATTTCTACATTCTTATTATACAATTCAGTGAGAGCATCTCAACTATTTACACCACAAAGATGGTCTGCAGCACCATTTACAGCTGTTGGAAAAGGCTGGATGAAAGTAGTACTGTTATTGAAAATTGAATATTTAGTTGTAGATGAAAGTGCATCCCTTTCCAACTATACAAATCCATAAAACTATTTTTATCTATTTCAATGACACAGCAACAATTACACATCTGTTTTCTGCCCAGATCTTTTTCCAATTATTTTAACTAAACAGTACCAGTGGACCCTCGCACTTCCTCCTGATAGCAAGAACTGTTGTTATACCTTTCAAACACACTAGTGCATATTCTATATTACTTTTAATTATTGAATCAAAAAAATAGGTGTTATTAACTTACCTAGTGCACTCACACAAACCTGTGTGGAGTAGAATGAAATTCTGAGAACTCTAGAGATTCTGCATAAGATTATTATTTAGCATTTATAAAAGAAAAACCCAAAGCCGAAATTAATAGTCTAACTCTTTCTTTGCATGCTTCTCTTTTAATCAAATCAGAGTTAGATTGTCTGCTCTCAGTTAGGTGACCTGTAGTCCTTAAGAATCAGAGGCTGCGAGACAGTATTGTAACTGCTTTTTCTGTCTTATGATTTTCAAGCTATTCCCTTACAGCTTCTCTTTGAAGCAGATAGACTCTAGGTCAATAGGACCAGTATGGTTATTCTGTTCTTAAAATCAGTTTTGTAATTGAAGTTGAGGCTGCCTAAGACCACAATACAAATAGAAAAGAAGTGAATTGTTAAGAGGATCTCAAAGTCTGACATGCTCAAGAATGTGTTACAAAAATAACTTTAAAGACTGACACTATAGAAGGTGAATTAAAATTCAGCTGGATTTGGTAGGACATTGGGAGCATTATACTCAGCAGGCAAAGTAATTGCAGATGGGATGGAGATTTGAAATTTATTTGGTCTGTTTTGATGAATGAAATCAGGGAAGAAAAATGAGAATTGCTGAGAATGTATGTAAACATGCTTGCTGAAAAAATAAAAAGAAGATGGGTGAGAACAAACTAGACATTTAGCTGAGTTTTAAAAGAACAGAGATCAGACATACTCATTGTGAACTAAAAAAGAAAACACCAGAATATTGATGCTGCTTCTCTGTAGCTGTGGTAAGGGGAAGAGTGAGAAAAATTACCCTAGAGAAAAGATGTTTTATGGTTTAGCAAGCGAGTTTCTCAAAAAAATTATTTGAGGACAGCTTTTCACTGACATTCAGGGGTTTTGCTATTTAAATTTCTACAGAGACTATTTAAAAAATTCCAGTAAAACAGAAAATTCAGAAATGCAATTACTAAAAGAGAAAAAAAAAGAAAACTTTAAGATTAAGTGTTTCAGTTTTCATGGTATGTTAAGCAGAAAAATGTTTATTAGGAAATTTGCTAGAAGGATTTAGTCTTTTTGCTGAGTATGTTGATACAGCATAGTAGTCCTCAAAGATGCACATCTAATGAAGCATCAGAGGAAAATCTTAGTATTATGGGTAGGATAGCCCAGAACAATTTGCATTTTACAAAGTTCAGTTATATATGTGCAGACCTTTCCTGAAGGTATCTATCAAGTCCTTCAGTGGTATTTTTTTATAAAGGTAAGGGCATATGTAAGGTCAACTTTGGCGTGACATCTTGACCTCAACTAACAAACAAACCCCATCATTTCATATTGCTATCTCAGTATAACAGCAAAGTAACAAGATGTTCTATATAGCTAGAAAAAAGTCCCTTTCAACATACTATGCTGGTATGAAAAATAAAAAGGAAATGAAGCAAAGTACGAAGTCATCTTTCCTACAGCCAAAATAGTTTTGGTTTCTGTGGAAATGTTTGGCTGACTCATTACAATAAACAGTGGATGTAAATGTCATAGAAGAAATAGTTGACAATCAAAATAAATGTTGTACCTTTGCATGTTGGGATTACTCCACTCCATGTGCCATTGCTTGTACAAGTGCGAGTCATAGAGTTATTTGATTCCATTGTATAACCAGGTTGGCACATATAAGTAACATTTTGTCCAACAACATAATCATCGCCGTATCTCATGCCATTGGCTGGGACTCCTGGATCTCCACAACTGATAACTGCAATTAAATTGTTAATTGTAAAGGTTTTAAAATTCAAATGTGATTTATTTATATGTGAAGGGAAAAAAAAGGTCAAAACAAGGAAAAACAAAGATCAAACCAAAAAGAAGGAAAAAGTATCATAAATCTTCTCCCCATCAAGAGGAGACAAATATATATATATATATCATCTGAATTAGCAATTAAACACCCATGTGTCTGAATAACAGTTATATTTGAATAACAACAGTGCATCTGTTCAACAGTAGAAGTACAACTGTACAATTTTGATTAGCAACACTTCAAGATCATAAAATGGAAAAAAAAGCAAGAAATAATCCATATGTCACTACTACCCTTTGATACCCTCAAATTTTCTTATAATTTCAGAACTTCAGTACTGAAGAAGCAGATACCTATAGTTTAGTTTACTTTACCATGGGTACTTTCTTAAAGAAAAACAGTCTGGAAAATTTAAAATACTTCTCTACAAAAAATTTTCCAGTTTGTAAATGCTCACATGGTTACTATGTATGTAAACAGATGTGAATGCCTAGGCAATAATGTGACAGGAGATAATTTAATCTCCTAATGATATTAAGTATTCATAAGGAGTTAATAAAGAATTATATCTGAGAACATTAAAATAGGTAAGTTTCTTTCAGACCTGGTCAACTGAATATATCAGTTTCTGGAACAGTTTTCAGGGTAAGAAACCTTGAGAACTTTTGTGGTAGTGCAAAAAAGCTGTTGTTTTCAGGAAAAAAAAAAATCATTAAGTTTAAATTGTTGTAGTGATCCTGATCAGAAGACCACTGTACATCAAGTAGTCAGTGATCCACACAGATCCTGGAGCCCCAGGTCTGTTCTGCACATCCATTATAGCCTTCATACCAATAATGTCCACACAGATACCTTGGCCAGGGCACAACTTCAGTCTGCTCATCAGTCCCACAGAGGAGCTGCAAACAACTCCCTCTCGTTATCAGTGATTACACAAGCTGCATGCCCTTGCTTTTTAATCCAGCATTGCAGTAAATTCTTACGAGAACATTGTTTCTGTTGACTGTAGAGATTACAGATATTATAGAGATATTTCCTTGTAAACAAATATCTTGAACAACTGAAAGGGATGAATCTTAGCTATGGACAAGGTCCGTGTGGCATGGTGAATGTGGGTCAGTCTTGTCTGATGCTACACTGCCCAAAGCTCCCAGCATTTAGCATTTTCAGTTATACTCAAGCAATAACTATTGCATGGTAGTTGTAATAAGAATGAGCTAAACAAATATGATATATCCTGAATCTTCCTATTAATTGAGGCACAAGACGGAACAACCAGATAGGATGTTGATATGTGTTCTCTATCTGATTAGAGTGGTGTTGGGAGCCCAGAAAGAAGGTGAAGATGCTATCTGGAGAAAGCGTCCTGGAATTAAGGAAGATCCTAGAAAAGGAGGAGGCATGTGGAGACAAATGTCAGCAGATGAACCTGACAGATAACACATGAATTTCATATGACCAGTGGCACAGCATGAACCAAGGGGATTATAAACCTGTTGTTAACAGGACAACAGAGAACACCCCAGGTGTAACCCTTAGAGGGAATGAGGATGTGTGAGATAATCAGGCAAGTAAAAGCTCTAAACTGTATGGCTCTTAAACAGACACTAACATTCAGATCCACTATGTGTGCTGTCTTCTTCGTGTCACCTGTGGTGGCTTCTTGGGCCAGGTGCTTGCCTGACCTGTTCTGGAAACCAGCAATGGTTACATAAGGTTCTGTGACTTCAAATGACAAGAAGTAAACTTTGGGAAATCATGTCTTAGTAAAAAAAAAGGAGAGCATGTGTTCTCGATTTGGCTAGAATACAGTTAATTTGCTTCATAGTAGCTCACATGGTATTGTGGATTTGTGACAAAACCAGTTATTTTCAAAAGGATGTTTCAGTTATTGCTGAACAGTGCTTGCAAAGCTTCAAGTTTTCTCTGTTTCGCATGTCCTGCCAGTGAGTAGGCCAGGGATGCTCAAGAAACTGGGAGGGAACATAGCTAGGACAGCTGACCTTAACCGACCAAAAGGATACTCCACACCATACAAAGCCATGCTCAGCAATAAAAGCTTCAGAAGAGAGGAACATTCAGAGTTATGGTGTTTGCCTTCCCAAGAAAACACTACACATGATGGAGCCCAAGATGTCTAAGTATCGGCCTGCCAATGGGAAGCAGTGATAGAATCTTCACTTGGCTTGGATGCACAGCTTTTACTTCACCAATTAGATTGTCTTCAATTCAACCAACAAGCTTTTTACACATTTACCCTTTTAATTCTCTTCCCCATCTGACACGGCAGAGTGAATGAGCAGCTGTGTGGCACTAAGATGCTTACCAGGTTTAAACCACAACAGCATGGTAGGGACAGTTAGGGAAACAATTAAATGAAACCTGTTCTGTCAACAATTTTTATTGACACATTAATTCTAATGCTTTAGATACACTTTTAAGCCATTGTGAGAAAATTGTTCCCTTAGAATGAAGATTTATGTGTTTTCATAAGAGAGAACATAGGAAGTTAAGTGTGATGAAGTTTAGTGTGGGTTTTTTGTTTGGTTAGTTGTTGGTTTTTTTTAATTTTATACTTAGGTATGCTATGGAACTGTAAATGAAAGATCTGTAGTAAGGAACACAGGTTTAACACAATGCTAAGCAACCTGCCCAGGTGGAGGGGTTGGAGTAGACAATCACCAGAGGTGATTGTCAAACTCAGTCCTGTAAAATTTCTCTTAATTTCTGGATATTTTAGAGGTGCTGCTAGCAGCTGTATCAGCTTAGATACTAACTAGCACATAGCAGCACTTCTGCTCCCCCTTTAATAATTAGATAAAAGTCAGCAAGGATCAAAAAGGCAGAAATTAGGCAGTCTGAGACTCTCAAAGTTCATACTTTTTTGGTAAGATTTTCATTTACCCTTTCTTTTCATATTCTGAACATTCCAGGGAATACACTTAAAACGAAATAGCCCTAAATAATGTTATGACTGGAACAAACACACCAGGGGATATATATTTCAGATATGTAATTGTAACAGAGAGACTGTGTATTAGGAATTGCAGTGGATTTACTGTATAACAAAAGTTAAAATACTTATATATTGACCAAATCTAGGATTTTTTTTTTTTCCTTTACATATAATCTGCACCATACCTCCTTTTTTTTTTATCAAGGTATGTTCTCTTTTAAGACATTTTGCTAGGTTTTAAGCAAAAATGTTTCTACCTCATGAGTGTTTTTTGAAAAACTTTAGCTAAAATGTCATTCTCAAATACAAGGAAAAAAATAGATGCAGTTTTCATTACAAAGCACTTTTACTCTTGGTACAATTAAACTGGTTCTCATTATAACCTGAAAATAAAAAAATTTAAAAAAAAGACCAAACATTGTGCTGTTTCACAGATTTGATGACTGCAAAAGCAGTTGTTGACATTCTTATCGTAAAAGATGGATTTAAAAACAGCACAAGGAGATTGTTTAATCACCTTACTTCTGGCCTCTGTTTGGGTTGTTATAAGTGTGTAAAGTAGTCAGCACTATGAAAAGTAGAGCTCAACATTTAGACAACAATTTGCTATACCTCTGATGAGGATATGTTTCTTCAAAATGATAGGCAGTCTTATATGTAATGCAAATGTAAAATTTTTAGAATTGTTACTTAAAGATGAATTAGGACATGTAATAAAGCAGGAACAGATGACCTTGAAAATAGACTGTTGCAAAAATTGTGATTATGAAGGTAAGAGAAGCTGAAATACCTTCTGTAAGCTGAGTAACTAAAGCAAGTATAAGGTTAATGAAGAGGCCAAATAGAAGATGGTATGTGAGAGCCAGACAACAGTTTTGACCTCAGAGTCACTACAAAAAGAATTCTCAAGTGTTCAGTACAAGGTTTTTATTTTCTGCCCTCTGGAATACCAGAATATTATACTGTTATGTTTTCTTGATGAAGAAAAGAAATTAAATTAATAAAGTCTGAATATAACACATCACAAAAAGTACATACCTGGAAAGAAGTAAAAATGTAACAATACAAATCCTTAAAACTGTAACAGCAGTCTATATTTTATTATACTGTGTTTTTAAAAACATGTATTCCTCTTCTCATAGCAGTATATTTTTAAAATGCATGCCATGTAAAAAATTATGAATGCAAGGAAAAGCTGAAGACTTAGCTTATTTGCATCCAAATTCTCTAATTTACTTTATTGTCTTTCACTGGAGAGAAAAACAAAGACTATTCATAGGAAAAGTGTCTTACTTGTGCAGTTTGGTAGGGATCCAGACCATGTTCCATTGGCAGTGCATTGTCTTACAGATGATCCAGAAAGTATGTATCCTTCCATGCATGAATAAATTACTGAATTAGAGAATGTAGTTCCATCAATACGAAATACTTTTCCATTAGCAGTTGTTCCTGGATTACCACATTGCACAGCTACAAAGCAAAACATTAAATATATGTTAAATTTAATAAAGGTAATGTTTTTAAACAGCGATATGTAAATCACTGAGCTGTTGTGCTGAGAAATATGTTTCACCACCTACTGATAAAGCATGTTGCAGTAAGGCAGTAAATACTTCGATTTTACCCTTTTGTATGTAGGGAAACACATGCTACGAATTTAAAATCTGTATTGAAGGCAAGGTAGTTTATCTCCAAAGACAAACTCCCAATTATAAGAAAAGTCCTAGCTTACAATTATCACTGCAGATTTAATTTCAATCTATCTTATGTATGCATTTGTGGCATCACCAAAATACATATCTTCTCTAATTCACAAAATAAGCCTGTGCAAGCATAAACCTGATGTTTTCCAGTTCTTCGATGTTTTACTTCAGAATCTGAATGGTTCTTATGTGATTACATACACATATATAATCCATAAAACCTAAACTAGAACAATATACCTGTGTGTACATCACAAACACCTGTATATGAATCTGTTAACGAGATTAATCATTTCAAAAAGCTGTTTTGGGGAGGGAAACAACATACATGTAAATAAAACAGTAAACAGTGATAAAGTGGCAAATAAGACTACAAATTTTCCAATTATTTTCTCCTTTTCAGGAAGCTTTCTTTGAAGAATAGTCTGTTAGGAAATATTTAATATTTTTTGACTGAGGATAATTAAGGTAAAAAAATATTCTCCTTAAACATCCTGTTAGAATTTTTTTTTTTTTATTTCTAGCTTGAATTTCTGGATTATTTTTTCAAATAAACTTGTTCCAATATCCCACTTTCTATTAAAAATAATAATCATGTTGACAGTATTAGTATACCAACAATTTTAAGTCAGTCATTCATGACATAGATGTATCTAATAAAATCCTGACATTTTCCTAAAAAGTCAGTTCTTTTCTCTGAAATTCAGATATATAGTGGTTGCAATTAAACAGTTGAAATTAAACATCAGGTGATCATGAGACCTTTTAATGGAAAAAATATTTCAGGAAAAAAATGACTTCTACAGGTATTATCTAACTCCTTTTAAGCTTAGTTTTTTGCAACAGGTAACACATACAGTTGATGCTGACACAAGATTAAGAAGAAATAAACAGTTAAGTATAATTTTTTTAATTTTTTTTTTCCAGAATATTTGAAAACATGCAGTTTCACAGATACCAGGAACTGAATTCAAATTTCTCAATGCCAAGCTATGGCTACAGCATAACAACTTATTAAAAAAAGAAAAATTAGTGCTCAGTTCAAGATCAGCTGTGCACCGTTCACAACACAAAACTTGCCATGTAAATTTTGCTTACTTATTAGCATTTTTAACAAGACAGCTTATAAACAGAATGTCTCTTCTGTGATTTACCTTTGCACTCAGGTTGTTTTCCTGTCCAACTTCCATTTGCCAAGCACGTCCTTTCTTCTGAGCCGTGGAGGATATATCCAACATCACAGCTGAAATGGACTGTGCTTTTAATTTTAAAATTGTTTTCTTCTCTTGACCCATGACCTGGGATACCTGGATCACCACAAGAACCGGCTGTATCACCTGGAATTTAGAGTGCAAAGATTAAAAAAAATATAAAATATTGTTATGATACTATATTTAAAATATATGTTTCTATGTATCTAGAAAGAAATATGTTTGTGTTTTTAGAAAATAACTTATCTCAGTGTGAGTCCCTGTAACTAAAAAAATTACTTAGTATTCTAATAATTACTTCTTACTTTTTTTATATGAGTACAGAACAGAAATTACAATTATCTCAAGATTATCCTTAGACCATGAAACAAAAAGAAAACCTCAAGACCTTAGTTATTTTTCATTTAAAATGAGAATTTCTGACGAAAACCAAGGTCTTGACCATAAAGATAATTTTATTGTTTCCCCATATCAAGTGTTCCTGTAATAATTCTTATATTTAAGATATCATTAGAGTTCTAACATTTTTACCATTGAATGAAAGCTCTAGTCAAAATTTTATGTACTTCTAACACAAAGAATTTCCTTAATTCATGGAAATGTTGAAAGTTCATTTCAGGATTACCTGATAGCCAAAATCTTCTTCTGTTAGGAATGCTAAAGCAAGTTCTGAGATAGAAGGTTAATATTTTCAACTGTCTGTTATAGATCAACAGTAAAATAATCAATATAGTCATAATAACATTTAATGTTATCCATTTATATCTTTATTTATGGTAAGAACTTTTAGGAAAATACAGGTGACACTGTATTTACACAGCAGGTCAGTTTTAAAATCTTTTAATATGCAATTCAGAACTGCTGCTACATCTTTTTAATGTGTTTAAGATAGCTTTCTCTGTAATAAGAGATGAAGGTATGTTGTATTACTGGGTTTCAACACAAAAGGGAACAAACCTTGCATTTTATACAACTTATCTAACCCCTTGCTGAAGCAGCTGATAAGGTAGGCTAATTGTGAAGCCCTTTCACTAATCTAGGAGCCAATTTTATCGTTATTTAAATTAATCAAGCTTAAACTGAAACCTCTGATTTGAGAGTAATGAAATAAACTAATGTAGTCATGCTTCTTAAACTGTGAACTTTTATAGCATGTATGTGCAAAAAGTACATGGTCCAATGCATTTTATGCTTCCAGAAATAACAAATTAACTCAAGTAAGTAAAGAACCAGCTGACTGTCTAGTTCAAAATCACAGATTCAAAAGTTTAGGTTCTTTTCTATTCACCTGTTTTATTATGTGACACAGACCAGTAAAGCAGCCTGCTCTGTTTGAAAAGGGATGATATGTAGTTCCAAATTATAACAGATTTCTTAAGATTTTAAAATCCTTTATGTCCAAGTCACTTATGTATGTGATTTTATACCCCTGTAGTTTGAAAATTATTGGCTACATACTTTTCCAATAATTTTAAAATGTCCTAGACAAGATTTCTTTGTTATTTTTGGAATCCATATCTTACGTTTTCCTATATTATTTATTCAGACTATGAAGAATTTTGTACAGAGTCTATTATTATTCTATGATTGTCAAGTCTCAACAATTACAGCTTGGGTTTTGGCAAATTACTTGGCATTATGCCTAAAAAAATTATGAGTAAAAGAAATTAAAATAGGTTTTCTGCTATGCTAACTATAAATTAGATATTCCTTTTGTAAATGAAATCTTGTGTTCCTTCCTAAAGCCTAATTATTGCCAAGAATTATTATTTTGTTAATGTTAGGGAGGTTAAACAACAGCTTTTTTGACTGAAGGTTGCAGAAAAAAATTCTAAATGACTAATCACATAAGGAAGTGGAAGTGATATAATCAATGATATCATATGAGAACATAATTTTATTACCTCATGCAAAGATTCTGTTCAGTGATTTTCACAGTTAGTTATAAGAGATCCTTCACCCACACATGTAACAAATTCTCAAATGGCATTTACTCATAATGAAAAGGAGGGTATTTAGGCCACTTAAGTAAGTTCATAACCATTGTGGTATTTATGCAGAATTATGAGGTGCTATAATTTTTTGACTGCAGTTGATGTACACACGATGGCTGAAAATTTTGTTTCTGAATGCCAACAGGTATAAATGTGACATGACAATTCCTTCTAGCTCTAGGATGTGAAACAAAAGTTCCATGTAAGAAAAAGGAAACTCTCTTAGACATGATACCACAAATCTTTCTACTGTAAGTTTGCTATACTAGCTTTTTCTTTTTGAATTCTTCTCTATATATGAAAAAGGCAAACATGTTGTATCTCTTGCCAGCTGAACATTCTATATTATTTAATATTAATGTCATGAACTAAAATAAAAGATTAAGTTTTCAATATCTATTAAAAATGTGCAAATCAAGTTTATAAGGCAAATAATGAAATATAGTTATTTCACATATTTTAGATTACAAAATATGGAAATACTGTATGTTAATCTGCAAATTATTTAAAATTGCTGAAACATTTTCAATATATGCTCTGAAAACAAAGTCTCAATGCACTTTGAAAGCAGCCTCAATGTTATCTCAAGGTAGAATTACAATTTAGTACAGTGATGCTAAAGAAAATAACAGTTTGTATTCTGCACTAATTTGATATCCTTTGATTAAAATTCATATCTATGTTAAAGAAATGTTTCTTCATGTATTGAGAAAAATTCATTAGATCTGATTAGAATTTCCTGTCTATGGGTACAAAAATCGTCATTAGAAAAAAAATGGACTTTATCTCCTATTTTTGGTAAGGTTTATTTGATATTTTTAGGCTTTCTACAGGAATACTTTGAGATTTTTGTCTCTTGTTATATCTTTTTAAATGAAAGTTAAGAAATTAAATACGGTATTCTAGTTCCTGTCATATTTTAGTTTGCAATGACAGATGATTGAAAGAAGAGGGACTCAAAAAGCAAGATAATAATACTTAGGTTGTCCTTGCCCAAAGCCACTTCCTAAAAATTTCTGATGGCAAGTCTGGATATTGAAAAATTCTTCAAACTCAAAAAATGAAACTCTAGCTGACATAATCAGTTTGTACCTGAATACACTAAAGAGATGAAGGCAGTGTGAAGAAGTGGAATGTGTGAGACCCCACATGAAGTTCTATATCTCTTTCTGTGGTCTCCAGTACAAGAAGGACATGGAGCTGTTCAGAGGGGCTTTCAAACCCTATGCAGTGCTACAGACTAGGAGAAGTCTGTCTAGAAAGCTACCTAGAGGAGAGGGACCTAGGGGTGTTGATTGACAGTGGACTGAACATGAGCCAGCAGTGTGCCCACATGGCCAAGAAGGCTAATGACATCCTGGCTTATATCAGAAACGGTGTAACTAGCAGGTCCAGGGAGGTTATCCTCCCTCTGTACTCTGCACTGGTGAGACCGCTCCTAGAATCCTGTGTTCAGTTCTGGGCCCCTCACCACAAGAAGGATGATGAGGCTCTGAAGTGTGTCCAGAGAAGAGCAACAAAGCTGGTGAAGAGGCTGGAGAACAAGTCTTACGAGAAGTGACTGAAAGAGCTGGGGTTGTTTAGCCTAGAGAAGAGGACACTTCATTGCTCTCTGAAAGGAGGTTGTAGAGAGGAGGGAGCTGGCCTCTTCTCCCAAGGGACTGGGGACAGGACAAGAGGGAATGGTCTCAAGCTCCGCCAGGGGAGATTTAGGCTAGAGATTAGGAGGAAGTTTTTCACAGAAAGGGTCATTAGCCATTGGAATGGTCTGCCCGGGGAGGTGGTTAAGTCACCATTTCTGGAGGTGTTTAAAAAAACAGGTGGATGAGGTGCTCAGGGGCATGGTTTAGTGACTGATAGAAATGGTTGGACTCAATGATCCAGTGGGTCGTTTCCAACTTTGTGATTCTGTGAATTCTGTGAAGATAAGAAACAGAATTCAGTGAAATCCCAAATCATCATGTGATTGGATTTCTGGTTTTGACTTCATCACTGTGATTAGAGTGAATGAAACTGAAGTTGTGAAACAGAATATTCCTAAGCATTATTTTGTTCAGAAAACATATTTTGATTTCAGTGAGGGCTAATCACAAGGAATAGGTGGTGTTCCCTCAAAAGACAAACATTCTGTCTTGAAATTAAGTGGAGCCCACTTAGCTTTACTATACAGATGGAAGTATTATGCAATTAAGATATACCTGTGGTGTGTTCAAATCTAGAGATAGTTTGCGAGTTTTAGAGAAAAATACAACCTCACCATCTTGAAGGGGCAGTGGTGCAAAGTTGCCCTGAAGAAATTAATATTCTTTCCAGAAGTCACATAGAAAATAGTTTCAAAACAAACAAGCTCCTTTAACATTCTGTTGAATGTGCAACTCTGCATTCATGTTAAATGTCAACAGGAAAGGAAACACCTCCCAAATTGTTGTCTGGCTAATAGTTTTTACTTTTTTTTTTTTTACAGTACTTCACTTTTATATAGGGTTTTCCAGGTTTTAAAATGGCCTTCTAATGAATGCAAGTAAATTCAAAACAACTTCACGGCACAGTCATTAATTGAAAAATGTTACCTGAACAATGAGGAAGAGATCCACTCCAGTGTCCATTTAACTGACATGTACGAGATGACTGTCCTAACAGCGATCGTCTACCTGTGCAGGTATAATGAACAGTGGACCCAAATGTATATTTATCTCCAGACAGGACCGCGTTAGGAGGAATGCCAGGATGGCCACAGTCAATCACTACAATGCATAATTATTGGAGATAAAAAAAGGTTATTATCACTGATCAACCAGTTTGTAGTTATCAATTTCATAACACACACACAAACAGTACATGCATGTACTCTCCAGAGGAAAAATACAGGAAAACAGTATCTGCCAAGGTCACTGCTGACCTAAAGAATACGCAGACCTTCATCTATCAGCCAAATCATCAATCATGAAGTCTATTAGGTTTGTAAACATGATCATTTTTACTAAATTTTACTATGAATCTTAATGCTAATATACTAAATTCATATTCATGGTTTTGGTTACTTAAAATATTGCATTGCATAAATAAAATATTTGTTTACACATTTTTAATATAGTCCTAGACCTCATCTGTTGACGTAAATTGCATAAGGATTAGAGGGAATTTCTGGATTTCAGTGAGTTGTTTATTTAATAAACTTTGATCAATAATTGTTAGGTTTTCCATATTGTGATTAGTACTCTTAATTGTCACATTTTTGTGATTTCCACTGCTAGGTTGCACATATGGTCATCCAACAGTCGGCTTAGACATACCTAATTTTGCTAACTACCTCAAATGCCATGAATTACATAAACTCAAGAAAGAAAATAGGAAGAATTACTATGATACCTCTTGTCCTTTAGTTGTCCTTTAGTTGTTAAAAAACATTCAGTAGCTACATCAGAATAGTTTTTGTAAGATTTATGATTAAAAAATATCACAGAGAGTGCCTAGGTTAGAATTCATTGACTACGTAAATGACACAAATAGTGATGAGACTATCCTTTCAAAAGTACATATAGCAGCCTTACTCCCAAATGCTGGCTTAGAAGAAAAGTAAAATCTTTATTATTAAATAACTTCTGATAATTCTTGACGAAGAGTAAAAGATAAAAATACAAAAGCAGAAAGAAGTAATCTATGTACCTTTACCTTCAGAATTTCCTTTGCTTTGGAGATAAGTTGCTATTAAATTACATTTATCCTTCTAAATGGTAATGTTACCTTAAAATTTAGTGTGAAACTCTTAAACTCTTTGTTATCATTTTAACTGTGACTTGCAATCAAGCTATTCATCCTTTAAAAGAAAGCAAAAAATTTTCCAGACTAAAGGTTTCAATAGTAATAAGAAATAATGTTTCAGATTACTTTTATCACTTTGTTTTTCACAGACAACAGTAGAAGTGGAGAAACCTCAGTTAAGGATGACTAATAAAGACTAAACACTGAGAACTAATATCTACAATATTGCAAATGTTTATCCATGATTCCTGCATAAGGAGCCCTTATCCTATTTTCCCTTTAATCTCTAGAAAATATACCTTTCAGCCTGTCTTAAGAGAGACATTTTCACCCTAACAGCAATTTTCATCCTAAACAACACCTTTTTCATAGCCTTGTAGGGAAATGGGTAAACCAACTGTCCCAGGCAATATAAAATCAGTGAACCGTCTGTGACTGTATCTACATCAGTTACAAAGTTCTTCATGACAAGCCAGGGGAAAAAAAAAAAAATAAAAGCCCTCCTTGCACTTATCCACTTGCCCTAGTGAATAGGTTGCCTAAAACTATATGTGCAGGTACATTATAGTAGAACAGTAAACTGAGGACATGATCAAGAGGACATTTTTGTACTCTACAGCACCATTACTGCTTGCTTACTGTCTTCAGAGATAGTTTGGTCTTGATGCTGTGCAGAGAAGTTTAGAAAATGCTATATTGACATAAGTCTATAACAGAGTATTATCATCACAGCTTTGTTGCCAATGGTCGCCACAAACTGGCAAATTCAACTGATATGTTTTGACCTTTGGTCCCTGCTAGAAGGGATCATTGTGCTGAAGCATTCAGAGATGTTTGTTTCAGTTACTACATTTACCAAGGTTTCCATGTTATTTACTACACACAACAAAAATAAAACTGCACAACTTCAGCTGCTACTGAGACTTTCCATCATTACTGCATATACAGTCTAGTCCAAATTCTTTGTAGAAGCATACACATTATCTACTTACTAATGCATTCAGGTAGAGGTTTGTCCCAGTGGCCATTTGGCTGACAAATTAAAACTGAAGAGCCAAATAAAAAATATCCAGGATTACAGTCATAAAATACCACCGTGCCATATGTGAAATTTCCATGTTCAATTTTACTTTCTCTTATAGAATTTGCTGGTATTCCAGGATCAGAACAATTGACCACTAAAAAGAAAAAGAGCAGAGACTTGAGAATCATACAGATACAGTCTACTGAAACGGTCTTTAAATGCTCTCCAATCTTCCCCATGAGAAATTTCCAGTGTGTTACTACCCTCATTTTATATACCCTGATTTTGTATGTAATGATACCAAATTAGGGAGATTATATGAAACCAGTAGATGCTAAACTCAGTACAAATAAAAGGAAATGTTTCTTTGCAAAGTGTGATGATGCTGTAAAAGTATTTGCCACTAAAAGTAACTGGACATACCAATATATTCAATTTATACTTCTGTCTTGAAATAAACTATTGTCCACAGCTAGAAATAGGTTATGCTGCTTAAATGTGCCTTTGATCTAACCCCCACACCCATGTAAATATACTTATGTTCCTATACTAACATTTTGGTAATGGAGTACCTTTGAGACAAATGTTTTGAGCTAAAGGGCATATGATCCATTTGGTAAGACTGTCATAGTTCTACTAGAACACAGAAATATCCCAACAAATGGATATGTGTTTTCAAAAAGAGGGATATACTTTGATGGTTGAGAATAATTATGGATTTTTTGAGTCTCAACCTCTTCCAGATCCAGTTGTTTGAAAATGTCACTGAAGACATTTCCATGCAATAGACTCCTCTGGTCAAGTAAGTACATCATCAGTTTTTCAAAGTTGCTCTAGAAACCCACACCTCATGTGAAAATTGCTATCTCGATATCCTTATATTCAACTACATTTTTATGTGTGTACATATGCATGTACCTGTGTGTAAATATATAGAATATATCTCTATGTGAATGTACATGGATGTAAAAGTATCAAAATATGCTAAAAAATGCTGTAGTCTAAAAATAAAAAAAACCCAAACAAACTAACTATTGCAAGATGGAATTTAAGTTAATTTTTTCCTGCGGCATCATCCAATGTAGCTGTTTTGTGGTTCACCTACTTCCCTCTAGTCAATGTCCTAAACACCAGAGTCTCTTGGTAATTGTCAAATATTGATACCACAAGACTAGATTGCATACATTTTCAAGGACAGAAATAAATTCCTGGTTGGATTTGAATTCTTTAAAATTAAACAATGGTTCACTTTTCTTTAGTTACATTGTGGGAAGTGTTGGAAATGTATTAGTTGGGTTTTTTCCTGGAGGAAAAATTGAGCTACACTTCTACCCATTTTTGGTTTTGTAGACAAAGGTTTTATAACAATTGAACTTTGATCTTCATTTTATTATGCATGTGCTTTAAGTAATGAAAACTATTTATTAATAAATTTGGAGCAGTGAACACTTGAAAGAAAATAAAGGAGCTTTCACTACTTCAACAGTTTTAAAATATTCTTATGGTGGCTATTATATAGCTAGTAGGAAACTAGCTATTTAGAAAAGCTTTAGACACTATGACAGCAAGTGCACAGATGAATTTATATGACAATTACAAATTCAGCCTTCACAAAGGAGTGTAGCCTTTTATATAATACAATATATGTAATATTGCACTTTAGGCAGTTTACAAATGTGCAAGGTAGCATATTTTTTAAAAATTCACATCAGTGCAAATAGAACAAAATTATATTAATTGGAATTGATTTCACTGTACAATACAAAGTTCTGCACAACAATAATTCTTTTTACCAGGTTTCAGGGTAGTGTAAAATTTCAGAGAATAACCTGATCAACTTAACTACTGATCCCTGCAGGTCAGTAACATATCAGACAGTTTGGTACATTACTCTCCAATACCAGAACACGGAGCTGATTTTTAGCAACTAGATTGAAATGTGGTCTATTAGGTACCCTTAGTAGACAGGACATGTTTAGCATTGTAATTTTAAAACATAACTTCACATCAAAAAAAACCATCCTTGGAAATCTAAGTTTTCTTAAGGCAAAATGACAAAAGGAAGTGGAGGACACCTATTGGGAGGAAAATCTAGTAAATATAGTTGCTATAAATACATCACATGACTTAGGTTGTGTATAGATAAAAATCCATAGAAGCTCCTGGGAAGCTGCTGAAAAACATTCAGTAAAATTTCTGCGAATGTACAAGCAGGTACCAGTAAAAATGTATATATTTCTAAATATGAACAATTAGCACATTTTAAAAAGTATATAAGAAGAGACTTAAATAGGGCAGTGACAATAAAACCTTTAATGCAGTGCTTATGGGAACTCAAACCAGAAATAATTTCATAATATTTTATTTTCAGTGAAATACTTATAAATGTATTATCCAGAAGTATTGAGAACCAACTCAAATGAATTATGCTAACAAATCAGAATAAAAACTTCAAAAGAAAATTTTAGCTTTTAAGTTAATGGAAATGTAAAAGCAAAAAAAGTAGAACTATGTTAGCTCAAAATGCAGAGAACATTATGTCAGGATTTAATTTCTTAATTATATATGTGCAATTTTTCTAAGGAACCTGTAGAAACCATTTAAAAAAATCAATACAGACTACAGGCACATAAGAAAGATTCTCTGTAACAGTTATCCTGTCAACCTAAATGAAGAACTGACCTAACTGAAAAACCACAGAAACATGATCTTTAAAAATTTAATGCCTATTAGTGATAGAGGGATCGTTTTGTCTTGACAATATTCTTTTACCTTCAGTTTATTTTTCAACCTTAATTTTCCAACAAAGTTTGAAATCTATAAATGCTTTCATTCTTACCTTTGCATATTGGAGGTGGATGGCTCCACTGTCTATTAGCCTGACACTGTGCTTTGGTTGGTCCTTGCATAACATACCCAGTATTGCATGAGAATGTCACAACGTCATTGAAGTTGAAACCATTTCCACTTGTTCTCCCATAAATCGGACTACCAGGGTGGCCACAACTAACAGCTAGTATAGCACAAAACAAAGAAATAAAAACCAGAGCATGCTGTTATCACTTCTCATTATTTATGATCTAGTAGAAAATCTCTCTACTAATTAAAGTTTTGATATTATAAGATAGTGAATACTTACCATGCAAGATACATATTTCATTCACTTGAATCAGAACTACAGCATATTTTAGGAAATATTCAAGGACTTACTTAAGTATTTAAATAAAGAGAATAGAGATTGCTGTGCAAAAAAATGCAAGAAAGAAAAATGCAAGAAAAAACGCAAAAATGAAGAAAGCTTTTCTGAAGAATCAACAGATAAGCAAGCACTGGATTTTCATTAAATGTTGCCTGAACTTCAAAGGAAATATTTCAGTGCATTAGTTACTCAGGTATTAATTCTTACAAATATATCTCAGTATCAACTCATTCTATGTGAGGCCAAAATATTTATAAATCTATATATTCATGACTTGATATATGGACACTATATATGGATTATGGGCACTGTGAAACTTTTGTATTTATACAAAACTGACTACAGAAGGTAAAGTTCCTTTTCAGTGCCTACAGAGACCAGATGCCAAAACAGTAAGGATAATGAACCACAAATAACACCTCCTAAAAAAATTTTTAAAAATACAAATATTTTCTGCTATGTTTTAACAAACTCCAGCTGTTGATAAATAAAGTGTTCATCAGTAGTTTATGATTAAAAAAATCACAATAAAAATTATATAATTCTAAAATTCGTGTGAATTTAGAAACATTATTTTTCTAAATTAATTTATTTAGGTCTGACAAACATGGTCTTTTACTCTGTGTAGAATAGGCTTAACATGACAACTCTAAAAAAGTCTCTTTGATATAATCTAACTAAAAATTTTTAGTAACATGATAGGTCATTAAGAACCAGTATAAAACACAGACAGAGTATATTCTATGAATGAAAGTTAAATGGAATTCTGTATGTTCTATTAATATCACTCAGTAAATTACTTTAATTAAATATATTATCTTTGTGTTACTGGTATTGGACTTTTTATATAAACAACTGCTTTTTTTCCCAAAAAAATGTGTAATTGGAATTTTACACTAAACTGTTAATATTTGTAAAACGGTCTGGCAAAGCTAAGCATTCAGCGTGCAGAATTGTTTTCTTAATATACATATAATAACAATAAAAACCATTCTTGTCAAAACATAAGTATGGAATATCCATAACATTTGGAATAATACCCACGTCCACTGAATAAACAGGAAGAATGGTGAATTCAAAAGTTTCAAAATGTCAATTAAAGCAGCTAAAGTTAAATAAAAAAATGCAAGATTGCTTTTCTATGCTTAATTTGAATCTTTGATTTGAAATGGATCTGCTCCTAAGTATCTATCACAAAGTTAGAGAGAGCTGCTGTTTTCTAAATCTAACTTTTCTACCCAAGTCTTGTGTCCTTTTTTGAAGTGCAGTATTGCACATCCCCCTGCATTCAAACAAGCATCTTCCATTTATGGTTTGGCTTTGGTATTTTTTCAGATCTAACATTGATACAAGCAGTTTAATTTAGAAATTCTTGATTAACAGTGTCTAATTTTACTGTACCTACACAAGAGTGTGTTGATGTAAAACGTAATGTAAGAAAGCAATGATCTATTATTAGATCATAAAGTGGAACCAAAATTAAGAACTGCAGTCATAGTAGTGTTATGTATATCTAGTTCTGTGAAGACACAGTAAAGAGTAAGCAGTAGGAGTAATGAATTAACATTGTGTATTATGTTTCATCATTAAGATATTTTCTGGTACAATAATAGACTATATAGAAGCAAATTTTCATCAATACACTGATGTTACTGAACATGAATTATTGAAACGGAGTGATAAAGTGTTAATGATATTTCATGTGTTCTGTTGACACACTATCAGAAAAAATGACTCTCAGTATTAAAATACAATATTTGTGCCAAAAGAAAACCCAAAACCAATTCAAGGGTTTCTTCTTATCTAATTACTACAGTCAAAATAAATGTACTTTAAATAATTTCAAAAGCTACTATAGACATAAAGCCATTTTCAAATTTGAGCACCAGGTGCTAAGACCCATTCTCAAGTAGTTTTATAGTCATATATAAATGATAGGTATTTAGTAGCCAAAAAGGAAGTGACAACATTAAACTTCACCTGACAGATGAATCACAGGTTTTAGGTGGCCAGATTCTTTTAAGGATATACTTTAAATATGTATATATATTTTTTTTTAAATTAATACTAAGTTGCAAAGTCTCTCATCTCGTCTGGCACAGAAATTCCTGTAACATAAATCACTATGTGTTGCCATGCTTACTTACGCACACAGGATGGAAGCTGACCAGACCAGTTGTGATCCTGTTGACATATTCTTACAGAAGAACCAATTAACCGAAAACCAGGACTGCACTGGTATACAACGGTGTCTCTATATCCGTAATTTTCTCCAATCACTTGACCATTGACAATAAGATCTGGAATACCACAGTGACCAGCTACAATTTTCAAAGTATATAAAGAAAGACAAATTAAAAATCATCTGTAAATATGTCAGAGGAATTTTAAACATGCATCCTAAATAAAAACAGAGAAAAGCTGAACATTCTAATTTTGTTTTATTGACTTAATTCAAAAGTTTATCTTTATTGCCTTTGAGAAAACTGCAGTATTGCATGTTTATAGGTAGGACTGTAGGACAAATGATTTTTTGATTCTAAGACCAAATACAGGCAAATATAAAACTGTTCTAGTCACACTGGAAAGCTATTAAAAACAAAAAATGAAAAAAAATCACATAAGATTTGTGGAAAATATGAGACAGAGGAAATGGTTCCAGCAGTAAGACCAACTCATCACAGAATCATAGAATCACAAGGTTGTAAAAGACCTCCTAGATCATCGAGTCCAATTATTCCTCTCTATCACTTAACCATGTCCCTGAGCACCTCATCTGCCCGTCTTTTAAATACCTCCAGGGACGGTGATTCAACCACCTCCCTGGGCAGCACGTTCCAGTGTCCAATGACTCTTTCTGTGATTTTTTTTTTCCTCATATCCAGTCTGAACCTCCCCTGATGCAGTTTGAGACCACTTCTCCGTGCACTAACACCTGTCCCTAGTGAGAAGAGGCCAGCAACCTCCTCTTTAAAACTTCCTTTCAGGTAGTTATAGAGAGCAATAAGGTCTCCCCTCAGCCTCCTCTTCTCCAGGCTAAATATCCCCAGTTCTCTCAGCCACTCCTCATAAGACTTATTCTCCAGCCCCTTCACCAGTCTCACTGCACTTTTCTGGATTCGCTCCAGAGCCTCAACATCCTTCTTTTGGTGAGGAGCCCAGAACTGAACACAGGATTCGAGGTGAGGTCTCAACAGTGCCAAGTACAGAGGGAGAATAAACTTCCTGGATCTGCTGGCTCATGTTCAGTCAGCTGTCAACCAACACCCCCAGGTCTTTCTCCTCAAGGCAGATTTCTAGATACACTTCTCCTAGTCTGTAGCTCTGCACAGGGTTGTTGTGCCACAAGTGCAGGACCCAGCATTTGGCCTTGTTAAACCTCATGCCGTTGGACTCATCCCAGAGGTCCAGCCTGTTCAGATCCCTTTGCAGAACTTCCCTACTCTCCAGCAGATGCACACTTCCACCCAGCTGAGTGTCATCTGCAAACTTGCTAAAGGTGTTTTCAATGCCTTCATCCAGGTCGTTGATAAAGACATAGAATAGGACTGAAGCCAGCACTGAGCCCTGAGGAACTCCACTTGTCACTGGCCTCCAGATGGATTTAACAGCATTCACCACCACTCTCTGGGCCCGGTCATCCAACCAGTTTTCCACCCAGGAGAGCATGTGCCTTTAAAGTCCAGAGGCTGACAGTTTTCATAGCAGAATGCTGTGAGAAACTGTGTCAAAGGCTTTGCTGAAGTCCAGGAAGACCACATCCACAGCCTTTCCCTCATCCAGTAAGCAGGTCAATGAAATGATGATAGAGAGGGGTTTGGCAAGCATGTCCACTAGCTCTCTCAATACCCTTACATGGATTCTATCTATCCCCATAATCTTGTGAGTGTCTAATTGGCCAATCAAGTCTCTAACCACCTCCTCTTGGATCATGGGAGCTTTGTTCTGCTCCTCTAACTCACTGGGAACAACTTTACTTACCATTAAAGACTGAAGCAAAGAAAGCATTAAATACCTCATCCATTGCCCTCATCCTTTGTCACAGTTTTTCCCCTCCTCATCTCACCTAGAACTGTGAATTTATACTTTACTTCTCAATATTGTACTTCTGATCTGTGCTTATCAGAACAAGTGAGTGAGAAAAAAAATACACCCTTGCATGGTACCCTGTCAAATACAAACACATAATAAACAAAAAATTTACTACACTGCATTAAGAATTAGGTTATGTATAAAAGAAAAGCAGAAATAAAATTAGCAAATGTTAAGCAAATCTCTGTTCGGCTATTTGCAACAATTAGATTGCCATAATTACTTTTATAGAGAGGGGAAAGAAATATTCTACTCCAGTAATAGTAAACAGCTGACTTCAGGACAGGTTAGGATTTTAGACTATTTTTGATCAGGCTCTTCTAGACTGTTTTCAGGATAGTCTTGTTCATCATCAACGTCTTTATTTTAGTGCTGTGTCGCAAGACTGGGTGTAGCTCTGTCTTTTCTGTTATAAGACCTATACAGCAGTTCTATGAATCCAGTTGAGGTTACTAGATCTTAATGTAACCTGTAATTTATAATACTGAATCAAAAGGTATCACTTTTGTGAAGGTAATCAGTGTATACTACAAAGAAAGAGATTATGAATGAAGGTTTTACCGAGTAGCAGATTTGAAGGGGGAAATAAGTACTATAACATCCTCAACTTCCAGTCTAGCAAAGCTTGAGAAGAATAACTACCTGAAATATCATTAGCAAAAAAAAAAAAAAAAAAAAAATCACTCAAAAAGTAGGAAGAGAGAATACTTATATAATGTGAGTACCACATGAATTACCTAACTTGACGTGAAAGTCAGCTCTACATGAAGAACGAGCATAATAACTTAGAGCCAGAACTTTAGAAACTGCAGCTGTAATTGAGTTTTTTTTTCCTGCAGGTTACTTGCTGAGATGCAAGAGCAGGAATAAATGAATATGGAATCTCTACATTAAATGGCAAAAGCGTGCATGGTTATTTTAGATGTCAGTAATATCAAACATGAGTATAGTAGTGAAAGAAATCTATATAGCAATATAGTACTGAAAACAGGGATTTACATTATAATTCAGCTAAGTCAATTAATGTGTCAAGATGACCTCAGCAGAAGAGGGAAGAATTATTTGCTGTAATTTTTTTCTTGCATTTCTTGTAAGGTTTGCATTTCTCATAAGGAATGTGGGGGGTTTTGGGGGGTTTTTTTGGGGTTTTTTTTTGTTTTTTACATCCTCCTGTTCACAAACAATATCTGTAGAATACCACAGTACTGAAACAACACTGGCACACTCTTTAACAAAACAGGTTTTAGGGTCTTTCTACTGCTACTATCAGAAAATCCTCACCTTGCCAACTGTTGAAGTGGCACTAAGATTGTTCTGGATGAAGAATGACATTCTTTAAAATCTTTTTTTAATCTATGGCTCAGAAAAGAATTTCAATGCTGAGTTCTTTGAAATTCCTGAATAATACTTTAAAGACAAAACTCATAACTCATTTGAAAGTCTACTTTGTATTATTATGCAGAAATATTGAAGAAAAAGAGAAGCATATGGCTGTCTCTGGATGTATTAATTCAGCATCACTAAAGAGATAGAGTCTCTTTTATTTGAAATGTCATGAGTGCAAGAAAAGATGTTTAAAAACAGTCAAGAGGAAGAATTTAGTTGTTTATATGCTCTTCCAGAAATTTTTAGGATGAAAATAGTGTTACAAAGGCCACACTTCAGAGAATATGTAGCCACAAAATCCTTTCGGTGGATGAAAGCTGATAGGGAAAATCTAAACACTACAGTTCCTTTGCCCTTACCTGATAGAAATGTAAAGGATTTCATTGATGTCATCTAATAGTGTTCTTAGGGACATCTTCAATGCTTAAAACAGAAATACACTGGTGGTCACTGTTATGATTGTTTTCTTTAAGTGCCCTGGCAGGGCGAGTTGGGAAAGTCACAAAAGTTTGAAATGACCCTGTTGGGTTATGCTAATGAAGTAAACTTGCAGGTGGGGGCAGGAGTTGTAACCTAGCAACGTGTTAAGTGAGATGGGCAGTTGCCAAAAAAGGCTTGTTGCAAGGGCAGAAGTAACCAATCAGTGTTTACCTGGTGTTTTGGCCTACTTGTACGATGTAAACAAGGAGTGGACCCTGAATAAAGGACTTCATCTGAAATCATATTGATTTGTTCTTGAAGTTCGTTGGTCCCCGCTGCGATAATCACTTGAGCACAAGTATAACTAAATTTTTCAGTAGGAAAAGTGGGAAGGCTCTAAGAAAAATGATTAATTTAAAGTATGCAGCTATAAGCAGAAAAGCCTTAGAAGTGGAAAGTGACATGTAATTTTTTTTTCTTAACATTTTCCAGTGATTGAAAACAAACATCAGAATTTAATCCTACATTGCACAAAAAAATATATTTATCTGATCATTACAATACCTAGTCTGTAGATCCTCCTGCTCTGTTTTATCTCTTTTCTCCCACATTCAACCATTTCTTTAATTTCCCCTTTTTCCTGCACCTTCCAAAACATTTTCTTTCTCAACCTTCTTATACAAATTTCTGACTTCTGATTCGCTATTATCTGAAATCACCCCTCTATCTTAAGTCTCAAATTACTTGTTAAAGAAACAGGAATTGAACAGAATTAGTTTGACTCTTTACAGAAAGCTCAGCAGGTAGTGTTACTGGAAGAGCAATTATGCTCTCTCACCAGCTTTTATTTTTTTTAACAAGTTATATGTGCATTTTTTGTATGCTATATATGGTGTATGTGTTTCTGTAGGAAAAACTTTTATTCATGCTGTTTTCAAAAACTTACCATCATTAAAGTGTTGAAGATATGCATTTGAAAATTTACTGTAGCCTTATTAGTCTCATACAAAAGGTATCTTTTAGATTACTGTTTTCCCCTCTGCTCTTATAGTTGTTTTAACACAATGCCATAGCAGCTTAGTTACTGAATATCACAGTCTATGAACTTAATAATATTTGATTTCTTCTGAGAAGTAAAAAGCTTTTGTTTCATCTGAAAACAGATTTTAAGTTCAAGTAAAGATGATGAAATCTATTACTTTTATTAGGATTATATTACATTTTTTATTTCTACAACAAATGAACAAGAAATTAAATTCATTCTGGTTTGATCTCCACTTGGTATAAACTTATTTTGACAAAATTCTTAAATGTAAGGGCTTTTCCCAAGATATTATTTACTAATGAGGCCACTCCTTGAATACTGTGTTCAGTTCTGGGTCCCTCACCACAAGAAGGATGTTGAGGCTCTGGAGCGAGTCCACAGAAGAGCAACGAGGCTGCTGAGGGGTCTGGAGAACAGACCTTATGAGGAATAGCTGAGAGAGCTGTGGTTGTTTAGCCTGGGGAGAAGGAGGCTGAGAGGAGACCTCATTGCTCTCTACAACTACCTGAAAGGAGGTTGTAGAGAGGAGGGAGCTGGCCTCTTATCCCAAGTGACAGGGGACAGGACAAGAGGGAATGGCCTTGAGCTCTGCCAGGGGAGATTTAGGCTAGAGATTGGGAGGAAGTTTTTCACAGAAAGGGTCATTGGGCATTGGAGTAGGCTGCCCAGGGAGACGGTTGATTCACTTTCCCTGGAGGTGTTTAAGGCATGGGTGGACAAGGTCCTGAGGGACATGGTTTAGTGTTTGATAAGAATGGTTGGACTCGATGATCCGATAGGTCTCTTCCAACCTGGTGATTCTATGATTCTATGATTCTAATAGAAGACAATTTAGTTGGTTTAGATAAATATTTTTCTGATTAAATTTTTTGCATTTCTTCAAACTTTAGTAGCTGTAACCCTTGTAGATCAACCAGTATAAATAAAAAATATCAGAACATGTAGATTACACACACACTGTGCTGCCCCAAAACTTTTATATTTCAAGCAATCTGTCTTATCCTTTCTGACATGTTATAATATAAAGACAATCAAACAGGAAAAGTTGTTTTTGTCTTTTTCTCCCCCTCTGCTATATGGTTTCATTGTACAAGCAAAACAAAAGCAACGCATCTCTATTACCCTCAGCTATGTATCAGGAAACATTTCCGCTTCAGGATTGTAGCTTGATAAGTAACACTTCTACTCATTCATGAGTCATTCAAATTAAGCTTAAGTGAAGATTTGCTGTATGTAATACTGTCTTTAGCCTGGAGAAGAGGAGGCTGAGGACAGACCTTATTGCTCTCTAAAACCACCTGAAGGGAGGATGTGGAGAGGAGGGAGCTGGCCTCTTCTCCCAAGTGACAGGGGACAGGACAAGAGGGAATGGCCTCAAGCTCCACCAGGTGAGGTTCAGGCTCGACATAAGGAAAAGATTCTTCACTGAAAGGGTCATTAGGCAATGGAACGGTCTGCCCAGGGAGGTGGTTGACTCACCTTCCCTGGAGGTGTTTAAGTTGCGTGTGGGTGAGGTACTGAGTGGCATGGTTTAGAGATTGGTAGGAATAGTTGGACTCAGTGATCCGGTGGGTCTCTTCCAACCTGGTGATTCCATGATTCTATGATTTTATGAAAATTATTTGGGACGAAGAGTGCTCTAAAATGGTAAAAGGCAATCTGCACAAAGAGATACTGTAATAAAGCCTCACATCTAATGTATATACTAGTTCAGATTCTTCAGAAAGTCTCAGTTTATGGGTTGGTTTTTATATTCTCATACAGTCCCAAATGACAAGGTGCACCACGGTTTTCATATTCCATCCTAACATCTGAACACTATCATTATTTTGATTTCAACTGAAACTAAAATGTTCATTGCATATAGGGTTAAAGTCACAATGCCATAAGGTAACATGATAATAACAAACTTTAAAGAAGCCCTGAAGATATTATTCATAAGTCATTCAGAGTGTTTTAAGTAAGTGATGATGCCTAAACATGTACAACTAAGGGGTGTAAAAAGTGTCTGGATAGTGATTTTCTGCAAGAAATAGGACTTCAGTGCTCCTGTCAGTTTCCACAAATATTTTTTTCCCCCTGTATCTTTTGAAAACCTAGAGATTATTCCATGACATAACCACTGGCTTCAGGTCTGTTATGTAGACATTTTACTGTATATTAAAGCTGACGGAATCAACCAGTATGGCTCTTCATTTATAAGTCTACTTTAGACATACGTACAGCAAGCTAGTGACACAGGTTTTGTGTGTGTCTAAGATATTGAAAAAGACATTCAATCTGTTGAAAGGTATCCATACTTACAATTTTATAAGAAAAACAATCCAGCCATACACATTTTTAAAATGTAGAACTCTCTTCAAAGTCTGCTAAGAGATAAACTGAATCACTTTTCTTACTTTTGCCTGCTAGAGAGAAAGAAAATAAGCAAGCCACGAAAGTAGGTTCCATACCTAAACATCTGGTCTCAATTCCGCTCCAGAGTCCAGAAGAGAGACATTCCCTCACAGCAGAGCCGACAAGCATATATCCTGAGTCACAAGTAAATATCGCTGTAGATCCATATGTGATTTGAGTCCCAATCTTATTCCCATTTGGAGGAGTAGGAAGTTCTCCACAAGAAATAACTTTAAGGCAAAACCAAAATAAAATAGGAATGCACAGTTGAGTATTACAAACACACATGTAGTATCATTGAGAAATAACTCCCAGCCAGTAAACTAGATCATAAATTTAACATATTGAAGTATTTTGGTCTGTGAAAAAAATAGATTTAAAACTCTGCACACATAGAATATAACTAACCCAGAAAAACACTTAAGAGAGACAAAGGTGGGGAAGAGAAACAACTAAAATTGTCTCTGGAAAGTTGAAAAACCAAACCATTCAGAGCATTATTAATTCCTATTTAATTACCTTGATTTTATCATTGACTTTTTCTTAATATTGGAATATCATGATTGTTGGCATTTAAAATAAAATCTTTGTGTTTCTTTTGAAATGTCAGTTTTATCTTCAAGTAGCATCAGCACTCACAAAATGTGTTCTTATATTGACTGACAAATATGCATGAAATTCCTTGCTTTTTATTTAGAATTCGAAGTATATTTTCATTCTAAATCATAAATATTCTTTAATAATTTTCTATTAATAATTCATAAATTTTCTATTATTTAATGAAACAGAAAACCTAGTGTACTTTATGCTAAAAAATGTAAGTAGTAATATTGCAAAAAAACCTTCCCAGCATATAATGAAATATGTTTGTCTTTCAACAAATAAAGGGTTATAAATATTGTATGTAAAGTATCTTTACACACAGAGAGATATAGATACACACATATACAAAATATTTTTAACACAAGCAGATATGAACTATTGCAATTCACTTTTAAAAATTCCCTAAACTATAAAGGAAATTTTCAATAGGTTACAAAGAACTTAAAATTGTGGTAAATTTCCAATAGAATTTGGCTATCTTTGGAATTCCATATAAATAGAAATTCTTAATAAATTCTAAATATAATTTAAACCACAGTTGTGTGTCTTATCTACAGATTGTCTGCTTCTTAGGTATGTGTGGATTTATACACGTTTAAGCAGAAAAACAAGAACTAGATACATGCACCAATACCACAATGATATCTCATTCTCTCTGAGTGTACATTCTATGGAGTTTCACAAAGTGGAAGAATTTTTGAGCTTTGAAGTATACCCAAACCCTCACAATTCTGAAAACTCGATGTCTAGATTTAAATACATAAATAAACCTGTTTTGCACAGGGCTGAAGGATGGGAGCATAACCACAGCCAATCATTTCTCATTTCACTTTTTAAAATTATCTGAATATTCATTACGGTTTTTTTTTTTTTTTTAAGTAGCTATTGCAGGTTATCAGGATACCACCTAGTGGTAGGAATGATGTGGATTTTCACACTATGCTAACCAAATGAAAGGAAATATTATTTTATTTAGCAAGAGTGCAGACAGGATGCAAAATTTTTCCATTTTAATAGACTATGCAGCATTAAAGACCTAGAAAAATACATAGGAAAATGTTCTGCATTACTTATTTGTACCTTTACAGATTTGGGGACCTCTAAAATCCAGAAGTGTGCTTACAGATATTTTATTGTCACTAAATCTAGGATTTTATTTGTTAATGATAGCCTTTAAGATACACAGGAATTCCAGCCAGGAAATATTTTCTAATTATCTTATTCCAATATTTAATTAGTTAATTTCTAATTCAGCCAAATAAAATATTTTTATCTGAACTACAGTACATGCAGATACAATATGTACTTACTTTGGCAGTAAGGCCGCTCATTTCTCCAACTCCACGTGCCGTTAGCGAGACACTCGATGGATGCTGGTCCCAAACCATAATACCCTGGATCACAGCTGAAAACTACTTTTGTTTTATACTCATAATGTGAACCATTCACTATTTTCCATCTTCCATGTTCCAGTGTAAAAGAATTGATGCTTGGACATGTAACAACTTCCAAAACACCAAAAACAGATAGTTATTTGTGGTTTAGTACAGGAAAATTAGGAATATTTGTACCACTATTAATTCAGAAGTATGTTTTCAACACAGTGAGTGTGTAAGATTAAGGCTGTACTAGGTATTGCCCCTGGTTAGCAGGTACATATTCTCTCATTCAATTGAGAATGATCAGAAGCCCAGACAGAGCAGTGACTGTGTGTGAAGAGATATGCAAATGGTACACATAGAAGCTACAGTATGGCTGAATACACTGTAGATTAATACTCATGGAACTCCTGTTTAACTTTACATCAGACATCAGAATCTTTCCGAAAATGTTAGCTGCATTTCAATATAGGAACTATTTTTCTACCCGGGTAAAGACTCATTTGGAGAGGCTACACATTGATGTCAGAAAAAATAATAGCTATATCCAAGATGTTTTTTTGACAGCCATACATTTTTATCTCATCTTGAAATTTTATGCTCTTCCTCCAAAATCCAAATGAAAATGTTCTACAACTCTAATCTAATAGAGAAATCTTAACATATTTTTCCATGATCAAGGGGAACACGGGAATTTTTTTGCTGGATGCTACTCTCTCTCCATAAGGACTGCTTCTTTAGGTAGAGGAAAAGACATAGGTGAATGCAATTTACAAGAAAGGTGGGGAGGTGGGGGGAAAGGAAAAGAGGAAAAACTTGACAATTATTCTGGGTTTTTTTCTTTCCTTTCCAAACCTCATTGGATGAGATAATCAAAAACTCAATGTGCATGAGAAACACTAATATTTCTGGATCAATTTTATGATTACCTGAGTTTTATACCCCATTTATAACTTTGATTGTATTTTTTTTCTCTTTGGGTCTGAATTTGCATTTTCTTTTCAGGGATGCTTCCCCAAGTTTAGATGGTCTAGGATTATAATGATGAACTATATATCAATAATGATAAGCAGCAGTTTCAAACAAGTATCCTAGTGTACCAGAGACTTCCCTCTTCTGGAGAGCAAATAAGCTTTGTTAGAGTATAACTGTGCACTTCTCACTGAAGTGATGTCTTTTGCATAAACCTCTACAACCATTAACTTTAGTTTAGCTACAGATGCATTTTTCAGTTTGACTATATTTTGTATTCTCTAATGTATTTCTTCTGCTGTCACTAAATGTTTCAATATAACTCATATATATACATTTAAAATATGTATTTCAAAGAAATTTAATGCCAGTAGTTATTCATAGATTAAAGCAACCTAAAGGTAATGTGCTGATTTGCACCTAGGATAAGCAAACAAAACATACAGCCTGGTTCTTACTCACTGGAAAGCTTTTATGTGTTTCTTACCTACACAGCGAGGTGTTTTATTGTGATTGCTCCAGGTACCGTCTGGTTGGCAGACTGCAGTAGTAAGTTCCTTGGCTGATAGTCTATACCCATCATTGCAAAAATAAGTAACACGGGTGCCAACCAAATAATCTGTAGTTAATATCCCTCCATTTAATGGAGCTTTTGGAATTCCACAAGATATTGCTGAGTAGAGAGAAAGACATAGTTATTTTGTATCTTCTTCACTATTTGCTCCCACTAACCTCAAAGTGTTTATAACATCAACAGACTTAAATTCATTAAAATTATTTTAACTAATTGCTGTGATCTTCGTTTTTTGGTGGATATGACAAATAAGAGCAATGGTTCATAAATCTGCAGCTATCCATTAAAGAAGCAGAAGAAAATTAAAGAAGAGGCAAGAGATAGTATTTGGAAAAAATATGATTGGCATGGTAAAGCACCTGTTTCAGAGATTAGGAATCTAGTTTGTACTTCAGATTTCTTCTATCAGGTATACTGTGTGACCTCTGGCAAAGAACAAATATTGGTTTTCAATACTCTATTTTCCTTCTGCAAAGCAGAAAGAAAATACCCTTTTGAAAATATTGAGAACTGGCAAGTGAAATTGTAAGCTACAGTTGTGTTTTGTTTTAAGTATCCAGCAGGAAAAAAATACCAAGAGAAGGTCTGGCTCTAAAAACAATGCTCTGCCAAATCTTCACACACACCCCCCCCCAAAAAAAAAGGACTTGCACTTAACTGTTACATAGTTTAGTTTGAGATGGAATCTTAAACTCTCAGAAACAAGCTGCCCTGCCCACACACAGATATGAAAAGTTTAGCCTCCCAGACTACATATAAACAATTGATAAAAATGAGTAGTCTCGTTTTTAAGCTGCTCTAATGTGAAATAGGTATGCTTCATAAGCAGTATAATAAAGTGTGGCATTGTACCAAAGCTAATAATCACACCTGAAACACAGATAAAGCACTAATGCTATCAAAACTTGCAGAATAGAGGTGATAAAATCAGTGTTAAAATATGTTAGAATTCCCATGAAAAGAAAAAGCATAAGATAAATATTATTTTATGTACAGATTGTACTGAAAAGACCACAGAAAACGTATTAGTTTGCTTATCACCATATCTGGGTAAACATAAAAATATATACATATATATATATTTATGTAATGGCTATAATAGTATCTTTTCTCTAGAGACAAACACACATTTAGAATAAAATAAGAATGCAGTGACACAGGACAGAGTGAAGACCCCAAGACAGAAATTGAATTCCATCTTCCAGGGGGTATAAGGACACGATCCCAGAGGGATAAAAAGTGCTGAAACTAAACCAGGAGGTCCATCTTCAGTTCCTTTCTGAACATCTGATAAAGCAGGACAGTTCCACCTGCTAGCACCAAAGAAAGAAACCGAGCCACCATGACACTGAAACTAAGTTGATGTTCATTATATCTCAAACACCATATGTTTTAAAATGGAAGAAAAGATGACCCTGGGAATTTCCAACCTGTCAGCCTCACTTCTGTGCCTGGGAAAGATCATGGAACAGATCCTCCTAAAAGCTATGCTAAAGCACATGGAGGATGGGGAAGTGATTAGTGGTAGCCAGCGTGGCTCCATCATGGGCAAATCCTGTATGACAAACAGTGGTTTCCTATGATGGGGTGACCACACCAGTGGACATAAGAAAACCAACAGAGCTGATCTATCTGGTCTTCTGTAAAGCCTTTGACACGGTCCCCCCCTCTAATTTGGAGAGATATGGATTTGATGGGAAGAAGATCAGTGGATAAGAAATTGGTTGGATGTTTATATTCAGAGAGTGTAGGTCAATAACTCGATACCCAGACAGAGATCCATGACAAGTGGTGCCTCTCTGATATCCATACTGGGACAAGTGTTTTTCAATATCTTCATCAATTACATAGACAGAGAGATCAAGTACACTCTCAGCAAGTTTACAGTGACATCAAGCTGAGTAGTGCATTTACCACACCAGAAGGACAGGATTTATTCCAGAGGGACCTGGACAAGCCGAAGCACCTCCCATATGAGGACAGACAGAAAGAGTTGGGGTTGTTCAGTCTGGAGAAGTCTCTGAGGAGATGCTATAGTGACATTACAGTACCTGAAGGGGGTCTACAAAAAATCTGGGGAGGGACCTCTTACAAAGGCATGTAGTAACAGGACTAGGAGCAAAGGCCATACATTGGACAGGGGCAGTCTAGACATGGGGAGGAATTTCTTCATTAAGGGAGAGGTGAGGCACTGGAACATATTGCCCAAGGAGGCTGTGGATGCCCCATCCCTCGGAGAGTTCAAGCCCAGGCTGGATGGGGCCTTGGGCAGCCTGGTCTACTGGGAGGTGTCACTGCCCATGGCAGGAGGGTTGGAACATGAGGTCCCTTCCAACACAAACTATTCTATGATTATATGGAATTCCTCAATAACTTCGTTTACAGCAGCAAAGATTAGGTAGACCCATCCATGCAAAGAGAAGGATAACCAAAAGCTAGACTAATTAAGGTATAATTAAATAACATTGTTTGCTTCATAACTGGCCAAGATAACCTCTTCCTTCAAAATCACATAAGTGATAAAAGAAGTTTCAGACAATAATTGAATTACAAGAATGAAGTCCACTTCCAGTTACATCAGGGTCATGTTTTAAATTTTACTAACTCAACATCTTTACCTACAATTTCTGTAAAAGCATTTGTCTGTTAACCACATAAAACCCCATAAAATATTAATAGTAATTTCTGATGAGGCCTGTGTAAGACAATGCTCATGTGCAAGAGAAATATTTCAAAACTAAAACCACGAATCATGCAGTGATGTTATAAAAAAAAAAAAACAAACATGAAAAATAAATGGAAAAAACCCAAATGTTTTAAAACATTTAGTAGCTTCTGAGATCTATGATCAGTTGTAAACATTCAACCATTTACATTAATTCGTCTTAATTCTTGTATTTAAATTTGTCATAGAATCATAGAACAATCAGGTTAGAAGAGACCCACCGGATCATCAAGTCCAACCATTCCTATCAAACACTAAACCATTTCCCTTAGCACTTCATCCACCCGCGCCTTAAACACCTCCAGGGAAGGGGAATAAACCACCTCCCTAGGCAGACCATTCCAGTGCCCAATGACTCTTTCTGTGAAAATTTTTTTCCTAATGTCCAGCCTAAATCTCCCCTGGCAGAGCTTGAGGTCATTCCCTCTTGTCCTGTTCCCTGTCACTTGGGAGAAGAGGCCAGCTCCCTCCTCTCTACAACCTCCTTACAGGTAGTTGTAGAGAGCAATAAGGTCTCCCCTCAACCTCCTCTTCTCCAGGCTAAACAACCCCAGCTCTCTCAGCCGTTCCTCATAAGGCATGTTCTCCAGATCATTCACCAGCTTCGTTGCTCTTCTGTGGACTCACTCCAGAGCCTCAACATCCTTCTTGTGGTGAGGGGCCCAGAACTAAACACAGGATTTGAGGAGCGGTCTCACCAGTGCTGAGTACAGAGGGAGAATAACCTTCCTGGACCTGCTGGTCACACTGTTTCTGATACAAACCAAGATGCCATTGGCCTTCTTGGCCACCTGGGCACACTGCTGGCTCATGTTCAGTCATCAAACATTTATTATAATCAAACATCATAATTTAATTAACTATGTAAATCTTTTATTGCTTTGTGTTCAGAGGGTTAATGTCATGAAAATTTAGATGGGTACATGGATGCCAGTATTTTCCATTATGATTGATTTAATATATATGTTATAAACAGGATAGTTAATATCTGAATTTTAGAACAGTAAAAGTTCATCGTTAATTTATATTATTGTTTTATGTTGTTTATGTTATTGTTATCATTATATTAATACAATATTAGATTTTTAAGCATTTTTACTTATTTCACAATAGAGGAAGGGTGCTTCTTTATTAACTGAATCAATCTGTATTGAGTTTGGATTGATGCATTTCTTTTTTATTCCTTACCACTGCATTGAGTCTCTTCTATTGAGACATGTTTAGTTCTGTAAATAAAGTAAAATAGCTTTGACTCAAGGCTACAATATGTATCTGGAGTTTTCTAACAGTCCTGTAGCGTAAGTGATCTGAAGAACAGTTCTATTTAGAGGTCTGGAGATCAAGTTTTCTATTCATATAGGTATAACATTAAAACTGCTTTAACATTACTCACTAACTTGAATAAAAGCTGTAGTGGAAGAGGCTACTGGAATTCATTAGTTACAGGAGAGGATTCAGAAGTGATAATAATAGTACAGATGAAAAATGAAAAGTATGAATAGAAAACAGTAGTTTAAATACAGTCATGAAATATTCTACAGACAGTAAAAAATGTAATAAAGATTATTCTTAACATCTGCCAGTTTCATTAAATTATGCTTAATTACTCTTTTTAAAAATTACATTTGTTTTGTTAATAGAGCAATTTTGGTACAGAAGCATGACCATGAAATTATCTGCTATTCATTTTAAGTCAGAAAATCAATGGCTTGCATTAGAAAGGAAAAAGCATAGTATACTAAGTTGCCTTATTTAATAATAAAAGAATTTACCTTGACAAGCTGGGACTGGAACATCCCATGAGTAATAACCATATGGAGACTTCCTGCATACAGCAGTACTTTTACCAATGAGCCGGAAACCTCTGTCGCAAGCCCAGCGAACCATACTGTTGAGCTGTCCACCTGTCTGACTGACAATGAAACCATGTGGAGGGGACTCTGGAGTACTGCAGTAGAGAGCTTTAAATATAAATATTGAATAAATAAAAGATGCATTTAGAATCCAGATGACAATTCTTGACCAATTCTTGTTGAATTCCGTAGACATCTGACAACAAGTTAAGAAAATGTTACTAAAGGTTTTTTATTTTTTTATCCTGACCATGCACACATCAAACAATTTCACTAGATATAATGGTGAAAGAATAGAGCTTTATAAGGGCTTCAGGTTTAGCAGCCTAAAAGGAAATATAGTGATAGCTCACTTCTATAACCTTTTTTTCACCATCTTATTTTTTAGTCCAAGTAAGCTACAGAACTTTAGTTCATGATGAAATTTATTTCAATTGTATAAATTACAGTAGCATGTTTTTCTTTTTTTTCCCTCAAGAAGGAAACATCCAGGGCATACTGTGTATAATTCTTTTCAAATAATAATTTCCATCCAGTCCTTACTAAGTTATTGCTTTCAAGTTATGTGATATAATGAACTGAAGTGAACTAGAAAATCTAAAGTAGATTTTAATCACATTTATGACTGTCAGAATAAACCCATGGCAAAACCACTGAATCTGCTTTGTGTGTGTGTTTTATTTATAAATCTTGGTTTGATACTATGAAAAAAATAATTCAGAAATCTTTATGAGAGTAAGGGCAAAGCAGCTTATTTCAGCTTCAGCACTCGCTTATGCCATTTTAAAGTCCTTTGAATCATTTTCTTAAATCTCTACAGAGTACATATTCCAAGGTATAGCTTATACTATCCTTTTAACTTAAATATATTCCATATATAAATTATGTATTTATTAAAGAAAGTTTCATTTACTTACCTATATATCTTATCCTGAAGCCCTTTTTATTGGTGCCATGATCCGCTGACCACCGGAGAAAAACTTCATGTCCATTGCTGGTTATATTTAGAGAAGATGAATAGTCCCCACTGAGAGAAATGAGCAGTGGGCTATGACTATTTGGTCCTTGATACAAGGAAGGAAAAAAAAAGTAGATTGCAAGAGTTACAAAGTTTAAAATAGCATATCATATATCATACACATACAATTTATATACATAGAAAATATCCTCCAAGCAAATGGTAAATTAATATGAAGTAAAAATAGAAACTGACATTACACTATGCACCAGAGAATACATATTTGTTCAGAAAAAAAATTACTTATAAACATAATTAACGCAGTACAATTGTGTAACACAGTAATTCAACAATTCTTTCATTACAAAAAAATCAAGTACTTGCTTATTTAATATTTTTTTATACTGAGAAATTATGCTAATCATAAACATTAGTGATTACACAGCTTTAATGTAAAACATATATATAAATATACATAAAAGTATCATCCAAAGTTGTGTGTCCTATAATTACCATCAAACACCTCGAGTATATCAAATTCCTTTTCTGTCTGGAAAAATTCAAAGAACATGCTGATATTATAACCCTTTTCCACAGTAATGGTCCATGCACACATCTGAAGATTTGGGTAGCTGTCAGGATATCCAGGGCTCAGTATTACTCCTGTTGAATCCAGACGCATTTCGTTAGCTGGACAGAGGACTGCAAAAATAGAAAAATTAAGAAAAAAAAATTAAAGCCCACTACTTCTGCTTCATGTGATTGACAAGATATTTCTGAATTTAAAAGATCTGCGTTGCTCATATTGTTTCCATAAGTACTGAAAGACTGACTACATTACAGAAACAAGTCAGTTAGTAGAAAAGAAAATCTGAAGTAATGTTCATCATGGAAATAATCATATTTACCCTAATGAATTAATAATATTGGGAATAGCACCAAAATGTCTGAAATATTTTCAGTGGACCATTCCATGTAAGAGTATTTAAGGCACCAGCATGCAGTTGGTAGGGAAAGAAGAAAAGAAGGAAGAGAAAAACCTTGACAGGTAGGTGGTGATCCATCCATCTGAAGCCTTTCACCTAGTCTGCATGTCAGAATCTCATTACCAACCAATGTAAAGCCTGGTTGACACTGGTATCTTATTATGTCTCCTGTTTGGGAAAACAAAACAAGACAAAGCACAAACAAACAATAGAAATAGCAATTAACCAGGACTTTTAGCTTTGAAAGCATTATTGATTAATAGAGTTTCTTGCAGCCTTGTATAATGGGCTAAATCACCCCTGGCATAAACTACTTTGATTAGTCTGAGAAATGCAGTAAGTGAGTGAATGTTGTGTTGTATACTATCTGTCACTGGTTTTCACCACATTATTAGTTAAATAGTTTGCTAATTTTTCTGGGTTTGACTGATGCTATGCGAGTCATGTGCCCACATAGCTTTAAGCAATATAATTTATTGGATAACCATTATGGAGCTAAATAAATAGATAAGATCAACTGAGTAACTCATGCAATCCTTAAAAAAAAAAATAAAAGGAACTGGATTTAGTTGATAATATTTAAACTTGGCATGGTGAGAGTGAAAAATTTTCATTTTTGATTATTAAATTAATAATTCATATGTTTTTATGTACCAATAAAAGTAAAGATTTGTACATTATAGGAGTTCTCTTTGGTTTGGATTACGGTAGAGGGGACATAATCTGAACCAAAGTAGCTCTTCAGACATCTGACACCTGATCATCTAAGACATATTTCTTTGAATAATAGGTTGCAAAGTAATGTTATTAACATTTCTTAAAAGGTCAAAATCTCCTTCTCAAATCCTCCTAACTTTTAAAATTTTGATTGCTCCCTTCAGGTAACAGAATCTTAAATCTGGTAAAGAATGTACCATTGTCTACATGTTTTTTGTGGTTTTGTTTGTCTTTCTTCTACATAATACAATGTTTTATATTAAAAATAAAGAAAAAGATAGTATTTTTAAAAGAAATTAATTGGAAAGGTGTTACCATGTTATTTATATGTGATCTATGAGATATAGATGAAATTCAGGAACTATAAGGAAAGGAATGACTTCATAAAATTTTTATTTTCAATTGCAAATCTAACATATTACAGGCAAAAAAAATTGTGTGTAGTAGTTCTTTATTTTGAAACAAATGTTGGTTTTATTTTCTTTTTTATTACCTATTTCAAATTCATCATCCTCAGTTAGAATTTCAGCATTTGGAATATTTGTTGGAGGCTGGCACACCCGGAGCTGATAGGCTATAGAAAAGAAGAAATACAGTTGACTCATACTTAGACAATCAACATAGCCATGCAAGCATAAATGACTTAATAACCATATAAAAGTAATAAAAATAAACATATCTTCATTTATATTTTAAACTTAATATCATTGAAAGAAAGAAAAACATAAATTTCAGAATTAATGAAAACCTGGAAGTTGCTTCTGTGTTCTTATTGATTTAATTTGGTAAATACCTTTTCATAAATAACCTAAGAACCTTAGAAGTGGTTGCAATTTTTCTCACTTTAGTGATATCTTCTGAAAAGCAAATATTTTTTCACGTTGTCCAATTGTTGTTTGTCTTTTTATAATATTTACTGCTGAACTCTTCTGCTTTTGAAACTTTATAATAACAACAAGTTTTAGAATCCAAAAGATACTATCCAGAGACAGCATAACTAATGGACAGAAGCACTTTGAATTATTTCTCTGTAAATTAATATTTGTGGAACATATCTGACCTGCTGATGGGGTCAGAGAATAATTTCACTTTCAAACTTCTCATTTGAATCTCACAGGAAATAATTTTCTGAGTTTTGTAACCTGTGTGTAATACCCAGGCAAAATAATTAGGTGAAACAAATTATAAGAAATACAAGAGCATGCAGAAGCTATAAAGCTTTTTTTTTTTTTTTTTAGAGAACCTGTGAGAATGAGTCTGTGTTTGGACAAAGGCAAAATTTCCTTCAATCTCAATGCAATTATGGCAAAAATCCAGTCAAAGCAATCACAGCATGCTTTAATGTGTACACTGAGATTGATCAATGAGTCAAGTATGCCTGGCTTTCACTACTACATTTTAATGTAGCATTGTTTTATAGCATCTGTCAGTAGCAAGGAAACATAATCTACTCATGTCAAATGACAATTCAGCTTCAGTCATACGCATCTTTATTACTTGCTGCTCTGCTTGGAACCTTTAGTAATTAAATTGGTCAAACTTTTGTCTATCACAAACTTTATCTTTTATCCAGGTAAGATCTTTTGTTGCTGCTGAGTATCCCATATTCAGCAGCTTCTTATTCCACTCCTTTTTGTCAATTATATAATGAAGAACCAGTTAAATCAATGAGTCAGAAAGCTAACATCCTGCCTTAGGATAAAGTAATTCAAAATAAAACACACCAAGCAAACATGGAACAGCCGTGCTACTTCATTAAAAAAAAATATTACTAGAATGATAAAAAATTCATTCAATAAATAATTCATATAATTTATCTCAATGTCTCTGGTTTAGTGATATAATTCATTTTAACCTCCAAATTATCAATTTCAAATAAATATGATTCCTCTCACTGCCTTGCCTTTATTGTTATAAATTATATGAAGATATAGGAAGGATTACAGGCTCAAGGATACTAAGAGGTTTATACATCTTGACAATACCAATCCAAAACCTGTTTTAACTTTCTTCATGAATAATCCTTTACGCTTCTCAGTTTGCATCTTTATGACATATCAGAGCCCATGGTTGTGGAATGACACTGCCCACAATAGCAAAAGAAACATGTAGATCATGTTCTTCAGAGGCATTGTATGAGCATTTTTATATATGTTTAGTCATACAATGACACATTCATATATGCCAATTTATATGTTTTTAATATATTGATGTACACAAATTTTCAGTTTATCATTCACAAACTGCTACTTGCAATTTAGGTCCCCAGATTTGGAAGGAAAGTTCTGACCTCCCTCTGCCTAATCATGCTGGACATTATATTCAGTATTCACATTGCTGTTGTTTATTAGGATTTAGGTCTCTTTTATTTTGCTTTAGTTTGTTTAGATTAATGTTCCTTCAACCTGCCCTGTTCTGTCTATCTATATTCACCTTGGCCTCTATTAAGTTGAAGAGTAAGTTCTTCTAGTTCCAAAATCTGATCAAGATCCAGAAAACAGACTGTAGTCTGTCAATGTTTCCTGGAATAGTCAATCCAATAGGCATTCACAGAGGGCCTAAAACTAGCCTTCTGGATCTGTTGCCTTGTAATGATAGGAATGCAAAAGATACATGGACACAGAAGGTTTGAATGACTATAAAAAGAAGTGTATTAATTAATTAATGTATTAACAATTTGTGTATTAATACATATAAGTTTTCTTTCAGTCAGTATTTAGTTCAACAACATTTAACATTAAATAAACAATATACTTCACTATCATTGACATGTCTAAAGTAATAGTACTTTCTTCAAAATATTCAAATATCTATGAGAAATTTTAAGTAACCCACAGACATTTAGATTAAAAAGGAATTTTAGAAGCATTATAAGCAGTGAGAAGATGAGTAGCTTGAACACCAGGGTCTTGATACTACCTTCTTTGCTCATGTTACTTCACATTGTATACTCTTTTGCTTGAATACTAGAAAATTTAATATCTAGTAAAAAAAAATAGTTTGATTTCATCATTCATATTTGTCTTTCATATGCTTGCATTACAGTGGTGATGGCCAGTCATATTAATATTATGACTCTTCTTGGAATAAGTAATTTAAGTAATTTTTTTCAAAAGTCTTCTTGCTGATGTAATCTGTAGAGACAGGGAAAAAGTTCAATTTGTCACACTTACCATGGTAACTAAGTACAAAGAAGCCACTGGTAGTAAAGTCACTGTGGAACTTAATCAGAATCTGATTGGAAGTGCTATACACTGATTCCAATGCAGTGTTGCCACTAAATTGTCCAATTTGAGGAGAAGTTTGGTCTGGTCCATCCCTAAGAAAAAACAGACACAAGGAAGTTTTATTATTTTAATGTAGTAAAAATTATCTTAATTATTCTAAAAGGCATGATTCATCTAAAATCAGATAAAATAGGCATTAAGGGCTGAAACCCTTATGAAATTCTACCTTTGTATTTGAGTACACCAGGTAGTGTCTTAGAGGACCATAAAAATTTATGAGAAAGCAAAATGTTGTACTCAATCAATTTTTGGAAGCAATATTCTTTCTTTAAAACAAAAATTGCAGCAAGCTCAAATTGATTGAATTTCATAGAATCATAGTATCACCAGGTTGGACGAGATCCACCGGATCATCAAGTCCAATCATTCCCACCAATCTCTAAACCATACCACTCAGTATCTCATCTTAAACACCTCCAGGGAAGGCAAGTCAACCACTTCCCTGGGCAGTCTGTTCCTATGCCTACTGACCCTTTCTGTGAAGAACATTTTCTTTATGTCAAGCCTGAACCTCCCCTGGTAGAGCTTGAGGCCAGTCCCTCTTGTCCTGTCCCCTGGCACTTGGGAGAAGAGCACAGCTCCCTCCTCTCTACAACCTCCTTTCAGGTAGTTGTAGAGAGCAATAAGGTCTCCCCTCAGCCTCCTCTTCTCCAGGCTAAACAACCACAGCTCTCTCAGCCATTCCTCATAAGGCCTGTTCTCCAGCCCCTTCACCAGCTTTGTTGCTCTTCTCTGGACTCGCTCCAGAACCTCAACATCCTTCTTGTGGTGAGGGGCCCAAAACTGAACACAGGATTCAAGGAGCAGCCTCACCAGTGCCGAGTACAGAGGGAGAATAACCTCCCTGGACCTGCTGGTCACATAATTTCTAATACAAGCCAAGATGCCATTGGCCTTCTTGGCCACCTGGGCACACTGCTGGCTCATGTTCAGTTGGCTGTCAACCAACACCCCCAGGTCCTTATACTTCTGGCAGCTTACCAGCCAGGCTTCTCCCAGTCTGTAGCACTGTTTAGGGTTGTTGTCCCCCAAGTGCAGGACCCGACATTTGGCTTTGTTAAACCTCATGCCATTGGACTCAGCTTAGCAGTCCAGCCTGTTCAGATCCCTTTGCAGAGCCTTCCTACCCTCCAGCAGATCGACACTTCCACACAGCTTAGTGTCATCCGTAGACTTGCTAATGGAGCACTCGATGCCTCCATCCAGGTCATTGATAAAGACATTGAACAGGGCTGGATCCAGCACTGAGCCCTGGGGAACCCCACTTGTAACTGGCCTCCAGATGGAGTAAACTCAATTTACCACCACTCCCTGGGCCCAGCCATCCAACCAGTTTTCCACCCAGCTGAGTGTGCACCTGTCCAGGCCAGAGGCTGACAGTTTCCGTAGCAGAATGCTGTGAGAAACTGTGTCAAAGGCTTTGCTGAAGTCCAGGAAGACCACATCCACAGCCTTTCCCTCATCCAAGAGTCTAGTCACTTGGTCACACAAGACAATCAGGTTAGTTTGGCAAGACCTGCCTTTTGTAAACCTGTGTTGACTGGGCCTGATCACCCGGTTCTCTTGTATGTGCTTCATGACAGCACTCAAGATCACTTTGTGATCAAATTGTGATTGTACTTCATCTTCCTACCAGAAACTTTGTTCACATTTACTTATCTATGTCTTCAAATGTGGATATCAGAAAATAAATAAACCTAGTACTCATAATTTACTCCAGTCTTCTGAATTTGGACATTTCTAGGAAAATTAAGAGATGAAGGCTATTTAATTTTTAAAAGATGATGTGTGAATATTTGCCTCCCTAAAAACAAAAAAAAAACCACAAACCCCAAACTGCTAAATAGAAATAGAGTCTCTCCTTTTACAAACTCTAACAGTTTTTAAATAAGTCAATTTGGAAGAAATTAAGTAAGTGTTGCTGTAGTTTCTTATATTAATGCTCAAAATAATGATACACAAAGCTACAAATGCTAATTGTCACTCTTCAGTACTACTACTTATTGATACTGTCATAGCATAGTGCTGAACACTTTTCTTCACTGAGGAACTGAAGCACTTTATTATTATTTTTTGATTCTTAAGGCAAGGACTATGAAGCTTCATGGTCAGTGCTATCTAGAGAGAATGGTATATTGGAAAACATGAATTAGTGCAAATCACTCATTTCTCCTTGACAGAACAATGGTGTCAAGGTAGAAAAAACACAGATATATTATTTTTAATTCATATTTTGTGGGGTAATGTCACATGAAGATTAAATAAATGTCAGAAGTGTTTTCTTACCATACAGTTATGAAATCATATATTGGTTCTGTTTGAAGAACTGTGAAGTTGATGTAGATTCCATTTCCAGGTGGTACTCTTACAAGCCAGAAGCAGTCCTGGAAGTTTGGATACTCATCAGGATATCCTGGAGAGTATATGGTGCCATTCATTGCAGTTATATTTCCTCCACAGAGGGCTACAAAGAGACATTTGTTTTTAGAAAAGTGCTAGATGCTTCTTGCATTTTCCTCAGAACATTTAAAAGCCGTACTTGTAAACTCATTTGGTACACTATTACTAAATTATTTTAAATTATAGTTGTTTATAGAAAAAGAAAGATTGCACTGAGCTTTTTGCAAAGAGACATAAATATATTCTGACATTGTTCAAATTTAAAAGAAAACAAAAGTAGTTCTGATGTCATAAATACTATCAGAGCTAGAACCAAAGTAATATTTAGATACTGAGTTAAATTATTTCCTGCAGAATTGAAAACCAATTTGTTATGGCTTTGTGTAAATGTCAGCTAGAAATCAGCAGTGAAACACATTATTTGCTTTCATTTACTGTTGCAGGAAGCCAATCAAAATTATCAGGCGAGAGAAGAGATATACTGAGTTCATGGAGGCTGGGTGGGTGAAAACTAGAGAAGAATTTGAAAATGAAAATATTGTGTGCAAGATTACCTGCAGTAGGTTTGCATTTCTTGTGTTTAATTCTGGTAGACATAGTAAGAACTTTTTCTGTAATTCTTGAATAAGTGCACAGCTTTTAGACTTCATACAGTGCAAGGTGGACTGTACAGCTTTTGGACTTCCATAACTATGAATTTTGGGGAAATTTTTAGTCCAAAGTATACGATTTTGTCCACGGGGTTTCAGATGCATGTTGAATATGAAACCACCCAGATATTACAGAAGATAAATTATGTTACGGAAGACCAGTTCTGGAAAAGTAAGTAAAGCCTAGAACTGTATAATTTCCATTATTTTGCATACATTCCTCCCCACTTCACCCCAAATGAGCATGGAATGTCAATACAGATTCCCTAAGATAAGCTTTAGAGCCTCTAAGCAGTGAACATGTTGTTGGAAATACAGCTTTGATCTATAGGAAAGATGTATTGTCTCTACTTAGGTAAAGCATGTGTTAAGGTTTATACATACGCTTTGGTGCTGAACTGTAGTGTAAGGAGACTTTTATAGCTATGCCTCATCCATTTAGACTCAACAGCTAGAATACAGATTTTCTTCAGCTTTTAGTTTCACAGTCTCAAGGGGATTGGAGCAGTGCAGACTGAACTGATTTTGCAAAACTGTTTTAGGGGACTGAAGGCATGGAATGGTGACTGTCAGGCAGAGAGAGTTTTGGAAAAGGAGAGGAAACATTCTAAAAGGATGAAGCGAGGGAGATGAGTTAGGAAGGGTCAGAGAATGCTGAGGACAGGTTAGAGGGATTTTAAGTGCATGAGGATGCAAGGAGTATAAAATCATTTGTACAGAAGCCTCATTTATTGATATTTGATTCAGATTGCCTGCTTTGAGAAGTCTGAGGCATTAAATAAGCCTTAATATATTCTGCCTTAAGTAGAGTTAAAACTAAATGTGGAAATAAAGCCAAATGCAGGGAGAAATTGAAAGCCTGAAGTTTTCTGAGTGCAAGGCACTTTTTCTATAAAAGCAAAGTCACTGGAGATGTAACATGCACAGAGACAACATGCATTTCATCAGAAAGGAATGCAGCTAAATGCATCTAACCCGGTGAAGCGGGGGCTGAGACTTTCAGAGACAAATATAGCTAGACCCTGCTATCAGCAAGGATCAGCAAGGAGCATGGTACAACTCCCCAGTTAGTTTCCAGGAACACTAATTGCAGTTGCCACTTTGACAATCCTGCTCTCCAGTTGACCTGTACTCACTATAATATCATTGTATATCATTATAATACCATTATAATACTAAAACATATCACTATACCTATGCACTCACATCCTCCTTGCTTCTAAGGCAAACCACTACCAGAACAACTCCTACTGGGCAAGTACAGTTAAATTTTGGCAAGCAAAGTGAAAACATTTTCTCCACCAACTAGCCAGGCTTGACATAATGACTTCAGTCACTCAAGCTCCACCTAAATTTCCACAAATTATTATAAAAATCCAGTACAAGGTGTGGGGAATCATTGGGGAAATCCTACCATCAATACTATGCAGGGATCAATTGATGAATTGATTCCATTTTCCCTTCTAGTTGGGAACACCCCTGGTATGGTACAACTTCTAATCCCATATTACCTATCACTATCTTTCTGTACTTAATCGTATCTACATATTTTCTACGTACGTGTTACTTTTATTTACATCTGAGTGTTATTGCTACATATTTATCATTGCTTGCTGTGTTCTTATATGCAGTCAAGTATTGGGTTATATATAGGGTTGTTTGACATTTTTGCAAATACTATCTTATACACAGTCACCACAGAATCCATATTTAGTCATGAATTGTTATAATCACTTATTTTTAATAAAGTTGACTTGTTTGAACATGTACAAGTCTCAGGAATCTTATTAACTGTTTAAAGGGAATTAAATGGAGTTTCTGATTTAAACTCATCAGACTATACAAGATTAATTGTCCTTGCGAGATTGCTGCAAGAGTCTAAAGTAAAGAGGTAAAGAGTAAGACAGACAAGATTAATTGCCCTTGTGTGATTGCTCAGTGTTTACTGTACTTTGGCAAGCTGGATGGTTTATTTTCATTCTTACAAGATTTTTGAAGAAAATAAGCAGTGTAGAGCAAACTAGATAATAATTGTCCTTGCGTGATTTTTCAGTGTACCACACTCTGGTAAGTTGAGCAGTTTATTTTCATTCTTGCAAGATTGTCAGATATAGGGTTAAGCAGATTGATAACTATCTCTCTCTCTCTCCCCTCATATGTTCACTTAAAACATGACACATTTAAATACTAAAGAAAATAAAAATTTAAAACATACTGTAAATTTCTGGCACTAAGCATATACCAGAAAATCCACTTAATTTTAATGGTTTTGAACACAAGTCTTTATCTCAAATAAAATCAAGCGTAACTACAAGATAACTATATTTTTCTTTAAACAAGAAAAAAACCCCAAACCCTCAGAAACATCAGTAGCATACAACGTCAAAAACCCTTTACAAAGAAATATCATGGTAAATATCTGCACAAAACCCTATGTAATTTAAGAAATTTCTCTGGGAGCTGAGTGAAGTTAGTAGTCTGTAATCATGCAGCACACCTGTTAGATCTCCATTATCAACTATGTTGAGTTTTTTATCTGCATCTTTTCATATCACATTAAGTAGAAACAAAGAACTTCCAGCCACTGTTCAGGAATATCATCAAAAGTGATACTCAAAATAGCAATATGCTTTAGGCATCTTTAAATTTGCTAATTAAATTCTTGGTTTCACTAAGTTAATTCAAAGAATCAGAATCACCCATTCAGTAAATTATATGTCTTGATTCTGAGGCACAGAAAATGCAACTAGAGCTTATTAATAGGGGGAAGCTAAGCTGTTGAACAGTTAAGACGTAAGCCATTATCATTCCCTCAGGATACAGAAAGCGGGGTTTGAAAATCAACTGTGATAAACTGACTTCTTCCCCTTTCAAAAGACAGACAGTGTAAGTGTCATCTGTCTTTTATATGATAAGGCTTCTCCTCCTGAATTCAATATGAAATATGCCTTAATTTAGGTACCACATCTCCCAGAAATGTCTGTGGCTTACAGAATCCAGAAGTAATTTTGAGCAATGAAGCTCTAAATGTAAGTACCTACATTTAGGTAGAAGATTCAGAATGCAATACCAAAATTCAGAAAGGAAAATGATTTTTAAATTTTTTTTTTTAATTTTTTTCCACGCATTCATCTTTTTCTTGATCAGTATTGAGGATTCTATTCTTAACGCCAAGCTTTTACCAGGCCTTTAACTTGGGTCCTGAATTCTCCTGAAACTGTGGAAGATCTTTACAGCATATGAAAAAGAGCATTCAAAACCTTGTAAAGATCTCATCTTTGTGGAAACCTAGGTTTAGGCATACAGAAAACTTTACAATCAATAACTTAATTGATAAGTGTGCTGGATCTTGTGGTCCCAGGCTTGTAGGATTTTGGGATGACAGTTTTGATTATGAAATGTCTCCACTGTGTCTATGTTTTTCAAGGAAACTAACATTGCTGTCTCAATGTTGCCATAATTGTGACAAATCTAGAGGTTCCAGAATAAATTCAGTCCTCAGTTCCATAAACAGATTTTGTGGTGCACCGATACCTCTCAAAGAGATGTATCTGTTACTAAAACATCCATCCTTGTCTGTCTGAGCTATGTGCAAGCCATAGTTCCTTGAATCTGCTTACTTGCTTCAAGCATATCAGTGTTTAAAAAAAAGGAAATATTAAAAAGAATAATTTAAAAAAAATCCCATTTAGCAAAAATATACATAGAAAAGACTTCACACAACATTGACTGGAATACAACTGCATTTTATGCCACATCTGTGATTTCTTTCTAATCAGTGAGAAAGAACATAAGTGATCAGTGTTGGGAAATTCAGTATTTTAATCCTTTTTTTTTAATTCAGTGCTGAGATTTTACTCTGTAGCACCACCTAGATTAAAAAATAGCACAGGTTTTACACTCTAGACTTCAAGCTCAATATAAAAAAATAAACTTATTATCTCAGATAAGTTTACAGAGATTCCATATTTCTTTGAAACATCTCACCTTCTCTGCGAAAATTTTCATGTGCAAAATGGAATACTACCTCTGCAAAGACCACAATATAAAAATACAGGTCTCTGTAAATTGAAAAGCTGAAATTATTTCAGTTAACAGTACTTAAGGCGACTTACAAATAATGAAGGGTTCCAAGGTCACTCACAACATACCTTCGCATCTGGGGAGAGGATGATTCCAATTACGGCTGATGCCATGAAGGCAAGTCAGAGCTGAATTTCCAATTAATGTGTATCCAGGAAAACACTCAAATGAAATAGTTTGTCCCACAGTAAAGTCATTCCCAATAACAAAACCATTGCGAAATGGTCGAGGGTCAGGACAGCTTTGTAGTTGATATGCTGAAATAAATAAATAATAATAGGGAAAATATAAATAAAATACAAATTCTTATTACTTCAAAAATAGAAGTTTTTCAGTAAAATAAAAATAAAAAGTCATGAACATCCATACATGTTAAGTTCCATCATGGCGATAGACTAAATCACTGGTCCTGTACCAGGAGAAGCAATGAAAACTTTCCATAGCAATTCTGGAAATATGCATCAAAATTAAGTTCCAATTCCCAACCGCATAATGAAAACATAACGCTACAACCAAAGTTTAGATGACCTTATGTTCCTTTCTCTTTGGTAATGTGTTTGTGTGTATGTGTGTCTAAAAAAAACCCTCCTACCTACATATTTTCCGATCAGAGTCCATGAAGGAAAAAAATATTATCTCTTAATTTTAAAAAGTATGGAAGTACAGCACTAGAGAAGAAGAAAGTAGGAAGGAATTTTGAATTGAAGTTTTCTGCACTTAGATATTAAAAAAGATAAGCCAATAACGGACTCTTTTAAGATTACAATTTGCTTCCAAAAGCATCCTAAGCAAAACGGATCCCAGTTGCTGACAGTGAAAATGAAAAAGGCTATAGAAGAGTAAACTAGAAGCATGGGAAAAAACCTCTAAAAGTTCTAGAAGACTGATGTGATGCTATGACATGTAGGCCAATGTACCTCTAAAGAATGTGCAGAAAAATTACAAACAGAGAATTACAATAAATAGGATAAGCAAATCAAGTAACCTATGCTGCTAGTTGAGTGATGAGTGCAGTATTACAGAGCAGAAAAAGGCCCAAACTAAGAAGCCCTTTCAGACTAAATAGGAGCCTAAAACATAGGAGGTGGGATCTAACATGTTTGAAACAACCAAAAGCCCTGAAGTTAAAGGCATGGCATATAGCAACAACATGCAGTATTGACAAGCAATGACCTTACCAAGACTGATAGGGTAGAGACTTCCATGTGAGAAAGAAGCACTGATTCTCAGAAATTAAAATTAAGCACCATAAAGGAAAAGCATAATCAGGACAAAAAAAGTACTACGGGATGCTCATAGGTAGAAATTAAATAAATATTTATTTGCATTACTGAGATGCTTCTACAAAAGTCTGAAGAGGAAAGTGATAGTGAACAGGAAATGCTGAATAAAATTAGAGAAGCTACAAAAAATATGACAAATAGTAGTAGTGGAATACCCAAACATCTGCCTCAGCAGGATGACTGGAAGAAATAGAATTGTGAATGGTGGAAATAATTGTTCCCTAGAACAAGAGCTGCAAAAAAAAGGTGTTATTTCAGACCTGAACAATTTTGGTACTCAAGCCTTAGTTTGAGAAGTATTCACAAGAGACCTGCTCCTTAATAGCATTCATAATGCTGTTTGATTGTACTGGGAGGGAGCAAGTCAAATAAACCCAGCACAAGGATGTTCAGTTTTCTGGAAATTATTAAAGAATGAGGCATTGCAGATTTAAATCTGCTAATTGGCACTACTTTCAAAGACCACGTAAACCATGTTCTACAATTTAGAATAAAAAAAAAAACAACAGACGACTAAAGTAGTTCAGAAAAATGCCTGTGAGATTCAGCAATAAAGTTAAAGAAGCTTCAAAAATGGCATTTAACTAATGAAAGTCTCTCATTCTGAAAAACTGGAAAAGATAGCAGGACAAATTTAAAGAGAAAATACAAAGAGCAAAAGTAATTTGAAAAATGTCTTGCAGAAAACATCTCAGCAGGTCATAAAAAAATTGACAACATCAAAGCCAGAACTCAATTAGAGAACTGGTGGGACAATTCATAACAAATGAGAAAAAAATGTTTTATGGATTAGGATGCCACAGAGAGAAAAAATTCTATAAATTCTTTGTATCTGTCTTTACTGCTGCAGATGATGTAGAGATTTCCAAACAAGCTGTGGTGTTTGTGTTACACAGGTCTAAGGCACAAGGTCAATTTAAAGTAAATAAAATGTACTACGTGAAATAGGTAAGGCAATGGACCAGAAGCAAATGGTTTTAACCCAGAATAGCTGCTGAATCAAGATATATATCATATCAATTCATGATCTGATCTTGGGAAGTGTTGATTTCCCAATGTAAATCACATCTACCTTTAGATGGTATCCTTGAAACTAAAAATCAGTGAATTTGACTTCTGTACCTCATTATATCACAATAGTAATTATAATCATGAATAACTTGTCTGAGCACGTGGCTAACATAGTTTCTTGGGAAAGGGGTTGGGGGCAATATGACTGAAGTTCTCAAATATTGTGAAGGCAGTGGAAAGCCTGAATATGAAATAGTCACCAAATGCCATAGTAACAGAATTACCAAAATGATTACTGTTTCTATTAATAGCAATAATAGTATACACTCTTAAGTCTGTTGCTGCCCTCTTAGCAGTAGATTTTAAAGTTCTCTTGCTCCTACAAATTGTATCATATTCCAAATAAGAAGTGGATAAAATCATAGCAGGCAATTTAAGTAATAAACTGACCTGACATTTTCTACAGTGACACTTCCAGAATGTCACATAGAGTTCAAGTCAGTTTGGACTTGTTACTGCTGAAAAAGTAATAGGCAACTGTTTTAAAGAAAATACTTTTTGAATAATAATCTTTTGATGTTATTCATATAATGAAAACTGCTATACATGAAAATATACATTTGACTTCTCGTGAACAGTAGTGACCTTATCCCTTTTAAATAAATCTGCAATTATATAAAACGAATTATGATCTTTCAGTCTTCACCAGTTCATCATGACCAATTTGGGTACAACAGAACAAGAACCTTCCAGTAATGTTGCCAACTAGGAAATAAAATGGATTATGAGATTTCTGAGTAGACATTATTCTATACTAGTCTACAGTATTCTAAAACAATATTTAAATCTTGCCCTCCCAGAACCCAAGATAAAAAAACACCAAGATTCCAGTATGCTTAAGATGATCAAACAATAGAGATGATTACTTTGTAAAGCCATGCAATGTAAATTAATATGCCAACCAAATTCAGATATGGAATATTATCTGTTTGCCTATATTTGGACTGTTTTTTTTAAAGAGAATAGACAATTACTTTTCCTTTTGCATCTTAATTTCATCTATTCTTTGGTTTGATCTTCATGAGTAAGACTTCAGTTTGAAACGCATAAATCTTTTATTTCATGTTTATCTTTTAGGAGTGCCAGAAAAAGAAACAGCTTTTAAAAGCCAACATTTTCTCACACAAGAATGTCAAAATCTCACCTTGATATACAATATGAAATCCTTGTTTGTTCTGTGAGTAATCGCTGTGAAAGTATAGACTGGTTTCATGAGTTGTGCTGAAAAGAGAGGCTGGTAGCTGAGGACCACTTAGTCTCCCAATAACAGTGCTAGTTTCTGTAGATCCACTCCTAACTTCTAAATAATCATGTATGGTCTCCGTTGAGAAATTCACAAATTGCAAATGGACACCTGAAAAACATCATCAGTAAATAAATCCACCAGTCTCAATATCAGGAAGGAAAATAAAGTACATACATTTTACATTGATAACAACAAAAATAATGTAGCCAGTTTAAATGTATGTACTCTGTTCGTAGACAGAGTCCATGGAATTTAGTCTGAAGTATTCTTTCTACTCATGCATTACTAATTCTGAAAGCCCAACAAGGTAAGAAATGTTGACCTTGAAATACTGGCATGGTCTAAGGCACTGAACTGGAGATTATTTGTACAACATTTATTGGTAGATTGTTTTGCTACAGGCACTAGAGCAGAGATTCCTCTGCAGCCTGTGGTGAAGGCGATGGTGAGACAGGATGGTCCCCTGCAGCCCTTGGAGGTTAACAATGGAGTAGATAGCCACCTGCAGCCCTTGGAAAACTGCAGGCTGGAGCAGGTGTACGCACCCAAATGAGGTTGTGACTTGTGGGAAGCCTGTGCTGTAGCAGGCTCCTGGCATGACCTGTGGACCCCTGAAGGAGGTTTGCTGACAGGACATCCATCTACAGGAAGTGTCAAAAGGAGGATCTAGGGAACTACAGTCCTGTCAGCCTGACCTCAGTATCAAGAATGATCATGGAGTGGTTCATCTTGAATGCACTCACCAGGCATAAGCAGGGGATCAGGCCAAACCAGCATGGATTCATGAAAGGTAGGTCCTGCTTGACCAATCTGATCTCCTTCTATGACCAGGTGACCCATCTAGTGCATGAGGGAAAGACTATGGATGTTATCTATCTTCACTTCAGTAAAACTTTTGACACCCTTTCACACAACAGTCTCCTAGAGAAGAATGCTATACTCTTTGTTGGATAAAAAAGCAGTTGAGCCTGGAGAGTTGTGGTGAACAGAACTAAATCCAGTTTGTAGCCAGTCACAAGCGGCGTCCCCCAAGGCTTACTGTTGGTGCCAGTCTTGTTTAATATCTTTATCAATTGTCTAAATGAGGGAACTGAGTGTTCCCTCAATAAGTTTGCAGATCACGCGAAATTGGACAGAAGTGTTGATCAGCTTGATGGAAATAAGGCTCTACAAAGGGATCTGGACAGACTGGATCAATGGGCTGAGGCCAATTGTATAAGGTTCAATAAAGAAAATTGCTGACTCCTGCACATGAGGCACAACCACATGCAACACTGCTGGCTTGGAGAAGAATGGGTGGAAAGCTGCCCAGTGTAAAAAGGACCTGAATGCGCTGATCGACGGCTGACTGAACATGAGCCAGCAGTGTGCCGCAGTGGCCAGGAAGGCCAAACATCATCCTGGCTTGCGTCAGAAATATGTGGCCAGAAGGAACAGGGAAGTGACTCTCCCTCTGAACTTGGTACTGGTGAGGTCACACCTCACACACTGTGTTCAGTTTTGGACCCCTCAGTCAAAGAAGGATGTTGAAGTGCTGGTAAAGGCTTTGTAAAATAGATGTAATGAAGAGTGACTGAGTGAACTGTGGTTTAGTCTGGAGAAGGGGAGGCTGAAGGAAGACCTCATCACCCTCTACAACTATCTGAAAGGAGGTGGTAGCAAGATGGATGTTGATCCCTTCTCCCAGGTAAAAAGTGATAGGATGAGAGGCAGTGGTTTTAAGCTGCACCAGGTTAAGACTGGATATTAGGGGGTCTGGGATCCAGACAGGGGTGCCAGGCAGAAACAAGGGATCTGCAAACACATATGTGCTTGTGAACCTAAAAAGTGGTGTGTGTATGTGCCTGCACTGGTGAAATTCTATCTTTTTCAGCCCAAAATGTTGAGGGGATTTGGGTTTGCATTTGTGTTTTATGAGGCCTGTATGGAAGGAAACACCTTCCCTGTGGTAGTCCAATCATGTTAGCATTCTCTGTAGGTGTATTTCTATGGTCAACCTCGTTACTGCTTGAACATGCAAGTGGAAAAATGGCAGCCATGTCCCTTAGCCTGAGCAGAGACCTGAGCATGAGGATGGGCTCCAGTGGCTGGGCAGGAGGATCCTAGGCTGGAGCGGCTGGAGGAGGTAGCTGTACCCCTTACAGCACTTGATATTTTTTGAGTGACAAAAAGGTAAATGGTATTATCTAACCATTATTCAGTACTTCTTCCAGTAAACATGCAGTTCAACCATTTAATTCTTATACACACACTGTGCCAGATGATGATGTTGCCAACAGAAATTTCTGATTATTTGATTCAGTAAGGACCAGGAAGGTAGCTTATTATCCATTAGCAAGCTATCTCTCCTTATCATGTTATGTATTACAATCATTATGTGGCAGGACAAGAAGAAAATGATCAGCAGTTGAGTAGCTACAAGGCTCTTTTAAGCATTTTCCTGCTTAAGTATATTGCTATATGTTGCAACAAAGCAGGATTCTTATTTTGTCTGGACTTAGTACAAATATGGAAAAATAATTGAGTATTTTTATTAAGAAGATGACTGAGTCCCAATGATGTTTCTGTCAAAGACAATCAACATGATTCCATATAAAACTGAAAAGAGAAGATATAATGTCAGATTAATTATTGAAAAGTCATGAATAATTTTGTAACTCCTGAGCTGTAATAGCTAAATAGTGTTTGTCATTGTATTTTAGAGCTTCATCCCCAGATACCATGTAAAGTTTATGAATGGTTTTCTGAAGCATGTAACATTTTATATGCTACAGGAAATAAGGTTAGCACATAATTAAATTACTGCTACCATGGTCACTTCTGTCTCTCTTCACCTAAAGATAGACTGCACGTGACAAGAAAGCTTCTGGTTATAAGTATTATTACTTGACTTAACCTGACTTCCAAATATCAACATCTTAGAGAATTCAGTTCTATACAAACTTTGCTCTTTCTCTATCCATGACATTCTAGGATTGGCCTTTTATTTGATCCTGTGAACCAAACCTTGTCTGAAGTTTAAGCTGTCATTAATAACTGATAACTCATACTATCTTACTGACAATCTTTTTTATCACTTTGTTTGATACAAAAAGAGCTCTAGTGTGTTTTTGTTCATTATTTTGCTATCTGTACTCCACACTTTTTCGCTCTCATTTCCTGAACCTTATCAATCTTCGAAAGCATTAATCCTTTACTGAGCCTGTAGTACCTGCCTCTACTCATCTCAGACACCTGTTTGTAAGAAATTTTTTTTCAATGGCTATTTTTTCAGTTTAGGCACACGTCTTGAATAAGTATTTCATACATTCATCTATAAAATCTAATCATAAATCTCAGAAAGAAGAGCAAAAAATCGTGTAAAATGCTGTTGTAATTTGATTGAAAAAACCACAGTGTCATTGCTTTAGATTACACCATTAGATAACACAAAGTGAAACGATTTATGATCCCTAACTTCTAACTGAGAAAAAGTCTTGTTGGAAACACTAAAATAAGTGAGAGATTATAAAGGCTTTCCAAGATGGTGGTTTTGACTTTTTCTGATACTGCATGGAAGAATTAGATGTATGTGCCTCCACTGGACTAGAACCACAACATCACTAAAAACAGTTTTAGCCATAACATTTTCAAATGATATTTTTTTTCAATTTTACAATTAAATTTTACTTTAATTTTCAATTCATTTTTAATCGTTCCTGTTTAGAAATGGTTAAAAATATCAAGCACATTTCAATCTGTGTAGTTTTAGTTTTCTTCTAGTAAATGGGGCATATAGTTTTTTAGCATGGAATCTGAAGATTCCAGAAAGCATAATGACTAATGATGAAACACTAGAAGATGTCACATCAAGCTGTATATCATGTAGGTAATGGAGGAATTATAGTATTTATATTGTTTTTATAAAGTGCTAATAAAAAAATAAATCATTGACTGCACTATTTAGACTTTTGAACAGAGTGCAAACATTGTGGATAGCTTCTGTGTGGAAATCCCTATCCTGACATAATGTACTTCCACATATAAATTCTCATAAATCCATGTTAGTGAATGTTTAATAATACTCAATTTAGACAAACCATGTATAACAATTGGATTTAATTTAAATGATAAATGTGTCAGGTTCATGGGATTTTTAATCAAAAAGATGATAGAATTGATTTTATAAAGAGGAGAGAAAGAATCTGAAAAAAATGCAGAAGGGAAAACTAATTGGGATGTCACGTTCAGTTACTGTGGAAGACACAGGAATTCTGCATCATCAAGCAAACAAGACAGTAGATGGTTATTCTAAAATAGAAAACACTGAGGCACATCTGAGAAAACAGCATGCTGTTCAAATAGCACATAAAATAACCCTCCAAGTGCACGTGCTCCTGTAGAAGTGTCACAAGTATAAACTAGACAGGACAACTCTATTAGACAGTTTTGAACACTGACTTTGCAATAATAGGTAGATAGGTTCCATCCAAAGTTACTCAATGGATTAGTCAATGCTGATATTACCTATGAAACATCATAGTGAATGAGAGAAGTTCTGGTGAACAGAAAATTTCAGAAGGTATATCCACCTTTAAGACAAGAAAGGACCTGTACAATGGCAACTGCAGGTTCACTGTAGTCCACAGAAAGATTATATGACTTGTTTAACTGAAGGCAACTTCCAAATATATAAAAGATAAAAAGGGACTCAGGATTCACTATCAGAAAATCAACCATTATTTCCTTCTATGACAAAACTGAAAAAGGGAGAATGGCAGAGATACACTCCTTCTGCTATGAATTTTGTCAATTCTCTATAGCACGTGCAAGCTGTACATGTATGAACTTGATGAATGGAGAGGAAGTAGGTTAAAAATAAATGAAACATCAAAGCTCCAAGTGTGACAATCAGTCACTCAATATCCAGATGGTAACCAGTATAAAGTACATTATTCTATGGGTTGATTTGTGAGCTTATACTATTTAATGTCTTCATGAGAGACCTGGATTATGAGAATGAATCCTCAACAAACTGAGGATACTAAAGTAGGGGATGTGGTTGTTAACACCAAATGGCACAATTTCTGTCCAGAGAAATACTGAAAAACTTGAGGCAGGCATAAACCTTCTTCACCCCTCTGCTTCCCTCCAAAGCCTCCAAACTTTGCACAAGAAGTACAAAGTTCTGCACCTGGACCACAACATCCTTATCTGTGGCTGGCAATTAATTAGGTGAGTAGCTGCCCTGCTGAGAAAGATATGCTATTTGTAGTAGACTTCCTCTAGTGCTACTGACAATTTCACTTTGAATGGGAGGCTTGCCAGCCTTGGGAGGCTTCTAGTGGTCCAGGAACATTTCTATGTTGCTGTGATATTCACCTAGGATATGTAAAGAAGCTTAATGATGAAATTATTAACTCAAATGTAGTTTTGACTTCTTCTAAACTGATGCTGACTTGTTTTAAAATATTCATGATAGTTATTTATTTTTTTTTAGTTTAAGAACTTACAAAAAGAAATCAAGTTTTTTAAATTACAAAATTGTGCTTAATACTAATTATGCATATTGCAGAAAATATTATATTAAGTGAAAAACCAAGAACCTTGTACCTTTTTTTTTATAATCTACAATCTCAAGGTGTTGATAAATTCTTTAAATTAATTATATTTTTTCCAGTATAAATAGTCACAATATTTTAAAATCTATGGTCAGTATTTTGAATCTATAAAAATCCTCAACAAATTTAATCCATGAAATGACACGTACCAAAACCAATAGGCAGCTTTATTGTCCATGTGCAATCCAAACTGCTAGGATAGTTGCCGGGAAACCCAGGGCTGAGGATCACTCCACTGAAGTCTGACATGCCACCACCACATTGTGCTGCAAAATAAAGAAAAGACATTTTTTTCAGAGGATAGAATGAGATAAAAATTAATCCAGAACATTGAAGATACTTCCAACATTAATAATACAAAGAGGTTTATATTTGAAAAATACACAAACATTCCTTTCTAACTAAATATCTGTAAGAAAATAATTTATGAGTAGGTACTTTACATATATCTGTCTTCTGTGAGTTTTCATACTAACAAAGAATCTATATTTACTCTATCTACGTGAACCACCCTTGTGAAGAAGCAAATGGCACTCATGCCAACATTGACACAACTCCATGTTAGTGTGTAAAGGAGCATCTGAATAATATAATAATGTATTTTTAAGAGATTCTGTACTGAAAGCATTTCAAAATGACTTTTTAAAACCGCATTTCAATCCTTCTATTCTAAACAGCCATAGAAAATGCACACACTTATATATATCCAGAAATTGAACTAAATCCATATTTAAACTTCTTTTTTAAGTAATAAAGTAACTTACATTTGAGGATGTTTATGTTAAATGAAAAATTGTTTACCCGTTATGTCTGATTAAAAGTTGCTAAATCCTTTAAAACAGTGATAAAAATTATTAATGGAAAAAAAGGAAAACAAAAATACTTAAAATTTCAGCACAGCATCTTTTTCTTCAGAATTTGCCATTGAGCAGTGCAATTATTGTATCAGACTTCCAAGGCATATCTTAATGCATGACAATGGAATCTAGAGATTAACTACTGAAAAAAAACAATCTTACAAATATTTAAATCTTGTTGAATAAAGTCTAAGTTGAGAGAACTCAGTACCTCATAGGAGTTTTTTTAATAACTCTCAGGATTAAGAACAGGATTAACTGAATTTATAATCTGTCTTGAAGAAAAACAAAGTTCTAAAATCTTTAATGAGATCTGCATCATCCTATTTTTCATACATTCAAGATTACAAATTCAGGTAACTTTTATGGTTAGGAATCCAAACAAAAAGACATTTCTAGTCAGTAAAAGTGAATGGAAGGGGAAAGAATTTTACATCCCCCACTTTTTCATCATATAATGAGAATATACTTAAATGTACATCAGATGTTTCATTTGGGCTTCTGCTAAGATACCACTGTTTCTTCTGGTATTAAAATGATCATGTATATATTTCAATTTAAAAAATAGCGTATCCTCTTAAATTAGGCAGAAATGCCTTATGTTGACTATGTTAGAGATGAAAATGCAATGCTACTTTTATTTTAGTATTTTCTATAATATTCATCACTCTGCTGTAGAAATTATTCGTAAATAAATTGACTATGTTTGAAAGCGTCTCTGAAGGTCTCATCGCTGATAGTGAATTGATGATGGATTCTGATTAGAATATATTTCATTCTTTCTTCTGATTGGATGTTTCAGAAAAGCTTTATCAAAATAAGCTTGAAGTATACTTTGAAAATCTTCAGCTTAATTTGACCATTTTTAGTTTTGATTATGTTTTTCTAATTCTCCCTATTCTTTCCTCTATACATATGTCTTAATTTTTAGTTCCCTGGCTTTCTCATTCTGGCATATTTATGAAGGTTTATGTATGCTGAACATACCTAAACATATTGGTATAGGATAATTCCATCTTCTTACTGGTCCAGGCATACAGGTGATATGTGAATGTCCCTAAAATGACACAATATTTGTTGATTAATATACTAAAAATCCCAAACCCACAATATATGGTACATCAATAGTATCACAACAAAATAATTTATAATTTAAAATACGATAAAATACATAGAACTCATGAAGTGTAACATTTATGTTGTACACTGTAAATTGTATCATGCCTTCAACATAATAGAGAAGACTGTAATCTTAACTATGTGACTTTTAGCCCAATAAGGAATGTCTATGGTCTTAATATTATTTCCAAGAATATAACAGCATCCAATTGAATTGTGTAACAGCAGATTTAGTATAAATCAATGGTCTAGGGAGTGTCTCAAGTGGAATCACAGAATCACAGAATCACAGAACAACCAGGTTGGAAGAGACCCATCGGATCATCGAGTCCAACCATTCCTATCAAACATGTCCCTCAAGACCTCATCCACCTGTCCCTTAAACACCTCCAGGGAAGGTGAATCAACCCCCTCCCTGGGCAGACTATTCCAATGCCCAATGACCCTCTGTGTGAAACACTTCCTCCTAATCTCCAGCCTAAATCTACCCTGGTGGAGCTTGAGGCCATTCCCTCTCGTCCTGTCCCCTGTCCCTTGGGAGAAGAGCCCAGCTCCCTTCTCTCCACAACCTCCTTTCAGGTACTTGTAGAGAGTAATTCAGTTTTAGATTTGGTTCTACAGTGTAACTGTACAAGTTTTTAAAAATATTTTGAAGATCTTTCCTGTAGGCAAACAGATTCCTGCAAGCTTATCAAGAGTCACAACTCCTTAAGAGTTCAGTGTCTGTTTGATATTGACAGACGCAAATGTAAGTATGTTAAAATACTAAAAGACACCATTTGAAATTGGAAACTTGGCTTACCTGAAGAGAATAACCCTGATCACACTGGAAAGACACCACATCTCCGACCATGTATCTGTCTCCAATTCTGATTCCACTGCTTGGTGTTTGTGGTTCAGGACAAGAGTCCAAACCTATAGCTGTGAAAAATTGAGAAGTCAAGATGTTCTAAAGAATATAAAATCTGGTGCTTTCATGTAAGACTTCTGTGTATACTTTAGATAGCCATACTTAATTGATATGTTTTAGGAAGATCTTGGATACCAGAACTTTGTCTGTGGACAAGCAAGCAGCATATTATTTTAGGATAACATTTATATAAATTGTATATATAACTTCTTTCCTGGTAAAAGAAAAATAATTATTGGGATGACAGCAAGTGTTTCCCAGCACTCTGCAGCCTCAACTCAAATTATCCTCTAAATTCCCACTCTGTCCTGGCTAAGACTCATTCATTTCCACCTCCACTATCACTACAATTACATTCTACTAAATTCAAACTAGGACAACTCCTACTTTCTTTTCCTATCATCCATTCCACAGGATGCAGGCCAATACCATTTCAAGTGCAAAACACAGGAAAACCAGTGCGAAGTATAACTGCTCACCAGCATTTGGTCCTTCATGAGTCTAACACACATTCCATTCATGCACATAAACACAGGGTAAGTATCATATTTACATCAAATTCCACCTAATCTTCTATTTACAAGTATCTAGGTAACTCTTATGTTGCAATGGAAGTCAGTTTGCCAAGAGAATATATGCTTTTTCTCACGGTAATCAAGAAGAGAATCAAATAAAATAAATACCTCTTCATTGTATCTAACCAGAAATGTCTATGAATTTATGAATATAAGTAAAATTAAGCATAAGCAGCTCAGTCACTCTCTTTGTCTACCCAAAGAATTATACACTAATATGGTAATAGAAATATTTTATAGATTCAACAATGGCAGTATTCCAATATATTATCAACTTCTTCATGTTTAACAGTTACAAATATAACATCACTTCATGTAAGAATCTTATTAAGGTTTGAATACTCTTTAAAGACTCTTACAATGATGTATTTTTATACTATATGAAAGCTCAAAGCTAACAGAAATTCTAAGGAATTTATAAATCTTATGTATTATTTATTTTCTATAAGGCATTTTTTGTGTATCAATAATAGTTTTCACTACTATAGTTTCAAAATAACATGGTATTGAAAAAATGCCAAAAAAAAAATTGAACTACTGGAATTTAGAAAGTAGATATTAAACTGATAACCTAGTTTCCAGTATTTGTTCTCATATATATATTGAATACATGCAATTTTATATAACACTGTATTAAAAGAAAAAATAAAACTGTTTTTGGTAACATTATTGGATTCTACAGTCTGTTCATACTAGTAAAACTCAAGTATCTGACAGTATAATCTTCCTCCTCTATAATTCAATTCTAAATTGGAAAAAAAAATATTAAATGCCTTTGAAGTCCTTATCTTCTCTGCTGAGGACAGTACTGAGAGGCAAAAAAGTATTCTTTACTGCAGATACCTGTTTAAGGGAATCAGAAATAATACAGGTCCACAAACTGAGCAGTTATACTCAGTAGTTTCTATCACTGTTGACTTTGTGATTTAATTTAAAAAAAAAAATATATTTCAATATTAAGGAAGTCACACAATTTAGCAACAAGGTGTTCTCCATAGTATTCAACAACAGCTCACATCATTTTGCGTGCAAAGTAATGTTGCTACTTTGAAAAATTTGATATATTTCAGGGCTCTCCTCTACAGATTCAGAGAAGAGGATGTAATGTTCCTTTGTCTATGGTAACAATACTTTTTATACATTCATCCCACACTATTCGCCTAATGATCTCATATTTGCTGTGTAGACAATGATGTATGATTTGGCCCATTTGTACGTAACAGATTATTTTGATCTTTCAAATTCTTGTTTTCTCTTCTCTAAATACAAAGAAAAAGAAGACCAAAGAATCTGTTTTGAAAATGATTGATATGGTTGGAGTTGATCTCAAAGGCCTTTTCCAACCTAATGATTATATAATTCTATGATTCTATGTCATGTCTTTTTATGAGTTTTAAATATATATTGAGTGTTATAGAAATCATATATAAGGCAATCTGTCAAACTCAACTATTCTCAACGAAGATTACAACTATTAATAAAGTGTAATCAATTACCTAATTAGAAAAAAAAAAAGTTAGAAAAAATGAGGACTGATTTAAGACCGATTCCGGCATAAAACACATAAACATCATGTATGTCTTTAACAAACCATTCTATGATGCTCTTGACATATTTCAGTTGATGCAATATATTTTCATATCTAAGGTGTCCATTGGAATACATAAACTGCACGTTTTGTGTATAATAAGAATTAATACATTCACCAAAGAAGTAAAAATATGATAAAAAAAGATTATTTAGAATATCACTATTCAGTTTTGGAATATGAATACTTAATTCCTTATGTCAAAGTAACATTTACTTAGTATTAAAATATTTCTTCATCAATAAAGTACCTTTTGTTTTGTATTTTGTATTTGGACAAAATACAAAAAAAATGTGTATTTGTATTTTGCATCAGTTCAGAAGATGAGCTAGACTGGAGACTGTGAAAAAAAGCTTTCATAAATGATGAAAAAATACATTGGAAATGAGGCAGAATAGAACCTTCTTACACAAAACCATTGTTAAGAAGAAAAAGTAATCATTTTGGCACAAGAGGTGTACTTCCCCTCAGACTCATGTCTCCTAGAAAACATGACATAATCTTGGAAGATGCACTGCATATCTTTATGGCTAAATCACTTGAAAACTGTTTAAAATAAATATCTAACTCTGATGTGTTTTTCAATGAGAACTGTGCACTGCTACTTCAAAGAATAAGATTATAATTTATCTGACTCCTTGTGATTACCTCTGTCAGTATAGACTCCAGTGAAAGGCAATGAACATACAAATTGTCATTTAGCACTATCTCTTTTAGGTAAAGTAACCACACCACCACTTGATGGAACATAGATTGACTTTAGTCATAGAGTGGAATGTGGTGGTGCAGCTCCCCAACTCTACACTACTCTGCAACATATGCCAGGTATGTTAAGGGACAAAATTCCTATTGTATCCTTGCATTTATACAAGTGCAACGAGTTGGAGCAATGAGGCACTCCCTAACCATACTTGGAACTACTGCTGCCTGATAGAGATAGTGACCAGGGATGATCAGTAACTCTGTGACATCCCAGGAACTCCTGCTGCTGGGATTGTAGCCCAAGCAGAATGAAACTAGAACTTTACAATCTGAAAAGCAGTGAACTGAAATTCAGACTTCTTGAGACTCACTGATCACCTGTTGATGAATGCTGATGCTTTAGAAGTGAGTAATTCACTCAGCTCAAGAAGAGAGTAATTTTTGCTGAAGAATAACTTCTGTATGTTTGTATATCTATGTTTCTGTGTGTATGTGATTTCATTTAGGAAACCCTGCGGTAAGACTCATTTGACCTTGCCATTCTCTAATCTTTAATTAAGTCATTGTTTCAATTGTGATTCCATTGAATTGTTTCATTAAACAGGCTGATGATTAGGTGCTCTTATGAATCACAAAACCTAATCTTGTGATCTACCTCAAAACTACCAATAAGCCTTAAATTGATTCTAAACCAAAGCCACGTAGAAAAAAAAATATATACAAGAAAGTCTTGAAAAACTAATCATATTTTTAAAAGCAGAAAGCATTGTCTGAAAGTGAGAGATGACCAGCACAACTGAGAGGAATTAACTGTGTTTTGACTGATGTGTTTTCTGGACAAATTTCAGTAGAAATACAGCAGCAATGTCAGTTCTGACAAAATCCTGACAAAAATTCCAGTGTCTCCATTGCAGAAACCTGCAAGAAACAAAAATCCAGAAGATACACAAGATACTGTTTCTATTGTCTTCCTTCCATCAGCAATGAGAAAGGTCTGCCCCTTAGCTAAAACTTATGTATGAAATTCATGATTCAGTTCAAAGCAGAATTTTCCATAGTTTCTTCTTGAAAAAAAGATTGAACTACAGATGAGAAAAGAAAAAGTCATAAAACTTTCTGCTTCACAGGTAACATAGACATTGTTAGTGAGTAGTAGGGAATTACAGTCATGGATATACGAACTTATAATGCTTCTGCCTAGGACCCAAGATCCACAATAAGTGGTAAAGTAAAGGGTTTTATTATTATTAGCTTTGGTTAGACTGTAGGCTGATTGTCCATTAGTGGCTGAAAGCATTAGCTGAAGTGTTGACGTACACACTCCTATTTAGTTTTGCACTATAGCAATCAAGATTACATGCTCTGAAGCCATGCTTTATTTCTGTGGTGTGAGCCAGGGAGCGACAAACAAACAAAGATGCCTAATGCTTTACAACTTTCCACATTTATTTGACAAACTTATTTCATTGTTTCGCAATTTGAATCATATTGATTTAGTTACAATGTGCTTCTAATTTAAACTTCAAATTAATCTTGACAATATTTCCTATTTTATTTTTCTTGTTAACAGTTTATTTATTGTGTATTCCACATATTTTATGCAATTATTAGTTACTTAATCCTATTCTGTACTTTCAGTTTCACAAACTTACTTCAAAAATTCCTACACATGCACAATAATTTATGGGGTTTTTTAGCATGTGTCTTTATAAAATATATCTGATATCACAGAAAATCTTAATTCAGAAGTCACAGATTACTCTTCAACCACAATTCATTACTTGTTGCAATTTTTTGTCTTTAAAGTTTACATTTGCTTCCAATTAAGTTTATAAGTTTTTACATTGCAATTTTATCACTCCATCCCAAAGTCTATATGATGTTTTAATCTATCATCTGCATGTTAGATGTTAATTAATCACTAATGTTATAAAATGGTATATTTCACTGAGCTACTGGTTAACTGTGAGTACTGGAGAACATCAATATTCTTTCCTGAATGACAAATTTTCAGCACATATTTTGGGTTTATACACTCACACAGAAAATATATGATATGTATACAGATGTACACATATATTCTTCTATAAATCCATACATATGCATATAAATATTGTTCTTGGCATGGAACAATACTCTAAAATTATTTAGAGGTGAAAGTTGTATACTAGCAGTACACTACGCATTTCTATTAAACTGCACATAGATGGATTTTAGCTCTCACTGGATTCAGACTCACGTTACTTTATTTTCACAACTTCCTGCAGGTTTTTTCCCCCCTCTGAAGCCATAAGCAGCTGACATAGTATTTCCATTTCAAATAAATGGCAGGATAATTCTAACCTATAATTAATGTTTAGTTATAGACAAATAATCAGGCAGCAGTTTCAAAAGGCAATGTTCTCTGACTGGCTAATCCATCAGAGTATGGGTTTTGCATCTTGTAAAATCAAAAGGAAATAAATGTGACACAATTATGCTGATCAGACAAAAGAACCAAGATGAGTAGAGAGAACTGTAGAGGTGGGAAGAAAAAACACAAACATCTGTGGCAGCATTAATGATTGCCAGAATCCTTGCCAGTCTGTTAAGTCAATCTCATTCATACAGAAAGTATGTTTATAGTTATAGCTTTCTCCATTAGTAAGGTACTTTGCAATAATGAAAACAATATTTAAATAGTTCTGCTGTGTTCTCACTAACCTGTAAGCATCTAGAAGTTAGTTTAGAAGCAGGGTTGTTTTTTCCAGTTTAGGCTTTCTCTCCTTTTTGCTCATATCTAGTCTGAACCTCCCCAGCGGAGCTTGAGGCCATTCCCTCTTGTCCTATCACCTGTCACTTGGGAGAAGAGGACAGCTCCTTCTTCTCCACAACCTCCTTTCAGGTTGTTTTAGAGAGCAATAAGGTCTCCCCTCAGCCTCCTCTTCTCAAGGCTAAACAGCCCCAGTTCCCTCAGCCGCTCCTCATAAGACTTATTCTCCAGCCCCTTCACCAGCTTCGTTGCTCTTCTCTGGACACTCTCCAGAGCCTCAACATCCTTCTCATGGTGAGGGACCCAGAACTGAACACAGGATTTGAGGTGCTATCTCACCAGTGCCGAGTAGAGGGGGTAGAATAACCTCCCTGGATCTGCTGGCCACACTGTTTCTGATACAAGCCAAGATGCCATTGGCCTTCTTGGCCACCTGGGCACACTGCTGGCTCATGTTCAGCTGGAGTTAAATTCATTTATCACCACTCTCTGGGCACGGTCATCTAACCGGTTTCCTACCCAGGAGCGTGTGCACCTGTCCAGGCCACAGGCCTGGTATTAGGACTGTCACATGAGCATACCTGCATTTACTCCTGACTGCTCTATGATTAGAAAAGCTTTTCAAAATACAAAACCAAATTACAGGTGAAAATACAACAAAATAAACTTCACAGTATCTACAGTCCAGGTTTCTGGCTTCATCTTGCTCTCTTGGACTCAAATGGGAATTTTACCAATTAAATTAAATTAACAGTATGTAGCTGATTATGTGTAATAGAAGTGATTAATCCCTTCATATAGTTTAGGTACACCTGCTGCCTAGAAACAGTAAGCAATCTTAATCATTTTAACATTTCTGTATTACCTGTATACTCAAGATGAAATCCAGCAGCTGAAACACTGATATCAGACTGAAAATTTAGGTACAGGTTATTTGATGTGCTGTTGAGAAGTGGAGGTATGGTTGTTCCTGAAAAGAGAAGTCAAAGTATCATTGTGAAGTACATAGTCCAAACTAAACCCATACATAACCGTGTGTGTGTGTGAAATAAAAAGAAAAAAGGAAAAAGAGAAAGGGGGAAAAGGGAGAGAGATTATGGAAGGAGCAGAGAGAGGTCACACAATCAATTCTACCATATTTAGTAATCATGGATATTATCAGATATCTATCCCTAAAAATGTTTTACTACATTTCAAGTGAACCAAATAATCAGGAATATGAACTGTAGGCAATCAGGGAAGCAGGGTCTCTGATATAAATTCATATTATCATAGAATCATAGAATAATTTGAATTGGAAAGAACCCTTAAGACTGAGTCAAACCATAAATCTAATATTACAAAGCCCACCACCAAACCATATCACTAAGTATCACATCTACATATCTCCAGTGATGTTGACTCAACCACTTCACTGGGCAGCCTGTTCCAATGCTTGACAATATTCTTGGTGAAGAAATGCAACCTACTATCTAGTTTAAACCTCCCCTTTGTGCAACTTGAGGCCATTTCTTCTTCTCCTACTACTTGTTACTTGGGAGAAGAGACTAATACCAACCTCGCTACAACCTCCTTTCAGGTAGTTGTAGAAAGCAGTCAGGACTCCTCTCAACCTCCTTTTCTCCAGACTAAAAAGACCCAGTTCCCTCAGCCACTCCTTAAAAGACTTGTTCTCCAATCCCTTCACCAGCTTTATTGCTCTTCTTTGCACACACTCCAGCAGCTCAATGTCTTTCTTGTAGTGAGGGGCCTAAAACTGATCACGCTATTCAAGGTGTGGCCTCAACAGTGTTGAATACAGAGGGAAAACCACTTCTCTCCTTCAGATGGACACACTATTTCTGACACAAGCCAGGATGTTACTGGCCTTCTGGGCAACCTGGGCACTGTGCTGACTTATATTCAGCCAGCTATCAACCAACACCCCAAGGTCCTTTTCTGCTGGGCAGCTTTCAAGCCAGTCTTCTTCAAACCTGTAGAGATGCATGGGTTTTATTGTGACCCAAGTGCAGGACCCAATTCTTAGCCGTGTTGAACCTCATACAACTGGCCTTGACCCATTGATCCAACCTGTCCAGATCCTTCTGCAGAGCTGTAAAGCCTTCCTTCCCTCAGGTAGATCAACACAGCTGCACAATTTGTTATCATCTGTGGACTTACTAAGTGTGCATTCCAACATCTTGTCCAGATCATTGACAAAGAAATTGAACAAGAGTGGCCAAACTATTGAGCCTCTGGGGAATGTCACTTGTGACATGTTTCCAACTATATTTAACTCCATTCACCACAACACTTTGGGTCCAGCTATCCAGTCACATTTTTTATCCAATGAACCATACATATGAATTTTACATGTTTGGGTTTTTTTCCCACAAAAGGAGAAATATTCACTAGGGTTTTCATAAAAGCAAGAGCAAATCCTGTGAGTGGAATAAATTTAAATGTAGCAATAAAATATATTAATTAGCTCTGAAAATATTTTTTGGGTTATCCTTAGAAATTTGATTGATTAGAGATTTGTGTTTCATCACAAAAGAAAACAGCAATTTTATGGTCTCTGATTTCATTCTATACATATGAATGAAGTAGACTACAGGAAAACAAAACAAAACCCGTAATACAAACAGAACCTTCTGATAAAGAATGAATCCATTAATCATGTTGAATTTTGAGAGGTTTCTCTTGAAGAGGCATCCTTTTTAGAGAAGTTTTCTAATTTTGGAGCCTCTGAATTTTATTTCATTTCTTATATTTTAACACATTCAGCTTTATGACAGTGTGCTAAGAGATGACTGATTAAAATAGGAATAATACTACCTGGTTTTGATTATAGGAGAAACCCTCGTACACATACGCACATGGTCATGCAGTTGTACACACACAAGAGAACTAGAAAGAGCTGAATGTTTACAATAGAGTTGAATCTGTGAAACACTTATAAAATCTTCTCAGTTACCCGAATAGCTTCCAAGTCTTGGAGCATTGTTATCAGCACCATCGTAAAAGTCTAAGGAATCCCAGTTATGTTCTGTGGCAAAGCTGACCACTTGCACCTGTAAAGAAAAATGTGAGGTAAAGAGCATAAACTTCTTCATCTCTCTGTTCAAGCACAGAGATGACTGTAAATTGTACCAGCTGTTGCTTTAAATCATGGGAAGTTATGTCTTGCTCTCATTGCCAAAGAATATGAAAAACTGTTAGCATGTTACAGATACGTGCAGGAGATTCACTCTATCTGGCAACTCAAAAAACTTTCATATTTGTCTGTTTATTTCTAGGTTCACAAGTGATTTAGGTGAATCTTACAGGTTTTATCTCTGTCAGGAAAATTTCTGGTGACATACACCTAGGAAAACTCCAGAACCAATTTCAGATTATTTAATGTTTTAATATGTTTTCAGGACTAGATTGCTGCTGACTAAATTTTTATATTCATCATAAACCATCCAATTTAAAATATCTGGTTTAGTGCAACTGATGCTAGTTGACCTAACCTCTCCATGTAGTCAATAAATAGGCAGACATACCTTCAGGCAGTGATTCAGAGCCAGAGTCTATATTAGATATTTTTAATTATCTACTCGAGTTGCTTTTCTGCCCTAACTTGATAAGGAATTGTGGTAGATTAATTTCCGGATATAAAGTAGTTCATTTAGGTGCCCGAAGGCAGGATTTTAGTGCACATTCCTCATATTTACCTGAATCTACTTTATATGTCTGCTTTTTTATTTTATATGAGATAGGTTGGCATTTAAATGTGATCACACTGTTTCAACAGCACCTCAAAAACATAATCATGCACATTGATAGCTGTTATACCTAAATAGTTTATAATTTCATCTACACATTTCATAGAGGAATATACATCAGTGATATTTATTTTCACGCACTTGTAAGCTGGGAAACTGTCTCTGTTACTTCAAGGGAATAAATGTTGTTCAGGAAAAATGTCCAGATACTTTATGCATTTATATAAAAAAAATGGCTATTAAAATATCTTGAATATGTATATTTGCATGCATCTCCAATGATAACAGACTGGAAAGGAAAGATGGAATTTGCTAGCTCAGCAAAAAGTTGGGAAATTAATTGCCTAATGCAGTCTGTGATAAGAGATAAACACTTCAAAAGTTCAACAGTGATTGGTTAAGTTAGGACACAAATTAAGGCCTAATTTAAATCCTCTGAAATATTCTTATACTGGTTATCTTGCATCATCAATATTATAAGAAATGTGCAGAACAAAATAGCCTAATGTAGTCCAGTGCTTTAATCAAGCAGTATTCCTCAAAATCAACCTCAAAATTATTTAGGTTATTAAATATTATTGTTAATGGACATCAGTGGCTTTGAAAATTGAACTCATGAATGAAAGGATTTAGGTTGTACTTGTGATGATTTCCATATATATACATAAAGTTTTTATGTTTTTATAAAGAAAACAAGATATAGAATTTTCTGAACACTTTTTAAGTAGCAAATTATAAATCCATACTATTTTAAAAACTTTTATTGAGACAGTTGAGTACCTTAGATGCTCTATGACTTAACTCATTAAAAAGCTTCAGTAAACTGTCCACAGTGGTTTTCCTGATTTTCATTATTAAATCTTTACGTACAGAATCTGAGCTCCTAATTTAATAATTTTCTAAAGGAGTTATATTTTGAACTAAAGGTAGGCATAGAAAACCTTCTGCTATGATTTAATATATGTTTTGATAGAAATTTGATTAGATGATGCTTAGAAGTCCTTATTTATTGAACTCAACTGCCTTTCCAATAATGAGTCTTCTGTCAATTTCTTTAGTGATCTGTAAACAGTGAGATATACATTACTTAGCTTGATGGACACTTTTCTGCTTTGTGTTACATGAATTTCTTAGTCTGATTTTTAGTAAGTGAGAATTCTGACAATATTTTAAAGTATCAAGTCTAATCTTCTGTTGAAGCAAGAAACTTCCACAACTGTAGGGTAAACAACAGAGAATCTTGGAAAACATAAAGAACTTGTCCATGGAAGCAACCCACTTAATTTCACCTTGTTAAGAGGAAATGTTTCCATTTTGGGAGAAGAGAAAAGAAAACACAGGAAAGGCTCTATATTTCCTCTGCCTTACAAAGAGTAATGATTGATCTATTGGAATAACACATTTTAAATTATTTGCGATTTTTTCCATAAGTAAAAAGTTACAAGTATATATTTTTAAGATTTTTGTGAATTTTGCATTCAGCAACTATGTGAATAAAAACATGTGCAATAAATCCCATTGAATGAATCATTAGTGATACAAAAAACTATGAATAAATGATCCTTTCATGTCCTTGCATTGGGAAAAACAGTTTTAAACATGGTGACAACAAGCAAATAGCAAGTATAATTACTTGTATCCCAGCTCCCTCTGGTACTGTGATCTTCCACACACAATTCAGATTGTTGTCGTAAGGCTCAGGGTAACCAGGAGACAAAATGGTCCCTTTGCGCTTTGTTAAAATTCCACCACAGGGCACTGCAAAGAAATGCAAGGCAAGAAAGGAAACATGAAGCTTCAGAAGTGAGAAAAGTTATATAAAAGCTTACACAATGTTCAGCATACCATGGCTGAAAACTTTGTAAATTTATGCTACACTTAAAAATTTATATTCTCCTCAGGAAAATAAAAACTTGTATCTCGAAAACCTTTTAAATGACAAAAGAATAAAGGAAACTAGAATTATGTTGGTTTTCTAACTGACAGAATCATACTCATATTTTCCTTATTTATTTAGCAAAGTGAAATCCATTCCATTGTCCTTTAACAATACTACAAAAGGAAACATTATTTAAGAATTTACAATGAACAATTATTTATTTTATTAGGATAAAAGGCAAAAATGTTTAGTAAAAAGATAGGTTCTTCCTTAATTTTGCTACTTTGTCGCTGTCTGAATAATTAATAGCACCAGTCTCAACTCCTTGACTGGGCTCGTTGCTTTTGTGAGTTATTCCATTATAGATTATAGATCTACCACTTTAGTAAAGAAATTGCTAAATGCTTGCAAGACTGCGTTCATCGCATCCATACCCATGTATTAATACAAGTGTTATGCATGAAATAGAACAGAGGCATTCTGTACCATCAAGTTTCTCTTCTGAATATTCAGTTTGAATGTATTTTGTCTAGATCATTAGATGCTTTGAATGGATTTCATTAGGTACAAAAATGAAGACTTACAAAACAGATAGAATGTAACTTATCTTAATAATGAATACTGCAGCTGCATTTTCTGTGGCATATAATTAATAGACGATGTTGGGAACTACATGGATAAACTAAAGGTCAGTGTCACTTAAAGTTTGAAATAATTACTCATAAAAGGATAAACAGACAGAATGATTGATGTCTGCTGTCTGTAAGGAAATATTCAAGCATTCACTAGAGTTAAGGCTATTTAATACAGTCATGTCTTCCACTTCAATTATTAAACTGATTTACTTCAATGCAATTTTCACTTCATATATATTTTATCATCTTTTTTGGTACAATGATTTTCAAACATATGGTGGTCTGTAACCCGTTTTAAGTTCCACTTGCTTAGAGATTGAGATCTTCCTCTTCCACAAACTAAATAATGTATTAAAATATCAATAATAAATTGTAATCAATGACCAAAATACATATTTCAAAACTTTGTTGAGTTGATATATCTGATGAACAAAGTAAACATACATTAAGGGGGTAAAATTCTACTGGTGAAACTGTGATCACTGAGAGTAATTGAAATATAACTCTATACTTCAGCTCCTTATTGATATATAAATTCAATTCTATTCTTATGCCTGAAACTGTTTAAATAAATATTATTTTGTTACAAAAGCTAGTTAGTCATATTTTATTAACACTACCCTAGTGGTATGCCATTTCTACATCTATTAAGACTTTAGGATTTTGGAGAAAAGCTTTTATATTACTGAAAACAACTCAGACTTTACCATGCACCATGAGCTGATTAGTGCAGATAACTCAAAATCAGATTAATGAAAAGATGTTCTATATTTTCTGTTCCTCCACTCATCTAAAATCTGCTCATGGATTTCTTGATGCCAGTGTCAATACCATAATGTGGGTTTTTTGCAATGGGTTAGGATAATTTTTTTATTAAGAAATCTATTTTCTGTATTATCTGCCAAGAAAAGTAAAGTAAATTTAACTCATACACATATATTTACTTTTTCAGTTGGGAATGGATTTCTTCACATATTTTCATCCTCAACATGAATAGTTTTCAGTGTATTCAGTTCGCTCAACATTAATGTATAATGGTATCAGTACTGAAGCAGATTTTGGCTGAGAAGTTTGATGGTATTGTAAAACATCTGTGCAAATGATAACCAATTTTAAGTAATTTATGAACAAACATTTTTTCCCCATATAAATAATAAAGCCAAACTCTAAGAAAACTTAATATGCAAATGAGGATTATTTGCCCTTGATATAAACCTATGGAAAAATGTACCATTACAGTTTTTTTTTTTACTGTCTTTTTTTTCAGCGCAATCACCAGATTTCCAGTTGATGCAAATCAGGTTTACAAATGTCAGTGGATGTGCATTAATTTAAGAATTTTAATTTTGAGAATTTATTGTTGTATGACTACAACTAGACAAAGTATATTTTCTGATCAGAAGAATTACTTCTGTTTTCTAACAAGCAATGAAATATTAATGTGTCTACTTCTAAATCTTCAATAAAGCTGTGTTCTCTCTATTATCTTACAATATATTTTGAGGGGGTTTTTTTGGATCTGCAAAGTGAAAGCATCTTAGTCTTGCAAACAATCAGGGCACAAACTGATATTTCTGAGTTTTGTTTAAGAGATATCTAGGGATTGTCACTGATCTTAATGTGAAAGAAGCTAACGTATCATTTATAGCAGCAGAGTATGTCCATGAAACACATGAAATGTCACAGTAAGGTCAAAATAGAAAGAGGAGAAAAATCTTAACCTTGAATGTAGAAGAATGTAAATAAAGGTATTCAAGAATGAAGTACTGTACAGAAGACAAAGAAGGAACACATTCAGCTATAAAGAATAGTCTACACTTTAGGCAGTAAATTGTTCTATTAAAAAGCCTTAAGAACTCACCAATACATGTAGGGAGTGAATCATTCCACTGTGCCAGTGCATTTGGTACAGTATCACATCTAATTGCTGGTGACCCATGGAGGATATAGCCTGGATTGCACTCAAAAAGAACCAATGACCCGACTGCAAATTCATTTCCAATTCTTTTTCCAAATCTCGGTTCAGGCACAGAGCTACACTGTGTTGCACTTGTTCTTGGAACAGCTGCAAAAATACAAGCAATTGTGGATTCTTAATTTTATATTGGGGGCAGGAATGTGAATCTGGAAACGCAAATATTCAAAGTGATTGGAAGTAACATTCAGGTTTTTGCCAGTCAAGAATATTTTCATAAACCTCAAATGAATCTTAACAATATGGATTGCATACTTTTGATGTCTGAGTTACTATTTAGAAGAGCATAACACTGATATCCTTGCCAAGTTTAAAAGCAATACACACAATTCACTCTGAAGCCTTTCTAAAATTGCATTGGAAAAAAGTACTACTATGAAATATTCAGCTAATCAACATTTCAAGATAACATTTTTGTGTCAGAGAGATATTCACATTTACTCCTGTGGATTTCTAAACCTGCATTCTGACTGTCAAAACAGGATTTAAATTTAACTAAAAAATGAATTGCAGTTGCAAATATTGATATATAATCATTTCTGTGTTTTACCCATAAAAACGCAAATAATGTCAACCAAGACAATTATCTTAATAACAACCAATTCACTAATTCACCCAGAGGTAATAGCACTTACGATTATTCATATTTAAATTGAGAGATAAACCAGTTTGAGCACTCAGATGGACCTAACATTAGTCACCCAGATTAGCAAACAAGACCAGCTGCTTTGTATGACTGTCATCTTAGATTTGGAATGTCTCTTATGCTACTTAAATATTTAATTTAAGCTTTAAAATACAAATAAATCGTGGTCCTAAACAGTTTTTAAAAACATGGAAATAGTGTAAATTCTTATACAGTTAACAGGCTATTACTTTCCTCTGCATTCTCATTTGGTTCCTCTCTGATGATTTACAAATTGTGATAATAATAAATGTACATATCTTTCCATGTTCTCTCACCTTGATAAACAAAATGAAATCCTTTAGCTGTTATTGGTCCAACTGAAGTAAATCTAACCGTGATCTGGTTACCTGAGCTCAATGAGAGGGATTCACCTACTCAAACAAAGCAAATACAAATCTGTCATAACCACTTTTCAGTAAAGAATCATACAAAATATCTGTCAACATACATGTACCTGGACATAGCCCTCCCAAGACCCTATTCTGCTTCAGTAAACTTTGCAAGATATATGCAATTTCAATATATTATGTTGGCATTATTTTATTATTCTAGAAAAGAGGGACTAAAATTCATCCAGACATCAGGAATATTTGTTGTGGTTTTTTTTTCTTTAAAATAATTAAAAAAAAAAAAAAAAACAACAAAACCAAAAACCTCCAAAACCCATAATTCTTTTAAGTGGGTCAACATACACATAATGAATATAATTATACTTTGCCACAAATATACACCACTTTCCCTTTTAGATATATAATGTCTGTTTCAGATTGCTTACTAGTTTAAAAGTCAGATAGGCACAGAGTATGAAGCAAGAAGCATTCACTATAAAAGCCAAATATTATAACTCCCTTTATTCATTCATGATAAGAGTATTGAGTGACCAGGCTTTTAGTTCAAAATCCTGATTTCATATATTTACCTGAATTGTATGTAAGAATATATGACAAACAATGTTTTCTTTTTTTTTCAATAGTTTCATAAAAACCAAGCAGTTTAATGACAGTTCTGTTAAAGGATACCTGAATGAGATCCTGAGAGAGAGGATAATAAAGATGACTGTAGAGTTGGGCCATCGTAAACTTCAACTACATCATGCAGTGATGTCTGGAAAAACACAAACTGGCCAAAAACCACTGACCAAACAAGAAGGAAAAAAAGAAAGAGGCACCAATGACCAAAGAAAGTAGAACAGAGTAAGAAAGGAAAAAGAACAACAAAAAAAAAAAAGAACAAAATACACATTAATATATTGTTTTCCAAATATTTAAATAAAAATACATTTATTGATTGGTTTCTCTGATCACGTAATTAATTGTCCTGGTGTTTAAATTTATTTTCCAAAGAGTTACAGCATTAAATGTGTAAAAATATAATTATACATACATATAAAAAGGGAATGAAGACCCACAAACCATATATATACTCATGAAAATATTGTAACAATGAGGGAACAAACTCATTTTCTACTGTGTGAATATAATTTTCAAATCTTTACCCTCTCCCCATCCAACACACGTCTAAATTCTCAGTGAAATATCATAATTTATAATTCTAGGCATACTGTTCTGTATTGTGTTTTATTAATTTTGGCGTTAAGCCTCTGTAAGTTTTACTTAAATGGACCAAGTATGAAATGTTTTGTTTTTCTGATCATTCACATTCAGCTTACCTTTACCTTTGTGAAATAAATGAGCAACAGATTCATGCAACAAACACTTTTTGTTATACTGAATCACAAAAAATATTTGTTAAAGTCATGTTACTAGAAAAACTGAATTAAAGACTGCTATTTTTGCATTTTCATTCAAAGGTCTGTGAAGTACACTCTCATTGCAGGTGTTTGTACCTTCAATATAAGTAAACAGTGAAAAGAAAAAAAATTTATTTGGATTAGTTGTGACCCTAGTACCAACACAACATTTACATACTAATTATAGCATCATTAGTAGCAATGGAGGGGAAAATGCCTTAAGGAGTACAGAGGTAAGAAGGTCAAAGGAGTTAGATATTTGTAGATACCGGAAGACCTATGAAGAGAAACAGACAAGATCTGGTTTATTATCCAAGTGTCCTGATTTCACCTGTGGTAGAGTTAATTCTCTTTGCAGTAGCTGTTGCGTTTTGGGTTTACTATGAGAATAACATTGATAACACATGGTTTTAGTTGTTGACAGCTAATGCTTATGCTCAGCTGGTATAGAGTTAATTTTCTTCACAGCAGCTGTGTTTTAGAGCTAGTACGAGAAGAATGTTGATAATACACTGATAGTTATAGTTGTTGCTAAGAAATTAAGGACTTTTTCAATTTCCCTTGCTGTCCTAGTGAGCAGGTACAAGAAGTTGGGAGCATAGCCAGGTAGCTGACTCAACCTGACCAAAGAGATTTTCAATAACATGTAACTGATGCTTAATCTATAAATAAGAAGTTGACCAGGGGTCAGGGTTAAGTTTGGTGATCACTGCTTGGGGATGGGCTGGGTATCAGTCTCTGTAGGCAATTAGCAATACATTATGCATCATTTATTTCATACATTCTATATTTTTTACTGCTGTGATTATTATTATTATCCTTACTCTTACTTCCTTAGTTGTCCTATTAAACTCTCTTTATTTCAATCCAATTTTTTCCTTTATTCTCAGTTCTCCTCCCCATCCCGCTTGGGCTGGTTAGCAGTAAGAAAGGACCTACATGGTCCTAGTTGCTGGCTAGTGACAACCTGTAACAAAGTTACACACTCTGGGATAAATTTTCCAATGTGTTGTTACTAGATTATATTTTTTTCCATATGTTCTGCAATACATTTATCTGGTATGAGTTTTTATATAGGATGAAGTTAGACACCTTTAATTCTTAAAAACAGCATATTAAATATATGATGTCTCCAAATTGTCAGGTTTGGGGGTTTTTTTTGACTGATTTAAAAAAAAAAAAAAAGTAGTTCTAGCATTCCAACAGAGGATCTTATCTTTCAAGAAGAAAAGAGGTCAATTTTTCAAAAGAAAACCTCTTCTGAAGGGGAAGAGTAGCTGTTGTATTTAGAAAATATTCAAACAAAAGGAATCTTAAAACTGTCTCTGAAACATTTTCAAGGATTTTTTTCCCCCCATTTTTAAGCAGAATCATAAGTGATATGCCAAATTATCACTATCATTTTTCCTCCGGTCTCAAGAAAATTAACCATTGATTTTGTTTACTTGTTCCGCTTCTTTTTAAAATAATATTTAGCAGCATTCAAATCTTACCTTTGATGTTATTGAACATAGCTCACGAAATAATTCCAGCTAGTTGTTTCTAACACATTTGTACTTTCATAAAATCTTTTAGTCATAATGAATTTAATTTTGCATTGAGTCAAGTAAAGTTCCTTGTGTATTTCACTGCTATTTCCCATTTCAAATAAAGTTCCAAACCATGAATGGAAAAATCAGGCAGGCACTGAGGGATAGCTTAACAAGGACACATAACTCACATTTCTTAAAAAGATAAAAAGGAAGACCGAAGGAACCACAGGCAAGTCAGTCTCACCTCTGTACCTGGCCAGATCATTGAGTGAATCCTCCTGTACCCTCTGCCGAGGAACATAAGGAAAGGATTGGTCACAACTAACCTGGCTTCGCAAAGGGCAAAGTGTGTCTGATGTATTTGATGGTCTTCTAAGATAGGGCTACAACATTAATAGTTGAAGGAACTGACATAATCTACCTAGACTTGTGCAAAGTATTTGTGGATCTGTGAGAATCTCATGAAGTTTAATCAGTCCAAGTGCAAGGTCCTGCACCTGGGTCAGGGCAATACCAAGCACAAGTACAGACTGGGTAGAGAGTGGATTGAGAGTAGCCCTGAAGAGAATGACTTGGGGGGTGATGGTAAATGAGAAGCTCAATCTGAGCTGGGAATGTGTGCTTGCAGCCCAGAAATCCAATCCTATCCTTATCTGCATCAAAATAACTGTAACCAGAAGGTTACAGAAGGTAATTCTGTCACTCTAGTCTGCCCTCATGAGACTTCACTTAGAGTACTGCATTAAGTTCTGAGTCCTTAGCCCACGTAGGACACGGATCTATTACAGCAAGCCCAGAGGGAGGGCCATGAAGATGATCAGAATGCTGGAGCTCCTCCCATACAAGGATAGGCTGAGAGCGCTGGGCTTGTTTAACCTAGTGAAAATAAGGCTATAGGGAGACCTTCTAGTAGCGTTCTAGTACTTGAATTGGGCCTACAGGAATGATGGAGAGGGGCTCTTCTTCTATGACTAAGCTTATATTTAATATCAATAAGAAACATAACATAAAAATTGCAGAGATTTTCCAAACCCCACATATGTGTGCCAGCTAACTGTACTTGTATAGGACAAATTCATGTGAATTTATACTAGTTCTTCATAATGTATGTGACAGGCACCTCTCTAGTTCTCAATCTCTTAGTTGCAGAAAAAAGCCTCTAGTGAACTCTCTGCCTTTCACAGAATCATAGAATCACTATTTTGGAAAATATCTCTTCGATCATTGAATCCAACCATTCCTATAATTTCATTGTTAGCTACTGGTGTTCAGTGGAAGTCTCAGTTATTGTTCTCTCAGGGGAAGGCCTTCAATTCCTAGCAGGACACCAACAAGATTACAGAGCATAAGAAAAATAAGGGATTCTCCCTGCAAACAAGGGATGTGTAAGAAGGGCAGGAAGAGTTCTAGTTCATGAAGTTCTTCCTCCACATAAATGCAGAGAACACACATGTCACTTAGACACAAAAAGTGAGAGTGCATAGGTCAAGGTCTGAACTGTAAGCCATACACTCCCATTCTTCCTTTGTTTTCTTCTGTAAAGAGAGTGTTGACTTAAACATGTGCTGCTTACTATATCCCTGCATTCGCAGACTAGGAGGGAAGAAGGAGATAGGAAAATACACATCTTATGTTTGAGAAAATAAGTTGTTTATCTGAATGTATGAAAACATAAGAAGAATGTGTTTTGGGACATGAGATGGGGTAGTTAGAAATACCAGAAGCTCAAATTGAGGAATTCAAGTGAAATTGCACTGAAAAAAAGATATATGTATTTTTCCCCAGAAATGCACATAGTTCCACATAAAAAGGGAGAAAAGTGAGACTCAGGTCTTTTCCTGGAAATTAAATAGAGATGATCTCTTCTAAGTAACACATTTCTTGCTTGCTTCTAAATTAGTGAAGCTGATTGTATTCCAGAAATTATCACACTCATGTGGGCTTCAAACCTCAGTCTCCCTTTCTGCAGCATACATTCCTCTCTCATGGCCTGAATCATGCAAACATGTGAAACCCCTTCTGGATCTGGAACAGCTCTGTGTCTTTCTAATACATTTAGGTCTAAATTTTGATGAGTACATCCCTGACTACATCTGCAGTCTTCAGGATTCAGTACAAATACTTATACAGTTAGACTTCATCTGTGTTAATACAAGTAGTGATATCTAAAGTAGGTAAGTATAAGGGTCTTTTTAAAAGAAATTTTATTTTATGAACATATCAAATTCAAAATCTGTATTTTTTCCAGTTCTGTTATCCATAGCACAGGATATTATCTTCTTTAAGCAGGAAGGAGTATGCACTCAACTAAGCAGGAAGAGAACAAAGATGTTTATACTCCACTTTATATTAAGTAGGTAAATATGCACAATCACGTATCTTGCAGGTAGCATTCCATCATTCCACATTTCGTTACACTATTGATAGTCGTAGTTTTCTTAACGGTATTAAAAAAATCCAGAAGGCATGATCTCAGTAACCAGCAATTTGCAGACATTAAAAAGGGAGATCCGATTGAATCCATTAAAATACATTACATAAAATATATATAATTATACTTTGAACTGTTTTCTAAACTGGAAGGTTGAATCTCCTACAGCCTTTTTTTTCTCAGCAAGGAATTAACCTTCACTGCTGGAAGGTCAAATGATTATATACTTTTCAGAGCTATTAGTTGACAATATATTTGCACTGTGAAATTTTAGGAAGAAATATAAACTGGTCCTAGATGCTCATTTTAAATTAACACTTTTCTTCTTGTGTTCCAATGAAAATATCACTACTTTTCCAGCCAGTTTTCAGCTCTTGTCCCTGAGTTCTTATAGCTTTCTCTTTAAACTTCTAGCTTCAAATCTATCTTGAAGGGAACAGCAAGGGAAAGACGTATGTGACTGCTTCTCTGAAAATCCATCAGTGAGTAAACTAAATACAGCAAGTAAGGAAATACATTTTTTAAATGCATCATTAATACAATTTCTTATTTCTCAAACTACCTATAAGTTCTTAAAAAGCAAAATATTTTTTTCTACATTAGTAAATTTCATTAAATTTTACTTAACAATTGAAAAGTGTATCTATTGTTCATTGCCATGTAGTTTTAGTTATTGAAATATTTGGAAATTTCAGCATATCTTCTCATCTTGTACCGTGTTGCATGATGAACTCACTTAAACAATATGATTTCTGCCCCTGAAGCTGTACGGTTTTATCAGCAAATTCTATTGGTTCTTATTTGACATCCCATTTGTGGAGCAAAACTGATCAGTATAGCCTAGAGATGGACTGTTCTCCAGGAATTCTTCTTTTAATTTCTGGAGTTTTAAGACTGAATCTTACACAAGTTTCCCAGCTATAGTTATATAGCTCCTCTGAAGTAGAGAAAATGTTTCTAATACTTCTTAACTCTGGATCTGCTTTTTGCTCTACATCAGACGTCCTGTGTCTGACACAGAAAGTAAAATCAATTTTTCATAATAGCTTCCTCCAATTGTTGCCTTCTTTATATGCACAATTTATGTGGGGAACAGTTTTAAACTAAAATAGGGTAGATTTAGATCAGGTATATTATGAGGGTGGTGAGACACTGAAACAAGTGACCAAGAGAAGCGGTGCTGCATCCTCGTTCAAGATCAAGTTGACCAGGGCTTTGAGCAACAAGATCAAGACAAACCTATCCCTGCTCATTGCAAGGGAGTGAACTGAATGAGTTTTAAAGATATTTTCTAACACAAATCATTCCACAATTCTGATTCTAAGATTCCTGTGGGCAGAGAGACTTCCCACTAGATCAGGCTGTCCAAGGCTCCGTCCAACCTGGACTTGAACACTTCCAGGAGGGGTGCATTCATATCTTCCCTGAACAACCTGTTACAGTGCCTCTGCATGCTCATTGTGAAGAATCTTCTCCTATGTCTAGTCTAAATCTGCCACTCTCCAATTTATAACCATCCTGCTAATCATATCACTGTGTGCATTTGTTAAAAGTCCCTCCCCACCTTTCTTGCAGTCCCCCCTCAGGTACTGGAATGTCTCCTTGGAGCCTTCTCTTCTTCAGGTGGAACAATCCCAACTCTCTCAGCCTGCCCTCATATGGGATGTGCTCCAGCCCTCTGATCATCTTTGTAGTCCTCATCTGGACCTGTTCCAGCAGTTCTATATCCTTCCTGTGTTGAAGATTCCAGAACAGGACACAGTACTCCACATGAGGCCTCACAAGAGTGGAATAGAGGGGCACAATTACCTCCCTTGACCTGCTGCCACACATCTTTTGATTCAGCCCAGGACATGGTTGGCTTTCTGGGCTGTGAGCACGCATTGCTGGGTCCTGACAAGCTTCTCATAACCAAGCCCTTCTCTGCATGGCTGCTCTCATCCTTGTCACCCCCTATCCTGTATTGAAACCACAGACTGCCCCAAACTACTCATAGGACCTTTCACTTGGCCTTGTCAAGCCTCACAAGATTCACAAAGACCCACTTCTTCAGCTTGTCCAGGTCCCACTGGACGGCATCTACACCACTCAGCTCAGTGTCATCTGCAAACTTGGTGAGGGTGCACTTGATCACACTGTCTATATAATTGATGAAGATATTGCAAAGCACTTGTCCCAGTATGGACACCAGAGAGACACCACTTGTCATGGATCTCCATCTAGATATTATTGACCTACACTCTCAGAATATGAACATCCAACCAATTTCTTATCCATCAAATTGTCTACCCATCAAATCCATAACACTCCAAATTAGAGAGAAGAATATTGTGGGGAACAGCGTCAAAAGCTTCACAGAAGTCCAGATAGATTGCATCCATTGGTTTTCCTGTGTCCACTGATGCAGTTGCCCTATCACAGAAAACCACTAGGTTTGTCAAGCAGTATTTGCCCCCGGTGAAGCAATGCTGACTGCCATTAATCACCTCCATGTCCTCCATATGCTTTAGCATAGCATCTGGGAGGATCTGTTCCATGATCTTCCCAGGCACAGAGGTGAGGCTGACAGGTCAGTAGTTCCAAGGGTTGTCTTTTCTACCCTTTTTCAGAAACAGGTAATGTTAGCAGTCACCAGGGAATTCTGCTGACTGACATAATTTTACAAATACCATGGTGAGTGGCTTGGCAACCACACCAGCCAATTTCCTTAGGTCTCAGGGATGCATCTTATCAGGATCATCAAGTCCAACCATTCCTATCAACTATTAAACCATGTCCCTCAGCACCTCATCCACCCATCTTTTAAACACCTCCAGGGATGGTGACTCAACCACCTCCCTGGGCAGCTTGTTCCAGTGCCAAATGACGCTTTCTGTGAAATTTTTTTTCCTCATATCCAGTCTGAACCTCCCCTGACACAGCTCGAGGCCATTCCCCCTTATCCAATCCTTAGAGATCTCAGCTCTAGTCGAGTATTTTCTAGTCTTGCTTTATTACTTTCTTTTACAACTGCATATTTACTTTTAGAAAACAAATCTGAATCACACCTTCATAGCATCTGACTGTTTAAGGACATTTTATACGGAAAGAAATATGACGGTGATAAAACATGTAGATTTTGTTCATTGCTTATTTGAGTATTACTGAAGGAATAAAAATCATGACTGCAACTTTTTCTTATTTTCCTGTGGATTTTAACAGTAGCCTATACATAAATGAAGGCATATGGTTAGAGATGACAGATTAAGAAAATATATTTGTATTGATATTTCTTAGGACTGTAATCATAAAAACATTCATAACGCTGTCACCTTAAAAGACACAAACAACATGTTCAACTTTGTTACACTCTACAAACTTCTACATTATGGTTCTGGCAAGATATGAGTAAGTACATTATAACATAAAGAATATGGAGTCAGAATATGCAATTGGCTAATGACGTATTTAAACAAGATGCTTACATTTGAATGCTGGTCTCCCCTTAATAAATTTGTGGTTAAACCTTTCTCTAATGTTTATGTAAGGACAATAAACTCTTAAGTAACACACCTAGTAGAAGGAATAAACAATTTTGTTTCTGGAATAACAGCAACAACAACTACAACTACTATTACTTCTAATAATATGTTATTTTATTTTAGGTACAATTAATAATAAAATCTTATTACGATAACAGGTCTAATTCAATCTATCTTATTAATTAAGTAATAAGTGTTCTAGATTTAATGGAAAAGTCACTTTGAAAAAGAAGTTTTGTTCTTCAATCACCTCTCAGCTAATTTAAAGCTGCTAATTAAAAGTACAATAGCTTTCTGACTATAATAATTATCTTTTATTATCCTACTAGTAAATGTTATTGCTTAGATCAGATGATTCATTAGTTTATTCATCTGAAACAAACTATGAGTTCAGCTTACTGAATGGTGTGGATGAAGTTAATACTTGAATAATTATTTTTTGTTTTCATTAGCATGCAAAACCAAAACAACTCCCAGTAGAAAAAAAGAAAAAATTTGGAAACATTGAAAAATTCCTAAAGAACAATTATCAAAAGGTATAAAGAAAACCTGTAAAAGAAAAAAAAAGAAAATATTTCACCCATTCAATAACTGAAGAAACAAGACTTTATTGATACAATACCTGAAGTAGGTGTAACCATTTACCAGATTTTCCAGTTTGGCAACAGATGTGCAATTATCAGTCTGCCTGAGTCTATAAATGAAATGTCAACTCAAAATTTGGGGAATGTCTCAAAATTAAACATTTCAAGAACTAGATGAGAAACACTTTTGTTTGTGGAGAAAGTGACTCTTGTGTAACTATGAGCTTATGATTTTATTTTCAGCAGAACACCGGCACAGAAGTGATGGAGAATACACCCTAGATATTGAGTCATAGAATCATAGAATCATAGAGTGGTTTGAGTTGGAAGGGACCTTAAAGATCATCTAGTTCCAGCTCCAGTGCCATGGGCAGGGACACCTCCGACTAGTTCAAGCTGCTCAAGGCCTCATCTAACCTGGCCTGGAACACCACCATGGATGGGGAATCTACAGCTTCCCTCAGCAACCTCTTTCAGCGCTACACCACCATTGTTGTGAAGAATTTCCTCTTAATATCTAGTCTAAATCTGCCCCTTTCCAATTTATAGCCATTCTCCATAGTCCTATCACTACATACCTTTGTAAACAGTCCCTCCCCAGCTTTCTTGTAGGCCCCCTTCAGGTAATGGAAGGTCACTATAAGGTGGCACTGGTGCCCTCTCCAAGCTGAAATAGCCCACCTCTTTCAGACTATACTGCTATGGCAGGTACTCCAGCTAAGAATGTAATTATTGAGGTTTTACTTACTTACTAAATGAGATATATTTTCTTTTTTCTTTAAAAAATAATAAATGTTACACTAAGTAATTTTAATAGTGTAATAAAGTTGAAGAAATTATTTCTTTTTATTCACGTTATTTGCTCTGCGTTTATCAAAGTGATATAGGTGAAACTGCTTTATAATCTGAATGATTGGTGGAAATTGTCTTCATCCACAGTCACAGCATTAGAATACCTTGTCCCTCCTTTCAGCTGAAGATTTTACCACATATTTCATGTATGTAAACCAGTTATTCAAATTTACAGTACTAAAAGTTTCACCCATGAACAAATCTAGTTGACCTAACTTTCGAGGCTCAGTATTACCATCACACCATTTCTTTGGTCTGTATTTTCTAGAGCACTTTCTATTTCAATTCAGACTCTGATCTTTCGATCTACTATCAAAATCATTAAACACAAAAGTTTATACACATCCTTCACCTATAAGATGAAAAGAAAATCTATTCATCTTGGATACAACATTAAGGTGTTAAATATTTACATAAGCAAAGAATTCTCAAATCTGGTTTTGGACAGACTGTCAAAAGCCTTGCTCAAGCTGAGGCAGACATCCACTGTTCTCTCATCTAGCATAAAATTAGTCCATCATAGAAGGATATCAGATTTGTCAAGCATATGGTGAATCAAGTTAAATCCAATTTGCAAAAAGGCACAAGTGGCTTTCTCCAGAGGTTCAGAACTGAGTCCAGTCCTGTTTAGTATCTTTATCAATGATCTGGACAAGGGGATTGAGTACAATCTTAGTAAGTTTGTAGATTACACCAAGCTGGGCAGGAGTGTTGATCTGCTTACGGGAAGTAAACCTACATGATGAAACTGGACAGCCTGAATCTATGGGCTGAGATCACTTGTATGAGGTTCAATAAAGTTAAGTGCTGGCTCCTGCGCTTGTGTCATAGCCCCATGTAATGCTAGGGGTTTAGGAAAGAGTGGCTGGAAAGCTGCCCAGTGAAAAAGGACTTTGGCATGTTGGTTAGCAGATGGCTGAACATGAGCCAGCAGTGAGCCCAGGTGGCCAAGAAGGCCAACCAGTATCTTGGTTTGTATCAGAAATAGTGTGACCAGCAGAACTAGGGAAGTGAATAAGCCCACTCAGCACTGATGAGGCTGCACTTGAATACCATGCTCAGGTTTGGGCCCCTCAGTAAAAGAGAGACTGCTGCCTCACAACATAGAGCTGCTGGAGTGTTTCCAATGGAAGACAACAAAGATGGTGAAGGATGTGAAGTACTAGTATTATGAAGAGCAGCTGAGGGAACTAGGGCTGTTTCACACAAAGAAAAGGAGCATGAGGAGAGACATTATTGCTCTCTACAGCTACCTGAAAGAAGCTTCTAGTAAGGAGGATGTTGGTCTCCTCTCCCAAATAACAAGTGATAGGACTAGACTCCTGTTGCACCAGCACAGGTTTGATTGGATATTAGAAAAATATTCTTTACCAACAGGATTGTCAGGCTTGTCTGGTATCCTGACACCTATACATACCATTTTTACTGTAGGGTAACACTTCCACAAAGTTCATTTGTGTTTTTTTTTTTTTTTTTTTCTTCTTTTCTGCACCTTCTGGAATAATTTTATCTGTTAGAACTGGATGGGGCTATGCAAATGCCTTTTGTCTGAACAGTGTCTTGAGTAGGTCTCACCCCACAACATTAGACTCATAGAATCATAGAATCATAGAACAACCAGGTTGGAAGGGATCTATCGGATCATCGAGTCCAACCATTCCTATCAAACACTAAACCATGTCCCTCAGGACCTCGTCCACCTGTGCCTTAAACACCTCCAGGGAAGGTGAAAGATTAACATTTGTTTGTCTTTTTCTTCTCAGTGCATTCAATACTCATATAATCAGTTAAAACTAGGTGAATCTCATTAGCTGAGTATTGCTTTTGGGAATGTGTTTGACAACATACATGCATATGTACATGCACCACACATATATACACACCCCACTTCTCTTGTTATTCCCATCTCTTCTTCTTCCCGTCACATCCCTTATAATGAGATGGACCTCTTCCATTCTACTGCCTAATTGACATACCTTAGGTTAAACTAATGAGAAGCACTATGACTATCATTCTTCACTGGTTTTACACACCTGCCTCCATAACACGCAGCCAACATCTTCTCTATGGAGCAACTCAAAACAATTTCCTCTAATCAAACAGTTGGTTTTTTGACAGTCTTTTAATGACTTCCTGAAATAAATTTCAAATTCTAAACTCTTATTAGAGAGGTTATCTGCCACAAAGTGTGCACAAGCCTATTTTCCAAGTTGATTTTTTTTTTTCCTTTGGAGGATTTAATCACATTTAACAGAGTTAACAGAGTAGATGAAATTCAGCTCTGTTTCAAGCTTAACCAGAATAATTCTTTTTAAGTGACTATAAATAAACAATGGGATACAGAGAACAATTAAACCCCCCAAATTTTCTTCAATAAAATAGAATGCTCAGAGATGTTATTTTAAGAGTGTGGAATAGTCACCCATTTCATTATCAGACTATTTAAAAGGCAGCTAATCTGTTGTCATATTGACCATTTTTATACTCAAAGCCTAAATAGAATCAATCATAGAATTTCTTGTTTGGAAAAGACATTTGAGATTGAGTCCAGACGCACTTGTCTACTACTAAATCATATGCCTTAATACCTCATCACCTCCCTGGGCAGCCTGTGCCAGTGCCTGGTATCCCTTTGGTGAAGAAAATTTTCTTAGCATCTAATCTGTACCTCTCATGATACAACTTGAGGTTGTCCTCTTGTCCTGTAACTTCAGATAGTGATATGGTCTCCTCTCAGCCTTATTTTCTTGAGGCTAAATAACCCCAGTTCCTTCAGCTGCCCCTAATGAGACTCGTTCTCCAGCCCCTTCAGCAGTATTGCTGCCTCTGTCTGAACAGCCTCCAGCCTCTCAATGTTCTTGTAGTGAGGGGCCCCAAACTGAACATGATATTAGAGTTGCAGCGTCACCAATGCTAAGTACAGGGGCACAATCATTTCTCTACTTCTGGCCACACTGTTTGTGATACAGGTCAAAATGCTATTGATCTCCTTGGCCACTTGGACTCATATTCAGCTGGTTGTCAACCAAAATCCACAGGTCCTTCTTTACCAGGCATCTTTCCCAAGCTTGTAGGACTGCATGAGGTTGCTGTGTTCCAGGTGCATAACTCAGTACTTGGTCTTGCTGAACCTCATACCACTGGTCACAGCCCATCGACCCAGCCTGTAATCCTTCTGTAGGGCTTTCCTACCCTCAAGCAGATTTACCTCCCAAGTTAGTGTCATCTCATCAGTGAACTTACTAAGGGTACATTCAGTCCCCTCATCAAGATCATCAATAATTATATTGAACAGAACTGGACTCAGCACTGAGCCCTGGGAAATGCCACTTGAAACTGGCCTCCAATTGGGTGTAATTCCATTTACTAATACTCTTTTTGCCTAGTCATCTGGCCAGTTTTTTTATCCAACAGAGGGTATGCCTGTCCAGACCATTTAATTAATAGTGATATTTGAGCCCAAACTAATATTTTTTATTGAAAAAAAATAAAAGCAGCATTGGAAAAATGATTTCAAATCATATTAATCAAATAAAATAGTAAATTTCTTCAAATTTTATTTTAAAAATACATAGAAAAGTTTGAGCTCCTTTAAAAGTCATCCTGTGGTCATTTTTTCCTTAGCATCTACTCACTTGGCAAGTATGTTAAGCACTGAACCACAGAATGAATTATTGTCCAGCTATAAGTTTGCATATGTAAAACCTGTCAGTCCTTCATTTCATAAACCTAGGAGAATAATAGATAAGTAGAAAGTAACATGAAATGACCTTCTGGCACTTCTTTAAATTACATAGTCAGCATCTGAATGACATAAACTTGGCCTTGAGTAAGAAAAGCAAATGAGAAGTTAATAGTTCTGCAACAAATAGTCATCTTTATTCTCCCAAAATCATGGAGTGCAATCTCAAGCTATTTTATGGAGAGCAGGTAGTAGAGTATTCTATGTGCGCTTAACAGTATAATAAAAAATATATTCACTATCTATCAGGTAACTTCCACATACAACATATTGCTACTAGCCTATTCATACCTGAATTAAGTAGCTAGCATTATTGCTCTGTGTTTGAAATATAATGAAAAACAACAGGAAAATAATTTCATTTGCATATGTAATCTGAATTCTTCCATTATTATTCATTTTATACCACACTCTGAAGATATTTATATTTAAGTAATACTTTAAAAGACATTTATTATGTATTCAGGAGAAGAAAATAGTTCATGCTTGCTAAAAAAAAAAAAAATTATTTCAATCATATAACTAGTACTATCTTTCATATTCGTTTTCTAGATGGTAGCATAAAGTAGACAGGCTATGGTTTCCTATTCCTGTAGAATACCTAACATAATACAGTCCATCAGCTGAAATTCTTCTTCAGGATGTTCTCTAACAATATTTAAACAGGTAGGAATGTTTTTGTCTGATACAGACTCATTATTAAGATGGGGATTTTCTTCACCTCCGGTTTTCAATTAGAAAGATCTGAGGATGAGGAATCACTAAATAAAGGTTGAGTTTGAATCATCCAAGCTCAAACCCCAAAAAGCCTGCTAACTGAAACATATCTGAAATTGCCAACCTTCTACACACACAAAATAAAATCATGAAACTATTGTTGTGCAACATGACTACTGGACAGATGTAGATTACAGTCACAGCAATGTTCTTTAATTCATTTAACCTACAGTAGCTGCCAGAACAAATAAGACAGTATGAGGCTGTGCTATTTCTTATACAACTGCAGGTACATAGATATTTTGGATGGGTTGAATCATGTCATGGGAATATTTTTCTCTTTGTTGCTTATAGAAAGCAGAATGGCTTAGAGTAATTATCTAACTTCCATAGTTAGGTACCTAACTAAATCAAGATTAAATATACCTCACCAAAGGGATAAATTACATGTATGCACAGCTACTTGCTTTACATACAAGCCTAGAATATGTATGCACATAAAACAATTAATGGGAGCTCTTCAAGACAACATGCTTTCACAGATTTAAGCATCTCCACTTGTATTATACAGATTAAAGCACAAATCACATCATCACATCAGGCTTCAAAGATCTAGATTTTACACTTAGGGATGATTATAATTTTTTTCCATTAAACTTTATATGTCCATGTATTGTGTTGAAAATAGACCTCTAAGTTTTCTTATTTTCCTGGTTCACTATCTGTACATTCTTTTCTTGGTAAAATGCACACAGTGCAATAAGCCAGATTCTACTCTTTATTCTTGTCTTTATTATGTAGCTATACACTTTTCTTACTTTAATGAACCATGCTGTAAAAACTTTATTGTACTTCTGAAATAGATAGTTTATTTTAGATATTCAATCAAAATAATAATGGAAAATAAATTCACGTTTAGTCATTCAATGTACACTGAATGCACATTGAGAATATTTAATTTTCATTGTGGTGGGACAGTGTATTATTTGTTTCTAGCACAATGTACAAAACCTGTATATTTTTCTGACTCTAAGCAACCTGACTCCATTCTTAATCCCCTTCAGTGTTCTTCATTAACTCTCAAAATTAACTTGACAAAAACAGTCAAAGGAACAGATATGTACCTGACACACTTAAGTCCATTCAGAAACTGTTCAAATCTCAAACTAATGTACTGGCAACGAGCTAAATTAACATAAAGCAGCATGCATGTTGCAAGTGTTTCCTTTCCATACTGATGATACATAATCTAAGAAAAAAAAATTAAAAAAGAGGAATATTTTGCCAATTATGTGCCTGATGGCATATTACTTTAATTAGGTTTATTGTCTCAAAGTTAAAAAAACCACTACTCTGTTTGTCTGATGCCTTTTCACAGTTGTGTCTTAGTTCTTACTATTTATGTACTTTTGAATGAAGTTAGTTAGTTACCTGACTGGAAAAACTTGCAGACAAGGATTTCCATGCACATTTTCATGCTGAACTCTCGAATCTCAGTTTTAATATTAAATTAATATTGTTTTAATATTAAATTAATACTGTTAATATTAAGTATTTGTATGTACATTCTCTGTATTGTATGATACTCACTCTATAATTCAGAAAACAGAAATAAATCAGGTAATTGAAGTAATATACTACTGATCTAACTACTTGTCATGCTCAACCAAACAGAATTTCTTCATAATTCTAGATTAAGTGATTATTTTTTCAAAATATTTTTAGCTTTTTATATGAAATGTCCTGTGATACAGTCTGCTTTTCTATCTTTCTGCATAACTCTTGTAAACTCATATAAAAATGTAGAACATACTGCCTTATAAAATATAGTTTCAAAATTACATGGGAAAAAAAATTAATTTAAAAATGTACAGGTAAGTAATGGTACCTGTTTTTGGATGCCATGTGGTTTCAAAGTCATTCTCTTTTTGGGAAGGAAAGGTGAGCTGACTTACTTTTTATCAAATACATGATATAAGTTGGATCATTGTTCCTTTCTCCTGAAATTGGTGTTTTGTGCTTTTATACAATTGAGCATACAAGTATTTGGAGTAGTCTTCCTGGTTTCACTCCATTTTGCTGGCAAGCAATCAGTATTTGGACAATACAGTCCCACTGACTTTGAAGTGGTTACTTGTATGAAAAAAAAAAGTGTAGGAAACAATAAGATTCCTACCTATGGTAGCTTTTTTTCATATTTCACTATCATCTCCACCTCCCATCAACAAAGTATTGCTTGATTAAATAATTGCTTCGTTCATTGTTAAAAATATTAAAGCTAGTTATTCAGCCAGCCTTTTCCACCCATTTTAATTTAAGATGAAGTTAATTCTCCATATTTTATAAATGTCAGTCCATACATGTCTGCAAAATTTCTTAACTGAAATTAAGATGTGTACAGCAGTGACAATAGATTCAAGTTATTAAAAGCAAGTGGTTTTTTTTTTATTTAACTGCAGATAAATCTTATCATAGATACCATCTGTTTTTTATTAATCTTGATGTGAGGTTGTCATCTGGGACATTCAGCTACTTATGATTTGTCCTTGCCTATCCTTTTCTTTTTCCAAGTGTAAACTGAATTTGAAATCAAATCAAATAGTGCTGAAATACCACTGGTATGACATGGCTTTTAAGCTGTCTAATGAATGTAGATGCAGTGAGCTGTCTAAAAGAAAACACATGTTGACAACGTCGTTTGCTGAATGTGTATTTTCACTGGCAGAATAAAAGTTGTATATGTACTTTCCAGGATTTGCAAAAAGTTGGTCTTTCAAGGATCTGATTAGCATCTGCATCTCATCTGCCAAACCCCAACTGTTTGGCACTATTTGTTTCTTCATTCTGTTCTTATTTACAATAATTCAAGGCTATCTCATAACATAGAAATTCAAGAAAAGGCACAAGGGAAAACTATAAATGAATAATAGAAATACATAATAGAAAGTTGTCTATGAATACAAGACAATTATTCAGGAACTGAAGAGTGGATTTAAACTTCACTGTTTATAGTGAAGAAACTTGGTCTACCTTCATGATCAAGTCTTGTACCAAAATGTCATGCTTATCAATACAGGGTTTTTTATTTTTTATATTATGTCTTGTAGTGATGTAAAGCAAATGTACAATCTCTGTAGGAACCAGAAATTTTCACCAATTACATACGTGTTTTTTAGCTTCTTTGTAGGAAAAAAAAAAGGTGCTGATTTAAATTTCATGTTTTTGGATGGCCAGTAAGAATTGATACTTAATTTTCTGATAGCATAGCTTACAGACCTGACTTACATACCTTACTGTCAGTGTTCAAGCTACCTTTTTTCTGTAACAGAAAGGAAAGCCATTTGCTGAGGCAAATTTATGTTACTGTTAATAGTATGAATTTAAATAGAAGTATATATGACAGTATTATGCAGAGCAGAGCATACAAAGTAATTCATGTGCATCAGAAAAAAAAAAAATCTAAAACATCTGTGTTTTAATTGTAACCAGTGGTGGATTTCAGTGTTGAACAATTAAAGATCATTACAGCATTTTAAAATATCAGTAGGAGAGTGTCAAAGAAGATGAGTCTTCCATGTTTACAAAGGATTTTGCCTGTAGCAAAATACTGTGTGCTTTTGTGAATCATTTATCTTCTAGCTTGAGCCTGCCATGGTATGAAATATTGCAGCTGTGATTCTTCCTGACAGAGTAATGAAATATTGGAAAAAAGTCCACACTGCAATGACTTTTCCACAGAATTTTGGCCTTGAGAACCTGAAAAGTGGCACATGAAATAGCTTCTTTTCACTCCATCAGAAACTAATCCAGGCCAATCAGTTCTCTTCTCCATACCGAGTATGTTATTCCATTGTTTGTGTTTTTCCTATATTGACCTAGTTTTAGGTTTTGAAGTTTTTTATTTTTTTTATTTTACTGTGCCCTATTACACGATCTCCTATACTGTATTGCAAGCCAAAATAGTTCCTGAAGACATTCCATTCAGCAAATATTTCAATGCTCTATTTCGCATTGAAAGTTTGAGTCATAGGGAGAGTTATGGAAAAAGAGGCTTTGTTGTTTTCTTTAGGGAAATTACTTTAAATTAGCTTCTGTCAGCATCTTTCCTAGAGTACCCCTTCACTCACCAAAAAGATTGTTTGAATCTGTTGTTGTGAATAATTGGAGAAATCTAAATGTCATGATACACATTTGCAAGTGAATTCAAGAAGAAATCTTGTGCATTCGCCCACAAAGCCCTTTTTGGGAGACCATCCTGTCAGTGAGTGATCTCCACACAATCCATACAAAGCACTGCAAGACAAGACTCGGTTCTTAATATAATGTCTTATACTAGAACAGAAAATAACAGTTACAGCTAATACTTTCCTGAATCTGATCTTAGAGAGCTCAGCATTAAAAATGCATTGCTACCCTTCTCTGTAACTGTACTTAAATATATTGGGAAGAGATAGAGAGAAGACCTCTCCGACAGAATATTAAATACACAAATCTTTAAAATTTCAGATTGAGGAAAATAATTCTCTTGACTGGAGAAAACAAGTTAAATGAATTGTCAAATTTACTAAGAGTTCTTTAATGATTGTTACTGGAATAATTTCAGTAACGATAGATTATAGAAGGAATATGGGTCAGAAAAAAACCCATACTGTTAACTTAGAAAAAAAAAAAGTATTCCACCATATTCAAACAATGACTCATATTTTAAAATCTGAGCTTTTGGGTTAAAGCAATTCTGCTCCCTATTACTGTAAGAGTATCATTGCAAAAAAACCAACCAACCAGCTAAAATGGAAATATTTGTTTAAAACCCTGAAGTTGCATGCCATCCTCATTTTTTAATGGCTCTTGCCAGGTATAGGTTTTTACTTTTCTCTTTCATCTCAGAAGCATTAATGTTTTTCTCTATGCACAAAAGTATTTTAAATACTTCCATGGTTTGTTCTGCCAGTACCTGGCATAACTGACAAAATATGCTGTTTAAACACAAGAAAAAGCTAAAGTTCTGCCCTGACGTAGGACAGACAAAGAGCCTGAGAGAAATGACAGATACTCTATTATAACCACATCCTCAATACGTTGCATGACAGAGCTAATTTTATCTAAACCATGATTTTCCTTCTTTACATCAGCATTTTTATTTTTTCTTTTTTTTTTATAAGTACTGTGAAAGGAACAAACAGAATTACTTAATACTGTTCTTAACATGTTTAGCGTGTAAGGAAGAATAGTACTTGTCAAATTCTTCCAAGAATGTATGCAAAATAGTGGGATTTTTCCCTGTTTCTATGTCTTGTGTTGGGATTCCCATCATTATTTCCAGAAATAATGAAATTACATTTCCATCCAGAAAGTCAAATGTATGAATTACTAAGCATTAGCATTTTAAACAATTTATTGTGGTAATTTTAAGTCTTTACATGTTGAAATCTGTGTCATAATCTAAGAATCATAGAACAACCAGGTTGGAAGGGACCCATCGGATCTTCTAGTCCAACCATTCCTATCTAACACTAAACCAAGTCCCTCAAGACCTCATCCACCTGTGCCTTAAACACCTCCAGGGAAGGTGACTCAACCACCTCCCTGGGCAACCTATTCCAATGCCTAATGACCCTTTCTGTGAAAAACCTCCTCCTAATCTCCAGCCTAAATCTCCCCTGGCGGAGGTTGAGGCCATTAAGTAAGAAGTATCAGATATGATGAAAATTGGAGGATGTACTCTTTCCATTTTATCTAAAACAAATTAGGTCAAAAACATTTTTGCAACAGTGAGAAATAAATCAATAATTGTGCATATGTAGGGTTTTTTTAATGTTCTACAGGACAAAGTAGAGATTCCCATGGTTTAGGAGATAATACTTCTAAAAAACTGTTTATTTGTATAATTCTATTCACCTCTATGCTACACATAAGGATAAATTAATTGGATATTAAGGGAGTTCAGTCACCATGACCTGAGCAGTTCAAGCATTTTCTTTAATTTAGATAAAATGTTTGCAGAATCACCCTCAGGGAAAATTAATAAATACTCACGCCCATCTCCAGGTACTCGTTATTTGACAAACTGAAATGTGAGCAGTTGGTCAGGATACAGTCCTATTTAGCCAAGCATAAATTTGAAGCATGGATATTTAAAGAACAAATGATATTCAGCATGTGGCATACTGTTTACTAAGGCGTCAAAGTGAACAACAAAATATCAGCTGTCATCATAGGCATTATTTAGTAATAAAGTGAGATAAAATGATTTATAAATCTGAAGAGAAAGAATACTGCTGTAAAAGCCCTGTCTTGCTGTGAGACAGAAGACATTTTAACAGATTCTTATGGCCATAAGAAAAAATGTCAAAATGGGAGTGAAATTTGATGGGGGATCTGCGAGTCTGCAAAAAAAAAAAAAATAAACACATGAATGCTGCTTTAATTTCATTCCGTGGGAAAGACTATGACATTGCCTCATGTTGTGGAGAAACCAAGGATTATGAAAGAAATATTACCATGCATTTAAGACTAATGTTGCTTACCCTGCTTACATGGACTTACTGGGGCTACATTACCCTCTCTAAAGCCTTGGCACATGATTTTGAGTGAAAGGAAACCGTAACTCTCAAAACATTTGCTGGCATTACAGCAATATACTATGTTACATGTTGGTTGACACAGTGAAATAAAAATAAATGAGCATCAGTAATTTCAAAAGACGATTGCAAATACAAGAATTTCGAGAAAATAGTGTATGACAAAAATGATTACAAGTATTATCAGAATTATTGATTTAAAACATTTTTTGCATTCATGTGTTTAATACAATCATCCAATATTTTTGAAAGGATCCACACAAGCAAAAAATAAGAATGAGACTAGATTTACTTACCAAATTCCTTAGGAACAGTGATAGAGTAAACACAGTTGTGACCAACACTATAATTCTTGGGGTAGTTTGGTGATAACACAGTGCCTTCAGAGCCTGTTGACCGGCTTCCACAGGGTGCTAGAAAGTGTTGAATGATGTAATATCAGAAAAAAATCAGTTTAAAATATTTTGTCATATGCCAGTATATGCAATTACAGTAAATTTTATTACACTCTATACTGAATTAAACCTGTATATTCTGTGGAGTGTTGAGTATACACAGCTTTCTCGTATATCAAAAGAATCGGTGGCACTCTGCAGTTTTCCGGATCAGTTACTGTGGTTTTTTTACCATTTATCAACCATCTTAATATAATAATGATGGGCCTTATATACAGTGTGCTATTACTCACAGCATACAAGTCTACTATTCATTTATATGACACTTTATATTCTGATAAAAGTATAGAGTATGCAACCCTTCTGCACACTAGTAAATTCTTACTCATGCCAATAGACTCATGATTCAAAATAACATACAGACCTGCTTAAACAAGAATGTCAGGATTCCTTGACTGAACACAGCGTACTGCTTATTTATACCTTTTATAACATCATATATATAAAGTCACAAGCACACATTTAGTCACATAACATCATGTTTATTCAACCATTAATAGCTACACTAGTTGATAAAATGGCAGATAAACAACAATGCTATTTACTACAACAGTGTATTTTTCTAAGGTTAACAATTTAAAGTTAACAACAGAAGTTAGCACTTGTCATTATTCAAAACCATCAAGTAAGAAATAGTGCTTTTTCTTTTTTCTTCATCAGATATTCAGGTGCATTTATATAGAAGAGTCATAAGTATTACTGTTTCCCTATATCCATTACTTGCTTCCCAAATACACATTGTAATTTAGTTTATTTTAGAGTCAGGATTACAGCATCGGTTTAGAATATTTCTTCCAACTACTCTTAATGACTTTAATGATAACACATCTATTTAAGAAATCTGTTTTGTCCACTAAAATGTGAATTTCTAAAATAGGTTCTACTCAATGTTTCATTTGCTAAGCACAAATGAAATCTGTTTCTTTGTGGCACACTTGCAAAATATTAATATATCCTGTACTATACTAAATAAGAAAAAATATTGTTTCGTTATTATTTCAGAAGATTTCCTCTCATTACTTATGAAAAAAAATAATCCAGTTGGAGAAGAATCACAAACGGTGTTCCTCAGGGCTCAGTGTTGTTCAGTTCAGTTCTGTTCAATACCTTTATCAATGATCTGGATGAAAGGATTGAGTGTAATCTTAGTAAATTAATGGATGACATTAAACTGGGCAAAAGTTTTAATCTCCTTGAGGATAGGGAAACTCTACAGAGGGATCTGAACATAGCTGGATCAATGGACTGTGATGAGTGGTATGAGGTTCAACAAGAGGCAGGTCTTGCCAAACTGACCTGATCGCCTTCTATGAGTGACTCAGCTGCTGGATGAGCGAAAAGCTGTGGATGTAGTCTTCCTGGACTTCTTACAGAATTCTGCTTCACAATCTGTCAACCTCTGGCCTGGACAGATGCACACTCTCCTGGGTGGAAAACTGGTTGGATGGCCAGGCCCAGGGAGTGGTGGTAAATGGAGTTTACTCCAACTGGAGGCTAGTGACAAGTGGGGTTCCCCAGGGCTCAGTGTTGGGTCCAGTCCTGTTCAATGTCTTCATCAATGACCTGGATGAAGGCATTGGGTGCACCCTTAGCAAGTTTGCAGATGACACTCAACTGGGAGGAAGTGTCGATCTGCTGGAGGGTAGGGAGGATCTGCAAAGAGATCTAAACAGGCTGGACCTCTGGGATGAGTCCAATGGCATGAGGTTAAACACAGCCAAATGCCAGGTCCTGCACTTGGGACACAACAACCCTATGCAGAGCTACAGACTAGCAGAAGTCTGTCTAGAAAGCTGCATGGAGGATAAAGACCTGGGGGTGTTGTTTGGCAGCCGAATGAACATGAGGCAGTAGTGTGCCCAGGTGGCCAAGACGGCCAATGGCATCTTGGTTTGTGTCAGAAACAGTGTGACCAGCAGTCCAGGGAGGTTATTCTCCCTCTGTACTCTGCACTGGTGAGACTGCTCCTTGAATCCTATGTTCAGTTCTGGTCCCCTCACCACAAGAAGGATGTTGAGGCTCTGGAGCGAGTCCAGAGAAGAGCAACAAAGCTGGTGAAGGACATGGAGAACAGGCCTTATGAGGAACGTCTGAGAGAGCTGGGGTTGTTTACCCTGGACAAGAGGAGATGTCATTGCTCTCTACAACTACCTGCAAGGAGGTTGCAGAGAGGAGGGAGCTGGCCTCTTCTCCCAAGTGCAGGGGACAGGACAAGAGGGAATGGCCTCAAGCTCTACCACAGGAGGTTTAGGCTGAACATTAGGGGAAAAAAATTCACAGAGAGTCATTGGGCATTGGAACAGGCTGCCCAGGGAGGTGGTTGATTCACCTTCCCTGGAGGTGTTTCAGGCACAGGTGGATGAGGTGCTGAGGGGAATGGTTTAGAGTTTGATAGGAATGTTTGGACTTGATGATCTAGTGAGTCTCTTCCAATCTGGTTATTTTATGATTCTATGATTCTATGATTCTATGATTCTATGATTCTAAGACTGAATGCCAAGTCCTGCACTTGGGACACAACAACCCCTTGCTGTGTTACAGGCTTGAGGAATATTGTCCAGAAAGATGCCTAATATAGTAGGACATGAGGAGTGTTGGTTGACAGACAGCTGAATATGGGTCAGCAGTATGCCCAAGTGGCCAAGACCAATAGCGACTTGGCCTGTATCACAAACAGTGTGGCCAGCAGGAGTATGGAAGTGATTGTTCCCCTGTGCTTGGCATTGGTGAAGCTGCACCTCAAATACTGTGTTCAGTTTTGGGTCCCTCACTACAAGAAGACCATTGAGGAGGCTGCTCAGGGAGCTGGTTGAGTAACCACCCCTGGAGGTATTTAAAAGATGGGTAGATGAAGTGCTGAGCGATATGATTTAATAGTGGACAGGTACCATTGGACTTGATGATCTCAAAGATCTTTTCCAACCAAACAATTCTAGGATTCCATGATGTTATGATTAAAAATTCTAACAGACTGAGTACACCTACAAATGTAAACCCTGTTTAACATAAAATAAGCAAAAAGAAATGTTAAATATCTTTTCACTGGGAGTGAAAAAAATGCCACACAATAAAAGAAACAAATCAACTAAAAAAACCCAAAATGTTTCAAAGCAAATGAAATTGTCTAATGTAACTCTCTAATAGTATGCCAGTACTTGTTAATAATATTTACTTAGACTATGAATTACTGTATCACTTTCCATATTTATTTCTACTTTAATTTATTCTTTGATATATAAAACTACTACTCAATATGCTTTCCTTGTCTGGTTTCCAGGGTGAGCAACAGAAAACTAACCGGAGAGAAAGGTATTTGATTGTGGTATGGATGTATTAAGGATCAGTGTGTTGATGCATTGTTCACTAGTTCCTTGAAATATTATTAAGCGTTAATGTCAAAAAGGTCCTTTTGTGTGTGCGCTATATTTACTCTAATGGTGTCTTCTCTTGTAAAGTAGTGCTCCCTTCTGCCCTTGAAAAGGCTCTGCCATAAAAAGAACAAAGTATCACCCACTCTGCATTTTAAATTGGTAAGTTTTATTATCTCGAAGATTACTCATCTTGATCTTTAGTATTCATGCACCCTTGTCAAAGAACTAAATTCTACCTCTTTATGGCAATGGATTAGTAAATAGGGAATAAAAGATAAAATTTATTACCATCAGCAGTGAGAAGTTTTCTCACATTTCAGCATATAGTAGTTGTAAAAGTAATGATCACTGCAGAGAGGCAAAATCACAGAGCAGAATCACAGATCCCTGTAATATGCACCTAACTACTGCTATAAAGTAGAATTTTCTATAGCTCTTGCATAACATTTACAGGGTTAAAACACCTGCCATGTTCTTATTGCTCATGTGTCTTCCATTAGACTTTTGGAGTTTAACCAAAAAGAAAGAACCATAAAGGAAAAACTTCAGTAAAAGAACTGTGAATAAGTGACTCCTTAAGCATGAAAATCATCTCAGATTTCTTCTTTTTGGAAGAAATTATTGTTTTTTCTACTCATTATTTTTTTCTGCAGTCTGAAGTTTTTAATTCCTGTTAATGATTTCGATGGCCTACTCTCTAGCTCCTACAGCTAAGACCTAAGAGAATTTAATTGTTTTTGTAGATTTAAGTAGCACATTGTACCACTCATTTTTTTTAAGCAGCAGTCCTTAGTGGAATCAATGCTGAATACTGCTTAAAAATGAATGACAAAATATGGCTTTATATCATGCAGACAAATTTGATTACAGAACTACAAATATTATAAAAATTAGGAATAACAGTATTCTCAAAAAGAACATCACACCAAATCTTTGGTATTCAAAAAAAAAGTTTCTATTATGATCTAGCAGGAAATTTTGAAATAATTTGGGGTTTTTAGTCTCTAAGAGTGAAGAATTATACCAAAGAGAGACTGGTCACTTTTTGAAGATGTAGAAGATTAATTTTTCTCTTCACCCATAAAAGAAATAACAACCACCAGTTTTAGTAAAATTGATTAATTTTAGATATTCTCATAACTACTTTTGGGAAGTTATTGCTTTTTTTGGCAAAAAAATTTGTCATAATGGGTTAAGTATATTGTACCAGGAGAAAGTACTTCACTTTATATTTGTTTAGATATATATCCATGTTAATGGATTGTAGTATGAGAAAGTAGTACTTTCCAATTTCTCAGTGCTAGCACTGTTAAAACCACAAACTTAACTGTCATAACATGATTGGGTATTTTATTTTTTTTAGAAGAGGAAGGAACTTATTACATTTTGTTTTAAGAGGTAAAATTCATAGAGAATAAGGCTTATGAATAAAGAAGTAAATAATAGGAGAATCCCCAAAATCATTTTTTTCCAAACCTAAACAAAACCCCCATCACAAACTTGAACTGAAAAATAATTGGAAGTTTTCTGAAAGATATATAATCAAGAAAATACACCTTATAAGGAGAGAACAAAGAAAATCAATACTTATGGAATTTAACAGGGAAAGATTATCTGATACATTTCAAGTAGGACATTTCAAGAGGATTGTACCTCTTTTTTTAATAAAAAGAAGCAAGAGAAAATTTAACTGAAACTAATGTTTTTAGCTTGTGCATTTGTTATAGTAAATACAAAGTCTATATAACTGTATAAAATGCAATTAAGACACCAATGAAATTATTTCTACAAAGATTTATTTAGCAATTTATGACCTTTTACCTCTAAAACAAATAAAAGCATCAACAGATATAAATAACTTCGTGCCTTCATTTTCCATTCCTTGTAATCTTTAAAATAACTCTAAAAATCTTTCTGAAGGCACAAGAAACATATTTTATAGAACTGAACAAGAGATATGCTTTTAGATTCAGGAAAAAATATATAAAGGAGAATTTTTTTAGCCTAACTTTAGAAACTGTGTTTCCAGTCAAGTTAATTATTAAGAATTATTAAATTTTATATTCCTTTCTGTGCAGTGCACAGAATTTTTAGACATTCTATATTGTTTTCTGAGGTATTGAAGTCATGTGTTACTTAAAGTTATCTTACTAAATATACCCATTTTAGCCAAGTGTATACAAAGTCTGAATTTTCTGATATGAACTGCTGTGGCAGAAGGTAGAAATCCTACATTGTTTTCTGCTGTAGAATGTGATAACAGCTGATGACTGTGTTATGGTATTGACTGTTATCCAAATAGACAAAATATAATTTCCTTGCAAAAATATTGCTTCCTTTTTTTTTTCCTGTATTCTTCTGAACAAATGCAATCAGCTGGAAATTAGACATATACCTCTCTCAGTCATGGCTGCGTTAATTCCCATTTTAGATGGGCAATGGAGTGCAAAGGCATAAAAGTGAAATCCTGTCCTCCTGTTGAAATTGTCAAAGTACTAGAGAACAAAATTAAAGAAAATCTGAGAAGAGAAAGTCCCACTATTTATTACCCCAAATCTTATTCTACACAGCACTTTCACTTATAAACATCACAGCAGAGCTACATCTCAAGGATTATTTATCATTGAAACTTGTGACACATAGGTATCAAAATATGCTTACTGTACTAATAATTTATCGATAAAACTAAGAAGTTAATGTAAGTTAAGCCTTTAAATTGGCTACAATTAGATGTCTTGTTAAATCACCATTTAATTGATGCACTGGCAGATTTCTAACCTAGATTAGATAAATTGCAGACAATTACCTATCCTAATTCTTTACTTTTCTAGTAATCATGCAACAAATAGTTTCTGTATGACAAAATAATTTCACAGATAGAAGTGGTATAGATTAATTTTCAGTGTGGTGGTATAGTCTTCTGCATTCTTAGCTGATGTTTAATGTAATATTTTTTAATTTTTATCTTTTGAAGGAAATGTATGCGGCTCATGAAGTCCTCACTGAGTGATCACACTGCCTTTCTGCAACAGGTAAAAATTTTTTTTAACAAGTGCTTTGTTCTGGATCAAGGGCAGCAGTCTCTCAGGCTTAGTGGTCCCAGGCAAGCTGAAAGATGTTGAAGTGCCTCTACTCCTGCATGATTCTCATTGCACAAGAGATCATAGCCTCCAGTTGACAAATGCACTGGAATTCAGTGACATAGGTTTCCAGGAGTCTGGCTTACTTCAGAAACACTCACTGAATAAGGTTTTGATTCCATCATTTAAGTAATGTTTTACTTTCTTTCTGTCATTAAAATGGGTTAAAGCAACAGGTTCTGAGAAGAGAGTTATCTAATAAGAAAAACCATCATCTAACAAATTTTGTGCTACAATAAAAGTCTTTGCAGTGAAATAGTCTCTGTCCAAAAGAGATGGAGGTGGAACAGGTCTTTGAAACCTGCCTCAGAACAGATTCTGAAAGAGCACATCAGAGTTAAAGCTTCCACATCTGAAAAGCAATGACTAAATAAAAATTTAAACTGCTCTTCGAATACACTTTCTGCAGCAAAACTTTGACATGATATTCTGGAGAAAAACAAAAAAAAATCATTTTAAAACAATTTCTCTACCAGCATAAGAAGTCAATAATAATAATAATAATAAAAAATTGACAGTAATAGTCTTCTGGGGGAAACCATTTCAGAGACTTTCAAGACTACATAGACAGCTAGAGAAAAAGAGAATTATGTTACAGATGCGTAGAAGCAAAAATAAGACAGACATTAAGAAAGCTTAACACATTTTTAGTTACAATACTAGAATTCAGACACTGACTTGTAAGAAAGTATTAATGAGACAAGTAAGAATTTACAGATCTCCCCACAAAAAATCATAGAATCATAGAGTCACCAGATTGGAAGAGACCCACTGGATCACTGAGTCCAACCGTTCTTATCAAACACTAAACCATGCCCCTCAGCACCTCACCCACCCGTGCCTTAAACACCTCCAGGGAAGGTGAACCAAGCACCTCCCTCGGCAGCCTCTGCCAGTGCCCAATGACCCTTTCTGTAAAAATTTTTTTCCTAATGTTCATCCTAAACCTCCCCTGATGGAGCTTGATGCCATTCCCTCTTGTCCTGTCCCCTGTCTCTTCGGAGAAGAGCCCAGCACCCTCCTCTCCACAACCTCCTTTCAGGTAGTTATAGAGAGCAATGAGGTCTCCTCTCAGCCTCCTTTTCTCCAGGCTAAACAATCCCAGCTCTCCCAGCCATTCTTCGTAAGACCTGTTCTCCAGCCCCTTCACCAGCTTTATCGCTCTTCTCTGGACTCGCTCATAGAATCACAGACACTTTAGGTTGTAAAAGACCTTTAAGTTCATCAGGTCTACCACTAAACCATCTCCATAACCACCACATCTATGCATCTCTTAAATACCTCCAGAGAAGGTGACTCAACCACTTAACTGGACAGCCTGTTCCAGTAGTTTACAAACCTTCCAGCAATATAATACTTTGTAATATTTAGTTTAATCTCCCCTGGCACAACCTGAGACTCTTTCATCCTATTGCTCCTTACTTGGTTTCACCAGTGCTGAGTAGAGGGGAACAACTGCATTTAACTCTATTCACTACAACTCTTAAGGCCTAGCCATCCAATCAACCAGCAAAGGATATACACATCCTACACATCCAAGCATAAGCAGTCTTTTTTTTTTTTTTCCCTCCAGAAGAGTTCTGAGGGAAAGACCCTACTACAATCTAAGTAGACAACATCCACAGGCTTTCCCTCATCCATCCAACAGGTTACTTTGTTACAGAAGGAGATCAGGTTAGTCAAGCAGGACCTACCTTTTGTAAATTAGTTCTCACTGAGCCTAATTACTTGGTTATCCAATATGTACCACATGATGGCACTCAGGATGATCTGTTCCATAACCTTACCCATCACTGAGTTCAGGCTGATAGGTCTGTAGTTCTCTGACTCCTCTTTCTGGCCTTTCTTGTAGATGGGCATCACAAGGACTTGGAGCTGCTTATTGATGAGAGGCTCAACATGAGCCAGCAATGTATGTTCAGAGCCCAGAAGGCAGACCATATCCTGGGCTGTATCAAAAGAAGTGTGGCCAGCAGGTCAAGAGAGGTAATTCTGCCCCCTCTAATCTGCTCTTGTGAGACGTCACCTGGAGTAGTGTCCACTTCCGGAATCCCTAACGTAAGAAGGATGTGGAACTGTTGGAACTGGTCCAGAGGAGGGCCACAAAGACAACCAGAGGGCTGGAGCATCTCTGCTATGAAGAAAGGCTGAGAGAGCTGGTATTGTTCAGCCTGGAGAACACTCTGGGGAGACCTTTTTGTGGTCTTCTAGTACCTGAAAAGGTCTTGCAAGAAAGATGAGGAGTTACTTTTTACAAGGGAACATAGTGATAGGGTGACGGGAAATGGCTTTAAATTGGAAGGGGGAAGATTTAGATTAGCCTTTTGGAAGATATTGTTCACACTGAGAGTGATGAGAGACTGAAAGAGGAAAATGACATAATTAAACTGTGTTTTCATTATGAAGAAGAAACCTACAAATTGTGCAGATGAAAGCTAAAATTATGAGCTTATTTAGAACTCACTGACTTTGTAAGTTCATTTAGAACTGCATGGAACCAGAAATCTACTTATTGCTAGAAAGCTGGTAAGTAATACCATCTCCGGATTTCATGGCATTGTATGTGTAAGGGGGCTGTAATGAGTTTATTATCCATTCAAAAATTGTTGCTGTTGTTGGATGCTGACCATCTGCTTATCTCAGTAAAGTTCCTTTCCACAAGCAAGTTTTCCAGAACCAGCAGTGAATCACAACCACTACAAAAAAATTAGTTTTCACTTGAATTATCCAAGAATATTATTACAACTTTAAAATGAAATGCTATAATTCCTTTGATTTCCATACGATTGATGATCTCTTGCTTCCCAAGTGATCTCCAGTATTTTCACTGCATGCAAGCATTTTCAGTTTTAAAGGAAACTAGAGTAACAGTTAATTATTTTTATTCTAAATTTGAGATATGATAACTAATGATAAATTAACTAAAGTTGCTGTGGTCTGCTCAATCTCAGGGTTTTTTTTTATTTGTAGGGTTTGTTTGTTTGTTTGTTTGTTTGGGGTTTTTTTTGCCATCATTGCTGGACTTGAGGGCAATTAAATTTGAGTGGACTGTTGCCCAGAAAGTAAATATCAGTTTTCTACAAACTTCTTAAGAGAAAAAAGTAAAACAATTACATTTCCTAAAGGATGAAGTGCCAGAGTACATCCAAAACTATATTAAAATTAATAAACACAGTTCTGTGTTTATACCTTAAAACAGTAAGAACAGACATATCAATTCAACTACATAAGCACTTGAGTGAATTCAAGGTTTACAAAGGGTCATTCTCAATGTATTGGCAAATTAAATATGGCAATTCGGTTATACAGTTGAGAGAAAAATATACTGAAACACAAACAATCCAAGCAAACAACAGTAATAAAGCATTGCTGCTTTTAGATGTGTATGTTTAAAAGAATAAAATTAAAAAGAAATATATTTCCCCAGAGGATGAGTCATCTCACCCTGTAGTATTCAGGACATCTGTAAAGTGCATTTCTTAATTCTAGATTTCTAATATGCAGATATCTAGTCAGTTAGGCACTCTCTATGGCCAGTAGAGGGAAAAGCACATACTGATTATCCCGCTCTGTAGAACTTTACTTCTCAGCTACTAACCAAGCTTTCAAAGATACATCAGGCTAAAAAAGGCATGTATGGGATAAAATAATAATAATAAAAAGAATAAAAGGAAAAATACCCAAACCATAGACAAACCATAAGTGGAATCACATTCACATTAGAAACAAACAAAAACAATCAGCTCATCTGAGACAGTAAGGTACCAGGACCCAAGTCCTGAAACAGGAAATTAAAAGAGCATAAGAAACAGCCATGATTAGTAAAACAAACACTAGTTGAAACTGCTGGTCTGTGGAATGAACAGTTATGACACAAGTACCAATTAAAAATATAAAATAAAGGTAAAACCTGTACCAGTGTTTTAAATCAAGCACACAATAATAATAATATGTAAAAAAAATCTCTAATGTAATCTTGATTGGTTTTGCTATATCTGGTGGAAATTGTTCTAGAGGCAAAAGACATACAATTTATTTAAAAGCTGGTTACATTTCTCTGACATTACCAGTGATGTCTCCCTTCTTGATTTTGAATAACAGCATGGCATATCAGCACTTATTAAAACATTTCAGCTACTGCTTACATATTTATATAATATAAGACTATTATCAGAGTGGCCTCTTGTGTAAAAAAAAAAAGCACAGAATTGCATCAGTGTTAAAATCTCAAACTTAATTCTTGGCTGAGCTAAAGAATACTTATGCATATTGTTTACCTCCTTAATGTGTAGATGCTCTCTGTTATCTTGCTAAGTTTTAAATAATTGATTATATTTAAAGCAAGTTTACACTTACATATCTAATTTTGAATGTTTTATTCATATCCCTTGTAAGTCAAGCTTTGGTTACACATAAGGAAAGCTAATGTCTAGGACAGAAGATACATTAGAAAGGTGAAGGAGAAAAAGAATTACATGAAAAAAGGGAGTTCATGGTTTATAACTAAACAGTCCTGATTGTTTATGTTCCATGGATACAAAGCTTGGAAAGACCCCAGCTTAACAGCTTTCATGAGAGTCAAAAAAAAAAATACTTTCAGAGCTGATTATGTCAACAGTAGTAATGTGAACATATATTTCATAGAATCATAGAACAACCAGGTTGGAAGAGACCCACCAGATCACCAAGTCCAACCGTTCCTATCAAACACTAAACCATGCCCCCCAGTACCTCATCCACCCGTGCCTTAAACACCTTCAGGGAAGGTGAATCAACCACCTCCCTGGGCAACCTGTTCCAGTGCCTAATGACCCTTTCTGTAAAACCCTTTTTTCCTAATGTCTAGCCTAAATGTCCCCTGGCGGAGCTTGAGGCCATTCCCTCTTGTCCTGTCCCCCGGCACTTGGGAGAAAAGGCCAGCTCCCTCCTCTCTACAACCTCCCTTCAGGTAGTTGTAGAGAGTAATGAGGTCTCCTCTCAGCCTCCTCTTCTCCAGGATAAACACCCCCAGCTCTCTCAGTCGTTCCTCATAAGGCCTGTTCTCCAGACCCCTCATCAGCCTTGTTGCTCTTCTCTGGACTCCCTCCAGAGCCTCAACATCCTTCTTGTGGTGAGGGGCCCAGAACTGAACACAGGATTCAAGGAGCGGCCTCACCAAGCGGCAGAGTAATGAGGGAGAATCACCTCCCTGGACCTGCTGATCACATCATTTCTGATACAAGCCAGGATGCCATTGGCCTTCTCGAACCCACTTGTAACTGGTCTCCAGCTGGATTTAACTCCATTTACCACCACTCTCTGGGCCCGACCATCCAACCAGTTTTCCACCCAGGAGAGTATGCGCTTGTCCAGGCCAGAGGCTGACAGTTTCCGTAGCAGAATGCTGTGAGAAACTGTGTCAAAGGCTTTACTGAAATCCATGAAGACCACATCCACAGACTTTCTCTCATCCAGCAGCCAAGTCACTTTGTCATAGAAGGCGATCAGGTTAGTTTGGCAAGACCTGCCTTTCATGAACCCATGTTGACTGGGCCTGATCACCTGGTTCTCTTGTATGTGCTTCATGATAGCACTCAAGGTCACCTGTTCCATGACTTTCCCTGGCACTGAGGTCAGACTGACAGGCCTGTAGTTCCCCGGATCCTTCCTGCAACCCTTCTTGTAGATGGGCAGAACATCAGCCTCCAGTCCAGTGGAACCTCCCTAGTCTTCCAGGACTGTTGGAAGATGATGGAAAGGGGTTTGGCCAGCATATCCACCAGCTCCCTCAATACCCTTAGGTGAATCCCTTCTGGTCCCATAGACTTGTGGGTGTCTAGTTGGGCAAGCAAGGCTCTGACCACCTCCTCTGGACCATGGGAGCCGCATTTTGCTCCTCTAGTTCTGGGGTTTGTACACAGAGGGAACAACTTTCTTTACAATTAAAGACTGAGGCAAAGAAGGCATTAAGTATCTCAGCCTTTTCCTCATGCCTTGCAACTGTTGTTCCTTCTGCGTTCAACAGGGACGTATGGTTTCCCTAGTCCTCCTTTTATTACTTATATATTTAAAGCAAGAATTTTTGTTATCTTTCACAGACTTAGCCAATCTGATTTCTAGTTGAGCCTTAGCCCTTCTGATTTTTTCTCTACACAACCTCACTTTCCTCCTGTAGTCCACCCAAGAGGCCTGTCCCCTCTTCCAGAACCCATAAACATTCCTCTTCTTCTTAATATCACTCACGATCTCACTGTTCAACCAAGCTGTTTTTTCCCCTGACAGCTTTTTTTCTGGACCATTGGGATGGCTTTCTCCTTTGCTGCTAGGATTTCCTTTTTGAAGAGCTCCCAGCCCTCATGGGTTCCCTTGCCCTTAAGGACTGTCTCCCATGAGACTTTGCCAGCCTTCTGAAGAGTTCGAAGTCTGCCCTCTGGAAATTTAATGCTATAGTTTAACTATACATCCTGTATATGTCTGATATATCTATAAAGTTTTTTAATAAAATGTTGAACCCATCTTGATATAATTTCTTCAGTAGCTAAAATCATCTTTTACTTAACCTGCCTTTTAATATGTTGTATTTTAAATATAAAATTAATTCAGTGTGGTATATGTAATACATTTCCAGTAAACTTCTCATTAGAAATGGTTTAAAACTTTAGAAAGGAACTATTTCCTTCTCAGCTTAGTGAAATCCCATATTTGGCATTTTTGTTTGTCTAAGTGAAATAGTTTAATAAAAATATCACTGTAATATTCTCTGACCTTCAGTTACTTATATGTGCTCTCAACTGTAACTCTAAATATAACTTAATGTCTGAATATCCCTTTTATTAAAATCACCCATGAACAAAGTCACAGTATTTCCTGGTATGTCACATAAATAGAGCTTCAAACTACCATTATAGTAACTGATTATCAAAACAACAGAAATATATAAAAAGAAGTACAGTAAAACAGGGATAGAAAAGTAACTTTCTAAATTCATGCCAACAAAACAATCCCTACAGTAGCTGGAGTATAAAAAATGTCTATTGTATAGAGTTGTGATTCATTACATTGAATCTGATAGTGAACAGCTACATTTCAGGATATAAAAAAGAATATATATCGTAAGGTTGTAGTGAATATTTAAATACTAAAAGTAAAGTTTTGTTGTAGAACATACTCTCCCTTCAAGAGATCAGGAAAAAAAACAGTTATGCGCACAGTTTTTTGAGGTAAATATCAAGAAACATGAGATTTTAAAAGAGGTGGCTATCCTCTTTAAGGTGGACAACAATCTTTTTTCTGTTTAACAGAACCCTCTCCTAGTCCCCACTGTCACAGTCAATATGAAGATGACAAAACGTCTGCAAAGAATGAAATATGAGTCCTATACATGTAGCCATCAACACAGCCTACCTCATAAATCATAAATCTTCCAATTGAATGGGTTACTGAAGTCTTATTAGACAAGACCGAGGACTTTCAGGCTGTTGCCAGAGGTTAAGTTAGAAACATGCATGTTTATCAGGTATAACAGATGCAGATGACTGGATTGACTTCTTTAATTCCAGATATTAATTAATTAATTTACCTTGATTACTGACATTTACTTCATAATCCTATCCTACTTCAGTGTTTTACAGTCTTTGAAAATAAATAGTTGCTTATCCGTGAATAAAGGGTAGGGATTTTTTTTTCTAAGACTAGAATACCCTACAGCCACCTCATCTGTTCTAAAAAAGTCTTCAAAAAAATAGATGTACCTATGATGTTAGCATATAGTACTGAAACAAGCATGTTTACTTAAACTAGTTCTAAGAGCTGTTCTTTCCACTCCAAAACACATGAGTGGATAACTTTTTTATTTTTAAGGAATAACAACATTTTTCAATCTTCTACTGGAAAATTTACATATTCAAAGCAAACAAATGTCAGTGTTTAATATGCAAAATAAACCCCCCCACATACTTTATTCTGCATTTTCATCCATTCTTTCTATATAATTCTATTGCCAAATAAATCAGAAATTCAGTTAATTTACACATTTTATCATTTATGTGCTATTCTCAATAATACTAAAGTTCTGTGTTGGTTTTCCTTGCTTATTCATGATTATTCAAATTAACAGTTGCATCTAAGCATATATCTGCAAAATTATGGTTTGGATACCCATGCTTCATTTCAGATACAGTTTTTTTGTAGTAAAGAATATAAAAAATGATGCTAATTTTTTTTTCTTCACTCTAGCATTAAACTACACTTTTAGAAATTGGCAGGAGATTTTCTTCAACAGAACATGAAGTACCTGGTTTTATGGTGTGCTTTCTTTAACTAATCCCTTAAATACCTTGGAAATTAGGATTCTTTGGCAGCTGGTTTTAATGAGGTCTTCATAATTAACTACTATTCTTCATTTCTTATGCTTTATTTACCATTATATTACATTAGTACTTCTTAAATGAATGCTTGGAATAATTACACACAGCATTTATTATTCAATTGAAATTATAAAGTCATATCATGAATTCTAAATATATATGTAAAGGTCAGACACTCAAAATAATACTTGTGGATATATGTATGTGTTTGTATTTATTTTTAATTGTTTTCTAAGCTTTCTAGATATATTAAGCTTTATAACTTATTCCAATAACATTTTTAAACATTCTCTGATATGAAGAGAACAGCTTTAAGAAAAGTTGAGATTTTAACTTAATCACATTTTCCAAAAACCAAGGAGTTTTCAGTAAAATACCAGTTATCTCCATATTTATACAGAAAGATCCCATCTTTGTTCCCTGTTTCCAAAACCAATTGTGTATTTTACAAAGTCAGCGAATTGTTATAAGAAAAATGAGCCCACTGTTTTTAAGAAGTATATACTAATACCCAGCTTCCTAAAATATTCGATGGTTTCCCTTAGAACCTTTCTTTAAAAAAAGTAAAGTAACAGTCATATATTTTTAAAAAAATAGAGAGTAGAATCTTGGGAACAACAATTTAGTATTCAGAAGATTTTTTTCACTCATAATATATACATATTTTCCTCAATAGTCCTTCAACTGCCTTTTCAAGTCTGACAATCAAGAACCAGCTATTCAGAGGATGTAGCATCTGAAAAACGTTTTATATATTCAAGCCCTAATTTATTTCAATTCCAGTTCTAAGAACTCAAGTTATGGTTTATGTGTAACTGTAGAACAGATGTCTTACTCTGAATGAAAAAAATAAACCAAAAAGAAGAATGCTTTATAAGTAGTCCACATAGGACAACTTTATGTAAAATATGCTGCTTATGTGGCTAAACTGAACATTACTTTGGATCAATAGAACACAGAGTCTTATTCACAGTAACCTCCAGATACAATAGCTGTAAGAATACTCTGTGCTTTCTGCAATTGCTGACTCATTCTTGACAGACTTTCAAACTTTGAAACAGAATAGATAGTGGTCCTTCAAATGGTGACTTCAAAAAAAAACCCCGATGCTTTCTCCCAACCACATTAGTTTGTAAGACTAGAATTGAAGATGTTCCAAACATGTCCTTACTTAATGGCAGTATTATTTTTGTCACTGATAAATTTTTCAGCATTAGATTTTTCAGACTCAAGTTAGGTCAAAATATATACCGTATCAGTCTATTACTTATAAGGCCATAATATTTTAATATATATAATTAATATATATGGTTTGGCACCAATACTTTTAAATACATTTAATCATGCAATACTTTTAAAGACAATTCATAGAATCATAGAAACACCAGATTGGAAGAGACCCACCGGATCACCGAGTCCAACCATTCCTATCAAAAATTATTATCAAAAATATTTATGCTATACTATACTACTAACAATCTAAATTTTGTTAATTTAAAGGACAAGTTTCCCCACTCTATATGCTTCATCTTGCTTCTCCTCATGTATCATTTAATTCTTCAAAACTTCAAACACAAAGCTCTGCAAAGTTGAAAGAGTAACTGGTGACACTGCACAGCATCATAAACATAGTCACTCCATTATTTTGGGTTTTTTTCCCCCATTACTAATTTTTCAGATTATATTTAAGATTTAAAGATTTAATAGAACTCTAGAGTAGTTTTAAAAGAGAAGCATCAAATTATCTTCTTGTTTTATATTGTAAATGTGAAGAATTTGAATTCTTATCATTCTTGAAGGTGTTATGCAAACATGACAGTGCATAATAAAAAGTATACAATGTTTATTTAGGAAATGTTTCTGAAATAGCCAAGAAACCTATCCAGAACAGCCCCTCAGTACTGAAAATCCAAGAGCAAGTGGCATAACTTGTTCACATACCCATGGCAAATAATGACTCTCATCCTGAATTATCGCTCGTATAGTTATAACTCAAATGCAAAATTAGTAGGGATAAATGTCTCTAAAATGAAGATACCATACTTCATAACAGGGTAAAAGAATGAATACAACTGCAACATCACTTATGCCATATCTTCCATGTGTTTTAATGCCTTTAGTACTTTTACTACCTTAATGGAACACTGACTCAAGTATGTCTTTGCACTCAAATACGCAGTAAATCTCTCAATGACTGCATTCCACTATCTTTACCATAAATAACAACGTCTTAAATTCATGTCATCCTAAGAGTTTCTGGCTGAAACTATATCTCTCCAACGTCTGATCTTGATTTCAGTTACATTTTAGATATGCATTTGATCTGTCTATTATGAAGAAGTAGTTTTGCCTAAAATTGTATGTTGTTCAGTGGCATTTTGAAAGTTAGGCCTCCAACAACTGTTTTGCACCTTTAAAAATCTTCTTTTTAACTGCTTAAATAAGATAGTTGAGGATTTGGGAATATAATCAGAATTCTACATTGATGTTCAACAAATGCAGAATAGGTCCAAAATGCTAATAAACTTTTAAATCCAAAATACTATAAGCACAAAGAAAATCCTTGATTCTTACCTGAATCAAGGATACCAAAAAAGGTCATCACATGCCAGTTCTGATTGTTCTTATAAAATAAGAATATTTTTAAGATATGTAAATTTGACTATCTAGAAATTCAACTTTGTCTATTTATGCCTTTTTTAAATAAAAAAAGCCATGAAAATTTTTAGCCTGATGTATCTTAGTCTCTTGTCTTCCTCTAGACTTATATGTTTCAGTTACATGTTTGCCCATGACAAGAACATTCTCAGTTCTTCATTACATAGTCAATAAGAGTGAGAATGGCAATTTGAAATTTATAATAGTCAGTCTGACCATGTTTAAAATCATGTCTGACCATGATTTATCATGTAAGCAATCACCTGACAAAATTCATGATTTCAAAAGACAGTAGTATACGATAATGACATTAGAATCACATCTTCTATGTAAAGAGTGCATAAAAATGTGCCCTATAAAGCCTCTGATAGCCTAATAAATATTGACTGCTAGATTGATGAAAGAGCTGATAATTTACAATTTGTTACAAAATATTAAATAGTAAGACTAAGCTTTCCTGTGCAGTATTTCATCCTAAAAGATTTGACATATAAACCTAATCTGAGCTCCCTCAAATAGCTGTGATAAGTTGATACAAATAGAAAGAAACAAAAAAAATCATACAAAAATGTATGAATTACCACAAAGTAAACTAAGAGCTGCTGTTGGAATCAAAACAAAGAGCAGCTACTTTCTCTGAGATTTCAGTTTTCAAGAAAACATTTATTTGAAAGAAGACAGTGCTGCAGGCATCCCTTTTCCTAACTTCACCTCACTTGGGCCAAGATCCAGGCATCAGGTGTTTGGGAGAGGGTTACTGATGGTCAGTCTCTTCAGCAAGTGGTGAGGAAGCCTCATTTCAGGCACATAGGACCCCAAGAACCCTAGGAAGTACCCAAGTGCTCTGGATCACTGTGTTGTAACAATGGATACTCCTTCCTCAGTGTGCCTAGTCAAAATGACTGATTACCAGTCCTCTTCTTCAGGCAATAAGGGAATTTATTTCACAGTCATAGTGGTTTCAAGTAGGCCAAGGGAATATAAAGGGAATTCTTCTCCCTATGAAAGCTGTGTTCCACTGGATCAGATAATAGCCCAGATAAATGAGACAAGGTGTTTTTGTCAAGTGCATCAAAAAGGTGGTGCAAAACAGCACAGAGTGTGTGGCTAACAGGATGGAAAGAAATCCCAACACCAAACTGAACCACTGCTGCTAAAGTATGCAATTATGAACGCAAGACTGAGAGGGTTGTGGGGTTTTTTTTGTTGCATTCATAGAGTCATAATTAAGAATGTTTCTGTGAGAAATTCCAGGACTTTTTTTTTTCTTTTAAACAAAACAAAAACATTTCAGAAGAATATTTTGAGTAGTGACATTATTTAACAAAAAAGAAAAGGAGGGAATAAATCCTAAGCAGTTCATTACAATATTTCAAATTGTTAGATTTATCTTTCTGATGCAGATATTTTGAAGCTTGGATTCAAATATATCCAAAGATTAAAAAAATAGACTATAATGAGAAGTAGCAAAATCGTTTAGTGAACAATAAATAATTTTCACCTGTAGGAACAAGGCTTTTACACTCAGTCATGAATGTGATTTCCCACTACAAAGCTTTCTGTAAACAAATGTTTGCTACCAAAAATTTAAAATTAACTATAGTTTGTGTAGCTAAGAGAAGTCATTATTCATCATTTCTGCTGCAGGAATATTACATCTGCATATGTTAATTACATCCTGTTCTTAACATCCACCATGAAATGCCAAATAGCTTAGCATATTAGCCTGGATAATCTTTGCATGTGTTCATGAAAGAATGAAGCCAATGATTTGGTTCGCTTCCCACACCTATTAGAGAGGCTCAAGGTCATTTTAAATAATGATTTCAACTAAATGCAAGTCATGCCTAATGTACATAGGACTAGACCACAGAAAATATTTGGTTCATAATGGTACAATTGCAAAACCCTCAGCTTTATGCACTGAACAATTTTTCTTAAAAAAAAAAAAAAAAAAATCTGTGATGCTGAAAGCCCCTGCTCAGTTTTTATCTAACTCCCAGATCATCAGTTATTGATGTTCAGGATCTGTTGACACTCATATTTTCTAGTTTTGTGCATTCCCAGGAAAGCAAGTTTTGACAGATTCGGCAATTCATCACCCAGTTCATATTGAGGCCTGACCAGACCCAGAATATCAGTGATCGTTCACAAAAGGTTTCCTACAGGGCTTGATGTACAAGACCATCCTAAAACTATTGCCCTTCTAATATAATAGGGCCATGGACTCCGTATTAATTTAATTCTGAATGGAGGACAGTTTTTAGCTGAAAGACTACATCTTTGAACAAGACCCATAACTGCTTTCTCTACACAATCCATCCAAAGTCGTCTACCATTTCTCAGGACGATGCCTTAAGTCATGTCAGGTTACTAATGTGAGTATAGATATGTCACTCTATCTTCCTCTTTTGAAATTCCGCTATTCGCAGAAAATATCCATATTAATTGCAACAAGGAGTTTTTTGGTTTTTTTTTTTTTTTTTTTTACTTAATTAAATCTGGCCTTGGACCTTTTATCACTTTCACTCTGATGTTATCATTGTTTTTTACCTAATAATTTTCTCCCTAGAGATGATCAAATATTGCTGACACAAGTTCTCTTAGAAAGGAAAAGGTTTTCTACGTTCTTTGAATTACGTTCTTTACAAAATCAATTCTACACTTTGTAAAGCATGTCCTTTGAGCCCAAAGAGCCATCCACAATACTGAAAGTCGTCCCTTCTCCTCTGACTGACTTTTCTCCAAACAGAAGAAAAATGAGAATATTCATTATTAGTATTTCTTTTTCATATTTTGAGATGCTTCACTCCCTCTATAAAGCTATATAGCTAAATATGGCTCACAGGAATTTAACCAAAAACCTGAGTTCTAAATTGATATTAAATATTTAAAAGTGTATAGAGAAGACAGATAACTTTTTAAAAAAATCATTTCTACATAATTAAAGCAATAGATCAAAATATTACAAGTATAATGAGTGTTCAAGTTCTCAATTTTATTTTATATAAATGCTATATATATGCTCTCTTTTTCTTGAACTAAATCCTGCAAAAGTGTAAGACATTGATTATATGGTAAAAATACACTGTAATATATCACAGCAACATATCTACAAATCTTCACAGACTCTGTACTGGAGAGAAAAATAATGCAATAAAATAAAGAGATAATTGTAAAATTGTGGCATTTTTTATGGAGCCTACTCTGTGGCATCATATGCTAAGGTAGCTTGGGGTTTATCACATGGGCCTTGTTTTTTCCATACAGGAAAATAATGATTCAGTTAGAATCATTGACAGATACCCACTACATATATTATATTATATTATATTATATTATATTATATTATATTATATTATATTATATTATATTATATTATATTATATTATATTATATTATATTATATTATATTATATTATATTATATCATATCATATCATATCATATCATATCATATCATATCATATCATATCATATCATATCACATTACATTGTATCGTATCGTATCGTATCATATCACATTACATTACATTACATTGTATCGTATCGTATCGTATCATATCACATTACATTACATTACATTGTATCGTATCGTATCGTATCGTATCGTATCGTATCGTATCGTATCGTATCGTATTATTTTCTTTCCCTTTTATTATAATGGTAGTCCTTCCCAGCAGAACAACCTCCCTTTAGAGAATGTTAAAATAGACAGCACTTGAAGATTGCTAGATGGATTATATATGGCATGAACAGACACAATTTTTGAATCATTGATAAAGAAACTCTATCTTTCATTACCCATAAAAAAACCTCCCAAAAGAAGAAAACCTTTCTCCGCTTATACATAAAAACCTTCCTCACCGTCTCCTCACTAGAAAACACCATTCATTCTCATTTTAAAATGATGAAGAAACTTCTGACTTCAATTGTGCACAGTCTAAAAGTTTACATACATTTCCAAAAGGTTGCTAGGGCTGGCATTCCAATTTGCTCTCTCTAAAATCTGATGCTCAGTGCTATAACAGTTTTGGCGGATAATGAAACCCCTGAAGTTCTTCAAATGCTTATATTATTTGCTATTCTTTACAGCTGGCAATTTCTTTTTTTTCCCCCTCATTTTAATGGTACTCTACCATCTGCTTTGCAACAGAAATTTCAATACAAAAAAAAGAGAAAATCCACATTCTATCTAAAATACATATATTCAAATAAGAAATGGATTTAAGAGCTTTTGCTTCAAATTATGAAAAGAAACAGAAAGTAAGATGATAATACAGAGATTTTATTTTAACTTATAAATCAAATGTTAATTTTATCATTCAGCATGTTCATGTTAATTGTTCATTAATGTCTGGATATAAGGGTCACATTTTTGCTTAACCTTACAGAATATGCAAAAATAATTTTACTTTTTTCTTCTGAATTGACTATCAGTTGCTGATAAGGATTAACAGGGAATTAGTAAAATAAAAATTGAATCTTTCCTTAGAGTCTAAATCTGAAAATGCTTACACTTAACATACTCAGCAGTAATATAACAAAGTCAGGAGATTCCTGAAATTAGCAGTTATTCATATCCATAAATGATTAAATTACTGGAATCTTAGAGCATTTAAAGGCTGATTTTTTTTCTAGAGATCTCATGTCCAGCACATTAAATGGTACAATCTTGTATATACAAAATATTTAATCTATATGGTTTAACAAACAGTAATAACAAAAAAATCCAAACATATATTGTGACATCCAGACTTAATGCTTTATTTAAATATATATATATAATGCATATATTTTATATATATATATATATATAAATATATAAATATGGTATTTATCCTTCTCTGTAAATCCTCCAATTCAAGAGCACAAATGGGAAAGGAGGACATTACTATTAACCTGTATCATCAATAATAACTTGTAGCACTATATATCCAATGTTATTACAAAATTTAAACAATGTTTATATTATTTATTTGTTTTCTTAAGTATATCACTGAAAAGGTTTTTGTCCTAAAAAAGAAATTTATTAAAATCATTTCTAATTTTGTACCTGTTTCTTCTAAATGACAAAGTGTAAATAAGGATAACAATAGTAGCATCTACAATGTAAAGGAAAAATTGTTTTTACCATGACAGCTAGGTAGGGCTCTGTTCCATCCAGGTCTTCCATCATCTCCCATAATACATGTCAGTGTAGAATATCCTTGAAGAACATAACCTGCATCACAGTAATATGTGACGGTTGACCCTAATTTATAATCCATTCCAAGTCTTGTTCCATTCATTATATTTCCTGGATCAAAGCAAGATTCACGAAGCTTTGCTATGAAGGGAAGAAAAGCAGACATATTTGTTTAAAAATATTTAAATCAGTTAAAACATATGCATTTGCACTTATTTTTCCTTCTCTCTTCCTTCTATAATATGAATACTAGTGTATGTAATATCCAAGTCCTAATAAACTGCACAAAGAAAACCCCATGACACTTCCTACTAAAAACTTTACTATGCAGAAGTGGGGGAAAAGGTAAAATATTTTGGAAAAAAATTGCTTTTCTTTAATGAAAAAAACAGCAAATATGTTAGGAAATTGTAGAAGCTGGAATGAAGTAACTGATGTTTTATTAAGCAGCATGGAATTTGGCATAATTTACTTATCAAGCTGAAGATAGAAATTTCAAATATTCATCTTTACCATTTAAGCTTATTGTAGAGACAATCAATAGGCAACACTTTTTCACTTAATGCAAGATCAGAGCCAACTTTCTAAGACATCAGAAGTGTTTTTTTACCAATCATATTTGTACTGTGGGACTTTCTGCTACAGGTAGATGTAGTTGCCAAAAGACTATATGAGCTTTGAAATTCCTGGAAGGCTATTTAAGTGATTTAAATACAAGGACACTTCATCTGATTCTGGTAGTCCCTAAGTTGAAGATTCTGTAAGCTAACAGACAACAGGGACAACAGACTTTATATTTGACTTCTACATAGTTTAGCTGCATACTAGCTTTTGCACATTACTAGACACAAGCTAATGAAATATGCATATCGTCAGTTTGATGTTCCAAGGCCATTTTTATGTTGTAATATTTCCAAGAGGAAAGAAAGAATTATGTTACAAAACCATAAAAGTACATTTACATTTGAAGATGGAAACACAGAATAATTCTTTGGAAATTTAAACTTCATATTTTCCAAAAGAATCTGAAGATCTCCTAATGTGATTAAGAATTTATTAGGATTTGTATATCTAATCTACAAAGCATTCTTCTGATATGAAAACCAGCACAATAACATGCAATATTTATATCACAAATTAATTATTAAGAACAGGTATCTGATATACACTTTGATTCATTTAGGTACTTGTAGTATGGTGCCTGTAACAACTACCACCTTTACTGAATGGTAAAGCTCCAAACTACAGTGTGACATTAGAAACAGAAAAACTAAAACTTTCATAATGCTCATATCAAAACAACTATGCGTATAATTAAAAGTTAAGAGATACTATTTATTAGAAAATCTGTAAGCTATCGCATGGATGTTAATAAATATTCTGTAAGCCAAACACACTCTCACTTGAGAAGTCTGAAAGAATTAAGGGGAAACTGGCTCAAGTCCAAATTCTCAAGTTAAAAAAAAACAACCCCCAAAAAAGGATAATTTATTTTAGGATTATAACTAATAACTGGACAATAGCAATTAAATATTTCTTCTTACTGAACTGATCTTGGTATGTTTTTATTGATATACAACTGATACTGTAAGATCACCACTCCTGAGTTTATGATGAGAAATCCATTTTTCAGAATTCTGGCAGATCCTTGGATAAATCAAAAATTACTGTTACATAAGAAATTAAAGAGAGAAGAAAGTAAAACAATCTATTATGTCTGGTGTATAAATCAAAAACTGAGGAAAGACATTATCTGTCACAGTACAAAATTTCTCCAGGGAAAAATTACAGCCCTGTAATTATCTTTTCCCCAGAGTTACAGTTGTGACAGACTCATGAAACTGCTGAGTAAACAGCAATATTGTTACTATATAAATACAGTTCCTTAATAATTATACTGCAAAATAAACCCTGAAATACTTAGCACCTACAAACTACTTTTGGAAACCTGAAGTATCTGCTAAGAAAAGGTCTTGTAAAGAAAAAGTCAATATACTATGCCACAATATATGAAGAATGAATTGAAACCACAGAATCATAGAATGGTTTGTGCTGTAAGGAACCTTAAAGATCATCTAGTTCCAACCCCCCTGCCATGGGCAGGTACATCACCCACTAGATCAGGATGCTCAAAGGTCTACCCGGGCTGGCCTTGAATATCTCCATGGATGAGTCATCCACAACTTATCCAGGCACCCTGTTCCAGCGTCTCACCACTCTCATAGTGAAGAATTTCTTCCTCGTGTCTGGTCTCAAGCTTCCCTCTCTAATTTATAGCCATTCCTTCTCATCCTGTCCCTATATGCCTTTGAAAAAATTCTCTCTCCAGGTACTGGGAATCTGTCATATGGTCTCCCTGGAGCCTTGTCTTCTCCAGGCTGAACAATACCAACTGTCTCAGCCTGTCCTCATGGCAGAGGTGCTGCCCTCCTCTGGACACATTTCTGCAATTCCCTATCCTTCTTATATTGAGAATTCCATAAATGGATACTGGTGGGGTCTCACAGGAGCAGAGTAGAGGGGCAGAATCACCTCTCTTGACCTGCTGGTCACACTTATTTTGATCAGTCCAGGACATGGTTGGCCTCCTGGGCTGCGAGCATGCATTGCTGTGTCCTGACAAGCTTCTCATCAATCAGCATCCCCAAGTCCTTCTCTGCAGGGCTGCTCTCAATCACATCATCCCCTAACTTGTATTGAAACCATGGATTGCCCCAACCCTTGTGTATGATCATCTACTTGGCCTTGTTGAATCTCATGAGTTCACCTCACACAGGCCCACTTCTCCAACTTGTCCAGGCCTGCCTGGATGACATCACATCCTTGCACTGTGGCAACTGTACCTCTCAGCTTGGTGTCACCTGCAAACTTGCTGAGGGTGCATTTGATCTCACTGTCTATGTCATTGATGAAGACCTTAAACAGCACTGGTCCCACCACTCTGTGAATATGATCATCCAACCAATTTCTTATCCAGCAAAGAGTCCACCCATCAAATCTATATCTCTCCAATTTAGAAAGAAGGATGATGTGAAGTACCATGTCAAAAGCTTTACAGAAGTCCAGTTAGATCCATTGGTTTTCCTGTGTCCACCAATGTGGTCACCACATCATTGAAAGCCACTAGGTTGATCAGGCAGGACTTGCCCCTGGTGAAGCCATGCTGGTTGCAATTAATCACCTACCCATGCTCCATGTGCTTTAGCACAGCTGCTAGGAGGAGCTATTCCGTGACCTTCCTAGGCAGAGAGGTGAGGCTGACAGATAGGTAGTTCCCAGGGTCGTCTTTTCTACCCTTTTTAGAAATGTGCATAATCTTACCTTTCTTCCAGTCACCAAGGACTGCTTCTCACTGACTATACTCCTCACCTGTCACATATCCCTCAGGACCATGAACTCCACCAATGCCTGATTACTGCAGCTCAGGCTTGACATCACTGATGAGCAAACTTGCATTAGTGACCATCAGGTCCGGTAAAGCAGCCCGTTGGGTGGGAGTGTCTATAACCTGGGTTAAGAAATTATCTTCAATGTACTCAAGGAGTCCCCTGAACCGCCTACAAGCTTGCCATGCTACTTTTCCAGACTATGTCAGGGTGGTTTAAGTCCCACAGTACACGAAGAGCTTGTGAGCGTGAAGCCTCCCATAGCTGGAGGAAAAAGGTTTCATCAGTAGGCTCTCCTTGATCAGATGGGCTGACGTATACGTCAACCACAAGGTTCTTTTGCTGCCTTTGTCTGACCCACAAGTTTTCCACCTGTTTGTGGCTACTCTTCAAAGACAGATCTCCACACTCTTTTTTCTGATGTAGAGGGCAAGTCCCCCACCCCTCCTTCCTGGTCTGTCCCTCCTGAACAGCCTGTGTCCATTGATAGACACACTCCAGTTGCAGTATTAAATGTGGCAAAGGATTTCATGAAATCTAGCTGAGAACCAGTGAAAAAAAGAACAAATAAGATGACTCTACTAGCGAATTTATAAAAATAAAATAAAAGCGCTCCCTGTTTGAAGAGGAAATGTCCTTCAATGTCAATGTCATATTGGGCTAACAGGAGAACTCAAGACACTGATGACCTCCGTAGTCCTTCCTCTTACTTTCCCAAGAATATCATCAAATTCACAACACAGCAGAGCAGTGGCAGGTGTATCAGAATATCAGAGAAAATGCCGGAGAGTGTGTGCACTACAAATTTAGCTGTAATATTATGAAGACTTTTTCTATAGTAATATTTTTTAATATTATTTTCTGTAACAATTAGGTGTGGGCTAAAAATAATTATTTCATTTGACAGTTAAGATTTGAGTTATAGTAACACTATATTCTTTGCTATCCATACTATGTATATATTCTTTTTGCCCACAATAAAATTTTGGAACAAGCTTCAAGAAAATCAGCATACCTCTGATACATCTCTGATAACTTCAGCACATCACTGAATCAATTAAGGTTTCTGAAATACATGCTGAAAAAAGGTAGTGATATGTGCTGCTGCGATCTCAAGTTCAACAAGGAAGTCTCTGTTGGCTAACACATGGCAATGATGCCAAAACCCTCTAGGAGACTGTATATCAGTGCATGGAAAACAACATTGAAAGCCAACAGAAGCAGGTGTTTTGTCCAGAATGTGCTGATTTATTACTCCATTCCTAAGTCTCAAAGTGAACATAGGTGCTTAGAAAGAATATTATAGACATATCCAGCTACAGTAAATACTGCACCATTATTCTCCAGAGCACTTATTAGGACTAATTTTAACATTATAAAATAGAAATGAAGGGAGGGAGGAAGGGAGGAACAAAGACTAACCAGAAAAATGATTACAGTTCAGACCTGAGAGATGAGTTGGTTCTGAGATTTGCATCTGAGAAATATGGTCTGTCAATTAAATACAGTATGAGCATTCCTGTCACTTAAAATAGGATTACTGTGTACATAGAATACAACTGCAGCTGCTACAAGTTGTGTGAAAAAGTTAAGTTCGTTGAATGAGAATAATGTAGGCTCAAAGAGATGTAGCACATCTCCCACTCAAAGTAGGGTCAATTTGATTAGGTTGCTCAAGGCTTTTCCCAGTCCAGTTATTATTTCAAATGAATCAGGTGATGTGATATCAGAGCACAGAGTTTCATTGTTTAACTACCCTCAGAGTGATTTCTTTTTTAAATATCTAATTCAAATTTCTTCTGTTGTAACTTGTGCCTATTATCTCTCATCTTATCACTGTGTCTCTGACAAGAGTATAGCACTGCCTTTTCCATACACTCTCACCAGGTAGTTAAAGCAAACCCAGTCCTTTCCATCTGATTTCATATGTTGGTATGCTCTACAATCCTAATCATCTTGGTGACTGGATTTACCAAACTGTATGTCAAAATTGTTACAGCACTGGTGACCCCTTAAATATACTCTAAGTCTGACTTTAGAAGATCCAGAGAGAAGAATCACTTGCCTGGATTTGCTGATTCCTCTCCTGCTTTCACTCCTCCACTCTCAGCTCACAAGGCTTCTGACCTTCTTTACTACAAGGATGCATTTCTGGGTCATGGTCAATTTTTACACAAGACCCTCCAGATCATTTTCTGCAGAACTTTACCCTCAACCTTTATTGCTCTACAGGGTTATTCCATCAAATATACAGGACACTGCATTTACCTTTGTCAAAGTTTCCTGTCAGCTTGATTCTCCAGTCTCACAGGACTCCTTTGAATAGCAATGCTGCCTTCCAGAGTACTGATATTTTCTCCCAAACTGATGTAGTCTACAAATTTTCTCTGTCCCATTATTACAAGTCTTCAATAAAGAGAATACTATCCACATTATTAGTCACCATTAGCAGTCTCATTAGAATCCGAGCTCAACAATCAAGTCTATTTTCCACACACATTATCATCCACTTATCCAGCCCATATCTCATCTAATTGGGCTCTCAGGATACTGGGGGAGAGTGTGTCTGAAGACAGGGTATTAATATCCACTACTCTTTCCTCATCCATGCACACGTTCATAGACAGTGAAGTGCCAGTTAGGCATGATTCCCTATGGTAAATCCATGCAGACTGTTGCCAAACAGCTGCTTGACCTTCTTTGTTTTGGAAATAGTCTCCAGGCATATTTGCTCCATAACCATTCCAGGGACTGAATTTAAAATGACCAACCCTGTACTTTCCCAGATTCTCTTATTGTTCTTCTTCAAGATACCTATGATATTTATCTCTTCCATTCAACAGGAACCACCCTGACTATTAGGACCTTTTAGAGATTGCAGGAAGCTGCTCTGTAGTGATATCAGCCAGCTGCCTCAACACTGCTGGGTGTATCTCATCATTTCCAAGGGAGATACATACAACTAGATGGCTTAGTTTCTTCCTGACTCTTTCTTCCTCCACTGTGGATACTGCTGCACTCCCCCAAATCCCACTAGAAGGTTCAGTGAGGACTAGGGGTAAAATATACCAGTAAAAAAGTAAGTACTACAACCTTTTCTACTTTTCCTTTCATTGGGTCCTCAGTTTGTCCTAGTAAGCTAGGGGTTACCTACATCAAAAAATTGTGATGAATGCACTCAAGAGATCCCTTGCACTAGTTTTGCTGAGCCACATTGTCCTTGCAGTAGCTATTGGAGTGGTTAAAATATTCTGTGAGTACCAAGGTTATGTTACTTCCAGGTATCTTCTCTTTTCTCTTGTCCAGTTAGTCTGTGTAAGCAACTACAACAATATTACATGTAGTTGGTTTCCTCAACTAGTGTAACCATTATTTGCTCTTGAAAATGTTAATCCTTCACAAAATTGAAGCTCCAGTGCAAAGTAGATTATAAGGTCTTAGGTATACACCTAAGGGGCATGGTCTAGTGTTTGATAGGAATGGTTGGACTCAATGATGCGGTGGGTCTCTTCCAACATGGTTATTCTATGATTCTATGCATCTATGATTCCTTTTCCTTTTGCTTCCTATATATGATATGTCACATCTTTCTGTTAAGAGTGTTCTCCCCAATATTCATGACTATTCATTTTGGTTGAATTAAATACACATCTGTTTTCTATTGCAGATATCATGTTTACATTAGTTTGATACTTACAATCCAATATGGAATAAATTGACATGTTAAAAATCTTTACAATTTCTATTTTGCTAAATAATAACAGTTATATCACTTCCAATTTTAAGACATGACAGTAACTGTTCTTAAGGCAGTCCTAAGGTAAGCAGTGTAGACCTATCATACAAAGGTCTAGTCAAAATATCTTTTATTTTCAATATTGGTTTTCTATGTTTTAGCAGATTTTTTCATATGCAAATTCTAAATACACACATGTCCACAAAAAAAATATTCCGGAAAAACACACTGTTAAATTCTGCCACTGTATCTTTATTTCTGAAACACGTAAACTGCCATCTGATTTTTTTTTCCCTTGGAACAGTTCATTCAACATAACATATTTTGTATGTAGGGATAATACTCATTAACATGTTCCTAGGCAAAACTAAAACAGTACCAGGTAGAAAACTATTAGAAATACGACTAGATTAAAATTTACTGTCATGCATCAGACATTTTTACTATAAAAGAAAAACTCTCTTGCTTACCTTTGTATTCTAGGTGGAATCCAGTAAAACTAACAGATCCATCACTCCGAAAAGCCAGATGCATGGTATTTGAACTGCTTTCTATCCTCTCTGGCAGCTTGCTATCTTGAAAGCTCCCAATCAGTGGGCTATTACCATCTGGTCCATCATAGATATAAAGAAAATCATAATTTGGTTCTATACTGAAACTAGAACAAAAAAGGAGAAATATTAGACAATATATTTTGCGTAACATTTTTAGTCTTATTAGGTTAAATAAAAGTTTATTATCACTATTTTCTTAAAAAGGAAAAGAAACCCCTCCACTGTCAGAATAATGATTTGTAGAATTGTTTTACTAAAAAAACAATGGAAATTCTGTATTTCTTGGTTCCCTGATTACAGACACTATTTCGCTGCTGGAAGAAAAAAATTAAAAAGGAGCGTACATTTAAATAGAAAAAAGTTAATAAGTATATTTTAGTTTTAGAGAAATAAACAAAATAGATCTATTGGAGCTCTTTGCAGAACTTATTTATTATATAATGCAGTCAGATACAGAATAGAATATATGGAGCTTCCAGGCAGATTGAACACTTTCATATAGCTAATTATGAACTTCCAATAATCCTAAGAACAAGAAGTCTTTGGCCTGTAATCAGTTTATATGTAAAGGTATAGTACTGAAATGCCAACGTTTATTTTCAAATTAATTTTGGTTACTTTTTCAAATTTCTTTTAAATTACATGTTTTTTTTAAATGATAATAAATTAATGAATTGATTATGTAGCTGTAGTCAAGTTATTTAGTTCATATTGAATGTACTTTTAGTTCAGTGCAGTGAGTTAACCAAATTTACTTATAAGATTGTCCCTGTTAAAAAAAATTGTTTACAAAAAGATTATTAGTAAAAGAATATAAATCCGATCACTACAAATATTTTGTCTCTGCTTAACACTAGCTCTTGATTAAAATAAATGTAGGTATTTAAAATAAAATATGAAGCAGCTCCTTCAAGCATACTATTTTCTAACTTTTGAATTATTTAAAAAATATTGCCTCACAATAGAAATGCAAATATCAACAGCTTTAATTTTTGAAGTGCCACAGTTTGCCCTGAGTTTAAAAGTGTTAGTTGGATTAAGGATCACTTAAAAGAACACTTAACAGTACTCAGTGGAGCACCTGGAATTTGGTTTATACAGGAAGAGGTTTATTTTCCACACTCTGGGACAGTCTGTACATCATAAGTAAGACAAGACTGTATGCAATCTACTTTGACAGATTAAGATTGTCATTAAGTGTAAGAAAAACTTAAATTTGATGGGACATTACAATTTTAAACATTTTGGGGACATCATCGTATGTCCCATTTCGGATACGTATTTTTCACACTTTATGTGTATAATTCTTTAACTTATGTGTTACATACAAAGCAAACATCAAAAGTTACTTTATGGATTCTATTAATCTCAAGTAAATCTTGCATTGTGATAAAGGAAAATGATAAAACAATTCCATTTAACCACCAGAGCAACAGGAAGTAGCCTGTTGAAGAATCCTGAAGTGATACAGATTCATAAAACTTAAAGAGTACTTTTGATATTTTGCTTAAGTAGTGGGTGAGTAATAACAAAATATGAATCAATAGGTTGCATGGTTTAAGACCATCCTCCTTGCTTGCTGAGAACTCAGTAAGCTACTCCATGCTGCCTTTTCAGGAAGAGATCCTTGGCGAATTGAACACCACCCACTTCCACACCAATCCATGTAAACAGAGAGTGCTTTTATCTGAACACCATCAATGAGCTCCAAATCTCCATGTTTGTGTGTATTGAATGCTCTAATGTATTTGTTGTGGTTGCTAAAGAATATAACAATTACTAATCTCTTAAATACTGTGCATACTTATGTTACCCTACAAAGCTCTGAATTTTCAATAATAGTTACAAACGTGACTTTAAAAATCATAAAAAAGTAGCAGTTTACCTGATAAATGCTAAAGATATAACATAATCATTATTAACAGTGATAGTCCAGTCACAATCTCTGCTGTGGGGATAAGGATGAGGGAAGTTTGGTGAAAGTATAAAACCTGATGAGCCAGTCAAATTTCCTCCACAGGGAGCTGTGAATAAAAATAAATTAGAATTGAGGAAAGAAGGTAAGAGAAAAAGAAGCAAGTACCAATCTGTTCACTGACATTTAATGTCCTCCAAAAGTTAAACAAGAAACAAGTGAAGTATTTACAAAGCTCTAATAGAAATAAAAAATGTATTCACTTTTCGCCTTAGACAAATGTTAGTAATACTAAGTGAAGCACTTGTTTTTTAACTATGTCCTTTTATTTGCTTGCATAATATCATGTTAAGGCTTTTCTGAAAATGCTGTGAACTTGAGAAATGCTCTGGTTAAAGACGTGAAAAATCTTGACTGTATAAGCTTTCCACTTTCAACTTCTTTTTAAAGGCATTTGAAAAGAAAATCATTATGCTATGAATATGATCTGCTTACACTGATAAATGAAACTACCTGCATTTTCACCAGACAGTACTAATTATAAAATCAGACCAAGACTGATATTATCTAAATTACACTACACATTGTTGTGCATTTGTGATCCAGAAAAGTAATAACTTAATAAAAAGAATGAAAGTGTCACTACTTTAATGAACTTTTATACTTCAGAATTCTTTAACTGAGTCTTTATGTAAAGAACAAGAGAACAAGTATGATTTCTAAAGATCTTTATTGAAAGAATTTCCTAATTAAAAAAAAATGGAGTAAGATTTATAAAGTGTAGAAAACTGAATTACAGAAAGTGATGATCTGCAGTGTCAGGGAAAGTAGTTGTAAAAGACTCTGTGCACTCCAAGGTTACTTAAATCACTTACAGAACCATAGAAAATAATTTAATTTGGAAAAGACTTTTAAGATCATTGAATCTTACCTTTAACCTAGCACTGGAAAGTCCATCACTAAGCAGTGTCCCTAATAACCACATGTACACCTCCAGGAGTGGCAACTCAATCACTTCACTGGGCAGTTTGTTCCAAAGTGACAAGCTTTTCAGTGAAGAAATACACCCTAATACTCAATCAAAACCTCCCCTGTGGGCAACTTGAAGTAATTTGCTCTCATCCTGCCACTTCCTACTTGGGAGAAAAGACCAACATCCTCCTTGCTACAACCTCCTTTCAAGTAGTTATAGAACTTGATAAGGTCTCCTCTCAGCCTCATTTTCTCCAGACTAAACAGCCCCAGTTTCCTAAGTCACTCCTCATAATACTTGTACTCCAGACTCCTCACCAGTTTCATTGTCCTTCTCTGGACACACTCCAACACCTAAATGTCTCTCTTGTGGTGAGAGGCTCAAAACAGAACAGAGTATTCAATGTATGGTCTCACCAGCACTGGATATAGAAGGGTGATCACTTCCCTAGTCCTTACGGCCACACAATTTCTGATACAAGGCAGGATGCTATTGGCCTTCTGGGACACCTGGGCACACTGTTGGTTCACAATCAGCCATCTGTCAAACAGCACTCCCAGGTTATTATCTGCTGGGCAGCTTTCTAGCCACTCTTCACTAGGCCTGTAGCATTGCATGGGCTTGTAACCCAAATGCAGGTCTGGCACTTGACCTCATTGAACCTCATACAATTAGCATCAGCCCATCAATCAAGCCTGGCCAGATCTCTCTGTAGTGTCTTCCTTCCATCAAGCAGATCAACACTCACCCATTATACTCATTTACAAACTTAGGGAATGCACAATCCCCTCATCCAGATCAACATAAAGATATTAAACAGAACTGGTCTCTGGGGAGACCACTTGTGACTGTCTGCCAACTAGAATTAATTCCATCACAACTCTGAGCCTGGCCATTCAGCCAGTATTTCACTCAGTGAATGGTACATTCAAGTAATGAGTGGGCAGTTTCTCCACAAGAATGCTATGGGAAACAGCCTTAAACTTGAATTCTAAAATGACATTTTCATGTCAGTATTTTTAATGATATTATTGATCAAACTAGTCAAACACAATCATTCAAGATTCTGTTATCTAAACATGATTTGGTCTGGGAAACCTTTGGAAAGGATAACACCCATCTGTTTAGGTGTCACCTGGCATAAGGCCAAGAACTGTGTTTGGCAGAGACATATTCTCAAATGTACAGTTTGTCAGAGTAACTTCAGTATAGAATAATCTCTACTTTTCATCATTGATTCAAATAGTGGAATCTATAATTAGCCCTCTGTAATTTTCCCTTTGCTATTATCTTTGAAACAAAAGCATTCTTAAAATTGTTTTACAGGCAAGACTGAAGGAAGATAAGCAAACAAGACAACAACAGAAGTAAGAAACATTAACAAATGCATTTATCTAAATTTGAGCATTAGGTTCAAGAAGACAGGTTGGAGAGTAAAGAACTAATAAAATAAATCTAGAGCATTCTGAAGTAATATTTCTAAGGAATTATCCCTGCCTCTATTCTTCCATCAAAATCATATCTTTTTTTTTAAGACTTTGGTAAAACACGATGATGTTAAAGTTATTTTAGAGTAGGCTGTGTACAGTTTTGATTTATGGTCATGTAATATATTCACTTGTACTGTTTCCAAGTTTGCAAAAAAATTATGACCTTCAAGTCTTATGAGGAGCAACCGAGAGCTGGGGTTGTTTAGCCTGGAGAAGAGGAGGCTGAGAGGAGACCTTATTGCTCTCTACAACTACCTGAAGGGAGTTGTGGAGAGGAGGGAGCTGGCCTCTTCTCCCAAGTGCCAGGGGACAGGACAAGAGGGAAGAGCCTCAAGATCCACCAGGGGAGGTTCAGGCTCAACATAAGGAAAAAAATCTTCACTGAAAGGGTCATTAGACAATGGAATGGTCTGCCCAGGGAGGTGGTTGATTCACCTTCCCTGGAGGTATTTAAGGGACATGTGGATGAGGTACTGAGGGGTGTGGTTTAGAGATTGGTGGGAATGGTTGGACTTAATGATCCAGTGGGTCTCTTCTAACCTGGTGATTCTATGATTCTATGATTCAAAGTGTACTGAACCACAACAGAATATTTTGAAATCTTTGGGTTCCAAGCCAAGATCTGCACACCCTACATTATTCTATTAGCAGCTCATATTCCTTCAAAACATATAATTACAGGAAATCAATATACAATAAGTTCATTACTGATATTAAGCCAATTAATCGTCATAAGCATTCATGCTACACTTTGTATGGTAGATGTTTACTCATGAATTATTGAAATGGATGAAAACGAATGCATATTTACATATGTACTAAGTACAGAATGACAGGTGAGCACCCTCATTTACTCTATTTAATAATATCACCAACTCAGTACTGAAAAATTATTAAAACCGCTAGCACTCCTTTGTAGTAGGGTAATTATTTTCCCGTTGAAAACATATTTTTAAAACAGCAATATCAAACTAAGCTACTATGATACAATATATTCATTGTAAGTCCAGTTTCTAGAGCTCTACCATTCCTTTTATTTTTCCCTTACACACAGTTCTTGTCCTCAAACCCAAACACTGAAACTGCACAGGAAGGCATAGTAAGAGTTAAGAATAGGGACATGGTAAGAAAAATAGCCACAGATATCAAGTCAGGAACATAATACATATGCAAATACCTGTCTGCAGACATGCATGGATGGATGTGGGTGTATATGCAAATAGGATGCATATTTTATTTTTTGTACCCACTATAAGCTATAAACCAGAGAACATGTGTATGCCACAGAAGTGCTTCCAGCAGCTGCATCTCTCCCTGGTTCCTCCTTGCGATGTATGCCCAAGACTAGGCTACCAGGGATAGCAAAACAGGAAGAATACTCTTGTGGAGCTGATATTCTCAGAGTTGCAGTACCAACACTACACCACTTTGCCCAAGGACTCCTGTTTGATTATTTTACATGTCATTGGTTTATATCCCTCCTTTCAGACAATCCTTTCATGCAGTGCTGCTTTGGACAGGACAGTAAACACAGTATCTTCTAACGAAGTGACTCAGGATAGTATCACTGTGACTGGCCTATCCAATATTCATTCTCTTGCACTTCCTTGGAGTAGCCCATACTCCTCTTTATTTTTTCCACCATCAAACTGCATATCTTATTCAATAGGTTACCTAAAACAACCCCTTAGAGAACTTCAGGTCAGCAGCTGCTGTCCTCTGAGGCAAAGTCTTCCATTGTTCATGATATCACATATAATTGCATTAAAGAATATACTGGGTAAATAAGCACCAATAAAGTATGCAGCAAACTAGATAGATGGAACATAAACCCACGATTATTTACCACTCTACATCTACACCAGGTTTTAGAAGTGAAGGTTTAGATATTTTCTAGACCAATAATAATAATGATTAGGATTGTCTCAGAAAAAAAGATACAGAAAGGGTTCAATCTATTAGAGACTTTTGTGATTTCTCATTACTTTTCGATTAACCAAGCTAAATGCTTTCAAAAGTCATTTAATGTGAGCTGTGTTAATCAACAACAGCATTAGAGACTGAGACAATATTTCCAGAAATAAATGTCATAATTTTTACTAACAAAAATGTTTTTTTCTGCCTAAAACAATGAAGACGGACAGAGAAATCAGACTACGGTCTTATTCTTTCCTGTTGATCCTGCTTTAGCCCTTGCATAGTTTTACTTTATCTATGAATGTTCTAGGTCATCTGCTTGATATTTTGTATGTATGTGCACGTGAACATTAACTAAATTCTCCACACTTATCATCATTTTTCAAGTTTTAAGGCAAAGCTTATAGTGTCACTGACATTGACTTTCTTGCTTTTGCTGTCACAGAACATAAAATTTTACATGATATGGCCTCGAGAGGGAAAGGATTAGAATATTATACTGACAACTACACAAGAAAGATTTTGGTAATATCCATCAAAGATTTCTACAGAATAAGTTATCAGATCTAAAGTAGTTGTACACATTTGCTCTTCACAGGAAGTTCATAGGGCAATGTGAATCATTTTACCAGAATTTCAAAATTTAGGAAAGCATTACTTGACTATTTTTGCATACCTATACAGACTGGTGGGTTGGGCTGCCAGAAGTACCGGTTTTCCACCTGAATGCAAGTTATTCTCTCATCTCCTTGCAATTCATACCCAGGGTCACATTGAAAAATGACAGTGTCTCCAGGTTCTCTCCCATCTCCATTTCTAGTTCCATTCATGGGGACACCAGGATCACGGCAGGCAGTAGCTACAGAACCTAACAGAGAAGAGAAAACAATAAAATCCAGCTTTTAAATTAATTTTTTTTCTGATTATGCTTTTTTTAATCAGGAAGATCTGTGAATACAAAATTTTCCTAATCACTTCTAAAATTCTGAGAAATCATCCCAAAATATACTGATTTTATATTATTAATTTTTGCCATCTCTTTTGATAATTGAAAGTGTCTAGCATTTTTTTTCCTTTGGAAAGGATTCTGTGGAGCACTGCAACATGTAAAAAGGAAATTAGGAGATTTCCTAGCACCATGGACATGACACTTCTAATATGAATTTTTAATATGGACTGAGAACATCATGTTGTCCAATAAGATCTACTTGCACACATCTTCAGTTCTCCACAATTCCTAAATTCTTAAACATATTTATTGCGTTACATTGAAGAGTCAATCTGGAAATGAATTTCACTGATCACTTATACCTGTACCCCTGCACATGACTAATCTACTACATGGGTTTAGTCTGAAAGCATATATGTTTACACATAATGGATAAGTACAGATACAGATAACTAAGACCACACACACAATTCTAATGACTACAAGTAAGAAAGATTTATAGATATTTAACCCATATTTAATAGATTATGATAAACATGTTATTTAATATATTATATACCAAAATATATAAGTTTATTTGAAAAGTAAGCACATCAATGTTTAAGTAAATACTACTTCCCACTTATTATATAACTGCAACATGTTATACATATTACAAACAAACAACAAATGCCAGAGTTGCCTGTAGAACTAGTCCTACTGAGCTCAGCAATCTGTGTAACATAAACACAAAGTGGTAGTACTAAGATTTATTTCAGATGCCCTCTTTCTGAGGAGATAATAAAAGCAGACAGTAATGTATTAATCTGAAATGTACATCGCTTACATATTTGCTATGTTTTTGAAGAAGTGATCTTGGTCTAAATAAAGAAAAAACACCTATCTTGCTTCCTAATACATACTTAATAAAAAATGATAGAATCACAGATTCATAGAATAGTTTGGATTGGAAGCCACCCTTAAAGGCCATTTAGTCCAGCCCCCCTGCAATCACAGAATCACAGAACAACCAGGTTGGAAGGGACCCATCGGATCTTCTAGTCCAACCATTCCTATCTAACACTAAACCAAGTCCCTCAAGACCTCATCCACCTGTGCCTTAAACACCTCCAGGGAAGGTGAATCAACCACCTCCCTGGGCAGCCTATTCCAATCAACCACCTCCCCGGGCAACCTATTCCTATTACTCTTCTGGTAGGATGGATGATATATATATAAGTTTGTTCCTTGCTGCACAGTCAGTGAAAGGGTTAAAAGACTGGTAAACTCCTTTTTGAAGTCTCTGTGTCTTTTTAAATCTCCCTGCTCCTGATGTTGCATCTCAGGTGTGACAATGAGCAGGGACATCTTCAATTAGATGAAGGTTGCTCACAGCCCTGCCCAACCTGACCTTGAATGTTTCCACGGATGGGGCATTTGCAACCTATCTGGGATGTTCCAGTGTTGCACTGCCCCACCGTAAAAAAATTGTTTCTCACATCTAGTCTGAATCTTCCCTCATTTAGTTTAAAACTGCTAACTCTTGTCCTAACACAATAAGCCCTGCTAATAAGTTTGTCTCCATCTTTCTTGAAAGCCCATTTAAGTACTTTCCCCTACTGAGGAATTCAGAGCTGGATGCAGTTCTCTGGATGGGGTCTTGCCAGAGTGGAGTAGAAGGAGGATCACCTCTGAATGGCTTGGCCATGCTTCTTTGATATAACCCATGATACAATTTGCTTTCTCACTGTCACTGAACATTGCAAGCTCAAATTCATTTTTTTATCCACCAATGTCCCAAAGTCCTTCTCAACAGGGGTACTCTCAATCCACTCTTCATTCAACCTGAATCTGTGTTTGTGATTGCCCCCATCAACATGCAAGAACTTGTCTATGCCCTTGTTGAATCTCATGAAGTTCATGTGGGCCCACTTCTCAAGCCTGTCCAGATCCCTCTGGATAGCACCTCATCCCACAGGCATGTCAACCACACCATTCAGCTTGATGTCATCCACAAACGTGCTTAGTGTGCAATCAGTCTCACTTTCTGTGCCACCAATGAAGATATTAAAAAGTACTGGTCCCAATATAGAACCCCTACAGGGGGACAGTACTTGTTAGTAATCTCCATTGGACACAGAGTCATTGACCACTACCCTCTGAATGTGACCATCTAACCAATTCCTCATCTATTAAAAAGTCTACCCATCAAATCTATATCTCTCCAATTTAGAGAGAAAGATATTGTGAAAGACCATATCAAAGACTCCAACTTCAGGTTGGAGATGAATGAGAATCGAAGTTTAAACTGTTCAGTAGGTGAGACATTATTAGACAGATCAGACATACAGAGCTTGTATGTCTTTCTGCATGGTCAGAGTGGCAGGAAAAGTTTCTGTTTGATGGCAAGTTGAACATTAGCCAACAGCATGCCCTGGCACCCAAGAGGGCCAACCATGTCCTTCGATGCATCAAGCACAGTGCTCTTAGGCATTCGAGGGAAGTGATTGTCTCACTCTACTCTGCTCTGGTGCAGCCCCACCTCAAGTATTGTGTGCAGTTTGGGGCGTCACAGTATAAAAATGTTATCAAGTTACTGCAGTGTTCAGAGGAAGGACCACAAAACTGGTAAAGAGTCTTGAGTAGAAGTCACATGAGGAACAGCAGAAGTCACTTGGTGTCTTCAGCCTAAAGGAGACTGAAGGGAGACCCGATAGCAGTTTACTGATTCTTCACAAGAGAAGGAGGAGGAGTAGGTGCTGAGGGGATCACAGGAAAATATGCAAAGGGAAATTTAGGTTGGATATTAGGAAAAAGTTCTTCACTCAGAGGGTGATGGAGCACTGGAACAGGATCTCCAGAGAAGTCGTCAAAGCATCAAGCCTAATAATATTCAAGAAGCATTTGGACAATGCACTTAGACACATGGTATAAATTTTAAGGTTGTCCTATGCAGGGACAGGAGTTAGACTTAATTGTCCTTTTGGGTCTCTTCCAACTCAGGTCATCCTGTGATTCCATGAACATTAGCATTTCACTCTCCAGAGCTCAGTGTGTTTATGAGCTAAACTCCAGATTATGTTTTGGCTTATATTGAGGCACGGTTTTGGATATATGAATTGAGTAATTTTGAACAAAACTAAACTGGAAGATACACCTCTCTACTACACTAGAGCAACTTATTGATCAATATGAACAGTGTTGCCAGCAGTGTTTCAGTACCAGTGGTTTCAATTTATATATCAGCTCCTTTTGTACATGTTACTTGCTAATACAGAAGTAGCCAGAGGACCCACAAGTGAGACTTGATATCAGATATACATAAAAAATATTCTCTAAAATAGACTTCAAATATGAGACCACTAATTCTCCAGAAAAAAATATGCCAACGTGCAGACACAAAACTTTCACTCTGAAGAGATAGTTATATTACCCCACTCCTGCTACATAACTTGAAGGAAGCAGGGTGGAATCTTTTTAGAAGATTTATAGCAGCCAAACCACACAAAAAATTCCTCCCTCCCCCAAATTTGTTTGGATTTGTTTTAAGAAAATTCATATGAGCAGAATCATATGACTGAGCAGTCATGACTAGAGGAAGGAACATCTTAAATCATCACTTGAGTAGCTGTACTCGACTGTACAAATACTTCTGGAGAACTGTGGATGCCATTAAACCAGCATTCAGTCATAGAGAGAATGAATTTAAAATAGAGATCTGTCTACAGATTTGTTTGATGTGGTCTAGGGAAACATTTTTACATACCTTTTCGAAAACAAGGCACAAAAACTTAAAACAATAAAACAGATAATTAAATTATTATACATTGATCATTCCTGCATCAAAATTAGCAAGGTTCCATCAGTCTAGAGGTTTGAGAGTTCGTAAGCCCAGGAAATCCCAAATGCAACTGTAAAATCCTAAGATGACAGTATCATTTTCATACAGGAAAGACACTTTCAAACATGGAATTCAAACAAGGCAGTCATAAACTCCACTTATGCTGGGAACAATATAATAAATGTCTCAGGACTTCTTGTTGTTAACCATGGTTTCTAAATTTAGTTTTTTTAATGCATGCCAAGTCTAATATTTCTAGAGTTTGAATCCCAAAACTGAGACAAAACTATCTCTTAATTTTGATGAATTTGTGCATGTCTTCAGGAGAGAAAAGAAAGGGGAACTTTATTTGTTCATTTGATAATTAAGAGAAAGAAAAAAACCCTTTTTCCCCCTTTTTTTTCTTTTCTTTTCCCCAGAGCACAAAATTAGGGCAGAATCTCTAAGCCTTCCCAATTTCAAGCTCTTCATAGAACACAGCATGTCAAAAACAATTATTATCAACCTATTTATACCAATGTGTTCTTCTGAATTTTGATCCCTTTAAATAAAGTTTTTCTACAAATGTTGGTCTTTCAAACTTGTATTAGACCGAAACAACCCTGACCAGACTGCACCTTCAAAATTCAAACTGCCCCAGACTGCATAGAACACCTTTACATGTATAGACACTGCATTGTCCCTGCATCTTTAATACTGGCTGTTTGACAAGCAGGTCTGCACAATACTCGTTATTTCAAATCTCAAATTTTTATACACCCTTACCTGGAAAAGAAAGAATAAAATAGCTACAGTGTTTTTATTCAAACTGCTGACTTTTTGGGACTTCTTTGTCTTTTTTTTTTTAACTTCTAGACCTAATAGAGATCTAGAAGCATAGCCATTTTCTAAAATAAATTCTCACTATAGACCCAGTTTGTTGATTTTGCATGTCTTCATAGATTCTATCTGACTTTAACATTTATTGCTTGAAGATTAACATGGGAAAATAATAAGAATAAAGTACAGAACCAGAATTTAATTTTGGACAACAAACTCCTTCAACAAAAAGAAGTTAACATTTTGTGCAATCAGGGTTTTCCAGGTTGTCTAATCAAGTACTTTTTTTACCAAACTCTCAGCTATATCACCTTAGGCACTTAACTTTGTGTTTCATTTCTCAGATTCTGCAACTGTAAATAAGTTAGGGGATGTAAGAGAGATGATATGTATTTTTCATGGGGAAAAAAGAAACAAACAAACAAAACACCCCAGAACACAGAGATTAGTAAACTGGAGCAGACCAGAATTCAAATCTCTCCTGTCCAATTTGAAGCAGAAGATAAAAAACCTATTGATGTGGCTTCTCACATAGAACTTCCTGACTAGTTTAAGAGTCAATATCTCAGAGAGTGCATTACATAGGCCTAGTCTCGGTTTCAGTTTCAAATAAACTTCAAGTATTCTAAATTAAATGAAATATTGGAAAGAAAATATTTAAATCATCAGTATAAGTTTCTGTTGCAGATCTTCCAATAAGAATAGACAACAGATGAAATTCTTGAATGAATTTCTGGAAGAAATGAAGGTTCACTTTGAATGTTTCGAGCTGGGGCAACATATCTGCTTGCATATTGGTTTTGGTTTGTATTGCATATGATTCTTTATGAAATCTGGAGATTTACACTTCTGTGTTTTCAACAGCAACAGTTTGTATGGTCAGTAATCGTAAATCTTACAGTGCTTACCTGATAATTCAGGTTGGAATGCACAGACTACTTGGTAAACTACATACTTAACTATTATTTCATTGCTATTGTGTTCAAAATTTATATCCAGATTATTTTCTGCATTCTTTTTATTATCAATCAAAAGTGTTTTGTATCAATTGTTAAATAAACTTCTTTTCAAAGTGTCATTTACATTGTAAATTTATAATCTCACATCTTTTTTTTTTGCGGGCGAGGTGGGAACTGTGGAGATATAATGTGTTTCTAAGGGACTTTATCTGATTCTACTATCAGATACCTTTAACTTCTTAGGGGGATAACAAGCACAGTTTTAATGATACTACCTAGTTTTCTTTTTCTTACTGTTTTTGTCAATTTACATTAGTTGTTAAAATTCATTTTGTTAAAACCATCTGAAGCACTAAACTGCTCTGATCATATTTTCTTGGACAACCTTATCAGGTTTTTTTTTTACCAATTTCATAAATAAATGTCATTTCCCATAAATATAAATGCTTCAGATCTGAACAATTATTATCCCTTAAGCATTTGCTCAAAGCTTTGGCAATGAGCATGAAACCTAGCCCCAAATAAATTAATTGACATATGGTTTCAGATAATTGCTGGAACTCAACATAAAGTGGAGACTGTGACAATATGTAATCATGCTGGTAATGCATTTCAGCAGGTAGAAGTTTTTTGAAAAATCTCTATTTTATTTAGATTGCATGTTTTGGATCTTGAGTTTATTTGTTTGTCTGTTTGTTTTGAACTACAGGGGGTTTTAAGCTTTTTATACCAGATCTACCCCCATTTCAGATGTCATATTTCTTTACGTCTGTATATGAATAGATAGAAACAGCTGAAAGAAGTAGTCACTAGGATCTTGGATCACACACAAGGGCTACTCATGCTTTTAAAAATCTTACCTATTATCACCCATTTTGTAATACACTTTCTACTGAATAGATCATTCAGATGATATGAGTGAAAATCAGTTTAATTTGATTCTTTATAGAATAGTATGCAACCTGTTCTGTTGCAGCTGATAAGGATACAGTGATGCACAGAGACCAGCACTGCCAGTTTGCCTTGCCTTTGATTTTTCACTCCGGATCACAGAATCACAGAATCACAGAACAACCAGGTTGGAAGGGACCCATCGGATCTTCTAGTACAACCATTCCTATCTAACACTAAACCAAGTCCCTCAATACCTCATCCACCTGTGCCTTAAACACCTCCAGGGAAGGTGAATCAACCACCTCCCTGGGCAGCCTATTCCAATGCTTAATGACCCTTTCTGTGAAAAACCTCCTCCTAATCTCCAGTCTAAACCTCCCCTGGCGGAGCTTGAGGCCATTCCCTCTCGTCCTGTCCCCTGTCACTTGGGAGAAGAGGCCAGCTCCCTCCTCTCCACAACCTCCTTTCAGGTACTTGTAGAGAGTAATGAGGTTTCCTCTGAAGAGAAGGGAAGATTGCTCCTATGTTACAAGTTAATTTTTCTATTCTGTCTTTTAGTATCACAAAATGTATAGATGCCTTATAGACTTACAGTTTCAAAACCCTATTAATATTTTGGGAGTTCTTAAATTTGGAACTCCTAACATCTACTGAAGTAAGAAGGTGTTTAATCTGTCTGAAGTATTGAGCTTTTGTTGACTTTTTTCTTTAATTTATTTGATACTGTAATTGCAAAAGTTGGCATTGATAAAGAATTGATTCTATTACTTGGTAACATTCCGTTCATACCCTTGAACATCACTCTCTAATCTTTGTTAAGGTAGCTAAGTTTTTTTTTTACTTAAGAAAGCATTACACTATAATCACTTTTAAAAAGTTCAAGAACACTGTCAGAAAACAGCTTTTGTTTCCTTTAGTCTCATATAAATTGCACCTTCCCAAACAAAAAGTGGAAATATAAAGGAAAGTAAAGATCTGATTCTTACTTACATAGAGAAAGCTGGTTTATAAGCATTAAATCATTAGATGTAGTAAAAAAACCCAATACAATGCATTATAACTCTAGACTGTTAATGAATATCATCAAACTTAAGGCATCCTTATACTTACCTGACACAAATTTTCTAGGTTTGTTCCGGGAATACACAGCAAAACCTAACTACAAAGGGCTATTCATCCAGTCTTAAAATAAGAACAGACACCTGTAGTTTGACAGTTGAGTAAAGCATTTCAAGGCATACCCTGTTATATAAGAAATTGGTTTCACATGATATAATGGACTACTACAGTATCTATTTACAAAAAGCTCACCCAAATATTCAAAAGATGTACAGGTTAGTTCTACATTGGTTGCCTTTTAATGCTCCATATTGTGTGCTGTTTAATTAGTCAGAAATGTGACTGCACATTTATGCCAGAGCAGAATGCAGTCTGTAATGCTGAGTGACTTGGTAGTGCAGCTATTAACCATGAAATAACAGCCTCTGAGAGATCATTTCTGCATAAATGATAAATGGAAATTGAACTGCTAAAGCTGGCAGGAAACTCCTATAACACCAGATTCAAAGGCCCTTGAAATTTTTTGAATATAGCAACAATATTCTTTTCAGACTCACTCATTCTATTTTCATTCACATAGTCTCTCAATGATCTGTAAAAAAACCCACATACAATAAGCATTTATAAACAGTCAGTTAATTATTACCTTGCAGTTAGGGTGGAAAGCCCACATGGTCACATCAACCCTAGCTACAACATATCCAACAAAATCTTTTCAGACATCATTTCCCTTTTTGTACAGACCTATGTACCTTTTCTCACCCTATGACTCCATATAATCTGCCTACACATGTGCTTCTTTCCACTACTGCATTTAGTGCATTCACTGATCTACAGGCCTTATGAGGACTGGCTGAGAGAGCTGCGGTTGTTTAGCCTGGAGAAGAGGAGGCTGAGAGGAGATCTCATTGCTCTCTACAACTACCTGAAAGGAGCTTGTGGAGAGGAGGGTGCTGGCCTCTTCTCCCAAGAGACAGAGGACAGGACAAGAGGAAATGGCCTCGAGTTCCACCACAGGAGGTTTAGGATGAACATTAGGAAAACATTTTTTACAGAAAGGGTCATTGGGCACTGGAACAGGCTACCCAGGGAGGTGGTTGATTCACCTTCCCTGGAGGTGTTAAAGGCACAGGTGGATGAGAAACTGAGGGGCATGGTTTAATGTTTGATAGGAACAGTTGGATTTGATGATCCAGTGGGTCTCTTCCAACCTGGTTATTCTATGATTCTATTAAATCTATGGAAACAATGTCATCAGCTTCAGTAGGAACTGATATTACACACTTCATGTATATTAAAGGGAATATATAAGACTATTTTAACATACACAGTTATTATCACTCATTTTTCTGTACTTCAATGTTCCCTCTCAAGTTTTTCCAGCTGACTTTCTTTATCTTTTCCTCTTTCAGATACTGCTTTCAGATTGATGACAGGAAGAAATGTCAGTTGAAGAAAATGTTTCATTATGCTTAACACTTCTGTCTGACCCTGAGATATAAAGCTCGTGTCTCTGGCAAATACACACCTATTCCCTCATCTTTCTACTTCACTTTTCTTGAAGGTCTAATTTTCTATTTTGTGCAGAACTTACTGACCAAATGAAGTTTGTTGATTTCGCTGGTGTTTTTCCCAGTATGTGTTGTGCTCTTCAAGCTTTATTTCTGACAGTTCAGAGAAAATACGCTGTAATAGATACTTCTGTTTGCATATTGCTCATAGCCTGTTGTCAGCCTTTCACTCTTCTCATGAACTAATGGAAGACTACTGGCATCAGTTCTCCAGCTACACTATTAAATCTCTTCATCCCATTTAGATGTGTTCCAAAAGCCTACGGGTGAATCCTTAGAGGTTTTATGTTCTTTTACAGATATATACAAAATTTTATATAGTCTACTTTATTACACATTTTTTTGTACTTTATTTTTCAGGTTTTGTGCACTCTGCTTTCTATTGTGTTCCTTCACTGTCATCTCAAAGGAGACCACAGAAACTGAGAAATTTAAATTTTATGTTATGGGATTCCATAGTCATGATTTGCAGACGTCCAACAAGATAATTATACATTACACATTCAAGACAAAACTGAACCAAATGTTTGCTCTGCCTAGTGATGAAAGGTGAAGTAATAAGCACTGCTGCTTATTTATTTTTTACACTAGATGTGTAAAACAAGCTGTACTTCCAGTAGTCCTAGATAAATTATGATTGTGGAAAGTACAGAAGCATGAGCACTCTGGGACTCCTTATATCATGCTAAACCCATCCATTTCTCTTCTCCTTCTCAGGCTAATGCACAGTTGTACTGCCTTAGAAAATTTATTCTTGTCAACCATAAAAAAGTCTGCAATGTTCCTTAGCAGGTCAGCATAAAATAGTTTCTTTCATATTAATTACTTACAGAAAGAGATTATAAAGGTCAAAATCACAGAAATAGCTCTATTATTTCAGAAAGCAGAATGTCTTTTTTTTCCCCCCCAAAAAGGCAAGCAAATAAAAAGAAAGAAACGAAGCAGGCTAATTGATGCAATGGGCAAAAAAAAAATCTTGTCTTGACTCTTTTCCTTCCCATATCATAAATTTCTACTATAAATTATTAACAACTTTGATAACTTGTAAAAGACTATATTGGGCAGCCCTAGACAGAAACAATTTTAATAGTACCAACTGTATTACTTAATATTAATTAAGTTGCAAATTGATTTCTACTATTTATTTAACATTTCAGCTTCCCTAGACTTTCCTTCCTCCCATCCTTTAATTTGGCGAAGAATCCTGTCTCATCTGTAATTTATACTACCAGAAACAAATTAATTTTTTATATCTGTTAGATTATTTGTAAGGGAGTCAAATTTATATTGCACAACATTATTAACGGGGAATACTTTCACTCATTAAATGAATGAGAGCTACAGTATCATATATGAAAAGTTTATAAAAGGAGAAAAAATTAAGGAAATTATAACAAATCTAATCTACTTTTTAGAAGCAAATTTCTAGTGTAATAATCAATAAAATAATATAGAATTAAATAAATAATTCAAGTTCTTAAAAAGGTTTGCACATAAGATATCTGTGTCTTTGAATAACACTCCTCTTCAGGTAAAAGAGCCAATAATGCAGCTAGATAGTCATACCTAACTTCATTAAGTGGCAAGAGGACGGTAAAAGCAGATACTTCCCCTGTGTGAGCTTTCTGTTTGTTAATTACTCTGTAGATAAAGTATGCAGACACCATCTGTTTCACTCAGACAACATTAAATACTCAAAGAAGCCATATGAAACCTTGAAATAAAGTTGCACAGAATTACTGTTCTTTTTCCTCTACCTACTCAGATATATTTCCTTCCTGGTTAGTAAGATAATATGTCAATAGCATAATTCAGATTGTGTCACTATTTTTTTTTAAATTCTAAGTTAGGAAAAAAACAAATCTCTGCAATGCTAATAAGGAATACATATGCAATCTGTGCAACATCAAGTGTTTGAAAAGGATCAATGCGATCTTTGTGAATCTGGACTGAAGAATAAAGGAAATGCTGAGGCAGTAACACTTCATGGATCCTTTAAACTGTCATCATTACATGCCAACAGACTGCAAGAGTATGGAGAATTAAATAAAAACCCTCTCCTTTCAGATGAAACTCTAAAAACCTCTTTTTGGATAAATCACTGGAAGTACATCAGTAGCTGCTTTATGGCTTTACTGCCACACTTCATCAATTTTTCCTTGCAAGTCCATTCTTAGCCTACATCAATCTCTTTTTCCACTCACCCTGAATGACAACCTGAATAAGTTCAATGCATAACACTGTCCTCATTCCATTTTGGCTTCAGCATTAGGTAAATGAGTAAATACATGAGAGTTTCCCAAAGACCCTGGGAGGGCGTAGAGTGGTAAAACAGCAAAAATTTTAGAGCTAAAAGATTAAAACCTCTATTCATAACTTCAAAAATCAGAAGACGGAGTTACACTTTCACTATACTAATTACTCTACACTAGTTACACTTTCACTAATCATGCCCAAGACATTCACAGTAAGAGGGAATGATTTTCTGGTTTCTGTGCAGCTTTTGCAGGCTGCTGGTTTTGTTCTTCGCATGCTTCTCCCACCACCACTCCTACCTGCTGCATGGCACGGTGTGCAGTCACCACCAATGCCCTCCTCACCAGCACTGAAACTGCATCAGCAGGAGGAAGAATCTGCACTTTGGTTGGATGGGACTATTTGGGAAAGGAGAAGCAGTTGAGAGAGCTCGAGGTGTTTAGCTTGGGGAGGAGGCAGCTGATGGGAGACCTTGTTGTCTCTGCAGCTGCCTGAGGGGAGGTTGTGGAGAGGGGGGTGCTGGTCTCTTCTCCCAAGTGATAGGGGAGGAGACGGAGCGTCCTCCGGTTCTGATGTGGGAGGTTCAGGCTGGACATAAAGAAAAGGATGTTCACATAAAGGGTCACTGGACACTGAGGCAGGCTGCTCAGGGAGGGGGTTGGGTTGTCTTCCCTGGAGGTGTTTAGGGGATGGGTGGATGAGTTGCTGAGGATCGTGGTTTGGCGATTGGTGGGAATGGTTGGACTTGATGATCCTGTGGGTCTTTTCCAGCCTGGGGATTCTAGGATTCTAGGATATACATTAAATATCTTTCAATTTGTCCTTTCAGTTATATTCTTCATTCTTTCTTTGAATTACTGTGTTCTTGTAATTGTCATGAACATAGAAAGAATGAAGGTAGGGGGTAAAAAGGGCTACTACTGAGCACAAGAAGCACAACATAAATAATGCTGCCATTAAGAGTGCCTATGTCAACACCTCAGAAAGATTGCTAATTCTAAACACAACCATCACATTATAACAGATCCTACTAATTTTGAAAAGCTACACATGGAAAAAAAAAAAAAAAAGAAGGTCAAAATAGAAATCACTCAACAATTTCTTCTGCATCAGCACTAAAAATGTCTAAAAGGATTTAATAAAAGATAAGTAACTGTTTAGATTTGTCACTGTGCTGCCTGTAACAAGATGAGATAGTGCTAGAAGGTAAAAGGGAGAAGAGTGCTGTCGTTCCTGTAGTGCTGTTTCCTGTTTCATTCTATACAAGCACAGCAGGAATGAAAACTGCACAGATGCCTCTGAAAGCAGAAACCCTTATTGATTAGAAAAGGATGGAGCCTTTAACGTGCCTACAACATCTCCTTTGTGAAACCCAGTGGTCATAATTATGAGCATTCTAGCACTGCCTCAGCTGCCCTTGAAACAAAGCCAAATTATACATATACATACCTATATACACACTTCAAGATACATAGCTTTACAACACACCTCTAAATCTGTACCAATTTTTTTCTCTTAAAGAAGTCAGAAATGTTTTCAATGATTTCAGTTGTTTCCATCAATCTTTGAGTGAATCACTTGGCAAAAAAAAAAAAAAAACAAAAAAAAAAAAACATAAATCCACCAACTTACTTGAAAATTGTATGGCGAATCCAGATTTGCTGATATAAAAATCTGTGTCAAACTGGATAGTTACAATGTTGAGTGTACTGTGAATGCCTTCAGGAACAAGAGATCCACTTATTTCTTTGAGCAACATCTCATTCTCAGGTGGACCATCCCAAACCCGCAGGATGTCATGGGATGCCTCAGTATCAAAAGCAAGAAACTGGAGGCTGTAAGAATGCCATGATTTTTAAAATCAGTTTTCATATTACTTACTAACAAATCTTTAGCCAAAAAACTAAATAGCAAACAAATGAAAAAAAGCAAATAATTTTATATTTCAAAGGATGATTTACCATAGTATGCCTTTGGATGCATAGAAGCACAATACATAAATGTACTTTTAAGGAAAAACTAATAATATTTAATATTTTGTATTATTGAATAATATATTAATTTATCCATTCAAATAATATATAAGTACCCACAGAATCTTTTCAGAAAATAGTTTTGTTTTTCTAACGTATTATGTATCACACTGCTATGAAAAGGATTTAAATAGAATTGTAAACTCATGCAATTAGCAATACAATGTGAATAAATGCCTAACTAAAATAGCTACTGAAATGCAGAGTTATTTAAAACATATATACACAGTTCTGCAGACCTCAGTAGTTTTTATTTTGTACTTATTCAACCTTATAACTGGCATTAAAATAGCATTCATATTAGATGCTTTTAAATCAGGTTTCCAGTTAACAGTTCTAGTGTATATGTATGTTTGCATATATGCAGTTATGAACTGGTTCAAAATTCATCATTATTTCACCAAAATATAGTCAACTGTAAACTTGATCCTCATCAGACAGAGCTCATTGAAAAATGGGCAGTTTCAATACAAACCCACATGTTCAAGTTTAGAGTGCCAAAACATTGGCCTTGAACTGCATTTTAAATTTTAAACTAAAAATCCCTTTTTTTTCTCTTCTGTTCAGATAATATTTGGTTATTATACAATCAAAAAGATTTCTTGGAAGATTTGTTTCCAATACCTGACAATATTTCCTGGGTCTACTTCAATCACCCACATACAACGCAGATTGTTGTCATAGGGAAAAGGATAGCCAGGAGACAAGATTCTTCCAGATGATTCTCCTTTAAAACGTCCTCCACATTCAGCTATTAAAAAACAACATCACATAAAGTTGATCCATTAGAGACAGTTTCCTAGCTAATCATCTGAACAATCAGTTTATACATCCAGCTCCTTCGCTGAATAAGTTAACATGAATAAATTGTGTTCAAAGATTCCAAGACAACATATAAGGACTTGAAGTGACTAGTGAAAGGAACTTTTAAACGTAGTTTTACTTGAATATGTTTGTATTTTCCTTTGGTATTTATGCTTTTCCAATGATTTTTAAAATGCCATAACAATTAGAATCCCTCTGATATTTTCTTACTTGAGAAATGCAAAGCAAAATCCATATTTTTATTAGATCTGTTCTGTTTCAATCTAGAAAGCTGCCTAGAGGAGGAGTTCCCGGGGATGTTGATGGATAGCCAGCTCAATATGAGCCAGTGGTGTACCCAGATGGCCAAGAAGGCCAATGGCATCTTGGCTTGTATCAGAAACAACATGGTCAGCAGGTCCAAGGATGTTATTCTGATCATGTTCTCAGCACTGGTGAGACCATATCTCGAATCCTGTGTTCAGTTCTGGGCCCCTTGTCACAAAAAGGTCGTTGAGGCTCTGAAGTGTGTCCAGAGAAGAGCAATGAAGCTGGTGAAGGGGCTGGAGAACAAGTCTTATGAGGAGCAGCTGAGGGAACTGGGGTTATTCTGCCTTCAGAAGAGGAGGCTGAGGGGAGACCTTATTGCTTATGTTTAACTACACTCTGAATGAAAGCAACTTATTTTACTTACTTAGATATGGAGAAACAACTAATTGATACAAACAACATCATTATAAATAATTTCTACGTTCATTTAAATGACACCGTCTCTGTACATTTGTTTTCTCAGTGAAGAGCAATACATAATAAATGGTATTCTGAATGGACAGATAGAAAATCTCCCTGTGAATAGCAGACTAATAGATATGATTTGAAAAAGATTAATTTAATATTCAAGAGGTCTACTCCACTGATTGATTCACATTTTAAACAGATTCATCTATACAGAATATTTTAGAATAATTTCAGTGTAGCTTTCACAGAGTCTGGTGGTAGTGTAAAACCTAGGTGCTTAATTTGTGTAATTTTTTTGAAAGATAATGATTCATGATGGATACGTTAAGAGTACTGAAATAAAAAAAAAAACCATAAACGTTTGATTATATTCAGCATATCATCAATTTTGGCAGATTCAGCTCTGGATCTCAGTTTATTGAAATATTTGGTTAGTTTATATCATCTCTAAATCTGGCTCAATTCCTAATTCAAAGGTGGGCTATCTGTACCTTTTTACACGTATGCAGCTATTTTGGAAAGAAACCGCTGAATAATTACATCTAGGCAGTTTCCTCCAAACAACCTCTGTCATGTAGGGGAAGCATGACAACAGTGCTCAGCTCCCATTTGTGACCTATTCTAATGACCCCCTTTCAACAGACCTTCTAGATTTGAATTATATTAGTATTAAAATATTTGCTTAGTGTACAGGAAAGCAGAATCTCCATGAGTAGTGTAAGTAATGTACAGTACATACTGTAGATAATAAATTAAAAAAAGAAGGAATAAATTTAGACATATTTACACTGGTCTATTTTAAAACAAAGCAAGAGCTCTTATATATAAATAAGTGTTACTATGGTGATAAATCCTGATTTTTAATGCTTATAATGGAACTGATAGTGTAACTTATTCAAACTTTTAATTTCAACTCTCTGACACCTCCATATTTTATTTGACCTTTTTGTTTCAACTTCCATTATACGTTCCAAAAAAACACCTCGCATTTGTTACTTGCATGTTCCAATGTCATACTTTCCCACTAATTCTTTGTTTTCATATATCCTAAATTGCTGTAGAAATTAATTAAGGCTTATCACAAATTTGGGATTTATTCTAAGAGAGCTCTTCAGTTCTAATTTATTGCATATTTTTCCTAAGTGAGAAAAATATGTCTTGATGCAGATATGCCGAAGTAAATTCTTATCTATTGAACTTAAACCTAGTAGGCAAAAAGTGCACATCACTTCTCTCCTCTCCCACTCAATCAGTCACATTTTCCTCTAAAAGAAGATGGAAAAGGAAAAAAAAAAATCAAAAAACCTAATGGAATGTTTAAATCATGTCTTATTTTTGCTCAGGAATTGAGCCTGTATGTATCTACACAATGTAGGTTACTGTAATAGGTTGATGAAGTGTGTAATATTGCGTTACTCACCACAGCAACATGTCAGAAGCCAAGTGACAAAAATACAATCTAAGCCTTTATCTCTTTGTATCTTCTACTTTTTGTTTTAATTTATTTTGTAGTATTTACATGTAAATATGAAAGTTTTCTAGCTTAATTTAGACAAAATTAGAAAAAAATCCACCTACTTTTATAAGCCCTCATTAAGCATATGTTGTCCTAGCTTTCTGACTAAGTTGCCTCTTTGTGCTGAGTATAACTAGTTTTTCACATACGAGGAATGTCACTATGCATGGATATTTAATAATTGCTATCATTTTATAACATAACAAAGCAACACCATTCACATAGAGATCTATGCAGACAGATCTATAAATCTAAGTGTAAATGAATCTGTATACATACAGATCAGATTTTACATAGATCTAACAATCCTTATATTTTTTTCTTTCTTACATTCAGATAATTGTTTAAATAAATACAAAATGAAAGAGTCAATTACCAATACATGATGGCAGAGGATAGTCCCATGCCCTTCTTTCTCCAGTCATACACTTTAGAAGGCTACTTCCATGGAGTGTGTATCCTGGATTGCATCCATAAATTATAGTGCTTCCAGCAAAATGGCCTTGGTCACTGATTTTATATCCAAACTGTGGCACACCAGGGTCCTCACAATGTGAAAGCTCAAAACCTGTGGTAGGAATCAAACACTGTAGTTATGAAATCAAATAAATACACTAGTGTAATCAAAATTTTCTGTTTTCCAATGGAAATTAAACGTCTTCAGATTTCTTCTAACAATATATTTCTTCTTAGTTTTTAAATAGTGTAAGTAGGATAACTATCTATATCCCGCACTTAGAGCATGCAAACAAAACTGTCATATGCTAATTTTTCCTGAAACCAATTAAAGACCAAGAAGAAAATTCTTTATCATTATCTATCCTTTCTGAAAAGATAAAATCAATTCTAAAATAGGAGTTGAAGTGACTTTGATGACAATCTACTTTGCGAGTAGACATTTAAAGGCTCATAAATGAAATTGTACTGCAAATTTGTTTGTTGTTACTGTGCATAGTAGCAGTAAGAGCACAATAGCACCTATGACACCAAATAATAATAACAATTTCATTAATCCCTGGCATAATCCCGTGTTCAGCAGTTTTTAAGTTTAAAAATTACATGCAGGAAGCAATGATAATTATGACATAGAGAATTTAAGACAAACAATTTTGACATTTTTGAGAATTAAATATAAGGAGCAAGAAGGAAGCCAAATTAGTTATACAGAAACAGGGAAGCATTTTAAAATCTTAGGAGAACATAAACTCTAATTTTGTGGAAAGATTTTCTATTCCAAATAAGGTTTTCTGTTATTAACTGAGAAGCAGATTGAAACTTCTTTTTGTCTAAAACCAGATTATTTTGTCAATATCATGCAGGTCAAACTGTAGGTAAAAGAGGTATTTTTTTCCCAGATTTATATTCCTATTTGTAGTTGATATGAGGGCAAATGAAGGATTTTTCATATTTTTTCAGCAGTCATTTATGTAGTATTTGTTCATCTGGTCGATATTTGGTAGCCTTTCACAATCTCTCCTCATGTATTGAGTTGTTACTGTTGATTGATTGATAAATGGTCATTATTTTCTTTTACAAACAAAATGCTTCAGGTTGGATAGACCTGTTTGCTCACATAAGGGGGAAAATTAAGCTTAAATGCTGTGTCCTCCCAGTTCTGTTTTCAGTTCATTTACTGTCTAACTGAAAATGGCTCATCTCCTGAAGAGTTGCCAGAATCTCTGATCTGAACTTCTCTAATTTCTAGCCAAGCTACTGTTTTCCAATACACACCACACTGCAGAAATTCTGTAAGAGGGTAACATGACTCCCAAATGGAGAAACTTTTAAAATTACCAGTCTGGATACTTATTGATCAGTTAGAATTTTCTTTCTTCTAAGAATATTGTTGATGATACCATATTTGAAAGAAGTTAAAATGTGCCTTACTCCCCAAAATATCCTCAACTCTGGATGTCCAGTTTATGGACACAGCATCAAAGTATCTGTTTAAGTGATTAGTTCCCTCTTGAGGGTAGCATGAAAATCCATGGCGTAAGTGTAGGCACTGCCAAAGGTTTTGCTGCATAAGTATATTTCAGCTACCCACATAGTGCTGATAGGTCTGACAACAGGACCAAATGAGGAGCTATGTCCTTAAAGAGAAGCACCTGCTAGCTAGGGGCATAGTGAATGGGATCTAGAAAGTTATGATTTTAAAACATAAGAATTTTTTTTTGGAACAGGTGAAAATGAAAGATTTAAAAACAGAGAAAAAAAATGTGTTGACAGATGAATTCCAAAATTACCTTACAGTAGTTCTGCCTGTTAAAAATTAATTTTTATATAATAACTCAGTGATGATGAAATAGTAATTCACTAAAGAAGTTAAATAAATCACAAGGCAATAGACACATTTAACAACCACATGGATTTTCAGAAGCTGCCACTTGATAAAATAGATGTGTCTCTATGTTTCCTGTATACTGTCTAAGCCAGAGATCTGGAAGAGTTTTCCTCTTTATAGTTTAATTATGTCGGTCTACATATAGGTAAGAAATTTTGTTAGGAATATTTCTTTATCATTTTGTCTCCAAATTCTACTATTCTAAACAATGATACAAACTCAGACATTGCTAGTCTGCAGCAGAGTTAGTATCAGACATGAGTCTTAAAATGGAGAGTGTCCTTTTCTTATTAGTTATCTTTATGAAGCAATGGGTTTTGGTTACACATTTAAAACTACTCATATGCTTAGATATTTTCATATACTAATCCAGCTAACTAAAAATTATCTTATATTTTCTTATCCTTTTTCTTATTCTTTTTAAATCTTCAGAATAACCCCATAGGAAAAAAAAATAAAAAAGAGAGAGTGGTTTAAGTACTATCCAAGTGAGACCTGAGCATGCTACATGTTTTGGAGTTTTTGAGGTATAATTACAAAATTATATATTTTGTTGAGTGATAAATGAATTGCAGTTGATTTTATCACTTTTTCTTTTGACTGCATTTTCATATTGTAAGCAAAGAATTTTAATTCTTTTAAAATAATGAATATATTATTAGTGTTTTCTCAAATACTTACTGGTATACACAAGCTGAAAACCTTCATCTGTGCCTTCCACATCTGAGTTAAATTCCAGCCATAAATGATTTGAAGTGCTACTTAGCGTCAGGCCTCTCAATGATGCCCCAGTATATGCACCCAGTAGGTGAGCAGTGTTGTCTTTGCCATCATAGATCTGTAAAACAAATGCAAGTTTTACAGTTATAAAGAATGAGACATATGATTTACAAAATAATTCTGTACATCTCCATCAAGAGAGAAGACAGCTCTGCCAAGGGAGATCTATTGCCAGTCAATCCAAAGCACTATTTGCATATGTTATTTGCCTCTCTTGAGTTAAGTTGACTTAATTGTGGTGATTTTTCAAATGCACAAATATGTCAGTTCTTTTTTTTCCATAAAAGCACAAGTGGGGAGAGGAGCCATATCAGCTCACTGTTTTTAAACATCAGCGTTTTCTCTTTCACTGCTAGTGTTGTAATGCTGGTCACAACCTATCAACAAACACCTGTTTTATGCAGCTCTTTTTGCCTCAAGTCACTGAAGTGATACAATAGAAAATCTCACATCACCCCAATTTTGGATTGTTAATTAAGTCTCTGAATTTCCTCTCTATGCAAAGAGAGGCTCAAAAATAACTGCAAAGTAAAAGGAGACTAGGAAATATAATAAATCAAAATGGTTCTGTAAGCTGGAAGAGTAATACAATTGGATTGTAAAGTGGGATACAGCATTTATTTGTTATTTTTCCTCAATGAGAGTTCTTTTCCATATTTGAAACAGAAACTTCTATCTAAGATAGGACTACTAAATATATAAACCAACCTTTCAATAATTCTCAACAAATTTCTTATACTGCTTGTTTTAAAACATCGCAAGTTATTGTATTCCTATCATTCCTAAACCAGCTTAATTATAACTTAAGAATAATTACTAACTCAACTAATATAACCTGTAGGATTTATTTATTTATTCCTATAATAACTAAAACATCTATTAAAATTTCACTTGCAAGTCAGTAAATGGATATCTGAATAATTTTTGAATTGCAATATGGAGATTTTTTAAGGGCTTAGTAAAAAAAATCAGGGAATTCTATCAGTTCTAAATAAGATCTAATTGTATTAATTTGAAACGTAATTAAAGCTTGCATTTGTAAACAGGAATCTGTACCACAAAGCAATCAAAATAACTATACCAGTGATAGCTATAAGGCAACAAGGTGTATGTGAAATATTATCATGCCTGTCCCCCAGACATGAGAATAATTTACATCTGCAAATTCTATTCGGCATAAATCCTCATGTCTCTGGTAGTAACAAAGTCTTTACATTTAATGATAAACTGAAATAAAATGAATAAGCCATTTCTAACCACCTCTAATGAATAAATAATTGTACAGCTGTTTAAGAAGCACAGTAAAATGACTTAGCATCATTCCTTGGTTTTTACTGAACCAAGTTCTTTCTTCTAATCTCTCCAAGCTTCTTATAACTAATGAAGTCCAAAGATTCAGGATTTATTTTATTTTTAAATGCTATATATGCCTAATCCATTTCCTGCTGTAAGTGTCTCACTAATAATTAACTGAAGGAAGTTATTAGTAAGTTACACTAACCCTTCTCACTCTCTTGCCAGACCTTCCCATAAGCCACTTCATGATACATTTTTTTTTACATGTAAGATATTCCCCTTGCATAACTTATTGTCAATTTTGTTAACTGTCCTACCATATCAAACCTTTCACAATGGCACACTGACATCTCTCCGAAGTTGGAACTAATCCTTAGGGTTAACTACCTGTTCCACTGTACAATGACTGTATCCTTTCTATCAAGAATAAAATATAAAGTAGCCTAACACTTCTGCAACTCTATGGGTTTTTTCAGTAGGGAACTGTATTGGATGAAGGAGGGCACACAAAACAGATTTTTTTTTTCTTTTCATAGATGACTTTCAAATATTCCAAGTAAGATATATCCATTTTATTGAGATAGCAGGGTCTCCCTTGAGACAATAAATGGATGCATATTTCATAGTATAATTCTCAGATTAAGTCACATTGTCTTTTTTGTGCTTTGTTCAAGTTAATAGCCATTAAATAAAAATTTCTAGATGAAATTCAAATGATTCAGTTTAAGTTGCAAATAAAACACTAACAGCCTACATTCTCTTGTGAGATTTGCAGAACTGGCATTTTCTTTTTAATTTTCCTAAAATAGGTGCGAGTTTTGCTGAAGGTTTTTGATTAGTTCTGCTTCAGAATTTGATCCCAAAGATGAATCATAGAATCATAGAACAACCAGGTTGGAAGGGACCCATCGGATCTTCTAGTCCAACCATTCCTGTCAAACGCTAAACCAATTCCCTCAAGACCTCATCCACCCGTGCCTTAAACACCTCCAGGGAAGGTGACTCAACCACCTCCCTGGGCAGCCTATTCCAATGTCCAATGACCCTCTGTGTGAAAAAAGAGTGTGAGAAGAAATGAATTAAAGTAGCATTATTATCTTACTTTTAACAGAGGAATACTCTTTCTTATAGCCTTTGTCAGCACATATCAATTAATGTCACTTGGTTGTTAAATGTATGGCTGAGAATAATTATTATGAAGGATGCTACTGTTTACTCAAATATGATTTGAACTGGTAGATATAATATTTAATTATGGGAAGAGGGGTTATGTTTGCATTTCATTCTAACGCTTTTGTGGGGGTCCATTATATAAAAAAAATAAATGGAAAGTAATGGTCTTTGTTTCTGCTAACTTATTTAACTCCATAAAATTTTATTAAAGGAATACTATAACGTGAATTGGTTAAATTTGTGCATTTTAATCAAACTATTTTTGAGATTTTCCATTGAAACATAAAAGGCATGTGCATATGAAGATCTGTTCCTCTATGAAGAGAAGAAATAACAGAGCTGAGACTGTCAACACCTTGTCAAAATTATCATTTATATCACATGCAAATAGAAGCACTAATATAAAGACAGAAAAAGGGCCATATGTTTGCGCATTTGGGGATTTTTTTTTGTCCCCTATATTTATTACCTATTTCTCACTCATATTTTTAGGATGATATCACTAAAAGAACTATAATAGCATATGTGGAGAAATAAATCAGCAAATATTAAGCCTTTTGAAGTCTTTGTACAAAACCCCTCAAAAACTGAGTCATCTGCACCGATTTCAAAGCTGATCTACAGGTGAGACAGCAAAAAAAATGAAGTAAAACTGAGTCCTTCATATTTTGCAGGAGCACAGAGTGCTGAGCAAAGCACAGGGGAAGGGGACCCTTAATGACAGTTCTTTCTGGTTTATTAACACACTGTTAACTGCCTGTTGCTTCGCTGAGTGTTTTAATGGAAGGAAGAAGAAGGATTCATAGAATCATAGAATAGTTTGGGTAGGAAGGGACCTCAAAGATCATATAGTTCCAACCCTTCTGCCATGGGCAGGGAAATCCCACTAGGTCAGACTGCCCAAGGCCCCATCTAACCTGGCCTTGAACAACTCCAGGGATGGGGCATCCACAGCTTCCCTTGGCAACCTCTTCCAGTGTCTCACAATTCTCATGAAGAAGAAATTCTTCCATATATCAAGACTAAATCTGCCCTTCTCCAGCTTATACCCATTCTCCCTTGTCCTATCACCACAAGCCTTTATGAATAGTCTCTCTCCAGCTTTCTTGTAGGCTCCTTCATTATAGTATCAAAACTAATTCTTAAAGCCATTTTTTCCACACATGTGCAGTCCCAGTTGGCACATCAGCTCCCATTTCACTTATTGGCAAGAACATAACCTACGACATTGATCAACATATAGTGATTATATAAATCTTAAATTCTTAATGTGCCTGCATGAAACTTGCAAGAATATTAAAACAAGATGTAGTACTATTACAAGTAGGTTATAAACCCACACAAAGGAAAGTAGAAGGACTTGCACATTTCTTATTTTCCAATAAAAAACAGCTAGCCAAACAAGAACTCCTACAACATTAATGTAAGTAGTAAGTAGCCAGAGCAGTTACATCAGTAAAAGGAAAAGAGAATTACATACTAAATAAAGCAAATTAAAAACAAATTATATGTTTTGAATGCTCTGTTCTATGCCAGTTCAAAATTGATAAATGCAAATGCCTCATCCTGTGCCTGGGGAGTAACAGTAAAGGTGGTGATTCATTTCTGTTAAATATGCCATTTCCTTCTAATGCGGTATTCCTGGTCCAGATTTTTCATTGTTTCAATCACAGTGCTTGTCAGGTATAAATTTGATCAATGATCAGTTAATTCATGTAGTAAGCACCAGACCACGTGAGTTGATTAAACAGCATATCAAAATTTCAGTAGAATATTCAGTCTAGTCACAGTTTGAAAGGAATTTTATCTGCATAGTTCCAATAACTGAAAATATTAGCTGACAGGAAAAGTTACCCAAAGTATCTAATTAACTTCTTCACCAACATTTTGGTTTATCACTTCTGAAGAATAGAGATTCATCATCCATTTCTTTACTGAAGTCTGTAGATAAAAGGCTGAGTTTCAACTATTTAATGCTATGGGGGAACTTCATTTGTGTTTGGGGAAAGGAAACCCTGTCAGGAAGCTGGTTTTTTAAGTATCTTTTCTTTTTCTGTATGATGTATTTCTTACCCTTTCTAGTTCATAGTTTAAATGGAACTCTGTATTAACTATATGCCACTCAGCTTTTTGCTGTAAAATTGGATGACTATTTTTTTTACCTTAACTTGACTTAACTTCCTTCCATTGCATTTTTCATTTCCAAAGACTTCGTTCTTCTTCATTTACGTCAAAAATTCCTTAGAGTTTGATGTCATTAATGGCATTAATTTTCATGCACATTTACAATGTAGTGATATACATTAGATAGGTTTACAGCACTTGTTAACTTCTATTGATACAGGAAGAAAAATATGAGAACTGGGTGATCAGGCCAAGTCAACATAGGTTCATAAAAGGCAGGTCCTGCCAAACTAACCTGATCACCTTCTATGACAAAGTCACTCGGCTGCTGGACCAGGGAAAGGCTGTGGATGTGGTCTTTCTGGACTTCAGTAAAGCCTTTGACACAGTTCCTCACAGCATTCTGCTGCGGAAACTGTCAGCCTCTGGCCTGGACAGACGCACACTCTTCTGGGTAGGAAACTGGCTGGATGGCCGGGCCCAGAGAGTGGTGGTAACTGGTGTTAAATCCAGCTGGAGGCCAGTGACAAGTGGGGTTCCCCAGGGCTCAGTGCTGGGTTCAGCCCTGTTCAATGTCTTTATCAATGACCTGAATGAAGGCACCGAGTGCACCCTTAGCAAGTTTGCAAATGACACTAAGCTGGGTGGACGTGTGGATCTGCTGGAGGGTAGGGAGGCTCTGCAAAGAGATCTGAACAGGCTGGACTGCTGGGCAGAGACCAATGTCCTGAGGTTTAACACGGTCAAATGCCGGGTCCTGCACTTGGGGCACAACAACCCTAAGCAGAGCTACAGACTAGCAGAAGTCTGTCTAGAAAGCTGCCTGGAGGAGAAGGACCTGGGAGTGATGGTCAACAGCCGACTGAACATGAGCCAGCAGTGTGCCCAGGTGGCCAAGAAGGTCAATGGCATCCTGGCTTGTATCAGAAATGGTGTGACCAGCAGGTCCAGGGAGGTCATTCTCACTCTGTACTCAGCACTGGTGAGACCGCTCCTTGAATCCTGTGTTCAGTTCTGGGCCCCTCACCACAAGAAGGATGTTGAAGCTCTGGAGCGAGTCCACAGAAGAGCAACGAATCTGGTGAAGGGGTTGGAGAAAAGGCCTTATGAGGAATGGTTGAGAAAGCTGGAGTTGTTTAGCCTCCAGAAGAGGAGGTTGAGGGGAGACCTCATTGCTCTCTACAACTACCTGAAAGGAGATTGTGGATAGGAGGGAGTTTGGCTCTTCTCCCAAGTGCCAGGGGACAGGACAAGAGCGAATGGCCTCAAGATCTGCCAGGGGAGGTTCAGGATCAACATAAGGAAAAAATTCTTCACTGAAAGTGTCATTAGGCAATGGAACCAGGGAGGTGGTTGATTCACCTTCCCTGGAGGTTTTTAAGTTGCGGGTGGATGAGGTACTGAGGGGCATGGTTTAGAGATTGGTGGGAATGGTTGGACTCGATGATCCAGTGGGTCTCTTCCAACCTTGTGATTCTATGATTCTATGATTAAAATCACAGTTAAACTATAACCCTATACCCTACTTCTGTATACAAAAGTGTACTCTCCACAGTAACCAAAATGGCAAAAGCGACAGTAATTTCCCACTTTTGAAATTAGTTATCATTTATAGAAAACCAAAATAATTTCCCGCAAACTTATCTTCAAAGATGTTTTTCTGGGATTAATGTAAATCACTCAAAGAGAATACAGGGAAGAAATATGCGAGACTACTTTCCTGATCTTGAAAATATTAATGCTAAGCACTAGGCAGATTCCCAAGTCAGTCACGCACCAAATGTTCCACTGATTCTTTTTCAGCCTCTGAAGATGAGGAGTAAGTAATAATAGTGATCAATAGACAACTTCAGAATTGATTCCATGAGAAAAATTTTTGAATGTGTGACTGCTGGTTTGTATTTCCTGAAACACAACTCCTTTATCAAATGAACACATGCAAAGAGAGTCTGATATGATTAAGCAAATTTGTAAGAGCTTCATCTGAAAGACAAAGCAAGAAGTGACATGATGGGTTTCACAGATAACATTTCCTCCCACAGTATTAAGGGTTGAGTGCCTCTGTTTTGCTACAATGAGAGGCAGGCTAAAAAAGTGATAATCATAATAAAGAAGATTTGTTGTAAGTTTTTTAAATAGATTGTGAGGAACTTCAGATCATTAATATAATTCAAGCTTGCTGACTTGAAAACCAAACACTAATTACTAGATACTATTTTCATATAATAGCTATACTCACAGAAGACATCAAATATTTCTGTGACTGACATTTAGAGCTGATTGGTGGTTTCCTTCCATTACTCTTAAGTTCACATTAACTAAGTAGCAATATTAAAATAGAACTTTATTTCATAAGCCTCTTTATTTTATAAGCCTCCTCAACACTTGTAGTTAAGTATCTGTAGCACACATGGTTGAAATGGCACTTGAAAACTCATAAGTGCATAGATCGTTTCAAAACTGTTTTCAGGAAAGTTTAGCTATATGCTTTTATTGGATGGGCATAAAAATGTGTTCAGAAATATTGGAAAAGTAAATTGGTTAGGTGTGGATTCAAATTCAAATGCAAGACATATTTTAAAATCTTACGCTAACATTGGTTAATTTCAAGATCATACCATAATTTATTTATCCACTTCATTGTGAAATTCTAAATCTATTAAAATTCGATATCTGAATACATCATCTTGATGTTTTAACAGTGATTTGAATAATTAGTGGTTTTGTTATTTGGCCATGCTACTTATATGCTAATAAATACTAAGCATCTTTCAAATAAAATCATTGTGTTAATCAATGTAAACATTAAAAGGTATCTACTTGGTTTTGAAATAATCAGTGAGGCAAAAATAAAACAAACGTACCTGTGCATGCTGTGCAGCTAGTAGCCTTTGGTTCATGTAGTTTTGCTTTCATTTTGTTTTAACACGACAATACTTATTTTTATTTTAAACTGTTCTATTTATATTTTTCTTTTTTTTTTTTTCTAACCACCTGATTTCATCTTACACTGGTTGCTTCAGTCTGCATATGGCTTAGGTATAACTAAGCCCTTTCTGGAAGTGCTGTGTCTAAAAACTAATGACAGAAATCACAACCTGATGCTTAGATGTATAAAGTCAGAGGACATAAAACCCAGCCTGAATCGTAGTTGTTCCCATAATCCTTCTCATTTTCAAAACTACATGACAGTATCTGTCAGAAAAACTTTCTGGTTTTTATCAGAGTTGATTGGTATGGTATCTCTTGTTCTTCTAATTTTTGAGAGGTAAGTTTAATTGAACAGAAAATTCTGAAAGAAATTAGACAGTTATTTAATCCCTTTTATGGATATCTTATTGCATTTAGATGGTATGTGCTGAAAGACACTAATCCAGATCATCATCACATTTAAATATGTAGTTGGCTAAGTAATATATGCATCTGGAAATGTATCCTTTGGGGAATATTGTAATAAAATCTGTGAAAAAAATAAGTAAATGCTACTGAATTTATAGGGTGAAATCCTCTATAAAATTCTGGAAGGCTCTAGTGTCTTATTTTTCCCTTTGTTTTGTTTTCCTTTGTTTAGTGCAAAAATTCTCTTCATATGTAATTTTTGTGGATAATGTTTTGCAGGTATGTTACATACCATGCAAGATTAGAGCAATTTAAAGTATAAAACTCATGTAAAAAATGTACTATATAGTCAATAAATTAAATTAAGTGGGGTATACTGTTTGTTATGTTCAGATCACAGTTTAAGTCATGGAGAAACAGAGGTAGAAACACGTCCCACTAGATCAGGCTGCCCAAGGCTCTGTCCAAACTGTCCTTGGAGACTGCCAGGAAGGGCACATCCACAGCTTCCCTGGGCAACCTGTTCTAGTGTCTCACCACCCTCATCATGAAGGATTCCTTCCTCATGTTTAATCTAAATCTTCCCCTTTCCAATTTAAAGTCATCCTCCCTTGTCCTATCCCTACATGCCCTTGTGAAAAAATCCTTCCCCAGTTTTCTTGTAGGCTCCCATCAGGTACTGGAAGGCTGCTATAAGGTCTCCCTAGAATCTTCTCTTCTGCAGACTGAATAATCTCAACTCTCTCAGCCTGTTCTCACAGCAGGGGTGCTCCAGCCTTCTGATCATATTTGCGGCCCTCCTCTGGACCTGTTCTGACAGTTCCATATCCTTCTAATGCTGAGCATAAAGAGTTGTCCAGCAACTTTTCCCCCATCCTAAGCACATTATCATAGAGGTGCTTCCATCATCACTGATGAACTCAGTCTCATCCAGTGGTGGTTCCATCTTGGAACCAGCTGGCATTAGCTCTTTCAGACACAGGGGAAGCTTCTAGTAGCTTCTCACAGGAACCACCCCTGCAGCATGCCCCCACACACTACCAAAACTTTCCCACACAAACTCAATGTAAAGTTACATGATTACATACCTTAAGTACATCTCCTTGGGCTAAGTGAAATGTTCTGGCAGAAATATTTATTCCTTTTCCTGCTTGTACCTGAATGCTATAAATACATTCATGGTTGTTTTCATAGTTAAGAGGATAATTGGGGGACAGTAAAATTCCTTCATTATTTGTCGTGGAGGCTCCACATTCAGCTGTAAATAAAGGAAAATGTTAAGGTATATTTCAATAGAAAATAAAAATATTTTTAATTATGATGATAATGGGAATGTTAATGCAGCCTACTTCAGCATTATTAACATCTGTTTATTTCTAAAATCTAGTTCTAAATATATATTCATGACTATGATTTAAGATACCAAAATATTTCTAGGTTCCTGCAATGCTTTAATAAAAATATGTTAAATAGTTTGGAGTTATATTCATAATAATGGTATGTTACTTAACTATAGTGTTTTAATGAAATTTTCTTGAAATTTGTTTTGGAGAAAATACACTTGTCTTTATTTCTCCAACAGAGAAATTCATAAAGCCTCATGAATTAAATGAAAATAAAAGTACTGCAAATTTTATCTGTGTAAATTTTTATATATAGATGCAAGTGTATAAATATACATATATGTAGAGACACAGATTTTTACAAAGATTAATGAAAAAGTAGATTTTTTTCTTTAATCTTAATTTACCAAAATAAACAATACAGTCAATAGTACAAATCACAGTAGAAAAAGTGTGATGCTATATCTCCCTGCTAAACAACAGGAAAAAAAATTCTCTGGGAAAAAAAAAAAAAGAAACTTGTTTAAGAGTTAAAAATAAAATGAGGAAGTTGTTTCCTTGTAATACTAATTCCAAACCACTAAACCTTATAATTTAGATATTTGGCAATTAATTTTAATCACACACATATAAAAAAACCCCAAACATAAAATCTTCGGTCAATGCTACATAAGGTATTAATGACTAAAGTTTGTATACTATCTTTATTTTGAACTACTTATATAATTTTAATTTAGACATTTCTAACATTGAGGTACAAAGCATTTTAAATTAACACTGACAAACTGCTACATCACTTTCCTTCATTTTTTACCTAGTCATGATATGCAGTCAATAAAGCACAAGGGACTAGAGCTTCTCCCCCCTCTTTAATAGATTTAGAGTAATTTTAAATTTAACTGCAACATGATATTTTCTGGGTTTATATTTGCTTTCAGCATATCTTTGCCATTTATGTTACCCACTCTCATGGGATGGTACCCAAGTCATTTTAACTTCAGAAATAAATTATTTTGTAATTTCGCAGAGTAAGAAATAGTATTGTTGAACACTATGTGGTACTTTTAATGGTTTGAAAAGATGTTTAAGCAATCTATGGTGTCTATTTTAAGAGCTGTTATTGTTTAATAGCATTATTATCATTTCCTCACCAGACCTCTTTGTGCAAAATGCAGGAGAGTGAAATATATATTTTAATTTGAAACTTGTACAAACCTTATTCAGTAACTATTCTTTCTGTATGCATCTAAATCAAATATTGCGCAGTAAGCCAAATTGGGCATATAGCAAAACCGAAGAAATGCGTGATGAATGTCAATATGGAACAAGTACTCAAAAGATTAAGGTGTCATCTCTTTGACTTATACCAATTGGTTGCACGTAACCAGTCAGAAGAGGAAAACATTCTAGTCCAAAAGATCATGTCTAACCTTTCATTCTGTTCTCAAATAAATGGGTATTTGCTACTCTTGAAGATGCATAGGTCAGTTTGAATTACAACATATAAAAGTAAGAAGATTGTAATTTCAGGTTTGTGGAATATCTTTTCCATTTCAGAGAGATAGAAAAGTCAAAAGGCACAAGGTATTTATGGTATTAAGTTGATGTAACAACTCTGGTTTTGTCAGAACTGTAATTCAAAGGATTATTTAAAAATCTGAATGCAGCAGTGAACCAACATGTTAGCACAACTTTAATATTTGAGATCCATGCTATGTTTTCTGTTAAAAATAAGGAAATTCTTCATGTCGTTATACTTAACAATCTGATTGTACCTTTCTTAATCTGTAGGGAGAATGCTGTATTCTAACTTGTGGATTCTCCATCAAAAGAGGTGCTCAAGGCCGGGTAGGATGGGGTTTGAGCAACATGATCTAGTGAAAGATGTCCCTGCCCATTACAAGGTGGGTGGGCTAGATACCCCACAAAGGTCCCTTCCAGCCCAAACCATTCTGTGATTCTATGTTTGATCTCAATCCTTGTACTAGCAGACAAGAAAGTAAGTTTAGTGAGGGTAGTCTTGAAAATCACAGTTTAAGACTTTCTCCCACAGTATTCGTTATAACATTACAGTTCCATGGATGCATGCACTGCAGTCTAGAGCAGTATCTTCTTTTGTACATTTCTTAGAGAGATTATCACAAAATCAACAGTAAGTTTCTCACTTCCTTACATGTGTCTTGTTAGTACAAATTATCATTTTTTTAAAAGGCCAAACCATAGGACATAAAAACACACACACAAAACATAGTAGTCTGGTTCAGAAATAGTACAGAATCAAACAGGGAAGATAAACTAATGACATTATGCAATTTTCCAAACTACATCACAGATAGTTCTATCTGTGATCCTCCACTTCTCTTTTCAAGCAAGAACAGAGAGCTATGTTGCTTAAAATTACATGGAATCACAGGTAACCTATGGTTATACCCTTTGATGTTAGGACTACAGCATAAATTACAAAAATGTCTGCAGTGCCTTAATGTTTAATTTCAGTAACATTCTGTATTCAATAGATATGAGATTCGGGTTGTTTTAGTAAGAATAATTTATTTTTTTTTAAATCCATTTATTTCTGCTGAAGCTTAGAACCTACCCTACACACTTTGCTTGTAGGAAAAAGAAAAGAAATGAAGCCCAAGGTTGTAATATTAATAGTGAAGTAAACCACTGTTTCTGGACTTTACTAGAAATACAGAATAATTTCAGTATTAGAAAGGAAAATAAACAAAAACTCAAAGAAAACTAATGAAAAGGAAATGCTCCTATAATGGCTATTTATAAGAAATTACTGTTAAGCTTTGGTTATGAATGTGTGTTCATTGTACATTTCTGTAATGAAACAGATATGTTTGAACTACAGTTTAGTAGTGTATTCAAATTCCATAATCACGTAAATTGCAGTAGTTATCATAACCAAACAACAAAATGCATCTGTTTGGTTGATTTAACCATTTGAAAACAATTCTTCAATTATTTCCTTTTTTAAAAAAAAATTCTATTAAGAGTGTTTTTGCAAAGTTTGTCACAATTCAGCTGATCAAATGTGTACTGTAAATAATTGTCAGATGAAAAAAATATTATATGCTGCCACAGATTGAAATTCAGACATTGTTTTCTTCAAGACAATCGAAAGATAAGAGTGGCAAATAGTAATTCTATATTTTGAAAAGATGTTACCTCTTGGTTAAGAGACTAAGCACATTGCAACATCTTGGCTCGGCAAGTAAGTGGAAGCATTCTATAAAAGCAGTCTGACTTTAACCAGTAGTGGTAGTAGACTGCAAATTAGCAGTTACTTCAAAAACAGTGTACCCGAACTCAGTGATCAATAAACTCTTCCTTATAAAACTGTTACGCTTCAGAAGTTCTATTTCTTCAAATGATGTAAGACCTAAGCCACAAAAGATGCTTTTATCAAACCAAAAAACTAGTGGATAACAAGACAGTTCTGAAAGGATTAAGTTTTGACTGAAGCATTTTTAACTTGATTAACCTGGGGTAAGATGTCATCAATTTTTTCATGGCAGTTTTGGTATCCTGACAGAGGTAAGTACAGGGAATCCTATTGTTACTGAAGAAAATTAAAGTTGCATAGTCTCCTTCAATCAGCAAGAATAGTAATTTTTCCTTTTATTTTATATTGTTCCAAAAGACCAGATTTCTTTTCATAGAGTGAAAAATCAATAACTGCAATTTCTTTTTACGTGTCTGCAGTACATGCGTCTACATTGGAGTTGATCATAACACCAGAAGATTCACATGACTGTATTAGATTTACTTTCAATACACATTACATGTACCTTTTTGGCTGTGATCTGAATACATCTTTTATGTTACAGTGGAAAAACAATATTGTTAGATTTGAGAAGGTCCTGTATTTAAGACCTGCACCTAATTAGAGAGCAAGTTGATGTGTCAACTAAAATGGCCAAATGCAAAAGAACTGGTGGAACTTAGTGGAAATTTCCACACAGTGAGCAGAAGCAGTTAAAACTGTATGTAAAAAATCAGAATACATGAGAAATGTTAAGAAAGTGCTAAGCACATTTATAATGCCATTATACTAACAGATGGTGAGCCCTCAGTGTTTGTATTTTGCTTTGTTCAGGATATCCCAACCCTGAAGAAAATAATAGAAATATAACATATGGCAGAAGAAGTCTTTGAAGGAATAAATTTACTTCTGACAAATAAAAGAAAGATTAGGATTAAGTTGTTCTGAGAGGAATCAATGACATATTTACATGTGAATATCATAGTCCTTAAACTGAGAATCCATGCTGCAAAAACATTCCACATATTAAAAGGAAGCTCAATTAAATCTAGCAAAAGGACATCTTTTCAAATGCAAAATATTAAAATCAAACTTTGTCTTAAATTTTGTGTAAGGACAGAAATGGATAAAGCTGTGCAGTAGGACTCTAATGGCTATATGGAATAAGATGTGCAGAGGACAGTTAAAAGCACTCCTCCTAATTAAGACACCTTGCAATTACTGTAGACATATCTGTGGCAGAGTTTTTGCTTCATTGGTTACATAATTGTGCTTCAGTTCGTAACTGAATTTAATTTTTCTTTCCTACAATATAATTTTTCAGACCCTTCTCTTTTTCACTCCCCAGGTATTTCCTGACAAGCACCTTAACTCAAGCTTGACAAAGAACCTACATTGTTAAACAGGAAAAAAACTAGCAACTTAACAAATAACTTTAACACTAAAGATATACTGCGTTATCTGAGAAGTATGCAATAAATACAACATAAATGAATGGATTTGCCTGTAGATATTTTTTTTTATGTTTGTTTATCTGCTTTCATAATTGCAAGGGATAAAGTTCCTTGGAAATCTGTCTGACCAGAACATCAGAGGCTCTGATCTTCATTGTTTAGGACAGATTGATAAACATAGACAGAAAACGTTATAAGGAGAAAGATAAGTGGAAGTTGTGTATAAGCACAAGAAAACAAGATTTTAAAGTTAGTGTCTTCCAGTTAAAGTTTAGCAGACTGGGAAGAAATTGAATGGCTCTGAGAAAGCCAAAGAAAATGTTCTACACAGCTGGGAAGCAATGAAAAGACTAGTTTTTTTCTTTTTACATTAATATGGATACAATTATGGGCTATCAGTTCTGACATATCAGTTCTAATGTATAGTAACACAAGAGGTTATTGGGAAGCCCTATAAGGGAAGGAAGGAATAAGAAAAGGAAAGAAAAAAAGAAAATGGAAGAAAGCAGGGGAGTGATTAAAAGATATGAAAAATCTGGCATAGAAGAGATGGCTTTCCAGTTTCCACATTTCACTAGAAAGGAAGGTAATCTCAAGGAAGCAATGTGTGTGTGCTGCATATGAACACTACATTTTGTGATTATCTGAATAAAACATGGAAATAAAGCGTGAAAATAATGAATTTCAGTATTCTAACAGACCTTTCATCATCTTCATCCTATTATTGATAATCAGAAAATTTTATTTTTTTTCTATTTCATTATTTTTCCTTTAAAGTAAAAATAATTGCTCCTGTTTGTTCTTGTCTGTAACACAGATACAGGCAAATTCAAACTGGCTTCTTGTGAGATAACTATGGCACTGAAAATTAAAGAACATCTGGACTCTGGATGCATTAGAACCAATTCCCTATGATAAACAAGTGGATTGAATATTGATAAACTTAAGATGATATCACAAGCTGGAGACATACCCTTAATATGATACTAAGAGTGGCGATTTTGTAGCATAATCTAGAGTTTAGATTTTGCTTTTGAAAAAGCTAAAAGTCAACAAGTATTCATACTTACTTGAACTATTTTTTTAAAGAAAAAAAAATATCTTCACTTTCCATTCCGAAGTTCAAAGCAAGCATTTCGAAGATTCCTGACACTTTCTTTTAATCATTAGATACTTGCATGTATTAACAGATTGTACTGCTTTTGACTGTGAGGGACTTAACTCATAGTAGTCCATATAGTGGGTGTTTTAGATCCGTGACCAAAACAGCATTGACAATGCACCAACTTTTTAGCTACTGTTGAACACCTCTTGCCCTGTGCCAAGGCTTTCTCTGTTTCTCATGCTGCCTTCCAATGAACAGGCAAAAGGCTGGGAGGGGACACAGTTGTGATAGCTGACCTGAATTGATTGAAGAGATATTTCTCTTTACAAGGCCTAGACCATTGAGTGAATGCTAACATGAAGTTCTGATCAATAAAGAAGACCATTTTAACTAGTGGACTAAACCTTTGCAATGTCTGCCTAAGGTAAAAGAGGGAGATGAGAAGGGTGATAATTTATCTAGTTAAAAAATATCTCAGCTATGCACTTGCCATGTTCTTCTAATATACACATGATCTCTAGTCCAGCCTCTTCCTCAAAAAAGTCCCAACTCTGATGTCAAAACAGGTTGTTCAAGGCTTTAACTTTGACCTTGAAAACCTCCAAGGAGAAAGACTGCACAATCTTTCGGGGCAATATGTTCCACTATTCAACATTTCCCTTGTGAAAATTTTCCCTTATTCCTGTCTGAAACTCTCTTATTTCAATTTATGCCTTTTTCTTTCATCTTTCTCTCATAAACTGCTGTGAAGAACATTGCCCGCTCCTCTTAAGGATCTCTTCACAAGTACTGAAAACTTCTATTAGATGGCTGCAAAGCTCTGTATCCTTCAGATTGAAAAGACATGTTTCTCTCACTTTTTGCCCCAGATCACTGCTCAAGCTTCAACTACCTTTTATCCTGCTACCGTACTTAAATGCTATGAAAAGTAGTTGGTTCCTAATTGAGGTTTCATACATTTGAAAGTACGTATGATATCAAAAACATTAAAGTTCATCAATTACTCTGGCAGAAAATGCCAACCATGAGCAACAGTAACAATATGTAACTTTCTGAATACAATAGAAGTGGGTAACAGGAATTTCTACTGTCTAGTTCTCAGAATTTATTATTATGACATATAAACTAAGCACAGAATTGCCAAATACTGCATATTTTGGTGGAGAGAAGAGAGGAGGGGAATAGCTGATTAAGTCATTCTAGTGGACACTACCTCTCGTTTTCAAAGGTAAGGAGGAAGTACGCTGATTGGAAAATAATTTATACCTTATGTTCCAGCTTTTGTCCCCCTCCAACACACAAACATAGGCATTACCTTCTATGTCATGAAAACCAATTTAGCAACTTTTTCATTTATGCTTCTGAGCAAGTTCTTCTTTACTCATAATTTACCAATTCGTTTTCAGTATACTAACATTTCTAGAAATTTATTACTAAATTTAACCCATCTTCACAACGGTGCACGCATTCATTATTATTTTTCTGGTTAAAAATTCATCAACCTCAACACAAAAATAACTTTTATTCATGCACTACATTGACTCAGCTTTTAAACCATCTCTTCTGTAGATGCATACAAAAACGTTACGTGCATATACTAAATTCAGAACTTTTTATACTAAGGCAAGTATAGGAATAACTTGCACATGAAAATTATGACAATTCATTTTATGAAAACTAACACAGGATAAGAGCAAGCTTATAATCAAGCAACAGTTACTTTACAGTCAGATGCTGAAAGAAACTTGTTTTACTATGATACAATTTAGCATAAAAAATAAATGACTCCAAATGCACATTGATAAAGTTATTTTTGCATCCAAACCCTTCCATATAACATATACTCTGATCTAATTAAAAAAATATAGACATTTAAGTAGCTATCCTACTTCTCAGATATTTTGTTCTTCCTGTTTTAACAGTTCTCAACAGAGCTGAAAATCAAGACGATTAGGAAGGATTCAGCTGAGACATTAGCCATTAAAAGTAGTTTCTAGTCTGTTGCAACTTGAACTGCACTGCTCAGGGGCCACTAGACATTTCCATTGCAGAATTAGTCTCTGACATAGTCAAAGCTACACATATAGGCTACTTCTGCAGTAAGTGGAGATTGTTAGGAACCATCAGAATGTTTTTCCTCTCTGTTATCTTAGCTATTGTTTTGAAACCAGAACAACTGGATATTCTGAGAATATTCTGAGGACATGGTTGTCTACTGTAATTTACATTAGAAGTTCAAGTTGAATGCACTTTGACACATAGACCTATTTTTATGCAATAACTCTTGTCTAAGTAGTCTAACTTCTTTTACACAATTTTGTAGTACAGGTGTCACTTGGAAGCTTGCATTGAAAAAAAAAGAATCAGTTATTAGGCATCTGAACTGGTAAATGCTGGTTTAATTTTATATTCAGTTTTACTAATATATTAATTAAAATAAGAAGAGTAAGCATTGTGCCTTCAATTTGGAATGCTTTAGATTATGAAGTCCATTGATAGTTTCAATATAAAATACATTACGAAAAAATTAAATAAATTGGACCAGGGACTTAGGAAGAATATGAGAGTACATTAAAAAGTAAGAGGTGTATAACCATGCTTTTCCATGCTGTAAATCTGCAAATCTATGGACAATGACTACACATACAAGCAAATGAAAGCAGCTGACCACGTACCCACACACCTTGGCAGAGGTGCGCTCCACACTCGTCGTCCACCACCAAGACAAATTATCTCTGAAGCTCCTTCTAAACGGTATCCAGATGAACAGGAGAATGTCAGAATATCTCCCACTCCAAAATTAAATCCTATTCTGTTACCAAATTGTGGGGTCCCAGGATCTTCACAAGGTTCAAGATTATACTCTGTAAACAAGAAAGCAATTTATCCAAGTGAGAAAAATAAGATGTTTATCAATAATATTTTTAATCTTACAGTCTAGTAATTTCTGTATATTTCCACCTGACTATCAATACTGATTTCAGATTTAAAAACAAAATGAGCGTGTGAATATTAAATGGTCAGTTATGGTACATTAAAAAGTAAGACTAATGAATAAATTCACAACACTTTAAAGATGGATAACACAACATGCTTTATTATTCTTCTAAGAGGCATAAATATCCCAGGTACATAAATGAAAACAATGGCACAGAATAAAAGCCTAAATAATTGACACTTGGGCTTACATGGAATTTCACTAATTGAAATTAAACTAGTTCTGTTTCCTCTCCTCTTTTACAATGTGTCTTACAGTTTATTGCCACCTTTTTTATCATAAAGTAAAACTGTTCCTACAATGGAAGAGCTATTTGCTTGTTTAAAAATTGTTTTGCTTAAGAAATAACATTTAATTTTATGATTCAACATTTGCATTCATCAAAATCTCTTCTATGTTAACTTTTTTTTTTCTCTTTACATAGAAAGCTGAAAATATCTTTTTCTGGAAACAAGTATTACAGAAATTTTCTTACCAGAGAAAGAAATATTAAATCCTTCATATGATATTGAAAAATCTGAAATAAAGCGCAATTGAGCCCTGAAATTCCCATAGAGACCAGCATTGATTGGTGAAGGAAGCTCTGAACCAGTCAGGCGTGCTAGTGGCTGTGTGAAACTTCCATTCTCTGTTATTAGTAAGTAGTCATGATGATCCTCCAAATGAAAGGTGTAGAAGGTGAACTGCACTCCTATTAGAAAAAGCAGAATTAGGCATATGTATGACACTGTTAGGATAAATGCAATTAACTCAACGATTAAAAAATCATATATTTCATTTTGAGTTATGGTTTAGAAAATTAAGATAATCCAATTTTTGTAAAAATTAGCATCTTTCCTGATTTTAATATTAAAATATTTGCATCTTTTGGTTTTGACATTACCTTTCACTTTTGCCTTTATTTGCAAAATGTGGATGCTTGATTTTTAGAGTACAAAGACATATACTTGCATTTTCATGTAAAATTCAATGATGTATTGTGAACATTCAAAATTATAGACTGTTTATGGTGGAATTTGAAAGGTAAACCTTATTTCTTACAGTCACCAGCATCCTTGTATAGCAACAGTGAATGGGAGGGTTATAAAAATATGTGACACTATATTCTCATGGCACATACAGCAGGAGCAAAACTTCCTCCCGAAAAAAGAGAGGTCTCTTAGCGAGACGTGGTTTATGTCAACAGTACATTTTTTTTGCAAACCATCAGATTCAACTCTCTCATCTAGAAAAGAAGAAATATCTTGCAACACAAGAAAATGACTTAAAGTAGAAGACAGGTAATATTTCCTGCATTTTTCTAACTAAGAGCTAGACTATTAACTTCAGGTAAAATGCACAGTAATATCAAGAAAAAGGAAAAGGAGAATATATTAGGTAGTTTAAGTGATTGTTGATACTTCTAGAGTAATAGCATTTTCAGCTTTATTATAAAAGTTATAAAAGAATGCCTCAAGCTCTGTAAAGTATATCTATTGAAGCAATGGTTAGCAAATTCCAATCATGATTGAACATTGACATAGTGTATGAAAATTAGTGATGTTCAGGTACCCTCATGGACAAAAGATTTTTAACTCTTGACATAATTAAATAAACCAAACAAATGGTTCCCCTTCTTACTTATCCTCCCCACTCCAAGATCTTCCCAAGCAGCGTATCAAAATCCAAGACTGAAGCTAGATATACTGTGCTTGACTCAGTTGCCTAAACATAGAAGCCACGTGTCACTTTAACTGTCAGAGGTTATCTTTTCTAGTCTTCATGTGCCACTATAGAATCTCTCAGTATGATTCTGTATATTTGTTTTACAATACTTCAGATCCCTGAGGTTGCTCAAATGACATTTGACATTTATGTTAAGGCAACTAACACCTAGTAAATATTTTGTGAGGGTATCTGGCATGTAAGGACACTCAATTTATGAGAATATTTAGTCAAGGACCTTTCAGTATAGAAAACAAAGAGAAGAAATAAGAGAAGTACTAAATTATAAACATACATACATGAGCTTTAATGAGCAGAAGTTAGTGGAGACAATAGCAAAGACCAGAACTTTTAAGTTTCTGACTGATATACCATCGAATGTACCACTGTTATCTTGTAGTAGTTCAACCAGAACTTAGCAATTGATTAGAATGGATGAAAGAAGATTGTCTTGGGTATCATAGAAATTAGAAATATTTGAGGGATTTTGTGAAAAAAATGTTAAACATAATGAGATTTTTAAATGATATTTGAAAGATACAAAACTTTTTTGTGAGATGTTTAGGGCCAAAAGCAGATAAGGGATGGACAGGGGAGAAAAAAGTGAGGGGAAATGGAGAGGTTTAAATTTGTTTTACTAATCCCTGACTATTCTGAATAGTTCCTGACTATTTAGTGTGTGTGAGAACACATACTCAGCCACTACTTAACATTAATTAGTAGGGACTCCCTGGTAAACCGGATGAAGTCTGGGTCCAACAACTGCAGAAGGGGTCATTGGTCACAGGCAAGCAGCAGAAGGAGGGAGTGGAATATGTGGGCAAATTCAGGCCAGGACCTCAAGGTCCTTCTGTTCCCATCAACCTAGCTGGAGAATTAGGATTTATTTGCCTGTGTTGCTCATGTCTGTTTCATGCTATGCTCTCGGTGTTTCTTTGTGTGTCAATGAAGCCACTTGTCTCTATTCACATTAGTCTGTGTGACCAGTCATGTATGTGTATGTGTATGTGTATGTGTATGTGTATGTGTATGTGTATGTGTATGTGTATGTGTATGTGTATGTGTATATTAGCATTTTTGGAATACATGCTTTGTCTTGCTGTCATGGGGACAAACACACTCCGCCTCGACTTGCTGTAGCCTGCAGATCCAGTTAAATGTATTTTTATTTAGCAGAACTGATACAGAAAAATTACAGGATGGAGTTGTGTTTTATGCATAAGATAAAACCAAATAATCTGAGCAAACCATTCTGGATTTTAAGAAATAATAACTTAATAATTCTGTAAGCAAAATCATTCATATGATTTGAATATCCTACTTATTCTCCTAGATTGTGTGACAATAAATTAACAAAAATCAAACACTGAATTTTGGAATCAAGGTTAGCATACGTGTATTTTGAGCTGATTCATATAAACTTAACTTTGGGATTGATAAACCCTTAATTAGTTTAATTAATTTATCATATTTTAGGTAGCAGCTAGTGTTGATCTAACATGAAAAGTCTGCTGTTAAAGATGAAATGCGATATATACAGAATGAAACTGAAATTCGGGCCATATTTTTTGCATGTACCACACTCTGAATTAATTTTGGCCCTTTTTATGCATGTGTGAATACTGCAACAACAACATCAGAAACAGCAACAAAATTTTATGGTAGCAACTCAAAACAAAAGAATTCCTGTGAATCACAGCTGAATTTCACCAAGTACTGTTCAAATACCAGACTCGAGGTTTAACTCCAGGGAATGTTTCAATCAATTTTCTAGATTTCCATGACATTTCTAAGCAAAACCCCAAGGTATATCCCAGCAGTAGCTGTACAATTTAGTTTTCTTTTAATATATGCTGTGTGACAGATTGTATCATCTCCAGAGAAGAATTTTGGAAGATACGTTCAAGTAGCTTCCTTCTTGTTCTGCCTCATACGCTCCTTTCTTTAATAGGTGAATATTTAAAATATAAAATGAAGACAGGAAGACATAACACTCTAATGTCATTTCTCAGTATTATAGTCTAGACTGCTGGGGGATGAGTAAACTAACTGTTCTGTTTCTAAATTGTTTAAAATATGGTGTTGATGCTCTGTAAATTTCATTTCACCTTATATTGAATTGCATGCTAAACACTAAGTACAATAACTATTGGCATGATAGATGCTTTCTTTCCTCTTCACAACTAATACCAGTTACTAGACATATTAAGCATAATTGAAATGTATGTTCCATTCCCTATTCTACAATTTCAAAATAAAATAAAATTACATCAAGTTTTAATGGGTGTTCAGGAATCATAATGCTAGCACAGATAAATACAAATGAAAAAAAACGTTCCAGAATTCTAGAAGTTTAGATACACTTCAACAGTAAAATTAAGATATGTACTTATATTGCAGATTACATTACTTAAAATAGTATACACAGACACAGAAACTTTCTTCTTAGCAGTAAGACATATCCATACATAAAGTACAATTCATAACAAATGAGTTACATACAATATCAAGTTCCCATATAGAGATATTTGTTTAAGAAATCACCTCCCACAGCATTCTGGAGCTGAAAGTTATATACTTTTTTTTTTTTCAGTTTGACATTAAAATAAAAATTTGGGGTTTTTTTAAAAGAAGAAAACATTAATTATTTTTTACAAAATCATATCACTCATTAAATTAGATTTCTAGGACAACATTATTCTCCCTCACTTTAAAATAACTAATTTATGTATATGAGATTAATTTTTCCAAATGGTAACTACCTAAAATTTAGTTACTTGGTCCTCCCTTGGCCATTTCATCTGGGAACTATATAACTGGGCATCAGATGATAAACAGTCACCTTCTAAGGATGTTTTATTCCATCTATGTTAGATACCTTTTTGGGGCGAGATGACTCATATCCCAAAGATATGTTCCTTTGTCCATTAAATACAGAAGTGACGTAATGGACTTATTCAAGCATAAAACTTTACTGCTACAAGTTTAAAGTTAAGTAAGCCTGTGGCTTATTATCGTGAAAGGTCAGTTATCTTCCTCATACAGTACAACAAGAAGAGCTTAAAGTATTCATTCTTTTTTGCTAACATGAAAAAAATATTAGAAGTTCACACAACATTTTCTATTTCCTATTCACAGCAAATCTTCACTCTTCAATTGCTTCCAGCAGATCTTTGAGGACTATGAATCAAAATGCCCAAATTATACTACAATAGAGCAATCATATTTAATAATGGTTTTCCTTAATAATATTTCCATAAGATAATATGAAACTTACTGACATAAAGAATATGCTTGATATGAGTGTGTGTACAGAAGTATCATTGTATAAGTACTTATAAATGTGTATGTTTATACTATCCCTGTTTTCCCTGCATATAATTTTTCTGTATATTCATTTTCACAGAATCACAGAATCGCTAGTTTGGAAAACACCCACAGGATCATCAAGTCTAACCATTCCTATTAACCATTAAACCATGCTCCTCATCACCTCATCCATCCATCTTTTAAACACCTCCAGGGATGGTGACTCAACCACCTCCCTGGGCAGCCTGTTCTAGTGCCCAATGATCCTTTCCGTGAAAAGTTTTTTCTGATGTCCAGCCTTTTGTCAGGAGTTGGGTTTTTTCCAATAGCCTCACAAAAAATGTAATTACATTGAGAAATCCAGCTTTTATTTATCCCAACTTTTAAATATATCTCTGGCTGAAGGTTCAAGAAAATTACTTTCCTCTAAAATTCCATTTTTAATTTAAGAAAGACTGAAGTGTAATCTTCAAGAATTCCGAAAAATATGGCTTAATCTGGGCTCAAGTTTACTCTGAATTCACCTAATTTTCAGTAATGATCATACAGTTAAACACACCCTTCTCTGTCATTTCTCTTCAATGTCCAGATTATAAAGCTTAGTTTAGTTGTCCAGTATCTTTTCAGATGGGGTGCAAACTAAATTATTACAAGCCTAACAGGATTTTTACACTTTCTATCAGTCTTCCTCGCTTACCAAGAAGAACAGTTCTATTCTTCCTATGTCTCTTCTCATTTGCAAAAGATCCACAGTACCTTACTGTCCTGCAATGTTAAAAGCTGTGTATCATATCTAGAGGTAACAAGGGCAAATGTAGCATCCAATGTAGGCTCAGTATTTTCAGAACTTTTTTTTTTTTTTACTGTAGACACTTATAAGTAAATTATATTGACGCAATAGCATAGTTTGGTAGTAAAAAGAGACTGTGGAATAGTTGGAGCAATAATTTTGACAGATATACTTTGCCACTTTAACAGTTCAAGGAGCTTTAAATGGGACATCCAGTCAGAGTGATTGAACATCTAGATGAGGAACTATTGCACAATTTGTACAAAATAGAACAAGGAAATCACAGTTCAGCACAATTCTGTGAGAGGGAAGTCTTATTTTTACATTATTGATAACTCTTTCCTAGAGAAGTACATCATCAGTACACTTTGTCATATTTTTCATGCCCTTACAGAGAAAATTGATGAAATTCAGAATTGAACTTGCCTTCCTTCTGCTCCCTTTCATTCCTCCTGCATTATTTCCAGTGTTACAGATACAATTCTCCTTGTCTTCTTATCATCACATATAATCATTCAATTTCTTTTATGACACCTGTCTCTATTTCTCTCCTTCCCTTAACATTAAATGCTTACACTTCTCTAGCTCTTTCCACTCATAGTACAACCACTCCCATATTTATAATAAAATATCAACAAGAAATCTTTTCTCATTTGGTCTCAAATTTTTGACCTGAAAACATGTAAGACACACTAGTTCAATGAAATTTTTCTTCCTACAGTCTCCAACATCCATTTGTGTGTTAAGCATTTTCTAACCTTTCTGGCATCTCTTATGTTTATTGGAAAAAAGTTTTTACTAAGATCCTTTCACAAAGAAAAGTTGAAAACAGCATTTTATACCTATCTTGAAATTTGCATTCAATACAATCCTTTTCTTAAAATTTACCTGTCTCTCAGCTTCTGTAAACAGTCATTAAATAATATTTACCTCTCTGAATACTCTCTTATTGGGTCCACTATTTTTTTCTGTATATTTACATTTCTTTCTGAAATATATTACGTATTAAATCCATAAATGCATATGAAATTGCTATTTACATGCTGCAACACTGAAAATGTGTATCAGCAAGCTGGAAGAGTTTCTTTTCTTGGGGAAATAACTGGACTTTTCTTTCTGCCATTTCTTTGTTGACAGCTAGTCACAGTGTAAAATTTAGCATAATGAGTAATCTTTTAAACAACTCCTCTCTCATTAACACAATTCCTTTTTTTTTAATGCCATAGGATGAATAACATCTTCACTTAATCCTTTACTTTAGATACTTCTGTTGTTATCAAGTCTTGATATCAATTAATTCTTCCAGTTAATCTTTCTAAAATAAGGTATTTGCTCCTTGACACAGAAAAAGCAGTCATCCTCTTCCACCTGTGTGAAATAATGTACACACATTCAGCTATCTGTTACTTGGACTATAAAGTTTCAGGATCCTTCTTTTCTGTGGAAAGCATTAGGACTTAGTCCATACCTAGAATTTTAGGAATTACTACAATAAAAATAAACAAAACCCAAAAAAACAGTAATGTAGTTGCTAGATGTACTTGTGTACCATAGACTGCTGGACTTAGATATTTAAAAAAAAAAAAGGAAATGGGAAAAGAAGTTATTTATTTACCCTTTCCATGGGTAACATCCACAGTCCATGTACAATTCAGTGAATTTGGATACAGATCAGGATAACCAGGGGATAAAATTGTTCCACTAGGTCCTCTAACATCTCCACCACACAGAGCTAGAAAAAAACCAAAGAAAATAATAACATAATCAATAAAAAAAATTACAGATTAGAGAAAAGATACGAAAAGCGTTCTTTAAAAGTTTCTTATTTTAAAACAACTTAAAGATAGTCCAGTGGTTCAGCAAGTCCACATATACCTACTGCCTAATTTTATACAACTTGAAAAGAAAGATAATAAATAATTAACATGTTTTGTACTAGGTACTAAAAAAATTAAAGCAAGTTTCCTTAGCTGTTTATTCACATTTTCCTGAGACTCTATGAAAGTCACAAGTTCAGCAGGAAGGTGAAGGCAGAAAGAGGTATGGAGTCAAACAATATCACTTTAACCAGAAGCTAAGTCTCTAGAATTAAAATGACAGAGAGCAGATATAGCTATTGAAGAATTACTGATTGAAAATATTAGTGCCTAATTCTTAGATATGCATATATATCTATAATGCAAGTGATGATGACACTTGTCAATGTAAGTCTTCTAATAGTATCAATAGTGACTTTGCAAAAGTAATAAGTAACCAAGCGATGTAGAATTTAAATTACACTTTGAATTATTACAAAATACAGAAGTAAAATCTTACACTGACATACATATCTTCACAACTTACAGTTACATTTCAATGGTGAATTTTCCATTCCACAGCTTTTGAAATACTAAATTAATTGAGTAATTTTTAGTAGTGAAGAGTCTCTTATGCCATAGAATTGTCTGTATCAATAACACTGATTAAAATTCAGTACCAAGCAAAGTTGTCTGCATATAGATTATATCAGAAGGGCATACATTATAAAACAAATTAGTATTTCTACTTTCCTCTTTGCTTTAAGATTAAAAGTTTCTATTCCTTCTATTTTTCTTAGTCTATTTATATACATTACCAAAATTATTTTGTATAAATGTTCCAGGATACAAAATAGCGAGCAAACTATAATACTTCTACCAGATTTAAGCCAACTAAAAAAGACCTTTATAATAATTGATTGTAGTTCTTAATATGAACAGTTCTTCCAAATGAATTAACACAAACTCTCTCTTTTTCAGCCTTAAGTAGTCAAGCCCCAACCAGTGTGCTCTCAGAATTTTTATTGATATCAACTGTAGTTTCTCTGAACTTGCATTTTAACCTAAACTAGTATTCAGCTCTCCCGTTTTTAACAGTAAGGTTTTCTTTTTAACAGTTGCTAAAGCTGTTGAAAGACAGTTTGGAAGACAGGTAAATGGCAGTTACTTGTCTGCAATTCCAATGAATACAGTTCCTTTACCCATTATTGTATAAGCCATTGCTCACTTATTGTTCATGTCTGTGCTTCCCAGCATGGTGCATATGAGCAAAGGGAAGGGAAGGAGCCCATCACAGGCTGGAGTTTGAATGCCTCTTTCTGAGATAGGTTGTCCCACCTACACTAGCTGGTTTAACCTGTTCCTACTCCTGAAACACCAGCAGCAGCTACCAACATAGCACTCAATGGTATGGATGGTGAAGATGGGAGAAGTTTGGCCTTTCAGCATATGAGCAATGCTCAAACAACACCACCACACTTCAGGAGATTGGTGGTGTGAGTAGTGTGTTACTTCATGTCGTTTATCCTGGAGTACCATGCTAATTGTTCTATTTATGACTATTCCTTCTACAAGCTGAAGGTTTAAATCATGAAAGTTTTACCTGTCTTTGCTTTTCTTATTAATCTTATTTATTTGAGAATGAATATGTTGAGCAGTCATGATTTTCTGTTTGTAGAAGTACATTTGTAACTGATTTGAGAACAAGTCATAAAATGAATCAAGAGAATATCCTGAATGTTCTTTATTTTACCCAGCACCCAAGCAGACTTTTGCCTCAAGAAAATATAGACATTTTTCAGACAGTTAGGTAGTATTCTGAAATGTTTTCAGAAAGGTTAATACTTTTTCATTGCATGTCATCGTCATCACTGTCTTTAAAACATCAAATAAAAGAAGTATATATTTAATTGCAGTTCTTTTGAAAAGCAGAAATGTAACTTCATCCTATATCCTAGCATGAAGATCATCCTATTTTGCTTAGATAAATTTGTTTGATTGTTCTAACTTACCACATTTCTGTTTTAAACATATATCTTTTTTCTTGGTAACCTCATGATTTCTTTGTGTGTTCTGTTTCTCTTGGCATCTTTCTACCCTTTCTGGCTTAATTGCAAGCTGGAATTTTGCACATCCAGTATCACAGGCTGAAATAGGACATTCTAGGACCAAAACTGCCCAATCTCATAACTGCTACCACAGTGGAATAATGAATAATATCACAGCATACTAATTTTCCTCTTCATTTCTCCTATGAAAAACCAATAAAGTTAACCACTGTCCACTTATTAACTGACCCTGTTATATTTAGACATTAGTAAAACAGAAGCAGGGCTATGACAGCATGTCATTGGAGCTTCTGATGTTAATTACCTACTTTGTCCATACCTTAGGTCATGTCTATTAAATAATAAATTGTAATCAGTTCTTATAATCACAGGAAATAGCCCAAACGAGTAATGCACTTTCGAGGTGGTGGTTAGGAAACCTTTCAGGAATGCAAATGGTGACAAAATATCTATGACATGCCATTAGGCATTCTGTGTAACTCTATGAAGACTAGCAGATGGCAAAAAAAGGCATCAAGGGACCAGCATTTTGCAAAACAAAGTCAAGTTGACAGATCTGAAATGTAAAATGCACACCAGCCCTGATAATGCACACTAGCACTGATAAGATGGCAAATAGCCTAAGCATATAATATCACTACTAGTATCTGACTTTTTTCAAGAGTCCAAAGCAAACCAGAAACACATTAAAATAAAAACAGGAAAAGATAAACTCCAGTCATTTATCCACATTCTACAAGGGACTTTTCTTTCATTTTGTCTGATTATACAGACAGAGAGGCTAGGAAGGACTAAGAACAGAATGAATACATAAGCAAATAACAGAAGCACTAGCTTGGTATTCCAATGTGCAAAATGGATATTGTCTTGCTACACATAAATTAATAGGCCCTTTGTTGTGCAACCAAAGAAGCTGAATCTAGACCTGCCTAATTTTTTCCCTCCATTAGTAGTTTTCAGAATCCTGAGAAAAAAAATAAAAGAAAATAAAGAGAAAAAAAGATAACAAAATACAAAAGTATAAATATGAAATATGGATAAGTGCCTGGATGAACAATGTAAAGTACCTCTACAGCATTATGGTGATCAGAAATTATATGATCACTGAAGAAATATGTTTTGAATAACTATGAATGAAGGTAGTAATTTAATACTGGAGCTTACTGGCTAAACTGGTTGTTTAGGTGAAATAAATTCTTACAGTGTTGGACTGATTAATTAGACTTTCTTTTGCTGTAAATAATCAGAATTGCATTCGTTTTCCTCAGTAGCATGATCAATTATAAGGAAGAGTGACAGCCAGCAAGGTTTCCTTAGAAAATGGCCCTATATAGTTGAAAAATTATTTTTGTCCCAAATAATTACAGAACCTGTGTTCAGGTTACTCATAATTATACATAAACAGTTTTAAAGAAAGCACTTGACTACAGTAATTCATAAAATCATCAAGTTCCACTTCAGACTATATTTCATGCTACTAAAGATACTGTTATAGAAAATCAGTCTTCCAATAGTAGTAATAGCCTCATAATTTCTAGACCAAATTTATTCATGCTCTATTTTTACCTTTTTGTTTTTCTGCTAAACTGTCATGTTCTTTTCCCTCTTAGAATCATAGAATCACCAGATTGGAAGAGACTCACCAGATCATCGAGTCCAACCAGTCCCACCAGTCTCTAAACCATGCCCCTCAGTACCTCATTCACCCGCAACTTAAACACCTCCAGGGAAGGCAAGTCAACCACCTCCTTGGCCAGACCATTCCAGTGCCTAATGACATTTCCTGTGAAGAATTTTTAACTAATGTCTAGCCTAAATCTCCCCTGGCGGAGTTTGAGGCCATTCCCCTTTGTCCTGTCCCCTGTCACTTAAGAGAAGAGGCCATCACCCTCCTCTCCACAACCTCCCCTCAGGTAGTTGCAGAGAGCAATAAGGTCTCCCCTCAGCCTCCCCTTCTCCAGGCTAAACAACCCCAGCTTTCTCAGTCTCTCCTTGTAAGACTTGTTCTCCAGCCCCTTCAAAGCACATTTGTATTTCTGACTTTGGAGTTGTCAAATAAGATAGGTTTTCTTAACCTACTTCTGTAAGATACATTTTCCATGTCTGTGACCACTGCATTACCAATTGCAAGTACGAGGCTGAGAGGAGACCTCATTACTCTCTACAAGTACCTGAAAGGAGGTTGTAGAGAGGAGGGAGCTGGCTTCTTCTCCCAAGTGATGGGACAGGACAAGAGGGAATGGCCTCAAGCTCCACCAGGGGAGATTTAGACTGGAGATTAGAAGGAGGTTTTTCACACAGAGGGTCATTGGGCATTGGAACAGGTTGCCCAGGGAGGTGGTTGATTCACCTTCCCTGGAGGTGTTTAAGGCACGGGTGGATGAGGTATTGAGGGACTTGGTTTAGTGTTAGATAGGAATGGTTGGACTAGAAGATCCGATGGGTCCCTTCCAACCTGGTTGTTCTGTGATTCTGTGATCTTGTCACAGAAGCTGTGCTACACAAACATACAAGGACACTTCACATTAGTTTGTAGTAGTAGCTAATAAGCAAGGAAGTTCACTTTTTGTTCATAGTTAGCTTTTTTCTCTTTTCTTTCACATGTCCTTATTCTATTTTTAACATTTTTATGTTATACCACATAAGTCAGTCTGCATAATTTCTTCCTGCAGAGGTCAGTCTGTACAGCTAGCTTAGTGTTTGTTTATAGAAACGCCTCTTACGTTTCAGACTTTACTTTTTATACCATTAAATAAAACTCAACAACCATTAATTAAAACTTGACAACCATTAATTATGTTTTCAGTCATCCAAGGTCTTTGAGTAAGGTTTACTACCAATTTCAAACTAATTTATTTTTGTGTAACACAAGTCAGTCTCAGAGCTATGAAGCATATAACAATAGTATGAAGTTATCAAGAAAACTGACTTGAGAAGAAGGACATCACCAAATCCAAGGACAGGTAACTGTCAAAGGAATGTATCTGGTTTTTTTTAGAAAAGCAAGGGAAAATAATACACATATATCTAAATATACATATCTGTGTTTTTCTGCATACAGGTCTTCACTAGCAATGCAATGAAAAAAGTCATACCATTGTTCCTTTTATGCCTGACTAAAGATGACTAAACTACATTTTCCACAGTTTCAAATTATGTCAACTACAATTTTGATATATAATGATTTCTCAACAGAGTAGCCGTAGGTCACCAACAACAATTCAAAAACTATAATACGGTGATGTATCTCAATTTTCTCAAAAAAGGGAAAATATAAATAAAAAGAAGAAGCCTTCAGAAGAAAAGCTGACTCTTTTCTAGTAAATTAAGCTTGCTACAAGTACAAAAAATTCAGAACTACTTGTTTTAAAGGTAATAGGAAGAGCAAGCACACATTTCTAATAATTACATATAGAAAATGGTTTCAAGGATCATCAAGACCAATAACATAAGCTAGTTCAGAAAGAACTACAGAATGCAAGAATATCAACCTATTTAACATAGATGCATTTGTGTATATACAAATCTAAATAAAATTATGTGTGCGTATGTGCTGTATGTATATACAGAGGCCCTACTACATTAATTTGCTTAATTGACCATGACTTTCTACTAAAAATCTAATTCTAAGGTGATTTTCATTTACTGCATAATTTGACAAAAAGGAAATATATATATATACATTTTTGAAACAGTGAGTTAGAATTTTAGTCTTATGTACTGTGCTTTATAGATAAGAAAATTCAGCATCAGTCTTCTGTAATTAGAGAAGATGTTATGTGTCTTAAAATGGGATGTGGCTTAGCAGTAACAAGTAAATAAACGTATGGACATCAAATTATTATAATCAGCCTCTGGAAAGAAGCATTGGACTTGAATTGCCTTACATAAATGACTAACCTAATAGAAACTAGCAGAGTCTAGATTACTCACAACATAAACTGTCGTATTTTTACCTTCTTACTCAAATTTAAACCAGACCAAGATATACTATATATTTTCAGTTCTTTCATCTACCACACTCAATATTTGTAGCAGGGTTTTTAACAGCTGTACTTTAACAAAAGTATTGCTTTTAGCTGGCAGATATCTTAACAGAGAAGACATAACACCTCTGTCATATTTCCTGGATATGTTCCTCATAGTACAGCACAAGTCGCATTAATAATTCATTCAGACATTTAGGTATTTTAAATATAATCATGAAATATTTTTCATCTTGCTTGAACATATTTCTAATTATTTGCTATTTATTAATATTCTTCAGTAAATGAACATGAAGTGGAATAACAATACTTATTCCTAATTTAAATAATGCAAAAATAATTATTATGTATTAGCATTCAACCTCATGTTTTCATGAAGGAAAAAATAAGCACTTTATATGCTCAATGACTCATCAAACTTTCACATTAATATGCCTGTAATTTTTGATGGGATTATTGCAATACTTCCAATACTGGGCAGAATAGTTTTTTCTCAAATATATGAGAGATGTGGCAGTAGGAGGACACGTAGGACTAAGTGATCACGAGATGATAGGGTTTTCTGTTGTAGGTGATGTGAAGAGGGTGGTTAGCAGGACAGTAGCATTAAACTTCCAGAGGGCAGATTTTGAACTCTTCAGAAGGCTGGTTGGCAGTCTCATGGGAGACAGTACTCAAGGGCAAGGAAGCCCATGAGGGCCGGGAGCTCTTCAAAAAGGAAATCCTAGCCGCTCAGGAGAAAGCCATCCCCATGGTCCAGAAAAAAAGCTGGCAAGGGAAAAAAAACAGCTTGGTTGATGAGGAAAAGGCTGAGGTACTTAATGCCTTCTTTGCCTTAGTCTTTAACTGTAAAGAAAGTTGTTCCTTCTGTGTACAAACCCTGGAACTAGAGGAGCAAAATGAGGCTCCCATGATGCAAGAGGAGGTGGTCAGAGTCTTGCTTGCATAACTAGACACCCACAGGTCTATTGGGCCCGGTGGGATTCACCCAAGGGTATTGAAGGAGCTGGCAGGTGTGCTGGCCAAACCCCTTTCCATCATCTTCCAACAGTCCAGGAAGACTGGGAAAGTTCCACTGGACTGGAGGCTGATGTTGTGCCCATCTACAAGAAGGGTCGCAGGGAGGACCCGGGGAACTACAGGCCTGTCAGTCTGACCTCAGTACAATGGAAAGTCATGGAAGAGGTGATCTTGAGTGCTATCATGAAGCACTTACAAGAGAAACAGGTAATCAGGCCCAGTCAACACGGGTTTACAAAAGACAGGTCTTGCCAAACTGACCTGATCACCTTCTATGACAAAGTGACTTGGCTGCTGGACCAGGGAAAGGCTGTGGATGTGGTCTTCCTGGACTTCAGTAAAGCCTTTGACACAGTTTCTCACAGCATTCTGCTACGGAAACTGTCAGCCTCTGGCCTGGACAGGCACACACTCTCCTGGGTGGAAAACTGCTTGGATGGTCACGCCCAGAGAGTGGTGGTAAATGGTGTTAAATCCAGCTGGAGGCCAGTGACAAGTGGGGTTCCCCAGGGCTAGGTTCTGGACCCAGCCCTGTTCAATGCCTTCATCAATGACCTGGATGAAGGCATTAAGTGCTCCATTAGCAAGTTTGCAAATGACACTAAGCTGGGTGGACGTGTGGATCTGCTGGAGAGTAGGGAGTCTCTGCAAAGAGATCTGAACAGGCTGGACTGCTGGGCAGAGACCAATGGTATGAGGTTTAACAAGGTCAAGATCCAGGTCCTGCACTTGGGGGACAACAACCCTAAGCAAAGCTACAGACTGGGAGAAGTCTGTCTAGAAAGCTGCCTGGAGGAGAAGGACCTGGGGGTGTCGGTTGACAGCCGACTGAACATGAGCCAGCAGTGTGCCCAGGTGACCAAGAAGGCCAATGGCATACTGGCTTGTATCAGAAACAGTGTGACCAGCAGGTACAGGGAGGTTATTCTCCCTCTGTACTCAGCACTGGTGAGACCGCTCCTTGAATCCTGTGTTCCATTCTGGGCCCTTCACCACAAGAAGGATGTTGAGGCTCTGGAGCGAGTCCAGAGAAGAGCAACTAAGCTGGTGAAGGGTCTGAAGAACAGGTCTTATGAGGAACGGCTGAGAGAGCTGGGGTTGTTTAGCCTGGAGAAGAGGAGGCTGAGGTAAGACCTCATTGCTCTCTACAACTACCTGAAAGGAGGTTGTAGAGAGGATGGAGTTGGCCTCTTCTCCCAAGTGCCAGGGGACAGGACAAGAGGGAATGGCCTCAAGCTCCATCAGAGGAGGTTTAGGAAAAACTTTTTCACAGAAAGGGTTATTGGGTACTGGAACAGGCTGCCCATGGAGGTGTTTGATTCACCTTCCCTGGAGGTGTTTAAGGCACAAGTGGACCAGGTGTTGAGTTGCATGGTTTAGTGTTTGATAGGATGGTTGGACTCGATGATCCAAAGGGTCTCGTCCAACTTGGTTATTCTCTGATTCTCTGATTCTATGATTCTTTTTACAGCTTGAAAGTAAAATATCATTAAAATATCATTAAAATAGTCATAGAGAAGGACATAATAAGAGAAATATTTGTCTTACTTATAAAGCACTAGTAGAAATTCAGGGTTCTTCAGGTAAAGAAATGTCCAATGAATAATATGTACAGCTAGATATGAGTGGTGTAAATGTTATATGATTAATATTTTCTAAGTAAAGCTCAAAGCCATCTCTTTTCTCACTCTTAAGTATGACTGTTTTCTAAATGCCTGTATATAATCTCATTTGAAACGAATTTGTTTTCCAAGTAATATGTCCTTTTTTTATGGTATTTAGACCAAACTGCATTTTCAGATGAATGATTTCAAAATAAATAATATACACAGTAATACCAATCATTTTTCTCTAGTGTGCGGTTAAAAGTCTGTTTAACTATGAACCAATGAAGGAGAAAAAAACAGCAGAAATCACAGCCTTGATCAATGCCACTTCTTTTAGAAAGAAATTAAAAAGTATTTTGCCAATACAGCTATCCAGAAATTGGTCATATTTAGCAATACTAGAAGTAAAAATGAACAGTATCTTCATAAAAGTCTGCAAACTAATTCATTTCTAGAAAAGACGGTTTGATAAAAAACATAGTTTTGCTATTCTTTCTTTTAAGAGTTATTAACTCTGTAGGTGTATAACTTATTCTAATATGGCAGAGTTGTTTTCTAGAAAACTGTAAAGTAATTCAAATACTGTACAAAAGCAGAGGTAGCTTTCACCACAGTAAAAGGGTGTTCCTGGAATGGATGTACCTGGAAGATGCGAACTTCACATTAGATATTACTGATATCTATTCTGTAGTCTAAAAATGTCACAGAAGATTTCCCCCTTGGAGATTAAACTTGGTTATGTACTATCCTAAGTAAACTGATTTGAAATCCAGTTTGGAACCTAGTTTTGGAGTACGGATTTGCACCAAATGACAATCTGAGATTCCTTTCAGCTATAACTGCTTTGAAAATATTTTCCTTGAATATTTAACTTTAATGACCACAAGTACATTCTACTATCCATAACAGTTAGAGGTTTGAGTTTGGTTTTGGCTTTTTTTCTGAAATTCTTTATTATACTTCCATATATATAAAGCTATGTTTGTGAATGCATGTGTATATACAGAATACATGTGCACTGAGGAATACTGTGCAGGTCTTATCTTTACAGATACACATAAAAATCAAAACTAAGAAAATGATCTATGAAATCCTTCATGTGTATCAACTATTCAACTATGAATGAATGATATAGCTTGTTAGAATGACCCCCTAAGGCCAGTCTTTAGAGAAGAAAACAGTTTGCTTCATTTTTAAACTATCATTCTGAGTTTTGTCTAAATGTTCCTGTAGATAATGAAGTGTGACTTCCCCGATAAGGTTTTTGTGATGCTTATCATCCAGAGACTTCATGAAAAAATTAGTTTACACTCCCTCAAACAATATAATTGCAGTCAACGTGATCTCGTGTTTTGAAGAATTAATTCTAAGAAGTCTAATTTGTTTCCTTTTCTAGACACTTCTCCTCCTCCAAAACACTTGAACGTGTCATGATCTGTGCAATTATCGTGGTTTGTCTGCATCTCACTATATAATGTAATTATCAAAAAGAACAAGCAAGAAAGAACTCTGCTCCTCAGAATCTTTCAGAATAATGTATTGAATAAGCAGGTACATGACCAAGGTGTTTATTAGTAGTGCAATTAATACAAACCTGTGCTTCCAGTTTATGCAAAGAAAAGCCCATTTAACAAATGCTTTTCTTTTCCCTGGGGATAGAAGGACTCTGGATTCTATTTAAAAACATTTCACCAGAGAAGAAACCCAGTAATGAAATTAAAATTAGTTCAAGCATGAATTGAATAAATTTACTAGAATAAATGTACTCAATCCTGCCTTCAGAGCATATTTGTTCAATGGACAATTGCCATTTAGCAATGTGTTCCAGAGGAAAAAAAACTCATTTACTTAATGAACTACATGCTAGTTCAGCATCTTGAGGAATAAATTTATCACAACATGCAAGTTTGTTTCACAGAGGAGAACAATAATCATAGAGACTGTGTTACTGTTTTAGATATTTACCACCTAGTGCCTATCACCATGAGAAAACATTTATTATATTTATGGTCGACTCAGCAAAATATAGTCCTATTGACTGTGAGCTATGGGGAGCCTGCAATTCGTCATTCTAAGAACCTGACTAAGAAGGAGAATCGTTTAGAAAAGGGGCTTGCTGAAGTGCACAGTCATTTTCAGGAAAGTGATTATTCAAGCCCCTTTATAGCTCCTCAAACTTTCTGTATTGTCATATACTGACATGGTCAACATGTTGAAATAGAAAAAAAAACAACATATTTGCTAACTAAATAAAGTGAAAGCCAAGAAAGAAATACAGTGAAAATAAATACTTTTACACATGGCAAATCTCATAAGAATTATAGTTAGTCTTCCTAGAATCATCGATCATCTGTTCAATCACCAGGTATAATGTGGCTATAACCAATTCCTGTAGTGACTGAAAGGTGTCAAGTTCTGTTAATGACTTAGGAAAACGGGTCAATAGGAAATAGGTGAAAATGCAGGTTTTGAGTCAGGTATAAATAAACCACACCTCATGTTTCACATGTTAACACACCAGTGTCCAATGGATACCCAAACACAATTATTTGTAGTTTACAATAACTGCTTTATAAGTAGATACACATTAGCCTTGCAAGCCTTGAGCTAATTTGCAATATGGTAACATATATTCAGATAGTATATCTTCAACTATATACTGTTTTAAAGAATTGTATATTATTCTGTACTTGTATTACTAAATATCTCATCACACAGAGGTATATAACACTTAATTCCTTAAATAATTTTTTTCCCTAAAAATAGAGGTTTACATGCACTACCGTTTAACTCATTTTAACTAATAGCAGTTATGTACATTTTAAGGTACTCTGTATTTTATCCATTCACCCTTACCATCACAAGTTGGGAGTGGGTGACTCCACCAGTGATTTTTTTCACAGAGCAAAGGTTCCTCATGACTCAGTCTATAACCTGGATCACAACCAAAGGAGACAGTGGAACCTATAGAGAAGTCATGTCCGTAACGATGTCCATGCACTGGTATACCAGGATCCAAACAAGAGTAAGTGTTAACAGTGACACCTAGATTTAAAAAACAAACAAACAAAAAACAAAACAAAAAAAAAGAGGAAAAAATAGTTAATTAAACACCTATAGATTTATTTTCATCTTGCCACCACTGCAGAGAAAAACATCACATAATTTACAGGATATTTAGCTTGATCCCATCGCAGTAATGTTGAGTTTGTTCCTGAAAGATTTGATAACCACTTAATATTCTGATATCTAGCCTTTTTTCCGTACCTACTTTGTTACCCTAGATAAAAATCTTTTTACTTCTTTGTTATTTATCCTTGATATATTTAGATAGATCAATTATTTACTAAATAATTGTCAGGCCTAATGTTATTGTATATGTGAGAATTGTAAAGTGTGTTAAGAATTAAACCTTTTATATTATTTCTCAGTGAGAAGTTTAACTTCATTATAAAAGAATCAGGGGAAAAAAGAAAGAAACAAGACATTTTGGGACAATAACTGAAATCAGTAAATTAGAAGTAGTATTCAGTGTAAGAATTTCTATGGGTGTTACTCCTTTTATTCCTACATAAAAACCATGAAGTGTCATTCCTTACAAATAAATCCAGAAATAATTAGCATAGAAAATAAGAACATATAAAAGACTTCAGCTTTTCACAGGATATTTGTAGAAAGAAATGTTGAATAGAGAATTATTATTCAGAAAAGGAAATCAGAATTGGGTTATACTAGGTAATATAAGATGATGAACCAGTACGACTTAAGCAAAAATAAAGGAATAGTGGATTCCTGTATATAAACAGGCAATGTTAAACAGAAAAAAAAAAAAAAAAAAAAAAAAAAAAGTGAAAATCATTTATTTTATGTAAAAACAGTAAGATGCATATTTCAAATTTCCTTTCCAACTTTATTTAATTGAAATAATTGGACATAAGTATATTTGCAATAAGTGCAGCTTTCTTCTTTTTGCTCTTCACATTCCAAAAATGTAATTTCTGACATTTGACATTATTTATTTAACCAATCAATCAAGTCAAGACTTTAGTGGTCTCTGCTGGCAATGTTAATCTAATTTCCCTGATGTGTAAGGATAGCCATCCTTCAAACTCCCAGATGAACCTGACAAAATCTTTACAGTGTAGAAGATAATAGAAATAGAAGTATATGAGTGAAGTCTAGGATAATAAAGAAATTTGGAATAGAAACAGATTGGAGTTCAAATCAGCCAGTTTTTTTTTCTGGCAAAGTCACCTCCACATACATTGGGTTTAATATGCTTATCATTAACGGTCAAGAATAGTGAAATTGGCCAGAAATAATGTAAAAACTTAAAAACACCTGAAAATTGCTTGGTAGTTCCAGCAACTAAGACTATGAAACAGAAATGAATAGATAACAATGTCCTTATGACCTTTACTAAGTGAATTAGACAGTGATTACAGAAAGATATTATTTCACGTTAATATGTGACTTATTGCAAAAAAGTTATATTTAGAAACACAAATAGTAAATGATATAATAATATATCCACTTATATGAATTCATAAAGTATGAAGTTGCACATGCATTCTCTGCAGTGTAGTTTATATGACTATAATTGAAAAAGAATAGTTCTGCATTTCAGAAGAAATCACATATGCAGGTTTTTAGACCCCTAAAAATCCATAATCAAGCAATTCCATTGCTTGATTTTCAGCTGATTAGTGTAAACTGCATTTCCTATTACCTTCAGTTAGAGTTGTAAGTACATCAATCAGGACAGTATTTCAGGTATTTTTTAAGATATTCATAACCTTTCTGATCTCATGCAGTTTGACATATCAAAAATACATTATAGAAAAGGTAAGAGTGGCAAGATATAAAAGCAACTTCCAGAAGAAAGACATTTGCTTCCCATTCCCATCTCCTGATTCTTAATGCACGAAGCAACGACATTAAGTTTAACATCACTAAGTCTTTCTCAGTTTAAGAAATAGCAGGAATTTACCAAAGAAGACAGCTGTGCACCCTATATGTTTATGACTACAATAAGCATTGATGGAGAAATCAAATGATATCAGAATAACTTACTTTCATAGTGAATCTTGAATCCATTGTTAGAACGGCTGTTGTCAGTTGTAAAGAGCAGATAAATGAAGTTGCTACTGCTAAACAGGAATTGTGGGACCTGTGTACCATTGTAAGATCCGAGAAGTGGAGATAATAAATTTGGTCCATCATGAACTTCCAAAACATCATAATTGAGTTCTGTCTGAAATCTAGGATTGAGGAAATACACAAAGGCAGGAATATATGGAGCAGTTAAAACAAATCCAGTAAACCCATACAAAGTAATGTGTATTTTAAAACTATGTTCCTTTATTAATAATATTCCTTTAATTATTTCTCCATATTTCTATTTTGCTGCATCAATATCATAGTATTAATAATCTTGTATAATTAATACAATAATAAAATTTTGTATTAATGCCTTAATAAGATGACAAATAAGTTTAATCTTCTTAAGTTACTTTGCAGGAAACAAAAACCAGAAAATTCTTCTTCTATATAAGATTACTATTACTTGCATATGTTATTATATACCTCATTTTTTTAAAATTAATTACATAGGAGATGTCTTGATGCATTCTTTTATTAAATCAATTCGATTTGACACCAATATCATCACAGTAATTTTATATTATATGGTATTAAATTATATTATCAAGTAATCATATTGTGAACATCTATGCTTAAAGTAATTTGGGTAGAATTACTTAAGTCTGCTCAGAGATGCCAGTGGCTTTGGGCCAGGTGATGCTTGCTCCATGGTAGTGGCAGAAGTTATGACAAAAAAAAAGTAGGGAAAAAAAAGTAAAATGCTTATTTAGAGACAGCATATGTGCTGTTTCTGTCAAGGAAAATCTGTGATGATGCTGCTAGGTGTCTTCTGGTTTATCTTGTTTTAGATGATATCAGCAATCCCAAATATTTGTTTGGTATTTTGACGGTGTTTCCTCTCTTTCTTGCTATGACAGGCCTTAAATCAATCATAGGATCATAGAATCACCAGGTTGGAAGAGACCCATTGGATCATCAAGTCCAACTATTCCTATCAAACATTAACCCATGTCCCTCAGCACCTCGTCCACCCATCCCTTAAACCCCTTCAGGGAAGGTGACTCAACCACCTCCCTGTGCAGCCTCTGCCACTGCCCAATGACTCTTTCTGTGAAAGTAAATCATACTGCTTTAATGAACTCTGATGGCTTACTGAAAAACTCTTTCAAAATTAAATAGAAAAAGTTAACAGCAGGATCCTACAAGGACCCTTCAGATATTCCTGTTTCCTTCTGATTCACTTAGATGCTTCATTTGGCTTTGTGAAATCCATACAAGGAATTGTTTGACTAAAGCCAATGTACTCAAGAAGTCTATATTTCAGTGTTTATGTCCCATGAGTCTGAGCCTAAAGATCTAAAGGAGAAAGACCTGAAACCTAATTAAACCTTCAAAATATGTTTCCTTCTATCCATGTCCTGATCCCATGAATAACATGTAAAAAAGAGCACAGAAATAAAGCAATAGGCAATTATAGATATGATGCAGGATAAGCTTAGATGCAGAAGAACTGAAAACTTTTTTGTTTGCTACTTCCCACACAATGCTATGGTGGTAAAAGTCTACTCAGCAATAACTTGCTTTTTACAGTATTTGTGCGGAAGCCATCTTGAAAACAGATCATTCAGTCTTGCTCTGCTTTCTTAGCTCCTTTATCAAAAGCATCCATAAGACAGAAAGCATGAAAAGGCATTGACATCAAAAATGCAAAGTTTGGCCAGTCAAGTCACGATGACATTAAGTTTATTCTCCAAAGGCATAAAAGATATCCTTTCATAAGTACTTATTCAAAGAGTACATACAATACCACAAACACTAGAAAAACAAGGAGATAAATAATGAGCAAGCACTCAAGAAAAAAAAAAAAGACTGTTTTTTAATGAGATGAATTTAAAGATATTTGAAATGGAGATTACATACAACACCTTTACTTGTCATTTGGCTCAATTGATCAATATAAATTTAATTTATAAGGGTAATGCTTATATCATTTTTTGCCTTGAATTCCTTTCCTCTTGATGATCAACTTGTCTGATTTATTCCCTGATGTGATGAACCTGTAGGTGTTTATAGGAAACTGAATAAGAAATATTTAGCACTTATATAAGACCATTCTAATGTACTTTCCTACTTAAATAGTCACTATTCTTAAATTAACCTGGATGGCTTCACTACTATGTGAGGTCTATTCTTATGAAGGACTCACAAAAAATCATTCAGGCAGATAGAAGTGAAACAAAACTTAACACAGGAGACAGCACACATTTTTTCATCTTATTTGAACAGATAAAGCAGATTTAAGATTTGTATCATGTACCTTTGTTTCTAAGAGACACCCTATCAATTCATTGCAGTGTCAGGAAATGAGTAAAATAACCTGTTGCACAGTGTATATGCATTAGTCAACTGTGACTAGTACTCCAATCGGCAGTTTGTTGATTAACATCCCTAGTATTTAAATACTCATAATTAGATTTCATGATGCACACTTCATTACAAAGAAGAATAGTACTTGTATTTCTCCCTTCTGTCATTTCAATTCAGCCAAAAAAGTCACTGATTAATAACAAAATATCCAACAGATTATCAAACATAGCTATGCCTACAGAACAGAAATAAATCCTTTATTGAGTATATATGCATGATCATAAAACAAAGTATTAAGAAGTTATGAAACTTCTGAAATCTCAAAAATTAATCATTATTATTATTCACTTTGTCTGTAAATCTCTTTCTTTTCTCCCGTGTTCTGGTTCCATGGCACGGGAACATATACAGTCATAGAATGCAGTACCTCGTGCACATGCAATGTCAAAATAGAGGAGCCAAATGTGTAATTATATATTTAAATTTATTTGTGTGAATATATATACATGTATTTTTACATGTATTCCTACAAAGAAATACATAAGAATACAAGCACCACTGCATAACTACAGCCTTTAAGATTCACCCTGACGCACCTGACTTATGTGCATATAAGTCCAATTTATGGCAAGTGATAAAAATGTCAAGAATGAACAGCAATGGAAGAAGAATTGTCAAAATATCATAATGAGGTGAGGTTATAAAGAGGATAGGATGTTATTATTCATCTTACCTACAAGATTAATAGAGGTTATGCAATTTTATGACAAGGCATTAATGCATTCCAAACAAACAAAAAAATGTACACAAGAGATTGTCAGATTTAATGAAGCTCAGGTGCAAAGGAATAAAATCCAGCTGACACTGAATTCAGTCACTAAAAAGGCAAATGCTTGAAATTACTATCTATATCAAAAGTTTTGTTAAAAATTAAATACTGAATTAAAACTAAAATATTCAAAATTATATTTATGCACATTATTACAGAATAATCTACAATACTAGAAAAGAGCTTTAAACAACCTTATCAGAAAGAGAAATTTGGTTAAGAGAACATGGGAATTTTTAAACCTTTTTAAAAATGACTTTTGAACTGTATTAAAATGAAAGGATATCTTCTTTTTTAAGTTGAATGTGACCAGCAGCAATCAAAATACACTGTATAAATAACAATTGAGAGATAATTGCATAATATTTTTGTGCTACAACTTTGACCATCAAAGGTCCTATTTACCTGGATCATCATTTAACTTTATTAATATGCACAATTATGAAGTATTCAGTATGTTCTTGAAAATAGGTAGGATGTAGTGGCTTTTAAATTATATTTTCTGCTTTGCTTTCTCATGAATAATTTAAATTAAATGTTTATGCCCTGCTGCCAAGAGAAATACAGGTTCCTCAACATATTTTGTTCCCTGGAATCAGAAAGGGACATAATTTACAGGTAGTAATGTAGGAAAAGAGAAATACCACAATAATTTGGGGAAACTGCAATTCCGTCCTGACAGTACGCAGTCCTTTCACAAGAATAGATTGGCTGATTTAATAATTTAATATTCATGGTGGATAAGAATATGAATGTACTTAATGTAGTTTTCACAGATGATCCAGATTTTCTGAGTTGAAGATTTTACATATTTGAGAGGAAAAAAAACTTCCTAAGTATAATTCATCATAGCAACACAATTACAAGCAAATGAGACATGCCAGCCTTTGAAAACAGACAAAATTTTAAACTGGGCCACACAGGATTATATGTATGCAAGAAGACTGGAATTTCAAAAGCTTTTCAGTGCATCAAAGCAGAAATTATGATAAAGATAAAATTAATGCTCTGAATGCACTAAGGTGTTCTGAAAAATCCTACCTGATAACACATATGCTTCATTTTAGATATAATGCAAATTAATGTTATGACACAGCTAATAAACTCCTGCTTCTGGGTAAAAACTGCAAGATATTAAATAAGAAAAAAATTAGCCAAGACCTTTCAAATGTAATTTTGATAGAGTGTCCTGGTTCAGCTTCTATCACCCACTCACAATTCAAGGAATCTTTATAATACCCCGGCCAGCCTGGAGAGAGGATTACTCCACTGGGAGATGAAAAATGCCCACCACATGGAGCTAAAAATGAAACAAAGAGAAAGGTATAATAGCACATACTTATTATATATAATGAACAATTATCACTTTCAACCTAGGATATCTATACCAAAATAATCAAACAATTCAATTGCAGGAAGATGCAACAATGCTTCAAAGATGACAGACTCTGTGGGGTTTAGAATTAGATGAAGACAATTGAATTTAAAAGACAAATCAAACTATTTATAAGTTCCGACAAAGCATTACACTATATTCTTACAGGTACCGTCTATTTTGCTGTAATAAAAGACATATAACAAAATAGTGTTTAAAATGTGTCATTACTACTGCTTTTAAATGTCATCAGAAAGATTTAAAAAACTTGCAAAAGTTTCAATGACCATGCTAGAATCAAGAGAATTGTTGTTTTAGCTTTGACATGAAACCACAGTCATATCACATAGATTTTTGCTTGCCATGTTGGCAGCTCAAATTCTTCATTCATGAGAAAGACATATTTACCAGTCTTACAAGGTTAGTTGATAATTTGTAAGTATTTGTCAAATGCATGTTGAATACTGTAATATATACATCTACAAGCAGAATTTCTAGAAATAATGTGTGGATTTTCTCTCGGAGATCATGAAAAAATATAAGGTAGGAAAACCATATTAAAACAACTGAAAGCAAAGTTATTGGTAAATGTATTTAAATATTTTCATTGGCTTAATCACACATTAGTGATGGGAATCACTTCCACAGCTGTAGGTATTACAAACTTGAAGAACTTTTCTTTGATAACAATTATTATTAAATATTTGAACAGAATCTGGTACAGAATGAAGGAAGTTTCCATTAGCTGATCAGTGTCAAGAGAGTCACAGGGCAAAAAGAGAGATTATCAGAAATAGTAGTCATGTTGGGCTGATGACAATTTTGGCTACAGAGAACACTGGTCTACCCTAGAGATGGCATGACCTTCACTGTGGGAAGAGTAAGAAACATAAAACCAATGCCTGTAAAGGATAGATCTTTTAGATTTAAGCCTTGTGAAGGTATGTGCAAGTTTTTAACTTCATGAATGAACGCAAACCCATGACATCTGATGGATCTATCTGCGTATGTAAAGTTCGGTGCACATGTCACTGAAATATTGTGAATCATCTTCAACCCAGTGTTATGGATAGGTGAGGAAAAAACCAAGGGAGTACTTGGTTTTGGTTTTGTTTATTTGTTTTCAGTAAGAGATTGATATTTTTTAAATAAAGAAATTAAAACACAGAATTATCTTGAATTCTAGACACCTAAGAATTGCAGTAATTCTGTCACTAGAAGTATTAGTATTTTTAAAATATGTAAGAAATCTTAATGTTCTTCTCGCAATTTAAAGCATCTCAGATATCTTATGTACTGAATACACCTTCAGTGTTGTAAATTGAACACATGTTCAGCACAATTGCAAGCATCCACAGAAGATAACATTTATGTATCTTTCTATAAATGCATATATATGAATATACTATAACACCTCTATAGACAAATACACAAACCAAACGTCTCCTTGCTCAACATTATGAATACATATTCCTGTAGAGGAACGAGGTAGATATTCCTTGAGTTACCATGCTACGTGAGCTTATTTCAACTACTTATTCCTGGGACAAAATAATTTGTAAAACACTTGATTCTAAACTAAACTTTTCCACTCACTAAAGTGTTTGCATATCTCTGTCCTTTAGTAAACCCAGATACTTCAATATGAACTGTTGTGAGTAGGGGGCTTTTAGTAATTTGGTTTTTTAAATGATTATTATTTAAACTAAAATGAATTGCCTAGAATCTTAAGTATAGAAGCTGGAGTTAAGAGTAATACTACAAAAAAAAAAGCTTTTACATGGATGCTGTGACTTATATGACTATTACTTATGACCTTTTGAAGAGACTTAATCAAACTGTCTTTGATGAAAATACAAGGTGATAAGGACCTGATAAGGTGTTAAGCCCCATCACAGGGGAAAAGATAAGAAAAATACAATAGCATAAAAGTAATTTTTTCACTAGACTATCACAACAGCATAAATAATGTGAAGCCCTATTTAGTGTACAGTATTACAATTTAGAAACTGTGAAATGTAAAATACATGTTATTTATATTCTGTAACAATTATGTTTTCCATGATGGTCAACAAAGAAACATTTAGAAGAGGAAAAGATTAGATAAAATATGTTCTTAATCTGGCGACCACAGTCTCAAATGATGAGCAGTCTACAGGTTTTTTTTTTATTTTCAGGAATTTCCAGAAAATGAAGACTGCAGAATGTATTAATTACTCAATTCAAACTTTACATTAGAACTACTTTTTGCTGTCAAAATATCTTTTTGGTGAGACCTATTTACAAGTCCTCTCTGTGAGGCAAAGGCAAAAAACAAAGGAACATATATTTCAGTGCCTTACAAAAGCAGGCAGCAGCAGCTTGTTGCTTCCCAAAAACATCAGCCATGAAGAAGTAAGAAACACCCTTTCTAGACAGTACTAAATTATACAAAGCAGACAATAGAACTGAACCATTTACATCACTTTATTTTCCATTGCCATCTGTTGCGTGGTACAGATATGCACCAATTCAGCATGGATGAGAAAAAGAAGTTTTATTTGTCAGAGTTCTCAGCAACATAGTATCAACCATTGGATATCTTTTATTCTAGACAATGTCCTATTAAAAGTACCCTTTTTTGTGTGTTGTATAAATAAGAATTGAACTAACTGTCTAAGTTGATTCTTTAGGTTCAGTTTAAGAAGAGTATCAAGATTATCTTGATATCAACAGCTTTGTATCTCATTACATCTCCTCATTGAGTAGGAGATGGTATTCAGGGACTTAAACCAATTATTTACTCTTTTATACCTATATTTCCACAAATGTTCCGGCCATACTAATTCCACTCCCAGAGTGAGGGCACTATACTCGGGAGAGCAGGACCTTTAAAACCTACTGAGCTATAAAATGTATCAATGAGCACATTCAAAGTTGCTAACTGCTGCAGAAAGTGTTAGGATCGGGTCCCTAGGGACTGAATTAAGAGATATCAAGATTAAACCAAGGGTATTTGTAACCTTGATTTTCTCTCTTGTACATCAGTTGGATATGTGCCAAGAGTGAGATTTGTTCACCTGCACAAATAATTAGAGACAAGCATGTATTTCAGTGTGTGACTGTATGTGTATATATATATATGCAAATTTCATTACATGTAATAATAAAATAGACCTCAAGGTATCTTATAGACACTAGGAAAATACCATTTCTCCACTCTGGAGCATTCTTAAATAGTTTGTTAACTGATGTAAATACATTAGCCTATAGAACTATAAATGAGTTACTGTTAACAGAGTTACTGTTATTGTAAATTGTTTTGCTCAATTCCTAATTAAGGATTTAATCCAGCCCAACTTAGATTTGGTGAGCTTCTCAGTACATGAACCCTCACGGACTAAACAAGTTTCCTATTGGTAAATCTTGCAGGATTGGGTTTTCTGTTTCGGTAGTGTTTTTTGTTTCATTTTGTTCTGGTTTTGGGAGGGGGGTTGGGAGGGGTTTTTTTTGTTTTGTTTTTTTTTTAAAACATTTGGTTTTAGTTTTGTGACATTGTTCTAAACAAATTCAGTAAATTACTCTGGATTTTGCCAAGCCTTGAAATTCATACACAGCTGAGATAAACAAACTGGATGTTTCTCCCTAATTTTCATTTTGTAAACTGAAGAATGACCTTTCTTTTTTTCTTTGCCAGGCTCACTAAACACATATACATATTTCTTTAGATCATCGGCTTATATATATATATATACAGACAAAGATTTTTAAATTCCTTAAGATTATCTTCTATTTTGGAATAAAGCATCTTAGTAAAGCACTGAAATTGACATACACTATGTGTTTGGATTTTGTAACAGTCTGAATGAAACAATTGTCTTTTATTTCTAAACACAAGTAAAAACTTTTGGCCTGTTACCAAAATTCTTCAATATTCACTTCCAAAGCAAATGAGATCTGTAAGGAGACGTTCTGAAGATGATGACAGTACTGCAGAAAAGGACATGGGGATATCAGTGTATGGAATAGGAAGTGAGATGGCAATGTATGCTTGCAGCTCAGAAAGCCAACTGTATACTGGGAAAAAGAAGCACGTCCAGCAGTTTGAGTAAGGTGATTTTACACCCTCGTTCTACTCTGGATGCCCCATCACTGGAAATATTTAAAATCAGGTTCCACAAGGCTTCAAGAAACATGATTTAAAGAAAGACATACCTGTCAATGTCAGGGTATGGGGTGGGGGGGGAAGCGACACACGGACGGACTAGATGGTCTTTAAAGGTACCTTCTAACCCAAACTATTTTATGATTCTGTGAGTACAACACATTACTACTGCAAAGATGGAGTCATGTAAATTACTCCTGCATGTAGATTTAATACAGACCTGATCTATTTGCCAGTAAAGACAAAGAATAGCCTTAAGCTGATTTCATAATTAACTGGTCAATGATTTTGATTACTTGGAAAAAAAATGAAAAAGGAGGAAGGAGAAAGGTCAATGAGAACCATCAGGACCTTTTCTGCAAAACTGCGTCTAAACTGGGTGTCATTGAACATATAGTCATGCATGAGGTTGTTCCCCACAAGGGCTGGAGTTTGCATTTCCCCTTGTTGAACTTCATGAGGTTCCTCTTGATCCATTTCTTTAGCCTGTTGAGGTCCTTCTAGATAGCAGCAGGATGTTCCATAAGCCACTGCTTCTGGTTTGGTGTCGTAGCAAACTCGCTGAGGTTACAGTCTGCCTCATCACCAATATAACTATTTATATACTTAATCATCAGAGAACACTTAATTTTTTTTTATTACTATTATGAAGTAAGTAATCATGTAGACAGAGAACAGAAACATCTTATACTGCAGAAAGAGAAAGCTCTACCATAAATTTTCATAACACCACTGTTCCAGTGGACTTTATGTGTCTAAGACAACATAATTCAAATAAATTAGCCACACTGTATATCACAGAGAAGTTGGAAAGGTCTCGCTGTCCTGTTCATGGGCATATGTATCTATTAAAAATAGTGTGAAATACATATCATTTTCCCCCAAAGACATGGCTATTTATGAAATTTCTCTATGTTTTTTTCACCTAATAGAGTGTGGAACACATTTTGGTTGTTCATTTTGACAAAGCAGCACAAAACATTGCCTATATCATTCTGAACATCTCCCTTCCAAAAATAGGTTAATTTTGTTCTCTTTTACACACGTTCAAATTTAAGATCATGCATTATCAGACATTTGTCTGATGTTCATTTTTCTCCGGAGTTTACCAAGCTCCTACTTTAAAATGATGAAGTGCTATAAAGAGGTATTTTATATTTTTAAGGACATAATTGCCATCTTTCTCCTACTGCATAAGAAAAAAATGTTTCTAAAATGTATATAAATTTCAGAATCTAATATGTTGAAGACATTTATATATATACAGATTTAGCCATCTTCTTCCCCTAACTGATGGTTTTAAAATAATGTTTCTCACCTTTTACCTTAAAGTCCCTTTGTTATACTACCATCAGCAAACACTGCCATACAAATACTAATGTATTTAAACTCATATTGACTGCAGAAGCCGAAAGTTTAAGTTTACAGCATTCATCACCCCTAAATTTTATTGTATATAACCACTAATGCATATTCATAATATAGAATCTATAAACTACAAAATAGATCAACAAGAAAAGGAACACCAGATGGCATAACTCCAAGTCAGTTTACTACCATAGTTGGAATACAAAGCTCCATTTTCTCACAAAATTAACATGAAACTGTTAAAGATTATCTTTGGAATATAAAAATGCAGATCTCTTACAAAAAAGCTACTGTGAATATTATATTTTAAATAATGCCCATTGTAATGTTGACTAAATATGGAGTAATTTCTCTTTGTATTTGCAACAATAATACGATAATTTGTTATAATAACAGTGTGTTTTGGTGTTGGGTTTGGGTTTTGGTTCTTTTCTTAAAAAAAATAATAAAATTCTTTCCTACTCTTCCTCCAATTACAGTTCTTCCTGGTAACTTCCAGTACAAGATTCAATAGAACTTTTTCTTTGACTTTCATCATTCCATGCTGATTTTCCAGACTCAGGATTCCTTTCCCTTCAGAACAGCTGAGTGACTGGGCTTATCTAGAAGAGCCTTGCACTTTTAGAAAATAAAAGTTTACAGTCATCTTTCCGAAGTTGTTTCCCTAACCTTTTTTACAGTGGTTTTCAGCCCCTGTTCTTTCTTCCAGTTCTATTGAATAGAGCAGGATAGTTGCCTGGCAGTTTCATACCCACTGTCACTTTTTTAAAATAAAAACATTAGTAACGTAACATAACTACAGGTTGACAACAACCAGAATCCCTTAGTCAAACTCAGGTCTATACCAGCTGCTTAAAGCCAATCTTAGCATGATCTAAGAATTCTCAAAAAGTTGTTTCTATTTATATTTTTGTCTAATAAAGTGCAGGGATTGAGGCAGGAAATTCCCATATATGATTATGAAGAAAGCTTTGAGGGTATCAAATTAATTACTGATCATCTGTGGATTCATAATTTTAGACCCTTTTTAAAAGAATTTTTCACCCATGCTACAGACCAGAAGGATATTAAGTATTACAGGAGTTATGCAGGAAGTCCAGGACTACAGCTGCAGTACAACAGCATAATATTGGAAGGGATTATAGCAAAATCTTCCATATAACCCTCATACAGGAAGGATGAAAGGCACAAGGACAGGAATCCCAAATTCAAAGGAATCAGGGAACAGTGAAAGGAGGCTGCTCCACCAGAGAACAGAAGCCAGGAGCCAAGAATGATCAAGAATTAATTGTCATCCAGAGGGATCTGGATAAGCTCAAGAAGTGGGCCTATGTGAAACTTGTGAGCCTCAACAAGACATCGGCAAGGCCCTTGTAGTTGAAGATGTCCATGCTCAGGGCAAACTAGCTATATTTTAAGGGTCCTTTCCAACCCAAAGCACCCTGTGGTTTTTTGACCACATACACATAGCCAGAGGCATTGCTAGTGCTCCCACTCATGAAGTATCATCCAACTCAACCTGAGTAAGCTGAACATGACAGGACTGGTAACAAGAAGGGGTCTGGCAACAGCCACGTGACCATCAGATGAATGCAATTAGTTGGCTGGGTCTGAGGTCAAACAAGGAAGTTCCATGAGCACATTGAGACAGCAGAGAAAAAGGGTAGAGACCTAATGCCACTCTTGTGTCATTGATGGGGCAGGGACTGACAGCCCCACACTGAGCTGAAACAGAATCCCGGGCCACAGGCAGGTCTGGGAGGAAGCCCCAGCAAAGGATGCTTAGGATTGCCCTGAAAAATGAGTTTCTTGACCCTAACCATCTGCACCACAGGAAAATTGTATAGCAGTCATTTTCAGTGTCTCCTAGTCAGTGTGTGGAGTTCATGGCTTTTGACTTGATATACATGATAATGAAATAACGAGGTGTGCATAGGGCAAGCACATTTCATCATATATGAAATGACTATGTGTTACAGGCAAATTTGTACATGGTCGTTAAGAATTCTGAACATTCCAGCAGACAAAATTAATTTACTAGCTTAAAAATATTTTCATTTTTCTTCAAACCTTGCATTATTTTTTTAAAAAAAATCTAATTTTACAGTTGATAAATACATATGATTCAAATATGCCAGTGTTCCAACCACTTGGATTCCAATACTTGTTCCACTTACAGTGTCAGACCGCATATAGATGATACTATCCTGTGTATGGACAGACATTTAAAAATGTTTCCATAAATATAACTATTGTATGTAATACTGAAAATGTAACCTTACATTTTATTAAAAGTGTTTTACAGCTCCATTAATGTTATAATAAAGCAAACGTATAATAGCCTATACTAATCTTGTCTGTGGAAACTGTCTCATCTTGTATCAATGAAACAGTAATAATTTATCACAGAAGGTAAACTGGATGCAAAGTGTATTATAAGGAGTTGCATTCATGTATTAAAATTAAGAAACTTTGTTGAGACATAGTCAATAGAAGAGCTAAGCTCTGATTTTTAAATAAAAGGAACAAAATATAAATCAAAGATTATATCATTATTGATGAAATCATATATTTAAAAAAAAAATATTACAAGCAACAGATTTTTTTTTTCCATTTAAGTGGGGAGATCTTAAAATATAGCTGAGTCATGAAGTAAACACTATATTTTTATATGCAAGTCCAGGGAAATACACATAACACCAGGGTTTAGAGGTTGTGAGGTATGGAAGTATTTGATTTCTATAAACATGAAGATCAATTGCTAAAAGAATCTTTCCCAGTCTAGGTGTTAGTATGGATAGAAGAAATAAACATTGCAAAAGATAGCTAAAACCTCTCAAATGGTTTTAAATACCATAACCAAAGACCTGAAAAGTCATCGACATTATCATTATCATTCTAATCTAATATTGCATCACCAAACATCACTGAGCACTGGGCAATTCTAAATTGCCCTTTGTCTAAAGTAGGAAGTCAATAACCATATTTTGGAGAAAACATCTCATATGAAACTGGGTGAAAATAATAAAAAAAAAAAAAAAAAAGAAAAACAAAAACAGCCTCTTGACTGCTTAAGAATCTCGAAGGGCAAATCAAAAAAGGGATTTAAATTTCAAAGTTGAAAAACAGAGTCCTTCAAGACACTGAAATACAGTCCTGTGAAAACAGGAGGGTTTTCTTATTTTATTCTCCCTTCTTTCTCTTTCTTCCAGGTATTAACAAGGCCAATCATGATACTACTTGGACAAGAGTTAAAAATGAACCAATTAATATCATTGATGTATTGTCAGCATTGAAACTCATTATTTTATACTGTTTTTTTCAAATTACACAAATACATGCTGTTAAAAGAAAGAAAAGAGGAGAGAAGTGGGGAAGGGGGTAAAGGGGAGGAAGGGGAGGAATTGAAAAAAAGGTTGGAGCGTTCCTTTCAAACATAAAACATTTTTGAGAAATTGCAGTTCTACCACACCCAAATGAGAGCTCCCTAAGAGTATGAACCGAGTGAACTACTCTCATTCCAATTCTAAATTTCTTAGATGAGCCTTCATTGTTAAAGGAGTTCTATAACAGTGCTTGTATCATCAATGTTTATGCCATTTTTCTTTGGTTTTCTTCTGTCCTTGTAAAAGTTATGAGAAAAATTCACTCCAGCAGACATGGTTATGATAAAAGCTCATACCCCATTAGACTTTTTTATTAAGGATTAGGCTTTACAGGAGTTTTGTGCTATCCATTTGCAAAAATCTGAATGTCATTTTGTGACAACTTAAAAACCATTACCTTAAGTTCTCCTAAATAAGAAATAAATATGATACATACCTCCACATTTAGGAATAGGTCCACTCCACATTACTTTTCCATCCATTAGCATGCATGTAATTGTTTCAGTTCCTTGTGTTTTAATAAATCCCTCTTCACATATAACAGAAATTGAGCTCCCCAGCTGAAAGTTGTCACCAAAACGCCGAGCATTGATTGGTACTCCAGGATCAGGGCACTCATTATGCCCAAATGCTTTTCAAAGGAAAAAAAAAAAGGGAGTGAGGGAGGGGCGGAAATAGTGTTATAACTCTTGCAAGTAAGGTGATATTTTTAGGATTTCATTCTGCTAGTAAGAAAAAGCTATTTATTTCAGGAAACAATAAGAAACAAAAGCATGACCAACAGCAGAAAATGTGAACTAGAACAAAATATTGCTTAAAATATGCCAAAGCTATACCAGCATAAACCTTAGTTTGGACAGCTAGGTGGCAGATTTCAGTGATGGCTAAGTTCTCCTTTCCAACAGCCCATCCTATCCAATCTTGCACTAGGCCAGAAGCATCCACCTATGATATGACTTTAGTCATCTTTAATATTTTCAGTAATTTTAAATTTCACCATAATATTCATTCAAGCAATACTGACTTCATCGTGCCTGATATTGGCATAGTCTAATTTTACTTCTGTACTTAGAGCTGGTAAACAGCTTCAAAAGGGTGGATGTTGGTGAAAGAAAGAAAAACTGAAACTAACCACATAATTATACTGAAGGTCAAATAAATTCCTAGCAATTACATATGATTCCAAAATTTCAACTTTATCTATGGGCAAGTTAAAAAATTGTAATTCCCCTGTACTTACCTAGATACTAGAACAAAGATAGCTTGTCTTTTATTACAGAATATATTTAAACTGAGAGAACAAACAAGATTATCTTCCTACCAGAAGGGAGAAAAGTCATATTTACAGCAATATAATTAAAAATATATATTGATCAGTTATTAATTTTTTTATCTTTTATTTTTTATCTTTGATTTTTTCAGCAAGAACAAATATCACAGGCAATATATGTACCTTCCTCACATGTGGTCACTCTAAATTATATCTTCATAAAAATATCTACATATAAAGACAAAGGGTTATGTCTTAAATAGATAATTTTAATAATATTATTCTGAAGTTTTGCTAGTATGTCTGCTAGCTGAAACATATCTAAGCTCCCTCAGGATATTTTTTTTTAAACATAATATTTCACTAACTTAAGAGAAAGATTTCTCAGACATTGCATTAGAGAAATGTTAAGAACCATATTATTAGACAAAAGCATTTATTTGCTGACGTTTCAACTTCAGAAATGCTGCATATATTGGGAAAGAAAATAGTGCTTTCATTGAATTGTTGTCTACCATTTGAAGATGGCATTAAAAAAATGCAATCCCATAATTTTGATAGGAATGGTTGGACTTGATGATCCGATGGGTCTCTTCCAACCTGGTTGTTCTATGATTCTATGATTCTGTTTCCCATAGAGGTCACAAAAACTTTTTGAAAACGTTTTTCCACAGTTGGCACTTTTTGTCAGGGGATTGATTGTCTGGTTTTTTTTGTACTGGCTTCAGACAACACAGAGAGATTTTCAATATTGTTATCTGTAAGTGCAGATAAACATTGACTCCAGGTATAGCGTGGTTGTGTGTGGCACCAGTTTATTAGGGCTGCAAAATCATTTCATTTCTCTATATTTCAGTTCATGAACTGAGAGCTGCTATTGTTGCTTCTATGGAAGAAATTGTATTTTATAGGACGGCTATGGCAGGTAAGAAAGTGAAAGACAATGCTTCCAACAATGGTAGTCACTCTCTTAGCTTAACTTGGTTGCAGTAACATGACAAGTAAAATTCAGTCTGTCTATAGTTCTGAAAAGTTTCATGATGGTAATATTATATACAAGTCTTAAACATAAAAGAACACAGGATGTAGCCTTAATATTTTTCTGATCATCTATAAATCAAGAAACTATGGAAAAGTTCTTTATGCAATATTACATGTAAAGGGGAAACGCAGTTTTCCTGGCACTTGTACTCCCTGGCATTATTATAGTTGAAGCAGTATATGGAAAAAAGCATAATTATAACACAGGGTGATGGTGAAGTACATTCAGTTCTGATGTTAATCCAGAAGGATGTTAAAACCTGCATTTTGTAGTTAAATCGAGAGACAGGGAAGTAGGAATGAACCATAACTTATCTGATCTACTCTGAAAGGTCCTTGGAAACAGGGTCAGAACGGAGTGGTCCACTGGCTCAGTTAGTTGTTTTGATAGATTGCCCTATGAAGTGTTTTAGCTGAAAAGTCTAGCAATGGATTTGCAGTAAATAACACTTTTAGAGGAAAACATCAAAGAAAAACAGAAGTCAGTAGAATTCTAAATAATAAAGAGATACCTCATAAAAAAACAACTATGAAAGGTAGTTAGAAGTTAGGCAGATAACTAGTAAGTTATTCAGTACCATCACATATAAACTCATACTTTTGTGTAGTACATAACAACTCAAAGAATTTTATCTTGGGAAGTATTAAGACTGAAGAAGTCTAGCAGGAATGTCAGAAAAAATGTTCTATGATGGACATTCCTTACCACAGCAATAAAACAGAACAAAGCATTCTTTGGGTATAAAAGCTGCACCTGATCTTGGACTATCAAGCTGAAATAACTTGAGTGATTAGACTGATGTCAGAGTTTCACAATTTGACCTTTGACATGTTGATAAGGTTGTACCTTTTGTAGATAAAGCGCAAATAAAACTTTTGTGTTGAAAACATCAACAAAAAACCTGCATAATTGGCAAGAAACAGCGGATTATGTCTATACAAAAATATTTGCTCAGCACCTCCTATATCCCCATCAATGAGCAACAGTCATAGCAGTTCACTAACATGCAAAAATCAAACAATCTAGATGCTCTCTATTTCAAAAAAACTCAATCACCTCAGCCCGAAGGGAACCTGGCGTGACTTTAGCTTCTGGAATGCCTGCCCATGATGACCTCCAGGGACACCTGGAACCCAACTCTCCCAGCTGTAGCTGACATAGTTCCTCCCAACCCTGCTTCCTTCCCAAACAGTCACAAAATCAATAACCACTTGCAACTGTATAGTGTTCTTTGCACTATATCTTTTGTCACAGGCAATATATATCCACTCTCATGGTTCCAACTGTTGCACAATAATTACTGCATGCATTGTGTCTATCCAGATCTAAACTAGGAAATCCAGGCTGAAGCAAACTACACAACTTTGTAAGGCATGAAGCATTCATAAAGGAGATAGAAATTTGATAAAAGCTGAGATTTTCACTTACATGAATGAGTCGAATGCAGATAGCTTATTAGGGGGAAGATTAAGTGATTACTGAGTTTAGAAATACCTTCACAGAGACCAGAAATGTCATTAAGGGCTCCTGGGTTTCGGATATAAATTGTAAGCAAGATGCCAGGTTGAAGTGTGCAGATCTGTGGCAACTTAAAGCAATGTAATTTCAGGATTCTATATTCCTGTGTTCTGCTGTACCCAGTAGAATACTCTCCTGCCTCATTCCCCTTTTGCATTGAGTAGTGCACAGTCAGATATAAATAAACCAATACAAGGATCTGACCAAGCTGAAAATCACAGCCTTTTGCGCTCTTCTTCCTTTGGTTATTGGAATAGTCTCTGCATGATCTATTTACAAGTCACAAATTGCTGTGAGTTTTTCCAAAAAATTACCTCATTAGAAATCTCTGTTAGACTTGGCGAAACAGTTCAAAGACCAGACATGATAAATATAATTTTTGTTTACTTCAAACAGAAGTTGTATTATGTTTAGTTTTGCTGGAATAAAAATAATTATCTGAGACCACATATGTTGGCATAATAAAAGTAAATATGGGATAAAAATAGTTTCTGAGAAATACAGTTTAAAAATCAGATTATGGACTATTAATTCAGTTTTATTCTTCTCTATCCTATAACTCAAAACCATTAATTAAGTGCTTTACTTTAGTAGCCTACATTCTTTGTAGAAAAGATTGCTCATGTTGCACTTTTCCTGAGATTTAGTATTTCTGCTCTTGAAGGCAAATCCAGACCAATAGCTTTGAAATATATAAGCTGAAGTGTTAGCAGAATATGGATATTTTTAATTAACTTTGTGTTTAGAAATGCCAAGACAGAGTGAAAATTATATTAATTCCTTTTTGTGTTCTCTTTTGGCAGTAAACCGTTTATTGAGGAAAAATTACTCCTGTAATTTTTCAAATGCAGCTGTCTTTAATGAAGAAAGATTAGACACATTTTCTGGAGTTATTTTTGCTTTTGTAAGTGGATTTTAACAAGTATACCCACCCTTTCTAGCTTAAACACACTTATAAAAATAAACAAAAATATAAACGTGTTAAACTACTCAAATTTAGAAAATATTTATTTAAATTAATTCTTTTCAGAGTGAGTAGGTTTCATTATACAACAGGTAAAACGTATTGTTACATCTCTATAAAAATTAAAATTGTACCACTTGTTACTCTTAGTGCATACTTTCAGTGATTGTTAATTGAAAGATATCATAATCACACCAACATGCCCAACGAAGTCTTGAAATTTTTTAAAGCTGAATATAAGGATTATTCCGTGCTCATAATATGCATCTTTCATTTTTACTGTAAGTCCTACTTTAACTGAGCTATATTTAGTTCTATTTCTGAAAATGGGATCACTTGAGCCATATATATATAGGCCTAATTTTTACGCAAGATGACTTCCTTAGGCTCTCCAACAATTTTTTTTCTTTTCTTGACTAGATGTAAGCTTGATACCACTGTGCACATAGCTGTTAAACCTTAAAGAAGTGAGCAGGACTGTTATGAATGTTAGAAGGACATGAAACAAAAGAAAACAGAGAAAATTATGCAACTTCTGTTCAGAAATATGGATTCCATATCTCATTCTCATTATAAGTGGTTTTACATTTCAGTATTGAATAACTCTGGACTCCACAATATTTTCTTAAGGTACTAAGACACCTAACTACTGCTCAAAGTTTACTTTGCAATGATGGTTCACAGCTATAGAAGTCAGTAAGAAAACATCTCATTGTCTTCACACTTCAAATGTGTGAGAAATGACCTGGGGATGATGCAGCAAAGATAGAGGGCTGGGAGCTGAAATATAAGACAATTTCAGGAAAAGAATGTTTACACAGTAATCTAGTGACATCTCATCTCATCTCTTTCCTATTCAGACAGCAATCATCAAGGTGAGTCTTAAGAAATACTTCTCTGGCAACGTAATCCAAAACAAAAGAAAAGAGAGAGAAAAGAAAAAGATAGAAAGGTAACTATAATGCAAGAAAAATAGAGAGCCACAGGGAAATTTAACTCTTGCAATACAATGAAAATAATATTAATTGTTAACATTCCCTGGGGAAAAATGTGGAGTCTGGGTCACTTAATTACCAAACTTGGTTAATCTCATTTTGTCTTTGATTTAATGCATCCTTTTTGTTTTATAAGAGTAAAACAACTTCAACAATAAAGAGTATGTTTTTCATGTAGCTGAGCATGTAACAAATTCTTCTCAGAAGAGGAGATATGGGTATGCAGCTCTCCTTCAAATCATGCAGTTCACTTACATCTCAAGATTCACTGACATTTAAGATTTTACATTTCACTTATACATAAGACTCACTTATATTTCAGGAAAGTCTCCAAAAATATTGTACTTTTAAGTGTGAGGGGAAAACACAGGAATGGGACTAGTTACTCACCCATCATCTTTTGCCTATTTTGTCTTTATGTTGGCATGGAAAACTATTGTACCACCTCCACCCTCAGGAAAAAAAGAGATTATAATAATCAAGTTGTGCGATGGGAACAGCTCTGGCTGGCTTGTATGACGGTCACTCATCTTATCCCTACCTTCCTCTACACGTAGCAGCAAGCCTGGCCTTCAGGCATTTCCTATCCTTCTCACTCCTTTCCAAGTGCCCAAAAGGAGCAATTTGGCTAAACCCATTCCTATCACTTCAGTGTTCATTTGATAAAACTTTATTTTCCATATGTTCCCACGAATGCCTCATGCTTCATTTTGTAATGTTATTCATGCTGTGGGCTTATATATTGCATCATTATGTTCACTCTAGCTAGAAATACGTTCTGTCTGGACTTTGGTGTGGGATAAATGCCAAATAACTTGACAGCAATACAACACAGACAGTTTTTAATATGTCCCTCAGAAGAATTGTAATGATATTTGTCCTTGTGGGAGACTTCAGTCTTCCAGATGTCTGCTGGAAGTACAATACAGCAGAAAGAAAGCAGTCTAGGAGGTTCCTGGAGGGCATGGAAGACAACTTCCTCACACAACAGGTGAGCGAGCTGTCAAGGGACGGTGTCCTCCTGGATGCATTTTTTTGTCAACAGAGAAGGTCTTATGGGGTATGTGACAGCTGGGGGACGCCTGGGGCAAAGCGATCATGAGATGGTAGAATTTTCAGTTCTAGGAGAGGTGAGGAGAGAGATTAGCAGAACAGTAACATTAAACTTCCAGAGGGTAGACTTTGGACTGCTCAGAAGGCTGGTTGATGAAGTTCCATGGGAGACAATCCTTAGAAGCAAAGAAGCCCACAAGGCCTGAAAGGAAGTTATAGAGAGGAGGGAGTTTGCCTCTTCTTCCAAGTGACAGGGGATAGGACAAAGGGGAATGGCCTCAACCAGGGGAGGTTCAGGCTGGACATCATAAAAAAAAAAAAAAAATCAGGCAAGGGTCATTTGGCAATGGAACAGGCTACCTGGGGAGGTGGTTGAGTCACCATCCCTGGAGGTATTTAGAAGATGTGTGGATAAGGTGCTGAGGGGCATGGTTTTGCTATTGATAGGAATGGTTTGACTTGATGATCCTGTGGATCTTTTCCAGCCTGGTGATTCTGTGATTATGTGATTCTGCAATATTGGCAAAAAAAGTAAGGTGAAAAAGTGCTGATATTATTTAGTGCTGGAGAAGATATTTAATGTTATCTTCAACTATTATTCCATCAGTAAATCTACTAAACATGGAGCTCTGTATATTTTTGTTCTAACCTTTTAAACTCCCCCAGGTCCGACATAAGTGAAATACACAGGACTCCATTTTAATTGGAAATTCCTTGTTTCTGTGTAATAGATCTATTAAATAGAAAAGGTGACAAAAGGTGCTAGTTTCCCTTCCAAATACTACAAATATGTAGGTAAAATTTGAAGACAGAAGCTCAAGACAGAAGCTCAACTATTATGTACTGAAGTTGCTCTGAATGGCAGTCTTGATTTTTTTCCCCTGTAATCATTGCTGTTGTAAGTTAAATGTGTATTAATCAGGATATAACCTCCAGCCTATTTCAAACATAATGAACCAGATAAATTAACAGTAGTATGTACATATTCTTTTTTAATATTGTAAAGGTGTAGGCAGACAAAACATATAAGCATTTTACATAAGTATGTGAGCAATTTTATCACCAAAAGGGCAAAGATAGGCAGATAAAGGCATAGAAGGCATCCAAATAGAGAAGTGCATAGAAGGCATCCAAATAGAGAAAACTGCTAAACAAAGAAAAGTACAAGAAATTGCAGATAGGTCAGATATCCTCCTGAATACACAAGAGTAACTAGCAAGAAAAAAACCCAAGGTCTGTAATACCAGGAGAACACGAGACCTCCTCTTCTCTGAGTGGGAAAAATAGATTAAAATCATCAGCCATAAAGAAGGTAAAAGAACAAAAAAGGAGACAAACCTATTGCCATTTGACTTCTTTTATCAAAGAATTCCTATACCTGCTTATCTTAACTATAATTATTTGGAGCTAGCATGGACTGCAGCCATCATCTCCAGGTATTATATACACTCACAGCTAAAGTAGCACTGTTCAAGAGTAACAGTTTCGTACATGTAATGATGGTGATTATCATTCTGTAGGATTTAAGCAGCAGCACAAAAATGTGTCATTAACAAATTTAGTGAAGTTCTGTTTAGCAATGAGAAACTGGTCTGATTTGTCAGTCTTCCAAGCAGTCCATCACAACAATCTCTCATGCTGTAAATTGTAATTATAGACATATTTTCAGCCCTAATGCTGCATTTGAAAGACAATCTAAACACTTACATTAAGAATTTGTAGGTAAATAGGATTTGGTTGAAGCTGCATTATCATAAAATCATTTTGACATACGTATCTCCTAAACCGTATTTTGAAAACAAAACAAACAGTTATATGAAAAAAATGCTATTACTTACTGTTATAAGTGATATTAAATCCACGTCCTGACATTGAATGGTCAGCTTGAAATTCCAGGCGTAAAATATGACCATTACTGGTAAGATGGGAAGGAACTTCAGCACCAGTAAATGTTCCTATTATGGGGGAATCTGGAGAGTCACCATCTTTAACTGCCAGGAAGTCAAACTGAGATTCCAAGTCAAAGTCATTAAAAGAGAGATGGATTCGACTCCCAGGGTCTGAAATTATTGTCCAAATACAATTTAAATTATTCCCATATCCTTCTGGATAATCAGGTGAAAGAACTGTTCCCATTGGTGCAGTAAAATTGGAAAGACAAGGAACTGCCAAAAAAGAGAGAAAGAAATTAGATAATAGAATAAAACATTTCAATAAGGATTTGATTTATTAGTAAATTTTTGCAAGGGCTCCTTAAACTTGCTGATTAGCTCAACTGAATAATTCAGTGTTTGTTATGATCTGTGAAGGGAGACGGAAGGTTCATTTTTTATCTTCTTATTCCCTTCCCCTTAATAAAACTACCTCCCAAGCAGAGCCCCCAGGTGATAAAGAAGACCCTTGTTGCATTGGAAGCCCACAGCAGTCCTTAGAATTTACCCCTGCTCCACAATATTTAATCACTTGGCAGCACTTATTTTCTCCTTTAAGGAAGTGTTTAGATGAGCAGACCTCTCACTGTGCACATTGCAGGCAGAAAGTCAATAGTGCTTTTATCATCTGTTGTTCACAGAGGTGCACAAGAAATTAACTAGCTTCTAAGAGACAACATGGTTGTTTTGTTCTTACAATATTTTATATTCAACCATTTAAATGATGGTGGGATGAACAGAACTAATTGCACTCTGAATATATTTGATCTGTATTCTTTCACTGGAAATGTTAAAGAAGGTGTTCCCACAAGTACATAACACACCACTGGTTTGAATTATGTTATATAATGTAATAGGAAGAGAGCTGTAAATCTCTACAATCGCTTAGGTGCTAAAAGATATTCACCTATAATAAACGGGGAAAAAAATAATTTAAAACCTTGATTATAATTCAGCAACTTCTAATCTCAGCAAATATATTAACGTCTAAGAGTACCTATGAAAAGTGTATAATATACAATAAAATCTACATAATCCTACCAAAACCCAAATAATAAAACATTATATCAAATCACATAAAGGCAACTACTTTAATGGTTGCTAGTAAAAGAAATAGTATTTTAGCAGTTTTAGAACCTGTTTTGGGCATAATCATTAGGCAAACCCACCAGAACAGAAGTCATCCTGTCAGCGCAATTAATTCCATTGTACTAACTCTGCAATCAATTACATGGATGATTAAATACAAGGGGAAAAAATACCATAATGTTATGCTTTAAAATAATAATAAAAAATATTTGGTACATACAAATACAGATTGGTATGTTTGCAGACCACTGGTTGTTTTCTTGGCAAATGATAGATTTCTCTCCAATTAATTCAAATCCAAACTGGCACTCAAACCTTAAAACATCACGGTTAGAAAATCCATCCCCTTCTCTGATACCATACATTGGTGTTCCAGGATCCCCACAGCTTTCCTTTTCAATTTCTGTTGAAATAAATAAGGAATTTATTTCCAGAAGAATAACACGAAGTTCCTGTGGGTATATGTTCATATCTAGAAAATAACTATACATTATTGTAAGCAAATGAAAATCATCTACATAACCACAGTTGCTGAAACACACCACTGAGTCTGATTTTATAATTCAGCTTATTAAGGAGGAAATTCTGTGTAAGAATCTTAAAAAAATCCAAGCCTTTTGTGTTAACAGTGTACTTGGACTTAAAAGGACATGAGGAAAATAATTCCTATTTTATTTTATTTTGTAAAATTTTAGGGAAATATAATGTTAATCAAAATATCATTTGTAATATGTCAGTACATAAAACTAGCAACAGAGACCAGCATCTCACTGTGTAAATACCATTGATTTTCCAATACAGCATAAATTGATGAACTAATATCATGGCAGAAAAGGAGAACAGTGACACAAAATAATTTCCTGAAGTCAAGAGGAGGCTATATATAAACACATACACATACATACACACATTATGTACACACATGCAAAAACAAATTCTCTATTCTCACATAGCATTTTATGTCAGTAGACTAATGGAAGGTATCGGAATTATTCTCTTTCATTTCTACTGTTGTTACAGCTATGATATTTTCTCAAATGACATACTGTCCTCGGTTTTCACTGGTAGTTATAAACATGGAGGGATCTTGGGAAAAGCATTTCTAGCCCATATGCATTTCATGAGTTCATGGGGCAATTCAAGCTCAAATCATAGAAAGGTTTGGGCTGAAAGGAGCACAGGCAGGGACACCTTTCACTGGATCAGGTTGCTGAAAGACTCATCCGATCTTGTCTTGTACACCTCCAGGGACAGGGCATTTCCTGACCTGTTGGTTGTTATAATTTGATGCAGGCCATGATACATTGCCAGCTAAAATTAAGTTTTTCATCGTCCAGTACCCTCAAGTCCTTTTTTGCAGGGCAGTTCTCAACCCAGTCTTTGCCCAGCCTGTAGCCATGTTTATCCTCCACTGAGGATAGGTCTGTGCTCCTGTTAATCCAGCTCAGGATGTTTTTGACCTTCTCTCCTGCCAAGGCATGCTATTGGTTTACACTCAGCTTGGGATCTACTACGGCACCAAAGTCCTATTTTGGGGAGCTATTCCCAAGTCTTCACTGTGTGCAGGAGTTAAACATTCCCAGGTGCAGGACATAGCACTTGTTCTGGTTGACCTTTGTAGAGTCCCTGTAGGCCCATTCCTCTGGCCTCTGTTGGTCCCTCTGGATAACAGCACTGTTCTTGAGCATATTTGAATGTTTCTCTTAATCTGATGTCATCTGCAAACCTGAGGAGAGTACACTTCATAGCCCCTTCACAGTCAATCACAAACAGAATATATTCCAGGGTAAACTCCTGTGGTACTTCTCTTGCTAGTGGCCTCCAGTACAATATGATCTACTAATCACTACACTCTATGCTATCATCCAACCTTGGTTTTATGGAGGTTTGTTAGTTAGTTTGCTTGGTTTTAATTTTTTTTTTCTCACCTACTTTCATAACTGTTTTCTCCTACAGTATTCTTACACCCAAGTCATAACATTATATTCATATATCCAACTCTGAACTAGTGGACAGAGCGAGAAGCCTTTATAATATGAGGTAAGTAATATCTACTGCTCTGCCCTTGTCTACCTACCATTTAAACCTACCGATTTACTACAAAAAGGCAATCAGCTTGGTCAGGTATGATTTACCCTTGATAAATTCATGCTAACTGTCCCAGACCACTTTCTTCACATCCCAAGAAATAACTTCCTAGAGGATTTGATCTGTGATTTCCCTGGAAGCTGAGATAAAGTTCAGCCTGCAGTTGCACATGTCAAGCTTTTGACTTCTGCTGAAGATCATGCAAATATTTTTCAGCTGATAAACTGCCACAGATGGTGGAAAGTGGCCATGCAGCGAGATTCATCTACTCTCTCTGCACTGGTGGATGCAGTTTATTATATCTTAGAAACTTGTAAAGAAAATGTTATGCTCAAGATATGAAATTTATGAATCTACAATATAAAATTTGTATCTACAATTACAGGAAATACAGTACTTAGATGATGGAAATTGAGTCAAATATTTTTTCCTGTGCATGCCAACTATCACAATTTTTTTCGTGAGAGATCCTAACTATAAAAAGGAAAGAAATCTTAAATAAAGTTAATTTTTCATGTGTAATAACAATAGCAGCAAATATTCCTAAAGCATAGTTTGAAGTTTTCTCTTTAAAGGTCTTGCTACCACTTTTTTTTCAGTTTGAACATTTGAAAGTTTGTCTACGAATAAATTAAATAAATGAACACCAAGTGTTCTGATTTTAAGTCAAAAATTTTTTCTAATGTCACATAGTCAGAAGAATGCACATCATTTCTCAAAGATTTCAGCTATTAATGCTCTGAATGAAATCAAAATGTGAGAAAAAAGTAAATTAAGACCATTCCATTTCAGCAAGGAAATTAAAAAGAGCTGAAAATTCTTTTAGAATAAACTTTATAAGATTTGAAAATCTTTATTACTTTGTCTGATTAAAGAAATATAAAATCTAATAAAACAAGACTGTCTAGCAAAAAACACAGCGAACATCAGCATTTCTCACTCCTTTCTTCATATATGTTCAAACAGTTCCATGAAAAGAATATAATTTACAATTTAAACAAAGATAAAAATCAAATTTGAGCTCAAATTTGATTTTTATCTTTGTTTAAATTATAAATTATAGAGCACAGACCTCCAATAAAAATTAAAGATGTCCTGAAGAAACAATGTAAGATATCCTAAAGAAGACACAAAAATCATTCCTCCTATCTTTAATGTTGATGAGACTACTAAAGACAAACCTACAGAGCTACTCGGTTTTGTAACTACTGAAAAAATACAAACTTTTCCTGTCCTTGTAAGTTAATCGTAGTCTAAGTGCTAAAGACACTTCACACTTCATTTGGGAAAATGAATGTATCCTATAAACTCATTCTCCTACAAGAGACTGCATCAAATGGCTTAATAGTTTCCTCATAGAATATATGCTAGACAGTACAGTACATTTAGTCATACCTACTTATATTTATTCCCTTTTGGGGCTACTAGTTAGCTTGATGATTTTACCTTCTATTAGATATCTGTATCAAAAATACCTGAAGTAACTTATTCTGCACTCAAAAATTTGTTAGGCAGTGTAAAATAGTTCATAGAATTAAGATGAAAAAAAAATCACTATTTTCCTGCTTATTATAATTTGAAAGATTACATCCATAGGCTTATATTTTATTTACTATCATAAATGGAATTAGGTTGAACAAGATGTTATTTGAATGACATTGTGTGAAATAAACCAAACATTATTCATTGAATGAAATAAACCATCCCTAAATCCCATTCACATCCATTTACATTTATAGCATCTCCTTCCTTTATTACTTTAATCTCTCCTGCATGCCTTGCTTACATGACTTTTATATTCTCTATAAATTTCAATTTAGCATCAGTTCATTTCTGAGTTTGAAACAGAATATTTTTGTCATTATTTAGTTCTTCTTAGGAGAAGAACTCATAGTTACTCGTTTTGGATTTAAGTGCAAATATCTGTTAGATTTGTTTAGAGAATGTCAACAAACTTCCTTTGAAACAGATGAGAGAAAAAAGTACTGCTCACTGGGCTTTTGTCAGATAATCACATTTTAAATAACGTGACTTCAGAAAAGATCACTATTTTGTGTTTGAAATCACTGAGTGGGGTATATTATATTTGCATTCACTTTTTTTTAATGCTAGCCCTGCTACTTTTGTTTGAGCTTCCCCACATTGTATGTTTGTTTCAATGCTTAAGAAGTTACATTTAGAGCTTGACAAAGTTTAATTTCTTGATAAACTTGCACTAGTCCCTCATTGTAAATCATTCCTCTATGATATACAGAAATTATTTGATACTTGTTTAGCACAAGAGACAGTAAGTTTTCAAACAGCTCAATTGTTAGTAATGCAATAACTGAATTTTTTTAAAAAAAATTAAATTGGAAACTTTAATCACCAAATGGTAAAGAGAAATAAAAGGTAACCTCCTGGTTTTGTGTATCTAACTGAAGGGCTCCATAGTTTTCCAGTCAATGATGGACTGAAGGGAGAGCCCATAGACAAAGTAGCTAACAGCACAGAGATAGCAAGACAGGAAAGTTTCTTTCTGTTTTCTATTCTGTCTTTGTGAAGGACAGGCACATTCTGGAAGTAACAAAGCAGACCTCAGGGAAAAGAAATGGCCACTACACAAATGCATTTTGACGGAGTCAAACTAAAGTTAGGGCTTCAAGAGGTAACTCATCTATCTTTCCCTCCTGTAACTCAAGGGAAAATAAAATATAAAGATTTGATTCTCATAAGGGATAATGATTAAAAAAAATAAGAGATGACCATATTTTTACTCACAGTATCCATGAAAATATGGCGGACAACTAGAAATCACACTTGAATTTACTACATTATTGCAATTTTTGCAACAAAGTTTACCGGATTAACTAAATACTAGTATGTGAAAAATAAAGTTTATTATGTAATTCAAAAGGAATTAAGCTAGCTCTTTGATATTTGCATTTGCTATGTCAAATGCTACAAATTTCAGCATGATATATTCACACACAGAGGAAAAATCCATGTAATGCCACTGCTAAACATTAGGGTGTATACCATTTATATGTACATCATTGAATAGATATTATATATCTGATTTGATCATGAAGATCCCATGTCAGTTTTCCCACTACAGGACTTGATTATTCAAAGAGCAAGAAAAAAATAACATCATATCTTTGTACAACTTTTGCTTACCAGTCACAAAGAACTAGCAATAGTGTAAACATCTGCTTTATCTTGAACGTTAAAACTTACATAATAAGGAGAAAAGGCACTGAAAAAGCAACAAGTAGTATAATAAAAAATGAATAACTTATGAATCAAGACCATATATTTCTTAGTGTCACTTAGGATGACAAATAATACAAGATAGTAGTAAACAGTCATAGAATAATTTCAGCAAGATCTTAGACCATGCTTAGCAGCTTATATAGAAAACGATTGGAGGTGTGGTTACACTTACATGTAATAGGGTTTAGATATTGCTATGATCAGTGAAAAAAAAAAACAATGCCGAAGCACACAATACATTCTCTTATGTATTATGTTTATATGTATTTTCAAATAAAGGAAACAGGTTTTGCTATTAACTGTTACTTTTAAAGCATGAGTATTTCTATGAACAAAGGATGGAGATTCATTTCCAAAAGAATAAAGAGCTCAGTGTCACATGGTTTTCAGTTACATTTTAAAGGTTATGAATACCCTTGCTTCACTTTAACTTTCAGATTTTTATCTACGCATTCCATGTCCTCAGAATTCCCAATATACAAAAAAATTTCTGCCTTAACCACTACTCTTACCCTGAACAACTGATGTGATTTATTTAGCCTGAATTCTGATCACAGTAGGTTTTATATTTATGCTAGGGTTTGTTTGGGTTTGTTTTGTTTGTGTGCCTATTTTCCTAAAATGCAAGAATGATGTTCTCTTACATATGGTCTGGCTATTTTTCTAGCAAGTGTGAGGATAAGGAAGGAACCTTGCATTGATTTCAAACACAAATGGGCTGGAACGGTGTCCGTATCACAACCATGAGAAGATGCACTCCACAGAGCCTCCAGCTATGCCTGACTGCCCAAGGTGAGACCCATCAGAGTGTGTCACAGTACATTCTTTGTGCTCCTGGGTTTCCTAACAGAAGAAACAGGTATGCAAAGGCAGGAAAGGAGGGGAGGATGATTTATGCATACAGTCAGATCTTGTCTCAGTATGAATTCACAAGATGTTCAGTGTATAATGTGTTATGCAGAACACCCATCTAAGAGTATAGAGTCAGTGAAAACCTAGATGGTGTGTTGAAAAATCAAAAGAGAAACAGCTGTTCTTTTCCTGCTACATGAGAGATGGTAACTTTCCTCACTCTTGCTCCATTGTTAGGGTACTTCTCATTTCCTGATCATGTAAAGTGACAAGCTAGTGTGAGCACTGCACAAAGAAAAAAAAAAGCATAATTAATTAGTGGATGGTAATGGCAATAAAGTAATTTATGGGAAAATCAAATGAAGTTCCTCTGAGAATGCAGTGAGAAAACATTGACAGCCACCACTGAAAGTAATATTTTATGTATATCACAAGTGTCCAATATTTCTAGTATTAGAAAGAAACAGATACAACCATTCTCTATGACAACAGATTTGTCAGAGGGACAGTACTTAGATCTGCATGATTTTTATTGTATAATTTTTTTTTTTTACTTTAAGCTTGAAATACTTCATAATAATGTTCAATATATATTGTAGGTACTTATAAATGTTATGGATGGACTTATTTTCTTCTTTTCCTATTCAGTGCTCTGTTCTATCTTTTAAAGGCGAGTTATTTACTAGTCACCTAGCAAGAAGCTTATCCAACTAATGAATGAACCCTGTGGGGTTTTACGTAACTGCGCCTCCAATAAAATAAGTTACTCTCTTAATTTAAGCTTAGAAAATGAACTACCATGTAAAATATATACACACAGACAGTTTAATAGCATCATGGGACTCCTCATTCATATAAACATTCACAAAAGATGGGGTTCAAGTACATGTATTTTGGAGGAAATGGAGAAGATAATTGAACACAGAAATTAAAATAACACAGCACTGGCCTCAAATATTCTTAACTTCAGCAGTATTTGCCTGCTTTTTTATGGAATTGCCTTCAGAAATCAATTCAGATCAATACTTTTTCTGCAACCCTATAAAATTTAAAGGCACCAGGCTTTAGGACAATTGAAAAATTCTGGTAGCACAATATATTTTCTAAGTTTTAACTGTATATTTTGCAACATTATACCAGGCAATACCTTGATGGTTTCTCCCATTATTCATTTTGTTTAAAAACTATTTAGAACGCTCAAAAATTCACTTGTTAAGCAGTTGGGGCATTAAGTCTAATTTCATCCAAAAGCAAAACCAGAAATATTTAAATTTTAAGTGAAAGAGAGAAGAAATTATAGTCTGTATATTGAGGTTTATCAGTATGCTTAGCAGTATTTAGAACTCACAGAAAGAACTTATTATTTCACCTATTTAAGTACTAATTTACAGGAATATGTAAGAAAGTTTTTATCTTCAAATACATGCTCTAGGACTGAAGTAAATTTAAGTACCACACAAAATAAAAGCAATACCTGATGTGATGCCTGAACTAAATAAGAAAATATAGTTTAATGCTCAGAACGAACTCAATATTAAGTCAATGACAAAGCCATCATTGAAGCAATAACTTTTGAATTTCACTTCTTGTATTTGTAGGTACCATTATGTCCCATTAATACATTATGCAAAGTAGCTATTAAAGTAAAGGAAGAAAGAAATAACTATGTGACCATTATAATATGTAGAATTATAAGTATTAAAATGAATACTAACAATAATGCAAAGCATACAGAAAAGGATGTATTATGTTTCTTTTTCATAATACACTACAGGCATAAAAGAAACTCCTTGGATCATCTAAAAGGTAATTTCCATACCTCACCTTTTTACTCAGCACTTTATTATCTGTCAGACTTAAACTCAATTGATTCTTCACTGTGACTTTGGATTAATTTAACATTAAATCTGAATTTTCCGAGTTCTGGATTTGATGTTGATAGTATTTTGATTCATTTCAAACAATTGCACTGAATATATGAAACATTAACCACTCCTTTATTGGTATGTGTTCAGTCAATTACATTTAGCTTTTGGACGGCTTAATGGTTTTTGCTGGGGTTTGTGATTTTTAACATTCCTAAAAATATAAATTAAACAATAGACACATGAAAACTCTATACTTAAGTATAATAGGTGCATGTTTTTTAATCCAATGATCATTCTGCCCTGGGGTCCTTATGGCAATGAAAGGAGACCAAAGTAGGTAGAAACCAGCAGCCATGCACCAATACTAGAGTATTGGTTTATATCAAAGAAGTTAGAGAAATGGGTAGTCCCATATTTCCTCGTCCAAATTTCTTCTGCTTCTTGCATTTCCTAAATTATTCTGGAAATAAATCCCAGTAACTTGTTAGTTCAAGATTTGCTTACAAAAAAAAAAAAAAAAAAATCTATCATTTGATTAAATTTAGTTTCAAGTTGTGAGAATTATTAGAAATGTTTGTTTTCTGTTGGTAAACATAATACAATGAGCTCCAAGTGCCCTGGCAGGGTGGAGCTGGGTAAAGTCACAAAGAGTGTAATGACTCTGTTATGTTATGTTAATAAAGTAACCTGAATTTTGGGGGCAGGAGTTTGCAACCTAGCAACAAAGTTATGTGGGTTGGGCACAAGGAAGACTTGTTACTAGGGCAGAAGTGATCAATCAATGTTTACCTTATGTTTGGCTTGCTTGGTCTATATAAGCAGGGAGTTAACCCATAATAAAGCACTTCATCTGAAATCATATTGATTCGTCATGAGGTTCGTCTTGTTCCCACCGCAATAGTCTCCCATGTTGCACTCAAGAATCTTGTGCTTCCTGCACAAGATTATTCCCCAAAATCCTATACATTCAACCTTCCTCCTTCGGCTTTATCGAAGTAATGCTTATTCTGTTTTAGTATAATATTGATATGAAAAGAAGATGCATGTCAAGGGGAGGCATGTTTTATCCTCCCACTGTGTTCTTCTGAAACTGCAGTATATAAACACATCCTTATATTCTCTTTTCTCTATTCAATCCTTTTTGCTCCCTAGCCATCGTATCTCTGAATCAACCACACTTTTCTTTTTCAGCTAATGCCACTCTACCAAGAATCTAAAGACTGAGCAGAAAGAACGTGTTACACTTGCTTTTATTAACAGAGATACTTAAGCCTGGGAAGATTGCATTCAAGCATAGTTAACTAATTCCTAAGAGCTTTTCCTGAATGAATCTGATGTTAGCTGGATAAAAGGTAGATCACTGGACAATCTAAAGAAAGTTTCCTGCAAATATGAGCATTTTTATTTTAAAGGCAGAAATAAAATTCCACATTCTGGTTTGCGACATGACATAATTACACTACGAAAAATAAAGTAGTTTTGTTGAAGAAGGGAAACAGCTGTCGATTTCAGTAGCTCTCTCCATTTAACTTGTAATAGGGGAAAATTACACTGTTAAACTTTCCTTACAGAACTATACAAACTGCACACTGGCAGGAAGGAATAAATGGAAAAAATAATTCTAACAAATTCTATTTAAGTTTGCAATGTTTTACATGAACAATTCCAATGAAAATGCATCAAATATCCCTTAGACCACTAGCCTGTCAAAAGGAGATAATGTGATTGAAAGCTGAGCAAATGTTCTTAATCAATAAAATATTTGCAAGAGAACTCCCAAAAGCATAGAAGTATTCCAAGAAGAAATGTCTGAAATAATTTTTCAGGTAGCATTAAGCCTAGAATCCATTTATTACCAGTCACATAAATTCTATAATTTCTATATTTGTATTCTTTTTAATTAAATGGATGGAGATTTTCTCCTTTTAAAATAAGAATTATTTTCTTTCATAGACTAAATAATTTTATTTCAATGAGAAAAATATAAGCACATTTTTAATCATCATGAAGAGATTTAAGCTGCATTTTAATGTTTACAAAATATTTTAAGTTATGATAAAAATATGCAATATACTATTTTACTAATACAAGTAGTAGCAGGAATTTAATTTGCTTCATTGCTGACTTAACTAAGTCATTTCCTACGGGCGTAGAAAGCTTTCAGGAAAATAGAATGTTTCATTACATTTAGTAGATTCCTCTTCACCCACCAGTATGCTTTTAAAGATCACCTAAATTAAAATTAATTTCATGAAATTAATTTTAGGGGATTTTTTCCTAGCACTATAGTAGTCAAACAGACTTGTACATAGACTGATGATCTTTCTATTCTGAATAGTACTGTCCTGTTTCTTCTTATATGGTAGATGTGTGCAGATGGACCTCCAGCCTCAAGACCATTGAAATTATTATCCACAATTTATCTCTTGATACAGCTTATCTGGTGACAACTGTGAATTTACTTGCAACTAGTATATCATCTGAAGAACCTCTGAAATGTGTTGATGTTACTTTTACTGACAATATCAAAGCAGATGTTTTCAACCTGCACCAGCTCTGCAACTCTTCTTCAATGGTAATAAATCTTGGCCTCCCATGCCTCCAATATTCTGAGTATACACCTGATTACACGATCCCACCACAGTTTCAATTTGGTAGTGATCTTATGATCATTAAATCTTTCCAGTATTACTAAGCCAAACATCTTGATGTAAATCTGTTAGTCCCAGCTTGGTTTTGTCTCTAGGAATATTTGAACATCACATAAGAATTTCCTTTGGATCTAATCAGTTCAGTGCCAGTCGGAAGAGGAAAAAGAGGCTGGTAACAAATCTGTTATGAATGTGTCACCTTTGGAATGAAGCACCCAGCCAAACTAAAGGTCACAGAACCAAGAGAAAAATAATGTCTGTAGAGAAACTCTTACCGTTTCCTATTGAAAAATCCCCAAATGTAACCTCCTGGACCCATGTGTTGATCTACTCACACAGGAGTATTAATATGAATGGTAAAATAAATACCTATTTAGCACTGAAAAAACACAGTAGTTATGGGAAATGATGAAACACTTTTAACTTCTCAACTAGAATTGAATAATTCTCAACTAGCAATATGAATAATGCTACAAGAGACTGAAAATTCCCATTTATAGTTATATTTGCTCCTCAATATCAATTTTCATTTTAACTGCCTATATTTATTTTCTGTTAGCACACTACTGCAAGATATCTGTCTGTTGGGGTTAAATTCTTGCAAAATCCTCCTGTCTGTTACTTATCTTACTCACCCTAGCCACTATTATAGTGTGTTATGAGAAATGACATAATAAATTGTGTGCGTTACTACCCATGTCAAAATTATTTATTCATCACATGTTCTTTATACAGGGTTTAACTCATGTATCTCACTTATCTGAGTGGTAAAACTCTTTTATTCCACTGCTGTTCTAGAGAGGTCCCTCTACTTCTACATATAACTTTGGCTTCAGATGGCTTTAGACAGTGAGTGTGGTTTGCTTTCTTGCCCACCCAGAGTTCTGGTCCCACGATCCTTCATTCTGCTCTTATCTATTTTGGGTAGTTAATCCCATCTGCCGCAAGGCAAATATATCTTTCCAAAAGGAAACAATAGCAGTCTGAAAAGAAAAACAAAACCACCAAAAAATTCTAACCACAAAAACTCAGAACAAATACCACCCCCCGCCAAGAAAAGGCACAAAATCCCCCAATTTTCAGATTCATTCTAACACAACAGAGTACAATTTTCTCGTACAGGAATCATATAGTGAGTTTTCATTGGGTTTACATGGCAAAGTTTTGGAAGCTGTGGATCCACAAAGGTGGTCTTAGTGGGAAGAGGCTGCCTCATGTCATATCGAGACACATCCAAGAAGGACCTGTTGCTGCCCAAAGCTGAGACCATCAGCAAGATGGTAGTGCCTCTGTGACAACATATTTAAGAAAGAGTAAAAACCACTGCAAAGCAGCTGTAAGAGAGGAGGGGTAAAAATGCAAGAGAAACAACTATGCAGACACCAAAGTCAGTGAAAAGGGAAGCAGAAGAGGTGTTCTAAGTGCCAAAGCAGAGATTCCCCTGCAGTCCATGGAGAAGATCATGGGGTAGTAGGTTGTCCCTCTGCAGCCCATGGAGAACTATACACAACAAGTGGGCATGCTTTGAAAGAAGCTGTAGCATGTGGAAAGCCCACGCAGGAACATGCTCCTGGCAGGACATGAAGAAAAGCCCACAATGGAGTAGGTATTCTGGTAGGATCTGTGGCCCATGGGAGATCAATGCTGGAGTAGTCCATTCCTGAAGGACTGCACCCCAAGGAAAGTGTTCATGCTGGAGAAGTTAATGAAGTCTTTTATCGTGTGGAAGGGACCCTGTACTGGAGCATAAGGAGAGCATTAGGAGGGAAGAACAGCAAAGTGTTATGAACTGACCACAATCCCCATTCCCAATCCACCTACTCTCATAGGGAGAATAAGATAGAAGAGTTTGGAATAAAGGAATGAAGTTGAACCTTGAAAAGAGGGGTAGAAGGATGCTTACCATTTTCTTTTCTCACCATCCTCTTTTATTTTTAATAGGAAATAAATCAAATTAATGTTTCCCTAGTTGGCTCTGCTTTCACTGAGTGATCTCCCCATCCTTATCTCAACCCACAAGTTTTGTTCATTTTATTGTCTTCCCTGGTCATCCCAAGGGGTGGGAGCAAGAGTATCTTGATGGGCATATGGAAGCCAGCCCAGGTTATCTGTCAAATACTTGCATTTAAGCTTCATCTAAAGGCGGTTGTTGAATGCAGATTTTTTTTCAAATTTGAAATGGTGTGACCTCATCCTTCATCTCACCCTCCAAAAAAGCAAAGAAGAGAGAAGTATTGCTGGAAGCTCCGATTAGACTATGTCTTGGATAAAGATAAAGCTCCTGAGGATTGCAGTTTCTATAATGTAAATCCTCTTAAACAAGTGAGTAAACATATGCAAATTGGATTTTTACAATCTGAATCTGGTTAGATATTCATTCCCTTGCCAAATTTCAGTTCACTGATCCAATGTGCAAGAATGCTAGAACTTATCAAAAGGGTTGACAGATTATTTTTAGTGGCTATGAAATGAAGTATTTTCCTGAAGCAATGTTATTCAAAGCTGCTGAAGTGTTTGGCTTGAATATGCCTTTAAGCACTTCAAGCGAGACAGCCCTCAAGTACAGATAATTTCAGACAAAACAGTAAAAGCTCAGTTTCTAAATGGTAAAATGAAGAATAATTAAACTAGGCCTTATCTTTCTTAGGAAATGATTATTCAGCTTCAAATAATGCATCACCTTTACCAATAATATGCTTTACTGTTTTATTCTCTATTATGGTTAAAATATATAAACTACAGAGAAAAAATGTTTGCATATAGATGATAGAAGATTAAGATAAAATAAGGATTATTTTCTCTTTTTATTTATTATTTTATATATAATAAAATAATATTACTCCACTATGTAAAATACTATGACTGTACATCTAAGCAGTTCAAATGAATATTTAAATATTAGAAAGCTACCAATGTGATGATGAGATGAAGTTTTCCAATACATGTATTTAAGTCAATTTCAGTGTATAAAATGTATGTGATCTACTTTTAGTGCATAGCTGAACATTAGAAAGCCTTTAGCAATATAATACCTAAAGAATATTAAACAAAGTTATCAAATCCCAAACTGTATGTACATTAAATTTAACACTAAGTATTTAAAACATAAAAATCCACAGACCGAAACAAAAACATTAGCTATAAAGATTAGCTACAAGGATTTGTAATTGATGACTGAATGTGTCTTTAAATTAAGTGTTCTAGATTAAATGCAGGCTTCTGAACATAACCATCTAACCAAGTACAGAAGCACATCAGTTATTCCTGTCATTTTTCTGCTCTCATGTTCTGCGTCATCCCTTCCCTGTACTGAACCTTACCGGCAAATTACACAACTTATAAGTAATTATATTATTTACTAAAATGGAAATATAAGAGAAAATAAGATCACAGAAGACAAGAGCACTATATCAGACTCACTCAAAACATATACAGGAACTGTTGATAAAGTTGGATATTATTTGAAAAATCTGTTATCTTTCTAAAAAGCTCAGACAACGCAGAAGTAGTGATAAAGATTACAAGTTGACTTGGGAGACCAAACAAACCTGCTTGCTTACTGATTCTAATTCACGACAAATGGCACAACCTCCTGACAAAATGGCCTAACTACTTATGCCTGTTGTACTAGAAGGCTGAGACCACAGCATTAGCTTTCCTAACAAAGTAAGTAGAGATAATTTTAGATGCATTAATCCAAGAGATATGCTAGAAAATATAATACACCTGGGCCACAAAAAAAATCAACAAACTCTTAGAACAAAATAGTAATTGTACAGCAATTACCTTCATTCTCAGAGCTGGATGTTCAACATGAAGCTGATAGAAAATGCTGTTTACTTTCCAGCCTTTTGCAAGACCTAGGGACTGCATTGCCTTTACAATATCTCCTTTATCCTACCTATATTTAGGGAAAGCTTTTAACCAGTATTGTAGGATAATTTAATTATGCAACATCTGATTATTGCCTTGCCATAAATAGTTGGCAGTAATATTTCAGTCACTGTCTCATTTGCTACTGCATATTTCCACTCCTCCAAGCACTTACGTTTTTTTCAAAAGAGCCCATGGTTAAATTGCTAGGAATGATTCAAAAATCATTTCCTTAGAACTGGAAAGCTTTCTGAAAAAGAAATTTATTCCTACGGAATGTCATTAAGCTACTCTCAAGTTAATGCAGACACCGAAATACTCCCAAGAAATTTTAAGGAAAAATGACAATGCAAACTCAGAGGCAGCACCTTGAAACACATTCACTACTAATTTTCTTTAGTGTTCTACATTGTCAGCGACTTCTTGTTAAATTACACTTAGGAATTTCTTGTACCAGTAACAAAAATTGGCTAGACAAGAAATATTTCTATGTTAGCAGAGATTATTTTAAAAATGTAATAAATTCTTAATAAAGGTGAATAAAATATCTTTCCAAACATGAAATTCCATTATAATGGCATAAGGGTGCTGAAGGCCAGCATGTCTATGTCGATAAAGCTGTAAAAGAATGCTAACACTAAGTTAAAATTTTAAGGTGTGCATATCAGGATAAAATTTGTGTATTGCAACTCACAGCACAATGTAAAATGAAAAGAGTCAAATGTTACCTTCAAGTAATACAAAGTCTTGCAAGCAAATTTTAGGATGGGCTTTTATGATCTAAGTGCTACAAGACTATGAAGGACATTTTTAAATTCTTCATTTCTTTTAAAAAATAACATTAAATTGAGTTACATGATTTCACTTGTAGTGATTAATAGCCAGCAGTAGCATACTTCATTTTTCTATTTCTCTTCTGTAAGATGTGCATCAAAAAAGTATTTGCTTTCTCCATGAGTTAGCGCTTTTCAGAGTGATGAAAACTTAGCCTGCACATATCTCTTCAAGGAAGAAATTAAATCCTTTCTTAGCTATCACTTTGATGCACATACTCCAAGAGAATTGTTTAAGAGTGTAACTTGGGGACAACTGCTATTTTGTAGTGCAGCAGAATAAACTACTCCCAGTTGTGGGGTTTTTTTTTTCCCTACTCCAGGAAAATTCTCAGGAGAAAACAGCACAAGAGAGATACTCTATAAAAACAATAAGCGATGTAGTCAAGTGTATTGGGTCTGGCTAGGATGGAGTCAACTTTCCCTTTATCAGTCCTCATAGTCCAGTGCTTCGTATCCATAGCTAGAATAGTGCTTACACAGCACCAAGGCTGCCTCTCTAACCCTTCCAGCACTCTAAAGGCCACTAGGTTGGGAGGGGAGATAGCCAGGACATCTGACTCAGATTGACTAAAGACATATTCCATACTGTACAACATCGTGTTCAGCAATAAATGCCTAGAGAAATTAGGAGGAGGGAGGACATTTGTTATCAAGGTGTTTCTCTTCCAAAGTAATTTCTGTGTGTATTCAGGCTCTACTTCCCAGGAAGAAGCTGGATGTTGCCTGTGGGTTAAGGCAGGGAATATTTTTTCTTTATGTCCTTTGTTACCTTGTGTGGCCTTTGATTTTCTTTATTAAACTACCTTTATCTTGAGCCACAAGTTTCTCATCTTATTTTCTCCATGTCCTGCTGAGGAGTGGAATGAGGCAGTAGCTTGAGGGACATTTAACCAGCCACATTAAGAAAAGTGAAGAAAGAGGTTGTTAGCTGAGTAAAGAGGAGGGTAAAACACAGAAGAAAGAAAAATACTGAGTGGAAATTATGATTTGTACAGTGGACAAACTAGGTGGCTGCCTTGTACAGTAACACAAAAGAAACATCATTTGTAATGCTGATAAGATAATGCTGATAAGAGACTATCTGCATAGTCAGTTATAAATAATGTAAGAAATCATAAATGATAACAGTTCCAAGGCTAGGTAAATATTTTGCCCATCACCTTATGTACCTTCTGAGCAATTCTGTAGGATATACACATTATGATTTTGTGATTAGTTGATATATGATTTCAAGATTCTTGGAAAAAATATTCTTGGGTTTCAATGTAATTCTAGACACTGATTAAAGGACCTTCATCTGAAAACTGCAGGGGAAATATTTGTCTATGATTAACATATCATAACCTGGGAGTGTTGGTCGATAGTCAACTAAACACGAGCCAGTAGTGTGCCCAGATGGTCAAGAAGGCCAATGGCATTCTGGCTTGTATCAGAAATGGTGTGACCAGCAGGTCCAGGGAGGTTATTCTCCCTCTGTACTCCACACTGGTGAGACCGCTCCTTGAATATTCTGTTCAGTTCTGGGTCCCTCACCACAAGAAGGATGTTGAGGCTCTGGAACAAGTCCAGAGAAGAGCAACAAAACTGGTGAAGGGGCTGGAGAACAGGTCTTATGAGGAATGGCTGAGAGAGCTGGGGTTGTTTAGCCTGGAGAAGAGGAGGCTGAGGGGAGACCTTATAGCTCTCTACAACTACCTGAAAGGAGGTTGTAGAGAGGAGGGAGCTGGCCTCTTCTCCCAAGTGACAGGGGACAGGACAAGACGGAATGACCTCCAGCTCCGCCAGGGGCGATTTAGGCTGGACATTAGGAAAAAAAAAATCACAGGAAGAGTCATTGGGCATTGGAACAGGCTGCCCAGGTGGTTGATTCACCTTCCCTGGAGGTGTTTAAGGCACAGGTGGACAAGATGCTGAGGGGCATGGGGTTTTTTTTTGATAGGAATGGTTGGACTCGATGATCAGGTGGGTGTCTGCCAATTTGGTTGTTCTATGATTCTGTGATATGCAGTCTCTTCAATCTTGTTTAAAAAGTTCACTGTAACAGAAGAGATTTTCCCTTCATAGAGTATTTTTTGAATGTGGACTGATTAAAAATAAAGTAACTGTTTCTTTTCAATGATAAACAGAATCCAGTTAATCATTCAGCTCAGAGAATCCAAATTTTGCCAGTAATGTAGGTGTGAAGACTATTACCATGCCTAATGTCACCAAAGGGTAACTATATTTTTAAATTCTCCTTGTTTCCATGGAAAATAAGTAGATTAACTGATTAATTTTCAAGATGGACACTTGAGGTGCTTTGCAAATTATGCAGCCTGCAAATCTTCACTTGCTAGAGGAACTACATAATCACAGATCGTACTTTTCAAAACAAAAACTAAATCAAAATAGTTTTTTCAAAGAGGAGATACTGCATAACAGATAAATCAATTGGAACTGTAGTAGGGGGGAATTAAAAAAATTCAAAAACCAAATAACAAACAATAGTGACATAATTAGCTCTACATCATTCCTGTAATTTCAAAGTCAGACATTTACATTTACCGCAGTCACAGCAAAGAAAATCAAAGCACATGAAACAATGAATTCCTACAAACAGCACATCTTCCTCTTTACCTTCCAAGCAAAACTGCTCCTATCATGCCCACAAAGCAAGAAATTTAAATTCAGATGTTTGGTCCCCTTACAGTCCTTAGAACTCCTTTAAATGTACAGTCTGTAATGGATGCAAGCACATGCACAACTACAGACTAAACTAAAAATAGAGATTTCAAACCAACCAGAAACTGCAAGTGCTGAATATGAGCACTGCATTTTAAGTTATGCTTTATAAAATTCAGTTGTAATGAATTTTGTAATGAGTCTGCTCCCTACAGTTTCTAGGTATATAAGTTAAACTGGGATACACAAGTCTCATGAATTTAAATTCACTGATTCAAGAGGCTGAATGAAACTTGTGTTTGCTATGGGTTCAGAGACTAAGAAAATACTGTGTGTATGTTCGCTGTTATCTAAAGAAAGACTGAAAATTAACTGAAGAAATATAAAATGAGGATGTGATGGGAAGAAAGGCATAATATTCAACCAATACAGTCTGATCTCCAATGTCACTTACAAATTTTCCCAAGACATAATTCCACTTGCTATGTGAAGACAAAAAGAACAAACACAGAATCACAGAATCACTAGGTTGTCAAAGACCCACCAGATTGAGTCCAAACATTCCTATCATGACTACCAAAACTTGCATTTTAACTGATTTGGCAAAAGAAATGGACAACCACCATAGTTAGAGAGGAATCAGAACTGAGAGTCCTCAAGTCCTATAGCTGAAAACTGTTTTGCCTATTTGAAGACTGAAAAGCAACAGAAAAAGTAAGAATTAGATAAATTCTAGCATATGCCATTTACTAAAAAGCATATTAAACAAATTGTCCTGACAAAAATATATTCCTGCATACTTATTTAAATTTATAAATCTAAGTGTTTAAAGCAAACTCACGATGGCAGTATTGAAAAGGCTAAACTTTCACCTTAAAGATCCAATGCAAATGACAACAGAATCTCCAACGAGATTAGGAACCACTTAGCAATATAAATATTCACTTCATCAATAATCAGCTCACTCCCTCTACTGAAAGTAGTAGTGTAAGTGGTGCTTAAAAGTAGGAAAGTAATAAAAATGAGATAACAGTTGAAAGCATGTAAAATGAGAAGTCTAAAGAGTGACATTTATTCTTGGATCATTTCAGATGAGATCTCATAGGACATTACCCACACTTACTTTATTTCACTAAAAACACTCAGTAATTTTTTTCAGCTCTGCAAGATAGGTGGACATGAAGCACTTCACTGCATAACGTGCTTTGTGATCTGTCTTTCACTGATAATTTACCATGTGTCTGCCATTTCCCATTCCATACTGACAACATGATTTGGAGAGGCTGTATTTTGTGAAACTTGCTACCAATCATTTTAATAAAACTGCAGTAACTTGAAATTAGAACGTAAGGTGATTCTTCACAATATCTGGAAAATTCAGTATCTGGCACAGGGTACTTTCACACAAAAATCCTTTGAAGAGCTAAATTGCCATAAAAAGGTGAAAAGAAGCTAAGAAACCCAACAAACCACATTCATAATTGTCTTAAGCCAAGTGGATGAAACTCTAAGATCTTATTCCATACTGAAACTGTATGTATACCTAGATTTCACTAAACAGAAGAAACTTGGATACAAAGCAAAATTCTACTTGAAATACAGTAAGGAATCTTCTCATCAAAAGATGCTACGAAGCTGGTGAAGGGGCTGGAGAACAGACCCTATGAGGAGCGGCTGAGAGAGCCGGGGTTGTTTAGCCTGGAGAAGAGGAGGCTGAGGGGAGACCTTATAGCTCTCTACAACTACCTGAAAGGAGGTTGTAGAGAGGAGGGAGCTGACCTCTTCTCCCAAGTGACAGGGGACAGGACAAGAGGGAATTGCCTCAAGTTCTACCAGGGGAGATTTAGGCTGGAGATTAGGAGGAAGTTTTTCACACAGAGGGTCATTGGGCATTGGAATAGGCTGTCCATGGAAGTGGTTGATTCACCTTCCCTGGAGGTGTTTAAGCCACGGGTGGATGAGGTTTTGAGGGCCTTGGTTTAGTGTTTGATAGGAATGGTTGGACTAGAAGATCGGATGGGTCCCTTCCAACCTGGTTGTTCTATGATTCTAAGATTCTACGCTTCTGTGGCAACAAAACCTATCATTACTGGACCACATTAATTTCCTAATGCAATACCAAAATCCTTTTAATCTTCTGTAGCTCTCCATAGTAAGCCAGTCAAGGGTTCAACTCTATCATACTCTAGAATAATGACATCTTTATAGAAAGAAAGAACATTTAAGTCTGTCAATGGTCATTTATTTAAAAAGTTCAAGAAAAATAAATGCATTAACAAACAACAATAAATCAACCATATTTGCAATAAACGAGGCTTTTCAGAGGTATCATGACTAATAAAAAAGTGGGAAAATGACCACTTCTTTGTAAATTGATTACCTGAGTCACATCATAGATGATAATACGTAAAATATGTAAACTACTTAGCACAAAGGTAGAAGATTTTAATGCATTTATCTTGGCTGCCTTAAGGATTGAAAACTAGAGCTAGCAATGCTGACTTTATGATCAAGTTGTCCATGAGCATAAATCTAACCAGAATTAAATTAACACTAAAGTATTTTCCTAGGTGATACTAAGTTGTATCTCTCCAAAGGTCTTAAGAATAAATAAACAAACTAATTTATGCAAAGAATAACTTACCTTTTTTTTAAAGATACTGACCAAGTTTGTGGTTTTTTTTTTCTAATTGCTAAACCAAAAATTATCTAAACGAACTTATTTTAAAATAAACACGTTGACATAAAACATTTTTCATAAAATGTTTACTTGAGAAATTTCTGCATTGTAAGAACACCTCTAACCCCCTGGTGAGGAAAGAATGGAAAATATTCATGAGGGGAAACAGGAAAAAAAAAAAGGACAAAATGCTTCATTATATTTCTGACTATTTTCTACTGGTTTTAAATAAAAAATATAAATGAGAAAGAAAATGTGGTCAGATATTCGATTTGTTCAGTAGTATTAGCTTCATCCAAAACAGGAAGCTTACAGTCACTGAGGAAAGCTACCAAAACATAATTATGTTTTTATGTTTTGCTCAGGTTAGCTCTGGCTCGCTAAAAACAAAGAAAAAAGAATTATCTAGTTTGATGCTGAATTTATATAGGCTACCTCTATACAGCTTCACAGGAATGGCATGTAATTCTTTGCACCTTCTTGGTCTTATTAGAACAATATTTTAAATGAAAATATTTGATCCAGAATTTACCTAACAGAGTGTTCTGCTTAGGCAGACATACCCATCATAAAAAGATCTGAAAAATGAACAAGAAATCATCTGCAGGAAGAATCTGCTGTATTGGCATAGAACATAATAACTAGAAACCACTTAGAGAGCACAGAGGAAAAAAAACCAAACACACACAAATATTTATAACATGCCACATATTTACTGATTTTGATTATGATTCTCATGTCCAGCCAGGTGCCCCAAATATAGCTATTGTTAGATTATTGCAAAAGACACTTAAAAGAACTAAAAACCCTGTAGAAAATTTCCAGTCAGCTGATTAATACATCCATTTAATTTTATAGCCCTTATAAATTAGTTGAAAAGATAAAAATTGCAGAATTTCAGTCTCTACTGCACATCTTTCTATGATTATTTCTAACTTACAACAGTGTTTTAGGTAAGTAAACACAAAAAATATAGTTGTAGAAAAAAAACCACAAAATAAAACCAAAACCACACATTTTTAAATACTCCTAAAACAGGGAGTGGGGAAGCAGGGGAAAAAAAAGAAAAACAGAAACAGTTTGAAAAAGACATTGACAGTTTTTCTTAAACTCCGCTCTAGGTAATACATCACCAATAGGTGTGAGGCCTAAAATTGTTGAAAGTGAATAAAATTTGCCTCACCATCTGTTTTTCTCAAAACCAGAAAATTAGTGATTTAATTGACTTGGCAGACTATATATTACAGTACATATGTTGTACTAGATGAAGTGATTTGTTTCTACAAAGTTGTAGAAAAGGAGCCTTGAAGCTTTCAGGTTACTCTTATTTCTTAGTGGTTGCATTTTAGAGACACTTTTTATTTTGACAAAAACTATGCCTAGGGCTTAAATTCTCCCATGTGCAGCTTTTAGTCTTTTTAAATGCAGTGCTAAAGGAGGAATAAATGCACCATACTGCTATGCCAAATGTTATTTATTACTTATTACACTGTGACCATGCTTTCATGTTACGAAGCCTGCGGCTGGACTGTCAGATTTCAGGCGTCCTTTAAGTTGATATAAAAAGTTAACAGTAGAGATGGTCATGTTAACAGAATACACAATAACTTTCTACTATTCAAGTATAAGACATTTTCCCTGCTTATATATATACCAACACAATGTATATTTCCAGAATTATTTTCCATATAATTTATCTGTTTCTTCCTATACATTTGCATGGTTAGGCATATGAGGACTTGGAGTGTAGGTGAAAAATAGGCAATTTGAAGCAAAAATAATATCGGCGAAGTTGGATTTAATAAATAAGTTGCAACACAGTGATTTTAGAGAGCCATAGTGGTCAATGTTTTTTATCGTTGTATATGCCAGTATTTTATAACTTAAGTATGGTCTACAAATGTCATGCAGACAGTAATCATAACACTTATGCTATAGCTTTTTAATACTTTTAATAGTGAAGTTTATTGTATGATTTATACTGGTACAATGTGTAAAACCTACAGGTATTAGTTTTATATCTGTTTTAAGCAACAAGAAGATAACTCTCCAAAACCAATACATGGTTGTAGGTAATAAATAATAACTTTGTAGCAGCCATTGGGACATACCAACAAGAAAGGGACTGCATTCAGCAGTGTGAACTATGCAGTCCATTTTTGCCACTGACAATCAAGGTCATCACCATTTATTTATGCTGCTATCAAAAAAGTTTAACTGTTTACATAACACACTGGCTTTCAAATAATCAAGCACAATTTGAATGATTACACAGTGTCCAGTCATTTTAGTCAGAACCTCAATAGATGGGATTGTCACAAAATTTAAGCTCAGACAGAGTAAGTAACAGTCATTCCATTACCAAGCAATTACTGTTGTGGCCTAAACCAGCTAAAAGTAGCTCTGGCCAAGACAAACCTAGCAATAGACTGAGGCTTGGCATGGCAAATCATACAATGCCTGTGACCATTTACTGTTACTGGGGTAGAAATCATATTTGCTGGGCTACATAAGAGGCCTAAAAGAAGACTTTTCATAGAAATTAATATTTTCATAGAAATGGGATTCAGAACCCAGGATTCTCTCCAGGCAATTGCTTAGGTGATGCTAATAAATAGACTATTCATATATCAATAAAGTTGTGTAATTTATGAGTGTGTGAATTAGTTACATGATAAAAATATTGATGTTAAGTCCATTATTTTTTTCACTTCGAGGGTATAACAAAAAAAAAAAATCAACATTTTACTTTATGAGTTATGTATAAGGAAAAGGCCAGAGAAGTAACAAAGGTCACTATAATTAGAGAAAGAAATTACTGATTTTATAGACTAGGCTTACGGTAAATGATACATAAAATGGAAGCATTAACAATGAGGACTTTCAAAAGGAATTTTGAACTAGCTGCTTTTAGCTGGTTTGGGCCACAACAGTCATTGTTTTGTAATGGAGTGACCATTATTCACCCTGTCTGAGCTTAAGTTTTGTGACAGTCCCATGTATTGAGGCTCTGATTAACACAGGTAGATACTGTGCAACCATTTAAAAAGCCCTTGGTGTCCATGGGAATGAGGGAGTCTATACTGCAAATTCAAATTCAAAGACAAAAAAACCCAAAAACAAATCCCAAAACAAAACATTGCTGTTTGAAGTGAGATGGGTTGAGAGAGTCGGGGCTGTTCAGCCTGGAGAAGTCTGCAGGGAGACCTTATAGTAACTTTCCAATACCCAAAAGGGCCTACAAGAAAGCTAGGGAGGGACTTTTTACGAAGGTTTGTAGAAATGGGACTAGGGGCAATGGGTCTAAAACGAAGAGGGGCAGATTTAGACTAGACGTAGGGAGGAATTTCTTCATGATTAGAGTGGTGAGATATTGGCAGAGGTTTCCCAGGGAAGTTGTGGATGCCCCATCCCTGAAGGTGTTCAAGGCCAGGTTGGATGAAGCCTTGGGAAGCCTGATCTAGTGGAATATACTTCCTCATTGCAGAGGTGTTGGAACTGGATGTTCTTTAAGGTCCATTCCAACCCAAACGTTCTATAATTCTATGATATGCAAGAAAATCGCCTAAGAAGACGTAAAGGAGATGGAAACCCCACTGTTAACATCATACACTCCAAGCATTGACCTCAAGATGCTGACAAAATGTAGTACATTCCTCCCCACTCCACTGAGCTTGAGGAAGGCAGACATTAATGGTAAACCACAAAGAGATATTTTGAGCATAACTCCAGGGGGAAGAAGTAGATACTAGGGAGGTTATGCACAATCTTATTCATTTTTTTTAACAAGGTTTCCCTGTGTTATTTAGACAACCTGAATGACAGACTTAAAATATCAATTGGACAAAAAAGAAATTCTTAGTTCTTTTTAGACTTTGTTCCTTTTTGCTTTTAACTAGACCAAACAACAGGTTTCACTGAAGTGTGAGTTGCTCTCATGTCACCTCCTTTGTCTATGTCTGGATGGCACAGAACCCACCATCAAAGTTTCTTCAGATCAACTCTCTGGAATGCCTCCTCAAGGTGGAAGAATTTAAAACCTCACATTTTGTATTTAAAGAATATTTTAGGGATCAGGTGGTAAAAATTTCACCTAGTATAAATTTTCAAAGTTCTTACTTTAAATTTTGAACGAGTTTATTTTATATCCCTGACTATGTCCAAGAATCCAATTCAGTTTTAAATAACATCACCAATAGATATTCTAATTTTTGTTTATTATTAAATGCCTACTAAAGTTCACTTTCTAGGGTTTATCCTGTTTGGGTTATGAATTCATTTATTTATTTAATATCCTCTAATTAATGCCATCAGGTTAGTTTCTGCATTTGTTCAGTGATGTACATTAATACTCGGAGAATATTGTCATAGCATCTCTTTAATTATCATTTAATAAAGGTATTGGTTATTGTACATATTAAGTAAAATTCATTTTCTTCTCAAATTGGCCTCCAATCCAAGCATTTCAAGAGAAAATTCTTAAGTGATTAACAAAAGCAATAATTAAAAGTAGTTAGTTTGCAGGCATGTGCTCACACCTCTATATTTTCTTAAGTCATTTAAAATGCAGACTCAATTGATATTATATTCTATGATTTCATTAGAAGGTTTTTTTTCCATCTTTTTTTAATCAATTATAGAACAACCCTGAACTACTAATGTCCCTTCAGTTCCATTTAAAAAGAAAAAAAAGTGTAATTTGCAGAAATGAAAACAACGACCTTAATTGCCTTTCTGTTACATTGAGGTTTCTTGAACAATTTCATATTTCCAAGACACATTAATCTCTAATGCTTTTCTGCAAAGTCCCAGTTATAAATATTTCAAAACATGTTCTCCAGACTCAGCTTAGCTGAGAAGGTAGCTGTGGCCTTCCTTCATTAACTCTGTCCATCACCTCTCAGTAAGCATGTTTATAGCATTTACCATAGAATCAGCAGATTATTGCAACTGTACCCTCATGATACAGTTTTACCTTCATGCAGGTAAAATTCCAGGTACTACCTCTGAAGTTCTCACATTATCTACAGGCTAGACAAAAGAGCACATTGTTCAATCTGCCAAATAAGTGACCTGAGATATTTAGTTGAAAATGTATATACATGTAATTCTTCTAGATTATTCACTTGAAAAATATTTCTCTCTCTCTCTGCACTGCTTTTTTTTTAAATATTGAAAAATGTTCAGGCTTGAGGGAATCAAGACATGATAAAGGAAAAAAATAGTACACTGGTTCATACCAACCATAACAGAACAGATATCTTCCTAGTAGTACCCAATACATCCAGACTAAACCACAGAAAATTGTCTTCAAGAGACACTGGATATAATGTCTTTATTGCCAGTCATATGACAAGCAAATTAGAAGAGATTTAAAATAATTTGTATATTAATTACATAATCAAACAAATAAATGTGCAAATTTCCAGTTCAAAATTCTCATTTTTTCCTACTAAAACGCCCCAAAACTTTTGTTTCCCAGATTATTTTCAGCTGCAGATAATTTGTGAAACAAAGTTACAGATAAAATAAAGAAGGAATTTTTCATAGAGATGATAGGGAGGAGTGCGAGGAGTTATTTACTCTTCCATTAATATATTTCCCCACATTCACAGAATTGTTTAGCTTTGCCGGGACCTTTGGAGATCTAGTCCAATCTCCCTGCTCAAGCAGGAGCACCTACAGCAGGTTGCCCAGGATTATTCTGCAATGTCTCTGGACAACCTGTTCCAGTGTTTGACTACCCTCACAGTATAGAAAAGTGCTTTCTTCTATCCAGATGGAATTTCCTGTGTTTTAATGTGAGGCAATTGCTGCTGTTGAATACTAACAAGAAGAGTATGATTACCTCTTCTTCATTCATTCCTATTAGGAATTGGTACACATTGATAAAATTCCCTATGCTGCTTCTCCCCTCGCTGAACAGCTCCAGTGATCTCATCCTCTTCTCACGCAAAAGTTGCTCCAGCCCTTTAAACGTCTTTGTGACCCTGTGACTTTCTCCAATAAGCCTGCATATTTCTCATACTATGTAGACTAGAGCTGCACACAGTAGTCCAGAGGTGAGTAAAAGCAAGTTACAGAATTCCTTCTTACAGAAGATGTAAAATTTCAAAGACCTTATAATACTCTGCAAGATTTGAATAGGCAGAGAAAGCTTCAATTGTTTTTGTAAATCTAAGTAAATTGAGAGGTATTATTCATGTGGGTATACCTCCATAACTCTTTTAATCTTTAATTATTTTAATGATTTTATTCTTAAATTTATTATTTTAAAAAGTTATAATTCATTGGTTTGTTCTCCAGTTCTCACAAGTAGCCTGCCTATTTAAATGTCATAATTAACATGAAAATACTTTTAAAAATTATTCTGTCAGGTAATGTCAAGTTCTGAATTTGTCATTGTCTTAATCTATTAATGACAGTTTCTGAATCCACAAGCTTGTATTTGAACTTCAGAGATTTGAACAAAAATATTTAATTCTGAATATTCATTATCCTTTTAGAGTGAAGAGGATCAAAGATTTCCACAAAAGCACTGAATTTCACAGTGCTTTTTCTGGAAAATCACCAAGTTCACCTAGTCATATTGGCTTGGAATTTCCTAAGGTTTCTTAGCTGCCCTCTTTCTCAGGTATGCAATTAAATGATCATTTTAATGAGGGGAAGGAACCAAGAATCCAAATGCTCAGTTTTAGCTGCTGAAATTGGCCAGGCCAGGTCTAAATGCGACAGATTACAAAACTTGTCAATGACATACTTTCAGCAGAAACGGAATCAACTGCAGAGAAGGTTGTGCTGTATTCATAAACTGTTAGTTAGTGGGGTTGCACAAAAAGATATGCCTTTTTCTATAAATAAAAAACAGTATTTATATTTGAGAATCTGAACTAATCATGAGACTTACAAGGCTTAAAATGTTTTGTCATGATTTAATGCAGTTTTGCTCTTAACGTCTATCCCTATTGTCATTCTTATTGCAAAATCAAGTTAGATTATACAAGAAACAGAATTGAGGATATTAGAATCCAATTTGATAAATTATTTATATGGTCCCATCTAGTTACTGCACCTCAAAACACACCCAAGCAAAACAAATTTGTGACGAGAAGCACAGAGGAAAGTGAGTACAAAAGCAACAGAAATAATGAGAACAGTGAAAATATTACAGGACTGAAACAGATAAGGCTGAACAGTTCAGAAAGGACAAGTTCAGCTGAGGTTTAATTTCTGATCTTGATGCTCAGAAAGCACAAAAGCCTCACCTCCCTCTACCTCATAAAAGAAGGATTATGTAGTATTTAACAAACAGGAAGAAACACCTGTCTTGTGAAATCCAAAATTACACAATGGAATCGTCTGGAATCTCACTGAGCTCAGTAGTTTAAGGTTTTTAAAAAATTAATCTATAATATGAAGCACAAGAATTAATGCTTCTTGTTAGAATGGATATGAAGATATGATTTATAGATAAGTTACTTTCACAACTTGCTGCAATGAAGCCTGAAGCCTATATCTTTCTTTGCACAGACTTCTGAAATCTGTGTTTCCAGACAGTTAAAGGACAAATATCAGATTAAACTAACTACCTATTTCTGATTATTCAGTGTTCTGCCACCAACAGAAAAGCAAGTGCTGTTGAGCACTCAGTCACAGAAAAACACTTCTGTGCTATCTGTGACAAAAAATCCTCAGTCTGCAAGATAGAAAATAGGATAAAATTCAGATGACAAATTCCAGAGGGCTATCCTAGGCTCCAATAGTACCCCAAGCACTCAAGAGTGTAAGTCACACTGGTTGAAGGAACATGAAAGTTATGCTTCAAGCAAAAAGAAATCTTTTGAAATACTGGATGTCGGAGTGTAAATCCCATATCCTAAAATTAGATCATCGATGCAGAAAATTGAATAAGCAAATCTACTTTGCTTCATATTCACTTTTTACCTATACTCCTATCTAGTCTGGCATCTTACGCTAGCCTCTACCAAACCCGATCATTACACTTTAGTCAAAGTAACCTTCTTCAACTTTATTTTCTAATGCAATTAAGACTAAAGCATTAAGATTAAGATTAAAAGAAAAAGAAAAAAATCCCTCAGATCTGGCCATTGCTTAGAAACTGTGGGTACAATACTGGGATCCAACAGAACTAGACTGCCCTAAGGATAACTTCCTCTGATTCAGAGGACTCAAATCTAACCTAAACAGAAGTTCAGCTTGCCGATACTAGATAGTACAGGATGAGTTTGTACTATGTGTTTACATTACTGCTTTAATTCCTTAAAATATTTTTTCCTTTGAATTTGTATCATGATTATTTGCTTTATTCTTTAATCCTACAAATTCTGTGATAAAAAGTTTTTTTCAAAAAAGTATATAAGGTATATTTTTTATTTAATCTAGTCTTTCATATTTGTCCAATTTTATAAAAGGAAGCCATCACATATGAAAGCTATTGCAGTTAGAGTTCTTACACATAATTTTCCAAGAATTGTAATATACTATCACCAGATTCTCAATCAGTTTTTGTGAAATGAAATAAATCCACAATTCTTCAAATTCTTAGAATCTTACAGAAGTAGGTTTTCCATCTTCAAAGGCTATGCCACAGTTTTATCAGTTTGTCTTGTATTTTGTGCTTTATTTTTCTAAATTATGAATGAAGACTGTTCAGTTCCAATGTTTAAACATGTTAGAGACTTTTTCTTCACTGTTGTTTAGAAAGATACTTCTTTCCTCTTGACCTATGTTTTGAGAATAGAAGTGCTACTCTGACAATTTGGCATCATTTACTGAAATACTGAATGATGAAAAGTACTCATGCAACTTGACGTCAGTAAAAACTATTAATCTGAAGTTTCCTTTCAGAGCAGTGATGTTGGAAGCCTAAAAAGAATTAATTACTTAATAGCTTCATTTGTAATTATATGAGCACCATAGTCTAATCTCATATCTAAAGGAAGGACTATGTTTTTCAAATAATCTCTGAAATTATGACTCAGAAATCATGTACTTAAAATTCTGGATTGCTAAATAGCCTGTGTTTTTGCATTAAAAAAAAATCATACGTTTGAAACATGAAAAGGAAAGCATCTTATGCAACAGTGAGCTAATAGGTAAAACATATGTCTAATAGGGCAGCACAAATATTTCTGCCCTGCCCTGATTCCTGATATTTTTTATTCTACCTTCCTAGGTAGTTTCATTTTATGGGATACTACACAAGAAAATAATAACAAAAAAAAAATTATCTACTTTAAAATATTATCTCCATAGTTTAATTCTCTATTATATATTTAAGTAATCATTATGGGATCTAGCTATTACAAATATAGAATAACTCCACATGTAACACATTATTCTAGAAGACAACAGAGATTTTTATTTTCACAAAAAACTTACTAGTTTCTCTCAAATGAAAGATACGGAAAAGAGAACAAACTGTTAGTTCCTGTAATAAAATAAATTTAAAAGAATTCTTCAGCTGAAAACATACAAATGCAGAGGTAGTTAAAAATTCATTTGTTTATTTCTGTTCTTACAAATGATATGGCATATTCAATTTATTCCAGTCAGAAAGGATGTGACCTTTTGTCTTGCACCTTCAGCAAGTATATCGTTTTGGAGAACATGAGTAAAGGCCACTGGGTAATGACATCGTGCAACTCTCTGTTTCCCCCCATGATATTCCACGTAGGACTCAGAACTATCTATATTCTTGAAAATGCCTGCAAGACACAGATCTAAATGTCAACTAGATTGAAGAACATCTTTATGAATTTTGATGGCAAGAAGCATGCACACCTCCATGACCTCTGCAGATCATTGAGTCTCAGGATGCACAGAAGCAGATATCTAGTCACTGAAACATTTTAGTGGGCATTTATTTTAGCTATTAGCAAGTACTGCTATGGAGAGAGTACATTATCAAATAATTAACTCTGGCATAAGCAAATCTGTAGAGTGAAATAACACAAGGTACAGTATCCATACTGTCTATAAGAAATTCATTGTGTTTTGGTAGTTTTACTTTGGACAAATTACCTCAAAGGAATGGGTTTTTTGCCTTCCAAGATTGCTCTGTGATGAAAAATGAAGAAGGGTACTGAAATGATCAAAAGATACAGTTCAAAGATCACACTGTTGGATCTAATCTAAAATGCTGATGTAGCTGCACCTTTTATGTAAACAAAAATTTTAAATAACTAAACACATAATAGATATAGAAATAGATACAGTATAAGCCCTAGTTAGGTGTCTAGTCCATAATGGAAATGCTGAGATGGAAGAATCATAGCAATATAATTTGATCTACTCTATCAAAGAGAAATACAACCAAGTTGGGTACATATTCTTAATAATTCATTTAGTTACTCAAACTAAAATGTCCACTAACTCTGACTCCTTAAACTCACAATTCTCTTAAGTGATTTCTCTTAAGAAAAAGTCTTTGCAATTCTTTGATTCTAGTTAAGACATGTTATAGCCCTGAGTGTGCTAACTCAATTCTTCGTTGAACTTTCACTCAACTTCCAGGTGATAAATTCCAAAACTTTAATTGAAAAAAAAAAAGCTTTCCCAAAATGCTACATGTTTAGTCATCTCTTTTCAGACCCTGCCATCATTAGCAGAAAGGACTTAAGCACAAAGGAAAAAACAAATCAATAGCGCAGCAAAACCCACCAAGCTCCACACCTACCTCCCCCTCCCCCTCTTCCCGTTTTAAGGGAATATTGCCTGGTTTCTGGCATCTCTAATGAATTCAGTCTCTCAAGGATCAAAGCAAAGGCATCTGATGTAAAAAAATTCCCACACTCTAGACGGGGGGAAAAAAACCAACAAAACCCCACCACCACACAGTGACTATCCATGTAATGCTTGATGCATTCAAACGCTATTTAGTGTGCCAGCATAAAGTACCAGTGTAGGGTAGAAGAGAAATACAGTCTCAATATTTAGGCATGCAATCACAAAGTTGATTATACAGAGATGAGACTGTCAATGTACACCCGTTCTGTCCCCTTCTACCTATTCATATTCAATTTATTCTTGCAGAAGAGTAGCTTCTAAGAATAAATGTAACTCATGAATAAAACAAGACTTAGTGGTACATTGTAAGACACTAGAAAACAATCCTCTGCCTTCTGTATCTAAAATTCTTCAAGTAAAATGAATTTTACAAGAAAAGAATCCTGTAAATAAAATAAATGACTACTTCAGCTGTGCAAATTATTTCAAGTTCAGATCTAAAATCTTGGTTTTGCAGTCAGCTATGGTTCAAATTTTGCTATACTAACAAACCCTTATTCTTCTTTATACTAATGATTTTGTTGGAATGTAGAAATCCTGAATCTTGGGTCTTAATAACTACATCACAATAAGTAAGGTCTTTCTCTCTTAGTCAACTGGATCTGAATATCAAGAACACACAGGATTACTCATGCCCCGCTATACAGCTTAGTATACAAAAACAGCCAAAGGAAAGTTATGGACAGAAAAAAACTACATTGTACAGGTTTACACCCAATATGCCTTCTATCTCTACCTGTCCATCCTCAACAACATAAGCTCAACAAATACACATGGTTCTTCATTTAACTTTTACTTTTTATCTCACTCCTTTTGGTAAATAATCATACTTTTATTAGGTCCTTCTGTTGTATTGAACTTACATATATACACAAATATATATGTGTTATGTTGTTTCTGTTGTTCATTCTATATGAAAACTATGTTCTCCCAGAAGCATCAAATATCAACAGGTGGTTCATGTTATAGACTGTAGAACCCTCATATTTTAAGATCTAAACCCCCCAAATTATTATTTTATTTTTTCTTTGTCTTGCCCCAAAACTCCTAAGTAATTAAAATTCTTTGCTTGCAGTGGTTTTTTTCCTATTTTGTTAGGCATGATTAAGTTTCAAAAGAATGTATGGCGTATTCATTTCATTTACACACTTAGATTTAAATAATTACAGAATTATTTCTTTTTAATATTCCTAAATCTGAAATAACAGAGAATAAATGTAAAACTATGTGCTAAAAATTAGCGTCTGTAAGGACATACCAAATAGAAATCGTAGAGTTTCATGTGACTTAAGACCTTTAAAGAGAAGTTTGGTGTTTTATTTATTTTATAAACTCAGCTTGCATTTTCATTTTTTAAAAACTGATAGACCTGGAAACAGACTGCATCCCCTAGTAGGAAAGAAAAATGTTTTATAGTATTTGCTTGATTTTTGGTATATCATGAAATTTACTTCCAATAATGTATTGTTACCTTTGTAGTTAACCTTGAAACCAATTGACCCCACACTTTCATCCGTTTGAAGGTGCAACCACATCTGATTACTCATGCTCACAATTAAGTCTGGTACAAAACTTCCAGTTAACCTATAGAAAGAAAAAAAAGAAAAAAAAACCATAAAGCCATTAAGTGTTAAATAACAAGTTTTGTTGGGTGTTTTTTAGTATTTTTTTAAGGAATCTAAATATCTTTTAAGTATTTTTTATGCTTTTTGGTTTTTTAATTCATTGTACTCATCTCACACCAAATCAGTTATCTACTGTCTGGTTATCCAATACAGCTCTCAAGATTCCAGTGCAGATTTGGCAATAGTTTATAAACACCAGGAACTACTGCTTGTGTTGTACTGAAATAATTCATATCATTTTGAGCTGCTTTTTTTAGAAAAACATGCAGCTTCCCCCATTCTGAACTGTATGTAGCAGCCCTGTGTGCATGACTCAGATACATGTAGACATATTAATGGCACTACAAAGCCATAATGAGGCACTACAGTTATTCTTTAAATAAGTTATTTCTCTGGTATAAAATTATCCACTTTGGAATACATGCACTATGTAGTTAAAATTAAGATATTTTTCTTAAATACCAATGCTATTATTAAGATCCACGAGTTCCCTGCACTCTGACCTCCCCTCATTACCTCTACCACAACAATGGAAGCACACACCTATACAGATTCAGCTGATGTTCATTCCTTCATTAACAAAACTACCAGATATCACAAAGTTTCAACCTCTTAATGATACAGGATGCTAATTAATTCAAACGTGGTATTTTTTGTGTCTTTTAGTTTTTCTGTATCATTTGCAGAAATTCGCAAGTCAATGCAATCCTATATGTCTGTTCCGTTTGCTGAATGATATAGTGTGGTTTTATTTTATATTGCTCTGTTTTGCACAAATTTGGTAAGAGTTAATCAGCTAAAACAGAATGGTGAAAAGTATCAAAATATTTTCCATAGTTGTAAAATGGATCACAAGCAGAGGACTGTATAGGACTGAATACTGTTAGTTTGGTTTTTTTTAAATACTAACCATGCATTAAAGCTAGTTGAAACTTCAAATGGACTATTTAAAATATATTTTGCAGTTAATTTTAGTTCTCCCCTCTGGTCTTGTTTAGCTTGCTTCTGTATGAAATACTCTGCTGTGGGAGAAATTCATGTCTATTTCCCACATCTGTGTTCACAGATGGAGCTACTAGGAAGACTCTTGCCAGAAATGAACAAATAGATGCCGGATCACAATAATGCACTAACTGCTTATTCCTGCACTAAGGGAAAGCATCTTCAGTGAGTTCAGTCATTACCAAATTAATAGATTAACATGATGTTCCTCAGAAACAACAATGATGTAACAGCTAACAGTTTTGAAAATGTGAATCAACCAACAGGAAATCACTTGTTCTTTTTTAAGCGTTTAGGGAATTCTGTATAATATTTGGGAAGAGTTTGCGTCCACAGAGCAATAAGAACCAGAAAAAACCAAATAGCTTCCTTCACATAACACTAAGATAATAATGAAATGAATCCTTTCTTTCCTCCTGGGGTTTATGCAACTTCCTCTACGCTAGATTCTCTACGTAGATTTCTCTCCTGGAAGCAGATTCTTACATCTTCCCTTTCAAAAGCTGATCAATGAAGACTGTCAAGAGGAGAAATGGATAGATGTGATTATAATTCTACATCTTCCTCTAGGACTTCAGAGCTATCCCTTCCACATACGAGAGACATACTTTATCCCTGACACAGTACACAGAAGACTAGATTACACAATATTCAGAAGACTGCAATACTCTCTTTTCCATCTGCTGAAGATGATCTTTTATAAAATTTTCTAATGTTTTGCCCACCCTTTTCTAACTTCAGAAGAGTAAATGTATTTAAAATATCACATTTAGAAGCTTGAAAATATTAGTTTTTGTTGAGATTTACCTGATTCTAATCAGTATTTTCTCTCAATAAAAACACATTAATGATATTTTGTAATGCATGCAAATTGTGAATGCAAATAACTTACACTTGAAGCACAGTTTTAGGATCACCCACTTCCCCTCCATCACCAATTGTCAGTGTGTCATAGCCAATCTCCAGATCAAATTCTTCAAAATTTATCTGAATAACCTAAGAAAGAGAATAAGTTAATAAATTTTAGAAACAAAAAAGTACCTGAGAGATGAGTCTGTAAGTAAGCTTTTCAGTGATGTAAATAAAAGATATTTCCTAATTAATAATAACATATAACTTTTGCATATTTATCAATAACTTATTATGAAGGAATCCTACAGGTATGCTTCATGAAATATGAATTACAAAAATTTTATTGTATGATCACTTTTCTGACCTTCTCAAAGTACCATCATTTCACTTACTAATGTAGTTGCTATATGTTTAATAAAGTTCTGAGTAACTGCATTGCAGTTTTATTAAGATATACCTAAAGGACAACATAATTAATTGTACTTCATGTAATTATCTTCAAATAACAAATTAATAATTGTATTTCACTGAGTAAAAGCAGTGAAGGAGAAGAATATAATTTACTGTGTGCAGTTCTGGGCCCCTCACCACAAGAAGGATGTTGAGGCTCTAGAGCGAGTCCAGAGGAGAGCAACAAAGCTGGTGAAGGGGTTGGAGAACAGGTCTTATGAAGAACAGTTGAGAGAGCTGGGGTTCTATAGCCTGGAGAAGAGGAGGCTGAGGGAAGACCTCATTACTCTCTACGACTACTTGAAAGAAGGTTGTGGAGAGGAGGGAGCTGGCCTCTTCTCCCAAGTGACAGGGAACAGGACAAGAGGAAATGGCCTCAAGCTCTGCCAGGGAGATTTAGGCTAGGCATTAGGAGGAAGTTTTTCACAGAAAGGGTCATTGAGCACTGGAACAGGCTGCCCAGGGAGGTAGTTGATTCACCTTCCCTGGAGGTGTTTAAGGCATGGGTAGACAAGGTCCTGAGGGACATGGTTTAGTGATTGGTAGGAATGGTTGGACTCGATGATCTGGTGGGTCTCTTCCAACCTGGTGATTCTATGATTCTATGATTCTGTACTCTAAAATCTCATATCTGTCTCAAGAAAGATCGGCTGGATCAAAGTTGGGTCAAAGGTAAAAGTAAATTTCTCATTGCATGAACCAGATTAAAATGCAACTATCAGAAGCATGTATATTTTTAATATCCTGTAATTTAAACTGTAAGTATATTTAGTGTTAAGGGATAAAATTTCAGCTCCAGTTTTAGGAATACAAGGAATTCTTCACTTAGAGCAAAATTCACCCATGTTGGTAAGAGTTAATCAGCTAAAACAGAATGATGGTGTTAGACAAGAAAGAAACCAAACATATTATTTCCATATAGGTATTAATCATGCTATCTCAGTCTGACTATGAATATGAAAATAATAGAAGTTCCTCAAATTTTTATACAGATAAAAGTAACAATACTTGTCCATACAAATGTCTACTCTTTATGTCTGTAATAAATGGTCTTTAATTACTATAACTAAGAACTGAGAGTCTTTGTGTTTAAAGCCATGGGTGCCATTCTGATCTCTGGTTCCCATCAATCAGCACCCCGAACTTGACCTTGGTGAAGCCATGGTGGCTGCCACTAATCACCTCCCCATCCTCCATGTGCTTTAGCACAGCTTCTAGGAGGATCTGTTCCATGATCTGCTCAGATGTAAAGGTCAGGCTAACAGGTTGGTAGTTCCCTTCAAGTAAAGACTTTTCTTTCCATTTTCCCAGAGAAAGACATAAGCACCATTAATACCAATGAGACATGATCCATTGTTTTTATTGGTTCATATAAATAGTGATCATGTTTAAAATGTATTTATGTATTTATTTCATTTATGGCCCATATCACAATCTCATTTAAAACTGAAAAAAGAAAAGTGCAGAGGGATCATAACATATTTGCAAAGAGTCAGGTGTACTTCCAGAGAACAATACTATGAATGAAAATATTTCACCAATGATTCCGCTGAACTACAGGATTCTGGATAAAAGGATGATAGTATCAAAAGCAAGTTCCGGAAGGCAGGCATTAAAGGGAATTTCAAACATGCAGAATTCCAGTTGAGACAGTTTACTACCATAGTTATGATCTATCATTTCACACATAAGTCAACTAATGATATCAGCTATGTAACTGTATGGTTTCAGTATTTAAAATTAAGCAACATAATAATTACTATTCTCTTCTTTTTCAGAAAGATCTGTGCAGTATTCTCTGAGATCTTGTACCTTTATAGTAGTTTTTGTGATGCATCCACTAGGCAGTAGACTGCTATAATTATCCTGATACAGACTAATCATATTTTGAATTTTATTTCACAGGATATCATAAAACATTTCCCTAGACACTGCTGTCAGGAAAAATAAGTCTTTTGATTCTTATTACTCCATGTATGCATATATATATATGAATATTTTTAAAATAAAATATGCTGAGCTCTGCACTCCCTATTCACCAAAATAAATATGCAAGTAGTTAAAAGGAAGGCAATAGTCTCTCAAAATCATGGTCTGCTTCAACTGTTTATAAGGCCAGAAGCAATAAAAAACTTATAATTGCTGAATTAAATTAATTTTTGAACCCAGAAACAAAAAAACCAAAAAAAAAGACAATGATCATTATCCAAGCGATATAGGAAAATGAAAGTCCTACATGAAAATAACTTTATATATTTAAATATATTTAAATAGTACCATATGAGATAGTGTAAAACAACCAGAAATCCACACAAACTTGGCAGGTACAGGATCTTCAGGACAACTGTGCTCTTCGGGGAAGCCAGCTGAAGACCAGATGGAGTTATCCCTGGGTTTTATATCAATGGTTGCCAGTAATCTCAATCCAACAGACAGCAGATGAATTCTGCCTTGCCAAGTCATTGGTAAACATACCATATAATTTCTTTCATGTAGTTCTTTAAAGGGGTTTTTGTTTCATTCTGGTTTGGCTTTCTTAACTTTAATACTAATGCTAAATGCCACTCAATTTTTTGTAGAGGCTAATGCTACAATCAGTTATTTACAAAGGCCATTCACAATTACTTACTTTTGGGCTGCAATAATTGAAAACAGATGTATAGTTCATCCATTTACCAAGAACAAATACTGCTGGAAAGGCTTAAAGGATAGCACAATAAATTAATGGCATGAAAATAAATATATTATTATTACATGTATTATAGTTTTCTGTTTACATAGAAGCATAACCTGTATTGTGTTGGTCTGAGTTCACAAGAAGACTTTCTGAGATTAATTACTTAGAGGAATACAGTTCAAAAAAGTTAACTTGCAAATTAGGTCTTCTATAAAGAATGAAAAAAAAAATTACACAATTTAATTCAAATATTGATACAGCATCTAAAAGAATGCAAATGGATCATAAAGCAAACACACTGGCTTTTGCTTATGTCAGTGTGTTTATCATGTTTCCAAAAATACAAATTATTCAATAACTTTTCTCTTGTGAAACAGAATATTTTGTTCATGTTTGGGGCTTTTCTACCTCTAAGCAATTAATTAGGGCTGAATTTTGCCATATTTTCTCACATGAAATATCTTAACCTTTGCAAAAGCTGTATGTTATATCTTTAAAAATTACTAGTGGTTGCAGATAAGATTATGTTTTTATCGAACTATTAGAAATAACGATAATATTTTTATCTATACAGTGAAGGAAATGCCTGATTAGTTACTGACTTGAACACGGTGTAGGAATGGCATTTGTACTTAGAAAGGAACAAGAGAGGGAAAGAATAGTCTTGGAAATACTGGTCACCTCTATATCCCCAGAACACCTATTACTGATCAGCAAATAAAACTGTTTTTGTGATCATTATCTTGCAAATAAACATGGTACAAATGACCCAAACATAATACTAGCAGCAAAAAGTCTACCTTAGTGAGACATATCCATATGACATTTAAATTCATTAATTTTTACAATTAACTTTAGAAAAAAAACCCTATAGACTGCTAAAGATGTCATATCCACCCTTTGCTCATCAATCAAAAAGAATTCTGTGATTATTTTCCTCACTAGTAGAAGTGAAACTAGGAAAGGAGAAGTAAATATATCCTGCCTATATCTATGTGTCCTCACTTGCCCTCAGGATAGTCAATTGTTTTTGTGCTGAAGATATCTGACTACTTCGCAGTAATTAAATAATGTACATTTATATCTGATAGTACAGGCTAATGAAATGTTGCTGTCAGATTGATAGGCTTTAGCTTCACAAATTTGCATGGAAACTCAGGTTCCTATATCAAAATAATTTTGTTATTATATAGTTGATTATAGAAGAATAGTGTAAGTAGGAAAATTCATTGAATTCCACCATTTATAAGACTGAGTTACAATTTTATTCTAATTATTTATACAGAGATATAACTTTATTTAACATTCATGCTACCAACAGGCAGATAACCCTGGAAACTATTTCCAGGAATATTAAGGACAAGAAAAATTATCAAGAGTAGTCAGCACAGCTTCACCAAGGAGGAGACATTGTTGACCAGCTTTGATAAACCTCTGTGATGAAATGGCTAGACTGGTCAGTGAGTGGGGAGCAGTGGATATTGTCTTCCTTGACTTCATATAGATCTTTGACATTGTCACCCATGAGTTATTCAACAAGCTGTTGTTGTATGTGGTGGGTGATCTGTGAGGTAGATTGAAAACTGGATGAATGTCCGGGCCCAGAGTGTGGTGATCAGAAGCACCAAGTCTAGTTTGGGGCCAGTAACTGGAGCCAGGTTTTGTTCACTAACAAGACATGGCCAGAGGTAATGGGTATAAACTGAAACACAAGAGGCCCCATCTGAACATCAGGAAATATTTTTTTTTTTTTTTTTTTTTTTTTTGCTGTGAGGGTGACTCTCCGGCACAGGTTGCCCAGAGAGGCTGTGGAGCCTCCCTCTTTGGAGATACTATAAAGGCACCTGGACATGGTCCTGGGCAACCATATCTAAGGGGCCCTGCTTAAGCAAGGATGTTGGACAAGAAGTCCCTCTCAAGCACTCTGTGATTCTGTGAAATCTGAATCAACTAAAAATTAGTCATCTATTAAAAAATGATCATTTACTACCTTCATTGCCAGTGCTTTTCTAAAGATAAGCTATTTGGAGAGAATTTAATCTTGTTTAATTTGACAATTCCTCTTAGGATAAATAATTGTTCAGTACATTGGGATTTGTACCTCTAGTGAAACTAATATTCTAAATAAAAAGTGTGCCAACTATGGCAATTAACCTCTGCAGGCTAAAGCCAGATAACACTGATCTACATAGTTTCCCTCTTCCATAAAGATGTGCCTTCATGTCTTCCTTACTGCAACTGTGAAAAAGCTGAGGATGACTGTATTGAGAATAACATGTTAATTATTTCCTATCATATCTGGCTAAACACAACTACCTGCCTGAAAAGCACTTGATATAGTAGCATAAGGAATGCTAAAACCACAGAAAATAAAGGTAGTTTTTAAAGAAAAATGAGAGATGTTGTTATTGGTTACAGCTTATGGGTTATCAAAACACATTGCTATGTTAAAGCGAAATGTATATCCATATCAGAAACTTGTACATAGCTAACCTATGATCACATTTGTTTTCATAGGCTACCAAAATTCTGAATAGAAATAAGGCCAGCTGTAAATGAAAAGGAGAAAACAGTTTTGAGATATCTCTAAACATTAATATTCTACAAAAAGTTGAATATCAGAGAGAAAACGATAACAAATTCAAGTTTACAAAAGCCAATAAAACAGGTTCAGTCTGTGGTTGCTATTTGTGGGAGAGTTGTGTTGTTTTGTTTTTATTCTAAAGACATAGATATTGAATTAGGCATACTATCTTTAAATGGTTTATACATAAGTACTTTATAAATATAAGTACTAATCATATACTCATAGAACTATAGAATCATACGAAACTATGGGATGGAAGGGATCTCTGAAGATCATCTAGTCCAACCCTTCCTGCCATAGGCAGGGATATCTTTCTAAAAGATCAAGTTTTCAAAGGCCTTCTAGACACTTTAATTGATGAGGCATCCACAATTCCTCTGCGCAACTTGTTCCCACTACCTTCATCACAAAAATCTCTTCCTTACATCCAATCTATGTTATATTCTATCCATCTCTATATGTACCATTTTTCAGTATAAACCTGTTACCCTTTATTCTCTCACTATAGGCCCTGGTAAAAGGCCTTTCTGTATCTTTCTTATAACTCCCTTTATAGGGTGAAAGCTCACAACAGGGTACCCTCAGAGACTTCTCATCTCCACAGTGGATGGCCCCAAGTCTCACAGTCTTTCTTCATAGGAGAACTATTTAATTCCTCTGATCTTCCATTTATGTGCCCCTCCTCTGTACTCACTCTATCATGTCCATCAACACATGTGGTCTTCCTCACAAAAACATGTAAATGACTGATGAGGTTTAAGACTAGCTCAAGATATAAATAGATTTAAGACTAAATTTTAAGATCATAGGATTTAAGACTAGTTCTCAATAAAAATGGATTTCCCAGCTTTGAAGCTGTGGCCCATAAAATTATAGTCAGACATCACTTCACTGCTAAAACAATTAAATTTACAACATAGGTCATGTTTTGATCTGTATATGCATGCCAGTTGTACCAAGACTATGAGGCAATATATGAGAACATTTGGAATACTTTTTCTCAGTAACATCATTTTTTAGAGTGGCAATGCACAGTGTCTTCCCGCTGTCTGATCAGACAACTGTTAATATTCCATCCTCCATACTCTGGTTCCTCCTGTCTTGTCTAGTCTAGTCTAGTCTAACCTAATCTAATCTAATGAGGTATATATTGAGGAGTACAATTAAAGATCACTCACAAGAGCAATGACGTGAACTCAGCTGTGGTAGCAGCAAGTATCTATGCTGTATCAATTGCTTCCAGTACAAGCACTGGAAAATTCCTATCAAAGTCTCTGAGTCATATACATGTAATTTTAAAAGTTCCAGCTTAGGTGTGCATATATAGTGCTTAGTAAATGTAACTTATACCAATTTTATGAATTTACAGAAAGCCAAAGAGAACTAAAACTCACATTTGGCCTCTAATTCTAGCTAAAGATTTAGTCAGAGGTAGAGTTAATACCTGAAATTCAAGATACAACTAGAATCTAAAATTACTGATGGCTGGAATAGAAGTACTAACTTCTGTTGCAGTTATTGCAACAGGCATAATCTCCAAGCCTTTCCTTATAGGTAGATCATATTTTAAGAGTGTAAAAGATCTCACCTGTAATCATAGTAATACCAGTGAAATATTTAGTGAGATGAAATCTACAATAATTGAAAAAATGGACCTGTCCTCCTTCCAGAATCAAAGCAGTTTTAAAAGTTGTATAGTAAAGTTATAAGATGGGAGAATAAGTCATTTACCTCTGTGTATTACTTTCTTTCTCTCCACATCTCTTATTATAGTATTTTTCTCCAACACTTAACACAAAGCACATACACATACCTCCTGACTTCACATTCTCTCATTCAAGAACTCATTCTGTTCCCTGAAAGACAAACCTGCCAACTTCCTGTCTTAGAAACAGCTGGATGCCCTTCTATGCTCTTATTTTGCTGAAACAATGTCCCTTTTCTTCACAACTATTTCTAAGACTTTTGTTAAACTGCGGTATATGTGTCACTCACTTCTTTTTAACAGGATCAAAATGTTTGTGGAAGAAAATTTGTAGCTAATACTACAAAGAAATTGAATGTGTTCAGGACAGACCTGAAGTACCTTGACAATTTCTGGTTTCATGCAGATTAAAAATACATTATCTCCTATTGATAAATGCAGCAATGTTTTTTTTTTTTTTATCTGCATGGATAAAAACAAGAATATGGTTGAAATATAAAGTTAAGAGTTAGCTTAGTTATGCTGACATCTTCTAATAATTTCATTGACTGTAATACCTGCAATACATATTCACACTAGGCTTAAGAAAATCCATAGTTGAGACATTTGCTCATAAAAAGAGCTGCAGTGTAGTTTGGCCAACAGGCCTGACAAAACCAGACTTCATTAAATGAGTGCTTGAATTAATGCTAAAGCACTCAGTCTGTTTTAGATTATGCTGCTAACATGAATAAATATGGAGGGCAACACGGTATAGGCCCTACAGGAAGCTTAGGAAATGTTCCACTGGCAGTTTTCTGAGGAGTTTCCCATATATTTTGAATTTTTTCAATATTTTGTCAGAAAGTCAAGTACTACAGCAGTTGGAAAAAGATTTCACAAATTTTCAGTAGGTTTTACCATGATGATAAAATTCAGATTGTAGATTTCCTTACAGATATCTGACATCCCCAAAAGCCCTAGCAAAAGTAGTAATTCTTTTAAAATAAACCTAAACCTAAAACCAAATTCAAAGTATCTCCCAAATCTCAGACATAAATCAATATTTCTTTCATAATTATTTCAAAATTTAATATATAAAAAGTTATGAATGTGGATGTTGGCAAATTTTTGAAACTTATATTCTAAAGTATACATCTATACAGGTAATAGGAATAATTTTATGTCTGAAATACACTGAAGGTAAATTTTAGAATATGATAGAGGCAAACAAAAAATAAATGTAATTAAGTAATTTTTTAAATTAAAATTTTAAATAAAATTAACAGAAGCAAGATCTAGTTTTCTGATCCATCTAAATTTAACAATGAGCTTAAATACTTAATTTCTTCTTAAAATTCTGGAAAAGAGATTTATTTTTTTGAAAATATCAACACTTTTTCTTATTTTTCTCCTTCTTGGTGCATGGTTGTGAATGATACGTAATGTGAATATGGCTCAGATCTGTCAGAAAAGTTATCATTCTAGCACTGACGTTTTCCACAGAGTTTCTCTCACCGTGGATTGGAAAAAAAAAATCAGCAAGTATAATTCCTAAGATTTGAACTCTGGTTAACTTTACCCCTAATTTAGATTTCACTGATATTTTAGCCTGTTGTTAAATTTAAGCTGATTATTTTGCAGCCCATACTTTTGAAGGGCAAAATCAAGAGTCTCAGTTGCAATTTTCTTAACCTGCGCATTCTTTGAGCAAAAAGAAAAATGAACTAGGTTTTAATGTAGCCCATCAAATGGCATTTCTTATTATTAAGAGTCAATGAATCACAGGATTTATGCCTACCTGATGATAAGCAACCCAGCATTAATTGGCTTTCTCTTGATCTAAACTAGTTTTAACATGTCTGCTATGACAATTATCTAGCAATTACTGCCTAACAGGTCTCATTCACCTCTGTGAATGCTATATATGTGGGAAAAAAATCTAACAAACCTGGGTGTTCACTGTCTCACAAACAACAACCAATTGTCTTAAGTGAAGATGAGCCATTCAAACTTTACCTTTTAACAAATGTAAAGAAAGCAAGTGAAGGCAAACACACACAAACACACACACACACACACACAAAATGTTTGTTGGTACAGTGCTGGAAAAAGTCTTCTTACTTCATTAGCAATACGACCAATTTATTTTGTTAAGTTAAGCAGAGGAATACAGCAAAATAACATGCTGTACACAATACAGAAAATGTCAGTTTATTTAGGTGCTAGCTAAGAATGAAACACTTGATTTCAGCATTCTCTTATTAGCCAAATATCTAGAGCATTTGAAGCACCATAATATAAGAACACTTATAATGAAGAATTGCCATATGATTTCACTTCACTTGTCAAAAAAGTAATTTGCAAATTCATAGTTTACTAATCTACATATGTTTTTCATTTTATTTACTGATTTTTTTTCTATGATAGGCATAATAGCAGATAGCTTTCTTTCCTGTCTGGAATATTTTTCATGTGAAACATTCATTCTATGTTTTAAAATTAACAAAAAAAAATCAGAAAATGGCTAAGGAGCAGCTGCAGAATTTGTGTCACTACAAGCAACAGAAGATTTTTAAGCTATGGAAGCAGTAAAACAAACAAAATGAGGTTGTGTCATTCAGACAGCACAATACAGAAAGTCTTGCAATATTTATAACAACAGGAAAATGCTTTCATGATGATAATTGTTTAAGCTCAAGAAATTAAATTAAATGCTTAAGAACATCAAATTTTGATGGTTACCAGCTTTAGGAAAAAAAATTAAATCAATCCACCCAGTGTTTATTCTGGTAAGGTGAGATATCATAGGTATTTACTGCAGGGAAATTTAAATACAACAGATTTTCTTTTAAAAACTTAGTAGATAAAGTTATTATGGTTTGTATTGGAGTAGCTTTCACAGAAAACACTCTTCTCCATTTTCTTTCATGTTGGTATTGACTGAATCAGTCTCCCAGCATGAATAAAAAATAAAAGGAAAAATCTGTTCCTTAAACATATATGTATATAGACACACGCATTAGAATCTCTGTTTTGGTTATATCCATCAGAAATCATTAGCTTCCTTTACATGTGGTTTTCCTACAAATCTCTAAATAGAATAAGTCTGCTCTTGGCTTTTCTTTTCTTTTGTACCTCAGATGTTGCAAATAGTTATCTCCCTTTAAGAAAAGCTATTAGTCTATGGATAAGTCAACTCTCTGTTACTAGTTCCACGAAGAAAAGATAATAATAAGACCTGAGAAAAAGACTGATCTGGAGAAGGATGCAAGTAACTGTAGACCTCAGCCTGCAACCTGCCTTCTGTGCATACAGTTCATATCTGAGACTGAATAAGTTAAACGTAATGACACAAACATTTATAAACAATATTTCCAGCCATTTATTGGTAAGAAATACTTCTCAAACATCTGATATGATATAGAAACAGTAAAAGGAAAACAAGTTGTAAATGTTTAAGAAAAAAGCAGTAGAAAATTGCACAGTTTCTGGGGAGTGGAATAGAATTAAGCCATGAAAATACAAAGACGTTTTAATATATTCAAACTGTAAACATAACAGTACATAATCATATTACTTAATGTCAGACTAAACTAGCAGCAATTCATAATACTTTTCAAAAACTAACTGATGAGTTTGTACTATATCCCACAAGATATTCAAATATTTCCCTTACTAGATGTGAGAGCTGTAATGAAGTGGAATTCAAACTGAGAAATTCTTATAGTCATTTCTATGCAGTTATTCACAGTAGTATTTCCTGTGGACCTGAGGAGTTATTAGTGAGAAACACAGTTCAGGCAAAGTAAACAACTTCAAATTCCGTTGCACCTTTAAAGTACCACGGAGAAGCACAATTTTTTTGAATGTTCTTTCAGGCAGATCCTTGGACCCATAGTTTTGCAATTCTTGATCAATAAAGATTTAGTTGATTCCAGAGTAGCTATAGATAAAAGAGTGGCAAAAATTACATGCTTGATATATATATACAAAATCTGTGGAAACCATGTTAAGACAATCTAGAATTAGGAAAACCATCCATGAATTTCCTTCATCATACAGTGTTCGAGAAGCCTCATGCATGCAGATATCAATGGTCACAGGGAGTTTCAGCCACCTTACTATCTCTTAGAAGGTAACAAAGCAGAGCACAAGCCACAGAGAAGGTTTAGAGAGTGTATTGATGACAACTTTCTAACAGAGGTAATCGAAAGTAGACAAAGGGACATGTTCTGCTGGATCTCATGCCTACAAACAAGGACTAGTTGGTTGGGATTGTAAAGGCTGAAACAGCCTGGGTTGCAGTGACCGTGGGTTACTGGAGGTCAGGATCCTGAAAGGAAAGAGGCAAGGCAAAAGGCAGGAACACAACCCTGATGTGGGAACAGACTTTGTTCATCATTCTGTTCTGAAGCATCTTACACAGATGGTTCTGGAGAGAACAGTCCACAGACCTGGTTGATTTTCAAAGACTGCTTCCTCCAAGCTCAATAATGGTTCATCCCAGCCAAGAGCTCCCAACTAAACTCAAATGTAAAATGGAAGTGTAAGAGAGATGGAATCAAGGTCAGGAGATCCAGGAGTATCAAGACACTCCTCTGAGCCTAGAGAGATATTTCTAGGAATTCCAAAGCCTATCTGGGGTTAAGTCGGGCAAGGGACATGAGTGGAACAAGAAGCAAAGCAGGCAGATGATTGTTTGGGTCAATATATCTTTCCTTGATACTGTACTGATGTCAAACACTTCTGAAACCAATTAAGGCATTAATTAATTAAGACATTGCGGCAATATTGATTTTCATCAGAATTAAAAGTTCACTTCAGGGTCTTTCATCTATTCCTTTCTCCCTTAGAAGACTCTCAAATTCTGAGATGTTTCATTGCAAATAATACAACAGGAGAAGCTCTGAAATACCAGATCAGTAAGTCTGCATGGTTCTCATGGCTGTGGTATAAAATAGTGTAAATATTACCATGCTGTAATGAACAACATGATATTATTTGCTGTCATTATAAACAATTCTTAATGGCTAAATATCATCATCCCTCACTGATGTTTTTTACTTCAAGGCAAACAACAAAAGGCATACAAAGGGAGCACTACTGTGTTCAGAACATGTTAGGCAATGTTAGCATGAATCAAAACTGAACATATTAAAACACTGATTATGTAAGCAAAAAACTTTCTACATGTAGATTCCTCAATATATGCTAGAAAGAAGTTTATCTAACCTGTAAAACCATCTCATTTTATTTTAACTAAAAACAAATTTAAGTTTTTCTAATCATATTTTGTATTTATAGTGAAACAATATAAGCACATCTGAATATTGTTTCAAAACACACTGTAAACCTTTTATCTACCCACTATTTTAGATGCATTGTAATTATCTGGGACTCTGCATTTCATTACAAAATCAAAGAGCTAAAAGTATGTCCAAGCAATAATACGCAAAGAACAATATTTTCTGGATAATGCTGAAGCTATTATAAACATATCTATAACAGAAAGGGTAACTCCTTGCACTTCAAACTATCCATGATGGATCTAAGATTTCCCAGATTCTAGTAATTTCAGCAGTATATTACAGGAGTGCAGAAACAGTCTCTAGCACACATGCTTTGAAATAAAATATCTTACTTAATCTAACATTGCTCAATTGCATTCTTATTACTGAGATAATGCTCTGATGTACCATCCGCTAAGAGGTTTTCTTGATAATGGCCTTATTTAAAAGTCATATTTAATTTTAAATAATCTTTTCTTAACTATTATTTTCACTCTTTTAAAACTCCTCAACACCTTTACGGTATTTAAATACAGACTCAAATAATCACAGTGTCTTTTAAGTTCGAAAACACCTTTACGACCATCATTTCAACTATAAACCTAGCAACGTCATCTTCACCACTAAACCACATCCCTAATATGTGACATGACAGATAAATTTGTAAGTCCACAAGCATCTTTGGAGATATTCAGAGGCCATCTAAGTAACTGCCTCTAAGTGGCCTTTCTTCAACTAGGTGACGTCCAGAGGTCCTGTTGTTCTGTAAATGTTCAGTAATTCTGTGAACCACATTGACAGAGACAAAGCAGTTGTTCGTTTCTTAATCTTTTGCACTCAGTTGTAAATTCAAAGTTCCAGAAGCAGAAACTGGACATTTCTAAGGACTATAGTACTGAGGAATAATTTTTTTAATATTCCAGTGAATACTGCATCACCGTGTTGAATTGGCAGGGAGAGAAGAGGAAGGCAGCATTAAGACAGTTATACCTTCACAGGACTGTAATCCTTAGCCCTCTTCAAGTCATTGACAGCCTGAACTTGCAATCACCTCTTATTTGCAAATAGATGTGTATCATTTTGGGAGTTTTGCTTATACCATTGGTAGAATGTTGAAGGAAATTATTTTATGCAAAATACAAAAAAAAAGGTCTCTGATACTGTATAACAGCCTAGTGGTGGTTTTCAAACCATTTACAGCACATTTTCAAAGTATAAGAGCTGCGTTTAATTTCCTCAAACAATACAATATTAAATTCTACTTCCTGCCATATTTGACAGAATATTCACTCAGAAATGTTATAGGTACATAGATTTCAGTTTGCTCATTAAAGTTTTTAGTTAACAGAAATAAGAATATGAAGCTTCTTTGGGCCAGAGAAATGGATCTTAATTATGTTTAGTTTTAAACTTCTTGCCCATCTGTGGAACAGAGATTGTGTCATCTTTCAAGTAATATTGACACATCTTTTATGATCTATAAATTGGACTAGCAGTCCTTGGAACAAAGATAAAACAAACAAATATCCCCTCTACTCCCACAACACATCTACCATTTTGATTATGAATATTCTGATCACCGATTAAATATCCTAAAGAATTTTCTGTGAGTCCTCTCTCTTCCTGATTAGTAAACTTGGGTGTAAAGGAATAGGTCCTCTAAGGCTCTCTGATCGTTTAATGGCCAAACATGATACAAACAGCCTTATGCACAAAACAGCTCTACTGAATATAGAATGATATTACTGGGCCCATGACATTGCTTCATACTGTTAGGTAGCTGTATCTGGGAATTCATTTAAAGAATCACATAAAACCATGATAGCATCTACCTGACATACAAAAAGCAAAGCATTCTCCAGGGAAAAAAACATTTTTTAATATCTGTCCATACTCATCTAACATCAGTCACTTCTTAAAAACATCGGCAAAAAACAAAGTACTCCAGCTGAACTGTAATGGATCCTATTAGTGAAAAATGTCATGGTCTATTTGTGCTTTTTTTATTTTCTTTTTTTATTAAAGCCAGAATCTTAAACTTACCTTATTAGTATTGATAGCTGTGATGACCCATACACATTGAGCATTGCTGTCATATTGGAATGGAAAATTGGGTGATGTGAAAGTGCCTCCAGGTCCTTGAAGATTGGATCCGCAAGTCTTTACTGAAAAAAAAAGAAAGCTCATCTGTTAATTCACATTAAAAATACATGTAGCAGATTCATAAACCAAGTTCTAACTTATATTAATCAACATGCGAAGGATTAAAAAACCATTGAACAAAAATAGGAACACTCTGTACTTGATAATATTCATGTTTACTCACTTGGAAAATGCAAAATAAATTTCTTTTTTGTTCAAGAATATAATCTTAAAAAAATTCATTAGGAGTAAAAAGTGTAAGTATAGTTAGAGAAAACGCCTTATGTACTTTTAAAAGAACACTTCAAAAAGTAACTTATGACATTACCTTCACTAATGTCTTGAAAGACAAACTTTATATAGTAGAACACAAAAATCAGTTTTATCACTGTGCATTTTTTGTGTACATGTAGTGACATATGACTTGTCAGCATTTTTTCTCCTCTAACCACTGTCCAGCCCATTGTACGAACGACCGAAGCACTGAAAACTTTAAAGGAATCTTGTAAAAGTTAGACTTACACAAAATAGTATTATCTGGTTTTAAGGATTACAAAGGCCATTGGCATACAAATCAAGGTTTGTATGGTTTTTTACAGTAGCATATCTTAAATAAAAATAAACTGATATTCTTATTTACTGTAGGTTACATCTCACATCACAAATAAAACAAAGGCCATAAACCATGTCCTTTCTGCTCATTAATGACCGCTAATTCACAGTCTGTTGAAGTTAATAAACATTTTATTTTTAGTCCCTTGATATTCAGATCTTTGCTGAATGTATCATTGTTTAATTTTTGCTTTATGAAGCAGTAGAACTGACAAGCAGCTTCAGCTAAATATGAGCTTATTCTACTTTGCCACTGATTATTATGACACCACAAATAAACTGCAGAAGCTCTGTATTTTGACAGATCATCTTGCTTAATTAAATAAATGCATTCACATTAGGATAGGTGAAATTATCATACAATTACATAGCACTTTATTAAAGTGGTTTTATTTGATCAAAAATGATGACAGGAATGTTCAGTTGCTGCTGGATGAAGCTGCAACTTCCCTCCCATTAGACTGTAGGTAAGAATGTCACTATTCCCACCCAATCTGCACCACTTTTACCCCTCAGAGAAGCATACTCCAGCGAAGTGTCTGTTCAAAACCACATCAGAAGACTGAGATAAAGGAGGAGTGAGATTTGAAAGTGGTGCCTCATTTACAATCAGCAGCTGAAGCCACGGAGGTCATGAGTGAGTAATGCTGAGCACAGTGTTTCATCTATGTTTTTAATAAGAAACTCATTTTCTAATAAGAAACTCCTGCAGCTCATGTCTGTGTATGGCAAGAAAGTCAAGAGGGGTAAACCAGTGAGTGTTCTAGACAAAATGTCCTACTCTATCTGAACATGAGAGTCAACCTTTTGAGGAAGAGCTGAAACATAAAGCAAATCCTCTCTGCACGTACGCAATGGTAGAGTTATGAGTTGTGTTTGCTGCCTTTTCTCAGGGTATTTACATACAGCAAGTCTGAAAGTAAAACCTGTACCATTCTGTAGTGAAATGGTCCTGATGAAAGCTAAGTCTTTGACTCCTAATTTCTATTATTCATACTTATTTGAAATAAACATAACAAATTTCTGTTTTCAGTACCATAGTCTGAAATACTGAAGAAAAAAAATCACAAATTAAACTAATCTGATTAAGGAGGAAGCAAACAGTGATTAAACTATGAATCTTCATTCTTTTGAAAATACATACATAAGAAGCTGTAAAGATGAAGCTATTAGCTATACTTACATTTTAGGAAGTCTAATACAGTAACAAAAACTAGTGAAATGTTATGGGTTAATATTGAATTTCTATGCAGTTAAAGAGAGTAAATTGTATGCCTTTCAAATTTTAAAGGTTATATATGATTAATTTCACAGCATTTGTCAAATGACTGATGAACAAAACACTTTGTTGTTGAAAATCAGAGCACTTCCTTTTCATCAATAACTGTAGGAAAGCAGTATATAACAATATAATGTTTTAACATTCTAATAGTTTTTGTTCAAGTCCATAATTCACAATTTACCAATAAAACACAATCAAAACTAGTTCTTATATGATTTCTTTATCTATAATTTATATTTGCCTCTGAACCTCAATGCTGTATTATCTCCTTGATACCTTCATTTTTGCTTTTATCCCATTACCTATGGTCTTACATCAGTAAGTATCACAACTTTCTTGTGTCTCTCTGATTATTTGTGAATGACATGATGATTTGTTCTCAATGGCTTCAACCTTTTAAGTGCTACAGAGTAGATACAATATAGTGTACAGTTGTAAAACTAAGATGAAGCTTTCTTAGTTTCTACTGATTATTAGAAAAGAATATCTCAGAGATATGACAAGTGGTTTACATACTTTTTTGCTTTACTTAATGAAAATTATAAATAAATAATTTCCATATCTTTTGTGTTAAGACTTTATTTTAATTCAGGTAGTTGCTCACAAGACAATTAATCTAAGTGTATACTACTTCTCATGGCTCTGTGCTGACTCTTGCAACACTCAAAGAGTAAGCAAAATATATGAAAAAATCCAACTCGCCATGGGGTTTTAGTAGTACTGCCTCAGAGAACTGAATTACACAGCTCTTCCCATGGGTCAGTTTATTTGACATGGGAAGAACTTATAGGTAAGCTGGAAGTTGCAAAATTAAAAAAAAAAATAACCATACATTAACATCACATAACACCTTTTCAAGGACTTCTTGAATTTTATTTTAAGGATGTGAGAACACTGTCATATAGTCTTGGTAGTGGTTCATTGCCATCTGCGTAGATGACTGGTTACATGACTACAAAACACAATGAAGAACAGAGGTTCCACAGGCATTCAGATCACTCAGATTCATTCACCATGAACAGATTCTTCTGATATAAGAAGCCTCTTTGAATACAGACATAACTTATGCCCTAATCTGTCAAAATTCATTGTTTAATATTTCAAGTCAAGATTATTGAAATACAAGGTAGCTTCAAATCTTTAGTTGAAATCTGAGCTGCTGTGTTTTGAAGAAATTGAAATATTAAAGCTGTGATTATTAAGAAATTAATCATTATTATCATTAAGAAACCGATCAGTTCCTTTCTAGCTTACCCTTGTGTCTTCAGAGGTTTCTGTTCTGGCTTTGATTCATTATTATTCAGAAGGAATTTGCTTTCTTTTTTGGAACTGTTCTAAAGGCATGAGTTAGATTGTTATTCCTATGCAGATAATTCATGTGCTTGAAGATAAGTTCTGATTGTGCTTCGGAATATTTTATACAGTATTTGGCAATGCATAAACATAGAAATTCAGATGTATAATATCTACAAAAACAAATGTTTAATTTATACTTGCAACTTATGCTCACAGACACATATTGAACCCACCTAATTACCTGACTTACTCAATGACAATAGTAACAGTTCAGTAAAATACAAACTTGGGACCAATAAAATTTGACTCTGAATATTTTTTATAAAACAGGGATTTTACTACACCTCTTCGGAAGCAAACTACAACATACCAATATGTATGATCTACCATTTAGTGTTAAAACTTTGTCATAGAATGTGATCAGGTTAGTTTGGTTAGTTTAGGTTAGAAAACCCTATCATCTCATATTCACTTAGTCCTAGTTGTCCTCCTACTGCCACATCACCCACAAGGCCTTTTCTGTTCACAAACAGCAGGTCCAGGAGGGCACCTTCACTTGTTGGTTCTTTCACCAGCTGTGCAAGGAAGTTGTCTTTCACATTCCAGGAACCTCCTATATCACTTCCTTTCTGCTCTATTGTACTTCCAGCAGATATCAGGAAGACTGAAGTCTCCCAAAAGAACAAAAGGCATTGATCTAGAGATTAACTCCAGCTGTTTATAGAAGGGCTTGTCAGCTGCTTCTCCTTGGCTGGGTGGCCTGTAACAGACTCTCATCACAAAATCTCCCTTCTTATGGGCATCTCTGTTTTTAACCCACAGGCACTCAATCTCTTCATCACCACAATCCATCTTAACAGTGTCCAAGTCCTCCCTTACAAAGAGGGTTAGACTGTATTTGGCTATTCATTCCACTCAGCAGAGACTATTGAATAGCAAAAGATGAATGTTGACATCATGTAATAATACAAAGTACAGCCAGAGCCTATGATTCATGATGATATTTTGAGATTTCCTATAATGTGATAACATTAACTATCTAGCTCTGTGTTAATATCTAGTTCTTGCATGGCTTTTTCAGATTTTTTCAGCTTTTGTGAAAAATGATAACAACTCAGTTCCCATTCCCCTCATTGGCCAGCTATGCCAAGGTGAGTTGGGCAAATAAATCAGGCCTCCTAGACAAAAAGTACTGGAACAGTCCTTAGTAAAACCCTTGTTCGAGTCTGCCTGCAGAAGTCATTAAACGTGATTGACATGTTTTTAAAGTTTTACAACCACATATGTGTAGAAGATACCTCCTCATTGACTCATGGGTTTACATTGACACCTGTATCTTACAGACAAAACTGTTTAAGCTAGATTTTATACATTCCCATTTAGAGTATGTTCCTTAAGTGATAGTACAATACCAGAATGATTCAGCAGTTGAATTCAAGACACCATTTTTATGTTTCACCTACCTGGGTTATTACTTAAATCTATTACCTAATTTTAGACTGAGATATGTCATTTAAGTAAATATGCAGGAAGCAGCAAATAGAAATTTTTTAAAAACAGACATTTCCAGTCTTGTTTAAGTTAGACTGTCACAATATAAAAAATATAAACTAACAATAATGTGTTTTTAGTGACTATTGCTTTAAAGTAAATTCAAAATATAGAGGTTTGGGTAGACTTCTCAACATTTCTCTGTAAGTAGATATTGCATCTATGCACAATTACTTACTCAGTCCAAATGAAAACAGGATTATTTTTCATGTTTCACCCTATTAGTTAAGATACCAAATGATATTTAGTTTACTTGAATGTAAGCTTTTCTTCAAAGTTCTTTAGCAGTATAATGTAGTGGATTTCTTTAACTTCAGAAATCTACAATGCATAACAGGAATATACAAGGACAACAGACATGTCCACATTTAAAATCCTGCAAATAACAATTTTTTGTGAGTTACTTTTATTTAAAAGTATCTTCTTATGTTTGAATAGTTCAGTTTCTCTGCAAATATAAGCAATAGTAGATTTAGCTTGCTAACAATGTTTCAATTGTGTTAGTTTTGCATTCATAACACATTCTAAGCACAGTATGCACTACAGTTTCGATTATCGACATGACTAAACAAACATCATAAATAATTAGGAAGTACAGGTTTTTATAATTTAAAATTTAAACATACACTTTACTCTTCACTCTTTGTTTAGGAAAAATTCAAGCCTTCTATATTTCTGTACTGCAGTACAGCTAATTTAATTTTGGTTTTGTTTCTCAAAGATGATGTAAGAATGCATGTATTAAAGTTTATTTCATTTGATCTATACCTACGACTTCAATGTAAAACCAGAAAAAATAATAAAGAAAAAAAGTAAAAAAAAAAAAAAAAAGAAAAAGTGCTTAAAGGAGGACAATATTTTACTTGTGAAAGGCCAAAATTATCAAAATAAATTGTCATGGTAAATAATCTATAGGTATAATAAGCTATAGGTACAATTTACCTTGAATTTATGAAGATGACTGACAGTGTCCTTCAGCATCTTCACAAACTGATAAAGCATGTTTGCAATAGGTAGACCACAAGATTTTTTGAAAAGCAGCTATACTGCAGTTATCAAAGGATGGTGGTTAAAGACCCAAAGTTGAAGTGGCAGACAGATATAAGTAGAGTTCCTCATGGCTGAGTAATGGGTCTAATATTATTCCATATCTTTAAAACTGATTTGAAGGATGGAATTGAAGGTATATTCACCAAGTTTACAGAGAGAGGAGATGTAGTTGCATTGGGAGAAAGAACCACTACAGAAACAGACCTCAATGAGCTGTAAGACTGAGTCAACAAGAACTACCTGAATTTTAGCAAGGATTAATATAAGGTCCTGTATATGAGATAAAATAAGCCCCATAGGCAGTGCATATGAGGGTTGACTGGGAAGCAGCTCTGCTGAAAGACCCCTTGGGGCCTTGGGGAATGGTAAGCTGAACAAAACCCAGCAACATGCCTTGCTAGAAAAGCAGACAACATGTCCTAGGCTGTAAAAGTAAGAACAGAGGTAGTAGATGGTAGGATGGGACTATTCAGCCCTACTAGTTATCTGTTAGACTGCATATAGAATAATGTCCATTCGTGGTTCCTCATGGTTGATAGACACATTGGAAAATTGGAAAAGGTCCAGTGGAAGACCATAAAGAAGACGGGAAAACTTTACAGGTGAAGAAAGATTGAAGGAAATGGGTTAGTTCAACCCAGAGATCAGAATTGTCAAGGTGGAAATTAACCCCAGTCTTTTGTTATCAAAAAGGTAGTTATAGAAAACATAGAGCTACTCTTCACAGAGATGTGTGGAAACAGAATAAAAGGTGACACATACAAGTTTCTTCAGCAGATATTCTATCTGAATCTAAGAAAACAAAAATCTCCATCATAGGAACTATTATTAAGAGGTCCAGATATATATCTGCATTTCAGAGGGAAGTAATGAAAAGGTAGATTTTTCAAAAACGTTGTATGGGTAAGTAAAGATATTTATAAAGGGAAGATATAAAGCTCATAATGTATATTCTGCTTCCATATTCATGTTAATCAAACTGATGTTTACAGTCTATCTGTGCAAGTTATGGAGTCCGTGAATTCATGGTTGTCTTAAAAATTGCTTAAGTCAGTGAAATGAATCGACCAGAATAGTAAGACAAATTAAAAAAAAAAGTATTCTAGATTTGTCAGAACACAATACACAATACATACTACCTTTGTTTCTTTTTTTCCTAATAGTTCAAGTTACTTTTTGGCCTGCCTATTAATTGGATGATCACAATTTAAACCATTAATCCCACCTATTCTTCATTTTTTCACAGATACAAAGAATTGCTTCAAACCTACTTTTTCTTTCTACAGATTAGATAAATTTTTTTGAAAATATCACCTTGCAGAAGTTGTTACTGAATTGTCAGCAGACTTATAAAAGACAGTATACATAAATGTTTCACAGTCTGAGAAACAAGCAAGCAGAAAGCAGGAGTGGCCAGCACGAAACTAAAAAGACTAATCGACCAACTGTGAATAGACAAATCTGTTTTGTTTCCCGAAACAGGAATGACAGGAAGAGATCTATCAACTGTCAAATAGTTTCCCAAAGTAGATAATTGTCTCTGTTTAAGCAAGTTGGCTTTGTAATAATGTCATTGCCCTGCAGGGCAATACTGCATCTAATAGATTTGGAAACTCCTGTTTAGAACTCTGCACAAGTACAGTATATTGAAGTAACTAATTGTTGATATTCACATGCCATTTTTGAATAATTTGTCACTACTGTGGGAGTTTTGGTGCATACACAATATAATTTATAGAAGTGAATGAAACAATTGCAAGACATACTGTTCAAATAGCAAAGAATACATATTAAAAAGCAACATTTTAAATGGCATTTTAAAGAATAACAGGCGAAATATCTAATATAGCACCTGTGCCCTCATTATCTACAAAGTTACATCAGTTCACTAGAAAATATTAATTTCTTGCAAAAAATAACATTTATGCACTATAGCCTAATTTGTTTGCCCAAATTGTTTATGCACAAAATACACAAGTTCAACAAGCAGATGTACACGTATTTTAGTAGATACTTTCTTCGTATTACTGCATGACATTTATATTACTTATGCAAAATTTTTTCAAAATTTCTGGTGTATTTTATGGTCATGAAATTTAGAGAAGACATAATTATTAGTCTAGAAGGAGTGTTTCTATTCCAGCTTTAGTATACCTAAGAGTCAAACTGAAACATCTTGTTAATCAAAAGAAGCAAAATTATAGCACAACAAGGGTACTTGAATCAGTAATTTTAATGCACTCCAAAGCATTTCATATCTGACAAACTACAAAATCTATAACATCTGTTCAGGTTTTAACCATATGGAAATGTATCGATTCCTATTAAATTGTCTTACTATTTGCCCTGTGCTTTTGAAGGTGGAATTAGCTAGTTCTAGAAGTGAAACACTGTCCCTTTGGTTGTGAATTACTTGTTCTACCAAGGAATAATGGTGGATTTGGGTATTTAGTTAATACACATTCTGCGGTTTCACATTTAGATGGACTGAAGAACGTGGTTACCTCTTTATACTTAAATATTTTGATGTCTCCTGCTATTAAGAATTCAAAATTTATACAACTGTGAAAATCAATATATTTAACAAATATTTATGATTAAGGCCTTGGTCCTCAAAAGCTACTAAGCTGCCTTTCTAAACTAACAAATAGCTATGTATACATCTTAGTCTTATCACAGTACTGCTGATTGATAACACTTTGTTGTATGTAAGGGAATATACCATTTTTTTTAAAAAAAAAAGCAGTGTGCAACTGTGTTTTGGTATTGATAAATGAAATGCTAATTGCAGTATATGTTCCTTTTAAAGAGACATTTCAGTGACTGATTACTGAATTGTATTATCAAATACTTCATACACAAGGACAGAAAAATTTGCAATATAGTTACCATTTATGTTACCACTTATGTGGGATATGAAAACAAAGAATCTTTAGAATGTCATTTTGCTATGATTATCACACATGAAATAAATAATCCAGCCACGCAGACACACTTACATGTGCTAATGTAGTTTTTTGTTGGTTTTGGGTTTTTTTGGTTTTTTGTTTGTTTGTTTGTTTGTTTTACCCATGCATCAGTCTTGAAATCTGGCTTTCAGAAAATTAGAAAACACAGAGACTGGAAGAACTTTGAAAAGATATTTAGCCAACTACCCAGTTCAAGATGAGATTACATGTATTTAATCTGTTGTGCCTTACAATTTCCTCCAATAAATGATCCCACAGACAAGACTAATAGATGCTGTTACACTGTTTAACAGTGCATGTGAACACCCTTATATAAGTATACAATACCTAGCTCATTACATTGGAAGACGGGAGACTAACATCCTTACAGAGGTATCTAATTCAGGATATGTGAATATGCTGGAAACAGTTTCACTACAAATGACGGTTTCATTTACATGATTAATTATGCTATGCATGTGTGTGTGTTTCTTTAGCAATTTTAGTAATTATACATATATTATAGTACACAGTAGTAGGATATAAAATGAAATGCCCTTGTAAGTTATTAGCAAAAATGAAAATCACTGCTAGAATTTTCCAGCTTTTGTGGATTTCTACAGTATACTTTCCAGACACCACCCTCAGACATATTTTGCCCTCATCGACTGTTCAGAAATACCTCGTTTTTCTCTCTGGACACTAGAATAAATATCCATAGCTCTGAATTACAAGATGTATCTCCCTTCTCTTTCCCATGCACCTTCATTCTTTGTAAACAAACTACACTCTTCAATATCCTACTTCATTGTTATGCCAACTTATTAATACCTGTATAAGTACCTATTAATATTTTTATTATGTATACCATATATGCCTGCATTAATACTTAAATTCCTTCTTCAGGTATTTATCATACCTCTTTCCATAGTATTTGGACATCAAACGTATTCAGTAGAATGACTCTGTGCTTTTCTTCTTCAAATTTTTTCTTGATTTTTTTTGCCCCTTGTCCATTGGTCAGGGTATAAACCCTGTATATGCTTCCTTTTCCAGTCCTTACCAATTCTAAATTCAAGTCTCTCATCTACTTAGCAAATAAGTAATGAAGATGCTTCATGAACTCCCAACTGTATATTGAATCATTGTCATTTTGAAATCCATCTTGGCGAGTCTTACTATTTAGAGCGTGATATATTTTCATCAACTTATTATGAAGCGAACTTCCATGGAAGTTCCAAAGTAAGCTAAAGCATACTGAAATACAGACAAAGTTCATATTAAATAAACAGCATACATAGGATCTTTTTTTCCCAAGAAAATTGGAACATTAGGATTAAAACTTCAAGTACATACAAAATATTAATATAACAGGATTGGCTATCAAACAACGGATAAATGTGAAATGAATGAATCCCTATAAGCATAAGAATTCCTCTTTACCTTTACACACAGGTCTATGATCACTCCATGCAGCAAAAACTTCAGCTATCCTCTGACAGGTAATACTTTTTGAACCTTGTAGTACGTAATCTTCATCGCAGGAGAACTGTACCGTTGCTCCCAAGCTAAAATAAAACAATAACATAAAATTAGAAGCATTTTTTTACAGACAGATACCAGTCAATTTTTCCATTCTTTTAGGTATGATGGTCTTGAAAACAATACGAACATATAATCCAGTAAATATCTTTTTTTGCTCTATGTAGTAAAAGGCTGCAGGCTATGTGTTGGTCTGACTGTGCACAGCATTCAGCCCTCCACAGGTTTGGGTCAAAGTTGGTTTAACTGACCTGAGCACCATGCAAAAAATAGTAGATATTTATGTTAATTGAAGCTAGAAAACAATAAAAAACACACATAAGGAAATCACTTAGAAGAGGAGCAAAAAGGTCAACCGTAATACTAAAGAAGAAATGCCTCCTAAATGTTGTATTCCTCCTAGTGAATACCTCAGGATGCAGAAGACTTGCTGCAAATATCCCTCACCCCGATTCTTCTTGAGGAAGTAAGGAACTTTTTACTTTAGTACCAAAGGGGCATTGAAAGGTGGAGCACAATACCAGTGAAAAGGATTAGATATTAATAAGAATTCTTTTGTTAAGAAAATTTGGTATATTGTTAATATAATTTTCTGTTATTAATTTGGACTAGGAATGCATTATTGTAAATAGACAAGTAATAGCTGGTTTTATACTCTTTAGTAGGTTAAGATTTTAATTAGCAAAAAACTCCCATGTAAATGGTGTGTTTTCTTTTAATAGTAACAAGATTCTCAATGTAACAACTATTAGACAAAGTTACAAACTGACTATCAACATTTCTTCAATTAACTGGCACATGTTTCTCAATTTAATGGAAGAAAATAAAATAATTAGAAGAAAATATTTCTAGTTATTTAGCTGTGTTTATTTATGAAGTTGGCTTCAGTAGATTTTGTGCTTTTCCACACAGAGTTGACATTTGGTGTTTCAGTTCAGCATAGAATGCAACAGAAAATAAATCCATAAAAACTTGGGCGAGTTATTTGCTTTGCTTTGTTACAGTTTTATGAGGGGAGGATTGGGATGGAAATTCAGTTCAAAAATTAAGAAAACTTCAGTACATGAATGTGTATTACTGACATAATTATTGTCCTTTTATATCATTATACTTTCAAGTCCTGAACACAGTTGTACATATATATCAGGCCTTTCTCTAACACCAGAATCTCACACTACATGATTTCAACTTAATGTTTTCAGAAGGTTGTTCGTCACAGCTAAGTATTTCTATTATCTATTATCTATATTCTATCTATATTCTATTATCTTTTCAGTTGCTAAATGATGGTCATTCTGTTTTCTTTTAATGAACAGCTGGTGTTATTATTTATCCAGGGAAATACTCTTCTCTTGCACTCCAACAAAGAATGAATAAACCTCAAAGACTAAAATAGAGATGCTATTGAAGAAATAGTGAGAAGAGCAAAATAAACTAAACATTAATATTTTTAAAATCTCGTGTATGGTGATGCTACATTTTGTAGTGAAGCATATATTTTAAGAGGAATTTTGAGGAGCATCTTTACTTTTATCACCATGATAGCAGGTATTAATAAAATTTTATGGTTTGGTTTTAAAAATATATGATGAAAACCTGCAGAAAAATATCATACAGCATTATTTACCAAACTTTGTAGTGACAACATAAAAATACTTGCATGCACGTGACCAAGACTACCACTTTACAATATGGATTTCAACAAAGGCTTTTGAAAAGGCTTCCAAAAGGAAAATTTCATAAAAGTAGAAAACCACAAATTCCTTTTCCTTGGTCTATGTGAGAAACAGTGTGGCCAGAAGGACCAGGGAAGTGATTGTGTCCCTGTACTCAGTGCTGGTGAGGCTGTATCTTGAATACTGTACTCACTTTTCCTCCAGAGAAGAGCAATGAAGCTGGTGAAGGGACTGGAGAACAAGTCTTATGGGGAGCTGCCGAGGAAACTGCATTTGTTTATCCTACAGAAAAGGAGGCTGAGGAAGACCTTATCACTGTCTACAACTACCTGAAAGGAGGTTGTAGAGTGGTGGATGTCGATCTCTTCTCCCATGTGACAGATGGTGGGGAAAGAGGGAATGGCCTCAACGTGTGCCAGGGAAGGTTCAGATTAGACATCAGGAAAAAACTCTTCACTAGGATTATCTGGCACTGGAACAGGCTGCCCAGGGAGGTGACTGAGTTGCCAGCCGTGGAGGTATTTATAAAACTGGTAGATGAGCTGCTTAAGGACAGGTGGACTTGATGACCTCAAAGGTCTTTTTCAACATAGTGATTCTGTGATTCTATGATTCATTATCCTTATTTTTAAATGGCCTATTATTAACAAATATTTCCTTTAGGTGTAACAGCTAACACAAGTTACACGGCCAATAGTATTCTCTAGTCTAGGTATAGCTAATAAAATGGATTTACTAAGCATAAAGCACTATGGCACAAAGACCCACTCATAACCTAACTAAACACAGATGTACTGATACTCTATATAGAGGATATCATAGGATCTCAAGCCCTTTTGCCAGCCTTTGCTACGTTTCCTAATAAAAATTGGCTTGTGCATCCCTATAAACAAACCACCTGTGCTGGACAATTAAAGGCAATTTGATTCCCTGCCTTACATTTGATCCAATGGCTTACAGATTAAGCCTCTTCAAAGTGTGTGTAGACAGCACTTGTTTTGCATATCACAACAGAATTGAAACATAATGTAGGTATGGAGTTGTTCATTGTCATATACAATATGGACATCACTGCCAAAAAAAGAAAAATCTAAAGGATAGAATGAAAAACTTCAAGGATTTTTAAAAGCAGAATTTATTCAGAAAATCAGTTCTGTCTATGGGTGCAGCCAAAGGCCAGACTAGATTAATTTAGTTCAATATGCTAAAACTGAGAGTGACGAAAAGTGATGGTTTGGAGGAAAAACTTCGGAATTCAGAAAGTACCTATAGCTCTTATTCTGATCCTTGTCATATTTCAATCATTTATGGTTAAAAAATATTCTGAAGCTACTAATTTAGAGGTCCCTAGGTGACTAAGTTGACTCCCTGGGTCAACCATCAAAGACCAGAAAGGCAGATTAGCAAGAAAAAGAGCTTCTGTGGGTAGAGTAGTCATAAAAGAAAGTTCATATAGGATGTTGGTCCATTAATAAATGGGTAAGGCAACCTTATGACACTGGAATCCAATATGGAAATGGCAGAAATACTCAGTGACTTTTCATCATCAATTTCTACAGCACATCTGTTTCTAAACATCTGCATGTACCAGCATGATGTGGGAGGATGCTGAGGATGAACAAGTAAAAGATGATAACTGTTTTCAAAGGCAGAGGCACAGGTAGCTTTCACTAAGGGATGTTGAAAATGCTGGCTGATTCTATGCAAGGCTAGTATAATCTATGAAAAATTGTGGTGATGAGGACAAGTTCCTACTGACTGAATAAAGGGTCACATTATGTGAATTTCTCAGAGAGGCAAGGAGAAGTTAGGAACCTCACATCAATCCATGGAAAGTGAATGTCCTCTAGGAAAGCCCAAACAGAAACTCAGGAACACTTCTACATATTTACCGAAGGTGAATAATACGTCATTAACCTGTTTGTTTTCTATGATAAAATTACTGGCTATATTGACCAACAGTATATCTAATAGTGCTTGATGTAACAGAACTAAACATCAGCAAGGCTTTTAACAATATCTCTTGCAGCAGCATCTTTTGGGAGCTGACAAAATATACACTGAACAGACAGATTAAAAACTGTCCTGGCAGTTGTGCTCAGAGCATAGGAATTAATGGTTTTATATACAACTGGTGACTAGTAATAACCTGAACACTAGAAAGTCAATATGAGTTCGCATGCCCAGCCTTGACAGTGAGACAAAATGAACTTCCAGAAACTTCTGGTTCACACAAAATTAGGAAGTGTGTCTGACACTGAATAACAGACCTTCAATCTAGGAACTTGACAAACTTCAGCACTGGGTTGAGCGAAACCTCATGAAAATCAATAGGTAGAGGTACAAAATTCCATCCTATTTATTAGTAATGTGTTCTCATCCCAAATACAACAAATTATATATTAAACTACATAAGGAGTAGCGATAGCAGATCAAGTGAAATTATTACTCAGTGAGACTGCACCTGCAATATTGCCTCAGTGTTTTGCCTCTCATTTCAAGAAAATGGTAAAAATTCTAGAGGCTCTGGTGGTTAACTAGGGGCTTGAAGCACATGACCTACAGTAAAAAGTTGAGGCAGATAGGTTTAATTAGTATGACAACGAGGAAGCTAAGGTACTATTTAATAGCAGACCATAACCATTTTAAGAACCTTTGCAACAATAATGAAGTCAAAATTTTCTTTACCTAGCAGACAATATACAAAGGGCAGTTTAGGAGCTTCAGATTTTACATTACGAGAAAATTCTTCCAAGAAAAGCAGGACAAAACTGGAACAGCATACCCAGATAGTTGTGAAATCTATATTTCACAGAATCATAGAATGTCCTGATTTGCAAGAAACCCACAAGGATCATTGAGTCTAACTCTTCTTCCTGCACAGGACAACCCAATATTCACACCATGTCTTTGAGGGCATTTTCTAAATGCTTCTCGAATATTGTCAGCCTTGGCATCATTACCACTTTCCTGCGGAGCCTGTTCTAGTGCTGAGTGAAGAACCTTTTTCCTAATATCCAGCCTAAATCTCCTCTGACACATCTTCCTGCCATTCCCTCTGGTTCTATCATTTGTCGTCAGAGAGAAAAGATCAACACTTTCTCTTCCCCCTTGCCTTGTGAGAAAGTAGTAAACTGCAATGAGGTTTCCCCTCAGTCTTCTCTTCTTCAGACTGAACAGACCAAGTGGCGTAAGCTGTCTCTCATATGTTCCCCTCAAACCTCTTCATCAACTTTGTAGCCCTCATCTGGATACTCTCCAGTAGTTTGACAACCTTTTTATACTGTGGCACACAGTATTTATAACCTGCACACAGTACTTGAGGCAAGGCTGCACCAGTACGTAGTAAAGCAGGACAATCACCTCACTCAAACAGCTAGCAATTCTGTGCTTGATGCACCCCAGGACTTGATTGGCCACCTTGGTTGCCAGGGCACACTCTTGGCTCATGTTCCACTTGCCATTGACCCTTTACACAGGACTGTTCTCTAGGCTCTCTCTCTTCAGTCTGTGTGTATATCCAGGGTTGCTATGTCCCAGGTGCAAAATCTGGCAATTGTCCTTCTTCAACATCACGCAATTGGTATTGAAGTTTTACTTTACCTCCATTTTTTGATGTATTCTATAAAGTATTATTGAACAAGAATCAATTGTGCAAGAAATCAAAATCTCAGTCTCAGCTGAAATAAAAATGATGTTACTCTGCATTTTGAACGTACATTTCTCTTGCACATTTTGTGATGGAAAGGAGGGACAGACTAGAAGATGGAGGAGGTTATGCATTTTGAATTTTTACACTGGTATGCAGGGAATACAGCTGAATTTATAAACTGTGGTAATATTCTATTGCTGTGGAGTCAACTGAGAACTCATATAAACATCAAAATATGGGAAATAGTTTCACATCTTCCTGTCGTATTAACCTGTTCTGTCAAGACCTGAAACTGAACAAGATTGAGAGAACGCATCATGATTTTGTCACGGAAAATAAGCCAAAACCACAATCAGAAATGCCTAAACACCAGTTTTAAAGTCTGTTCCTACCAAAAAATTCATTTAATATTATGATATGTTTTTAATGTTAGTGTAAATAAATAATCAGTATTACAATGTGTATCATTTCCTCTATATGCAGTGAAACATGATAGGGCTAAATTTAAGCTTCCAAGACCACATAGCATAAGAGACATTTTCTGAACCTAGCAGCTTTTTACATGCCATTGATCCATAATTGTTTATGGGCAAGCTACAGATAAAATCTAGTCTATTTAGCACAGTGGGAGAGTTAAGCAAAGCCACAGCAACTTTCCCAAGTGAAGAGTATGCAGAGGAACATTTCTGTACATCAGTTGATACTGTACTTGGAAACACTACAGCAAGTTGTTAGGATTCCAGGATATAATGTTAGAATATCTAAAACTTCAAAAGAACTGGTCAAGAGAAATCCTTACCACGTGCTCAAAAAATACATTTGAGTTGCAGAGTATCTTCCAGGACTCTGGAGATCATTAGAAATTCTGCTTAAACTGTTCCTAAGGTATCACCTTTCCTCACAAAGCTTGCATTGTCAGAGGCTTCTGTTTGACAAAGGAACTGATTAAATTTTGACAGATGAAACATATGCTACTCCCCTTTAAACTAGCCTCAGATCTCACAATGAAAATCAGCTGAGTTTTGTTCAATTTTCAGGACGTTTGGCTTGAAGTTTCAGAATCTAGAAGCTCATCTTGCACGTCTGCAGAGAAGGGGATGTAATTCAGAGAAGATTTAACATCTAGCATCAGAAATAAAGCCTGTAAAACTTCAAAACCTAGCCATGGAGAAGTTTTGCATTATAAAAAATATACAACAGGGTGAACGTGGAGTGTTAGGTCCCAAAGAATGGTATGAAATGCTGCAGCTTATCTTAGACCTTGCACAGTTGATTTTCTAAGTCTGTCTAAGAACCGTGTAAGGAGAGATGAGTGTGCTGAGAGAGCAGGTAGTATTTATAATAACAGGAGTGAAACTGCAATAAAATTCTTCAAACCTGTATCTTCATACTTGAAGAAAGCTAAAGAGAAGTGAGACAAGCATGGTCTTTTCTAAAATAGATTAAATTGTACTGAAATTAGATTTGATTTAACCCTTTCTTCAAAATGCTATATTTTAAAAATAAGGTATATTAACTGGGGTTTTCACTTCTTTATCAGAAGGGGGAAAGAAAGCTCAAAGTCAAAGTAAAGCTATTTCCTACACAACAGAGAAAGAGATTTCAAGAATGGAAAAGAAAAAAATGTGTTATTTTCCTGCTAGTTATAAGACAACCTGGAAAAGATTTTCTGTGGTACTGTATTTTTAAATAAATGTAAGCATTTACTTTCAGTGTCTTAGCTATTTTAAAGAACTAGTGGCATTCTTCCTTGGAAGCTTATGAGACAATTAAGCAACCATTATAATTATGGCAAGAATTGAAAATAGGTTAATTTGAGAAGAAATTTTATTCACTCTGCTGAAAATTTCTAATTTTCTTTAATTCCTTGTAAGATGTCTTTTCAATGTATCAAGTGTTCAACCTGAGATAAATGACATATGTATTACTAACATTGACCAGTCCTGTTTTCCACAGGTAAAAATCTCACCATTCACATTCCTAGGACCTTTAACATACCTTAGATAGGAAATCATCCTATTTATCTCTAATCCATTTAAAATTAATGCAAGCAAAGGAGTAATTTTTCAAGGCTTGTCAATAAAGTGGCTAGAAAGAGTGCACATGTATGTGAATGTCTTCCCACTACTTCCAAATAAAAAGTTTTTACATTATAAAGAGAGGTGACCACAAACGAGTGGAAAGACTTCGCCTTATGAAAGGAAACTGGTCCTTTCTGGGGTACTTGTGAGAGCTGCAGTCAGAACAGAACTGCCTATAAAGATGTTGCACTAGGTGGGGTTTATCTACAGCCGATTACCCAGACTAGACCATTTTTATCTTCAAAGAAACTATGGAAATTAACACATTTGGTTGAAAGAAATCAGCTTGAGGATTACTTTAGAGCATAAAATTTGGGAAGTAGTGAAGCCATAGAAAAGTCTGTGCTTTCAGAAACTGCTACTGCTATGCAATCTAATCTGTTAGAGAACCCAGGAAGCCTGTAGGTTGCCCTTAAAATTGCCAGGAATTTAGACTGTTCCTAGAAACCGCACTCAGCAAAAAGAGGATCATTTAAGTACTAGTTTGTTGAGGAGATGTGTGGGTTTTTTTCATTTTTCTTACTTTTAAAAAGGTTGGTTTCATATTAAAATTAAGAATTGATCAAAAGAAAGTTGAGTACAAAAAGATTACTTCATTTTGGTCTGAAAATGCATTCTTTAGTGGAAAGTGTAAAATATTTTTTCACCAAAGCAAACATCCCCATCCCCCCAAATTATAGCTCTAAAGACCAAGAGCATAATAATATATCTAATAGATCTTGTTTAATTTCTTTTGAACAAAAGCTTATTTACCCTTTCTGTTCACAAAAAAAAAAAATCATTAAACTGAATACTTCTTTTCACTTTCACTCATTTAATTTCCAGTGGGTACTGTATGCATAAACCATGTTCTTTCACTAGCTATTTATTCTTTCCCATTATGACAGGATTGGATTTATTCTTCTGTTATATACATAGAATCACAGAAATATAGCATGGCTGGAGTTGGAAGCAATCATAAAGATCTTCTAATTCCAACAACCCAGCCATGGGCAGGGACTCTTCCCACTATATCAGGCTGCTCAAGGCCTCATCTAACCTGGCCTTAAACACTTTCAGGTATGTGGCATCCACAAATTCCTTGAGCAACCTGTTCCAGTGCCTTACCACCCTCACTGTAAAGAATTTCCTTCTAACATCTAAATGTTTCTCTCTTAATTTATAGCCCTTCCTCCTAGTCCTGTCACTACAAGCTTTTGTAAAAACTTCCACCACAGCTTTCTTTTAGGCCCCCTTCAGGTATTGGAAGGTTGCTATAAGGTCTCCTTGAAGCCTTCTCTAGGTTGAACAACCCCAGTTCTCTCAGCCTGTCCTCATAGCAGAGGTGCTCCAGCCCTCTGATCTACTTTGTAGCCCTCCTCGGGATCCATTCTAACAGTCCCATATCCTTCTTACACTGAGCATTCCAGAGCAAGACACAATACTCCAGGTGGGGTCAGCTGCTCATCAATCAGCATCCCCGAATCCCACTGTGCAGGCATTAACCAGCACAACCATGGGGGTTGATAGAAAAGCTGATCTTCCCTCATAGATAATTTGGGTTTTTTGGTTTGTTTGGTTTTTTTTTTTAATGTTCAGCAATTGAAAAGGTAACAATTTAGAAACTCAGATAGATAAGAGATTCATATTAATTCAAAACATTTTCAATAACTGATTATATGTGTGTGTTTACTCATACAATACATCAATATCTGCTACTACTGACTGTAGAAGTCACGTATGTTCACTGAGAAAAAACAGAGTGTTTTGAAAAAGCATTGCAAACTCTTTTTTTTACATGAAAAGGGATTTGAAATATAGTTGAGAATGAAGGAGGAAAGTGGGCTAAAATTTGAGTTTAGGTTAAATAAAAAAAAAAATATGTGGAAAAGATCACTGGCAATTTAATTCATAAAGCCAGCAAGGAATGAAATGTAAGAATTTGCTAGAAACAGTACAACTTTTTAGTTCTGATTTTTTTATTTTATGTCTTTTAACACAATATTACTAAACACTGCCAGTTTAATTTGTATCAAAATCAATAAAAAGAAATAGCCTGCTTCAAGTGCTAAAACAATCTAACTACTACAAGGGAAACACACAAGCACATATCAAGCTTCTAAATTCCTGAAAAACATGCTGTAGGAAATATAATATGCTCTATTAGATTCCAATGAATATTTCTCTCTGTAACATGTTCTGTGAGGTTTTATTGTTCTTTTTGAGTTTGATTAAATTTTGCTTTCTTATTAAAAAAACACCCTCTAGTACCATGCATGATCAATATTTGTAAATCTAATACAGTATTTACATGAGAAAATTATTTTAACTTACCTTGAATTAATTTTTTTCTTGTTTATCAGAAATATTCTTTTCAAATAGGTGTTTTATCTTACTTGCATACAGGCTATATTGCACTATATAATTTTATACAGAATTCCATTTTACTTTTTCTTTAAAAGTCTACTTTTGAAAGAGGTGCTCAACAACAGCAATAAATTTTAAACATATGCATTTTCCAAGTTCAATATTAGACAAATGATACAATAGTAGAGTTTATGTTTTACCTAAAATCTGAGCCTATTCGTTTTCCATTTTCTGGTTCCCCAGGATCTGGACACAAATTGGATGCTTGTTTAATACCTCCCTCATTTACTGAAAAAACAAAAACAAAATAAACAAAATAAAGATAAAACAACACAGTTTCTTAGGATATATAGATTCAAATGACAAATATGAAAAAAAGCATTATCTGCATTTACATCCTTTAAAACAGATTTTCTACAGAGTATGATTACCTATATGCTCTCTAAGTTCAATACATGTTTTTCCTATAATAAGAAAAGCACGTATTTTCTGATTTTTTTTCCCCAAAAAAATAACAGAAGTTCTTTGTAAATTGTGCTAATCGGCTATTTTGTTTGTTTGTAACATTGAACCCATATGGAAATGTTATTGCTATTCCTTTACAAACATTAACATTTAAGAGTGTTCACCAAGTTTAGGATTGTAAGATTTTACTCTGAACACAATCTAATAAATGTCATCTCCACTAAGAGCTGACCTTTTCTCCTTGAACAGAACTTGAAAGCATACATTCAGGCTGAGAGAATTGTCCTCAATCAGTATTGAAAATGCAGATACCCTCAAAATATGGTGATCTGAAGGTAAACTCAAAATGCCACTTCGATTTGCATACATTTACCTTACAATAAACTAAAATGGATCTTCAGAGAGAAAATTCCTGTGAACCTTTCTGTGTGTTTTTCCAGTAATTCATGTATAGCAATCAGACCCTAAGCTTGTTCAACTACCTCTTCCCTTGTGTTTTCTTTTTAATACATTATATACCTTCTCATTAATATTACAGCTTATGAAAGTATATCTTACAATAATAGTTTTAGGTCAATATAATTCTATTAATTTTGCATTTAACTTTTGGAGTTCATTGAATCAGGAAGCAGCAGTTCCCCCAGAAAACATCATCAAAAAAGGCTGGTCAGACATTACTTGGTAAATTTTTTGCCTGACAGCAGGTTATTTTGTCAAAAAATACAAATTTACATGAAAACAAAAGATTTATACAAAGCAGAAAAAGATTTTCAGTTTCATTCATCTTTACTTCTGAGGAGCTAGAATAATGGATTTGCAGTATTAGATTTTAAATTTCCTTTAAAGAAAAAATTTGTATATAACTAGGCTGATCTCATGATATGGCAAACTGAAGGTACTGAAATAAAAAAATGTAGTATCTAACTACACTTCTAATGGATGTTCATTAAATTTCAGCTGTTTATGAAGTAAAATAATATTCGGAACATGTGGGTGTTTTCCCTTCCTTGAAGTTCGTTTTCTTACACAGAAAGGGAAGAATTCATTGGGATGTCAAAGGCCAAATGAAAGTGTTGCAGAAAGTTAATGGAAAATGTCTCATTTTAGCACGGCGCTCAAAAAAATCTTGTCCACTGGAATCACAGTTCCTCCTCTGCCCTGAAAGAGCTGTAACAGGTCTAAGGTGGTTCTAACAGCAAACAAAGGCAATCTCTGTTCACCTGAATCTTTGTGCTTAGTGGATTTTTGGCCCAGAAGGGATCTTCCTTAGAGACCATCTGTATTACTGGAATTCAGTCTTATCCTCCCCAAATAGTTGTAATTAAATATTATTAGCTATAGAAAGCCAGATTCCTGGTAGTGTTGCATTATATCCGTCTCTAGCAACCCTAATTCCATAAACCACATTTCTTGAGACCATCTAGAAGGATTTTGTTGAATAAGTATTTAGAACAAATTCTTTGAAGTATCTGAGTATTTTTACATAGTTCCAAAGCCGATGTCAAGGAGAATTTCTGATCATCATAAGTAGCCCATACATGTGGAAAAGCCCTTAAAATTTGGGTGGAAACTCAGGATTCACTGAACAAAGAAGGAAGGGAAAGCAAGCATACTTGAGAACTGTTAGGGTAAGAGATATATCATTTTTGTGACAGTGTGTTATCTTTCCTGATATTAAACATGTTAAAACTATATCTAGAAACTTATTCATGATGTGTCATTATAACATCAAAGAAATTAAAATAAAATGATGTCATATGGGGATTGTATCATATACCTATATACAAAGAAAAAAATTTTTAGAAACAAAATAAAGATTATTTAAACAGAATTATTTTTACTTATTTTAATTCATATCTTGATATTGTAAATAACTATTTTTTGTATACTGTATTTCCTTTATACAATTAATAGAGAGATTATTCATTAAAAAAAAAATTCTGGATTTTAAAACACAGGAACTATGATACACTCAATTTCTACCAAAAATGGAAAATGTAAAAACCTACACAGATTTGTCATTTTCTGTGTAAAGATCCATTCTTAAAAATACTCTATGAAGTGGATTTTTAAAAAATAAAACATGGCTTTAATATTATTAATAAATGAAAGTATAAAGGTTTATGTCAAAACAAATAAAATAATTACAGTAACAAAATGAAAACAAGACATATACCACAGTAAGAAATAAGAAAGTTATAAGTACAAATTGTTCCAAACCAGAAATGCAATTAAGCACAAATTTAGATACATTTTGATTTCTCTTAAGTACTTCTTTTATTATTGCGTACTGATGTCACTTTTCCAGACAAAATGCTTGATTTTTCAGTTTACTGAAATACAGCTCTGTATAGTTCCCCAGATATCTGTCTGTCTGTCCATCTGCCTATCTTTGTTTTACATCCCAGATGGTCATATGACAAGAAGCAATGAAAGGATTTCCTGTAGTATATTAAAAGGTCCTCTTGGGAAAGTACTAATTCATAGTCTGGTCACGAAACTGTGAGTGAGAGTTCCAGAGTTCTAACCCAGACTGAACTAGGTCCCCCAGTTATTTATTTTGTTAATCTCTACACTCTTAAAATCAGGTTGATGCATACTTGTTTCAAAGTATACCATCAAACCAAATATTATCATTCTGGCTTTACTATGTGCAAACCATCTATGTATTACTATTAAATGTTAACATACTTAATACATTCAAAAAAAAGTAAACCCGGAAAAAGACACACACATGAGAAATGTTAGAAGATAACTTTCTAAAGACATTGCTAACACAAGCCACAATTTAAAGTATGTATTCATTTATCTTAATTCCACTAACAGTTGAATGATGGTCTGCCCTTTTTTAAAAAGGATGTTATCTGTCCATGTAATGCAAGTATAGATGCAGCTGGGTCCACACTTGGAATTGTGTGTAAAGTTAATAGCCAAATGTGTAGGCATTTTATTATGAACTATCTCTAACTTCCTCAGCTATCAAAGTGTCTAGCCAATCAAATGCTAGGTAACAATACAAAATCTTAGTTCTCTATGTCTAGATTATGATGACTAAATGTAAAAATTATCAAATATTTCACCTGCATTTATTATTTAATCATATATTTATTTCATAAGAAATAAAACAAGATAGAGAAGTTTTCATCTTTATATTGAATATTATAGCATCTGAAATTATGTAAAGAATTTCAAAAATAGATTGATAAATTTCATTACTAATTTTGTAATAGTCGACTTTAGATATCAAAAGTATATGATACTTCACTATAAATATGCAATTCCTATTAATTTTTATATAGCAGAATATTCAATGATTTGTGCAAAATAAGTTTATAGAGAAATAATCTGATATATCAGCCATTTTATTATTCTTATTTGTAATTGTAAAACCACAGATGAACCACCTGACAGACACCTGAGTGATGTACTTTATAAACACTACTGTAATTATCTTACTGTTATTTCTAGTTGTACAAACACTACTTTCCAGTCACCCAATATAAATAAAAACAATACTAGTTTTTGAATACATTGACACAAAGTTTTCAAATAAAACAGAAATGCCTTACAGAACTACTTAGATGATGCAGTTTACAGAAAAGTTGAATATGGTAACATGCTACATTATAAAACTGAAAAAAAGTTTTCCTTTACTTTTCTTGTGGGGTAAATATTAAAAGCGTCTTTAATTAAGAAAATCAATGTTAATATGTTAAAATCTAAAACTGAAAAATGCATTAAAAGTTATGTTGATGTGCCCTGCAAAATCCTGGAAATAGAATCCATCACTACTCTTCAAATAAAGAATTAGTGCAAGTATGTCCAAACCTAAAGAGAAATTATTTCACTACTCTGAAGAATAATGAAGCGTAGTATAAGTAGACATAGACTAAGCAGTCAGTCCATCTTTATTTTAACCAATTATGTCTAAATATTTCAAATGTGGTTCCAGTCCAAAAAGAAACTCTATAAAAATGGCACAGGCTTTTGCAAAAGATATCCTAATTAACATACTTATAATCATACAGATTTAATTTATATTATAAAGTTTCCTGCATCTTGCGATTAGTTAATCAGCATTTGGTCCTGTAAAATGCTAGGCATTTTCATTTTCTGTTTTTTGTATTCAAAGTTGAAGGCACTAAGCATCTCCAGAGTTTTTAAAGCTATAGTCATTAATCAGTTTAAACTGTCAAAATTAATGAAGAAAAAAATTTCAGAAAGTGACCTCATGTGTTACTTGGAAAAAAATGTGGCTGCACATTTCTAAATGAGTGTAGGCTTTGATTTGTGTGGCCTTTTTCTACTAATCATGATTTTTAAATAAAATAATGCATATCCTGGTCATAACTAAGATTTCAGCTGACACCTGGGAGAACGAATATTATTTTTTTTTGTAAATATTGCAAATTTAATGTGAAAATTCTGACAAAACAACATGTCATTCTACAATGCCAGATTTATAGAATGCCTGCCTTTAGAGTAGAACCATATTTAAAAATCCATCATGCAAACTGGAGAAACAGATTTAAGTCAGTTATATTATCTGAAATACATTAACAGTTTTGAAAACGCACAAATAACACAGCACAAACTTCACTGTTGCACTAGAAAAAAGTAACAAAAAAGGAGTACACTCACAGATAGAAAACTTGTTGCTGTTGTCTTTCCCTGGAAACAATTTAAATCCTCTAGATTTAAAATCTATGGCCTTTTTCACTAGTTAAAAAAACAAACAAAAACATGTATCAGGCAATACAGTCTAAAATATTTCATATCATTTGACAAATTTAATCATGGAACTATATACAAATTAGAGTATCAGCTACCTAAAAAGATCATAATGTGTGTCTTTGTTGGAAAACAATTTACAAAAACAAGTATTGAGAACAAAGGAAATAACTAAGATTTGTAACTTATTTTTTCTCCTGCATAACTAAGAAAAAAAAAAAATCATGGACAAAAGCGTTTATTTCCGCGGACCATGCAGTTGTGTAAAACATTGTCACACATTTATGGAACCTGGAAAATAAAAATAATACATATTTTTGCTTTAAAACAGTGGAACAGCTGAATCTTATCTGGTGTTTCTTCTGTATTAAGGAGCAACAGGAGAGTAGTGCTTATCCCATGCTTGCTTCCTCCATTAAAGAAGAAAAAAAACCAAAACCCACAGAACACTGTCAAATACTAGTATATGTGCCAAATGAAAAGTTACCAGCCTTTTTAAGAAGGCATTATAATGTTTTTAAACAGCTATTTTGTTAAAATTTAAATCAATTTTCTTCACATCGAAAGAAAATTTAAAAGAAAAAAAGAGTCATCCACATCATGTTATTGAAAGCACATTAAAATCCAACATATGTGCTCAGGTCTGAATTCTGGAAGCAATATAGGACATATATTAATCCATATATAATCTGAAAAAGTTTATACAGCAGTAGAAATGTGAACACATTTTTTACCAACAGACTGCCTGAAACTTCAGATTTTAAAATTTATACTAAGAGTCAATATTACATCTGGGAAAAAGACCAAACAGCGACAACAGCCAAAAAACTACGAAGTTTTGCCCTTCTAAAAGTAACACATTGGAATACACTCTCAAGATTTACAGGCACGCAGATTACCTCCTCAATCCGAAATTATCTCCACTAGTTGGTTTCCAAATCTACCCTAGCTATGTTCCTAGCTTCTGTAAGGAAGAAAAATTCTTAGGAAATATGGAGATTTTATTTTCTGTGTTTAGATTACACAGGGAAAAAAAAATTGATCATACAAAGAACACTGCATTTTTGAATTAAGGATAATGGGCTAATTTTCTGGTTTAAAAGACATTCATGTGAAAAAATGAAATACTTTCTATTGTTCTGCTGTTATTCTGCAATGGGCCCTCTTTCTAGATTGAAAACTCTTATTTGCAAAGTGTGATATGGAAGGTAGTTGGCTTCACCCTTAAGCCCACTGCTGGAAAATTTCTTTAAAATCCCTTCTTTAGGGTTTCCTTTGTGAGAAATAGCTTTTGCTACCCTCGACATGTTTTTGAAACAAAGTAATAAAAAAGTAAAACAAATAACTTCATTGACATCAAAAGTTAAGAAAGCATAAAACAAAACCAGCAAAAGAGTATTAGTATTTTTATCATTAAACTAAGTGCCTCTTTTCTCCAACACTGTCTGCCAGGGAGCAATGAACCACAGATAAAAATAAAACTTCTAAAAAAAAATAAATTAAACTACAAAGGTTTCTTTAGGTACATCATACTCAAGTGACTTTGTAGATTATATATATTAAAAAAATATATGGAAGAAGATGCTGTTTGTTGACTACAAGCACCTACTGCTGATGAAGACAACAGAAATTAAAGGAACTAGGTCTAAGAAAAGCTAACCCTAGAAGGTAGACAGTATCAAAGAACATTTCAGTACCTCTTAATATCTTATAAAAAAATCAATGGATAGTCAAAGAAACCCTTAAAGGAGCCCTAAATGCCAAAGCACAAAATGACACTTTTGTTACTAAATAGAAGTAATCATTGCCACACACATGAGCAGAACAAGATTCAGAAGAAAACAGCATACTACTAAGAAAGATTTATAGGACAGATCTAGGACATGATGCTAAATTATTTACACTTTTGATAGAAGAGACACAATTTTCTTCTAAATACATAGAGGCTTATAACTCAAGAGGTGAAAAGTAAACTTCCCTGTGTATCATCATAATGTAACATAAACATTGCTAATGGTTCTGGAAAATACATTATTTACAGGAGCACAACGTATGTGTTGCCACAAAACACTAAATTATTATTTTTTTATTTTTAATCCTTGATATCAGAAGAGCCTCTCCTCCAAATTAATTGGTTTCCAGAAGCACTTCTATTGTCAGTGGAAGTCATGGACACAAGAACTGTACCTTCATGTATTAGAGTACTACTGGAATAACAGCAATCCTCTCTCACCTTTGCGTGAGGTTTTTGAGATGCTACTTCTACATAACTATGATTTTAGCAATATAGTAAGATACTTTTGGCCTCCTCTGAACACTAGTGTAAAATAAGTCCTTATGAATCAGAAGACAGGTCTAGCTACTCTTCTAATATCTAAGTAAAATGGTAATCACCTTGAATACATGATCTCAGGTGCTGAGATGGTTTTTAAATACTCACATTAGGGAGATTTTTATCCTTAATTTTCAGAAATCATCCTAACAGCACATTAAAGAATGAAGACTGGTTTGGATTTGTTTATTTCTACTCATAGTCAATCTATAGTTTATGTACACAAGAAACAGTCACATGATCCAAGGTGGAACTGAAAATAGTTAAAAGACTGTCTTGGTGAACACATTATTTAAAACAATCACAATCTTTCATAACTGTTCACATCATTTTGCCAGGGTTAGTAATACTAGTATGAAAACCAAGCAACCTAAGATCTCTGAAATATCTTTACGGTACAAGAGAAGAATTTTACTTTTAACTGAGTACTGTACATTGATTTATTCAACCGTAGTTTCTGAAAACACTGTGAAGTCACCAAAATTATTAGGTTCAAACACGGCATGACTAGGCTATGTCTTTGTCTGCATATGCCTGTATATACATAAAATCAACCCCACAACAACTACATATCTATGTGACTCATGGTACATATCAAACAGCTATTTCCCAAAGTATTATGAAATATTAAACAAATGTAGTTCGGTGGTTAAATGCCTGAGTGCTAAATTACATTTGTGTAATGTTACTCAGAACTTCTTGGAACTTTAAAAATTAATATAAATAATTAACACCTAAGAATACACAAATCATCTTCTATGTGAATATTTTTACATAAATATTAATATAAGAAGAGTCTTACTGCAAAATAAATAGACTTTTTTTCAGAGTCCCATTTCTGTAGTTCTGCGTTTCACTCATAAGAAAAAACAACCCACCAACAAATAAAATCTAAGGACATATCAACATTGATTTCCTGCAGTCTTCAAAATCTTTAACAGCTACTCAGAAAACTTCTCTTTCCCTATACCTCTTTTCCTTTCCCCGCTTCTAAGTAAAACTCTTAGAAATTAGGATATATGTGTATATTTTCAAGCAAGTCCTTAAAAAGTGTACATCAATTAATCCCAGGACTTTATCATTAACTAAGCAATTAAAAAAAACTAGTTAATTAAATAATATAATCTTAAATATGCTTGTTTTAAAAAGTTTGTTTAGCATCTGATTCAATTCCTCTTAAGAAACCTTTAATTTTTTTTAAATTAAACAAAAATCATCTTGCTGCATACCACCATAAATTCTTCTGCAGCACGTAGCAAAAAAAATATTTGTTTAATGGGTAACACCAGGTAGCAAGTATTTTTCTCCCTAATTCATTTTTTCCTAGGTATTACTAACATAGTACGCAAAGTCAGATCTATCACAAAGCATAGCATAAGTTGTGATAGTTGTGTGTTCTTACAGAATAAGGGTGAAAGGACAGAGAAACAGTAAATGCTTTGTAAGACAATCAGAAAAAAAAAACAGAGGTGAAAACAGAAAAATAAAAGAGAATGGAGATACTGGTAAAATTAATAAGATTTTGAAAATACCTAAGTATAATAAAATCTCCAAAATATATATCTACAGTTTAATACTCAGACTGGGCAGATATGAAAAAAATTTTGAAAATTCTCCGTGACTTTTCTGCTCTTTAGAAGGAGAATAGAAATTAGGAGTAGTGAAATGTGTTGGAATTTAATGTTTTCTTGAAAATAAATTAGATTTAAAATCCTAAGAAAAACATTCAGTCATTACCTGAACTGCTACATGAATACTAGTTTCAAATATTAAGATATCCTCACACTATTTGAGTTTGAGTTTGATAAGTAATTTTTTTCTTCAACCTTTATATCTGTTTCAGACTGAATTTTTTTCTATATTTCATTTATGAACAATTCCAGTGATCTTATCACACTGCTTGTACTTTGTACTCATTTTCGCCTACAGTATAGAGGTCATGCTTTAGAATTCTTTTGGGATGGATATTGTCTTAGAATGGAGCATACCATAGTGATATACAAAAATTAATTTAGTCTTCAAAATAATTTCAATCTTTCCCTCTTTGTGTCTTCATTGGTGAGCATAGTTGGTTTTTTTTTTTCTTTGTGACTCTGGTTCACATATTTATATACTGCAAATACTTCAAATAATCTTTGAGAATCTTCAGTTCATTGGGGAAAAAAAGCACAAAACTTTATTTCTTCATTTTTTAATATAAGAAATTAAACCACTGCTCTATTGCCTCCACTGATCATGACTGCTGAATAAAAAGATAAGGTAGAACTTTATGACTCTTATTAGTAAAAGAAAGAAAAGGATGGGTATTATAAATTGTTTATTTTACATTCATCTTATGAGATAGGAGTGATTTCTTTCTGGGGTAGAAGGCCAGATTACTTATAATTAAGATTAAAACTCCAGTGACTTGATTGGAGATCTTTAATTTTCAATGCACTTCAAACACCTTCAGTGGATAAATTTTCCTTAACAGTTTTAGACTTAATTTCTAAAATCACTTAAATTAACATTGTATTTCTTCTCATTGTATGAGAGAATAGAAAACTCTATTGTTGAACTCCAGATAGTAAGTGTGGGAGCCTAATTCATATGTAGCAGTTTTATTTTACATAGATAGAAACCTCTACTTCTCTCTCTATATCCCTTTCACACACACACTTCAAAAATATCAGTTTAGGTAACAAAAGAGTATTATTATTTACTCATTTGAAAGATTTTATTAGTAAAACAATCCTACGGAAGGCGAAGAATGTGATTTGTATTCTATAATTAGCACTTGCATGACTCTAATGTCATAAGTAAAAACCTCAGAAAAAGCCTACAGTGAAGGTGACACGTACAGTATATTTTTACTGATTCAAATATACGCATGTATGATAGAGTAAGTTTTAGTAAATTATAATTAGCACATAAAATATACCTATTCGCATAGATTTGGGAGTATAATTCATAAATTTTGATCAGGAACACAGGAAACAATATATTTCCTAAGCTTAAAACCAACTTATAACATCTATTAAATAGAGAAAGAATTTTGGAACGTATTTACATAAACTTCTTAAGTAGGTATCCCATATAATTCCATAGTAATTTGATTCGATGGGCAAGACAAATACTTTTTATATTTTCATGCACATTTCATTGTCAAAGAGTGGCTAGAATGCTTGAACAGAAACACCTGTGGAATATCTCTCCATAACAGAAATTTCTTCAAGTCAATTTATGACAGTCTCATAGTCACAAACAATCCTTCAAAATATGCCTGTGTCTTTGTAAGGATGAATATTTTATAAAAGACCATTACAGGTTATTTAATAAGGGTCAATTTTAATTTTTTTTCATAGAAATTATAAGTATATTATCAAATACTGGGATTTGTCAAGAAAAACTGGTAGTTTTTTACTCAGTATATGAGTACCCACTCTAATAGGATCATAGAATAGTTTGGGCTGGAGGGGACTTTAAAGGTTATCTGGTTCCAATCCTCCTGTCATGGGCAGGTACATGTCCCACTACATTAGGCTGCCCAAGGCGCATACACACGCATACTGTTCTCTGGGTATGATATAGCAAAAAAATATTTAAGAGACTTTGTCTAAAGAAGGCTAGAAAAATGAAGGCTTTAAATGTGGCACAAGACGACAAACCCAATACAGAAATATTTACGGGCTTTCTTCTCTAGTTAGGTCTACACAAGACTAATTACATCTGCATGTGGCCTATGGTACTTTGCATTACCTGTAATTCTACTTTAATATGTGACACTTTAATATGTAACATTATTTTAGCAGTATCTTAACCTCTAAACTATACTTTTTTTTTCAAAATGTAAAGTTTAGCATTTTATATATGACAAATTCATTGAGAAATATGTGCTTTATCTGTATCTTATATTAAAGGACAAGTCAGAGAAGAAAAGGACAGTTAGAAAACAGTGGAGAGGACATTGTAGTCTGATGATTACAAACAGGAGATGGAATAAACTGTATATCACAATTACTGACAAATTTAGCTGCCAATTTATTATACTCTCACATCTTTAAATTAGAAGAGATTATTACAAGCCTTCAGATACTCCCTCACAACTGAAAATAACTCTGCTTTTTTAACTTGATCAAAGATGTTCTTAAGTGAATGCATAGCCACACAACCAGTACAAATGAAACTGTATTGATTCATACCAGATTATAACCACAAAAATGCTTCATATTTGCACAGAAATTAGTAAAAAATAAGAATATATTGCTGATTAATGATTTTTGTGTCATATGCAAACCAAATACAGTGTTTATTTTTCAGTATTTACTCAAATACATGGTTTATAATTCTGTAGAACTGCATCTGTTTTAATAGTTGCTAGTAAATGAAGCTACAATAACTTACACTAAGTGACTATCTGATCCAGTAGGATAACAGGCTCCAGTCTAACGTTGTCTTTACAAAATATCAACCATATAATGGGAATTCTACAAACTGCTCGTGCTTTAAAAGATCATAGAATCACAGAATGGTTTAAGTTGGAAGAGACCTTAAAGATAATCTAGTTCCAAACCGCTGCCATGGGCAAGGACATCTCCCACTAGATCAGGCTGCCCAAAGACCCATCCACCCTGGCCTTGAACAGGGAGGGGGCATGACATGTTCCTACTCCATACATTTATGTTTATAAAATCTATATAATTAATTAGCACTCAATAAAAAATAAAAGTCTATATTAAATAATATTCAACAACAGTAACCTGCAAATTGAAGTTGCTCTTCCCTTGAACTTGTAAATTTGGAAAAACTTAACACATGCAGTTTGTTTCTGAATGCCAATGCTGCTTAAACTAAGAGACTCCAGCACAGCAGTTTCTCAGCCTCATGCTTCAGATATGATCTTTATCTTTTAACACAATAAATACTGCTTTGTTTAAACTACAAATATTACTTGAGGATGTGGTTAAATCATACTAATATAGAAATATACCAAATTTTTAGTTTTATTGCTTTAATACTTGCAAGTGAATCCCCTAGTCTTCTAAACTTTACTTCATTTATTTATTTCCTGTTTGACAGAATAAAAATTTACAGATGTTCCAAAATGGCAAATTTTTGTTGGGTATTTTAGCAGACAGGAGATAATTACAACTCCAGTGATTAGTTTAGAATAAAATAGTTATTTATAAAATAAATACTTTTATGCTTTACTTCATTATGTCTAAACACATTAGCAGCATAATTGAATATCTTAATCTCAACTCTAAATTTTTGTCAGATCTCACACTAAGCTTGATAGCGAAACATGACACAAGCTATAAAGTGACATCAAAAGAAAATCACTGATTTTTTTTCTTTTCACAAATCAAATGTATTTGAATTAATATGACAATATAATTATTAATTTCATTTTTCCACCTGGCTGCCCCACTAGAACTCAGCTTTAAGATTTAATCTTTAATGTAAGATTTAATCTTTTTCCCATTTTGTTCAACTACATTTCCTGAGTAGATACCTGACCTTTAATTTCTAAAACATATTTTTCTGTAACTACATGGGCACAAGTAAAATAATATCCAATACCTCTATGAGTAACAACTGCAAGTTCTTTAGTTCTTTCTATCTGCTCAGCATTTCTTGGTCGTCTTCTTGTGCTTTGTAAATTTGCTTGCTGAAGGGAGAGTGCTTCCTTGGAAGTGGTCGACTCCAGAACTGATTTTCTTACATTCATAGCTTGCACTTGTTGCTCTTCAGAAGGTTGTTTATAGGTGGTCACTGCACTGGATACAGCAACATCAGCAGATGTGCTAGCAACAGTAATAGCACCAGTAGTGGCCGCAATACGCTCCTCTAACTCACCAGTGGAGGCAGTTTTGATCAAAGTGGAAGAACCTGTGGGACACACAGTAGCACTGGATGCTAACTTTTTCTTTTGAATTGTGTTTTCCTGATCAACCTAAGAGATTAATTTTCCCTCTCTTTAACATAGTAAAGACAACTGACATGAAAAGAGGAAAGACGATACGCTTTATTTAAAAATTTGAAGTAATTAGAACATTTTTTAATGCTAGCGAACATGTTGTAATTATATCAACAGTACATTTAGCTTTAAATGTCCTCAAAAACTTATACCACAAACTTTTGTGCCAGTCAGAAAGACAGCATATAATTTCCACCCATGCAAATTCAGTCCTGAAAACAGCATGGCTAGAGAAAAATATACACCTATATCATTAAAAGGGACCTCACATGTAGAAAAGTGATAGCCACCCTATTGAGGAATTATACAGCACTATTATATTGTAACCTATAAGTAGGCAAAGCTTCCGTGGTCCAACTGCCACTAAGGCTGTCAAATTTGTTCAAACATTTGATTCTTTTCATCAAAGCTTGCCAGGGCTCTACAAGCTCATTTAGGCTTGATACAAGGCCAAAGGTAGATGGGTAGTAAAAGGCACACATAAAAACAAAGTATCTAGGTATAATTATCCATGCTTGATCTTGGACAAAGGCTGCGTCTGTAACTCTCTTTTTGCTCTGATTCCTGTAGTAGGCCAGACTATTTTACTTAAAAACCCCACCCACAAAGTGTCTGATGAGTTAAAAAATCGCCCATGTTTATGAAAATATTAATATTTCTAACTTGTCTAGTAGAAAAAATATAACACTAGTGGGATTTTTTTAAATATTTCATTAACCTTTTCAGCTTTCCCTACTCCCTAGATTTAGACGCAACTGTTTGGAGGCCTAGTCTCACACCTGTGAGCATTTAGAACATCTAACACAGTAGCAACTCCATCTTGACTGGAATGTATAAATGACTGGGCAATGCATAATGAAATTAATAATAACAAATTAACATAAACAAAGTTTACATAGCATGAACCGTACCATTTTATACTAGTATATTTAAAACATGGCTTCTTCTTTCCATAATAATGATTAAGAGGAATTTGAACAGTCATTCAAACAACGATATTCCACACTTCTTTTTACTTCTGAGCCATCCACTTACACAGGCTTTGAGACTCCTCCTTTAAGTGTAGTGCGTGATGACAGGTTGGAAATAGCTATTCTGCAATATAGCACTTCTAAATAGTACAAAGGTGATTAGCCCTGCAAAACTAAACAACTTCAAAAGCACAAGGTAAGACTCCAGGTTTATGCATCAGAGGCCAAACCAAAATCTAGTTACTGTTCTATGACGACAGCAGTATAAGTAACTAGCATAGTCCTAGACACGTTTTATTCTTTATTTCAGATAAAAGAAGAAAATTGTCACAACAATTAATAATAGACTAAACTAGTGGTGATTCAGGATACAATAAAATTTGACAGAATGGTATCAAGAACATAACACAGAAAATAGAAACGCATGGTCAAGAAATATTTTGGAACAGGACAATGTTGAGTAAAACAAAGAAAACTTATCAGGTGTTACATAATCATTACTATTAAAGGAGAATCTACGAGGAAGATTTTTATCATGCAAGCACCTTCCTCCAATATCAAGCTTAAATCAAAATTACATTCAGAATCTCAGTCAAACGGCTTATTATTTCCTAGTGTTTTAGGGATGCACAGTACTTTAAATGAAAAAAATTCAGATAGATGTCATCATAAAAAAAAAAGCAAAATACCTAACTTAGGCAGAAGATCAATAAAATGTGAAAAATGTGGTATGATTTACATGGAAAAAAATTAATGGTATGTATAAACAATCTGCTGTTGCATAGAATAGATGCATTCCTGTTTGATTAAATATAACTTGTAATCTGTAAAAGCATAAACTTTGGTGTTTTCGTATTCTATGAAATCTGCTTTAGACCAATTGAAATACATGTGTGGAATGGGTGATGTCACATATTTCAACCATCTGCAGTCAAATCAGACATTTCAGTTTGTTAAAGAGTATATTTCAAACATTGTAATTCCCTGTATGATAAAAATAAATGAACCAAAAAACACAAACAAAACAAAAAAGTAAACCAAAAAACCAATCATATATTATTTCACTTAATATTATGGCTAAAAATTTTTTTTAAAAAAGACAAACTTTCAATTAAAATCGGAACAAGAAAGAAGAAAGGAAGAATGATTTCTAGTTTTTGGATAAAGGTTAGACCAATGATTTTCAGTCATGGATGTCAACTCAGAGGTAGGTCATCACTTTGAATTCACTATCAGCAACTGAGAAAATCTGAATCTTGAGGAACTGCCAGGCTGCACCATGGGAAGGTGGAATCATAAAGATGCGGATGCAAGAAAGAATAATTGTTCCTCCAGGTATGGCTTCACAAAGAAGCAGAACCTGACCAGCCCGAGCTAATACAGCCTGAAACCTACTAGGCTGTAGAACCACTTCTCTAAATGAGTCTCTGTGCATGGAGAACAGATTAAAATCAGTTAAACTGAGGACTTTTCATGTGTCAAATCAGACTGCATAGACGAGGAAATGTTTGAAGTGATATTTAAACATAAAAATTCACAACTATATAGAAGCTGATGATCTACAGAGCAATTCAGTTCAGATAACTAATCTGAATGAAAGAGTGCTCAAAAGTGTTGTAACTGCTAAAACTTTGGATAATTCAAACATATGGAAGACTCATAAGCCTTTCTATTTATACAAGAGTGGAGGTTGTTCCCGTTTCCAGGATCATTTTTAGTAAAAGAAAGAGGCAACAGCCTTTGACATTTGCCTGAGACAAAGCTTCAAAAATAGCTTATGAATCTGTGCTGGATGCACTTTGCATATGCAATATGCTACAAGTGTACACAAGGTCCCTGTTGTAAACATGATGGCAAAGGAAATTTACCCCAGATAAACTCATAGTAGAAGTTCTCATTTAAATCAGTCTAATGGACTAACTTTTTACAAGTAGTCCCTGAGGGAATTAAATTATCTAGAGATAATGAATACCTTTGCCTTCTCTGCAGAAGCATCCACTAAAAGAAGCAAGGCAGAAAATGGCATGCAATACAGTGAAGATAGTTTTATTGAAAAGGATTTTTTTTTCCTGGTAGAAGACTGTGACTTGAGAAAGCTTCCCTTTAAGATGAAGAATGACAGAAAAATGTATATTCCCTCTCCAATCAGTGCAGTATTTAAAACATATTCGTGTAAGCTGTAATTTTTGTGTCAATATTAAATTAATATTTAACAATACATAGAAGCTGTAAGCCTGGAAAAAAGCAGTTACAGTAGATTGCATGTATGGAAAGCAGAATTAGAGAAATGAAAATCTTGTTATAGATCTTAATTTGAATCTCTATAAGTTTTAGAAATAAGCTGTTTTCTTAACCACCACTGCATAATTTCAGACAACATGAATTTTATACTCATTTTAGATCCTTGAGCTCTATGCTGTTTTAATCTGTTGTGTCCAATCCCATATTAAGACGGACATTTCAGCTGTGGCTGTTCTATCCCATTAAACCAGAACTACTTTTCTCTTCCACTACCACAAGCTTTCAAAAGGTGAAGTATTAGTAATTAGTCAACATGCAATAACACATGATTTAAGAATGGGATTTTTTTCATAGAATTAACATAATTAACTATCAATATTTAATTAGCATTATTTCTTACAAGATATGACTGAGAATTATGTTTTAGCAGGAGTCAGACAGGTAGGTTTTTAAGGAAAATTAATTAATTCACTAAGTGGAAGTGACAGTTTATTAAATAAAGCTTTGACATGAAATATGTTACTGTACTTTCTGCTATTACAAGCCAAGTATAATTTCACGGGCTGAAAGCATAGCCAGTAAAACTTGACTATGTGGAAAGCCCTCCATTAAATATGAGGTGCAACTAAAGAAGTTGATTCATAAACAAGTGTTTGGCAAAGGTTTTAAAGATTTTCTAAATTTCCTTTTATTTCAGAGATGGCTGATTAACAAATAAACATTTTAACACTATTTGTCAAGTGGTTAGTAATACTATGCTGATTAGGAGTCAAACTGATCAAAAAACAAAGAGCATTTTGGAGGGTGGTGTAGTGTTTGGTTTGTGTAACACTGGAATTAAAAACTCTTTATCCACAGGAATGCAAAATACCTTAGGATGAAATTGACCCCAGGAGGTCTCCTGTTGTCATGACAAGATAAACCAGAGTCAGGCAGAAGGTCACACCAGATGCTCAGGGCTTTATCCAATTGAATTGGGAGAAAAAACTCCTATGATGGAGACTGCATAAATGAGCAATTTGTTCAAATGCATGACTTCCCTCGCAGAAGAAAATTTTCTCTTTATATATGGCCTGAAGATCTCATTTCAGATTTTGTCAGTTGTCTCTCATCCACCCACCATGAAAAGCTTGTTTCTGTCTTTTCAGTAACTCCCTTACAGGCATTTGGAAGCTGCTATTAGCTTTCCCCTCTTCTTCAGGCTGAAAAAGCCCAGCTCTCTCAGCTTTTACTCAGATGGTCCTCTGCTTAACTTGCTCCAGCAATTAACTCATTTTCCCTGTCATGAGGACCACAACTTGGTGCACTAGTCCAGCCATAGTCACAGGGGTGCTGAGAACAGGGCAATAACTCTTCTGTTTGATCTGCTGGCTATATTCCTGTTAACATAACTTAGAATGCTGTTGGCCTTATTTGCTGCCAGGATGCACTGCTTGGTCACCATGAGCTTGCTGTCTGCCTTATTTCACATGGGCTTTTCAAGCAGAGCTCCTTGCTGTCAGCCTGTTCTGCTGCCAGAGGCTCTTCCTACTCAGGTTCAGAGCTTTACATTTGCCCCTCTTAAGTTTCCTAAGACTCCCCCTTAGCCTATTCCTCCAGCACAACTATGTCCTGATGGATGGCAACCCTGTCCTTGACTATATTAACTGCTGACTGACACTTTGGTGTCATTTGCAAATCCAGTGGAACTGCTCTCTCTCACTGATTCAAGCTCATAGATAAATACATTAAATAGAACTTGTATCAGGACAGACTCCACAATACAAAACTTGTTACTAGACTCTAGGTAGAATATGCCCCATTTATGACTGTCCTCTGAATTTACATGTTTTTAACTTCAGCAGTGGAAGAACAGATGAAAACTGGAAAATTGTGCCTAAGACCAAGTAAATGGGATCTAAGGCTACTGTTTAGCAGTTATTCTAATTAATTTGAAACATTTTTGCTGATTAATGCATAAGAATGAAATTGAGATCAAACTGTGAGAGCAAACAGGACTATTCACTATCCTGTTTACTCAGGATAAATTCAATATGCAGGGCTTTATTAGTCCTTCTAATATGTATGATCTAACCACAGACTTCCCCCAAAAAACTGAAAGGTTCTTAATGCAGATAAACCTAAACAGGACTCACTCAAATAAAATGCTAAAGAGGTTAGCCTGAGATTTGTCCTGTGAAACTTCATAGCAAGAAGTAAGCTATTGTATACTTCTGCAATGAGTAATTGAGAAATAAGTTTTGACAGTTTATGCGAAAATGAAATGCATATATCATTAAAGATTAAAAGGAGGGGCTTACAGGTAGAATTTCAAAAAGGAGTAATCATTACATTGCATCTTCATTCTTCTTTCACTCAAGATATTTTTAATATTCCAAATTAAAGCTTTCCCGTAGCTAACTAACTTTGCAGTGACCTGCGTATCTGATTAAGAAAGGAAGCAAGAGATGTGGGTGTGAATGTGCCAATAAAATATCTTAATTAACTGTTCTCTTTGATGTTCCCTGTCATTACATATCTGCTGCCTGCAAGACTTTCCAATAATTTTATAAATTAAATTAGAAGAATGCATTCTGGATCTGTCAAAGTTACTGTAGGTATATCAACTTATTTGACTCCAATTTTTTTTCAGATATCATTGAAGCCTTATTATTTTCACAAATCTTTTATTATTCTTCATAAATTTCTAATATGTTTACCCGCTCTTTCGTTCAAATTACATTTTTGCTTCTTTGATTTGCAGGTAATAGAAAATAAAGGAATCCAAAATACAAAAATACATTTGAGAATATAAAAGCAGTATAAATGGCTGATGTAAATCATCCTTCCAACAAAATAAATTTTCACTTCTCAGTTATTCAGGAAGGAAAAAAACCTTTGGATTTAAGGAAATACATGAATGAATAAAATAAAGTTCAAACTAGTTTCTAGACATCAGATCAAAAAGGCAATAATCCCTAGATTTAACCAAATAGCAAAGACTCTCCAGAAAAGAAATTTAATACATATACTTTTTGCTTCCTATTGCCTCCATGTTCTCCACAATTTGTGTGAATCCATTGAAAAATTACATTTTTATTTCTTTTTTATCTCAAAAGGCATTTCTTTGCATTACTGCATTCTCATTATTTTTCTCACTTGCATTTTTTTCTGTATCTCCTTTCTGAAACTCTCTATTGTTATTTCTTTCTTCTTTTTCTCTACATCTTTCAGATTAATCTTAAATGTAAATCACATGCTTCAGTAAGATATTTCCCAGAACAATCTGAAAGTAACAATTAATCATTGACTAGAAATTTTCAGGGATTCAGGAGACAAAGATTTTTGTCATCCTTCAGGATACACAAATGAATGTCTCCATGATTTGCCAGATGCTTCTGTCAGTGTCCTTATGATCACCTGAAGTGTTTTTAAGCAGCCACTGAAAATATAGTAAATGCATTAATTAATTACGATTAAAGACTTTTTTTTAATTATACAGAAGTGTCAAGCACTTCAGCATGTTTATCTCCACTCCACAGAGAACTACCACTAATTTTCACTTACATATATAATGCAAATAATAGATTTTATTCCAGTAAGATACGTTTGTTTAACAGAAACACAATATGAAAATGACCAGCAACAGAACATACATGGATATGGTTCTTTACATTGGTTTAACATCAGTGGGAAAATATGTTTGAAAGGCTTCATACTTTTAAGAAAAAAAAAAAACAAAAAAACAAAAACAAGACCAGACTTTGACACAAAAGTATATTTGTAAATGAGAAATCAGTGACTTGAGATACAAAGTAATTATGATCATTTGTGGCATATAGTCATGCTCTGCTTTCTTCTCAGGAGAGGTGCAAATCCATACAAGATAAATCCATGGAATCCACCATAATCTACAAAAATATTATAAGTTTTTCATGAATCTCTTTAAACAATTTTTCAGAAATCTATGAAATTAATGATAAAATGCTGGGAATGCTGACCACAAGAAGGATGTTAAGGCACTGGAGCGTGTCCAGAGAAGAGTAACGAAGCTGGTGAAGGAGTTAGAGAACAGGCCTTATAAGGAATGGCTGAGAGAGCTGGGGTCGTTTAGCCTTGAGAAGAGGTAGCTGAGAGGAGACATTATTGCTCTCTATAATTATCTGAAAGGAGGCTGTAGAGAGGAGGGAGCTGGCCTTTTCTCCCAAACCTGCCAGGGGAGGTTCAGGCTTGACATCAGAAAAAGATTTTTCATAGAAAAGTGTCATTGGGCACTGGAACAGGCTGCCCAGGGAGGTGGTTGATTCACCTTCCCTGGAGGTGTTTAAAAGACAGGTGGATGAGGTGCTGAGGGGCATGGCTTAGTGTTTGATGGGAATGGTTGGACTCTATAATCCTGTTGGTCTTTTCCAACCTTGTGATTCTGTGAATTAAAGTATTCACATCAATTGGCCTTATTTACTAGCTATTATCTTCTGAAAGAGTATCTTTGTTGCAATTGTCAACTAAAAAGCCTTGCCAATATTGTCTCATATATTTATTTTCTTTGCAATTTGCCCTTGTGAATCATGGTGCAAGACAAGGATTTATTTCAGATAAAATTAAATAGGTAAATCTTCAAGAATAATTACTTTACAGACTATGTACAAATCATTGTATACAGCAACCATCTAACAAAATATAAGTTTCATTTTGTTTTAAGTAGTCTGGAAATATGTCGGACACAAGGAAACTGGATGCATTCTGTAGTGCAAAATATAAACCAATCTGCTTAGCTTGGACCATACATCACAACAGAATTTGCAGCTTCACTTCATCATTACTTTGATTCTAATGATTGGATTTTGGATAGTTTTGGAAAGTATCTTCTGAAATTTTAAGCAGAAGAATTAGGAAATAACAGTGAAAATGTTGCAATGTAAGTTAATTGCTGGTATGTGCACTATAGCTTGCATTTTTTTAAAAAAATAAAGACAACAAACAAACAAATAGGCTTTAAAGCAAGTTTACAACTATTATAAAGTATATATCTTATCAAAATATACTTTCATGGGAACACGTATTATGGAGATTTTACCAGAGGTTTCCATAAGTTTCAAATTCAAAAGTTCTGATTTCTAATTCTGTTTCTTGTATCACTCTGGACATGCCATTATATGATAATGCTCTCCTTTCTCACCAACAAAATTAAATTCACACTTTCCTTTTACTGACAGAGGAGTATTAATATTACTCTCCTAATATCTGCTCAGTGCTATAAGTAATAATCTAACATGCATAAATCAAATATACAGTTCCAGATAGAACTATACATGCTAAAGCTTGTACTATATACTGAGATTTGAGATAATTCCAACACTCCTACCGGTTGGGTGGGTTTTTTTAATAAACTTCAAATGCATGGCAAAATAATGAATGATAAAACCAGTACTAATTTTATTTTATTTACTCTTAATATCAAAAAATCTCTGTATCATTCCTTTCAAGTATCTAGGTCAGGTATCTAATCTTTGCCATAAGCAGCCTAAATGCCGAAATATTCTACTCTAAATCCAGTGGTAGGCATCATGAAGCTATTTGATACAAACTCATTGCTAATGATTATTAAAGTAATTTAAGACTTCAAAGATTGATCCAACATATTAACCCTCACTACAGGGAGGATAATTTCAAGAGATAATCCTTTTTCCTTTTGTTTTTAAACAGATTAATATTTGGTAGAAATAATGTGAAGCTCTTAGAAAGGCTGTTGTTTTACTAGGCAAACAGCAAAAACACACTTGCAGTAAAGACGTCTTGTCCATTTACCTTAATATCAGTCTGTGTGTGTTCACTAAGTAGGAAAGAATACAAACCTTAATATCTAAACACATCTTTCGCATTAATTGCCAGTGACTAGCAAAATTAATGGAATGATACAGTAATTCTGAAGAGTGTAGCTCAATAAGTATTATTTTACTATTAGGAATACATGGCCACAACATTTGTGTTGTCACCATGAAAGCTTGCCTTGGCTTCAGACAGTTTTCACTACTTTTAATAATTTGTAGCGGTAAAGCGAGTATTTCCTGATCTGTTTGTGTTTCAGGAATGTCGTGCTCTGAGAATGTCTAATACACTAAAGGTCTGATAAAGCTAAATAGTCACTAGACAACAAGTAAAACCCCTTTATATTTACTGAGGCTGAGGGAGGCTAAATGGCAACTTTCAGGTTTTAGTAAACAATGAGAAAGAAGCAGTCTGTGTTAAGAAAATATATAAAAGGAAACCATTCAAGTCCAGCACTGAAGAGGAATACCACATTCATCCCAACACAGATCCTTCAATGCTATGAATTCATTGATGTCCCCAACTCACAGTGAAAAGTGTGAAAATAATACAAGAGAAAAATACTGGCGATTAGGAAGGATGTTCTTAATTTTTATGTGTGTTATTATTATTGAGGCTTTTCTATAATAGACAATTTAGAGTACCAGACTGTTACCAGACATAATAAGATTCTGTGTCTAACCTTCTACTCTGTAAGTGCATTATAATCCATATAACTTTAGAACTGAGGTTTTTGTATTCTAGACATAAATTATGTTTCTTTGTATAAATACCACTGAACTACTGTTCAACGACTGTCAGCATTCTGCGGGCTCAAATGGGCCTAAAATAGCACTGCTGGGCCACCCCTGGGTCTCACGCCACCCATGTGTACAGGACCCCTAGCCTAGCCTTTGCCCCGGTGATGCCAAAGCAGTGCTGGTCCCCTGCTCCTCATGGCCTTGCCCTGCCCAGCTGTTGGGTTAATGTCCCTCCCTGGCCTTGACCAGTGTCTGTTCCCATGGAGGTGTCAAATACCCAGGAGTGAGGTTGTCTCTGTCTGCCCCTAGCCTGCCCTGCACCCTGTCTGTGGTCCCCAGATCACCGGCTCTTCGGAAGCCATCAGCCCTTCCTGCACTATGACAATTGCCATCTCCTAATCACTGTGAAAAATACAGTGGTCAAGAACAAAGCAAAACATGACATTTAACAAGTATTATCATTACTATTATTCTCTTATTTCTCACTCAGAATAAATACAGTTAATGTCTAAACAGAGCAAATGATTATAAAGTAATGCAAAGCTGAATGATTTATAAATGAAACTACCATATTTTATTTCTTGGTTTTATCTAAAAGGTCAGGACAGGCTAAAAAGTAATACATTTTAAGAAAGGTCAAGTCCTAAGTGAGATGAAAACAATTCTCTGGAAAGGAAGAAGGGTCCTTCAGTATAGAAATTGATTCAAAATTCACTTAACTTTACAGAGATAAAGCTATTCCTGCAGAACATTATGTGCTGTCAGCATCAAGAGTGCAGTAAGTGAACCTTTGAGCTATGAAGTGGGCATCCAGTGTAAAACAAGAGCTTTGCCTCAGGAAAATCCTCCTGGTGAGATGCCTCCAGTGATCCATTAGCCAACAATTTCAAGATGTCTTAGCTAAATGTTTATACATTAAAAGAAATTTAAAATGTATTCCTAAGAGAAGTATGCATTGCCTTAATGAGCATTTCAGGCAATTTTACATGGTGATACAATGATAGTAATGACAGAGTTCTTTTTCAATAGTCAGAATTGTTATTAATAACCAAGGTAGCTACCTCAATTACTGCAAGTGTCTTTCCTCAGCAGCGTATTATGTTGCACAGATAAATGTTCACAAAAAGGCATCTCCTATGACAAAGATTTATTGGCAAGTTTAAAAATACAACAATTTGATTTTCAGAAATGGCAGCTGGTTTTAAATGCTTCTTATATCCCTTAGCTGATGGAAATAAAGGAGGTCAAGTTTTGAGACTCCAGGTTGCTCAGCATATTTGAATGCTTCAGATGTTCATGGAATGGTTGACGTTGGAAGGCACCACTGCAGAATGTTTAGTCCTCCTTCACCTGCTAAAAGGTAGGTCAACTACAGCAGATTCCTCAGAACAGTGTCCAGTCTGTATCCAGTCTCTTTCTCTACAGGGACAGAGACTCCCATAACCTCCCTAGGAAACTTGTTCCATTTTTCATTCACATTTACAAAAAAAGGTTTCTTCTATTTAAATGGTTATATTTCATTTTGTGCCTATTACCATTTATACTTCCATTGAGCACTACAGACCTTTGGTTCCATCTTTGTTAATCACTCTCATCAGATACTTACACATATATACACCAACATCCTTGCTTATTTTTTTTAGCATTTTTTTGAGATTCTACTTATTTTTTCCATCTTTTTCTTTTCCTATTCTCAAGCCTAACTCTCCTGTGACAATCATACTCTCAAATATAAGCTCTGTAGGTCAGTATCAATTTATTTTCCAGTGAAACTCAAAGCTGACACTGGAAAAAAGCTTCTCCGAGAAGATCACATGTCATTTTAATCTAAACAATACCCTCAGAAGTAAAAATTAAATTTATATGAAGTTATTAATAATTTTAAGTTAATTGAGACAGCTAAATATCCCTTCAAACTATTCAACTTCCTCAAGATACATGACATGACCTTTTATCCAAATCAAAGACTTGAAAATTCCTGGATGCAATCACAAAATCTATTCTTCCACTTAAAAAAAAAAAAAAAAAAAGGAAAGTCAATATTTTTCACAGACTTTGACAATTTTCTAGTGTCACACCAGAAAGATGAATTTCTAGCTTCTTGCTTTGTGGTATCAATAAAATAGGGTAAAGAGACCTCTGTCCCCAGTATACATATAAGTGTCTGGAACAGAAACAAGAGGCACTGGAGGTAGACATGCCGTCACAGAATGGTGCAATCACTAGAGTAACTGAGATGTGGTTGGACAGTTTGCATGGATGGAGTATGATAGTGGAGTCTCGAAAGATGACAGGGACAACTTCTTGATAGATATACAGGATGGGCAAACAGGCAGCAACGCATAGTTGGACCTGTTACTCACAAGGAAGAGCCATTTGTTGATGTGCTAATCAATGGTAACCATGGCAGCAGTTACTGTGAAATGAATTCAAGACCTCAAGGGGAATGAGGAAGGCAAGTAGCAGAGCACAGATCCTGGTTATATGGTAAGGGTCATAGGTTTGTGATTAGTGGGTCATACACTTCTTGGAGGACTGTAATCTGTGTAGCACTGCAGGACTTTATCTTGTGACCTCTCTTGTTTAATACTTTCATCACTGACCAGGAGGAGGCTCCAGAGTTGACTCGTATTAGGTTTGCAAATAATAGCAAACTGGAAGGAACAGGCAGTGTGTTTGAAAACAGGCTTGCCGTCCAGAGGGACCTAAAACAGGCTGGAGGAGCAAGCCAGCAGGGATCCTATAAAATTAAACATGGCCAAATTCAAGACCTGGCAACAGGAAAGTCTGTGGTTTGACTGGTTGGGAAGCAGTTCTGCTGAAAAGGCCCTGTGGGTCCTGTCAGACAGCAAGGTGAATGTAAGCCAGCAAAGTGCCCTAGCAAACAGCATCCTGAACTGCATTTACAGAAGCACGGCAAATACATTGACAAAAAGGATTACCTCCCTCTCTATTAAGCACTTGTTAGTTCTGCATCCTGTTTGAGGCTTACCGAAAGGAAGAAGCCCTGGGAAGAAATTGATAAACTGGAGGAAGTTTGGCAGGTGGTCCCCAGGATGGCTGCGACTGAAGCACTTCCCCACTGAGGAGAGGCTGAGGACTTGTTGAACTACTTGGATTTGTTCAGCCCATAGAAAAAAAAGATTCATGGAGGCCTAAAAGGAGTCTTCCAATACACATGAGGTGGAAGGACAAGAGGAAAGGATAGAAGTGGAAAAAAGAGTTCTGAGCAGATATAAAGAGAAACTTCTGCCCTGTGAAGACAGTAAAGTTGTGAACAGGTTGCCTTGAGATGTTATGAAATCTCCGTCCTAGGATTTCCCAAGATAAGACGTGATATATCCCTAAGCAACCTGGTTTTATCTCAACACCCAGCTGCTTTTGAGTAGGATGTTCAATTGCAACTTGAATTATCCTATGGTCTTATGATCCCGAAGCTACTTCATAGAGTAACTTAAATTTTGCATATGCTTCACAGATCACCTTTTAAATTCTTCAAAATGAATTATATCTAGGTCTACATTACACTGCTTTTAACAGATCCTCAGCCCACTCTATGAAGTGCAAAAAAACTTGCTGACCCAAACTTTTCTGCTAGGTTACAGCTATTTCATGGCAGGAAGGATATCCACAACTATGCAATGTAGTTTTGAGAACACTGGCAGAGTAATTTTTTAATGCACCTTTCTGCACACATCAACTTACACATCACAGATATGTCTCATTTACTCCAGAACACCTCTACTCAAACCCTAACATGTGGTTGGCTGAATCACTCTTTAACCATCACTGACAGGAGTAGCTAGATATGGGGAAGATTCAGTTGCCCATACACAGTTTAGTTTGGAGCAGTTTTGAGACTTCTTAATGTATTGCTTTGCAACACCTTGGTTTGTCACCCAGAAAAGCCTCTGCACTTCTGTCTGCCATAAAAATATCTTGTATGTCCTAGGTGATTTCATGCACCAGTGCACATACATTCATGAACAGCTGAGTGGTGCCCCAGAGCGCCCCAAATTTAATGGGTATTTAGATACCTATAAGTGTTTAAACCTATAGGTTACAACACAGAGACATCTGCATTTTGGTGTCTTGGAGCTGAATCTCACATAAGACTTTATTATATGACTGCTGAGTCTTCCAGCAGTAGTACTATGTACTGTTGCAACAACTTTTGATTTGAGGAATGAATGACAAAGTCTGTTTAAATTGTTAGATATTTGGAAAAAAAGTGATAAAGACAGTTTTCGCCTTCTGGCAACTCTAGCCATGATGTTCTGAGGCAGCTTAATACTACTTACTTCTGTTCTTTACCTGACTGCCAACTGCTTCAGTTTCTCTTTCAAAGCAAAACCAACAACAGCAACACAAAAAAAATAATCTAAGAAATGTCTAAATCCATAAATCACTTCTGAATGAAGATACATTTCTATTCGTATATAAAATGACAGAAAGAAAAAGAAAAGAACAATAGAAAATCAAGCAGAGAAAGAGAAAATTTTTCAATGTCACTTTTCTCTCTACTTCATCACATACTGGAAGTACTTACATTTATACAACTTCAGCTCTACATAGATGTCTGTCAGATACTAAAGCTGAGTAACCATTTGCATGCCTTTCAACATGAGCATGACAGCTAAATTTTATTCTATTCTGAAAATCTCAGGGATATATTTCATCTCTTCATCTGCGTTTTCCTGGAATAAAGATTTTTAATTGAAGGCAGTTTTCATTGTGCACTCAAGTGACATATTTTATACTATTTTGTTCATTATAGAAGGATTAGTCTGTACATAGTTTAAACAGAGGTAAAAGGAAGGGGAAAGGAAGTAAAGGCAGTTAAGAAATGTATTTCACAGGTGAAATAAACAGCACAAATAGGGCCACTGCTGAAAGCTTCCAGAGCTTTAAAGGAAGAGGGAGGGAGACATCAGCCTATAAGACTGGAAGCTGTGAATCTAACTTAATCCCTTCTGTCCACTTAGATAATATTGTGGAGTCATACATATGTGGTGGAGTACACAAAGTAGCCAACAGAAAAAAGCAAGGGAAAGGAAGTTTTACAGGAACTGCAAATGGGTGGAGTAAAAAAAGCACAACTAATTTTAGAAACAGTGAAAGAGGATTACCAGTGCCAAGAAACATTGCAGCAGCAGTTTCAGTATGATCCAAAGAAGCGTTAGTTTTACTTCAGCCAACAGTTTCAAAGTCAAAAGGAGTTTTAATAGAGCAATAAGGACAGCAAACATCAAGACAAAGAACCCTCAACAAATAGAAAGAAGTGCTGAAACATGGGTGATCAGACAAGCAAGAATAAGTTTGTCTTTTTAATCCACAACCTGGATAGGGAAAAAGTTAGATTCTCTTATAATTTACATATATAACTGATAATCGTTTACCAATATCTTTTATATCTTGTATAATCTGATATCTTTTATGAGTTGAAATGTATATTAAAAGAAATACACATATCTTGCGTGACAATGTATTTATATGAAGCTGAGAATTTGCCATAGTTTCATGTACCTCAGTAAATTTAATTTGTTTTGTATAAGCCAAAGTAAACATTTTTGCAGATGTTTGCAAGACTGATGCCTTAAACAGAATATTAAGCAAATTATGATACTTAATGACATTAAAAGGATATTTATAGAAGATTGCTTGATAGTCTGTGGTTTCTATTCAGGGATTTTTTTTTCCATATGTAACTAGACTTAAAGGTTTTGCATAGCATCATTTTTAGTCTTCAAGTGCGTAGGTCACAGTAGGTTTAGATACTACACTAAAGCTAGGCCGTATGAGACTACCTTGTGAAAAAGCATCTTTAAAAAGCAATTTTCATAAATTTAACAGAACAGAAGATAATACAATTTGGCTCTTCCATATACTGCCTAAAAAGTGACTATCAAAATAATTTATTTTCTTTTGTTTGAATGAAACAACCAACAGGATTTTTCAGATTGTAATTGGTACGAAGAGTAGTGTTTTCATAGTGGGGCACAGGTGGGGTGCACATATGACCTCTGTGATCGGAGGTCAGCGGCTGCCATATCCTGGTCACAGCTGGTTCTATTTGGCTTCCTAGTACACAACTGAGCCCATGACCATCATCTGTGGCATCTCAGTGAAAATATATATTAAACAGGAGACCCCACATGTTGTACCACATCCAGCTCTGGAGCCCTTAGCACAGGACATGGACCTGTAGGTCTAGAAGAGGGCCACAAAAATGATGACAGTGGGGTAGAACACCTGTTCAATGAAGAAAGGCTGAGAGAGTTGGGGTTCTTCAACCCAGAGAAGAGAAAGCTACAGGGAGACTTTATAATGGCATTCCAGTAGTTAAAGACAGCCTACAGGAAAGATGGGGATAGACTTTTTAGCAAGGCCTATTGTGATAGGACAAGGAGTGATGGTTTTTAAATTGAGGAAGGACAGATTTAGACTAGATATAAGAAAGACTATTTTTTTACAACAGGGGAGGTGAAACACTGGAACAGGTTGCCCAGGAAGGTGGAAGAAGCCCCATCCCTGTAAGGATTCAAGCTCAGGTTGGATGGGGCTCTGAGCAATCTGTACATACTCACTGCACGGGGTTGGACTAGATACCCTGTAAAAGTCACTTCCAGTCCAAACCTTTCTATGATTCTGTGAAAAGGCAGTGAACACTGAGAAGAAGGAACAAGACCAGGGAAAGAGTGCTCCATTTCTGGTGGTGTGACCTGACACTAGGCCACATAATATGATTCCCTCCTCCCTAGGCTACTTGCCAATCCAGGGAAAGTCAGGCACATCTTGGGAGGGAATTCACCTTCTGACAGCCTGCACCTCCTGCTACCTGGATCATAGCACAAGTGGTATAATACCAGAAATGAACAATCTGGTAAGTCCTGGACTTGTGCAACTGGTGTAAAATACCAGCAGTGGCTTAACCAAGTTGAGGCCAAAGTGGAAAAAGTACTCCCCAAAATCTATCATCTCAAATCCTCTAGACCTCAACTCCTCTGGAAAACTCTTTGAGCAACACAGGATTGCAGTGGGCTGTGAACTAGCATCTCCCCATGTGCTGAGATGTATCTCAGCAGTAGCACTTGAACTATATCATCCACTGGAAGTGCAGATGAAAAGGGCAGGGCAACATCAGACTTGTAGCGACTAAATTTTGTCTCATTGAGGAATGGCAATAGAGCATTGTGAGTTTTTTCTTTAAACCTGAGAAGGTGGAAATCCGACCTACCTGGTGTGGTCAGGAGTGGCCGTGAGTGCTTTGCTGCTGCTCAGGTCAAACCAGCACTCAAATATACTAACACAAAATATATAGTTGTGTAAACAAAATCATCAAGACAAGGAAGTGATTAGGTGAAAAGAGCATCGAAGTGTCAAGCATCAATGGAATAAGAAGTATGCATTGTTTCGAGGTTCAGATTTTGGAGTCTGGCTCCTTCAAAAGATGCAAGAATAGAATCAGGTTAAAGTAGATAAATTGTTAAGAAATTACTGATTCTGATTATAGTGATACAACATAGGAAATACAAAACTCAAAGGAAATCAGAAAGATGTTACAATTACAACAATATGTATGTTAACTTATAGGGAAAAGAGTGGGGTTTTACAGCAGTTACTGCAATGTAGTACGATGATATTACAGGCCATCGAAAAGATTAACAGACACTCTCTCAAAAGTGATGCAGAAATAAACTCCTGAACAGAAAAACAGTATCTGTGCTGCATGGCTTTTTGGAATAACTTTTTGCCTTTTATCAGTTACCTGGAAGCTTCTGTGACAATTCATGACAGTTCACCAGTAAAACTACTGTTTGAAAATGGCTTTACAAGAAGGCTTAATTTGTATTTAACTGGAAAGAATTAAAGACTTTCTGCTTAGAAAACTGTCTTCTGCTTAGGAAATGCTCTGCCTCTGACCTGGAAAGGCGCATGCTCTCCTGGGTAGAAAGCTGGTTGGATGGCCAGGCCCAGAGAGTTGTGGTAAGTGGAGTTAACTAACTCTGACAGACTGGAGGCCAGTTACAAGTGGTGTCCCCCAGTGCTCACTGCTGGGTCTAACCCTGTTCAATGTCTCTATCAATGACCTGGATGAAGGCATTGAGTGCACTCTTAGCAAGTTTGTGGATGATACTAAGCTGTGTGGAAGTGTGGATCTGCTGGAAGGTAGGGAGGCTCTGCAAAGGGATATGGACAGGTTGGACAACAGGGCTGAGTCTAATGGCATGAGTTTTAACAATGCCAAATGCCAGGTCCTACACTTGGGACACGACAACACTATGCAGTGCTGCAGGCTAGGGGAACAGTGGCCAGACAGCTGCCAGGAGGAAAAGGACCAGGGGGTGTTGGTTGACAGTCGACTGAACACGAGCCAGCAGTGTGCCCAAGGTGGCCAAGAAGGCCAATGGCATCTTGGCCTGTATCAGAAACGGTGTGACCAGCAGGTCCAGGGAGGTTATTCTCCCTCTGTACTCGGCACTGGAGAGACAGCTCCTTGAATCCTGTGTTCAGTTCTGGGCTCCTCACCATAAGAAGGATGTTGAGGCTCTGAAGCAAGTCCAGAGATAAGCAATGAGACTGGTGAAGGGGCTGGAGAACAAGTCTTACAATAAGCGTCTGAGAGAACTGGGGTTGCTTAACCTAGAGAAGATGAGGCCTTTTTGCTCTCTAAAACTACTTGAAAGGAGGTTGTGGAGAGGAGGGAGCTGGCCTCTTCTCCCAAGTGACAGGGGACAGTACAAGAGGGAATGGCCTCAAACTCCGCCAGGGGAGGTTCAGGCTGGGCATCGGGAAAAACAGGCTGCCCAGGAAGGTGGCTGAGTCACCGTCCCTGAGAGGGTTTAACACATGGGTACACCAGATAGGAATGGTTGGACTCAATGATCCAAGAGGTCTTTTCCAACCTGGTGATTCTATAATTCTAAGGCTTAACTTCTTAACAACATGAAACATTTTGTATTATACATTTTTATCTGTTTTTTAAACATATGAAAAATTTTTAGCGCACTTATTTAATTTCCTCAAACTTTCACCTTTAGCCTACCACCAATCCAGAAACCACTCCTCATAAATGCCTTCCAATGCATTTTCCATTCCTTTCTATTAAGATTATATTTTATTCAGCTTACATGCTTGGGTATGCACGTTTAATACTTTTTCATGTTGAAATTATTTATTGATAACCTATATTTTTAAAGTGTTGTAAAGGATATTTTATTTATTTTAAGCATTGTGAACTACTGCAAGATTTCACAACTTACTACAGAGTACACATTAACATACATTCAGCTATATACCATTAAAAATTAGATTTGCAAACCAACACAATATTGAAAAACCCATAATGTAATAACCACAAACTTAGGAGGTAAAGAGAAGTAGAATATCTACAGTATATTCAATTCTCCCACACCTATCTATTCGCGCATTTAATATGACTTGAAAAAACACATTTTGAAACTAAACATAACTCTATTCCCTTTCATTACCTATTACCTCACTTTTTCAGCAGGAATGTAATTATGTGTGTCATCTAAGACATAGCTTGTTCTCCTTTTCTTGGTAGTTCAAAAATTAACATCTCAACAATCCATATTTCTTCAGAGAAACCACCAAAGTAATTTTCCCTTTTTTGTTTTTTCCAATTGTGGTGTAGGATCTAACAGAGAAACTTCCTGTTCATATCTTTTAACAGTCTGGTAAGCTAGCGATTTCTCAGTAAAGAGTGTGGTTTATTGTATTGGGTATGAGAGATAATATATAAAAAATGAGTCAGTGCCTTTTATAAACAGTTATAGCAGTCCTGGAGCTACAGTACAATGGCTCATTTACCTAAATTCACTCAGAATATATGTTCCAGAACATCTATGAACTTGCAAAGTCTAAATAGAGATATATAATATTTACTGAAATAGTAGTCAAATTTGCTCAGTTGTTTTATAGAATATATTATCTGAGGCAATTGCACAGAGTTCTAAAGTGTTCATTATTATAAAAGATCAATCACTTGAAAAAATTAGTCTTTTGTTAGTTGAAATTTTTACATTGGTTGATTATTTTTATCAGATTCTGCAAGTATTTATGTAGGTATTGTCTTCCTATGCTAAATTTCCCATAGAAAAAATAGATTCCTAAACTAAATCTCATTCAGAAGGCTGTGATTTTTTTTTAATCAGATAAATGGAAAAGCACAAAAGTACAAAAAGGGCTACTGTTCCCTGAAGATCCATTGATACACTGTAGATATGGAAAATATTACTAACACTAATGCTTGTGAAAAAGCAGACAGTATTATCAAACATTATGAAGCTCAGTTTTCTTTAGCAGTTAATCATTCTAATGACCTTGTTCCAAACGGTGATATTCCCAAGTTAATGATTCAGATACTTTCACTCAATCAAAATAATGCTTGTTCATAAAAACAGTGGATAAGAATCTTACAGGTTAATTAAACCCTTAATAGAACAATGCATTCAGAAATAGGTAGTAAGAGATAATAGTTATTAAATGGTACATTAGTAAATGGCAACGTACTCACTGTTTAACAAACATGACTTGTACTACCATTGATGCATTTACACATTTTAATGAACAAAACATTATTTCTGTATCTGTTAGTATCTTTCAGAATACTAGGACCATTTTAAAACTACTTGCACAGGGTAAAGTGAAGTAGATATCTGCTGTATAATTGCATTTAGATAATACATCACACATAACCTAACATACTGTAACTAGATAGAGCATGTTGAATAGCTGAATTTACCATTTATGCAAATACAAACTGTACTTTTTTACGGACATTTAAAAATGGCCCTTCCCATATGCTCTCCAGCTTCAGGGACTGTTTTTCATTAACAAAACCAATCACAGCAAAAAATGTATTTCTTTAAATGTACCTTGGTAGTGAGCACTAAATCCACGGTATCGGTGATTGCTGTCTGTTACAAAACGTAGCCTCAGCCAGTTTTTGTTGCTGATAACTGGAGGAGGTATATTTATTCCAGAAAGCCTGAATTTAAAAAAAAAAAAATTGAGAAATTATCAAGGCTGAAGATCAATAGATACTAAAAAAACCTTTGATAAATGTCTTGTATGGACAACTTTTTTTAAAAAAAGCCCACGCATTCATTGACATGCTTTCTGTTGGACTTTTTATTTATGAGGGAATACTATGTTACCACAAGCATAAACAAACAAGATTGTACATTCTGCATGAGCAACTAATTGGGTACAAATAAGCACTATAATCCAGAAACCACACAGTCACAGCACTCACATGTCACCACAGTCAGGCACAGCACTCACATGATATAAGTATATGACACTCGGGCTAGGAGTTTGTGTCTATACACTTCAGTCGATAGGATAAGCAGAACACTGCTTTTGCCATCAGATAAAAGATTGTACCCTGTGACTTTCATGTTCAAGAAATGGAACCAGAGAACTAAAACTATAAAACACCTATTTCTCAAGAGTAGTATTTTTGTCAATTCAGGGTACAACGAAATTAAAAATATTCCATCACAGAATCATAGATTTGTTTATGTTGCAAAAGACCTTTAAGATCAAGTTTAACCATAAACCTAGTGCTGCCAATACCTCCGTTAAACCATGTCCCTAAGCATTACCTAACCGTCATTTAAATATCTCCAGTGATGGTGACTTAACCACTTCCCTGAGCAGCTTGTTCCGATGCTTAATAACACTTTCAGTGACAGAATATAATTAATTCCCATCTAAAGTTCCCCTGGTGTAACTTGAGGCCATTTCATCTTGTTACATGGGAGAAGAGATCAATAACCACCTTAGTAAAACCACATTTTAGGTAGGGTCATTGGGCAGTGGAAGAGGCTGCCCAGGAAGGTGGTTGATTCACCTTCCCTGGAGGTGTTTAAGGCACGGGTGGACAAGGTATTGAGGGGTATGGTTTAGTGTTTTATAGGAATGGTTAGACTTGATGATCCTGTGGATCTTTTCCAACCTAGTGATTCTGACATTCTATGATTCATTCTGCTCCCAATCCCTGTCTTCCCTCTCAGGGGGCTGGGTACACAGAGAACAACCAGACTTTTTATTAAAGACTGAGACAATGGAGTCATTAAGTACTTCAACTTTTCCTCTTCCTTTGTCACTATATTTCTGTCCTGCATCCACTGAAGTATGAAGATTCTCCTTAGCCCTGCTTTTGTTGCAAATGTTTTTACAGAAACACTTAATTCTCTTCTGCGACACTAACCAGATTAAGTTCCAGTTGGGCTTTAGCCCTTCTAATTTTCACCCAGCATAACATCATGACATCTTTGTAATCCTCCCAAGTTGTCTGCCCTTCCTTCTAAAGTCATAAAATTCTTTTTTTTTTTTTCTTTTACTTCAGTGAATCTCAAAATTGGTTATTGAAAGTACAAGAAAGTAGGGAATTGTAGTTAATTGACATCAGCTAGCAGCTAAGCATTACAGAGCAACTCTGACTCCCCTCCATTCCTCCATCAGCAGGATGGGGAGAGAACAGAAAGAGCAAAAGCCAGAAAATTCCTCTGTAAAAATAAAGACTCTCCAGAAGTCAATTCAATAAGTGAAGATGGGAGAAAAATACAGAAGCAATCCAATTGATACAAAAGGAATAATTCACCACATCCCACAAGTAGATAAACCAAGCCAGTCTCCAAGAAACAGCTATGTGCCCTCTAGTCCCTCTCCTCATCTTTAATTGTTGACTATGATATTAACAGGTATGGAATATCATTTTCATCACTTTGCATCAGCTGTGTAGATTTTGTCTTTCCCAGCACCTTCTCTATCCCTGGCCTGCTCACTGTGGGAATGGAATGAGGGATAAAGAAACCTTGGTGCTGTGCAAGCAGTACTCAACAAAACCACTGGTGCACTAACAGCTTGGATTTAGCCAGAAGTCCAAAACATAGGACAATGTAGTATTCTATGAAGAAAATCAAATCTAAACCCCTAGAACCAGTATGCAAAATTATCTGGATTTTTTTATTGGTTTTCTGGGGGTTTTTTAGCATCTGGACATTACTTCAATTACTGTAGTCTTTCATCTTGACTTGCTCATTAGGAAGATCTGAATTAGATTTAATTTTTTGGGTTTTTTATTAGATGACTTGTTATTATTTAAAAGACAGTGAATAGGCTTCAAATAAACAATCCTTACATTTATAATACAAAAAAACCAGAAAGACAAGTAAGATCTTCAGGACGGCAATATACTTAACTATATCTTTCCATTTATTTCTAAACAGAGCTCTTCCTGTAGTACAACTATACCATTTTATGTTTAGATATTGCAGGTTCATGTTCAATTTTTGGGAAAGGAAGGCAAGGGAAGACAAGGGACAGCTTCAGTGAAACAGTTCATCAAGGTATTAAGACAATCTGCAAGTGAGAGAATGAGTGGATTCTTTTTTAGAAATTCCTTGCTTTTGTAAAAGACATTCCATCTAACCTTTGAAGTGACTTTGAAAAATGCAATAATGTCATTATCAATACTGTTATCGCCATTTTGCAGACAGAGAAACTCATGCACAGAAAGAGAAAGCAGCTTCAATCACCTAGGAGACCAGTAACTAAAAGAGAATTATAAGAAAAATACTGCAAGTTCTGAGCTCTGGCTCGTACAACTAAAATCAAATCAGCATTGCCTGGTGAATGCCTGCGCATACTCTTTTGAATTGCACAGTCCTCCCTTACCCCCCATTATTCAATTAGAAACTTTTGCTTTGAGTTTTCTTTAAAAAGGCATGCTTTTCAAGTATAAATGAATTTGACAATTTGAAATTCCTTATTAAAAAAAATAGTCTGGATGATTTCACACAGCAGTCAGTGCTGAAATACTGCTTCACTTTTATTTTAGTGTTAAATTGTTTTTTTCCAGCTGTCCTATGATAAGCTTTGTAGTAAAGTGAGATGAATTTCATTATTTTAACAAATAGAAACGATATAATCAAAACTACAAAAAAAAATCAAACCAAATATTTCACCACCTAAATAAAATGTTTTTACTCTATTTCACTTCAAGCTGTGTTAACTTATTCTCGTTAGACATCTCAGTTTCTCTAAACACTATTTCTGAAAATAAACTTATTATGTTAGGTGTTTGGACTATTACCATAAAAAGAGCAAAGTTTTGACTAGACAGAACAGCAGCATCTTCTAACTGTCTATTCTTTGCACCACTGTTAGTGTATACAAGGTTTAGAATCATATTGTGGTAGCAGTATGCAAAAGCACAGCTAGCTAAAACAGTAATGTAAATTAACTGTAAGGTCAAGAAAGCAAAGATAAGTTTCTGGAGAACAAATTTTTATTCCTCTTTGTCTTCATACAGTGCCTAGAGTTATATCTGAGCTTTCTGTTTGTCATTTAGACTACAGATGAAGGACAAGCCTAAAGCCTAAAAACTTAACATGGAAAATATTCATTAATGCTAAATGTCAGGGATTTTCTTGCCTACCTAAAGTGCTAGGAAGTCAAATTTTTCCGATTGATCTTGCACTCAACACTCGTATTTCCCATTATTTCATTAGTGTGAACACAGTTCCTAGACCAGGAAGTAGTTTTTATTTCCCCACGTTACTATAGCCTTGTGTTGAAATCGTGCCAGAGGTAAGTGGACGACTGACCTTCATAATACTGAATGAAATTTCTTCCATTCTCACAGTAAATCAGTTTTCTTTGAGGGGGGTCAGCCTTAAGGAATGTGTGTAGCCCCACCATTAATTGCTTCCAGATTTTCAGTTGGCTTAGTGTTGTTAGAAACAATAACCATGCAAGTGGTGAGGCTCTGGAACAGGTTGTAAAGGTAATTTGTGTTTGCCCCATCCCTGGAGGTGTTCAAGGCCAGGCTGGATGAGGCCTTGGGTGATCTGATCTAGTGGGATGTCCCTGCTCATGACAGGGGTGTTGTAACTACATGATCTTTAAGGCCCTTTTCAACCCTAACTATTCTGTGATTCTATGATTAAGGTGCACAGTGGGACTTTTAGCTCTGGGTTGTTTGTGGTTTTTTTTTTTTCCAATTTGCCACTCAGCCAGTACCAAAGTATTCTCCTGCAAACTACTGGAAATTTCAGAAAGCTATATAGCACATTGAGATACAAAATTTCATTAAATAAAAACCCCGAACTAGATGAATTCCCTTTCCTGGTTAGTTTTACTATACAGTGCATTTTTCTAGCTATTAAACTGTATTTGCACATCGCTCTGTACCGATTAGTGAGAACTGTGCTACAACATGCATTCAGCAAGAGGTAGAAGTCTGCATTTAATTAGAAATCATTACATGTTTCTGCATTGTCACTGTGAATTTCAGTATAAGGTCACTTTATGACCGTTAGAGGGTGTGTTTAAGTTGTTATGAATATCTTGTTACAAATGTAAGAAGTGTACTTTAGTGTGATGCTTGGGTTTTGGAAGTTAGAGGTTTAATTAGCTGTTCTTTTTGGTATAGCTATTTCTCTGTATAATACTATTACCTAATGATGCAAGACGAAAAAGCACTTTTATTTAAATTCTCACCCTGTAACTAAAGTAATTGTTAAGCAAAGGGGTAATGACCTTTCACTGCTTACCTACCGAGAACAGACCTATTACTGGAAGAGGTCTAACTGAATAACTGAAACAAAAATAAGGCTGTAAAACATGTTTCCTATTTTGACTAGTAGTCATTCTGCCTATAACAAAGTTTTTTTTAAGAAACAAACACATGTGAAAAAAGCCCCTACAAGTTTCTTCTCCAGTGCATGGGGAAACCTCACCCTAGCCTTTTAAACATGCTTATGGTAAAAGACAGATTTTAATTTTAAAATGGCTACTATCTAGTTAAGTTTACCTATCAAATCAATTATTCATTAACACATCTAACTTTGAAAGCTATGGTTTATACTCGATGCTAACTAAGCACATGCTGACATTGGCTGAGTTCTAATTAAATTCACAGTTTCTAAAATCTGATCTTTATAGTTCATGTTTGCTATGGGATTGTTCCCAGAAAGTAGATTTGCAAGCTGACAGAATCTATAATGGCAGCCAGCAAAAAATGATTGCTTATTCTGATCATATAATTGCCCCTTTTCTAATATCAATTTGTATTCTCAGCAAATTATAAAGCTGGTCACCATTACCATAATGCATTGGCAGTCCAATGCACTTCTGTGCCAGCTACTATTTCAAGCATAGCTACAGTGCATCATCTACACTATTTTCCCAAAATTCAAAGAAAAACACCATATCTACCATAAAGAAAATGCAGCTGTCTCATCTTTGTTTATAGTTCAAAAGATATAGCACTCCCTCAAACTGCACAGAATCCTGCATAGCAAATTTTAGTCAACAGACAGTAGGCTTCCCTTCTGCAGTTGTCCTTCAAAAACTCTTAGAAATGTTCATGGAGAGTCTTCAGATCTTTGACTGCAAACCAGAGATTTAAACTGTCTCACCATTAAGTGCAGTTAACAATATTTGAATTAGTCTGCTACCTAATGTAAAATATATTGGGTGAAAAAAATCTGCTTACTGAAATAACACGTTTGCTGCAAATTAAGGGATTTCTAGGAGAGTGTATCTATGCATGTAGATGTGTCAGTAATTTTCCCCATCTTGGCATCTTATTTGCTTTGAGACTGTGGCTTAACAACAATTTACAGAAGAAATAAGACAATGACATTTCTGAGTATCAAAATTTAATTAGTTTTGCACTTCCTTATAGCATCACACCTCCATCCTCTTCTTTTCTGCACTATTTAGGACATCATTTTCAAAAACCACTCTGCTTTAGTCTAACTGATCTATCAGATTCAAGTAGTATTTTATTCTCCCTCAAAATCCTAATCCATAGTTCCCTGTGTTGCAAAGTAGAATTCAAGGTCAGTATCCTTGGGTTTCTAATGTTTATGTCCTTCATTTCCTCCAGAGAAATACTGACATATCATAAAATACTATACACTTACTTTAACATTTGAAATCCACGCTGCCAGCTAGCTATAATTTACAAATAGTTTAAAGGTACTTGTCTTGTCCATGTACCAAAATAAATTTAATTACTAAAAGTCTTCTAAAACTGCATTTCTTACAAACAGAAATCAAAGCAGAAGGCCTATCATGCATTGCGCATGCTAGTGGAGTTTAATACTTACATAGCATATTACAAAAGACAGTAGCTTCCTGCCTCCTTGAAAGCAGGAAAGACCAATGCAATAGGATATCACCTGACCAGTGATTTATCTGGTTTGGTTAAATTTTACCTAAATTAGGAAGCAGATGTATTGAACACAAATGGGAAGTATCAGTCACTTCTAGCTTACTGCGTTTCGTGTGCTTGTAAAGAATGTATTCATTAGCAAAGACTGTTAGCATCCTTTCCTCTGTTCTCCATAATTGCTCTGATCCCATAAAACAACAACTTTTGTAACAAGACCCATAATGAACGTCTATTGTAAAAAGATCCATCCCACAATGTAAATGCATGGGCATTCATGTGTGGATACAAGACCAAAACTCAGATTTCTGATCTTAAAAAAATAACAATTCTGTTTAAAAAGAACCAGATTGATGCTGAAGAAACAAAGCAGAAAATAACTCAATACTTAACACATTGCTTGATTTGAAAGTCCTGAAGGATTTAATTGTTAAACTAAGATATCCTTCATTTCATCAACCCAGTTAATAAGACTTTTACATGGGAGTTCAGACAATAACTTAATCATTAACCTTTTGGTCAAACACTGAACAAGTAAGCTTCTTGTATGACTAGGCCTATCAGTATCCTTTCTGTTTCCAGTTCTGATGATGAGATTAATGGGTCTTAAAGGCAGTCATTCTAAAGGCCTATTGCAAGACAGCTTCTGGCACCAGCTTTTTTATCTAACTTTTTTTTTCCTGGAAATGTTCTATCCAAACTATACTAAATCATTGCAGAGCAAGGACGCTATGATGTATATTGTCAAACAGCCAAAGAAATCTCTCTTCTGTCTATTACAAAATCTATTGCTGTCTAAGCTGAGAACTCAAGACTTGAATTTTGTTGAAGATATTTAATATATGTTACATACTAACAGATATTTTCAGTTATCTTTTAATAAATGGACAGGTAAGCAAGATGGATAGTTGTCTGTAAACTGTTCTTTTGTGAAAGTATCTGCAATATAAATATTCAAGGAACATGGAAGTAAATACTTTCAGAGGTGCAGATTTTCTAGAATTTTAACTGCAGCTCACATTTATGCAGCATTAACATATATAATATCGGTATGCCTGTATTACAAAAAAAAAAAAAAAATCTCTGTGAGCTTTAGAACATTTATGTAAATTCTGATTTACATCTCACTTACTGAGGGAGCACTCATTCCTCTCATCCATATCACTGATAAAGATAAGAAGACTGTCCCCAACAATGAGCCCTGGGGAACACCATCTGTGACCAGTCACCAAATGGATTTAGTTCCATTCACCACAACTCTCTGGGCTTGGCCATCCAGCCTATTTTTTACCCAGAGAAGAGTGTGCCTGTCTAAGCCATGAACTGCCAGCTTCTCTAGGAAGATACTTAGGCAGACAGTGTCAAAGACTTTACTGAAGTAAAGACATTCACAGCATTTCCCACCTCCACTAGGTGGGTGACCTGGTCTTAGAAGGAGATCAAGTTGATCAAAAAGGACCTGCCCTTCATGAACAGAAGGTGGTGACCCCGATATCCTCATTGGCCTGCACTTGCCAGGTGAGTGCTTTCAAGATGAACTGCTCCCTGATCTTCCTTTATACTGTGGTAAGGCTGACAGGCCTGTAGTTTCTGGGATTCTCTTTACATCCCTTCTGGTAGCATTATACTGGCAAGCCTCCAGTCATCTGGGACCTCTGTTGTTGACCAGGACTGATGATAAATGATAGAGTGTCTTGGCAAGCTCCTCCTCCTGCTCCCTCGGTGCTTTTCGGTGAATCCCATCTGACACCATAGACCCATGAATATTCAAGTGGCGTAGCAGGTCATTGACTAAATCCTCCTGGATTATGGGGCAGTTATGCTGCTCTCTAGACTTGTCTTCCAACTCAGAGTTGTGAATAGGCTGGGGATAACTGGTCTGACTATTGCCTAATGCCTCAGCCTCTTCCTAATCTTCAGTAGCCACATTTTTCTCCATATCTGTTAAAAGATGGAAATTCTCCTTGATCCTTTTATTGTTGATGCATTGTAATAAATATGCAACAGTGGCCAGACTGAGCTTGAGACAGACTTTTGCCTTTCTAACTTTCTCCCTGCACAATCTAACAAGATCCTTATAATCTTTTTCAGTTGCCTGCCCTTTCTTCCAAAAATGGTATACTCTCCTTTTCTTCTTGAGTCTCAGAAAACATTACCATCATTCATGCATCTTTCTCAGGAGAAATTATACAGTAATAATTCAATCTTGTAGGAATAAAGAAGACAAAGGCTTTTCTTCTGAATGCCAGCTCTCCTTGATAGTTAAATATGCAGCAGAAAAGCAAAGGAAAAATATCCAAAAGGAAAAGTGTCTAAATTATAACATTTTAATAGCAGTTTCAGGGTAATATATTACCCAGCTTTTAAGTGGTTACAAAGGCACAAGTCAGTGAAAAGCCTAGGTCCTAAGGTCAGATCCTGTAAAACCATCTGTACTGGGACTGAGCATATTATTTAACTGTGAAAAAGCTTTGACGAGTTTGAAGATAGATATAGCCTTGATTGTTGTTTCTGTATCTCAGAACTGAAGCCAAGTGACCAACAAAAAGCCATTTTTTACATTTACCACAGTAAACTACCATTCTTTAAATTTAACCTGAGGAGCTATTCAGAAGGAAATTAGGGTTTTAGGTTGAAATTCCACTGTAATCACTTATTACCAATCTATAAAACAAGCAAATGATAATTTAAATAAGCCAATGTTTGGGAAGGAGATAAAATAAATACATTCTACATCATGTCACCTTGAACAAAAAATATTCTGGAAAGTACTTTTATAATCTATTGATTAATTTTAGAGTTATTCAGTTAGAGGGCTAAAAATAATTCACCTTATGACTCTTTGTCAAGTTCATTATGATTCCTGGAAGACTGAAAAAGTCTTTGTTTTAAAAATGTCAGTGTTTAAATATATGAAAGCCTTGTCGTGCCTTTGCAATGATGGAAAAAGTTCAATTTTGAAGTAAAGTTGCTGTGGCATAAAGCAGGACTATGAGAAACCACTACATAATCATTAAGGACTGAATAAAGGTCCAACTGATGATTAATGAAAGTTTATAGTACCATGGATATGAAATGTTGAAAAGTGCCAAGAATAAGAAACACACTTTAACTTCAGAAGGAGATTGCATCTTGTAAAGCCAGATGTTCATATGTCAAAGATTTTTCAATTTATCTGTTGACTTGGGAGAATAATGAAGTACAATGAAAGGTAAAAGGAGACCTCCAAACACACCCACTCTGAAATGTTAATCTGTGATGCTAGGAATGTGTTGTTTGTGACACAAGTAATAGACATAACACTGATGGACAGTGTTGCTGTCCTGATTGCCGGAAGGACTGTTATGATTAGTTGCTGATTTTCATATAAATGTCAAGGGCATGGAAGGAATCATTACTTATAAATGTGATCTAAATACCTCAAGTGCAAACTGACCTCACATTTACAAGTCAATGCTCCTGAGCAGGTCATAGAATCAGTATAAATACATAATCCCTGGGCTGCACATGATGCTTAACATATATGTCTTTCTACCACGCAAGCCACAGGAAGCTGCCCAGCTTCTTGGTGTAACTGGTGTGATCAAGCCATGGACATGGCAGCCAGTGAGGAATAGAGGCAGACAGGTTTGAATGCACCACTGAAAAGATTAGACCCAACTTGAGCAGGCTCTGCAGGTGTCCCAAAGGGACTTATCTGAGTGGCCCAGAAGCTATGATAAGGTGGACAATGAGACCTGCTACAGGATTTGTCTTGCTGCACTAGCTAAAGCAAACCCCTGGAACATCATCTCTTTCAAGAATCTGGAATTTCTGAGGGTCCTGGCTGGAGAGATAAGGACCTTGGGTAGGTATAGGGATGAATGGGATTATCTGAGTGTTTTCTCTGGAATTCTGCACATTTCTTTCCTCTTCTTTCACAGTTGTAATAAATAAAAAATGAATTGAATACAATTTGTATCCAACCAGTTATTTCTTTGAGTAACAGTCAAAATGAGTAACTGGGACCATTATCAGTGAAAATTTTACCAAATTTACCTCTCTTAAAATGTTGCCAATATCTTACTATTTTATAACCAGTCATTTTGTCCACATTCTTTTTTTAAAATTCTATATAGCAAATTATTATAGTTGCAAGTCTACTGTCCAAACAGAAGAAGAAAGATTCCAAACAAAAAAAGTTGTGTCAGACCCTTCAACCTAATGTTCAATAGACCCTATATGCAACAGTATTGTATAAGATGTTACAAACAAAATCTTGTTGAGAACTCCCCATATAGGGAGCCAAAATTTACTCCTAGACCAATTCATGTTTTAAAAGACTAGTAGTATAAATATTGAAAAGTGTCATTAATAATACTATAAAACTATTTAATTAAAGAAATCTTCCTACTACCTATCCCTTTTCTCTCATTTTATGCTCACCTGGTAAGTGTTCCTTTATCCTGAGACCAGCACTTCATTAAACAGAAGGAGAAAATGTTTACTCTGAGTAATCAGTATCTTGAGATCATCCCTGGAAAGATGTAAATGGTAAAACTCTCCTTCCCCAGCATTGAATCACCTTTGGGTTGTTTGATCTTTTCTTACCAGAACCTGCTTTTTTCTCATTGGTTTCCCACACAGCAATTACCTACGGTTGTCAGACCTTCACTATATATGATAGTCACATAGTCACTTGACCAGTAGGCAATTGTCAGAGCTCAAACATATCGAAATCAGCTCAGGTCAAAACACCTCAGAAGAATCCTAATCAATACAAAGCCTGCAGCCACTTCCTAGTAATAAGGCAAAAGTCATACTTACTGGTATATCATTTGGTATCAATACTGGCAGATTCACACTAATGAACCTTGGAAGCATAAGGAATAGGAAAGAAAGTATTTTTCCATGCAGCAGATTCTAATTTAACTTCTCTCCCTAATCCTTAGTACTTCGTATAACTACAGTACTTAAAATTAAAACCACATATAGGTATGCAATATTCAAACTGCTAAAAGACTAATTATTTTTTCTGTGCAGCATAAAGGGAAACTAGCATGCAACTCTGGTTGGAGATAAAGTTTAAAATATAAGTCAAATTACTCCCACTCTGCAGTAAAATTAGGGACCCCATGGGTCTTATTAGAAAAACTGCTTTTAGAACCTGAAAGTTTTCCTGAATATCTGCCACTCTGGTTACTCATAGTTAGATATTAAATCCAAATGCAAATTAATCTTAAAAGAGCTATTCCTTATATTAGAATAAAAATTCAGAATGCTGTCATGTTAGTCCTGAGTCAGTTATGTTATTCCATCTTTTTTAAGAGTGGTAATAAGACAGTGCAAGTCCTGAAATGGCTTTAAAGAAAAATTCATCAATACAAAGTAAGAGGATAAAAATTAAGCAGCTCAATTCAATCTAATGGTAATGTTTTTTTCTGAAAGTTCATTCCTTGCTATTTCCTACTTTCTGCCTCTGAAAATGTATCAAGGGAGATATGAAAATCTATGAGAAAAGGCTACTTCTATTGCATAATTTAAACATAATTGTTGTCAAGGAATCCATGCAGATTACTCACAGATTCATTCACTTCAGTTTTTTTCCTCATTTTTTTTGCGAATTAATGTTTTGTTCAGTTACATTTTGTGCAATAACTTTCTTCGCTATCTCAAACATCTGATCTCTTCCTAATTCCACTGAGTTTACCACATAAGACATTAACATTTTATAATGGCTTACATTTATCTCAGTTGATCTCCCCCTCTTCAGCAATCTATCTGTAAACTAGTAAATCTCTTACTCAATAACTTCCGAGAACTTTCATCTCAGCGTGTTTAACAAATATCAAGAAATTGTACCATGCTTTATTTCATACAAAAAATCCAAAGCATAAAGAGACATAATAATGTTCTCCACCATAGAAGTCTAAGACAAAACTGGAGACTGTCAGGGCTGAAAAGGTCTTGACCCTAACTAGCCCTGCTGATAGATTCTGATGACCTTCTGTCCTGGGGCCCAGGAATCCCATTCTAGCTCAGCCTAAGACTGCCCTAACTCTATCTTTGGCCGTCTCCTTTTGACTGGACTCCTGGGAGTGCACTGAACCCAGTTCATCACTTGACCTTGTTGTCAGCTGTTAAGTGATCCTGTTATCTCAGTCTCCAGCCCCTGTGTTCAAATCCAGCAGGACTGCACATCATTGGTGGGTGCATGACCTGCATGGGGTCATCCTTAGCTCCCAGCTGTCTTCTCCTTGCTCCTCCTACTCCTAGACAGAAATATTTTTCCTATGATAAATTTTCTCACTTAAATAGCACTATGAATTTGCTTTTGTTCTGTGTGCTTGATCACACTTTCCACCCTATTTGTAACATTCATATTAAAATTTTCTCCAATGGTAATCAGGGAAATCTTTCTTGTATCTTTTGTATGGAGTATTTTTAAGACATTATGATAAAATTAAGATGCAGATATCATTCACTTCCATCACTGTTACTCCATAGATATATAACTGACAGAAAGTCTTCGAAATCAAGGACTAAATCTCCGATGTGATATCTGAGCAATAAGAGATAGGACAGGTCACATTTAACCCTATTAGTTAAGAGCCAAAAATGGAGTAGTATCAGCACTCATGCAAAGTGCCTCATTTTTGAAAGAAATTATTTAGGCACTTTGCAAGAAGATGTTAGACTCTATTTTGCAGTTTGATGGCTCATAATAAAAGAAAGTCCAAAGCTAAATGTTAAGAATACAATATTTATTTGTGTTTGTATGACTATGTGAGATTTAGTAATCTAAATGGCGTATCATTTTGAAGGGAGGACATGGGGATGATGGTATTTTTTTCTTGTTTTGTAAATTGGCAGCTAGTAAGAAAAAAAATCCTTGAATATTTTATTTCTTTGCCACAGAGTTGGCCTCTGAAAGAAGAGGCCTTGTGTGCACACAATTACAGTTAGTTCCAGTAAGCTCAACAATGAACCCAGCCCAGGATACCGGCAAGTCCATCAGCCAAGTTGGTGTCATCTATGTGAAAACATATTTAAGAAAGAAAAACTCTGCACTAGCAGTGAGGAGTTAGGAAAAAAGATGCAAGACACAATCTTGTGAATACTAAGGTCACAGAAGGAGGAGGGGAAGAGGTAATCCAGCTATACCAAGGTAGACCATGGAAAGACCACACTGAAACAGGCCCTCCTAACAGGAGCTGTGGCCCATGGAGGACCCACACTGGAGCATGTATACCCTGCAGCCTGTGGAAAAGACCCACACTGAAGCAATTCTGGAGAAGTCTGAGTAAGAAGGAGAGGTAGAGAGGAACTGTTATGGACTGACCACAACCCCACATTCACCATAACTCTGCTTTGTTCAGGGCCAGTGCAACAGGTTGAGGAGCTGGGAATGATGGCAAGAAGTTAAGCCTGGAAAGAGGTGTGAGGGAAGATGTTTGGGATTTTTTGGTTGGGTTATTTTTTGTCTTTATTTCTCAAGGTCCCACTCTATTTTTAATTGACTAAAAATTAATCTTCTCCAAGTCAAATCTGGTTTGCCTGTGAGGGTAAACGGTAAATCTTCTCCCATTCCATACCCTGATCCACATTTTTTTTCATTGTACTTTCTCCCTCATGGCATAATAAGGAGGGGTTGAGAGAGAGCATGTTGGTGACAGTCAGCCAAGATTATCTCACCACATCTACTTACAAAATTCGTATCCCTGAGCATGTTTTAAGAAACCTGAAGAAAAGCATTCAATAAGTAATCCCTTTTCTTTGGCTTACCTTGCTGCATAAAAGAAAGCATCTGCAGCTATAGATCTGTTCTAGTTTAGTGACAGAGCAGCAAATATTAAAAAAATTAGGCAAGTACAAAGGTGCTATTGATACAAACAGTTAAGTCTCAAAGGCAGAATATCTATATAAAAACATTAGAGGAACAAATAGCTACACAAGAAAGAAGACAGTAAGACCAAGAAACATACAGAATCACCAGAGGAGGAAGAGACATCTTGAGATCATCTTGTACAAGCCATATGTCCAAGCAGGTTGTACAAGAAATTGTTCAGTTGTGTTTTAGCAACTGCACAGAAAGAAACTTCACTAACTTGCCTCTCTAGGCAACCTGTTCCAGATTTGGCCACTTTCACAGTAAGAAAAAAAAAGTGTTTTCTTCTGCGCAGATGAAATTTAATGTATTTCAGTTTGTTTTCATTGAGGAGTCTAGCTTGCTTATCTTCATTCATATCTCATCAGGAATTCATACATATGGATATAGGTTCTCCTACATTAGGAATTAAATAATCATAGAATCATAGAGTCAGCAGGTTGGAAGAGACCCACTAGATCACTGAGTCCAATCCTTCCTGTCAATCACTAACCCATATCCCTCAGCAGGCACACAACGGGGACCCCCAGTTCACCAAGCAAGGAGCCCCAGTACAAAGGGCTTCTGTCCCACCACTGACCCTCACCCGCCCCAGAATGATAACTCCTCACAGCCCGAGGGCACACAGAGGGGTCAGCCCGGCAGAGAGGGGAGACCAGAGTAGCCACCAACCCTCCCAATAATTCCTACCTGCCTACCTGGCTGGGGGGCCACCAGGCCCCCCAGCCTTTCTTCCCCCCCTGCCACGCTCCCGTGGGATGCAGGGTGTGCCATGGGGACTCACCGGTGATGCCAGGGCAGCAGTGATGCCAGGAGATGCATCCCTCACCCTCAGCCCGGCCGGGCACAGCTAGAGGTTGTTGGTCCCCCCCAGGAAGAAAAAGGGATCCCTTGGAGAGGGCAAAGCAGCAACACCTGGGGAGGGAGGAGTCCCCAAGAGAGCCCAGGTGCTCCACACCCAGAACCAGAGAGTACTAGATACAAAAGTGAAAAGAGTCAATGACATCATATGATGTATTAGTTAAATAAATATTAAATAATTATATTGCTTTTATTTATACAGAGGCACCAAGAGTTGCTTATGACTTAAGCTCATGGTGGAATATCACAGAACTGAATAATGGAAATAGTATTGCATGCCTTCCATAAGCAAAGCTAAATTTGTATCTGTATTTCCACATACTTCTTCCTTACTTAAGCATCTAAAGTTTATTTTAGCTTTTTATGCTGCAACATTTAACTATATTAAAAAAAAAAAAGTGCTTAGCCATGTCACTTAGGTCTTAGAGTATGATAGCCATACTATTTCCATTATATCATTGTCAGTCTATGAATTAACTGTACATCAAATCAAGTATGAGTTTATATTTACTTCTGAAATATGGAGAGTGCCATGTTTGTTTGTTTGTTTTTTTCCTACCAGTAAAGCTACACATTAAACCAACATGATAAACTCTCTCCTTGTAGATATAATTTTGCTGGGACCTAATTGGAATGATGCTGCTTATATTTTGAAATTTCTATGATATTCCACCATGTGCTTAAGTCATAAGCAAATCATGGTGCTTCTGTATAAATAAGAGTGATACATTTATTTTATTAATACATCATATGACGTAATGCAGTAACTACTGGAGTAGTTCCAGCTTTACTTTGTTAACCTTTTTTTAACACAATATAAGACATTACAGAGCAACTAAAAGGAGTGCTTTACGTCTTAAAAAAATCTTGTTCAAAAATTGATGTACCAACTTTTATTAATATAGTCAGATTTAAAAGAAAAGGAATGCAAACCACTGAACATATTTTTCTCTAACCTGGAGAAGACATGAAAAAGCCAAAAGATGAAGTCAATGCCAAACACATTGAAAGTGTAATTATTTTTCCTATTTTTTACAGACAATGGTAACTATTAGACCAAATTATAAATATAAAAGATAAGGAGTTTTTAACACTTAACAGTTTTTAATGAAGACTGTGGAAGACAGGATAATTTTTTTTTAAAATCAGCACATAAAAACATTTAAAGACAGAAGCCTGTCATCTACAGGAGGAACCACTAGATTATCAACTACTTCTTTCTGGTACTAAATTCTTCATCTATGCAATGCATGTTGAATCCTAATAAAAATTACAGAAGTTGCTTCTCTCATCCAAAATGATGTTTTTATTACTGAACCCAGAACCTAGTTCTTAAAAATGTGTGAAATTATCTCTTCTGTACTTTAGTGAGAACCAATGACCTCTTCAGTACTGTTTAAATTCTGTAGAAAACTGGCATATCTAAACAATCAAGAACAATACTTCTGAGACAGAGATATTCAAGTGCTTGCACAGTGTGAACAACTGGAAAATGCACAATGTGAATATCAGACACTAAACAAAAGAGAGCTGGAGGGCTGCACCACAGAGCAGCGGAGTCTTTCCCCTTTGTATCACACAACTGGCTGGAGTTACACATTCCTGTGTTCCGAAGTGTAACAACATAGATACTCATACACGTACAAGAAAGAATAATTTCCTTAAGCAAGGGTTCCCATTGAGGCAGTTGTACTACCAGTTGTACTACTCTAGACCTAGGGTGATATGGCACTGAGCTGAACTCTGTGTAGATATACATGGAGTGATCTGTGTGTAAAGCAAGAGTCTGAGCCAAACTCTAGTGACTTTCAAGACATCATGTTGAGAAGAATATATTGAAATGTGCTATTGATTATATATACCAAGATATTCACAATAACACAGGCATATGTTATTTTTAATGTTTTATATAATTGTTATAATAAATAAATAAAACAAAATCAATTTAAAATGCAACATTTGCGGCATTTTTATGAGAAATACAACAAGAGGTGGATTTGATTATTAATTTGAACTGTAAGTATGTATGCATGTAAAAATTATTGATGACAACTCTTCATACAGATGTGTGTATAAAATCACAATTTATGTAATTACTTTCTTTCAAAAACTAAATGCTGCCCTCGGAGATGAGCATACACTTCAGGGAAATCACTGCATTGCTCTGACTGTTAGCCACCTGCTGTTCCCAGTAAATCAGACTGTGAAATAGTGATTCGCATCACAGCATTTTAACCTCTCCATGCTTTGGAAATATGCCTCCAAATTGAACATCGGTTGTTTAATTTGTCCAATCGAAGACACAAAACTCCCTGTTAACAGAGGATGTACTGAAGATTTAAAGCAATAAATGTCTAAAACCCCGATACAACAAGAAATCAAGAACTAAGAAGAAGAGATAAGATCCAATATTTTTAATTGCAGATAATTAATGTTATTAAAATTATAAAAGTTTATTAGTAATCGAGAACATTTCAAAGTGATCATACTAGATCAATCGGTGTTATTTATAAAACTCCCTGGCTTCATAATTCTTCAATATATAAAGGCTAAAAAAATCACAAAGCTAAAATGAATGCTAGTGTCTTAAAATGGAAAGGTAACGTTTCCATCATGATATGGGAAAACATTGCTTGTTAATTCTCATCTTTTTACTCTCCCTCACCCCAAAAAACTGTAAACAAAGTAGGCCAACTAAAGAATGCTGGCTTTTATATAGGGCACAAAGACAATGTCAATTAAAATATGTATTTACAGGAAAATTAAGGGCATAATATATTGACTAATATAAAAGCTTAGCTAGGGAGCAAATAAAAAAGTTTAGAAGATTTCATAGAATCACTGAATACCCACAGGATAATCGAGTCCAACCATTCCTATCAGTCACTAAACCATGCCCCTCAGCGCCTCATCCACCCATCCTTTATACACCTCCAGGAAAGGTGACTCAACCACCTCCCTGGGCAGCCTGTTCCAGTGCCCAATGACAACTTCCATGAATTGTTTTTTCTTAATGTTCAGCCTAAACCTCCCCTGATGGAGCTTGAGGCCATTCCCTCTTGTCCTGTCCCCTGTCACTTGGGAGAAGAAGCCAGCTCCCTCCTCTCCACAGCCTCCTTTCAGGTAGTTGGAGAGAGCAATGAAGTCTCCCTTCAGCCTTCTCTTCTCCAGGCTAAACAACCCCAGCTGTCTCAGTCACTCCTCATAAGGTCTACTCTTGAGACCCCTTCACCAGCCTCGTTGCTTTTCTCTGGACCCGGTCCAGAACCTCAACATCCTTCTTGTGTTGAGGGGCCCAGAACCGAACACAGTATTCAAGGAGCAGTCTCACCAGTGCTGAGTAACCTCCCTGGACCTGCTGGTCACACCGTTTCTGATACAGGCCAAGATGCCATTGACCTCCTTGGTCACCTGGGCACACTGCTGGCTCATGTTCAGTCGGCTGTCAACTAACACTCCCAGGTCCCTCTCCTCCAGGCAGCTTTCTAGACAGAATTCTCCTAGACTGTAGTTCTGCATAGGGTTGTTGTGCCCCAAGTGCAGTACCCAGCATTTGACCTTGTTAAACCTCATGCCACTGGACTCTGCCCAGCAGTCCAGCCTGTTCAGATCCCTTTGCAGAGCCTCCCTACCCTCCAGTAGATCCACACTTCCACCCAGCTTAGTATCATCCACTAAGGGTACCCTCAATGCCTTCATCCAGGTCGTTGATGAACACATAGAACAGGGCTGGACCCAACACTGAGCCCTGGGGAGCCCCACTTGTAACTGACCTCCAGCTGGATTTAACACCATTTACTACCACTCTCTGGGACCGGTCATCCAACCAGTTTTCTACCCAGGAGAGTGTGCGCCTGTCCAGGTCAGAGGCTGACAGTTTCCGTAGCAGAATGCTGTGAGAAACTGTGTCAAAGGCTTTACTGAAGTCCAGGAAGACCACATCCACAGCCTTTCCCTTGTCCAGCAGCCGAGTCACTTTGTCATAGAAGCTGGTCAGGTTAGTTTGGCAAGATCTGCCTTTTGTGAACCTGTGTTGACTGGGCCTGATCACCCAGTTCTCTTGCATGTGCTTCATGATAGCACTCAAGATCACCTGTTCCATGACTTTCCCTGGCACTGAGATCAGACTGACTGGCCTATAGTTCCCTGGATCATCCCTGAGACCCTTCTTCTAGATGGGCACGATGTCAGCAAGCCTCCCATCCAGTGGAACTTTCCCAGAAGCATTCTGTCCTCTTGGAATGAAATATCCCATACTCTGAGGAAATCTGGTGCCTCATTTAAAAGGCCAGCTCTTTATGCTGTTTTCCCAGACTTTAACAGATTATAAGCAAGCATTCTATAGAATAATGATTTTGATTTACTTTACTACAAAACCAAAATCATTACTGTCAAAATTTCAATTCTATTTACTTTTGTGCATGACATTTGACTAGGAAGTGGTATAATTTAAATTATGCAGTAAAAAGCTGACTATATTAGCTTTAGAATATCTTGTATCAGGGTCTAGTATGAATTAACTTTTTACATGATGTCTTCTACTGATATTAGTGGTAATTATAAGGTTATGTGAGCACTCCGAGAGAGTAGGCTATTCTGATATATATGAGTTGGAAAGTTTGCAAATATTCAGGTAAATAATATTCAGATGTAAAAATTGATAAAAGATAAATTCAACACTTCTCAGCATCTGCATTAACACTATCTGAAACTTGTGAAGTTTGTGTCCCTACATAAATACAGGACAAAGAAAATAATGCAATCATTAATTTTTGCACACACAAAAGCATGCACATACTTGTGCATAATTATGTAATTTGTGCACACAAGGACATACTGTTCACTAATGTTTGTTATGACCACTTACTTTTTTGACTTCTCCTGATATACTTACTAGATATTATTCCTCTGTCTGGGTATTTACTCCTTATTTTATATTTACACTTTAGTCTTCTTCATTTAAACTACTGTATTTTGTACTTGCCTGAAGCAAATTTTACATTGATGAGGTGTTTATTTTCAATTTATTTTATCAGCGTTATTTTAACTTATTCTTCTAACCTCTAAAAAAGTCCTAAATCCCCCACAGTTCTGTGTCATAATTTTTTATTCCACTATCCGAGATGTAGCAAAAATGTAACCAGGCCTAGAACTAAGTCACTTAAGATGCAACACAAAATGACTTGCAGAGACTAACCAGTAACTATTCTTTGTATGCATTTTGCCAACTAAGTACAACACGTATTTAGAGAAAGCGTTTTCCCCACTAGTTTGTAATTAAAAATAGTTAGTGAATAATACTAGATTTTTCATTAAGCAATTCTTAATCGCTTGCTCCATTATTTCTTCCCAGGTCTCAGAGCTAACTGACTGTCTAGCAGTTTCCCAGGGGTCCCTGTACTTTCTTTCTGTCATTTGTTTTGCACTGACAACTTGTTTTTCCTTGTTTTCTTTTTCACTGCTAATGCATTTATAAACTATTTCCATCATTGTCTTTTATATCCTGTGGTATTTGTAATTCATTAATTGTGAGAACACCCTGCCTCTGATTATTTTAGGGTTAGTTGTAGACCTCAGTTGAGAGCGTTTGTTCCTAGATCTTTTTTAAGAGAAAATATATACACATATTCTTTTGAATTACCGAGATTGTTTTCATCAGCTGATTTCAAGTGTGAACACCATGCCAGAAACTCCTGTCATGAATTAAGAGCCATTAAAATTTGAATCTGTCACATGTTTCAGAATGCAGCTAAAGGAAAATCAGAGATCAGAAACACAGGATATGTTGTAAAGTACTATGGAACTCACTGTGTAAAGTGAACTAGGTAATTGCAGCCACCAGGTCCATTTTTACCTTTTTCCTGTATCAGTAACAAGCTTTGCAAAAAGTAAGGAAAATAGTTATGCTAAACAGTTTAGGGTGTAAATGACTTTGAGTTACATTAGTTTTTAAAGAGCAACAGACCACTGAAACCACAAATTTAGGGATTTAACCTTTATTTCTGTGTATTGAATCTTTCTAGAACAGAATAGTATAGTGCGTTGCTCTTCTTCACAGTTTTGTGGTCTCCATGTCCGAAGTCACCAAAGCAAATAGAATGGCAGCATTCCAGTGTATGCCTATAAATACCTAATGCATAGACTATGTTAATAATTTCCAGAACACTTAGTAAAGCTTTAGTTTCACGTTTAGCAAAATTCTCAGTATAAGCATAAATTTCAGCTACCTAGTTTAAATAGACTAATGGGTTTGTGGATGGCCTCACTAGAAAATTTATTTGTAATACAAAACTGAATGAAAAACTAATTCTCTAAGGACTATTAGCCTTTGCTGCTGTTGTAATCATCTCTCATTTCTCTCCCACAGGAGCTGAATTCTGCTTTTAATTGCACTCAACACTGTAGGACTTCCTTAATTCCATCATTTTAAAGAAATTCCCCTTTATTGTAACTAACTATCTGGAAAGAAAAAACAACTAAAACACACACCCTCCCCCAAAAAATAAAAACACAAGCAAGCAAAAATGTTTCACAGAATCACAGAATCACAGAATCACAGAACAACCAGGTTGGAAGGGACCCATCGGATCTTCTAGTCCAACCATTCCTATCTAAAACTAAACCAAGTCCCTCAAGACCTCATCCACCCATGTCTTAAACACCTCCAGGGAAGGGGAATCAACCACCTCCCTGGGCAGCCTGTTCCAATGCCCAATGACCCTTTCTGTGAAAAACCTCCTCCTAATCTCCAGCCTAAACCTACCCTGATGAAGCTTGAGGCCATTCCCTCTCGTCCTGTCCCCTGTCACTTGGGAGCTCCCTCCTCTCTACAACCACCTTTCAGGTACTTGTAGAGAGTAATGAGGTCTCCTCTCAGCCTCCTCTTCTCCAGGCTGAACAACCCCAGCTCTCTCAGCCGCTCCTCATAGGGTCTGTTCTCCAGCCCCTTCACCAGCCTCGTCTCTCTTCTCTGGACTTGCTCCAGAGCCTCAACATCCTTCTTATGGTGAGGGGCCCAATGTCTGCATTTTTGCATTGAATCTCAAATTCTGTAGCTTATATAGAATTAGAAAGTCTTGCTACAAAGTTGGAAACTTGTGTGCAAGATTGGTTGGTTTGTGGTTTGGCTTATTTTGTGAAAAAAAAAAAAAAAAAAAATGGTTTCAGCTTCTAAATAGAAATTAACCCTCACTGCGACAGTCCTTCACCTTGCTTTTAACTTCAGTTAGGACATGCAGACCAGTATGTTCTTCTTAGTGAACAGAGATTACAATAGAAGTTTATACACAGACGTAAAAAAAATAAGGAAAAGAAGTTGTGCAGCATTACAATATATTCACATGATATACATCAAACCATGTATTGCATGCTACAAAGATGAAAGAATACATGGTAGATAGTTTTCCTGCTGATTCAACTATACCAGTCCAATACTGCAAGTCTGGGTATAGAAAAGGCTGACAGATGTGAAGTCTCCATCAACTTATTCATTGGTTCCAAAAATTCTACTTAGCCAAGTAGAATTGGCTACTTAGTAGAAATTAACTAGTTCTACTAATTCTCCTAAGTTGAAATTCTACTTAGCCAAGTAGATTCTATGATTCTATGATTCTAAAACCAATAAGAATTCACCATTGGCTGGAAAACTGAAGATAAAAATCACATTACAAGAATTGTTCCCATCTTACCATTGGATATCATTATACATTAGATAATGCCAGTTGAAATAGTAGATTTTGTATTTGCTGAAGCCTTAAGTAATGTCTTGGAAGCTCTAGGTTTTCTTATCACAGGCCTTAAATGAAGGCAGAATAGTATCATAATATAATCCAAAAAGTCCTGAACTTCAGACCCCAAACTGTTTTACAGATGCAAGATTAGTCCTCCTGATACTTCTTAGTTACGATCATTTCTTTGGATTATATAAATCATGAAAAAAATGTCATCCTGGCATGACTGGAATTGCAAGATCCTTTATAATACCCATCATATTCTTGATGGCCTCTAAGAATGCCTGTACTGATGTGTTTGATCAGAAATACATGGAGACTAATATTTTATTTCTGACAGTGTCCAGTAACAGATAATTTACCAGCAGTGTCAGAAACTATGATTGCACAGAATGAGCTTCGTCCCTTCATACATCACCACAATTCCCAGCATTTTTATGGCCAGTAGGCTTCTTGAAAGGAGCCCTTCAAGCAGACCTTTGTGTTTAATGCCCTTTGATAAATTTTCATTTTACGAATTTCTGATACATCTTTTAATCTATTTATATTTTTCTATCTATTTCTCCACCACTTAGTTTTGTATTCCACAGAAAATATCTACCTTTTAAATCTTCTGCCTGATAAATTATTGGGCATTGTAAAAAATCATAGGATAAATGTTCCTTATTTACCTGACATATAATATTCATAATTGATGACTCTTTTGTATGCTTTCTCAGATTTAAATATGTTAAAGCTTTAGCCTACAGATGTATGTCCATATCCATTTCCATCCTTTTCTGTACTGTTTCTCATGTTATTCTATCTATCTTAATATATGGTATCAAAATATTAACATAGTTGAGGAAGTGGCAAACAGAGATCACATCAGGGACTCAGAACATACGACAAGGAAGTGTGAAGTTTTAAGTACTCTGGAATGACAAAGGAAACAATTACATACCACAAGAAATGTTTGCACTCAAAGAGATGCTTGGATAATAAATTCTTGTGTGTTAATTCTAACTGTAAACAATAATTTGCAAATAGAGAAAAAACATGGAAAAGCTTTTTCCTCCACGATGACAATCAACTAGCTTGCCTGCACAGGTTGTGCAGCCACTATCTCAAGAGGTTTTCAAGACCACTCTGGATAAAGCCCTGAATGACCTTGTACCTGACAGCTGAGCCCATTTTTCAGCAGTAGTTTGGAGTAGATCGCTCCTGAATTCCATTCCACACTGAACTTTTGTGATTATAAGATTTTATCACTCAGTCTTGTGCTTTCTTGCAACCTAGTTATGTAGATGGATGCATAGCATTGAATTCCAGTAGTAAACTGGTGATTTATACATTTGATCAATTTATATTTCCATGGAAGCAAGTTTCTCAGATTCAGACTCTCCTTTTACTAATGACTGAGTCCATTTACTGTAAATGTTACTAAGTATCTAAATGTATCTTTTTTTTTTTTAAAAAAAGCAGACTTCAAGGTCTTTACTAGTAAGTTACAAAATGAAGACTTTCATCATGTAACTCATGGCTACATGTCTCTATTCTGCTTGAAAGTTTGAGACATGATTGCGCTCTAGGCTTTGAAGCACAATCTGAGAAGAGAATGCAGAAAAAAATCACTGGAACTGGGTACCATGAAACAGCCTTTAGTTTCTTCAGAAACACACAAGAATAAATAGTCTGAAATCACAAGGAAGAGCCTCCATCTCAAATGTTAAACATGTTATCTGATATCTTTTCCTGTCTTAGATTCAAACCTTTTTTTATGTTTCAGTAAGCATTTTGAGACTACAAGATGTAAAGTCAGTTTCAAAGCCCTTTTCAAATGATAATCACCAAATGAAATCACACAACAGAACAATGAAAAATGTGCCATTAACTTCCACAGTCACTGTAACAAATTCCACTACTAACAGGATCATTTGGCCTGACCCTACCCACATTACCAAATGTGCTGTGCTTCTTGGACTGCTCTGAATGACCTTGAAGAAATGCTACAGGTGAAACGCTGATCCACCACATACAAAATCAAACCACAGAGGAAAACACTAAATGGCAGAAATACATATTTTCTATAGAAAGCTTTGAAAGCAAAATCACTTCATTTCTGTTCTCAGTCCTTCAGAAAGAGGATGAAAATCATAATGCATGGATTACCAAAGAATCAAACTAGACAATATTTTTATCAATAGTATTCTTCCTATTCCTAAGTTTCCTTGTGCTGCAAGTGAGCGTTATCCCTGTTATCTTCTGTTCCCTGCTGTAGAAGAGGACTTAGGCACTCAAAAACTTGGCTGCTTTTGCTATTTTGTGCAATTAAATCCAATAAAAAATAATTCTATTCACTAAAGATTTTATACAGTAAAGAAATGCTTTGTTAATTACTTTTCAGTATTTTTTATGTCTGCACTTTGTTTGTCATACTAATTCAAGAATTTTTTCATCTATTTTGCAGAATCACAGAATCACAGAACAACCAGGTTGGAAGGGACCCATCGGATCTTCTAGTCCAACCATTCCTATCTAACACTAAACCAAGTCCCTCAAGACCTCATCCACTCGTGCCTTAAACACCTCCAGGGAAGGTGATTCAACCACCTCCCTGGGCAGTCTATTCCAATGACCAATGACCCTTTCTGTGCAAAACCTCCTCCTAATCTCCAGCCTAAATCTACCCTGGCGGAGTTTGAGGCCATTCCCTCTTGTCCTGTCCCCTGTCACTTGGGAGAAGAGGCCAGCTCCCTCCTCTCTACAACCTCCTTTCAGGTAGTTGTAGAGAGTAATGAGGTCTCCTCTCAGCCTCCTCTTCTCCAGGCTAAACAACCCCAACTCTCTCAGCCGCTCCTCATAGGGTCTGTTCTCCAGCCGCTTCACCAGCCTCGTCGCTCTTCTCTGGACTTGCTCCAGAGCCTCAACATCCTTCTTGTGGTGAGGGGCCCAGAACTGGACACAGTATTCAAGGAGCGGCAACATTACAACATTACTTACAACATTACTTACAACATTTTTCTGAAGACATTTTTCCCTGGGATAAGCAGTATTAATTTTGCCACTATTCTTTAAATTTCAACTCAGTTGTATCAAAATACAAACTATCTACCATCTGGGGGGACTTAATATCCTTATTAGGAACATATTGCTTATAAACTTTACTTCCCTGATTCCTTCCTCTGAGTATTAAGCACAGAATTAAAAACTCCATATGATAACTAGTGAGAAAATCATAACAGCTTCTATGGCTTCTATAGCAGTGTTAACAGCCTTCATTAATAAAACAGAAACAATTATACTTAACTCTTCCTAATCTGAAGTGATTTTTCAAAAAAACAATTGATGGACCTAAGGTGGGCTCTCTTATCCTTTCTGCTTTGTTTTTTTCTCCAACACATTTTTATTTTCATTGGTACTTTTACTGTTGAGGTATGATTTTCTATCCCTATGCTGCCACATTTATGAGAGGCAGAAGTTTTCCTCTGTAGCCTTATATATGGGCATCATTTGATCAAGTACAGTGATTGAAAATAAACCTGAATTATTCAGACACTGGATGTCTGTGTAAGTCAGATAACTGTTTTGTTTTATTGATATGAGTGAGAATCTGTCATGTTAATGCATGTGTCTGTTGTAGGTTAGTCATCAACAACAGTACAGTTAATTTTTAAATGCCTCCTGAAGGCTAATTTCTATTGTAACTGAACTGGCAATTAAAAATTACCACGTAGATGTCTAATATGAATTAGCTACATTTTGCCTCTCAAAAAAACCTACTGAATAACCCCCTTTTCCATAATAACTATCATCTGTCTGCTTATGCTCACTTTGCTTTTAATTAACACTAGCTTATGTATTCCTCACTAATATTGCTTACAAGTTCTGCAAAGCAATGAATTTAACTTTTTGTTCTCTCATAGCACTAGTAAAATGGTATTAGGCATCAAGAAATAGTAATTTTCACCATCATTAAACCGTAAATGACAGCAAAGTCATGGAAAACGGCACATAAGACGCCATATATATTTTAGACACAGTATTACAAAGGAATATGAGAGTGCGAGACTTTCTATTCTGATTATTGCAAGTGGTCTATACTGCTAAAACCAATTGATTGTAGGGCACCAGGCTGTAAATGTAGTGACACTATCTCAGGCTTCTCTAGAGTGAATGCGAAGCATTGCGGTTGGGTAGCATCTGGAAAAAATATCATCTTGGCTCTTGTCCACTTTTCTAAGATTATTCTTTTTTTCTGTTCTTACTGTTTAAAACGTCTGAGCTAACATGCTGTTTTCACGTATATTGCAAATATCCAGAGTGATGTTTTTACAACATGGTATAAAGTCTAAAAGTGTGTGAATACATGTGATGCTATCAAAATATATAGTGTCATGTTGTGCTCAATGACTACATTATAAATAATGAAGATAAGCCAAACATATTTTTGTTCATACTATCATATGAGGTGGAACTCAGGACATATTGATCCCATAAATAATTCTGATTCAGTCTCAAGGAAAGAGGAACCTTGAGAAAAATAGATGCTCACATAACATTGATAAGGAGGTATGCAGGGATTGGGAGGAAAGTTACGTGCTAAGTTACATCCAAGTGACACAGTCCACAGGACAATAAGCTTCATTACTTTAGAGAACCTATTAAAATTGTAGGAAGGGAGAGAATTTGTATATATAAGCACAAATGCAAGGAAAGGAATATTTCTGTAGAGGTGAGTTGTGATTAACCCATCAATTCAGGTTATCTTAAGGAAAACCGGATTGTGTGGATAACAAGGAACTCATTGATACAACCTGTGCCAAACAAAAATAAGAAGCAAACAAAACAACTAAATAACTCATAATAATGGTACTCTCCTGAGAATCTTGAAGAATGAACCTTGAATTAACATAAGAAAGGTCTATTTACAACTATTTAACACATGATCTTTAGGCAAACGCTGGTTTAAGATGTACCTAAATAGCTAAGTACAGAAGAGGGGAGTCCACACAAGGAGGAAAAGCACACCACACCATCCTGGTGTTTTTTGTTCTGCTCTTTTCCTAAGCAATTGCTATTGCCGCTATCAGACACTGAGCTCTAAATATAAGCACTTATCGATCCAAAATGACTATTCTTACTGATGTTCAGATACTGCTGTGATACCATAATACATCATGAGTAAAACTTTATAAATTAAATATTTTCCCTGTGAAATTTATTTACTTACAGGTAAATTACCATTAGTTTATTTATCATAAAGTTTATTCTTTGTGAATAAATTTAAATTACTCTCATTTGTGCTATACAGAAAACTAAACAAATTCAGTTTGCAGTATAAAAAAAATTGAATGGAAACATTTTCCTTAGACTAATAATTTTCTCTCAGTTTCACTTCCAAAATAAAAAAAAAAACCCACCTTAAATCAATCAATTCAATTTACGAAATGTCAGAATCACCTCTTGACATTAGACAACAAAAATCCAGAAGTGCATTTTCCCACTACTTAAATGCAGATGGTCTATCAAGATTTTCTTAATGAAAACACTTGTTATGATGTAATAATTAAATGACTGAGTGGAAGACTATGGAAAGTTAACACTGCAGGAAGAACTCTAAGTCTTGTTCTGTGGACAAACTCATATTATGTCTTTGATGTGTATTCTAGCTCATTGCTTTACTTAGGACCAAAAAGCCGGGATATGTTTTTACACAGCATGTGTGCAGAAGAAAAATGTGACGTTCTTTTAAATAAATAGGTATAATAGGCACATAAAGCAACAAAACATCTAAGAAAGGCTTTTATAATACTATTTGCTTGTCAGAACAACCCAATGTGTTTTCAGTAATTTTACAAGTTATTTGTTTTCCAGAATGAAATATTGAGAGTCTGATATTAGTTTTAGAACCATACTGCTATGCAGAAGTATAAACTAAGATATCTTGAACTAAACCTCAAGTAACAGTCTAAAGGGATATATAAAGCATTACCACTGTAATTCTAATTAACAAATCTGTCTTAATTAGGCCTTCCAAATCTATTTTTCGTAACATACGGGGGGATATTTTTGCATAATAGATACATCAGTCTAATTTAGGGAATATAAATGACAAGCTAAAAAAAGAATCTTCAATCTGCTTCTCTGCATGAGTAATTATTAAATTAGTATTGTATTTTTTTATGTTTTATAAATAGTTAATATGGGAATTCCCATATATAAATTAACCTTATTATATCATTTAAATATAGCCAGACTTTTGCAGAAAAAAATTAAATTGTTTGAAGCTTATGACTTAATAAATAAAATATATTCAATAGTAAGTGAATGCACATTTAGCTATTTAAATGATTCATGTTGTCTGTACATCACTGGTGTTACCTCACTACTAAGTATTACAAATTATAGTTAAAAATTATTTTAGCTGACAGCTAGTTCAAAAGATTTTTGTTTAATAGCTTGAAAACCTCAATGGCAATTAAGCAATATTCCAATATGGGTAATTAACTATGTAGGTGGCCACTTGTAGTCTTCTACTATACCCTGAAGTAGTAAGGAGTATTAGCTATAAGCACGCCTTGTAGAAATAGAAACTGATGGTTTTGAAACAATGTAGTTATCTAATTTGGGATATTTTCCTATTATAAAATAAAAAATAATTTCATTTCTTTGTTCTCTGCTATGTTTGAAGGAGTCTTGTATTGATAATAAAAAAACCAAGGTTCTACTGACTTGAAAGTGGCTAGCCAGCCTCTCGTACTGCCTGTTCCTCAAACGTCTCTGTCTGTTGAATGGAAGTGTTACAATGCTTTATGAACCAGTTAAGAGCTTAATATTTTACTGGAGAACATCGCTGGGTTTTATGATTTTAGATATGTCTTCTTTTCTTGTGAACCAATCACATATTTAAACCAATATAACAAAAACAAGGATTTGTCATACTCCTAAGTTTCCTGAGCAATGTGACCCTATGTCACCATAAAGCTACCAGGTCAGGAAACCACAGAATATTTTTTTTTCCTACTTAACAGAACCTGATCTTGAAAGAGGTTTTTACTACTTTATTTCTTCTACTCGTTTTATACAATGTATCTACACTGAGATTAAGAATTGCAGAAGCCAGCCTAGCAAGAACATTGTTACTACTGCTAAATCAACCAGCAAACAAAAAAAAAAAATCCTCTCAGAAGTTAGTAGATTTGTAATAAAGCCCAAACCAAAAAGTGCTGTGGCTACTCAGCTCAAGATGTTGCATCTCACAGATTAGGATCGAAATTTCTAGAAGAATGTAAAAACAGCTACAGCACACTATATAGTGAGATCATGAATATGCTATCTGTACAGAAACTCCTCCAAGAAGAATCTTGTGAGCAACAGGCAGGACTCCATGCCATTCACTTTCTGACATGAAACTCTCTAAAGGCTCCACCAGTCCTTACCAGTACACCAGTCCATTGCAAACTGGTCCTAAATATATGCATTTTTAATACAATAATGGTCAGAATGGTGAGATAATGAGATGAATGAGCCTACAGTGCTTTTCATCTCAGTGTTACATTGTTGGAATATATTTTTAAATTATTTTAGAGCTGCAATTAGAATATGAACATTTAGACCACAGTAACAAACATGCCCTTTTTTTTGTTATTGTTGTTTTAAGAAAGACTATCTATCAGCAAAAGGAAAAGTAATGAAAGTTATCCTTGTATATCTTATCATCTTTTTTTCTAAACACATTAAAATTGCAATAACTGACTTACCATATTGTAGGTGGTTCAGAACCTTCTACTTCCAAGTAATCATATTTTTCTTCCATTTGGAAATCTGTAAATATGAGTGAGATAGTATCGCCAGGCTCTGCCACAACTGTCCACGTGCAATCTGCATTATTATGATATTCATTAGGAAAGTTTGGGCTTGCGATGATACCACTAGAACCTCTCATAGTTCCTCCACATGCATCCTCAGCTGTTAAAAAAAAAAATACATATATGTAAGTGTCATTAGAATCACCCCTTAGAATGCATACTTTCTTGTTGAGAACAGAAGTTTATTACCTTTAAAGTGAACAATTGCTTATGATTCTTAAACATCATTAAATTTGGAATGCTGCTGCAAAGTTATTGCTTCCTATTTCAATGACTTAAAAATTCTTATATATATTTTTCAGCATATATTTTTACAATCTACTATTTATTATTTTGTTTCACTCACTTCACAATAGCATGCAAAAAATGTCATTATTTCTTCTTTTGTTTTAACAAAAAAGTGTTCATAAAGCAAATTTAATCACTGTCATATGCAGTCTGTTGCATGGTGCACAGCAGTCACATTATAGTGAGGAAAGAAGCATGAAAATTCTACCCATCTTATGCTAATTATATCATCATATTTTATTTTAGTGAACATCCAATGATGTTTAAATTAGTGCTCCACAAATATTTTTTCACATTCCAGACAACTGATCTCTTCACAATTAAGATGTTTACATCAAAATCATTTTAATGGACATCAGTTTTAATTAGACCAAGTATTTCAAATACCACCATAAGAATACATTTTTGACATATGTGACTAATTGTGAAATTATTTGCGCAATTATAACAAACAATTTTTTATTAGTTGCAAACACCTAAAATAGTAGAAGGCACACAGGAGATGGGTGGCAAGGGTGATGTGCCCATTAAATTTAGGGAATAATGTAGAATGTGACTAAGCACAGCTCTTGCAATTAACCTGACTTATCTCAAAACAAAGATGACCAGAGGGTGGCCTTTGTTTTCAATAGAGAGCTATCAACAGTTAAGTGTGTTAACTTGTGCTGGAAAAGTTTCTCCCCGGGATCATTAAGAGCATGACTGTGCCCCTGTGTTAGCTGGACAAGTATGGGAGGAGTTAATATTTGGCTCAGTCCAACATAAAGCATAAAAACTAGACAACTAACAAAAGAACTTTTTTTTTTTTTAAAAAAAAAAGGAGCTTGAGCTGGTTTGAACCCATGTATTTCTTCCAGTGACTCTGTATGCCCCGTGCTGTGATGGTGAGCGCATTATAGATACCTGTAATGGGAATCACATTAATATTCTGAAAAAATTGTATACTGCAGTTGCTCTACATTTTGCCTAGTGTAACCCACATTTGTGTTGCTACATTCTGTATCACTCTGCTATATTAGAAGTCTCGTGTAAGACCAACACTCTTTAAATAAGTAAATTTAATATTAAATTTTACATCCTCCACATGTGGCACATCTAAGAGCACTTATTCAAAGCATATTTGACTCTGACACAATAACATGCTGTTTTCAAACATACAATCTTATGTCGAATAAATTAGGTAAATATTGGAGATTTACAAAATCAATTCCAACACCAATAGAACTAATTCTCTGAGAAAACAATTCTCAAATAGTGATTCACAGATTTCATTCAGTAAGGCAGGAGAACATGAAGTGATGTGTATCTTCTATCTTAACCACACATATGTGCCTAATTAAAAAATTGGGGTTTGGTCTCTCTTGTAAAAATACCTTCTCTGAGCTAATCAAATTGATTGCACAAGTAGTGTTATTGCTTTCAGAAATGGCAATACATTCAAAATAATTTGTACTAGAATACTATGTTATTAGATGAAAATACTGTATCACATTACTTATTCAGTTTGTTATCCAAATGTTTGAAGCATACCTGAAAAACAATCCTTGTTTTTGCTTAATTGGAGTGCTAAAATGAATAAAATTTGCCCTACATCCTGATAAAACAGTCAATATTGCTGAAAAATTAATTACAAAGAAAAAAGAAAAAAAGAGTATATCATCACAGAATAAAAGCTTTAGAGAATTCAGACACACATAATGACTCACTTCTAATGGAAAGAAAAATTGTAATGACTGTAGGAAACTTTTTAATTACAGTAGTTTAGGAGTTTAGAATTCCAGGTTTTGTTCATTAAAAATTATATTAAATTATTATATGACCAGATAGAATAATACTTTGAAAGGATTTAAAAATAATATTTAAAAAGGTAATAATGAAGTTTTGTTTTCATGTATTAAGGACTATATGGATGCTAATTTGTAATTTTTAGTTCACAGAAGTAAATTACTCACTAAAACAGTGGGTAATATGTTAGTTCAATGAATTTGAAGGATCGATGTATTAGCTTTTAAATATTGATTGAAATATGCTTTAGCAATTACAGATTTGAAAAAGTTCACATAGATAAATTTTCATAGCTAAATTGCTGAAGCTTATTCAAACTAAAAAGACAAAGTAATACACACAACAGCTTTTCTGCCATTTCAGTAAAATAACTTTTTTGCTTTTCACAAATGAATTATAGAGATATATCCTAGTTCCTAGCAATATAAAAAGCCTGTTCGCTAAAAATGTCGCTATGCACTACCAATGCTTAAAAGAATATATAAATTGACTGTTTAAAAATACAAGCTGTGTCAATAAGCACATCCACTCTTTCTGAGCCACATAGTTTGTGAGATTTTCACCAAAATGATATTTTGCTACCATCAGTAAAGTGGCCCAGAAAAATCATCATTCATTTTGCTCTGATTCACGTAGTAAATTTCCTACAAATAAGATTAATGCTAACTGCATTCAAGATCTATAAATATAACCAAGACCACATCAGATATCATCTTAGCCTCTAATAAAAGCATTAGCTCAATAAATAACAAAATTACTCTTCTGCATTCCTGTATTATCCCACCTACAATATCATCTGCTTGTGATTTATTTGGTTACAGTCTTGCAGTCAAATTCTGATCAGTAAAGGCTCACATCTGGGAGTTAGCTATGAAATATTAATCCCCATGAAAATATTATGTGCCTTAAATTGTTAAGCAACTGGAATAAAGAATTGATCTTCAAGTAAACTGACAAACACTGAAGCTGACAGCAGTTCTACCACTGACATGATAGTGCATAAGGTCCTCACAAATAAAAGAAAATGTAGTAAATGTTTCTGTGTAATCTGCTTTTAACACCTGTACTTCTGTCTCATTGAGACAACACAATTGCTTAGATGCCTGCTGTGAAATACTACAAATAAAGAAAAACTAGTAGGAGAACGTTTTTGAAGATTAACAGTCACCCATCTTCACTACTGCACAACAAGTCAAGTAACAATGAGTGAACAAGAAAGAAAGAGGAAAGATAAACTTTGCAGTGATTCCTGTGAGTGTCTTTCTTTCACTGCATTCCCATAGCTTTCTAAATTTCCTCAGTCAAACAACTGAGGTAGGAGTTCTCAAAGATACTTAAGTACTTAACACTACCATTACTGATATCAAAATGTAATCATAGAATCATAGAACAACTAGGTTGGAAGAGACCCATCGGATCTTCTAGTCCAACCATTCCTATCAAACACTAAACCAAGTCCCTCAAGACCTCATCCACCCATGCCTTAAACACCTCCAGGGAAGGTGAATCAACCACCTCCCTGGGCAGCCTATTCCAAATATCTGAGCAGCAGTAAAGAAGCTGTATACCTTGAAAGAATTTTGTATGTATCCCTGTTCTTTTCATTTCCAGATAACAAATATGAAGAAAAACATTGAAAGTAGTAAGAAGATGATATTTCAGTTAAGACTTGACACAATCCCACATTAAGCAATTAGAAATACATATTTAACATTGATGATATATATATTTTTTAAATCTATATCTAAAATAAAACTTATTTTGTCAAGTACTGGGAAAATGTGTCCAATCTACAGACTTGCAAATGTTATGTGAAAGCATAAAGGCAAAAAGTAGGCATACTGCCACGGTGTCATTTTTACAAACATACTTCACTGATCTCAACCATATGCTGAAAGAGATTTTTCAAAGTGATATGCAAGTAGAGACTTGGCATAGAAAAGCTTTTCAAGGTATCATGAATTCAAATTAAGATCTATATCTGAATATGCATCAGGGATCTTATGCAAATGGAGAATCACTGATATTAACATGTGAGTGATGATTATGTGAGTGATGATTATGTGAGTACAAAAGTTTTGAGTGTTTGGGGGTCTTTTTCACATTTTGTGGGCATAAACTGGTTTTATTTATATACATAGATACATGCAGCTTCAAAAACCCAAACAACTAAATGCCCATAAAAATTAATGTAAAATAAGTGTACATTTAAATAATTTCTGGTGAAAATTAGTTTCATATAATTTTATGTTTTATTTTCTAATAATTTTCCTCATTTACTGTTCATTGTTCCTTTCTCATACATTTTGAAAATATATTTCTCTAGCCTTTGAATTTAATTTTCTGCTGCTTCTTGAAGGTTTTACAATACTTACTTAAACGTTGAACTGTAATTTTCAAGAAGATAGATGATCAAAGACAGGCAGTGTTATCAGCAATTTATAGACCATGCAAATTGAGTGATTGCAATGACAATTGAACGAGATTGCATGGTAGGTTATGCTTTAATCTAGCACACAATGTATTGCATCATCTTATCTCTCTAGATATTTATAGTGCTTTGAACAGTTAAGTACATAACAACCCATCATGGAGTAGCAGATATCTTTTATCTGTTCTTAAAAATAGTGCCAAATAAAAAAAAAAATAGGAAAAAAACAGTGATGTTTACAATAGCCAGTAAAAGTTCTCAACAAGCTGAGCCACTTGAGAAAACCATCAAGAAAGCTGAGTAGGTTTGCAGTAATCCCTCTATTCCTTGATCTTAGCTACACATATTCCATGAAATTAATGGTATATTCCTCACAGTGTAGTCCAGTTACAACTGCAAAGATACTGTTGCCTGCTCTTTCAAATTTTAGATTTATTTCCGACAAATTATCAGAGCCATCTAAAGGAATCAGCACTCTATCAACCCCTTTTATGTATTTTACTGTTGTTATTGCTCTTGAATATGTATATTAACAACTACCTTTCATCTGAAGATCATGAAAGATCTTTACATTAGAAAGCAATCAATTCCTTGAGAAAATCCAGTGCTCTATAAGGATTTAATATAGAGAAGCAGATACCACTAACTACTGATTGCATTAGTGTGGTGAAAATCTATTTTACCTGCTTCTGCATAGCAAGTCCATGCATTTCTACATGTGTCTACACAAAATCTAACCATATACAGAATTTTATTTGAGACTCAACTGCTGCCTTAGGTATTGATATCTACCTCTAAGATTTCTGATGGGTAACTGAAGTAAATAGGGACCCTGAAAATTGTCATTCTTTACTCTATTACTCCATATTTATTATGCAATAAAAATAAATAATTCACCTACAAGTGCAAAATAATTATGAATTATGAATAAAGTGAAGCATAATTCTAAGCATTTTCAGATGTTCCTAAATGAAAGGTATTGCTTGGTTATGATTATTTGATGCATTAAAGAAGAATGGAAATGGATATAATACTCCTTGTTTGTTAATTTATATTTTTATCCAAACCCACAACCTTTTAGATTCCAAGAGGAAAAAAAAAAGAATGTGTTATAAAAATCTACCAATGTGCATAGCCTTATATATCTAAATACAAAGTAATAAGTGTATATCTAAATATATGTATCTAAGTATATATATCTAAATACTAAGTAATAAGCTAGTCTTTCATGCTTAGTATTTTCCCCTTTATGGATCTGTTTGTTTATGCACTTAGATAGTTTTACTGAACACAGCCACTCGTAAGAGAGAAGCAGGTTCATAACACATTTTGCACTTCATTTTCCAAAGGTCCAAATTTGCTGGTTTATGCATCAGCAGCGTTCACAAATTTCTAATGTCACACTTGACCAGTGTTTAATCCAGTTCTCTTATGTACACTCCAGCTTTGCAATTTTCTGCATATTCTATACTGCTTTCATAAAAAAAACCCCATCTTAGAATGTGTTTATTAGGTTTCTTTATTGGCTGTACTGCAGACAAGCAGCAGAAAGGAAACTATACTATATAGGGCTGAGGTGGAAAGCCCCTTAAAAGTTTAAGCTCAGTTTTGAAGACTTTAATATAATAATCTCATTATGAAATGTGCAAAGGAGCAGAGTAATAGATTACATAGTCACAGAAGCTTCATAGGCAATGCCACTTTCTAGGGGAATTCCCTCTGCTCCCTCCCCTGCACAAACTACACCACTTACTCCTTTTATTCCTTACTTAATTATCTTTCTTGAAGAGTCTGGATACATCTGTTGCAGGATACCAGAGGTGTCGGCTGATCTGTTATATCTCTGTCATTTTAAAAATGTCATTGATCTATGGCTGCCTATGAATTTACAGTTCCTATGTGCCCCAAGCTATGTATGTTTCTTTATAGGCCCCTGAGACATGTCTCTGGGCACTCTACTTCCTCAAAAAGAGTGCAAGACAGTCCCTCATCATCCTGCCTTGTGTATGCTTCTCCTCTACCCGCTCTACACTGACAAGACTTCAAGCTTTGATCACAAAACCAAATAAACCTAAAGACATCCTAACTATGTTAGCAAGCTTCTTTGGCAACGATGTTCCTGCCCCACTAAATAAAAACTAGTTATCCAACTAGTTTATCTTGGTCTCAATAAACTAATACTCAGAGAATAAAGAATGAGTCTTTAAACAATAGAGAACAGCATATGTACCACAATATGTATGACATTTATTTTCATTTAATATTCCTATACATTATAAAAAGTGATAGGGTAGGGTGGGGTAGGGTAGGGTAGGGTAGGGTAGGGTAGGGTGGGATGGGATGGGATGGGATGGGATGGGATGGGATAGTATAGTATAGTATAGTATAGTATAGTATAGTATAGTATAGTATAGTATAGTATAGTATAGTATAGTATAGTATAGTTTGGGTTAGAAGGGACTGTAAGGATCATCTAGTTCCAACCCCCCTGCCATGGGCAGGGACAGGTCCCAGTGTAGCAGGCTGCCCAAGGCCCCATCCAGCCTGGTCTTGAACCCTTCCAGGGATGGGGCATCCACAGCTTCCCTGGGAAACCTGTTCCCATGCCTCACCACTCTCATTGTGAAGAATGTCCTCATTACGTCTAGTCTAAATCTGCCCCTCTCTGGTTTAAACCCATTGCCCCTCATCCTACCATTACAAGTCTTTGTAAAAAGTGCCTCCCCAGCTTTCATGTAGGGCTTCTTCATGTACCGGAAGGTTGTTATAAGGTCTCCTCAGGCCTTATATTATTAATATAATATAACGAAACCTATATACATACATATAATTCCTGAGAAACATTAAATGATGGTTTTTTCTTCAAACCAGGAAGAATGAAAAGTCACCCTTTCCTCATAATTTACCCACAGAATAATCTCACAGCTTTCAAAAATTTAAATGAAACGATTGCAAAATAACCATCTTTGAAAATCTTTAAGGATAGCTTTGAAGAAGATTAGTCATAAATGACTTCTACATAAAATTCATCCAGCTTTTGAGGAGAAGGACATAAAACATCTCTTGAGAACACCTGGAAGTCTTATTTTCTATGGCTTTGTGTTGTGATTCGTAAGAATCACAGATTTTAAAATCCAAGTAAACCTGAGGTTGACTATAAATTGTCACAATTCACATTATCGAATTCTTCACTTTGCACCTGTATGCTCAGTATTACTACAAAATTTATACAGATTTTACAGCCAGTGAAAGAAATCAAATAGTACCATTTGTAGCTAAAAAGGTGAGGCAGTTCAGGAGCTTAAATTTTGCTCTAGCAGTAGTTAAATGGAATAAATTTCCTCATCACCTGACTCTTTTGAAACAGAACCACAGGAGCTATACCATGGGGAAAACACCACTAACATCCACACAACTTGTATGGCACCGGAGCCCTGTACTGGGCAAAACTGGCAAAGAGAGCTGCAGGGGTAACCTGTGTGGGAGGAGACCGTGAACCGCACAGTGCTGGTCACAGCCAGTTTCAGCAGACTCTGCAACAAAGGGTGCTGACCTGTTGGACGCTAAAATGGGAATCATAGAGGAGGTGGCTGAGGGGCAGGAGGCAGCATGGGAGCAGAAAACTTGTAGGTGTATATGAGGATATATCAAAACGTGTACGGAAGGGAGTGTGTCCCCTGAACCCATACCAGAACAAAGGATAAGACTGGAGGATCAGGACGAAGGAACAAGGAAACTAGCAGCTGTTGTCACTTCACACACATCTCCCACCCCATCCTGCTGGCCAGGCTGGGGTGAAGTGCAGCAGAAAGGCAAGCAGTGACCAGGATGGGGAGGACAGAATCTGGAGTCAAATACAGACAGATGAAGGGGGAGTAATTTTCTTAGTGGTATTTTTTAAGGTTTTGTCTGCATTTTTTTCACAAATCCTGAACCAGTACCTAAATGTTTGTATTAACTGGTAGTAAATAAAAGTTCATAGAATCATAGAATCATAGAAGAACCAGGTTGCAAGGGACCCATCGGATCTTCTAGTCCAACCATACCTATCTAACACTAAACCAAGTCCCTCAAGACCTCATCCACCCGTGTCTTAAACACCTCCAGGGAAGGTGAATCAACCACATCCCTGAGCAGCCTATTCAGTAGGATCCTCACAATTGGCTCCTTTTCCTGCAAGGAATTGTCATGTTGTAGGTGTAATTTAGATGAGTTAGGCTCTTCTCAAGGGTTATTGATGGGAATAGTAACTGTTTCCTAATCAACACTGTGCAGTGACCTCTCTATTTTCTTTATAAAGATGGAAAAAAATATTGATGTTGGCAAAGTTTTCTGTTCTAGACTAAGACTTGAAATTTGATGGATTAACTCACAAATGAATTTAGAAAATAAAATAATCCATCAGTCTGTACATCTGCCAACTGCTCCTTTACTGGTGTTTTCTTGCAAGAGAAATACATCTTTTCTTTCACATAAAAATGAACATTGAGGATGGTGCTTTTACTGCTTACAAACAAAATAAGAGCATTAAAATACTTGGACAGGTCTTCCTTGTGTGAACTGAACAGAAAAAAATCAGAAGGAAAAGATTGCTTGGTGATAAAACTTTCCACTTGCTTTGTGAAACAATAAAGCTTTACAGTTCCGCAGTGTTAAATTAAGATATTAATTCATATTTCATCACTTCCAAGTCTGCTATTTAGTGTTTGCGTAGCAAGGAAAGATGGTTTAAGAATAAATTAATTAAAATGGAATAAAAAGGAAAGTAGTAATTAATTTAATTCAGGGAGAGGAGAGGAAAGGAGAGGAAAGGAGAGGAGAGGAGAGGAGAGGGAGAGGAGAGGAGAGGAGAGGAGAGGAGAGGAGAGGAGAGGAGAGGAGAGGAGAGGAGAGGAGAGGAGAGGAGAGGAGAGGAGAGGGAGAGGAGAGGAGAGGGAGAGGAGAGGAGAGGGAGAGGAGAGGAGAGGAGAGGAGAGGAGAGGAGAGGAGAGGAGAGGAGAGGAGAGGAGAGGAGAGGAGAGGAGAGGAGAGGAGAGGAGAGGAGAGGAGAGGAGAGGAGAGGAGAGGAGAGGAGAGGAAAAGAAAAGAAAAGAAAAGAAAAGAAAAGAAAAGAAAAGAAAAGAAAAGAAAAGAAAAGAAAAGAAAAGAAAAGAAAAGAAAAGAAAAGAAAAGAAAAGAAAAGAAAAGAAAAGAAAAGAAAAGAAAAGAAAAGAAAAGAAAAGAAAAGAAAAGAAAAGAAAAGAAAAGAAAAGAAAAGAAAAGAAAAGAAAAGAAAAGAAGAGAAAAGAAGAGAAAAGAAAAGAAAAGAAAGGAAAGGAAAAGAAAAGAAAAGAAAAGAAAGGAAAGGAAAAGAAAAGAAAAGAAAAGAAAGAATTCAAGTCATCAGCTTGAAATTAAGTTGTTTATTTCTAATCATTTTTAATAACTACAAAGAAGGGCTTTTACAGCTATTTTGAAACATAGTTTTGTCTTTAAATTTTTTCTTGCCTTTAAACAAAACATACTAAATGAAACGTAAAAGAACATATTATTTTTGATTTTAAACATTGTTAATGATCTCCTTTTTTTATTTTTTAGTAAACAAACTGCATTAAATTTTGAGTTCAACAATGACTGATTTTTACACCTGCTTTTGCAGGAATAAAAAATATTGCTGTTTGAAAGGTCGATTGTGATACCAGGTTACTGGAGAGGCTGTGGAACTTCTATTCTTGCAGATTTTCCAAAGCGAGTTGAAGACCCTAAGCAAATACATCTGCCTTTAAAGTCAGGTTTGAGAAGTGTTTTGAATTTGATAACCTCCTCAGGTCCCAAAATAAGTTATCTCCTATCATTTCAATAATAGCCTAGAGATAGGAAAGAAAAACAAAAACAATAAAACAAACTGAAAAACAAAAAGAGGAACGCATTGTCTGAAACAACATACTATTTTTAAAACTTCCTTACACATAATCTGGTAGAATAACTAGAACAAGATCAGGGGGAAACAGGATACTGTCTTTTGTTTTATTTTCAGCTCTCTTGGCCTGATATTTAACTTGCATTTTTTACCTTAGGATAAGTGCGTCAGATTTAAGTTTTACAACATCCGATGGAGATGATATTGCAATGCATATGTGTTCAATCATTTTTATCTTTGCTGTAAAAACTGCGGAATGAGACCACTTGAATCTCTTTTTATGTAAACCGCTATGCCACCAAGTCTTCCTGATTTTCTCCAAGGTAGGATCTCACTGGGATAAGAGTCTGTCATAATTTTCATTGTCTATCCTTTTGAGTCCTCTGACCTCGTGACAGCTGAATTACAAGGAGCAGGCAGCTTAAAATAATTTACTTCTATGAAGTGAATTAAAATGCAAATGCTGATCAAAATATCTTTCTAAAATGCATAATTCCATATTCTTGGGTTTGTAAAACAATTAAACAACAGAGTACATCCTTACTGAGCACCATGGAAAGCAGGAAGCACAATTCCTGTTGCACATTTGTGATCACTTTACTCTTTTAATGTTACATATCTAAAAGAATCTGACTTTTCTCCAAGCACAAAATGCCTAAAGATGGTAAAATGTTTTCAAGATTTCAGAGTCAGGTCTTCCGTAGTCGTTTATTATTCGAAGAGCTTAAAATTCAGCACTCCTTAATGTGATCTGTGACTATCACTTTGCCAGAAGAGAGAAACAGGATTTAACCTCTTCTGAAGACATGTTCTATTCTAATTTATGATGATTGCTTTGGCAGCTCTGTTATCTTGTTTGCCAAAATTTATCAAACTTAATTTAAGTCTTACTTGCATTTGAAAAGTTCACAGACACATTCAAATTTAGAAAACTAAAATCAGAACTTGAAGGAAAAGATTTTTACACCACAGAAGTATTCGGAAACAAGAGTTTCGGTGTTCTACTTGAGGGATGTACAAAGAAGTTTTTCAAGTAGAAACTGAATATACTTACTTCATGTATCTAAATGCCTCTGCCATTTATATCTCCTCTTACCATGGGATAGTTTAAAAAAAGTTATTTCAAAATCTTCTTATGAGCAAAAAGGAAAACACAATGTATATGTAGACAAGAAACTGTTTTTCAACTGCTTAATGTGATTTCATGGTAGATAACAGTCCAAATCACATAAAGAATGCAGAGAAATCTCATTAACTGTGCTACTACCATTACCTTTCTATTACTACAGGAAATGGAAACTCCATGAAGATGAAGGGTGGAAGTTTCTCACTTCCGACACCAAGAGAACAGCTCCTGCTCCTCCTACCACTCTGCAGCTACAGAGTAGGTCAGTGCCCTGCTGACATATGAAAGGCTGGGACCTGTGTCCAAAAAAGCACTCAAACCATATGAGCCTGAACTCTGCAGTAGAAGAAGGAGGAGGTGACAAATGACAATAGCGGGAGACTCCCTTTTGTCGGGGATGGAGGTCTCTACCTGCCAACCTGTCATCTAGGGTTGTTTGGTACTTGTCATGGGTTCAGATCCCAAACACTGCTGAGGCTTCTCCAGCCTGCACACCCCTGCTCCTCTTTCATGTGGGTAATGATACTGCAAAGGGAGGCAGGGAAAATGTCACGCGTGCCTACACAATCCTGGGATGAGAGTCAAGGGCTGAGTAGGGTCTCTGGTGTTTTTCCCTCAGTCCTGCCAATAAGGGGAAAGGGTGTGATGAGGACCGTGCAGATACTGTTGGTCAACAAGTAGTTGCACAGCAAGTGTGGGTGATGTATATTAAGCTTTTATGGCAATGGGACCATCTCAGAGGACTGAGAACTGCTTGGAAAAAAAGGTATCCAAGAGGTGAGGCAAAAGTATCTTAGCCATTAGGCTGGCCAACCTGGTGAGGACAGCCTTAAAGTAGGGATTACTTAAAGTAAGGAGATAACAGGGGAAGAAGTAGATGAGGTCATCTTCAAAACTGGGTAAAAAATCCACAGTTTTATTGCTCAGCATGACAATGTCACATGGTGTGTAATATTTCCTTGGTCAACTGAGATCAGCTGTCCAGCTGCGTCTTCTACCAGCTTCTTGTCCACTTCAAGACTAATTGCTGGGGGAGATAGGGACATGGAGAAATATAGGAGGCAGCTGTCATCTTGCTTAAACTCTGTTCAGCAATAGTTAAAACACTGATGTGTTATCCACACCAATTTGGTCACAAATCTAAGCCAGATACCTTTTAGGCTACTATGAGGAAAATTAAGTCTATACCAACTGAACACAGTACAGCAGGTAAGTTCCATTACCTCTAGCTTACATTGGTTTTAACTTGAATTGCAGGTGTAAAACACTCCTCCTATTGAAGGGATATATTTAAAAATAAAAGACACCAAACTATTCTGTTTTGTAAATACTTGTGAAGTGTCCTCTTTCTTACTAAGGTTAAAACTTTCTCAAGGCATTAAAAAAGCTGAATACATATTGTTGCTACTAAAGTACTCTCATGATAAGGGTAATTAAAATCAGTGTTTACATTATCCCACTATCATATGTGATAATCCATGATTATTTATTTGTATCATGCTGAAAATGGAATATCAGTACAATCTAATCATGCTACTGAAGTGTCTGGGTGAAATATAAACAAAAAGTAATGAATACAGACATCTTAACTCAGTATCACCAACTTCACACGAGACAGAAAGTCAGTGAGAGAGTGAAAAATCCTTTTTTTCTCTTTCCTGTAGCGACAGCCGAGAATTTTTTCTCATTTTTCCCCTTCTTGTAGTTAAAGCAGAGATCCATCCATTCAGCCAAGTAGCAATATAACCAGTAGTACATGAGCACTTTCGTCATGTTGTAGTGGCATACAACTATTTTTGAGAAGTATGTGAGCAATGTGATCACCAAAGGGGTAAAGATGCTTGTAGTTCCACATAAAAGGCATCCAAATAAAAAGAATTGTGAGACAAGATACACACAAGTAACAACAAACTCATGTCCCAGCCACTACCTGAGAATGTCTGCAAAGATATGTTTTCAAGACTTAACAGTTTTATATAAAAATTATGCTCATTAATAATACGTAGGAAGTAACTGATGGCATAGTGTGCTATTAACATGTACATTCAGTAAGACATGGTTTTAAAGTTTAAAACTGGTTTGATTTGTCAGTTTTCTAAATACTCCACAACAACACGCTCTAACTCACTGATACATCCATTCAGTTGCAACCACTTCTCATCCAATACTTGCTGGATCATATTGATTGCGAAGATGATGTGTACTGATGGATAGATTTGGCAATTCCATCTGGACCAGTGGCATTACACAGGATTTACTAAGGCAAGATTTTTACTCAATAAAGGCTTTTAGAAACAGACAGGGGGAAAAGAAAACAGTAGGTCAGTGTGCTAAATTTCATATCAAAATAATTTTGAAACATAAATTTTAAAATGAATCAGTCTTTAATATCAATGCAGATACAGTATGAATTCCAGTTACATATCTTGGCATCTTCAGTGCAGGAACAACAAAGAAAATACATAAAAAAAATCCAAATTAGCTGAGAAAAGTCGTACAATTCACAGCCTGCCAAAGTAGCTGCATTGTGACAATGTTTAATGCACACAATGTAATAATACAGTAATAAAATGCATGTTATTTTCATCATAATGTCAGTGTAAAAGTTAGAATCAAAGAAAAACACATTCCTAACATTACAACGTGGACTGCCTGATAGTCAAGTAATTCAGCAACAGCACAAATTATTGTCTTATAAATTAAACATTATATTTAGGAGAACATAGTACATATGATTACTTGTATAAAAAAATGCGAGGAGGCCTAGACTGCATTGTTGAAACTCAATGCTGAATTGATTATACAAGCACTAAGACTTTCAGCTTGTCTTCCCACTCCAACAGTATAGCCTAACTTTAATCAAATTTTGTAGGAAAGACACATTTTGAAAAACACTGCTAAGGTTTTCATGCAAACAGGCAACTAGATAGAGATAAATTACTGCTCCCATTTCAGAAAATAGTAGACTGTGAACACAATCATACTATTAGGCATAAAAAATCCACAGAAGGAAAAGCACCAGAGTGCCAAGATTTGTAAGTTCTGCTGCTCAATGTTTTGTGCTATAGGCAACCACCACCACAGAAAATAAAGATGTTTATCTTGTTCTTCTGTTTGCTGGTTTCTGAAGGACAATGTTGGTGCCTGAATAGAACTAAGTAATTTTCTTACTTTATGTTTTAAATGTTGAAAAACTTGATATCTACAACTATATTCATTATTTTTTTTCTCATATTCCAAACCTAAGTTGTTTCTATAAGTCATTATAGACCTCTCAGTCTACAATTACCTCTGCTAATTGAAGATGACTACTATCTTGGAACCATGATCTACGTTCTTCCTACCCCATTCTCTGGTTCAGGGACTACATATACTTCTACAGAAGTGATTGAAAATTAAGATTAAAATGTGATGCTTTTAGAATATTGGATCTTGTGAAAAATAAAAAGTGCAGTTCTCAGCCTGCAGCATACTACTTAAAAAAATATGAGTAGACTAAATTACCTCAAAAATACTATCAAAAGGTCATGAATACATACAGAAAGTCACTCCATTTTAACTTTAAAATAAATACAAATATATGTATTTTATAAAGAAATACTATCTATTATAATATTATATATGAATAATATACTCAGTATTTGTCTTTATTAATGTTATTTGAAGAACATAGATGAAAAATGTAAAAGAATATTGTTAGACATTCCTAGCAAATATATATTCATTCATTAAGAAAGCACCAGATTTATGAAGTTTACCTTGTTGGATTTTTTTACTTTCTTTTTATGAATATACTATGCTGTAATCAACAAATCCTTACAGGTTTCACTGATGCAATTAGATGGTTTGCCATTCACTCTGAGTTTGTTGATGAGATAATTTTCATGTTTTCCTTCTTCACACACTGAAAATCTTTAACCAAATTCAGCATAGGGGAATGTTCCATTTTTGGCAGAACACACTGCAATGGTTCTATCAAATGAAAAGCAGCAGCCTTTCAATATGATCATATGTTGCTTGACGGGGAAAAAAAGGGGAAAAAGCAAAAGTACACTTCTTATTCAGAAGTTCATATTCAAAAGTTTGGGGTTTTTTCAAAAAGTATTCATATAAATGCAAGGAAGCATACAAGTTTCTGTTGCTCTGGGAACATTTAAGACAATTTCCAGTTGTATATATTTATATATATGTATATATTATAAATGTGTATATACATTTATGTCCATTCTCCATTATCTCCTCAGTGCCTCACCTCTGACCTTCTCCTTTGGTCCTTTTAAATATATGCTGGAATAACTATTTTTTTAAGTATCATTTTATATTCTGTCCCAAATCTGAACTGTGATTTTTTTTTCTGTTAAGAGTGTCAAAATTGTCTCTTCCAGTCCTCACAATCTTCTTGTCTATTATCTCTTATCTTCTCTAATTCTTCTCCTTATTCTTTATCTGGTATTTTCAGATAGATTTTTTTTTCAAGTTTTTTCACAGATTTTTGCTTTGCATTTGCCAAATCCACTTAACACATTGAAATGGGCATTTCACCTAACTTTTGATACACGTACATAGCAGACTCCTATATTTGAGCTAGTCACCTTAGGCTCTGTTCATAATAATTTATAAGAAATGGCAATTTTATCTTATTTAAAAGTCCAGTACAGAAAAGACATAGGCATACTGGGCCAAGTAAAGTAGAGAGCTGTCAAGGTGATTTGGCATCTGGAGCATATGATATGAGGAAAAGCTGAAAGAATTGGGTCTGTTCAGGTTGGAGAAGAGAAGATTTGCTTTGACTTCAATGACCTTACAGAAAATATGGAGAAAATGGATGCAGCTTCTTATAAAAAGTGCACAGTGAAAGGACAAAAGAGAACAAACATAAGCTGGAATGTCTGCTGCTTTCCAGGAACCCAGGTAAGAGATGTGGCTGGGAAACTTCTCAGCCTGGTGAGATCTACAGATTATTACCCGTTACTACTGCTCCGTGTGGGAGGGGATGAAGCAGCAGTATGAACCCCAAGGGGGATTAAAAGAGATTTTAGGGCCTTAGATTAGATACTGAGGGAGTCTGGGGTGCAGGTGATTTTTTCTTCCCTCCATCCAGTTATGAGTGGTGACAGCACAGCTCAGACAGACCCAGTCAATTAATACATGGCTCCATGTGTGGTGTCACTGCAATAACTTTGGGGTTTTTGATAATGGGATGGTCTACACAGCACCAGGACTAAAGGCTTCAGGTGGTAGCCACCTTTCTCAGAGGGGGAGGAGGATCTTTGCCCAGGAGCTTGCAGGGCTTGTAGATAGGGCTTTAAACTAGATATGAAGGGGTAGGGAGGTAACATCAAGCTAGTCTGTAACAAACAGTGGGAGGACATGGGTCAGGGGTCGGGTGTTAGCGGGGATAATTCTCTAAAACACCTTGTAGGTAATAAAGGGTCCACTGGGAAGATGATGCAACTGGCAGCCCATCTGAAGTGCCTTTACACAAACACACAATGCTTGGGAAACAAGCAGGAGGAGCTGGAAGTTACCATGCTACTAGAAAGCTATGATCTAGTTGTCACCACGGAAATATGATGGGAAAAATCCCCTGACTGAAGTGTGTCTATCAACAGTTATAGGCTGTTCAGTAGGTACAGACCAGGAAGGAGGGGTGGAGGTGTTGCCTTCTATCTCAGGAAAGGGATAGAATGTGAAAAGCGGTCATGGAAGAGTAGCCACAAACACGTTGAGAGCTAGTGGGTCAGAATTAAGGACAGAAGAACTAATGAGAACCTTGTGGTTGGTGTATACAACCGGCCACCTGATCAAGGAGAACCAGCTGACGAAGGTTCCAGCTACAGGAGGCTTCATGTTTGCAAGCTCTCATCCTACTTGGGGATTTCAACTACCCTGACATATGCTGGAAAAGTAGCACAGCAAGCTGTAGGCAATCCAGGGGACTCCTGAAGTACACTGAGGATAACAGTCCAGCTGATAGAGACCCTCACCCAAGGAGATGCAATACTGGACCATATGGTCATCAATACAAGCAAACTCATCAGTGACATTAGGGGAAATGGGTATAAACTGGAGAAAGGTAGAATTGGACTAGACATTAGGAAGACTTTCTTCACCATGAGAGTGGTGAGGCACTGGCACACATTGGACAGGGAAGCTGTGGCTGCCGCATCCCTGGAGGTGTTCAAGGTCAGGTTGGATGGGGCCTTGGGTAACCTGATCAAGTGGGATGATCTTGCCCATGGCAGTGGGTTTGGAACTAGATGATCTTTAAGTTCCCTTCCAACCCTAGCTATTCATAACTATGATTCCATGATTCCATGTGGGAATTTCTGATTCCATACGAGATAAAAAATCAGTGAGTGAAGTTAGACTCTGGAACAGAGGTCCAGAAACAGTGTGGAATCTCCATTTTTGGAGATATTAAAAACTCAGCCAGGCACTGACCCAAGAATCTTCTTGTAGTGGACCTTACTTTGAGCAGGAGTTTGGAGAGGAAACTTCCAGAAGCCCTGTTCAACTTATGTGATGTCACGATCCTGTCATTTATTTTAGAAGTGAACAGCAGAGAGACCATAAATTCTTTATTCTCCCTTGTGGCCTTAAATGTAGTGCAGACCACTAATCAACGTAGTCATTTATATTGAAGATGCTTCAAGGAATCCTTCACAAGCTGCCTATTCCAAATTGAGCTGAACACAGCTCCATAGTATTGCATCACTTAAGCTGATCTTACAGGAAGTTTTTTAACTCTTTAGTCATTAAATCAACCACCTCACTGGAACAGGCTACCCAGGGAGGTGGTTGATTCACCTTCCCTGGAGGTGTTTAAGGCACAGGTGGATGATGTCCTGAGGGACATGGTTTAGTGTTTGATAGGAATGGTTGGACCAGATGATCTGGTGGGTCTCTTCCAACCTGGTTGTTCTATGACTCTATGAAATAACCTTCCCAATTTCTAAATATTATGAGAATTATCATAAAGTGAATTTTAAAAAAAATTAGTGATAGCTATTTGATCAAGTCATGTAGTAAAATGAATTATCAAGAGAAGACAGAATCATTGGAGTAATGCAAAAAACAGGCAAAAAGAAAGCAGACTTCCTTAAACTCTCATTTTCTTTTTTGTAACTCCTGTAACAGAACATGATGCTTCTATTACTAAGGTAACACAGTTTAATTTTTTATTAAAAAGATAAATTTAACAGCTTTTATACTGCTATTGTTTTATATCAATCTTCCTTGAAAATGTTTTCTGAGTTAAACAATAGGTTTTTACAAGTATGATTTCTCTGTAGTTGCCAACAAACATCTCAATTGCATACACATCGTTCAGAGTCCAGCAAAAATGTTTAAATACAAATAGTTCAGTCCAAGAAAAAGAACATCACATTCTGAGTGTTAGTACTCTTAAACAACTATGGAATCTTGGGGATGGAATAAACATGTTAGTAAGCTTATATAAGTCACATGTCCTGGAAGTGAACTTGTATTTTTGTTTGTTTGGTTGGGTTTTTTTTGTTTAAATGCGTATGACAGAAAAATAGCAGGTGGTCACTTAATTTTCCTCCTTCGCCCTCATGTTTTAGGTTTCCACTCAGTTTAATTCTTCAACTCGTTGCCACTGCCTTTCATAGGAGTAATGCTATGCCATCAAGAAATAATGCACACACTGTTGGTTTTGCACATGTTGATACTTACAGAGCTCTTATATACTATTAGTTTGTTTATGAATTTGTCTTCATTCTCTGAACTTGCAAGAATTTATTTGCAAAATCTATTTCTGCAAAGGTTAATGAGTATGGTGATAGTGAGGACTTTTAAATACCTACTTTCAGATCTATCCAATGTAACTTGGAACAAACTTGTATATTAAAAAAAATCTTTTCTTGGAACAGATCTGAAATTTGTATCTTATTATGATCTTAATTGCTAACATGGCCATGCATTTACAAATAGTATTCTAATGTAAGCTTGTAAATATACTTCATAGGGATGAAAAGGTTTTGCAAAATGTTTAATAAATATTGACATCTGTGCTGGTTTCAGCTGAAACAGAACAATTATCTCTGACTTTTCGCTCCCATTGTCACCACCAAGGTAATATGCCATTGATGTGCGGAGTCCACTGCTCACACCTAATACAACGTAAACTGGAGACCTCACAGAGTCAATGGTGAAGTGGTCACACCTGCTAGGAGGGACGAACAGGACTGGTGGCCCAGCCTGGCCAACAAAGTATTCCCTGCCATATCCATCATATTCAGTATAGAGATCACAAGAGGCGCTTCCTCTTCTTCAATGGCTGATATTTGAGGAGGACCTCACCTGTCTGCCCCTGAAACCACCCATGTGTTCCTGAATCCAGTTCCTTGATCCAGTTTTTGAGTTCAGCTCCTGCCTGCTATTGAGTTCAATCTGGGACCTTCTCTGAGGCATCAGTCGTGATGTATGGCTTTCATGGGAGTTGGAATTGAGTTTTGTAGGCTTGTATACATTTTATTATTTTCATATTCCTTTTATTATTATTGTTGCATTAAAGCTGGTGTAGTGTTTCCAACCCATAAGTCTCTCATTTCCTTTTCCCTTTCTTAATGAGGGGGTGATTTGGACAAAAAAGATGCCCAGCTTTAGCTGCTGATGTGACTGGGGTGGAGTGTTAAACCAGGAGAAAATCATCTACCCGGAATGAACTTGCATTTGGGAACCATGAATATAAACTTTTTAAAAAGGCATTGGCCACTAAAATTTTAAAAACCTCCTAAATCTACTTGAGCTGAATTGAACCCAGCCATCTAACACATTTGATGTCAAGACGATCTACACAAAAAATGCAGCATTTTTTTAACATAGAAGCTCAATGAGAACACTTTCATTTTATGCATTTATTTGTATATTTATTAGAAGAAATAATCTGCATATACACATATGCATTTACAAAATGCTAGACTTGCTCCAAGTTTGGAAAACACCCGTTCAATAGACAATAATAGAATCATAGAATAACCAGGTTGGAAAAGACCCACTGGATCATAGAGTCCAACCATTCCTATCAAACACTAAACCAGGCCCCTCAGCACCTCATCCACTCATCTTTTAAACACCTCCAGGGATGGTGACTCAACCATCTCCCTGGGCAGCCTGTTTCAGTGCCCAATGACCCTTTCCGTGAAAAATCTTTTCCTAATGTAGAATTTCTGTCAATGGAGTTGAGTCCTGAAACAGCACATATCAAGCTGTTCAGGCGCTTACTAACAGTAGCCTGATGGCTGTGTCTTAAGACACGACTGTCCTGAATCATTTGATTTCTTTGGGGCAGCCTTTAATTTGTCCTTCTTGTGCAGATGGACTTCTGTACTCATCCTTATAAGCCAGCTCTGTAAAATGGTCTTTACACAGTCCTAATTTCAAGGTTCTACAAAAGTTTTCTGTTTGCACAGTTATACTTTGCTAGTCAAAGATTTTTTCACATTAAGTACTGTCAATCGTTTTCTGAATTTGTAATCTATAGTGTTACAAAATAAATTGCACCAAGATTTGCAGCCTCTGGGAGGGCTGTTACAAGACCTTGAAAATTATGTTTTGACTGTTTATCTACCTATTAGAACTGTCTGTGTGACTTGATCAGTTAATTCATCTTCACTTCCTATTTTCGTTTGCTTTAGATCTTCATTTGAAGCTAAAATGGTAGTTTAACATCATGAAATCTTTGGAGGTAGGTATGACAAATGTTGTACTTGGACATAACAGTTTGTCTTCAGAACTCCCTATATAAATTGATGCCAGGGACAAGGGGAAGGAGATTTTTTTCTTTTTTAAAATATTTTTCTTTAAGAATTCCATTTTCTTTACTCTATTTACAAGTTATATGACAGGCATCATTAACTTAAGAAATTTTGTTACAATTTAATGTTTACATTGATACTTTCACTTTTTACATATTTTCCTATAAATACATGTAATAATGATCCACTTACTGAAAGCTCTTAACTACCAGAGGTATCTGAACACTGTCCAGAAATAAATTTATTCTGTTAGCATTCCAGGAACTGCTGATAAGTTTCAAGATATTGTACATAATGTATCTAATTATTGATGGCAAACCATTTACTAGCAACCTCTTGATGTAGGCCATAGATCTTTCAGACTGTTATGCAAATGATAATTCAACAATTAAAAAGGAAGACTGGTGTTCAGAAAGACTGGAAGAGTGAAATATTGAGGATGACAGAAAAAGAAGCTTTTAGTGTAATTATTTGTGCACATTTAGAATATCTTTCAATTGGACTTTCTGTGTGCTAACCTAGCCAGGAAATGGCTGAAGTGCTGCAGAGTTTACCAAGCCTGCCAACTTCTGAGCTGAAAACATGCAGATTATACATTAATTTATTCTGGGAATAGAGGGCTACAGAATCACTAATTTGTGTAAAACATCTCGATAGTTCTGGCACAAAGTAGATAATATGCAGTGTTGGAATTTATGTATGAGAGAAAATTATTTTGCTAATAGCAAGATCATTATTGCATCCTTGCTCAGAATCGTAGGTAGTCTTGCAAATAGCAGGGTAGACATGAGACACAAATTCAATTCAAAGATAACTGAAATTAGGATGCTTCTAAATCTATACAACAGCATAAAACAAAAGAATTAACATGCAGTGTCATGCTTAGCACTTCAAGGATACATGACCCATTTTGTCTGGCTATTCTGGGCATGTATGAACCCTAGGTCAAGCAATAATGGAGAAACAAGTCACATAAACAGCAATGTGTTATTACAAACTGAAGACAACACTGCAAAACCAGATTATCCTGTAGTTTTCCCAGTAAAAAGGGACTGGGATAACGGCAAAATTATTTCACTTACTGAACAAAATCGGAAATCATATCTGCAATCTAAGAATTAGCCTATGTTGTTGAAGAAATACTGTTTTTTTAAGTAGCATCAGTTTATGATACTCAAAGCAATGTTTTTGCATTCCCTCTGGATGCCTCCAGAGTTATGAAAGGCAGAAGATATGGTTGAACAAATGCCTGAATACTACAGTTCTGAAAGACAGATTTATGTACAGATGCATATAATCTTGGATTTACATGTGAATTTCCAGACTCATCTTTGGAGTCCTGTAAAATGTAGGATGAGTAAAAGGGAAGTCAGATAGTGGGTTTCCAAGATAAAATCTTCCCTTAGTAAAATTTCTGTATAATATTTTCCTTCTTATAGCATAGTATCTCTCTTGCAGCATCATCCTTTGAATCCTCACTTTTGCCTGCTTCCCCTGTCATTTTTTTTTTTTTTTTGCCTTTTACCATCTCCATTAAGTTCATTGGAAGAATTCTCATGTAGCAATGTATTATACTATTTTTCAGCATAAAAAGTTCCCTGACTTTTTTTTACTTATTATAGATTTTACAGTTTTGTATGTATTGCCTTCAATTATCTACATTTTAATTTCTTTTCTTTTGATCTAACACTATTAAATTATTTCATCCACATAGCTCTATTCCCTGTCCTTGTTCTTCAATATAATTTCTGTACAGCCTTCAAGAAGGCATTACTGTGCTAGAAAGGCCACTTTGCTCTTTATTTTGTCCACAACAAATTCTAATTAAAATCAACCCATTTGCTCAATAGAAGTTGACCTGTCTCCATCCAGTACCTACAGCTGAATTTCACTTACCTGAGGTCACAGATAGAAAGGATATGTAGTACCTATGTACTAGCAGAAAAGGTTTCTTGCAGGAAAAATTATAAGGATAAATCTATGTTTCAAATACTGTGTCAACACACTGAGGCAAAGTTCTCTTGAGTTATTTCTCCTTTTCATCTCAACACACCTATGTAGTATAGGCATATCACCTTAAGCTGTTATCAGCTGGTAGGTATGATGCAGGTTTTTACGCTTTGAAAATATTGTAATAGCCTTTGTGCTATTTAAAACATACTTGATAAACAACCATACAAAACCAGCAAACCTAAAAGTAATCAGCAGGAAGCTTGTTCACAAACACAAATATTCCCTTATGTATCACAGAATCACTAAGTTGGAAAAGACCCCTGGATTCATTGAGTCCAACCATTCCTATCAGTCACTAAGTCATGCCTCTCAGCACCTCAGCACCTCAGCATACATCCACCTTTAAATATCTCCAGGGAAGGTGACTTCCCTGTCCACCATCCTGGGCAGCCTGTTCCAGTACCCGAGGACCCTTTACATGAAAGTTGCTTTCAGTTTAGGAGAATTACCCTTAGCATAGAGAAGTAAATATCTCTTAATGGATATCTGTAGAAGTAAAAAGAACAGAATGATAGTAATGAGGTAGCATCCCACGTTTCACAAAATTGTGTAAGAATATATTTCATCTGATGATCATAAGGCCATTTGCATGTGATATGAAACATATCTTACTGAAAAAAGCAAACCAAACCAAACAAAAAATACCACCACAAGTCCACAAGACTGTAGTAAAGAAAATATTATACAAGTAATAACATGAAAAGTAGTCCCCTGAAGAGCCATCAAACTACATCTGAGTGTGAGGCATCAAGTGACTGACTTAAATTTAAAGTCAAGGTGTACAGAATCAGAAAGCAAGTTATAAATATGGAAGGTGAAGGATCAGAGTCCCTTTTAAGAGGTCTTTTTAAATGGTAAAGATTTTTCTAAGTACAGACATATAGTTATATATACTTGTTTTTCTTATACAAATCAAGTTTACTTGGAGAGTTACAGTAACCAGCAAAAGTGGATAGCGCAGCAATTGTGAATCCAGAAATATCAGAATAACTAGAGCAAGTATGGCAGCTAGGAAGAGCAAATGGTTGACAAGTCACCTTGTTGACCTAACTACATATTAAGTGAGCCTAAGCAATTAAACAAGGAAGATAATAATACCCTAGAATTATTAATCCTATTCTACAAGAGATGCATATCTACATGTTACATTAAAAGAAAAACAAGTATCATAGCAATTGTATCATCAGGAGGTGAGAAAAGAGAATAACACTTGTTATTGTACTTTGAGCACCTAGAGCAGCAATTGACTACTCTGCTGTTCAATCTTTACTTTTGCATTCCAGTGAAGCAGTATTTTTATTCCATTTTATGTACTGTTTATGAGCAATAAACCTTAGCTCAGCGAGTATCAGACATTATTTTGATTTTCCCAGGTTCCTGCAGTGCTAGTTTTTGTTAATGATTATAAAAATTTACCTCAGCCTTCAGTCTGCCTAGTAATGATAGAAACTGAACGCTGCACAAAATCCTTGCTATGTGGATGGTGTTCATGACTTGGGTAAGTGACAGAGCCCTTTGAACTTTCATTCTTAATGAGAGAAAAATTTCCTAAACAATTTGTTTATGAAGTTTTGATCATTATTGCTATTCATAAATATCTGCTTTTCCTAATCATGTTCAGATGAACAAATACATAGGAAGTAATTTTCACTTTTCTTTCACTTAAACATGAAGTAAAACAGTGCCTCAGCATTTTCATTGATATCTAAAGATGCAGGAGGACTGACTCTCCAAATATTTATTTTTCAGTATTTGTATTAAATTAAATTGGACCAAATAAAAAGTTAATCTACAATTTGTACACTTTGGATTTTACTTCATAGAGTTTGAAAATTGGAAGCTGGCACTGTATTTTTGGCGAGCCTGGAGATTTATAGATGGCAGTAAATAAACACCATATTATTCTGGGACTTTGGCCAGATTTATCTACAGCTCCAGAAGATCTTTTATTTTTGCCTTACCACAGGTACTTAATTCCATACAGAAAAATAAGACTTATTCATCTACCTGGACTTCAGACAAACAAACAAATAAACAAAGAACCCTTAACACCCCCGAAACAAACCATGCCAAAATTAATCAAGGAAACAGTCTTCCTTAAAAACGTTATTTAAAATCAAGAACATTATTTTAATACCAGAATAAGAACAAGAATTACTCTCATAGACTAACTAGGTGAATAACTGGACATACTAGCATCTCCAAGAGCAGAACAGAGCATGCTGTAACTGTGAACTGTCATCAATGGATCACAAAAATATTATCTACTCCTTGATGATTATGGCCCAACACTCCAGAAAAAAGAAAGAAACATGGATAAATGAAAAGCAATCTAGAGGACACAAACTTACTAGTGATCTCAAAGGCACGACTTGTAATGCAAAGTGCATTAGGATTACCGTAGCTAAAGAAGATAACATCAAAACTAAACCAGCAAAAGGAAGTTGCAAAGAAGAAATTAATTGATTTCTAGTGTACACAGGTATAACGCTATATACAGTAAAAAAGATAATATGCTTAAATTTTAGCAAGGAAAATTCACATGGAATAGAAGAGAAAAGCCCCTTTTAATAATATTAAAAATAATACCTGGGAAAGGTGTCTTTGGAAAAATGGGGAAGTTTTTAAAGGACTGTCTGAACAAACATTTACTAGGCATAAATCTTCCTGTGAAATGAGAGTTTGGATTCTTTAAGGTCTTCTGAAATCTTTACTGCCATATTAACTTTTCAACATATATCAGGAAGGATAAAGTACCATGAGAAATACAGTCTGTGAATTTAAGACTGCATCACTCATTCAAATGAGGGTAAAAGTGGTTTTTCATGGGTCCTACTTTAAAGGTATTTCAATTTTGACTTGATTAGTTTGTATGAAGAGTTGATACTGAACAGTGTTTATTTTTCCTCATTCTTTACTGAAGAAGAGAAAACTAGAAATTATCAGGCCTCAAAAAAAAATATGACTATTAATTTTTTCATTATGCTCAAAAGTTTTTAAAAGTTCTACGACATACATACAAAAAATGAAATATGCATACCTGCAAAGACATGGGGAAAAAAAGAAAAAAATAGAAAAAGTACAGAAAAACATACAAATTATAAGATGTTGCAACATAACATAAGACATTCAAAATGAAAGACAAGATGTAACCGTGACATGGGCAGGATTCTTACATAGCTAAACAGCAGGAAGCTTCTTTTCTCTGAAGTGTAAAATACCAGCAAAGGGATTTGAATTAGGAAGATAAAACTGATGAAGAACTAGTGATCCTAGATTCTCACAGTTACAGTTTTTTACTCTCACCCAGACAATCTTAGAAGAACTCAGAAAGAAATTTATGACATAGAGCAACAAAAAGAACCTTTGCTCACAGACTGCTCTGTTCTGGTGAAATACAATCAGCCTTACTGATTGTCTGAAATGCGGAAGAAATTGTATGAGCTAAATTACTACTGATCTGCTATCAAAACTTTCATCCTGAACAAAACTCAGACGGTCATCACACAAGATAGATGAGTTAACAAAGCAGACCTCTTACCTATATATTCACTACCATCAGTTCTGTAAGAGATTAAGTCTGTGCTGTTGGGCCTTTCTTGGCCACCATAAATACAATGGAATCTGCTACAGTTTCTATTATATTTAAATGCCCTTCCAGCACCAACACAATTTATTGCAGATTTTTTTCTAACCTCTGAATTTGCAGAGCTGAATAAAAGATGATCAGTTTTGTGAAATTCTATATTTATTTTTGTAACATGCACAACTGAACCACCTTCAGACTCCTTCAGTGAACAATTTTAAATATTATCTTTGTAAAAACAGGCTACAGATCTGAAATCCATCTCACAAGTCAAAATCAGTAGTGTCTTCATATTTAAATAAACCAGCAACACTCCTGCCAGTGATGAGAACAAGAAGATTAATTAATGCTGAAGAGAAAGATTCATGTTTCATAGGCAAATCATTAATCATTCTTTAAGTTAATAAAGACACGGTCTTACACAATGATAGAATTTTAGCTATGCAATCTTTCATCTGCCAAAACCACTACTTGCAATCAGGTTTTCTTTTGGAGTAATATTTGGAGGGCTTTAGGGACTTCTTAGAAAAATAATTTGTTATGACTTCGGTCTTCCAGATCCAATTACAACCGAGTTATAAATCAGAGTTTGCAAACTGTGACATACATAGTGAACAATATTTTCACAATTTCCATTTATACTCAGGCATATTCTAATTCTAGGCAGAAATTAAAAGATACAGAAAGTTTTTATCAAGCCTTAATTTCGCTAATCTGAGGAAAATATACTAGTCTATTTAAAAGCTCATAGCCTCAAAAGGTTTTTGGCTTAAGCAGTTTAGTAAATTGATTTAATGAACTGGGATTTGCCAGTAATTACTTTCAAAGTATCTCAAATTATTTTACAACCATTATTCATGATAACTGATCACTAGAAAGAGTCTATCCAGGAATGCCACACAGAAAATGAACCTATGAAAAATGTGAGATGATGTTACAGGGAAACAATTACATAGCATAAGTAGCATAGCTAGTCCAAACTGGAACTGAGCAAGAATCATACATATAACAGCTTACTTCTTAAAATACTCTCTAGGGATTTATAATAAATAATTTCAATTACAAATTAGTTTTTAACTAATCAGAACTAACCAAACTATTCAAATTGTTGTCAGTTATTAGCCTAAACCAATATTTTACTTTTCCAAGTTCTTCCCTCCCATTAATTCATCTTGATCCTTGAGTAATATTTTCCTCTTCAAATTGCAGGTATTACTCTCATTGTTACAATGTCCTCAGTGACGGTTTTGCAACATATTTGCAATGGTATATGCCCTACGGTCAATTAATTCTATGTCCTTTGTCTTTGCTTAAGAAAATTCTTAAGAAAACAGTAGGTAAAAACAGTGTTTCAAGCCTTTCATTAACAACCCCCTCCTAACTTCCACTCGTTTGTTCTAAGAAGCATTCACTTCCAGCTTTGAACACAACTGCGGATTCAAACACTTGGGTGTTCAAGTACTGGGTTAGATTTCTTAATTTTAAATTCTGTGCTTTCTCTTTTCCTCTTTATTGCCCATATGAATTACTATGACAATCATTTTTTTATTAAACTTGATCTTATTCGTACTTTTCCCATGAAATTGGCAAGATAATGCATCATTCCAACTGTCTTTTCCTTACTTTTGTGTGAACTAGAACTGTCTGCAAGCATTCTCTTCCTGTAATAATTACATATACTTTCTTTCTTCTTCTAAACATAATGTCATTTTAGAAACAACTCAGTTCTGCTGCTTTACTCAGTCCTCTGGAGATGTAATTTGAGGCCTATTTTCCAAATTAAGATGGTTACTGCACAGATGAATGCTTAAATACCTCTTCATTCAGGCCTGTGTCACACTAGCTAAAATTTTGCCCACTGGTAAGTTTCTAATGAATCTTACGACAGATCTCCTTACTACTGATAGGAATTCCTGAAATCCCATGAGGATGTGCAAAGCCAGACTATATAAACCAAACGAAAATGTGATTCCAATGTTGCGATGAACATTCTGAACTGGATACATGCATTTCTAATGAAAGGATAAGTAAAAAACCCAAACATGTTAAGATATTTTCTATTGCTTCATAAGCTGTTACCTATATCCTGATCTTTTGTATACCTCTTAATCATCCATTAGACATTTAATTCTGATAAAATATACAAACCAATAATTGTTTTTTTTAAAAAATACATGCTGAGCTGGCTTTAGAAAAATTAGTAATGATTTTTTTAATAATTTCTCCTACACTAGCACAACATTGGACATAATAGGTAAGCAGAATGGGTATTTACAGTTCTCCACCCATCATAACTTATTTCTGTAGCCATCATTATCATAAATGAACCACCACAGATTTTGAACAAGGATCTAACATATTTAAGAAAAGAAAAAAAAGAGAGAGACTGAAGTTGGGTGCTGGTCTCTTCTCCAGAGTAATAAGTGATATGATGGAAGGAAGTGGCCTCAAGTTGCACTAGGGGAGGTTTAGACTGGATATTGAGAATTATTACTTCACTGAAAGGATTCTCAAGCATTGGAACAGGCTGCCTAGGGAAGTGGTGGAATCACCATCACTGCAGGTATTTAAAAGACATGTAGATGTTGTGGTTAGGCATATGGTTTAGTGGTGGACTTCACAGTGTCGGGTAAAGGTTGGACTTGATGATCTTAAAGGCCTTTTCCAAAATTAATTATTCTATGGTTCTATAAAACCTATCGTAACTCTCACAAATACTTTTTTTGATTAAGGAATGCATACTGTGCTAGATCATTACTATTGCTTGTTTATTTTCACTGAGCTCTATTTAACAAACATTACATAAGTAATGATGATATTGTTATTAACACAGTGTAACTTGTATGGTTTAGTATTAGGAATACATGATAATTCCACTATGATATAGTTCTGTAACGATTTCTTGGTTTACAACACATCAATAATAACTTAAAGTAGCTTCAAATAATTCAGAAAAGTTTCACCACTCATTTGAATAACAGAAAATCCACAGATCTGATCACATGTTAAAATTCACGTGAGAATTTCTTACTCTTCAGCCTCAGGTTCATTTTATCACATGAGTAGACTGCATTTATGTGAAATGATCCTGATAATGAGAACCAGATACTATTCTGAGAATAAGACTAATATAATAAGAAAAGACAAGTATGGTAGAGTATACTAGAGAGCAATTTCAGTTCTTTTTGTAGAGGCAAAAGTTTGATTCTGTTGATCTTAAAGATAACTAACAGAAAGAACTCACAAAGTTCTTTTATTGCAAAACTTCAAAGCAACAAAAGGTAATGCAACGTTCCTCCTTTAAAAAAAAAAGTTATTCAGGTTATTATTTTGCAGAGCTTCTGGATCCTGCTTGAAAGTACACTTCATTCTACTTGAAAACATAAAACTTTTGTATTATACCACTATTTCAATTAAATGGTAGGAGTTTCTTTCGTAACTTCTCCCCTCATCTCCAACTTAATTAATTTTTCTAATTTTAAGGGAGCATCATTGCCATTTGTAGACAATTTACACTTTTTAAAACACTATCCACAAAAGTGTTGGTCCTTCTAAGACACTGATTTATAATATTCCAAATAGGTTCTGTAGAATAACTTCTGAAAAATTGCTTGTGCATTTAGTGTTGTCTTTATACCTTATATACAAATATATCATTCTACAAAATATTTTTGCTAGTTTTCTTTTTAACCTGCTTTAAATAATCCAACATATTTTAAATCAGTATCATACAGCTATTTTTGGGGCTTTTCCTAAAAATAAGAAGTAACAATTGTTTGTATATAAGAAATGGATTCAGACAAAAACCTGCTTGTTCAATGTGAGATGTAATTTATTCCTGCTTTAAATTAGCACACTTTATTTTCTTCTGCTTATATTATGAGTTCCAGTAGTTGTTGCATTGCATGACATCAAGTGCAGTACTTAGACTTTATGTCCTGCTTTGTTCTCTCTGCAGCCTGGAAAGCCCAATTAACAAAAAAGACACAAAGTCAAAGTTAGCATGTTTACCGTTCATATTACTAGGTTCTACTTGCCATGCTGTCCTGAAATCCCTTACCCACCTGCAACCAAATTTATCTGTCTGTGAAATGCTTACGTCTTTAAATTAATACTTCTTGGTAGTTACGTGAAGTTTAATTACTATTTTCTTATAAATTCTATACTTTTATATGCCATATATAAAAAGATATACCCCTTCAAGAAAATGTACTGGAAGGTCTACAAGACTCTTAGGTATACTTCTATTTCACTTGAAAATGATGGGGTTTTTATCTGACCTGAAATTTATGTCATGTAGTTGAAATATGTATAGTCATTTATCTGTGTTGTCACAGGATTGTACCAACGACTTGCAATTAACATATTTTCCTCTCCAGTGGGTTCCGCACACAGACAGCAGCAAACAGTGAGCTGAATATTCTAATATTCAGAATTGACACTTGATAGATTAATTTTTAAAATATTAGTTTATAAGTATCTTGATCCAGTTTATTTGGAGTAAATCTGCTGAAGAAAAAGAAATTGTATATACACCTGTATAGACAGATGAAAATGAAAAGGAGAAATGCATAACACATTTTGTTCATGTAAAGTTAACTGCATTCAGTGGGTTATGCACTTCTCTGGCCAAAATACATGTTATTTCAAACAAGGGAAAAAGAGCCTCCTGTTAAAAATACGAATAAAAGTTTTATAGCCACAAATCATTTGTAGTTCTTTGTACAGAGAATAGTGAAAATATTTCAATAAACCTTCTCAGAATACATCCAAAACCATATTTCATTTTTGAAAATTCTGAATTCTATTCATAAACCAGTTTAGACTGAGGATTCTTAAAACAGCTATTTTACCCTGGAATGGGAAAATTTTTAAAAATTTAAAAGTCAGAACACCTCTATAATTATGAAAATGTCTTATTATAGTCCTTATAAAATGTCAATATTATACATAGATGTAATGTTACTTATTAGCCTAAATAAATTATTCCTAATTTGCCGCATTATGGAGAAAATCCAAGCTGCCACATTTCATGAATAGGTGATATGATAAAGCTGCTGTCATGTTTCACTGTTTAAAACAACCTTATCAAAATTAATTTGTCAGGGACAGACTTTATTTAAGAACTCATCATGTGTTCTGCACAGTATAATTGACAACACAATAAATACAATATAATTATTTTTAATTAAGGTATTTTTGCACTTCTATTATATCTAGTAAAAATTAAAGTATTTCAATGAATATCAGTACATTCAAATGGCAGGTGAAAAACTTTGTCCATTTGAACTACGCGCACTGAGAAACAGGGTGTGAAATAAGGCAATTGTTAGGTATGTGCTCTAATTCTACAAAATTCTACAAAATACAATTCTACACAAAGTAGTAAAGAAAAAAGAATCCATTTGAGAAATAACTCTTTTCTTCGTAAATGAATTATGGCCAAAAAATATGTTACTTAAAAAATACAAATATCACTGTTATGCACTGAATTTAAACCATAAGCATATAATAAGTTCTCATGTATGTATGTTTGAAGCATATTATAAGGTCTCATACATATATGTTTGTGCCAGTACAAAGCACTATGGAGTGCAGTGAAATTCCCCTCATTGAGACATCAGTCCATAAGAAATACATTGTTAAAATGCAAGCGGGATCTCCTGATCACATCATTCAAAATGTAAGTGATGTGAAAGGATTGATCTAATAATACATTACTCCCCAAATTTACTTGTTCTGAATTACAAGAGGCAGCAGACAATGACATTTTACATACAAATGAACTGAAGACATCTATGAGCTCAACTCCATGGATATCTAAGCATGCTTTGTTCAATTTCCTGTAGGTAAAATACTCAAGCAAGCATTACATGCCCCAAATGAATATTGAATAAGATATACTTTTGTGTTATACTTGGGCTTTGTTCTAACAAATCAGACAATGACATTTCCTAGGTCATGGCATTGTAATACTCTGTATTTCCCTAACCCAACTAAATATATTAAAATTAACAACTAGTATATGCATATCTGGAAGAGACCTAGCCATCTACCAGAAAACAGTATTCAAGATGTTTAGTGTTGGCAAAAAATTAATTCTTACATGTATACTCTCAAGATTATACACGACTTCACTTGTTTGTCTCAGGATTATCAGTTTTAGATGTAATGAGCATTGGTAGGGAACAAAAAGAACTCTTTAAAGATGAATGTTTAATCAAAGAGAGTCTCCATGGCAAACAGAGAAAGAGATAAGAAGCTCATTAGTAGCTAATCACCTTTAGCAACCTTCTGCAGAATTCTGTGTTGAATAATTGCATTAGGCAAAATTAGGACAAATTCATTCAAATGAAACCACAAAGGTCTCTATATTAAATGTAAAATTAGATGTTTTTGATATCAAACATGGATTCATAGAAGGCATTATTGACAATAATTACTTAATTTTTTTATCAAACATAGATAAGAAATACTTTAACAGTAATTTGGTGCATTAAGTCTCTAAGTCATTATGCTTGATGTTAAAACTTAAATCAGGAATTTGTTACATTCCTAGGTTATGTTTCAGTAATTCATAGCCATCAGTATTAAAATGTCAAACATTTACTCCTTAGATTCTTCAAAGCTATTGATTAGAGAAATTCCTTCTCAAAAAACCCAAACAACTTTGCTTCTGCTTGAGTTTCTGCAGTAAACCAAGTCACTTCTTCCTTCTTTAAGCACACTGAAATGTTTGAGTTCCTTCAGTCTCTAGACAAAATGATGATTTTGAAACCTAACAGAACTGGTTTCATCTTTTTCTGAATCTTTTCTAATTTGTCAACTGTTTTGTCCTAGAGAGCAACACTCTTCAGTGAAAGTCCTCTCTAACCATGAATAAAAAGAAATATAGTTTTCACATTCTTATGTGATAGTCTTCCGCTTACACACTACAGTTACATTTAACCACAGGACTACTTTGAGACCTTATAATTCCAAATCCAATTTACACTGTATATTTTCATATCCCTTTGGAATAAAAATTTATCAAACATTCTACTGAAAAGCTTCGTATGAACAGAAAACATGTTTAACACTGTTACTGTGATGGCTGACTGGCAAGTGGAAGAATCAGGTTCAGATCTCTCATCTTCCTCATTTGAGACTACAAATTTTTATGTCAATTCATTTCAAAATTGGGAGATCAGGAATTTGAGCTATCATGAACAGTCAAATCCATTAGTCTTCTACTTTGTTACAAACATAAATCTTGTACAAGTTAACATATTATCATCAAATCTTTTTTAGGATTATCTCTATAAACAAAATTCGGATTTATGCCTTGATTATGTATCTTCTTTATTAGCTAACATTTTTTCTGGGAAGTAGAAGATTCATGAGTTACAAATAATTTCATTAGAAATATTATTAATAACTTTGTATTTTCTTCAAGATCATGGACAAACATATTAAGTAGTTCTCAGCCAAGAATAGGAAACAATGGAATAGGATGTCCAACCATATACATTTCTCATACTTGACTACATTTTTTGTGGTATGGGTGTTCTGGATGAAGATAAAGTAGAATTAGCCAAGACTCTTCTAAGGAACATCATTTTCTGGAAGCTAACTCCATGTTTTTCAGACAATGTTTCTCTCTAGAAGTGATAACACAGGACGTTGGTTTGCAGAAAGGCCATTGCTTATACTTATTCCTGTAGTAACCAAGGTCATCCTCGAGATGATAGGATGCCATAAATCAAAGACAAAAAAGGGTCACACTTATAGGGAAGGATGGACAGGACAGGTGACAACAGAGTATTCCATTCCATATATGTCATACTCAATTTAAAACTGAGGGATTACAAGGTTATCATTCTCTTCCTCCATGGCTGAGTCCTAGTGAGGACCTCATCTGTCTGTTTGCCTATGATCCTGGATTCGTGCATTCCTGAATCCAGTCCCTGAGGCCAGCTCCCTCCCAGACTCAGACTCTTCCCTATGGCTGCTCTACAGCATCTGTGGTGACATGTATTCATCGAGGGATGAGTGTGCAACTTCGTATATTTGTGTATATTTTATTATTTTCTCATTAATAGTATTTTCTTCATTGTTCTTTCATCAAAGATGTTTTAGATTTAGCTTCCAGCCCAGAAATCTTTTTCTCTCATTTCCCTTTATGCTTTCCCTGGTGGTGGTAGGGAAGTAAACTGGGAGCCCAACTGCTCAGTCTTAGCTGGTGAAATTGTGCCAGTCCAAGCTAAACAATGACATATGAGATATCCAGGTTTTAATCCAACTGAATTTTGGTTTTTTTTAATCAGAAATATATCACAATACTAATTTCAGTTTGAAACTTTTTGAAGCTCCTGTAAGACTGCAGTAAATACTCAAGATAATTATTAATCTTACACTTTGTAAAGTTAAACTGTGAATCCAGAAAAGGATCTCAAGCTTGCCTGATACAACAGAGTTTCATCAAAAAAAAGTCTTTATTGTATTTCATTATGTATAGTAGTAGTAATTGCTCCATTTTATCAGCCTAACACCTTTCATTACTGTTCAAGTATTATTTCACTCTAATAGTCCTAGGAAATAAGATTTACTCACAAAACAGGATTCCCTGGTATTGCTATATTTTTAATGTTTACAAGGAAAAAGTATTTGACCTACAATATCCTTTAGAATAGGAGAGTTATCCTCTATAGATAACTTAAGATATCAAATCTGACTGAGAATGAGGGTAGTCCTCCAGTTCAACTGGTTCTTTTTAATAGTTTTGAGCTTCTATTTCCTCAATATCCAAGTTAATACTCGACTAAAAGTCAATCCTTAGGAAGTATTCATGGATCCCAAATTTACATTTCCATAATTGCAAACACGCTGGACATGACATTTGTATACTAGTTATTACTAGGTTTCTAGTTCTTATTTCATTACATATATTATTGAGAAATACTATTTTAATAAATTATTGACTTAAAAATTAGTAGGTACCTATACTGAGAGACAATATACATGTGAGCATAATACTAAAAGATTCAAAAAGGGTTTTCTTTCTTTAATCACAGTTTGAAAGTTAATAACTAAAACAGAGGTTTGAAGCTGTTCATGCTAATAAATATAATGTATGTGATTGAGAACACTGATGAAGCATTTCTCTTACCTCTACAGATAGGAACAGGGAAATCCCATGATGCTGTATTCACAGAATTAGCTATGCAAGTAAGCTGAGGGTGGCCATCCAAAATATATCCTGTTACACAGCTGTATCGGATTTTGTCACCAACATCAAATCTTGTACCGTACAAGATACCCTTTGGTGGAACTCCTGGATTGCCACAGGAACTACTCTGTAATTCTGGAAAAAAACATATTTGTATGACTTTTAGAGCTTTAATAAATCAATATAGCATTTTGCTGAAGAGTATGCAACACACAATGACAACTTTAGGCAAATAGTGGTTTTTTCATGGGTATTATACAACTTGTAACACTGAAAAGCCATTATGGACTAAGTCTATTAATTATCTGCTTGAGTATTCCAGCATACAAATGTAGAATATAATACCAAAAAGAGTGCGAGGTTTTCCTTTAGCTCCAACTATAGGCATATTCATATATTTTGCTTAATGAATAGCAGTAACAAAAACTTTATAACAGACATAAAGGAACATCAGATTAGAATCAACCAAAATTTGAAGGAATAAATAAAAATACTCAAGACCAAATATTAGGAGAAAGTTTTAATAAACATAAGCCCAAGTATGATCAGGAAGCTCTTGATTGATTTAATAGGTTTTAGGTAAGGAAGTAAAAGTTATGACATGTAGAATACCGTGTATCTGGGTAAGTTTTACTGAAATGCAGAGCATTAAACCATTGAGAATCCAAACTGAGTGACAGCTCTGCTGTTAGTTTGATTTTTGAGGACATTACTTTGAGTTTAGTTTTACTAGATGATACTCCTACATCAACCATGTACCTTTTTGACTGATATTTCAGCATTGTAAATAGCTTGACAGCAACATTTCCAGTCATTTAATACTGAGGTCCTTTAGTTAACGGACATAAAAAGGTAGACTTTTTACAAGTGTGATCAAAAGAGATTTCATAATCTCATCCTGAGCTCTTCAAAGCTTGTACCAAATATACTTATACTTACCAGCCAAATGCTAACAGAAAAGACACAAATCAGGTAAAGCTGTGCTTGGATTCACAGAAAATTTCCCTGATCTAAAAAGTAAGGAAACAAGATGGACAAATAGAAGAGTATATATACATTGTCTAAATTTTTTTCCTGAGTTCTCTGTAACTAAATTATTCTTCTGCATCCCTTATGTACCCATGAGTGTGTGCATATCATATGGAAAAAAATAATTCAAACTATTCTAGTAGGTTTCAATTAAAGTAAATGGGTATAAGTGGTTATCAAAACAAGTAGCATGGTTTATGAGACTCATTATGTTGTCAGTCTTCCATGCTAAGAACTACCAAGATCCTAGGATATATTATTAGATTTCTGATACTAGCCATGAACAAAAGAATGTGTAACAGTTATTAAAAAGAATCCAGTATATATATATATATGCATATATACATATATATATATGCTGTATACGCTATACTTTATACATATATATGTTATATATAAAATATGTGCTAATAATGTGTTCATCTGCCAGACTGGTTGTACCAATGATGTTTTGATGTGAACATGTTTAATATGTAAATTATCTGCTGATGTCGCTGCTGCTATTTCTTTCTTTCTCTTACATAATAAACTGTGTGGACCTGGCCTTGCACAAGGACACAACACAGAAGAAGCTCATTTAAATGGCTGATATTTTTACTACTGCTTTAACAAGCTAAGTGTTCTTTCTTCCAACCTAACTCCCCTGTCCTCAAATTTGCTTGCAAGCTTTATGAAGAAGGCAACACTGCAGTTGACCCCTGCATGTTTGTTCAAAGGGATTTCTCTCAAATCCTTTAACATTTTCAAGGCCTCTCCAGATATTATTTATCATCAGAGCATGTTAAAATAGAAGTAAGATTATCGTCCTGTGGATTTTGGTTATCTTATGAATGATATATTAGCTTGAAAAAACTGCCTGTGCACAGTGTTTTTATTTTTGGCTTTTCCAAGAAGATGAAAACTTGAACAGGTCTGTATTTCTTAATGCTTTGTTAAAAGGTCACTAAAAGCTTCCCTGTCCTTTGAAGAGTATAAAGATTAGTGATGCCTTTAACAGTCAGTGCCTAAAATTGCTTGCTTTACTCTCACTGCTGTCTCATCAAGAATTACTCACAGAAGGCAATATATTCTTATGAAATTATATTATAATTTAAAGCACTAATTAAAAATCACCCTCCTTCCAAAATAAAGCTCATTTTCAGTTGCAATACTATATGACTTGTCTAAAAAGAACACTTGTCTTTTTCAATTAAATTTCTAATATCATGAAAGTGGGTAGTGAGTATGCTACTGCCTCTAACCCTTCACATAATTTTGGTCATGATTTTAGATAATAAAGTAGAAAATAAATTGTACAGTTAAAAATATATTAGTTTATTCTGTAAACACTTTATTTTTGAGCATATACAACTACATTTTGGGGTGGGGGAGTGGGCTTGTGGGGGTTATAATTCTGTAATTCGCCAAGTAAATGCATTAGTCTTCTTTGATAGGTAGTATCTATTTTCAAACTGAATGTGACACCTTACTACCAACTCCCTACCATTTAAAGCTATGGATTGTTACTTTGAGATTGGCATCTGTCGGGAAACATAGAAACTGTCAAACTGATTGCAATTTTGTTCAGCTTTGCACGGATTGTTGACTTCAGATACATTCTGATATTCAGTAATGATATCAAGTGTGGAAATGTATTTCCTTCTGAATTTGCCACATTGTAATTTGGTTGAACTTCTTCATGTACTCTGTATATAAGCAGAATTTACTTTTTTACATTTCTATTGCGTACTGTTACTCGTCTCCTTTTTAAAGCAAGCTGTCCCAATTGTTTCAATCTCTCGCCAAGTAAGAATTGTCTTTGCCCTAGATTTAATTGTCAGTTAGCTCTGACATCATGTGCAGTTTTTGCTTGTACAAAGCAAAAATGCCTTTTAAAATCAATATTCCACCTGTAAGTGAGGTACATCTGAACTTATTTATCCTCCATTTTTTTAACGTGATGATAAAACCATGAAATCAAAATACCCTTCCATGTTTTTCAATCAATTTCCATGTCATTAATTCCTATTAATGTCAACGGAAATTCTGTTGAAAGATAGTTGGTTAAATATGCCTCAAAGAGTTCTGCTTAGCAGGAATGGACACACTCCTTTAAAAACTTTATTTAGCAGACTTTTAGCCACTCATAAATGCTGGACAATAGGTTATTCAAGTTAAGTCATATTAAATAGAATTTCTTTCTGATAATTTTCAAAAACCAGGCTGGCAGGAGTTCAGACTTTCAGCATTCACTCAAGTAGAAACAAGTCATAATCAGATATAGAAATTTCAAATTTAAATTCTTTTTATTCTGATTTTAAATCAGAAATCATTTTTTTAAGAAATGTAAGATATAATCTATGTCTTTATCAAAGTTCTTCCTTACAGCTGTTACAAATAATTATGATCCCACTTTTCCCAACTTAAAAAGGAGGAAACATTGTCAATATAAGATATCTTTCTTCATGAGAACTCATTCAAAGAACTATGAAATATTTCAATAGAGGCTAATATTTGTTTTATTTTTTAATTCTTAAATTGAATACATCTGAAATTGAACATGCCTGTTAGTTTGGCTGTCTCCCTGCATGATACGGCACTGTCCCAGACTGATTGTTCACTTGTTTCTACTGTTCTGAACAGTTATTCCTCTGCCTGACAAACCTAGTCCAGGGCCATGGTCCAGGGAACATGCCATTCTGGGGACACTTTAGTTATCTTTTGGCATAGGACTTGGTGTAACTGCAAATGCTAGAACACGGCTGTGCAGATGTCTCTAGGAAAACCAATGCATATGTGGTTTGTCTTATTGACGAGAGAGAATGCTTTGAATATTGAAGACTCAAGAATGATCTCAGAAGTGCTAGGTTTACTATTTGTGTGGATATAATGAGTATTATAAATTCCAAATATTAGAGAAGATGATATATTTGTAATAATATGAAGTAGCCTGAAATTCAGTTGTCCAAAATTCTCCTGTACCAAATCTTATAATGGTTTGGTTTGGTTGCACATGGCTTTCTAAGGTTTTACAAACTAAAAAAGTAAATTAGAAGCATACTATCTACGTCATGATTGTTTTCTTTCTTACTAAAAACATATTTTCTTACTTTCTTTTCTATTCTCGTTCACATGTATCCCTGTTCACATTGCTCTGACGATATGAGTAAAAGGGACTAGAAAAAGTAACCAATGAGTATAGAAATACCATTGTCTTCCTACATGCATATTGAAATATATATACATATACCTGTCCCACTTGAGTTTATGGAAGCGACAAGAAAACTTGGAGTTTGCAATATAGAATCATAGAATCATAGAACAACCAGGTTGGAAGGGACCCATCAGATCTTCTAGTCCAATCATTCCTATTAAACACTAAACCAAGTCCCTCAAGACCTCATCCACCCGTACCTTAAACACCTCCAGGGAAGGTGAATCAACCACCTCCCTGGGCAGCCTATTCCAATGCCCAATGACCCTCTGTGTGAAGAACTTCCTCCTAATCTCCAACCTAAATCTCCCCTGGCGGAGCTTGAGGTCATTCCCTCTTGTCCTGTCCCCTGTCACTTGGGAGAAGAGGCCAGCTCTCTCCTCTCTACAACCTCCCTTCAGGTACTTGTAGAGAGTAATGAGGTCTCCTCTCAGCCTCCTCTTCTCCAGGCTAAACAACCCCAGCTCTCTCAGTCGCTCCTCATAGGTTCTGTTCTCCAGCCCCTTCACCAGTGAATGAAATCAGTACAGTGAATGAAAACAAACAAACAGCAAACTTAACTGGCAAGTTAACTGCACTAATATGTATGATCCAGAGAGCAAAGAAAGAGATGTTATAAATGAAGACTTTGAAAGATCTATCACTGTTAAAACAGAAATTAAATTAATAAAAACCCCTCCCCCAAAATCTAGGTCTCTCTTTTGCAGTAATTCAACAATAAGTGTTGTTGTTTCTTTAGTCCAATAGATCTCTCACTTCAAGATACAAGTGCAGAATGAAGAGTCACCATTCTGAAAGCCACATTTGTTTACTGTAGTAATATAAATCTATTTTGTCTAATGTAAAAACACTATCTGAATTTTTTCTTTTGCTTTCTGCATTTTGTGTGTCATATTCTGGTATCTAACTAATATGTAGGGAAGAGGAAGTGTGCGAAAGATTTTTTTTTTTCTAAAGGAAAAGAAACTGAAATATGTTTTTTATTTTCCTTTCCTTAATTGCCCTTTCTGGATAAACAAATACCATTGTAATTGTAGCCTCACTGAGGGTCTCTATTGTTCATTAAAGATAATACAGCTAATTACATTGCACAGTTTCTTACCTATTTTTTTAATGAATGACATAATTTTGCCTTTTTCTTCCCTTTTAATCTATTTTCATGATAAAAACCTACAGAGGAACTAGATAATCTGAAGTAAATCTACTGATTAGTATAAGGTTGTCATTTAAAGCTGTACCCTAGGAGAACTCTAAGTGCAGATTTTCATATTTAGTTTGATTTTCGTTCTAAGTTCATTGAAACAATCACTGAGTGCATTGAAACAATACTTATATTTACCTTCTTTGCAAGTAACACAGGATTTTTTTTTATTTGTAGTACTAAAACTGTTATTTTTATAGGAACAAACCTGTTTCAGCATTAAGCAAATTATAAATGCATTAGTATAATTCTTCTACAAGCAAGATAACAACAGCAACAAGATATACAACAAAAACCTCCAGGATATGCAAAGCAAACAAGTGATAGTAGTAGTACTGTAGTACATTGATACAGTAAGCATGATAAATCTAATACAGGATTCAAGGTTTATAATACATTTCCTTTGCATGTAGTGCACTGTTTATTATATCAGTTTAAACCAGATGAAGACAGATAATAGAGCACTAGAGAGCTGAGAGACCATATGGAAAGACAATGACAGTCGCTAATTTTATCATATGACAGCATAATCTAGCACCAAGTGAAATCAACAGAAAGATAACTATAAGCTTCAGAAAATATGGTATAATCTGACATTTCCCCATCAGATACACTTCTGAAGTGTTACCTGAAAGGAATGACAAACAGGAGAAAAAACAAATAGCTAGCTAGGAGACCTGAACAGTTAACACCACCAGTAATCCTTATTCACTGTTACCAAATTCCATTTCACTTTATTTAAAGCTTATCTTCAGTAAAACCCCGTGCAGCTACTGAGAGCACCACTTAAACTCTGAGTATGGCTGGAAGGTAAATTCACATACTGCATGAACTGAGAAAGACTACTGGAGACTACATGAATTCAACTCTACAACTGCAAGTGTAATAGGAATTGCTCCACCGAAACTGTTACAGTATTCAGCGCTATCATAGCAGTCCAAAGCCTGAGGTACTGTATCTGCCATGTGATGGGTTTTCATCTTCCCAGGCAGATGAAGCCCAGATAAGAGGCACTCTACCTGCCATTCAGTGGCTATATAGGTATGTCCATATTTTAGCCATAAGAGGATTGTTCCATTTAGACTGTAGCGATTGTGAGCACTTTCTTGACATAGCTGTGTTCTATAGGCAGCAGGGAATATTTTGTTTCAGTTACAGAGCAAAGACTATTTTAGGGGGCAGGACAATCTCAAATAAAAAAAAGAATCCTAAAACCTATACAATATTGCTATTCCTTCTACAACATGTTTCTTATTATGGCTTTTAGAGTTATACAAAAGAGTTTAATCTTAATTTCTAAATTCTTATGGTAAGAAATACCTGAATATTATTTATTTTCATTTCACTGTGGCCTCAGCGCCTCATCTTATTTTGCCTAATGCTAGGTATAGTAAATGCTTAATTGTTCCTTACTGGCTGCCCTTACCTGGAGATTTAACAGTAAACAAACATATAAAAAGCTAACTCAATTTGAGAAAGGGCAGTTTACCCACCGACAGATGTCATTACACAAACAAATCATGTAGACAGTGTCTCCGCACAAATTTTGCAGACAAGTATAGATACATACATCAAATAAATTTCATTAATTTAATATAATTTTGATGCACTGCCATATAGAGATTTCTACTGTAAGTAGGCTTCTGTTTTGCAAGATGTAACAAAAATATTAGGAACAGGTATGGTTTTTATACTCAAGATGATAGGAATACTTAAAACTGAGCAGAATTAAATAAATGACATTTTGTGGAAAAGGACTTCGTAGGGAGACTTAAGAAGAAATGCAAAAGCTGACTCTTGAGCACTGGTAGACTTTGCTAATTATTGAATTGACTACTAAAATGTTATAAAGGGTAACCTGAAACATTTATACTTTGTATTACTAGAGACTGGGTAATCTTGAAAAGAAGTATGCAACATCTCTTCCAGCTTCGTGCTGGGAAAGGTCAAGTGAATTGACCAGAGTATAGTTTGAGAATAGATATTCCCATTTGTTGCTGATCAGCCATGCCTCATATCTGACTTATTAGCAAAGGCTTCCCCACCATAGGCCTTCTTCACAAATTGCATCTTAACATTGAAAGCAGAGAAGGCATTCTGTTGTGTTGAATTTTCTGATTTGTTTTTAATTTTGTATTTGTTTTTTTCAAAAAGGAGAAAAATTACTTCAGCTGCAATGCATCACTCAGAATGTGTCAAGGACATATCATTAGATATGTCGTAAAAGGGTACAAAGAAAATCAGTTTCTTCCTCAGGAAAGGGACTTAAACACATGAGAACTGGGCACTAGGTGGCACCTGAAACATTCAGAGCTGTTGCACGACCTGTCAGAGCAACAGATACTGTTTTCCATATCTATCAGTGTTCATATAAAATTTCATTTATTTAATATATACTACATTTAATACATACTACATTTGCTTGGTACATAGATGTGTTGGTATATAGGTATTTCTATACAGAATTACTATTAGAAGACACTGTATCTTCCTGATAGAAGTACAAAGGTTTGATGTTTTTTCGAAGGACATGCTGTCTCTTACAATGAAATTTCAGTTTGGTTTCCACCAGTTTTCTTGGTATGAATGATTCCTTAACAACATTTTCTATAGAAAATGTGTTACAAAGTTAGAGCTATATCCCTGTACTTATGTTCTATATGTCTCTAGTTTAGCTATTCTGAAAAAAGAAAAATGAGCCTTTATGCTTTAATTAGTTTTCATTTAGAAAGCATTATGGTTTAGAAATTTGTTTTAGAAGGTTGAATTATTATTCCTTCAAAAGTCTGATTCACATTTCTTTCTTTCAGCACCACCATTTACTGATAGAACTAATGTCCTTACTATACCTGATGGCAAAGCTATCTGGAATGTCACAGGACCAAACTCTTCAGAGGTCTTTCCCTTTTTTTTTATATTTCATAGTGAATCTCAGCTGGAAGGTTGCGACTGCTGCTCAGTATGTACAATACGTAGTGTTTAGGCAGTTAAGACTAGATTACTGTAATAATTGCTTGTATCAGAAATAGTGTAGCCAGCAGGAGCAGGGTATTGATTGTGCCCCTGTACTCTGCACTGTTCAGGCCACACCTTGAACACTGTGCTCAGTTTTGGGGCCCTTGCTACAAAATGGACATCGAATTGCTGAAGCATGCCCAGAAAAGGGCAACACACCTGGTGAACAGTCTGGAGCACAAGTCTTACGAGGACTGGTTGAGGTAAATGGGACTGCTCAGGCTGGAGGAGTCTGAGGAGAGACCTCATCACTCTTTACAACTACCTGAAAGGAGGTTGCAGTGAAGTGGGTGTTGATCCCTTCTCCCTGGTAAAAAGTGATAGGACAAGAGGAAATGGACTCAAGTTGCGTCAGGGGAGGTCTAGCTTGTACATTAGGAAAAAATATTTTCTGAATGAGTAGTTAAGCAATGGAATAGGCTGCTCAGTGTCGTTGTGGAGTCACCATCCCTGGATGTGTTAATAAAAAGGTAGACACATGACATTTCAGTACATCATTTGCCTATGTATGGTGGTGTTGAAACAGGTCCAGAGGAGGGCTACACAGACGATCCAAGGGCTGGAGTACCTTCCATATGAGGACAGGCTGAGAGTTGGGCTTGTTCAGGCTGCAGAAAAGAAGGCTCAGAGGAGATCTTATAACAACCTTCCAGTACCTGAAAGGAGCCTACAGGAAAGCTGGAGAGGGACTATTCATAAAGGCTTGTGGTAATAGCATGAGGGTGAATGGGTATAAAATGGAGAGGGGTAGATTTAGACTAGACACAAGGAAGAATTTCTTCACCATGAGAGTGGTGAGACAATGGAACAGGTTGCCAAGGGAAATTGTGAATGCCCCATCCCTGGAGGTGTTCTAGGCCGCAATGGATGGGGCCTTTGGTAGCCTGATCTAGTAGAACACCCCTGCCCATGGCGGGGGGCTTGAAACTAGATGATCTTTAAGGTCCCATTCAACCCTAACTATTCTATGATTCTATGATTCTACAATTCTATGATCTTGTTCAAATTACTTACATAATGATTCATTAACTGGGGAAGACAGTGTGATCAAGTTAATGGATAATAATGTGAATAAGTAAATATTTGCAACAGGTCATTCATTGAGAGAAAGCACAAAACCTTTGGATAAATTACACTCCATAAAACTTTGGTTTATATCTCAGTGTTGAGCTGCAGCACCACAGTTTTGTACCTCCCAAAACAGTTAGCTTTCAATGTGGGAGGAAAAGCACGTTCCATTCCAAACACAAAAGCATTAACTGTTTTTCCCATGCTCCAGTTTCCCTTTTCCCTTTTCATAAGAATTCCCAGATGTTCTTCACTTGGAAAGCAGTTATCTGTAATTGTTTTATTTCAGAATTATGCTGTTATTGCAAGAATTGACATTAGCATTGGTATTCAGCGTTCTAATATCACCTTCATTGCATGGACTTGTGCATATTTTTAAGAAAATTTCTAACCACAAAATTTGTGCTTTGCCTTATGTTGGAGGTAAGCTCCCTGACACACTTGGGAAAAAAACTTTTCAGAATGCTCAAGCATGGAAGAATGAAAGTAGTATATTCTTTAATGAAATATTTGGTTTTAAATGTCTGAAAACAGAAAGAGCTTTCAAGCTGAATAGGTACCAACATTCTTCTATAAGCAAGTATTACTTGGCATATATATACTTCCTTTGTGGAACTTGGTGAAAAGTGCTTAATTATATTTTTCCTTTCTAATACTGAAAATGTAACATGATTCAGTACACTTTTGTCCTCTGGGCTAGTGAGTATTATAGTTATCTTTTGGTTTTTGGAGGTTTTAAAATCAGAAAGAGCCATTTAAAATTTCTAGTCTGAGTCCTGCAGGAGCAGAAATGACACAGTTTCCTTTGTTATTCCTGCATCAAAATAATTGTGTTTGGAATTAAGTCTTATTTTATAGATAGTGACAAAGACCATCTGCAAAGTAATTCATGTGACAGATGTATTGAACTTCTTCCTTCAAGGTTTCCTTTTTTAACCAATATAAGCTTGAACTCATACAGTGAGCCTTCCCTCAAATGAAGTTAGCAGCTCTAATAACAGCTACTTTTATCCTCATCCCTCTGCGCTGTGGATCATTCCTCTCTTGACTGATCTGTTATTGGAATGAGCAGAGATAGTCATAATTTGAGGATAAAGCTTTATCATTACAATAACTCAATATCTGAATTAAATTCTCACTTAATATCTGTGCTGGCCACTCTTTCTCTTGCTATCTCTACACAACAGACTAACACTGAAACAGCCAATCATGTTTCTGAACTTACTAGTATTTCTATATTGACAAACTACTTGAACAACACCTCTTCAGCTTCTACTTTTAAATACTTTCAATATTCTCCATATTGAGATAAAGAAACACATTCTAGGAAACGATAAGTTTAATAGCCTGCTGCAGTCCTGCACAAATCACTGTTTGGCAGAGCCTGTGAAGTGTTTGCTACAGTGCTAACTCACTGAAAGATCATATATATTATAGAGATCTTTGCAAAACTTATTTAAAGAGTGACAGATTGGTATGTTAGAAGAGCTAAACAGTTTCAAAGAAATATGTTATAAAAGTAGGTTGTTAGTTCAGTGTGAAATGGTAAGGAATATGCAGAAATGCATCCTCAGGTCTATATATGACATGTTCAATCATATGGTAGAGAATTCTACTTTAATATATAAGGAGAAAAAAAATGGCTTTCAATTGATGGCAGAAACTATTTTCAGCATCAATTTTCCATTTGGGGAGGAAAGGCACTAATGAAGTGATAAACATTTGTGTTTGTCTTCGCATCCTTTTTTCCTTGCAAAATAGAGTTAAACACTAAAAATGAGAAGAAAGATAACTTTCTTACTTTGTTTCTCAACGAATTTAGAACTCCAAGCTTTCATTCAGGGAGAAAGTCAATTTTCATTGGACATTTTTGCAACAGATGGAGAACTTTTGCAATTAAGATTGACGGGTTTACCAGATGTTTACTGTATTAATGTACTGGCTAAACATAAAGAGAAGGCTATAAGGGAAAACAAAAAGATGAAGACAGGGAAATACATCGATATCCAGACTTTCTTTGTTTGGGTCTAAGGGTTCTGAGTGCTCAACCCAGCTTTCAGTTGTGATAATTTTTGCAGTGAATTTTCTGGATGTTAATGATGGCTCAATTAGCTAATACATATTAGTATATGAGCATGTAGAAATCCTGAACAACTTTTCTTCTTTGTCAGTTATACCTAAACAAAGGAGACACATGACACTACCCAAACAAGACTGCAGCGTTGATGTGATTTCTACAGCGTCTAAATATTTCAAGGGAAATCAAAGAAGTCTCCCTTATGACTCCCCTCCTTCCATTTTCTTTCTTCTACATATTTGTTATATTTAAAAAATGAGTTATTAAGCCTATGTTATGTTACATTACGTTACGTTACGTTACGTTACATTACGTTACGTTACGTTACGTTACGTTACGTTACGTTACGTTACGTTACATTACATTACATTACATTACATTACATTACATTATATTATATTATATTATATTATATTATATTATATTATATTGTTTATGTAAGCTCGAACTTTTGAGTATACTTTTATATCTCTATTTCTACAGCAGCAGTTTCTTCCATTTTAAACCTCTCATTCAAGTCCTGTGATGTTCTCTCTTTTCTAAAGGACACTGGAAATATGCTGGGACATAAGAAAAAAAAGTATACTCTCTTAACCAGAATCGGTATGTGTATTTTTAGTTTCTTATGATATTTTGGCAAGAGAATTTGAGTATAAAGTCTACAGTTACAATACAATTGACTTCTGTAAAAAGGCAACAAAACTTAATTAATCAGATCTGCAGTCTGGAGATACATTGGGGATTAGCATGTCAAATTTATATTGTGATCCACCTCATTCACAGTTTTAAAAAGCATTTTTCAGTTGAGAACGCTTCTGGGCTAACTCTTATACTTTAGTTCTGTGACATATCAAAATTTAGATTGCAAGTAAGGAAAATCCTTACTTGTTTACAATTTTTTCATTGCTTTGTGAAGCAAAATATATTTTGAAACACATAGTGATTCACTAAAATCAGGAATTACAGCTTTCCTTATTAGTTATTTTATGAAGGACAACACTATTTGCATTGCTACATTACTAATGTAAGCAAAAACTTCTCCAAAATTACTATACAATTTATGGGATTACTTAGTTATTAAAAACTGAGTTATTTAATTGTATTGGCACAAAACCTTAACTATGTGAATATATACTCAAACTCCAGGTGATTTTGGACTTATATCTCTTAGTGATGAAGATTATTATGATTGAATTAATAATAATGATGATGATGATAATAATAATAATAACAACAATAATAACAACAACAACAATAATAATAATAATAACAACAACAACATATTAGAACCAAACTTTGGTATAATCATTTTCCTAGGAAATGTGTACTCACTTCTCTGCACTGCTTTCTCTAGTTCCGTTCTTACTGGAGATCATTGTGGTGGTGGTGGTTAAAATGGAAAATAATCCACAAAACATCTCAAGAATTTGACTGCATGAAATTCTACTCGTTATTAAAAAATCAGTGCTGTTTCCAGCATTTCAGTCCTCTGGCTCATAGCTTGGACTCATATTTGAACTTTCAGCAGTGTACAGAAATGCTAGTTATTGTTCATCACTGCAGCTATTTTTAATGTGTACATGTTACAGTAGCAAATGTTACCTCAGAAATAGACTGAAGGGCAAGTTTTAACAAGGGGTTAGAACTGGATGTCAAGACAACCTCAAACACATAGTAATCCACATATCAAGCTTAAGAAATCAAACTAAATCACTTCAGGTCCTTGCAAAATTCATTCCTAAAAAATCTTGTACTTAAAGTTTAGCCTTATAAACAATGGAAAATATCATGCACCTTTATAAATCCATCTAGAGAATAGTAAGTAACCCAGTGCGTAATATTTTGAAGGAAAGATGTTCCTCAAGTTAAATATTAGATACAAGTAATACAAACAACCTGAACATTTTTTTTAAATCACCTGCAAATATGATTCTGAAGAAGCATTCCATGAAGTGAAAAGCTGTGATGTAACTGAAGCACACCATGGCAAGTAGATTCAATTAATGATTTAAATATATCATGTGCATGAAATGTATTCAGATAAGAGTCTGTACTGTTAATTAATTTTATCAATATATGCTTCATGCACTTACATATGATTATCATAAGCTTTTTCTTTATAGAAAATATTTCTTGCTAAGACTTTGCTGATTTCTTAAAGAGATTAATATTTTGATTAAAATCAGACTATTTGGGGTTGATTTTCATTAGAAGAATGTTCACCTGGTGAAATTAATTAGCTTTTTTTCCCTAAAGGTGCTTTGGTATTTAGATTGATAATTGCATTTTCTTAGAACTCAAAGTTGCTTTCTACTGAATTAAGAGTTTACTTGAGATTTGGCCTCCTTCTCTCTTTGGCTTGCAATAGTCTGGCTTTCAAAGACATTTATTTTGAAAAAAATCAATTGCTTTGTCATTCTAGAAATGTTATTTAATTGTTCCTTTGAAAACCTTTAATGCCACACAGTGCACTACTTCCATATTCATTTGGATTGAGTAAGAACTAAATGATTTTTCATGAAGTTGATATAACCTATTTTCTTCAAACCTGTCTGTGTACAAAAAACATTTTAACTTGAAGTAATGTCCTGAAATCATTAATGAAGCACAGTATTTAATATTAGGTACATTATCATGGAATTGCATCTTGGGTTAGGAAATTAATATCTTTTGTTTGAAAATATGATGGCAGAATAAATCACTCATAATGTAATCGAACATGTTGTTAGACTTAGTATCAGTATTGGCCTTTGTCTAAGGAAAAATTACTACTAAGGAGTACTGCAAATGCATCTTCTAGCAGCAATTTGAGAGACTACAGAAATCTTGCATATAAACTGAGGTATACAAAGGCTTGATGCGACCTCTTTCACTACCATCAGGCCATATTATTAACTACAAGTTGTTATCCATCCTACTGCCACAGACATGAATGCTTCTATGGGCAACAGCAAGAGATTTTGAGGGCACAGTGTATTTTTCTTGATGTAGGGCTATTTCTACTACTTCATGTAAGTATTTTCATGTTCTAAGCATATTTAAAAGGAAACAAAACAGGATCACAGCAGAAAAGAGTCTCATGGCAGGAGCAGCAGAACTGAATCTCTTCAATGCACTACTACAGTTTGTCTTTCCATCTTTTTTTTTCATATTAATTAGAGTTAATCTTTGTTTTCAATTAGTAGTTATTTCTACTAGTCAGGAAGTTCCTAAACTATCCTCAGAGGCAGGAGATGGACAGCCAGGGTCTACATTTTCTAAACACAAGTGAGAAAAACAAGTAATATTGTCCTCATGATGAAATTTTTGTCCTCATGAATTTTTTCATGATGAAAAGTAATTTTGGTGATGGGAGAAATAGTGGTATCGTGGTGTTTTATTTTTCTGCACTGACAGAGATTTGCAATATTAGTGAACATGCAGAACTTTATATATTTCAAGAGACTGATTGCAATATGCTGCATAATACTCATATTATTCATGATATCAAAAAGTAAAGTGCAGATCTTGTCAATGCTGCAGTAAATTTGAAATAATAGAGATCTATTGATTTCAAACTGGGGCAATTGCTTTTGGGCACAGGTTAAATTATTATCAACAGCATCACTGACTCGTGGAATATTTTACTTTTATTTCCATTTCAAATTAATCGAGATACTACTTGATATATTTTATAGATTAAAAGGAGATAGTAGCTTAATAAAATACTCATTAATTTCTCTCCAGTTAGCATCTTATTTGTCCTCATCCCATTAATTTGCCTTTTTCTGGTTTTACTTTGCTTCTTTTTATGTGTCTGCAAGAACAGTCTTGAATGAGTTGAAAAATCGGAGTCTGACGTTAGAAGTGACATGTCTTGAAAATCCTAAAATTTGGTTTTGTTAAACCACAATCAACAGAGTCAGATGTATGTAAAGGGGCTGGAGAAAAAGTCTTTGGAGGAGCAGCTGAGAGAGCTGGGGGTGTTTAGCCTGGAGAAGAGGAGGCTGAGGGGAGACCTCATTGCTCTCTACAACTATCTGAAAGGAGGTTGTAGAGAGGAGGGATCTGGCCTCTTCTCCCCAGCGACAGCAGACAGGACAAGAGGGAATGGCCTCAAGCTTGCCAGGGGAGGTTCAGGCTTGACATCAGGGAAAAATTCTTTACAGTAAGGGTCATTGGGCACTGGCAGAGGCTGCCCAGGGAGGTGGTTGAGTCACCTTCCCTGGAGGTGTTTTAAAGGACAGGTGGATGAGGTGCTGGCATGGTTTAGTGATTGATAGGAATGGTTGGACTCGATGATCCAGTGGGTCCTTTTCCAACCTAGTAATTCTGTGATTCTATGATTCTATGACTGTTCCTGATTCATCAAACTAATTCCTAAAAGCCCTTTATCTAAAGATAAATGATACTTTATCTCCTATCCAAAAGAGTGTGCTTTGAAATAATTGTTTTTTCCAGTGTTACCAAAGCATCATAAAAGTGGTTTTTATCTTTTTCCTGCCATTATTTTAAAATTGTCTTTGGAATGCTTTTCAGGCAAATGCAATGATGATCTAAGAGTTGAAAAAATGCCAGATTCTGTATTTCCTTATGTAAATTCTAAGCATCTTCCATGTTAAAATGGAAAAAACTACATTCCATGTCTTAGTTCCACATATTATACAATGGAAAAGCTATGTTCCAAGGAAAGAGTGTTCACAGGTATGGATGTTGACCACAGGAAAATACAGAACTAGCTGGTTGATAAAACTATACACAAGGTACACTTTTTTTATGTATGTCACCTGGGGGGCTGAAGCTACATATAATTTAGTAAAGAAATAGGTCAGTAACCATTCTCTGCCTGAAAACCAGTGACAAAATATGGCTAAAATCCTAATATTTTTCCCAAACCCAGATGGCCTCATCCATATATGCAATTCTCTACATTATGCTTGTGTACTGTGTGAAGGGTCTAATTGACAAAATGAGAAAACATGCCAAGTAATACATGTTCTGACAATTAAACGGCAGAGCTAATAATCTGCTACAGTTTGCACCCATTCTATAGACAGGTTTGGTTTACACAACTGAAGTGATTCAGTCAGTGCTACATATATGCTTTTTCCACCTGCTCTAATCAGGATCCTTGTTAATTAAAGCCCCTGGAACTATTCTCACGAAGGTCATGCTAGGCTCACTGTTTATCTTTCATTTTGGTGCAGTTACAAGAGGAAGCTGTGATGTGGGTGGAGGAAAGACATTCTCTGAGAGAGGACTCGATGTAGGATACTTGGGGAATCACTGTTAATAGCAGTACAAGCAGAAGCAGACCCATGTACTAAAGTTTTGAAATTAAATTTCCAGAATAATGGAAACACTCCATGTGGAGGAAGGAAATGCCTGTGTTTATTTGCATTGACACCATTTGGATAGACTATGCAATCTGGGTCGCAAGAAGACAGCTCTAGGGCTGATGAAAGACACTGGCGTAGGACTTTGTCTTCCTAATGCAGATGACTAACAGGGACTAGATAAATTGCATTCTTATAGCAGTCCTCTTTCAACTAGAAAAGGAAACAGCATCTAGGTCACATAATAGATACATATTCTGTAGATGCCTAAAGTTAGCTAACATGAGTCTTAAATGTATTTATTGTATAGATGTGCTTGCACTATTTGTCTGTTTTAGTAATAACTAACCAAGAGTATTTAAGTTTCGACATTACTTTATAGGAATCTAAAATAGGACAAATGTGGTACTGGGCATTTTTTTTCTCAGCTTAGGTAAACATCACATTTTCTGAGTTAGTATTTCTCTTTGTTTTAATACAAATTAAAATATATGACTATTTGCCAACTACTTATTCAACAGATAACAAATTTCTAATCACTTTCCTGAATTTAATTTGTTGTAATATTAATATTCATGGGTTTTATATACCCTTTACATTTCTTATATCTCTTCACATATACATTCAGAACTTCTAAAGCCTGAGCATATCCAGAATGCTTTCAGAACCAACTTCCTGTGGACTAAAAAATTAAAAATAAGTTTTAACAGGGCTGTAAAGCAACAAGATCTCCTAGGGCTAATTTCCAATACAGTAACTTTTTAAAATTTACAAAGTTCCTCATTATTGTTTTTCCTCGAGTACCATACTGCACACCTTGCGAAGTCTCACAAAGTAACAGAGAGAGAAGCACTCAAGAATGCCTTGGGTTTGTAGAAACCATAATGCAGTATACACTATATTCAGTTTTCTGGAATATCTGAAACCATTTATAATGATTATCAACTGTGCTGATAACCCAAAGTTACCTTCTCTAGTTTAAATGTACAAGAACTCTTAGGTGAAATCTTTGCTGACAATTTTTATTTCTTTCATTTTGAAAATTTTGCTTTACTTCTACTTCATGACCTTGACTGTTCTAGCAGGACCAGAGCTGCAGAGATGATAAAAAAGTCACTTGAGGAATGTTACTAGCCCCCAGAGAACCATTAGAAAGGTTGACAAGTATAATCCCTTTACCACAGCCAAAGGTGAACATGCCAAAATAGTTCCTTTTAATTAAAGCTAATTCCCAGGTCAGGATTGATAGAGCTGATTGTAGTGCTGCTCAACAGACAGTCATAGTACAATGGATGAAATAACTACTCCTACTCCACAGAAGTAGGTTATACACATTGTTTGCCATTGTTTTTCTAGATCAATTGCTTAAATATTTTGTTGGTGCAAAAGGAAAACAAAATATAGCAAAACAAAAAATGGATTTTAGAACTGCAGATTACTATAATAAATGCACCCATCTGTAGTGCAAGTATTTAAGAAATACTCATCTGCACTCCATTAATTAAAAGTTGCATCTTTAAAGAATAATTAATTATCTTAACAAATGACATTAGCTTTAGAATGTGACCAACTAAACCAAACTGCATTATTCCCCCTCACCTACAGTAAAAGAAAATCTGAGCAATTAGCTCACTTTCAGATATCAATATTGTCAACAGCTGTGTTAGAAGAGATGAACTCAACCCATAATCAATTCTGTAATAATAATCCTTAACATCGTTTACCTAAACTGAAATATAAGAAGTCTTGCCCATGTTATTTTGTTATCTATTTCTACAAGTAAAACTTTCAATTCAGACATAAGTTTTTCTGTATACAACGTAGGTTTCAAATTGTTCAAAGATGAAATCAAAGAAACTTCACTAGCTACACACAGTAGAACAAATTAGAAATCTTCATTTCACAAGGATTCCATCTGTCAGAATAACTATAAGAGGTACTGCACATGGGATTTTCTATTTTATCTGCACTAAACTGAAGGTGGCTGTACGGTGTTCTATATAATTAGACAAACAGTCTCAGTCTTCCTCAGATACGCATGTTGAAAGTTGATTTTATTACTTCACAATCTATGAAAATTCATTTTGCCCTCTAAAATTTTTGACTGAGAGGTAAATGCCAGATGTCTAGAAGTAAGTATATTTTTAACAGTTTTATAAACATCACAAGGCATATACAGAAATATGACTTCTAAAATTTTTGACTGAGAGGTGAATGCCAGATGTCTAGAAGTATATTTTTAACAGTTTTATAAACATCATAAGGCATATACAGAAACATGACATAAGACGGGACTTCAGAGGCTACGTAGACTTCCATGAGATAACTGCATTTTAAGAAATCTCAAATAAAATTTTCCATTTCAGTGCACAAGCACACCATTTTTCAGGTATACATGAATGAGAATTTTTTCATTTACTATGAAAAAATAGTAAAGTAGAAAAAAATAATAAAACTAATAATGGCAATAGTTCTGGATAGGTACGAAAAGCACTGTACAGTATTTTACCATTCTACCATTCTACCATTTAACTATATTTTCTAAAAAAATAAAAGCTGAAGTCAGTAAAAAGCAAGAAATGAGACCTAGATTTGTTTTAGTCACCTTTCCTGTACAGAGCTAAATTGCATGCAAAAAATTGTTTCCACTTTATATGTACATTTATTATCATTACTAACATATAGTTAACTTACTATATTGTTGGTGTGTGTTTTGTGCATCCTTGTGTAAGGATAAGTGACAGTGCAAGTGTAAGGATAGTTGGGCTATAATCATGCCTTCATTTCTCCCATACACAGGTAATTGGGAGCTGTACAAATTAACCAAGTTCCTTGAAGTCTGTAAACTGTAATGCTGCCGGTTTGCATTTAGGAATACTTCCTTTCTTTTGTTGTTCTGTGAAAAGACTGATAATTTGAGGCATAAAAACAAAGTTACCTTTCCATGACACCAGCTGCTGAATATTCCAATACAGTTTTTCTGTCCAAATGGAAGGTATAATTTCTTCATCGTAATTTATGGTCAGTCATTCCAGATTAGAAGGTAGATTATAACCCTTTCCTACAGTTGCATTTTATGTGCAACTATGCCAGAACCTACAGGCAATATTTGATTAGTGTCCAGATATAGCAAAAAGAAAAAAATCCTGTTATCCAGAAGCAGGGCTAACATAAAATAAAATACATGCAGCATATCAGTTTATGTAATATAATGTAATGTTATAATATTTTATTAATTTGTTTCAGCTTTATTTGGCATATTTTTCTACTAAAATATAAAATATGATTTCCCCAGCTCACTGTCCTACCAAAATGCCCATCTTTGTCATTGCCTGGAGAAGAGGAGGCCGAGGGGAGACCTCATTGCTCTCTACAACTATCTGAAAGGAAATTGTGGAGAGGAGGGAGCTGGTCTCTTCTCCCAGGTGACAGGGGACAGCATGAGAGGGAATGGCCTCAAGCTCTGCCAGGTTTAGGCTGGACAAAAGGAAAGAAAATTTCACAGAAAGGGTCGTTGGGCATTGGAACAGGCTGCCCAGAGTTGACTCGCCTTCTCTGGAGGTGTTTAAGAGATGGGTGGATGAGGTGCTGAGGGGCATGGTTTAGTATTTGATAGGAATGGTTGGACGCAATGATCTGGTGGGTCTTTTCCAACCTGGTGATTCTGTGATTCTATGATTCTATGATTCATTGACTAATATAAGAAGATTCATTGACTAATAAGAAGAAATCCTCCCTAGTCATCTTTGTAAGGGAAGTATTTCAGCCATGCATACCTTAAATAAAACACATACCCTGAAAAGGAGATTGCTTTGAACACAGATTGTATTTACTTTTCTACTTCATTTCTGTATTAGAAAGTTTTATTTGATGCATCTCAATTACCACTCCAAGTTCTCTATGCAATCTAAATCACACTGCACTAGTGGAAAAGATATGAAGAGCATACTAGCTCAAAGTACAATTTTCACAGAAACAGAGGTTGGACACTGGTGGTCTGCTCATGAATGAACTGGTAAGAGATCAGAATCTTGTCATTAACTTTACATGTCAGTATAGAAATTTTAATTTTTGCAGGTATGTCCAAAGACAGGCTGGAGATAAAATTGTAAACAAAAAACGATAATTAAAATAGAAGTTGGAATGTAAGATGGGGAAGATTTTAAAGGCATTTCCTAGTTTACTATCCAATCTCTTGTAAGTCCAGCCCTATTGGAGTGTGTCAGCTTAGCAAGTGCTCCCGGTTATCACAGCACCTCTGCCATACACACAAGCAGATTATAAGAAATAAAAAATAAAAGGGTCCAGTCTGCCCTGGAGCAAGGTCTCAGACTCTTGGCACTTGAAAACTGAAAGGGTCTGCACAGTTTCTCCTTCACAATTTAAAAAGTGTCTTATCAGTTTTCCTGCTAATATTATGTTGTAGGCAGTAGAAATGCTGACAAGAAACATTTTTAATTCAAAGCTTCTGTTCAATGGTTCATAGCAGAGAAGTGACCTAGAATCCTCTAGATTTTCTATGGCAGCCAAGCTGGCAGCTACAGACCCTGCAGACATTATTTTAAAAGTATCACTGTTTCTGAAATGAAATACTAGTGTCCTGAGTCCCACCTGGCTTACAGAGACTTGAGAAGGAGGGAAGGGGGTGGGGGAACATATCTGTGCAGAAACAGAGGAGGTTTTTTCTAAACTTGCCAGCTTTTTTATGCTCTATGCTGAGTTCCTCTTGAAGGCTTTAACAGTTACTTAATTTTCTCAATTTTACACTTTAACTGCCAGTATAACTAAATGTTACTTCTTCACTTTCGCTTTTCCCAATTATTTACTAAATTCCAGGAGATTAAAATTAGACTAAAATAGATCTACTTTAAAAAGAACATAATAAGGGTTAACTGAATTCAGTGAGAATTTAATCAGTGTAGCAAATATTTCTTTTGGCAAAAAAGACACTTTCTTGAAGTTTACTTTCACTAGCTGATAATGACTTCAGTGGTCTCAAAGCTTAATTAAATATCTACAATGACAATAAAAGATAAAATTCTACCACTACAGTGAGACTCTCTGGATAAAAATTATTTAAAATAAAGCATATCTGAATATGGGTCTTTTAATTCATTAGAATATTATGCTGCTTATTAAAAAAGTTTAAATGCTGCATTTATAGCAGAATTAAAATGCACTGGGTTTATGGTCTTAAAATAGCTTAATGTGATATAATAGCTTTTAGGTTTCTTTTCGAGTTTGCTGGCTTAAGATACCACACCAATGTTACACTCATTGCTAAGCAGGGAAGGAAAAAGGGCTGGAGCTTGTCAACATATCTGTCACAGTTCAACATTCTCGTGACAAAGCTACATACAGGACAGTGAAAAGCACTGCTCTAATCCATGTCAAGTTGCTATCAAATTGCAGTCTCCGCTAACATACAGGTGTAGAAGCCCCAGGACCAGACTGTGGAAACAAATGTCAATGACTAAGGTTGTTTTACAGTTGAACAGTGAACAGTGCTTGAAAAATGCAAATACCTCATGATCATTAATGGGACTGTGCCTTTCGATTTTCTGTTTTACTTTTCGATAGAATTATGGTGAAGATTCATTATTTGAAAGGGTCATTCAAGATAAAAATAGCAGGATCATTTAGAACAGTATAAGAGCTATTCATCAGTAAGATGCTGGTAAAGTTTTGGAGATGACACAACTGGGCTGCAACTACACTATTATTTTACCACTGCTTGACAGAACAGGAGCAAGTCTTAATGGGAATCATCATCAGAGCTATTCCTCCAAAATAATACCAGTAATGCTGTATGAGAAATAAGATGCAGTATAGTAGCAAGACCCATTTTAGAAGTCCTGGGACTCTATACAGACTCTGAATATTGCCTTTGCTCCTGCTATGTGAAGCTAAGGGCTTTCGGGTGGCATTTGGTTTCTTTGGATGAAAGAAAACTAGCTGAACACACATATATACTCATATGAAACTTGTATTTCAGTAGAGCAGCCTGGTCTGGTGGGAAGTGTCCCTGCCCATGGAAGGGTGGTTGGAATTAGATGATCTTTAGGATCCCTTCCAAACCAATCCAATCTTTGATTCTATGATTCTATGAAAAAAAAATTGTTTACAAGATGGTCAATTTTTCTTTTACTGCTCTATAAAAAGAAGGAGGGGTTTGTGTAACACAGAATATTTTGGTTTCTCGCTAAGATAATATAAATGGTTGAAATATAGAAAGGATTTAATTCCTCAGTTGTAATGTTACTCAGATCCTACTAAATAATGTTTTTCTGTCACAGACTTTTAACTGCATGTTTTTTAAATGCTTTGAGTTAATTAAAAGAAACTCAGAAGAACAGACTCAAAAGAACATATTACTGCAAAAAATGTAATAATATTGTTAATTTCAAATTTGTGAATGACAACATATTTTCTCATTTTTTAAAGTAAATCCAAAGATAAAATATGGATAATAGTTTGATGATAAAGGAAGTGAACTTTATAGTTTCTTTGAATAAACACCTGGAACAGAAGACGTGGAAATCTCTGATTAAATAAACATGTAACTCTCATAAAAATGAAACAGTTACAACAATCTAGATTGAGAAATACCCACTATCTGGTATCTAGTGTCAATTTAATTATTAAGTTCACATAGTCTAGAATGAGTGCCCTACTAGAATTAAATTTGCAAGAAGGATAAAAATCTAACTTTAGATCTTTACTTTAAGGAAGATTTTTTTTAATCAATATAAAGAATCCCCAACCTTTTGACAAGTATCTTTTGCAGATTGCAAAGTTATTCAGCTTCTGCATCTGGATACCCTGTAAGAGAAATTAGTTTGACATTTCCATACATTACTGTAAGACTGAATTTCATTCAGGAGTTACTCATCTAACATTTAAATTCCTGTTTTCTGTTTTGATATTTAAACAAATAACTGAAGAGATCTTTTTTTCTATAACCTCTAACTTCTTCCATTCCTATTATCTTTTTGTAGCTCTTTCAAGTTCACAATTCAATTATCTTTCCTGGACTGATCAGTTTTTCATGAAGCCTCAGTGCAATGACAACTCTCTCACTAGTTGACACTCTCAGCAGATTAGATATTGTTTTCTTTTGTCATCTTTCCTGGTTCAGGTTGTGAAGTCGTGCTCTTTCAAATTAGATCTCTCTAATATTACAGAAGAGTTTCTGGTGACAGTACTAGGAGTTTCGGAGCTTTGAAACATTTCAGTGACAACGTAAGTTTGGCTCCAGGTAAATCACAGAATGGTTGACCATTACTAACTGGTAAAAAAAAAAAAAAAAAAAAAAAAAAAAAAAAAAAAAAAAAAAAACCAAAAAACCCCAAACAGAAATGTTAAAATTAGAAACCAAATCCAGCCTTTACAGTGTGGGTTATTTAAACAATATAATATAATTAGGGTTCGGGGGGGGGGTTATTTTTCTTGTTAAAATAAGTCAGCAATGACTCGTAGGAGGAAGTAGATGAACACTTATCAGAAAAATTAGAAGAAAATGCCATTTTTTTAAGAAGCTAACATGCTACAGGGTAAAGATAATAGTGTTTAAGCAGAATAAGGCACAAGTCCTTTATTGATAGTAATAGCCACTTAACCACATTTATGGGGGTTTTTTTTTAGAATTGGCATTTTGCCAGAGAAAATAGCAGAAAATATGCAGATAGTTCTCAGTATTGAGTTTATTGCAGCCTTAATTAATGGAGTTTAATGAATTCAATTGCTAATGCTTTTCCAGGATGGATGAACATTCAAGAAGTTATTCTGTAGCGGCAATGTAATTTAGGTATTTAATTTGGGTTTATAAACTTGAAGAAGAAATGTACTCTCTCAGCCCTTTGTCTTGCATATGATCTGTAACAAATTCAACTTGCAAATCTTTCAGGAACACGAAATGTGTTTTACACATCTTTGAAAATGACATGTAATTTGATGACACTTAAAATATCTGAAAAATAATTGACATAATTTTGTTTCACCATATGACAAAGTGATACAATTACATTTCTAAAAAGAAAATGAAAGTCACTATCAATATCGAGTTTTGCTTGCACTCAGTGACTCTTGTATCAAATATAGAAGATGCCTTAGTAACCAGAAATTTACCATAGTGCAATAATATTCCAATTTACTGAAATACTACACAGCGTATATGTATACATTTCTGTGCATAAGATTTTACCATGCAATGAAGAAGTAAACTAGACAGCTGTATAAACTTTTAAATGTCAGAGCTAAGCATGAGCAGTCAAGGGGCTTTTTGTTTGAGGACCATTCTGACAACAAAGATATACACTGAATTGTTTTGACTGGGAACCCCCCAGTGACAAGTGGGGTTCCCCAGGGCTCAGTGCTGGGTCCAGCCCTGTTCAATGTCTTCATCAATGACCTGGATGAAGGCATTGAGGGTACCCTTAGCAAGTTTGCAGATGACACAAAGCTGTGAGGAATTGTCGATCTGCTGGAGGGTAGGGAGGCTCTGCAAAGGGACCTGGACAGGCTGGACCGCTGGGCAGAGTCCAATGGCATGAGGTTTAACACGGCCAAATGCCGGGTCCTGCACTTGGGGCACAACAACCCTATGCAGAGCTACAGACTGGGAGAAGTCTGGCTGGAAAACTGCCAGGAGGAGAGGGACCTGGGGGTGTTGGTAGACAGCCGACTGAACATGAGCCAGCAGTGTGCCCAGGTGGCCAAGAAGGTCAATGGCATCCTGGCTTGTATCAGAAATGGTGTGACCAGCAGGTCCAGGGAGGTTATTCTCCCTCTGTACTCAGCACTGGTGAGGCCGCTCCTTGAATCCTGTGTTCATTTCTGGGCCCCTCACCACAAGAAGGATGTTGAGGCTCTGGAGCAAGTCCAGAGAAGAGCAACAAAGCTGGTGAAGGGGCTGGAGAACAGGTTCTATGAGGAGCAGCTGAGAGAACTGGGGTTGTTTAGCCTAGAGAAGAGGAGGCTGAGAGGAGACCTCATTACTCTCTACAACTACCTGAAAGGAGGTTGTAGAGAGGAGAGAGCTGGCCTCTTCTCCCAAGTGACAGGAGACAGGACAAGAGGGAATGGCCTCAAGCTCCGCCAGGGGAGATTTAGGCTGCAGATTAGGAGGAAGTTTTTCACACAGAGGGTCACTGGGCATTGGAATAGGCTGCCCAGGGAGGTGGTTGATTCACCTTCCCTGGAGGTGTTTAAGGCACGGGTAGATGATGTCCTGAGGGACATGGTTTAACATCTGATAGGAATGGTTGGACTCGATGATCCGATGGGTCCCTTCCAACCTGGTTGATCTATGATTCTATGACGAGTTTTCTACTGAAAAGAAAAAAGTAATCATGGTGTTCATAGTCAGGTTTCTGGTTTGGTCCTCAAAGTTAAGAGACAATGTCTTCCACAAAATTAATTGACAAAAAGGGTTCCTTTTCAGAGGACAATTTAGAGTCCAACTTAAATGCTTTAAGATAAACTAAATGCCTTAATCTAGTGGTGTAAACACTCCATTATGCTTTATGAGGTATTTTGAAGGAAAAGGTCACCTGGTTACAAACACTAGAATTACATGTGAAGGTATTTCTGACCTGTCCATTCAGAAATGTAAGAATGAGTGTAGTGAAGATTTACAGAGTGTTCCTGATTACTTATAGACTTCATGAACAAGATACCTAGAGGAACTGCAGGATCTGCACACTATTGCAGCTAGCACTGTCCAAGGAGAGATACAGCATACAGAATCCTAGAATTGTTTAGGCTGGAAAAGATGATTCTATGATAGTATGATTCTTTTGTCCAAGTAAGTATTTGGGATCGAGTAAATTTTCCTGGGTTTGTTAGATATTTTTTTATGCTGCACTATAAATGTATTTTAATAATAAAAAAATAAATAGATGTATTTGATTGATAAAGAAGGCTTTAGAAAAAAACCCTTTTAAATGAAAAGGCTGAGGTATAAGGGATCTGTATTTCATTATACCTCAACAATATGTTAAATTGGAATGTATTTTAGATGTGACAGTAGCAGAATTGTGGATGGAAGTAGATTTTTTTTTTCATATAAATGTAATTCTTGCCCAGAATAACATGTTCTTATGGTTTACAATACGAGATCATGTGACAAGTACAGAATTAAGAAATTTTACTCTGTAATTAAAGATGACATAGCATGTTGTTACTTTACATCACTAATTCTCTACAAACATCTTATTTTCATCATAAGACAAGTAAACTAGAGAGACAGGGTACTGAGAGGAATAAATGTACAGCACAGGCTTTCATTTCTGTGTCACCAATTCAGGCCTGGACACAAATATTCATGTTGAGAAACTATAGTATAGAACCATTTTCTCAGCCTGTGGTTTCAAATGATTTCCCAGATAATGCATATCAGCTCTACAACTGTCACTAAGTGCATCAGTGTTGATTACAACTTTAGAGACAAGGAACTGAATGCTAAAACTGCCAATGGTATCTGGTCCTTAAAGAACCAGAACACTTATTCCTTAGAGGCAAACTAACAGGACAGTAAGGAAAAAGTAAGATAAATATTAAAATAATTTCTTTTTTAAAATGAATATTTGTGATCCTAATGTTTTAATTTCTCCTTTAGTAATGCAACAAATATGTAAGCAAGTCTCCTAGTCTTCTATTTTTCACATGGAAACAGCAGGATTGCTTTCAGACCTCATATCTGTTCACTTCAGATGTTGAAGTACAGAATGTAAGATGAAAACAAAGACCAAGAAGGTATAAGATTTCTGCATCAAAACTTGAGCTGATATTTTTATGAACTTTTTAGTGATTCCATTAACATTGTTGTCGGAAAATTCCTCTTTAAAAAGTCCAAAATAAAATCAACTGATGCTTTTACAATTTGTAAACTTTTAGGTTTTAAATAAAAATATTATCAACACTTCATTATAAGTTTTCCTTAGGATAAACATCTTTGTACAAAATAAATGTGCTAGCTCTTTAATGCAGATCAACATTTGAAAAAAAAAAGAAGTTTTAAAATTTTGTCAATATTTTGGGACAACTTTTCCAGTTACATCCATAGAGCAGATCTTAGTTAAGCAGCGTATCTGATTAATTTTTGCTGTAACATGCAACTTATGGTCTACCAGCTTTTAGTGGACTACTGCCAACCATCTAAAAAAGGAACGTCTTTTTTTTTTTTAATGTTTTTCAGGTAAGGATACATCAACAGAAAAGCAGAACTACCAAAGAAGAATGGCTCATTCATACAGAATACTAATAGTTACATGTAGATAAAACCACCTTCAATTATTTTAACATTATTTTTCCCAAATTGTAAAGCATTTGACTAACTATCTAGCTCATGACAGTATTATCAATTCTTTTTTAAAGCTGCCTAAATTTACATTGAAATGTCCTCATTGGCTAATGGAGAATTGTCTGCTAAGAATTGTTCAAAAAGGGAAATATCTTCCAAAATAATCTTCTAACAAATTATATTTTAAAAGAGAGAAATCTAATGCTGAGTAAGCACTTACTCTTATCTTCCTATTAAAATGAAATTGTCACCATAATTACTGCTAAATGGTTATAATGGTGGTGTTCTGGATAATGACATTGACTGGCGTATCTATACTGCTTAATTTACAGATCTAAAAAAAGTTCACTTGTTTCCAAGCACTGTTTCACACAATTTGTGGTGAGCTTAGTGGGAACTACTGAATGCTCAATAGTATTATAATTCATGTAACTTGTTATGGATCTAAGTGTCTAAATATGAACTATTAACTTATATGTGAAAAACTGACAAACTGAAAATCAGTTAAGATGACAAAATAAGTCTGTTCTTAGGTTTCAGTTATGTATTATGAAGATGCATATTCTGATCATGAATAAACAACTCCACCTGTAGTCTCCTATTGATTTTTGAAGAGTTTTTAAGATTGCATGCTGAACCTGTTATGGCAGATCATTTTATTTTAATAATATTTATGCAATAGTTCTATCAAGGCTAAGACAAATCAAAACCAAAATTCTATCAAACACCAAATGTGAGTTGAAGGTTTCAGCCACGTAGTTCTAGAGGTATAAGTGCCCCTTATCAGTAGCTCCATTTTTATGAACTTTAAGGCTATTTCGAAGACTGCTATTGTATATCACTGCTTCAAAATTTCACTGAGCTGTAACTTAGGAAAAGCATAAAGGAAGTAACTACTTTTAAACATGGAGCTGCATTTAATTTGATACTTTAATGGGCAGTATATAAACTGTTTCAACTATATGGGATTACAGTTATCACTAATTGTCTAGGCATAGGATCAAAATGTTAGACTTATCTTAATCATATGACAGTCCAGTAGCTGAAGAACATAAGTTTACAAAGAAAACCTTAGAATCTCTTAGGAAATTTCTTTCAAGACTTGCAGTGCATATATTTTTTAATGAAAAAATGACATTGAAAATATAAGAAAAATATTAATGTAAGGCTGTAATATAATTAAGATCTCAAATTAATCACTGGCGTAATTAAACTTCAGTATGAGGCATGTATCAAAATGATAAATTACAGTACCACAGGTTGACAAATGTGGCTTATTTAACAACATTATTCTGAAAGAAATAAATTAAACAGAACATTTAAATAGTAAGTGGATTCTTTCCAGACTAAAGGAGAGACATTTTTTTCTTCCAATAGTTAAATATTTCTTAAAGCAGAAGAAATGATAGGTTACTTATTTGGTTTTAACTTTCAAATAATGGCTTTTTAGCAGATGTTCAAACAAATTAATTGATTTCTATTAGTTTTGTCTGGAAACATAATATGCATGGTTCTATGGCTCTCTAATCAATGAACTATGTTTAATTAATTTTTTTTCCTAAGATTTATTGAAGAAAATTTACCACCCAACATACAACAACTGAAGTCCAGATGATGGCTATGGTAGAATAAAACACTAACTCTACAATCAAGCACGTGCATAAGCTTTTTTGCCCACAAATAGTATGTTATTTTTCAAATTGCAGAACAAGGAAGTGAATTCTGCCTAGATCAATTTGTCATATATTCTAACTAAACTGAATAGCAAATTCTTGGCATCAGGAACAATCTTTAAGTGCACTTTAGTGTACAGTTAATAAAGTAACACAGCTGTTCATACTGAGCATTTGAGAAGTTAGATACTCCCTTCTGCATAGCAGAGTCCCCTGCCTGCAAGCCAGACCTATAGCCCTTGACAGTGTGTTTCCTGGAGCCTAGAACCATAGTTCTGTAGAGTAATTGCTGTTTGTTCAGCTTCACAACTGTTACTTCCCGCTGTTCACCCATATGAGTAGTAATAAGGAGGCCAAGGGAAACTTTAGGCAGATGAAAGGTTGATGGGGGATTCTGAGGGTCAGAGTGAGGGGGATATGATCTCAGATACTTACGCTACACTTCTCAACCCTTTTGTTTAGGAGAAAAACTCAATCTATGAGCAAGCATATTCAGAAGATGAATGCCTTGTCTTTAAAGGCTGGGCCTCCTTAATCATGGTACCTTATCTGAAGATAGTGTAGGACTGCTGGATAGAAATAAATCCATATTATCAAGGCAAAGAAGCGCATAACTGTGAGTGGACTTGCTTACCTCCAAAGGAAAACTCTTAAAAATAAAGTGTGGACAGAGATCTAACTACAGAGTAAAAGGGAAGAAAACTGGGCCGAGGATTGGGAAGTAAGTCATAAAACTGGGATGTTAGACTTTGTTTGACATCATATTTTGACTTATTCCGGGAATTGTTAGGCAGAATCTCATGGGAAGCAATTATGAAGAGGAAGGGCAGACAGAGGGATGGATGTTTTTTTCTTTTAAAAGACAACCAACTGCTTTAAGGGGAAGTGAACTTTGGCAAATGACTCACTAGTCTAACAAGGGAGCTTCTTACTGAATTAAAATGCAAAGTAGTACACACACAAAAAACTAGAACAAAAAGAATAGACAACAGGAAAGGAGTATAAAAGTATTGTTTCACTGCTTAGAGGCAAAATGAAGAGAGCCAAAGTCATAGGGCCACTAACATTAGTGAGGCATGTCATGGGTTATAAAAAGGGATTCTACAAGTATGCTAGTAGCAAGAAGGACAGGGGAAAAAAGCAAATACACTAGTATGTGGAGAAGACAACAATAGACAACATGGAAAAGGCGAAAGAGCTCAATTACTTTTGTGCATCATTCTTCACAAGAAGAAACTTCTTTATGAATCAGTATAGGTGGGAAGGAGAGAGGCAGTCAGTTCTGGGTGTGCAGTGAGTGAGGGATTACACCAAAAGGTTGAATATAGTCACATTCATAGATTCACCCAAGCATATGGAAAGACCTGTCTCACTAGGAATGAAAAGCTGCTGCCTGTAATCCATGAAAAATTATGACAAGCAGTAGTAGTACTTTATGACTAAACAGACCACCACAAGCACTATAAATAAGTAACACTTCCCTCGGTTCCTGGAAGTAGCCTGAAGAGCACATTTTTGTAATTCATTTTCCAGCACCTGATGGGTGCAGGTGATTTGGAATAGTCAACACAGACTCATCAAGGGCAAATTATTCTTGATGAATCCAAATGATATTTTAAGGATGTGAAGACACATTATAAGTGGCCACTGCCTCCAGTGGCTCTGTTGCGTGGAGATTTCTCTTGTCCAGCCATAGAAGCTCAGCCTGGGGCACTTTGAGATATGGGGATGTCTGAATTGGGCCAATGAGCCTTGTTGATGCTTTCCCATTTGCAGGTTTATCCAGTCACGTATCTGAGTATTTATCCCAGAGAAACACAGACACACAAAAGGCACTGACATGACTGGTGACAAATTGAAACAGACAAGGTGCTGCCTTCAACAGCACCTACCTATAGAACTCACATAAACCACAAATCCCCTCTTTGGCTAGCAGGCACAGTGCAGACACACGCACAAGACTGTTTGGTTTATGAGAACATATGTATATATTGAGCATCCCCTAAGTACCAGCAAGACCTCTCTGTCCACTCAGCATCCTTACTTAGAATCCAGGCCTTCTTATCTGCCCCGTAGGTGCCCAACTTGTTGGTCTAGTTTGATGGTCACTGGCAAACATACAGCACTGACACTCTTGGTCCAGCATAGACACTCCACCCACCTGATACATCATTCCAGATCCAGGATGTTCTACCTACTGATGAGTCCAGCTGGAAGTGTGCTGGTAAATGACATTCACACACAGTTTAAAGGAGATAGAGACAGCTGCCCCAACACAAAGCACCCAGCCTGCTCCAGCTGTCAGTGCTGAGCCAGTAACTTGCTTCATTCAAACAGGTTCCTCCCAATAACTGTTTTTTGGGGCATTCCTGGCCCAGTGAGTGGCAGCTGAGGTTCCCACCCACTCCAGTAGCTGTCACTGAGACCTCACTTACTCCAAAAACTGCCACACAAACATCACAACAGGCACAAAATTATTAAGATGCAGAACAGAAAAAATGAATTTGTGTTTTGTTCCAAATTACTTGATGTTAAGTCTTTAACAAATGATATTAAAGTATACTCTAAAGTGTGTAATTTTATTGCAATACTTAAGAATCTAGCATAAGAACCAACAGATGCTAATATTATGGTCTCAGTAATTTAGCAGATAAAAGTGGAACAACAGTCAGTAACTGGAAGTTTAAAAAAAACAGATTTTAAGATTCAAAGTGAGGCAGAGTTATCAATGAAATCAAAGAAAATAATATTTTTTCTTTAAATTCTGGTGTCTTCAAGAGGTGAATTTGTTTCCAGAAGTTACTCCTTAGCCAAAACCAAGTTAGTGATTGCAGTATCAAGAAAATACTGTGAATTGCAATAAAAAATAACCAGATTAAGTTCACAGTTCAAACATGAAAAACTGCTTTGCAACATGACCTAGTACCATATTTTATAACTTGCACATTTATTTATTTATTTATTCTTTTTCTAAACCTTGCTTATGAATTGTTAACTTCCCTTAATTTGCTAAATTAATTTCAAAATATTGCAAATCATGACTTTCCCTTAGTCTACCCTGTACCAAGACAGTTCAGAACTATTTACCATGTTAATGAGTATCTTGAAGAATGGTACTATGAAGTCAAAGCCTTACAGTCATCTTTCATATTTTCTATTTTCCTGAATATACAGAAATTTTATTTCTGTTTCACATGCTGTGCATGGTAGATACAAGTCTATGAACAGGCATTGCTGGTAAGTTTTCCGCCCACAGGTAGTATTCTAATACCAGAAGGATATACTAAAGAATTTTCTGTGACTTCCTAGACAATGTGGCAATACTTGTATTTTCATCCAAAAGAAAGAAGCTCCCACATGCTCTATTTTTCTTTTTATTCAACAGATTGAATACGATTAAAAAAAAATGTAGATTGCCTTTTGATGTTTTGCATGTTTCCTTGTTAGATTTAGTATGTCTCATTTTCAAAACAGATGCTTCATTCTCTATTTCAATTTCCCTGCCCTGCCCTACCCTCCTTTCCCCTCCCCTCTTATGTTTTTCCCCTTCCCTCTTATCTTTTCCCTCTTCCCTCCTCCCTCCTCCCTCCACCTTTCACCCTTCTCCCTCCTCCCTCTTCCCTTTTCCCTTTTCCCTCTTCCCTCTTCCCTCTTCCCTTTTTTACTGAGGGGTTGCTGAAGCAACCTTACAACACAGAGCAGCTAAGTCCAAATCAGCCATGGTAAATTCTGAATTAAAAAATACCAAATCCAGACTGTTATATCTGTCAGGTAGTTAGCCTGGTGGCAACTTTACAGCTTCAAGTCTGTGGCTTTTATAACTCCATCCTGGCAAACACTTTTTGAGTCAACCTTTTATAAAGACCACTCCAGCGCTAAATAATAATTCATTTTTACTCCTTTAATTATTTATGCTAAGTTAGTAGTGACATTATTAGCTAAATACAGATAATACTTAATGAGCCATACCTAAATCCAACATTTAGATTACGTGTAACTATGTTTCTGAATTCTCATATTCAGGAAAGTTAAAAATATACTATGTTGTTTGTTAATATTCTCTATCTCTCCATGAACTGCCAAAATTATTTTTAGCACACACGTCCTGGCACTTTTAGGTCCTACTAATATTTCTGATCTACATGCTTCAATAATACTGTATATTAGCTACAATTTTTTCTTAATGTTACTGAAAGAAATGCATGATAGGTCCCTAGAAGTAACTAGATGCGATACTTATTCTGTTAATAAACACCATCTGCTCCCTTCTTTTCTGCATCCTCTCCCATTATCCATAAAGATGAGATCAGTCTCGAAATTTTTAACATTGCTCTCAAACAGCTCTCAAAAGTATTTCAGCAGAATTGCTGCATTCTTGTAGCACACTCCAGTACAAACAGGAATAACATTTAATTATTTATATACTGTCTAATAATTTAGGTCTATAATTCCAGTTTAAAAGTATGTGTAGCAGTACAAACCAGATAAAATTATTTTTCATAACATTATTATAAAAAATTACAGGACATCTATAGTTTTCCCTGTAAGAATAATCTATACATAATTTTTTCCTTCCCTATTATCAATAGGAGAGCACAAAAAAGTCTATTGTATTTACCTTGAATAAAGCTTGCCATAAATTCTAGCAGTAAATTAGTTAATGAAGTCAATGATTTTAATGAGGACAACTACCTGTTTAATTGCTGTAAAATAACCCAGAAAGAACAAAATGAAGACTATTCAAAGCAAGACTGGGTTCACTGAAACCCCACGCTCTATGAGCCAAGAGGCTATGTTGCTTTCTTTCTCAGCAGCTGTATTTCCCTTCCCGTGCTCTCAATGAATAAAGCTGCTTATGTATCTCAGAACAACAGGAAATGGAAAAATGCATTAAATTCTTCTATTTCAAAAAAAAACCAAAATAATTGTATCAGAAATAAGATAAAAGGTACGCAACTACACTGTGACTTTGCCTGAATGATCAAGTAAGGGATTAGGTATAGTGTTTCTCCTTCATACATTAATACCCATCATATTACATAGACCCTGAAAGCTACTCAAAAGAAAGAAAAGATGCCAGAAACCTCTCCAGAAAAAAAACACAGGCATGGAATCAGCAGACTTGTAACTCCCCAATTCCTCACTCCAGCCAGCAAATCTGTGTCTTTAGACAGTGACAAAATGATAAATTGCTGCTGCTAATATTGTAGCTCTTTTATTTTTTTTTTGTTAAAATCTATCCTTAATTTTCAATTCATCCCACCATTTTCTATTGCCACTGTAAGTGAAGGCTTGTTCTTTTTGTTTCAGTTTTCTCTCATGAAATCCTTTTTCTCCAAGGTATTGTGCTATACAGACAGGTATATGTCTCTATTTCTCAGATGCCTTCTTTCTCAAATATTAGAGAAAATGAATGTAAAGAAATATATGCACAACTGTACAAAATCATTCTATATATGCCATTTAATGGTGAGGTAAAAAAGAAAGGGAAAATGAGAGAAAGAAGGAGAGAAGGATGGAGGGATGGATAGTATAGACAAAAGCATGGTTTTGAGGGTAGGAGGCCAGAATGGGTATTTCTCTGATCTACTGTGTACTCAGTTTCACAGAATCACAGAATCACAGAACAACCAGGTTGGAAGGGACCCATCGGATCTTCTAGTCCAACCATTCCTATCTAACACTAAACCAAGTCCCTCAAGACCTCATCCACCCGTGCCTTAAACACCTCCAGGGAAGGTGAATCAACCACCTCCCTGGGCAGCCTGTTCCAATGCCCAATGACCCTCTGCGTGAAAAACCTCCTCCTAATCTCCAGCCTAAATCTACCCTGGCGGAGCTTGAGGCCATTCCCTCTCGTCCTGTCCCCTGTCACTTGGGAGAAGAGGCCAGCTCCCTCCTCTCTACAACCTCCTTTCAGGTACTTGTAGAGAGTAATGAGATCTCCTCTCAGCCTCCTCTTCTCCAGGTTTGACTGAATGCAATTGCAGGGGCATGGTCCACGCACAGTAGTTCTATTGATGATATAATTTTATACTTTTTGATAAACATTTTTATTCTCAGCAGACCAAAAAATGAACATGTTCTCTATGTTATGATCAATAAAGTCTACAGCATATTCATAGTTGCCACAGATACTGTCAACTGCCCTGGAGTTTCTTGGCAACTTTCAGCTCTATTACAAATATTTGAGAAGGAGGGGAGGTCAAAGAAAGAGATGATGTTGGTTTTCTTTTTAATTTTTTTTTGTTGGAGGATTTTTTTTTGTTTAAAGATGGTGAACAGTAATACATCTAATCTAACCACCTATGTCCTTTATTTCCAAACATTTCAAATGAAAGTAGTTTAAATGATCACCGATTATAAAAGGTATGTTCCTTCTTTTTCAGATCACACCTGGATCTAATCCTGTCAGATATACATCCCTACTGCTCATCCTGCCCTCTTCTACTATCTCTATCTATCATTTCATATTATTGTAATGACAGGCTGCAAATAATTTCTGTCTTAGGTTTCAGATTACAAATCCATAATGAAGCACGTAGGTATGTGGTCTGATATTTAGGGGTACTAAGTATGCAGATGTTTCATCAGGAAGTTAAAAAGGTGCTATTGGGCAATCAAAATTTTTATAAACTGGGTGCTACGTAGAAGCAGATTGGAAAATGTTGATTGCAGCATTATACACATTCACAAAGAGTACAAGATCAGAAGTGGAGATTGCCCTGACGTGATTATCATTTAAATACATTTATTCTCTCATGTCAAGGAATGATGCATGAAATGAATGTATGTAATGAGGTTTCATTTCTTTACTAGTTGGCTGAAAAGACAGGTAGCTTCATAGGGAGACAAGAAAAATAAAAAGGGAACTGAAAGAAAACTTCTTTCATTGAGTGAAGCAGCTTTGAAACAGCTCTTAAAAACAGTAGATCTGGCCATAGTAAAGAAGACTCCAGTGAACTAAAACTCTAGAGTCTAGTCTAACTTCTTTCAGTATTCCTGATTTCACAATAAAACCTTGGATTCAAAAAAGATGAATATCAGTTTCAAGGTAACATGTTTATGCTGATTTCTGTGTTCAACGGCAGAAGCTTGAGATCTATTAGTCAGCCTATTATTTTAGTTTGGAAAGGAACTATATGATGAGACAGGCATACGTGCAAACTGAACTCATTAGTGATCTTCCATTTTAGGTTTAATCATTCTCTATCATAACTGAAGTGCATAGTATGCTATCTGTTAGCATTAGTGCAAAACCTTTTGGCATACAAGTATAAAGACAGAGCGATGATACCATATATAGTAAATTTTAATTTCACAATTTGTGGTACCAAATCAGTGATAAAAAAAAGCTAAATTTTTCTAATATGCATAAAAGAAGTATACACTGTATTTTATACAGTTAAAAATGCATAGGAATTTCTAAGTAATTTTTTACCTAAAAATGTTGCTACTGAGAAGTTACTGAACACTTGAAAAAGTAACAGACTATAGAGCAGTTAAAATCTAGTCAAATTCCAAATGTTATACTTAAATTAACAGACTACAAAGTATCTATAAACCAGACAAAACCAGCTGGACATAGCTTGGCTTCTGTAAATTATCTCTTGCTTTTGTGTAAGCCAGAAAAACAGAGTGTGTGTGTAGTTGCTTCATTTACTTTTTTATAATAACTCAAGGGACAAGAAAGGCCTGAAAACATTTTTCATTCCATATCTTTACTTAACTACATGTAGGAAGGAATTTCTACATGAAGTAGCATTCTAATGCATCATACCTGAAGATAAACTATGCCAGTAGCTAAATACATTTTACTAAAGAGTGATTCTGAGCTCTATTTCTATGGCAGCCCTTCATTGCATTAACAGCTTTTGGGTATATTCCTGGCTATCAAAGTGTTACTCAGATAGTTCCTTTCTCAGAGACTATTTTCTGTTGCAGGTGGAACCGAGCAGGGCACAACTATGGTCTTAGAGCTTCTTCAGAACACTGTATCTCCTGGCCTCCTGACAGACACACTTAATGGAAGCAGAAAGATCAAGTGTATGTACATCAGTATTAAAAGAGCAGAGTAAGCACCCCAAACAACAAGAGAAAGGAAGAAAATACATAATAAATAAATAAATAAATAAATAAAAAATAAAAATAAAACAGTTTCCATTTGTTAGAGTTCATAGTCTCAGTGCCAAGAAATTGATTAAAAAATGGCTGAATGATACATCCCAAGTCTTCAAACATCACTAAAGAGAGTTTGGTTATAAACAAGATACTTCCTGGAACATACAGTTCTATGAAATTCTGGACTTCAGAAATATGTGTGTCTGCTCATTTACTTCAGAGTCTGTGTGAAAACTGTAGACAATTGTGAAAACTGCAGGCAATTGTGAAAACTGCCATAGGGAAGTAGCTCTGTTCCAGTTCGCAGTGAGTGAGCATTTCTCCTACGCAAAAGTATGAGAAAGGACCCATCCATAGGACTTGCAGATAAGAATTCAAGTATCTAGTGAAATTCAGGAGTAACTAGTGGTATCCTTGCTTTAATTTGCAGAAGTATACATTAGAAGGACCAGAAAGATTATTATTATGCTTTTCAGAATTTAAAGAATTTGTCATTATTAGGTAAATTTCCTAAAATATTTATGTCTGTATGGGAATACAGATAATAGATTTTTAAGTATTTTGGCTTCACATGTGAGTCTATGCATCTGAATGATGCATGAAAAGCACATTGTAACTTGGATAAGGATATAAATGTGTATTGGATAAGGTAATTTTTGTGTATATCTGCGTAAATTTTTGTGGGACATTTAATTTTACAACGTACAGAGATCAGAGAAAAAAATCCAGAATCTTTGATTAAGAATGTCTTACCTTCATAGTAAACTTTAAACCCATGAGCACTGACTGCAAAGTCACTTGTCAAGCGCAGTGAAAATACAGATTTTGTACTTGTCACAGGTGGAGGAAGATGAAATCCTGTTAACCTAAAAGCCAAAAAACAACTCATGGTTAATTGTCTGAAAAACTCAACTGTGTGTGACAGGTTGCTGTTCCAAAAACTATTTCATAATGGAAAGACTTAAAAGAATGTAGCTTATGTTACTTTAGAAAATTATTTTTATATTAATATATATTGTTATTTTATATAAAATCAATATAAAATTTTAGCAGATTTTGTGGCTACTGAACCAGATAAGGTACATCAGTTTGAGAAAAGAGTACTTAGTAGAGTTGACAGTAAGATACAGAAAATGGACTTTAAAATTGTTCAGATTGGGAAATATGGTTATGTTCAAACATCTATTGCATTGTGTATTTTACGTAGACTTTCATTAAAATTTGTAGTAGAATTTTCTTCAGTAATATAATGAAAGAAAGGGACTATGAATCACTTTACAGAAGAAATTTAAGACTATTTAAACTATGTACTTTAGCCTCAGAGAAGATATTTCTACTTTCAACTCAAAGAGGAAATTTAAAGAGCATTATTGTGAAATCAAACACTCATAAAGAAAGCTCACTTGAAAGAAATCACAATGTTGTTAGGGCTGGTTTTGATTGTTTGGTTGATTGGATTTGTTTTGTTTTATTAAAACTACTGTGTCTGAGATGGAGATTAAAGAACATTTTTTTGTGTACTCATAGCAGTGCTAATGTACTCTACTGATATTTGGCTCTAAACATTCCTTTCATTTGATGTACATATGATAACACTTACTTTCACTGCTTCAGGAGAGTAATCTCATCAGAGTTCATACCAGAATAACAAACCCCATAGCATTTACTAGACAAAAAAATATGTAAAGAACAAGTAGAATTATGCAGCTGTGGATACTCACCAGTGAAATCTAGACATACTGTTGGAGCCCAGTTAGCCACATGTGGCAAACTATGTAGCAGGTAAGGATAATTTATTTTATTAATGATCAACATTAAAATGCTTTCATGTGTTTGTTGCTGTGCCCTATTTTTACTTATTACTTTGTATTTAGAATCATAGAAAAATTAAGGTCAGAAGGGACCCATGGCGATCCAACCTCCTCCTCAGAGTAAGCCTAACAAGAGTGTTAGTACTGGTTGATAAAGATTTAAATTTTCCCTTTCCATTCTCAAAATAAATTCACAATTTCTTTTTCTTTTTTGTACATATGATAATGATCATTACTGCTATATTTGAAATGTGAAATGTATTGTGCACACACACAAACAACCTCCAAAACTCTACAACAACTACTTTGTTAAACACCCACTATAAAATATAAATTATCATGCAATTGTATTTCACAGAGATATTTAATCTTGTAATACATCTTTATAGGATTCCAGAACATCCAATTCATAGGTTAGTCTTGTGTATACATAAAATCAAAAAAAACCCCAAAACTCTGATATATTTTACTGGAAGAAATGGTATATATTTTTAATTTTACTTGATACAAGGACTGCAAACAGCAATAATGTTTTATGTTGCTTGAAAACATTTTCTGCAGCTTGTGTTTAGTCTTACTCTGAAATGAACAGATAAATTTTGTCCTGCCATTACCAGTATTTCTAGTCTCACTAGAAGGAGGGACAGAATTACAAGAAATCCAGAATTTGAAAAGGCAGGAAATGATTTTCTGAAAAATTATTTTAATAGCAGCATTGATATTTATTTTAATGGCTTGTTTATTCCTAGTGTTAAGATATCTTAAGATGAGTTCTAATATAGTGTACTACTACTTTACCATGAGACTTATTTGCTATAGGTATCGTAAAACGTATTATATGATTCTCTGATGACTATCTACTTTGTGTTCTTAACAGAAACTCTGAATTAATGAGTATTATATTGCTTTTTTCTTAAGCCGTATTTGGTAAAAAAGCTCCCCACAACAGTCTGTCTCTTTTTTTGCCAGGAAATATTAATTAATATTAATCCTATGCCCTCACTGTGACTATTGTTAAAGACATTGTTAGAGCCGATGTATGCTATTGTTTACAATCATGACAGGTATGAAAGACAAATGATAATATAATATTACTCACAGCATAACGAGCAGAAAATTGAAAAACATGAACAAAATTAGCAGTGACACTTAAAGAGGTGTCTATACACATCTATATATATATGCAGCAAGCCAATATGGATTCATTAAGGCAGGCACAGCCAAACAAACCTGATCACCTTCTCTGACAAGGTGACCCACTTACTGGACAAAGGAAAGGCTGTGGATGTAATCTTCCTGGACTTTTGCAAAGCCTTTGAGACAATTTTTCACAGCATTCTGCTAAGGAAACTGTCATTCTCTGGCCTGGACAGGCACACACTCTCTTACATGGAAAACTGGTTGGATGGCCGGGCCTGGAGAGTGGTGGTAAATGGAGTTAAATCCAGTTGGAGGCCAGATACAGGTGGTGTTCCCCAGGGCTCAGTGCTGGGTCCAGCCCTGTTCAATGTCTTCATCAATGACCTGAATGAAGGCATTGAGTGTACCCTTAGCAAGTTTGCAGATGACACCAAGCTGGGTGGAAGTGTCGATCTGTTGGAGGGTAGGGAAGTTCTGCAAAGAGATCTGAACAGTCTGAGATCTGACATGAAGTTCAACAAGGCCAAGTACCAGGTACTAGCGGCATAACAACCCTATGCTGAGCTACAGACTAGGAGAAGTTGATCTAGAAAGCTGCCTGGAGGAGAAGGACCTGGGGGTGCTGATTGACAGTCAACTGAACATGAGCTAGCGGTGTGCCCAGGTGGCCAAAGGCCAATGGTATCTTGGCTTTTATCAGAAATGGTGTGACCAGCAGGTCCAGGAGGTTATTCTCCCTCTGTACTTGGCATTGGTGAGGCCGCTCCTTGAATCCTGTGTTCAGTTCTGGGCCCCTCACCACAAGAAGGATGTTGAGGCTCTGAAGTGAGTCCAGAGAAGAGCGACAAAGCTGGTGAAGGGGCTGGAGAACAAGTCTTATGATGAGCAGCTGTAGGAGCTGGGGTTCTTTAGCCTCGAGAAGAGGAGGTTGAAGGGAGACCTTATTGCTCTCTACACCTAACTGAAAGGAGATTTTAGAAAGAAGGGATCTGGCCTCTTCTCCCAAGTGATAGGGGCCATGACATGAGGCAATGGCCTCAAGATGCACCAGGGGAGGATCAGACTGGATATCAGAAAGAAATTTCTCACCGAAAGGGTCATTGGCCACTGAAACAGGATGCTCTGGGAAGTGATTGAGTCACCATCCATGGAGTTATTTCAAGATGGGTAGATGAGGTGCAAGGGACATAATTTAGGAGCAGATAGGGATAGCTGGACTTAACATTCCAAGAGGTCTTTTCCAACCTGGTTATTCTATAATTCAGTGATCAATGTGTGCATCCAGAAACCTTTTCTTTGTTTTATCATTGGCATTATGATGAATAATATAATTTTAAAAAATACTGAATTAAATCATTTATATTAACATGCAAAGATGGAAAATTATTTATAGAATATTAACGATTTAGGAAAGGAAATTTTTTATTTGATTATAAGAACATTTTTTTGTTCTAGCAATAAAAGAAATTGAGATAATTCTTACCTCTCCCAAACAGTCATATGCATAATTCTTTCATAAGTCAATAACAGTACCATTTTCCATTTAGCTAATTCATAAGCCAATAAATACATTATTCATTGGTAAGTATCACCATTTGAAAGTAAGATGACCTAACATAAAACCAAGCCAATAATTTGAATAAAATTTTAATTTGCAGCACACAGGAGGTCTGGCTGGTATCTACTAAGGTGCTCAGTGGTTTGAAGGAATTATCCACATAAAGACATAACCAGCAGAAAAGATACATATTATTTAATTTTATGAGTAGTACATATGCACAAGTAGATGGGTAGAGGATTTTTGAAATAAACACATATGTTACTACTGTGGCAAACATTACAGCTCCTCATGCAAAACAGATCATTATTACAGTTGTTTGGTACAATTTAGTTTTCAAGGGTGTGCCTTTTGTCACCATAATTATGTTGCATTTTCTTGCTAAGGTTCAGCTTGATTCTTTGGTTGCTATATTCACATGTGTATTAAGAATCCGTCAAAAATTTATTATAAAATGTATTATAAAATCCACTTTGTGGATGTGTAATTAATTAAAATTTTTAATAAGTAAAAATGCAAATATCACTTGGTAAAATACCAAAACTTCAGAAAAGAATGTAGTGCAATTTGCTCAGATAACTGGAACAACCTTATTATTCATTGACTACTATAGCACATTCACCTCAGAGCTGAGGTCTCATTTGTATGTAAAACACATACAAATGTGTTTTCATTTACCCAGTTCTTATCTTTCCCTTTTTGGTTTTGTAATTGTCTTGCTTACTAATACTTAATGATAGACATAAAGAGATCCCATAAGCAACTGATACTAGCTCCTGCAGCAAGAAATCATTGGGAACTGGAAGACAATGTCTACATAAGCCTGAGAAAGAAACACATTTCTTTCTATCTCAATTTAAAAATAAAATTTGAATTACAACATTCCACTGGGATAGCTGGATGTGATGCTGCCATTCAGAGTGTTATCCAACATACAACAGTGATAAAAATTGTAAATTCATACACTCTGTATTACGTATATGTTTGCCTTGTTGCTGGTGGTATCTTGGCAAGCTTTTCAGGTACCAACCACCTACCCATAGGAAATGGACACGTTATGTGTCCATCTAGTAGACTTTGAAGTTGTGAATGTGAGGTATGAAAACAACTGCATGGATGCCCAAAGACTAGAGATGATTGTAGGAGTGCAGGACAATGCTGAAAGCTATTTTTATCCACTCAACACTTACCAGACCAGATGTTCTTCCTGAAAAAATTTGTCTATAGAAATTCTGAAACTCCAGTAGTAAGTATGGTGAAATTAAAGATTACATCAGATGTGGAGACAAAATATGTATTTTGAATTTAGATATTATTTGTAAAATTATAATGCTTTGCAAAATAGTTTCAGTAACATGAATTTGGCAATGTTTTTGTAATTGCATCCGTGTATAAGAATGAACTGAGAACAGAAACATTTGGTGACTGGGGGACAAAGAAAAAGGCATTTGAATTATGATTAAATATATGCATGTAAGTTACCCCAAGTAGACCCAAGAGTGAGGAGAAGAAAATCTCCATCATCACCATCGTATTTTTTGGCAAATAATTCATCCTGCTGGTTGTTTATTATAAGTACCCACTGGTGCCATCTTCATCCTCCTGAGGAAAACCAAAGCTGTTGAAGATCCAGACAGGTCATCAGAAGGCTGAGAATACCATCAGAGAAAAGAGGTAGATTCTAAGAAGTTTCTGAACAATTTTAGCTGTATTATCAATGAGATTTGTCTGGAATAATTACTTGGACCACGAGTGTTAGTAATATTGTAAGTAGGTTAGTAATAACAGCTATTATGTTAACTGTTACTTTTCAGTTGTTAAAGCTTGTTGGCAGAATGGGACAGGTTTTGTTTGTGTCCTCCAATGTCTCTGAGTACTCAGGATGCAGAAAATTTCATGATGCACAAATAAAGTTAATAAAGGATGTCTGTTTCCAGCTGAGAGACTAGTTTTGCAGCAATTTGTGTCATATGTGTGGAAGTTCTCTCTCTTCATATCTTTTTTTTCAGTAACAGAAAGATCAAATGGAGTCTGCACCAAAGCATTGTCTTGTGTCTGCAGGAATTTCTAAATATTCTGTCACCATTAATTAAAATATAGTAAATACATTCTAAGAAATGTTGATGATGTCTGAATCTCTACTAATAGTTTTTTTTGTAAGTGACTGAAAATTGCATAATAATTTTCTTTCAAATGTACCGTTTACTATGGGTGTCACTGTTTCTCTTCTTCCTTTGAGTTACTACATTTTGGCACATGCTGTAAATTCACATAAGGATGTGCATGCAAAAGTGAACAGTTGATTCTGTTTTCCTTTTGTTGAATGGATTTTAAGACTGTTACTCCAAGAGTAATTATAATCTCTCTCACTCTCTTTTTTTTTTTTAGCTACCTATAGCTTAATTTCAAAATGCAAAATCATCTTAGGTTTATGGTTTCCGAGCTTTTCAGAATTCTGATTGGAAATCTCAGGACTTCAATAAGGGGTTTTTTTCTGCTTTTACTGTGGTCCTTAGGATAAAACTTACTCCTTTATTAAGTGAAATTTTAGTTGCATACTGGACTTTAGACTCACAAAACTTGAAGGAAAGACAAGCTCTCAACTGTAGGATCAAATTAGAGTAATCTTCTCATAATTGCAAAGTCAAAAAGATGGAGAGTAGTCTTGATCAGTCGTGCAAAACTGCTCCTAGATAAACTGTTTACTTGAGACTGCAGTGTGACAAACAAGATGACAGCATTCCCTCATTGCCTCTATATATTAGATAATTACTGTTTGACAAAGCACTGATTACCCTTTTAAATATGTTTTTTTGAAAATTGTTCTCTTCTTTCTCCCCACCCCAGGTTCACAGAATTCTAGTTCTTCTAGTCATTTACTGACTTCCAAAGAATCTACAGTTCATCTAGATTTTTTTCACTTTGGATTGCATAGTATACAAGGAGATTCACCAAAAGGTCTTTAAAGTGAATAGTAGTCTTTGACTTGATTTCATTAGCTTACAGGAATTTTGCCACAGGAAGAGTTCTAGGCTAATCTGAGAAGTGTCAGGAATGTTTGTGTCTAATTTATGTAAAAATAATGTAGAAATGTAAAATATGTCAATATGTCAGCTTATTATAACTTTGACAGTAAAATTAGAGAATAAAGTCCACCTATTCTCACTTTTAGTTTCATCTTAAAAGCACAGTTTATTCCATTCCTGAAATGGAGATTATAGATTCTGAAAAAAAAGAACAGCTATACTATGCAAAATATCAAGCATAAAATAAAAATAGGTGAAATGCATTTTTTTATACCTTCACTGAGAATCTTGCCCATAGATGAAGCCAAGCTTTTGGCAGACAGTAGAAAGATTATTCCATATTTAGCTGTTTTCAGGAAACTGAAATATCTGATATATGAAAAACTCAGATAAAGTATTTCTAATTACAACTTTTACTATTATAATTTTAATGTAACATTTTGCTTTCTTCCACTATTCACCTCCAATGATACACATGTAAATTTATAATATATATCCAGAGGCTACTATTCTTAAAATTCATAGCACATAAAATAATGAAGCTGCATAACCAGTGGATTTCTCCCATTAAAATAAATAGAATTATCCTACCAGTTATAGGGTTTGCTGCTATATCCACTACCTTATTGTACACTATTTATGCAGACACTAGCATTTAATACCTATCAAATACATATAGCTTAAACTTAGTAAAATACTGCTAAGGCCTGGTCTTGTTGGACTAAGTGCTGGTAATTAACTGGTGGAGTCCTGTTTATGTGTTTATGTATTCATATGTACTACTATTCATTTTCTAAGTAGCAGATGGTTAGATTTAACATCTGACTAGCCTGATGTTACATTGATTCAATTTAAAATTTAGTAACATCAGTTTTATTTTTTCCTGCCAATGTCTTATTTAATATTTTTGCACTAGCTCTGATTACTGGGGGGCTGGGGAGGCAGGGAATCATAGAAACCCTCAGCAAAAAAAAGATTGCTTATTTGTATTTTCTGAGATAAAAGCATGCTCTTCTCACACAATTTGCTACTGCATTTGTTGTGATCAGCATCTCATTGACTGAAATAAAAGGCTTCATCAGTGTTTTTTCTAGGCATAGTTTTATTTTTGTCAACTAATGGTTATCAAAATTTTGTTTCTAAGGAGTCTGTGACCTTATTTGTAAAAATCATGACATTTCCTTATTTTGAATACCAAGATATTGGAAAGAAAATATGATTACTTCACAAAGTGTGAATTTCAAATGTTCAGCGTATCCAATCTGGCATCCCAGGTTCTGACTGTCATATTAGAATTACATGTATCCATATTTGCTCTCTTCCATGTCAATGGAAAATCTAGCATCTGTTTCCCTTTCGGTCTGTTTTATGGTCTTTCTTAATGGTATCTCTTTCATAATAATTCATCAGAACAGGTAAGCACCTCTGATCTCTGAACAGCAAACTAGGAATCTACCAGTAGAAAGTTCCAAAACCACCGAAAATTAGTAAAGTAGCAGTAGCAGTCAGTCATAGAAGGTAGTCAAATGGAAAACTAGAAAAGGCAAGGTAATATGCTTTTAAAAATTAAAGTATGCATTTCACTACCTGATTCTTTGATGAAATTTATGACATTAAATATAAAATTTAAACATCAGTGATCTTTTGTTTTTGAAAGATTTAAGAAATTTAATTACTCGAAAAAATTACCTGCATATATTTTAACTTCTGAATGAGATCATGCACCTTTAAAGTAGTCCATATAGTAAAACATATCCCTGAAACTGAATAGTCCATATTCCACAGACAAAGTTATACAGGCCATTCAATCTGAAATACATATCTCATGCTATACCAGACCATCTGGGATGTGGTCCACAGGGACAAGGGAGAAGAACAGAGTTGGCAAATAATTAAGGATGCTTTCCATAAAGCTCAAGAGTGCTCAGTCCTGAGATGCAGGAAATCAGGCAGGGAAGAGAAGAGATCAGCACGGCTGAGTTGAGACCTGGTGGTCAAACTGGAGAGCAAGAGGGAACTGCACAGGCAGTGTGAGCAGGGACAGAGAATCTGGGAAGAGTATAGGGACACTGCCTGGTTGTATAGGGATGGGGTCAGGAAGGCTATGCTGAATGTGGCAAGGGAACTGGAGATCAACAAGAAGGTTTTTTACAGGCATGTTAATCAGAAAAGGAAGGTTAGAAAGCATACCTTCAGTGATGGATGAAGATGGTTACCTCACAAGACGAGATGAGGAGAAGACTGAGGTACTCAACTGTGGTCAGGGGCGTTTTCAACTAGACCAAGTTGCTCAGAGCCTGATGCTGGATGTTTCCAGTGATAGGGTATCAACCATTTCTCTGGTCAACCTATTCCAATGCCTCACCATCCTCATTGTAAAAAACTTCTTTCTTATATCTAGTCAGATATATCTGTCATATCTACCTTGTTTTAGTTTAAAAACATAACATCTTGCCCTATAACTACAAGATCTACTGGAAAAAAAGTCTGTCCCCTTCTTTATTATAATCTACAAAACAGTCTGATGGCAAAATATAAATTTCACTGGAACAAATGAATGAATTTTATTCCTTATCATCACTCCAGTAAAAATAAACCAATTCCTACATTAAAAAAAGCTATAAAACTTTGTTAGTAAAATTTCTTGTACAGATCTTACAAGAGTAATTCTATATTCTTAGACACCCTCCTTAGTTTCCAAAATACCTTTGGAATGGGTTTTCTGAGATTTCTGTTTTATTTATTTTTATTTTTTCTTTAGAAAGGATGATAAAAATGAAGTTTCACACTACAAAAGGGGGAAACTATTTTAAAATTAGCAAACCAGAACAATTCTGAGAGTAACAAAATACTACTGACATTGTACATATGAATTTACATTTCTGAAGATCTGAAAGTCGTATACCTAATCTGACAGATTGTGTAACAATATTTCTGTGATTATATATTTCTGAAGGCTCTATTAACTGTCAGAGTAAAGTTTGCCTTTAACTCTTCAATGTTGTGGCCTTTTCTCATATCTGTATTCTATGCACTTAGCTATGCATTCAGACTACGTCCAAACAGCAGTTTTCAAGAATAGCAGAGGCTAAAAAGTCAAGGAGCAAAAGTAACTAATCCAAGAGAGGATCAAATATGCTCCAGAAGAAGTCTGATGGACTTCACAATTGCTCGTGATGGCAATCAAGTCACTACTTAAACTTATTAATGATGTTTGGAGGGAAAAATAATGACTTATACTTTGCATTTCTGTCTTTTTGCAGATATGTTCTAACTATATTTCTGACGTTGTATTAGAAAGTAGAGTAGTCCAGAATAATTAAAATTGTAATAGATTCCTTTTTAATTCTTCATACTTCAGAATTTTCCATTGACCCAGTATATATTTTTCTATAGCACTAAAATAATCAAGCATCATCTACTTTAATTTAAAGAAAAGCGATTAATTCTTTCATAATAATAGAAAGAATTCTATGAAATTTAAAAATGACAAATTAAAACTGATAAGCTGAAGTTCAATTACCTTATTGTATTAATTTTTTTACTAATCCAAGAGTTTAGAAGAATTCAGAAAAGGATTGGAATTGTAGCCGTAAGTAAATTCAGAGTTTAACAGTATATCACTGAAAGAACTGCTAGAGTTTTCAAAGGCACATGAAAATCTCTCAGTTCAAGAAATCAGTCATCACACAGTGAGTTAAACTGAGGGTCAGTAATGCATATATTTCATGTGTGCATTGGGTGCAGGTGTCAAGGTTTTAGTAGTGGGAGAGGCTCTGTGAGGAGAGGCCAGGGACTGCCCCGTGCTGGGCACAGCTCATTTCAGCCAGCTCCACAATCGATGCACTGCAGGATAAAGCTGAGCTGGCAGTGCCTCTGTGAAAACGTATTTATGAAGGAGCAAAACACTGTACAGTGGGGAGTGAGGAAAAATGTGTGAAAAACAGACCTATAGACATGAAGGTCAAAGAAACAGGAGTAGGTCCTCCAGGTAATGTGACAGAGATTCCCCTGAAGCCCATGCTCAAGCACATGTCCACAATGTAGCCCATGGAGGAGCAGATGTACATACTATGAAGTAATTGAAACCCATGGAGACAAACCACATTGGAGCAGCCCATGGATGACCCAGAGCAGGGAAAAATCTGAGGAGAAAGTAAAAAAGGTTTTGGACCAACCATAAGCCCACATTTCCCATATTCCTGGTGCTACTTAGGGAGAAGGAAGGTAGAGGAGATAATGATGAAGTTGAGTCTGGGAAGAAAAGGGCCAGAATGGGGAGATGACGTTTTAGTTTTTGGTTCTGTTTCTCATCATTCAACTGTCTATTGAACTGTTACTAATTTTTCCCAATTTTAGCTGGTTTGCCTGTGGCTGTAATCGGTAAGTGATCTCCCCATCTTTATCTTGACCTGGGAGTTTTTTTCATCTTATTTTCTCTTGCTGTCCTGTTATTAAGTAAGAGTGACAGAGTGTCTGAGTGGCATCTGGCAGCCAGCCAATGTTAACCCACCACAAACTCTAGTGTTCTTTCTTACAGATCATATCAGGACAAACATTTTAGAAATCTCAAAAGGATATTGAAAAGAGAAAACACTTCCCTCCTGAGTAATAGACAATTAACTCTGAGTCTAATTTGTGTTTAAGGTGTTGGGTGCGCATGTGCACATGCACATGTGCGTGTTGTTAAGTCATAAAGGTGTTCAATTGCAGCTGAGAGTACTTCAAGCTCAATCTGCAGTGTCCTGTTAAAATTCAACAGATGTCTGGTCTTCCAATTTTCTTTCCAAGGAAGCAGTTACTTACCCATTGAATTAGGAAGAAAGTAAGGCATGTAAAAGCTTCTTTAAAAGAATCCAAATACATTTACGTTTAGTAGTAACTCCTACACTTTTTATACTATTCAATCAGTTTAAATTAAGACAATAAAGTTTATCTTAACCTATAAAGCAAAGCAAATAAGACTGAGCAGAAGTAGCTGACTGAGCTCAAGTTTTATTCTCACTGAAAATGTTAATAAAATATCTTATACTTCATTCAACAATTCATTAACAAAACAACATATGATTTATGAACTAATTTATTTTTGTCAAATGATAATTTTTCCCTGTCAAAATGCAAAACTGCTTATGCAATCTATTATTTTAAAATAATGATCATAGGTCAAGGCTGAACATTTTTAATTGAACAGCTGCTTTGAACTAAACAATAAATTACTCATCAGGTTCTGGCACCATCATTATGTTCTTTACAAAGCATGCTTCTGAAAACTACCGCCATCCATTATCAATGTGAAACTTCTATTATACAAATCTTCTTTTTTTTTTTTTGCATCAGAAATGAAGCAGATTTTATAAATAATTATCTTCCCCATAACAGTCAATTCACTTTAATATATAAAAAATAGCAAGAACTTCAAACACTAAGTAAGAACAACCAAATATTTAACCACCATGCAAATAGCCTTTGGAAATCTCTAGGAAAACTGATTAGAACAAAACATATCAAAGCAAATATTCTATATCCTTAAAGCAACAAGAATTCAACAATGATGAGGCAAGCAGTACATATTTTTAACCTTTGGCAGTTAGAATATTATAGCATAGTTTATTCATAGGATAGGATAGGATAGGATAGGATAGGATAGGATAGGATAGGATAGGATAGGGTATTTCAGTTGGAAGGGACATAAAATGGCCAACCCCTTCAACTGCCTGGCCAGTTCTGGGCTGAGTAAACACTAATAGGTTTGGGTTGTCAACTGGCTTTCTAGACTGCCTGTTCCATCACTTGACTACCCTCTTGGTAAATAAATGTTTTCTCAGGTCTAGTCTAGACCTCCCCTAATGCAGCTTTAACCATTCCCATGTGTCATTTCACTGGATACAAGGGAGAATTGATAAGCATCTCATGCCCCACTTTACCTCTTCAGGAAGCTACAGAGAACAATAGGGTTGTCGCTCAGCCTCCTTTCCCCCAGGTAAGTCCAAAGTCCTTACAGGACATTCCTTCCAGTCCTTCCTTTTTAAAGTTGGGTAAAGATGTACAGTACATTTTAGCAAATCTTGGAGCTTTCTAAAGAACAAAGGAGGGAAGACTGATCCTTCCGATCTCCCCACAGTTCTGACAATGACTTCACATGGGTTCTGGTGATTTTAAAACTTCTCTGTGAATTGGTTCATTTAACCACCATGATGAAGAACTAAACCATCAAAAATAAACCCAAGTCAATCCACAAAGAGATATGCTTGATGAGTGACAGAGACAACAGAAGGAAGGATCACATAGGCAGTCAGGGGAATATGGAAAGTGGGTTTGCTTCTATAAGTAATAACAAGTTTTAGATGATCTTTTTGTAACTTTTCCTTAAGGTGTGAAAATGGCACAATATGGAAAGGAGAGATGCCGTATTTTGCTTATCACCATTGCAAGTGCCAGGAACTTCCAGGACACCTTCAACTTATACTAAATATTCTGTGGAGTTTTGGAATTCATCCATGAGCAAAATGCTTGTGTCATTATCACCACACATGTTAATTTTGTTCTGGTACAGAGATAAAATTGTAGTAGCAGGGCATGTAAAGGAGCTATCTGCATATACTTCAGAATCTAGGCTCTTAATACTAAAAACTCACTGTCTCAGTATATAAAGTTGTCATTGAGCAATAACAACAAATAAACCAAATACTATCAAGTACTCTGTTATATTAGCCAAAAAACAGGCTGCAGTAGCTAAAAAAAACCCCACCAGACTTTATTTCATTCCTTTTCTTTAAAAAAACTTGCATTCTGAGTCAAAAGCAACCTACCTCACAGGCCCCTGCTCACTTTAAAGGAGAAAATACAGGCAAAATATGCAGTATGAAGCAAAAGAAGGGAGACCAGAGGGTGCTACAGGAAAACGTCTCTCCCGGCACTGGGACCCAGTGTCCAGGTTGAGCCTGGATTCACAGTGGTACTGAAAGAAGTACGTATAAAAAAAAAAAATTATTATTTACCACTGTAGTGGTAAAGCTCTCAATTTCTCATGTGCATTTTGTTGAGGGAGGGAATTCTGCCACTCTACTCTGCTCTCATGTGACCTCACATGGAGTATTGTGTCCAGTTCTGGAATCCTCAACTGAAGAAAGATATGGAAAGTTGGGGATGCCCCATCCCTAGAGGTGTTCCAGGTCAGGTTGGATGGGGCCTTTGGAAGCCTGATCTAGTGAGATGACACTGGCAGGGGGGTTGGAACTAGTTGACCTTTGAGGTCCCTTGCAGTCCTAACTGTTCTATGATTTTATGACTCTATGATACATTATTTTAGCAAACAGATATGTTTATTTTCATGCTTGGAGTACCACAGTCATTTCAGGAAACAAATTTTCAACAACGTTATTACTCTTGCTGAAAAGGAGTAAGAAAACATCTCTGTATGAAAGACTGAATAATACTTATGCAAGTATAAAAAGCACATCTATAAATAGTTACAGGTCTTCTAGGTCTGAATCTAGGATCTATGACTTAATAAATGGAGGAAGGCTTAAATAGAAAAAAAAGTATAATACAAATTAGTCCACTTAGCTAATCTATTTTGCATTCATCAAACAATAGGTTAGGCTGTGTTGTCTTAATTCCACTTATGAGTAACTTCTCCTGACATTAAAAGAACAGTTGTCAGTAAAGAGAATCAGATAGAGGACTAAATAAGACTTTAAAGGGTAATATTAATTGCTGCAAAAGTGGGGATGAGTGCACTACCTACATTTCATACCAACATAAGCAGATACTGTTGTTACTTTTTACTACTCTAACTGATAAAGACTGTCAAGCAAAAACACTGTGCAGGAAATATCTATTATTTTAATTGTCCCTGCATTGTTTGGATATACGTTTTATAAGAATGCTAAATATAACTTTTTCAAATCACTGAGACACATAATGCAAAATGTGAACACATTCAGGACACAATCTACTTAATAAGGTACACAGTGAATAGAGTGTATAGGTTTTTTACAACATTGATGGCTGGTCCTGTTCTGTACCTTTCTTGAAATTTTACCTTTGAATTCAATACTAGGAATAACTCACCGCTTCTATAAATAGTGATATGAAATAAAGCACTTTGTTTAAGCAACTAATTTTTTATTAAAAAACCAAAACCAACACACAAAATTCAGAATAAATGTGTGCTGAGTATTATATTTTGGGGGAAAAAAAACCAGTAAATCCTCCGTATTTTTGAAGTGGCTTCTTCATGGCTTAATATCAGTTTAAAAATTTTCTACTGCTACACCACATAAGTCATTGTTAAGAACCACTGCCATATAAATCTGGATCACATTACTATAATAATGAAACCTGGTATTACTGCATATTGATCAATAATCTGATGTGGTTCTAAACAGTAAGAAAACAATATCCAATAATAATATGAGAAAAAAACAAATTTAATTTCCTTAAACAACCTTTGAGGAACCTTAGTCACAGAAATACTAAATCTACTTCACTCAAAACACAGACGTAGTACTTTAAATCCTAAAAAAATACCTGAACGAGCATGTCAAATGTAACTCCAGGGCTCAACATGTCCAGAGCTAAAAGCCTATCTGAATCTTGCTTTTTACAGGTGCAAATATTATGTTTAAAAATAGGAACTTGTGTAGAATTTAAGTTGAGTGGGTTTTTTTCTAATTTCAGTTGAAATTGAAAGCAATATTTTGAAAACAGGAAGATATAACTACATCCAGAACTTATTTTTCACTGAAAAGCCAAGTTAAAACCTTAGTTTTCCATATTAACTTTAAAAATGAGAGAGATTTCTCCATTAATTTTTTTGCCTATCTATAACCATGCTTACAGAATTTATAATACACATCCTGAGAACAAGAGGTGTACATAGTATTTATATTTGGAAACATAATACATTTTATAATTCTTACAGTATTCCATTTGGGAAAAATCCTTACTTTATCTTGTTTATAGAGCAAATAATATTTCTCAAAGCTGAGTTATATATTTTGGCCAATAAAAAGGTTTAATAGATTTTTCTATTTTTTTGCTTGGCACAGAGGATTTTGTGATGATTTTATATTTTAAATATGTCTTCAATTCTATATTTAAATAAATTTTCACTTCCTATAATCACTTGAAATCATAGAGGAAATAAAAGTAATTAATAGAAAATATTACTGCCATGAGTAATTTTCACATGGTCTGCCATAACATGCTTACAATGGCACTGTAACTATGAAAAGAATATTTTTGCAATTATTAATAATCAAATGGCTATCAGAGGTAATTACCTTGATTAGCATGTCACTGTGACTTTTTCATCCAGCTTATATTTATAGAGTTTTATTATCAAGTACCATATTACATACTTCCTCTGAAGTCAGTAATCTAAGAAATTACGTAGTTTCTGTTTTCAAAAATCTGTAGTTTGACTTTATTCCTGATTTTTTCAGGGGAAAAAACTTGTGTCAATAGTTACAGTTTGAAAATTGTGTCCTTTAATTTTTACTGTTACCTTCAAAATGTACATATCCCTTCTGCACTTTATCAACAGCTACTTTCTAGATGACATCTGAAATACTACAGTATATGAACATTTGCAATAAGGAAATTTGCAGTAAGCCTAGACTTATAGCTGGTTTTACTCAAGACTTTGCCATTTTTGTATATGTAGAATTCCATTTGGGAATTTGTGCAGGTCTGCTATGACCTTTGTAGTACCTGCCTCTTTCCATTCCAGTCATATCTTGTTGCTTACTATTTCTATTTATTTCTCTCTTTTCACAATATTCCTGAATTTTATACTTAAAAGCCTATTAATTAAATCATCATAATAGGCCCTTTCATTTCACATTTTCCAACAACCAATATATCCACCCAAAGATATCAGCTGCATCTTTGTAGATAGATGCTTGTTAACCTAGAGAGATAGTCTTATCAATAAGTTTAGTAACCTAAAGGGGTAGTAGAGAACGATCCATCTGCAGGTTTTGGCAATAGATGTCTTTATTGGTTTCTTGTAGGTTATAGATAAGCATGAACGCCATTTGTCCAATAAAAAGTTCATTTTTCTATAGTATTACAAAAGACCTGAAGTAGACGAGGATTATCTGCTTGCAAGTATCAGTTAAGACTTTGTCTATTTATACTATTTTAGTATGATGGATGTACAAAAAATTACTTTAAAATGTGAGAAAGAAAGCAGATTTGTTTCATCATTGAAGACCTTCTAATACTGTTTAAAAGCAGATAATACATGCATTTCTCTCTATGGACAGTTCATTTCATGTTATGAGAGAGCTATATTTAACTACCAGAATTACTTCAGTCCTTCAGATAGATATTATCAAGCTAAGTTTCCTATACACTTTGAAAAGCAGTGTATGTTTTACAATGAAAAAATGGGAGCACATTGGAGTCATCTAATTTTGTCAAAACCATAAAGGAAACTGTTTAAATCCATTACTAAATTTGTAAATCCTAATGAAAAAGGACATTTTTGCATTACTATCTGTATTGTTATATTTACATCCTGAAGACCTGCACTGTCTACAGGAACTGGTAGAAAATTTGCAGGTTTTTTTGCAGGTAACTTTTATATTTAATTCTAGTTTGCCTCAGTAGGGAATGTAAATGAAAGGATGATTCATCTTTCCTAAAAAAAAGGAGATTAGAAAAAATGAGTATTAGCTCACCTTTTAAACAATGAAAATTGTAAAGCGTCCTTCCATTCAAATTTCATGAGAATTAAATATGAGTAGGTAGAGAAAAAGCTTTTAATTCATCCCATTACATCTTTGGATACATATCAACATTTAAAATTATTTCTTCAGATATACACTGGTCTTACAGGTTCACAAACACAAACAAAATACATACTTAGTAAGTGTTCAAAAATTCCAGTTTGTGTCAGTTTGTCACATCTCCACTTCTCATGTTTATCTCTTTTCAGATAAACAGATTCATGCTTCTTTTCACTTATGCAGACAATTAATAGCTGTCACAGAGTGATTATACCCTTTTGTGAACAGTGGAGCTTTCCAAACTCCCATAGCATATCTGTTCTCTGGATGAACACACATAGAGAAATTTTGTGATATTTTTTACCAGAACATTCTGGTAGACATGCCATCCTCTAAATAATTTTATTTTTAACTTCAGAAAATATATAATTTTTGTTACTAAAAATTGCTTTCTGAACATGAACATTCAAAAGATTCTTTCAGTCAACACAACAATACAGATATATAGCAAATTGAGAGATTCAGTTTATCCTAGTGCATTTTCAATGGCTATACAATTTTTATCTGTTTAACACCGATTTGAATTAGTCTCATTGATTTCAATGCAACGCTAATTTTGTGATTAATATTTAAATGTCAAATAAATTAAATGGTTAAGTACTGGTAATTTTGGGAAACACATTTCCTTGCACCAGTATACAATCGGAAGCTATTATTCAATTATTTAAGGCTAACTCTAGTATCACACTGCAAATCAGAGTAACTAGAGTGAAAAATATACATTTTAGAAAATGATTGAGTATGATGTCTTTTCTAAAAATAGTGTTCAATTTTAAGCACCTTACTCCTTAAAAAAACCCAAACAAATATGCTCTTTGGTATTTACTGGTAGTATATTATGTCTTATGCTCAGAAATTTCTTTTTTTAAAAAAAAAAAAAAAGAAAAAAATTATCCAAGTTGTAAGGTAAAATACTTGTAAGGAAATGTCAGAATTGCGGTTGCCATTCTCTCATCCACCTACCTATGCACTGTATCATTGCCACTAATTTCATGGTTGAAAATTAATTGCAGTTTCCATGTAACTATTCAGGGAGAGAATACCCAATGAACAGCTTGTATAGCTAGTTCCATACCTGGTTTTGTACAATACCTAAATCTTGCTTTAAAGGTAAGTAATTTTCTTCCACATTTCTCTACACAGTGTGTGAACTCTGTGGAAACCAATAAAACTTCCTGGCCCTGAGAAGCTGCAGCTGGGACTTGTACCAACAACTGTCTATGAGTCCTGGGAGTCCATTTCAGCCCACACTGAGGCACCCAGACACTGCTACAGCTCTGTCCCTGTTCCTGCATCCTGTATGAGACTCTCACCCTTACTCTGTTTAAACTTTAGCAGGCCCTGTCTCTTTTTGCTCACAGCTGGACTCTCTGGAGTGACTCTGGTCCTGATTCATTGCTTGTCATATAGGGTGCCATCAATGTACCCTGTTAGCAGTCCCTGGCTCTGCTCACGGTGTTCAAATTCCTGTAGGATTGTGCCTCATTGGTAAGACCACAGCCTGAGCACACTCACCCTTGGCTTCTGATTTGTGCTCCATGCAGAGCAGCCCTCCTCCTTCCACTTCTTGTTATATGCCAATAGCTCTTACAGTGAATTATTTACCAGTTATACTAAAATATATTTTAATAACACGCAATACCATCAGATGATTCCAAGTGGCTTTTACAAAGTACTGGATTTATGTGATGGTTTATCAGTTCAAATCTTTCCTCCCTTTAACTTCGTTTAAAAGTGAGATTTCTTATCATTAATGCAAACCAAAGTCTTGTTTCTCAAGATGGGCACCCAGAAAATTGAAAATGTATTATTGATATGCATCTTCAAAACCTTGGCTTCAATTATTCACCTAGTAACACGCAAAATCATGTGAAAGGCAGATAATTTGAAAATATGGAATAGGCGTTCTGTCTGGAAATGCAATACTTTTAGTCAGAATAGCAGTCAGAAGTATTAGGTACTTTCCAAAAAAAAGATGTGTACAAAGTTAAAATTTAAAAGTAATTCTATGAAACCAAACCCTAGTTTGCTGTTTTGTTTTGGTGGTTTTTTTCTAATTTTTTTTCTTTTTTACAAGGAGCAAGAAATGTAAGTGTGAAAGAAAGGGTACATAAAAGTCACAAAGATATACAAGGAGGACAAGGAGAAAACTCTCAAAATAGACAATGTCTACAACATGACCCAGAAAGACTAACAAGTATGAAATTTTGCTGAAAGCTTGCTTCAAATATAGTAATACTATCTTCCTGCAAACAATTTTGTAAGCATTTACAAATATAATTTAAATACTTGCATATAATTAAGTTAGGGGGTTTTGTGTTTAATTCACAGCTTAAAACTATTCTACATTTTATTTATTTATACTTTGAGGCAAGGATCTAGCATATTAAATATGCTAAATGAAGCATATACATTAACACAATGAGGAAAGTGTAGAATGGACTTCACACTTTCTGTAATGGCCGTATCTGACATGCTTCTCTTTCATTTGTTATTGTTTAGCTGCAATTTAATTGCCATCTAAACCATTTAAGGCTGTTAATTATCCACTGAAGATAGTCAATGGTTGCAAATTTCAACAGGATTCAGCTCTGAGGAGAATAATTAAACAACTACAGATGAAGTCAGATGTCATGAGCTTCACAAAGAGATCAGCTGTAAAATATTTTTTAGTCCTATAGAAACACCTTTAAATCAAAATACTGAAGTAGAGAAAGAGTGACCTTGTTTATCTGAGACAATTATTTTAGCTATCTGGATATATATTTTACAATTATTGCTCTACAGATCCCTGAAAACATTTTGTCAGTTACAAAATGAAGGGATGAGTGAGTACTATTTCATTAATGTCGCTAAGTAACATGATAAAATCCACTGTCAAGCTAGAAAGGAATTTTCTACAAGCAACTGTGTCTCAGGTTTACTTGTTTAAGTAATAAGCTTCTACAAAAAGAAAAGTCTACAAAACATCATCTTACTACTTGCTACAGCAGTCTGAGAAAATAAACACTATGAAAGATTTAGTAAAGCTTGCATAATTTCACTATCACACTTCCTCAATTTAAAAACCAGTTCTCCACTCACACACAAGCAAACTTTTTTTTTTTTTTTACTGTATCCACATGCTGGCAAGATCTTGTAAGTCTTGCCAAAGTAGTCTATTTCAAGACCTATATGGAATTTTAGTCATCTTTTCCCTTTTAAGCACTGATTTATCTTCTTATACAGAACTCATTACCCTTTTCATCACCAGAATATAGTGGCAAACTAAATTCACAAAACCAAATCTTTTGAACATGCCAGGCTTCCTTGACTTTCTTCTCAAGATATTAACATTTCAAAAAAAATGTATCCCAAATCCAGTTTTGAAGGCCTATTCCAGTATGAAAATCCTGCACACATATATGTAGATATATATGTGTACAGATAGGTATACATAGATACAAACATTAGTGTGCATACAAATATATATAAACCTCAATAGCTTGAATAAAATATACAAAAAATGTCTGCCTTTGCAAGATATTATTTTCCCCTTCCTTCCATCCTCCTAGCTTCCTTTACCTGTTTTCTGTAATGCTCATTAAAACTGCCACTCATAAGAACCTTGAGTTCCTAACAGTAATAGTTTTATTCTTTTGCACTTGTGCAGAACTTTATTCCCATACTCCTTGAAACTGCAATTTAAAGTGGGTTCAATAATAGATGTTTTGACTGACAGTGAGAGTCTTTTTGGGCTTCTCAGTGTAAATTTTAACTTTTCAGGAGTCAGCACAAAGGAGGAAAAACACGTTCTTGATTTTTTCTTGTGAAAGACAATGCTCAAATCTTTTAGGTATGGATTCCCTCTTTCCTGTAGATGGTATCAGAATAGCATACAAACACTCGTGAAATAGGAAATACATATGGAAAGAGAGATGTACAAAGAAGACTTTACTTAGAAATATATTTATCCATATCTGCTGGGCAACACCAATGGCATTGGAGACAGAAGTGAGAATATGTGAGAGAAAATGCTCTGCAGACGCCAAGGTCAGTAAAGAAGAAGGAGAAGGAGGTGATCCAGTTATGGGAGCAGAAATTCCCCTGCAGCCTGTGATGAAAACCATGGTAAGGCAGGCTGTGCCCTGCAGCCCAAGGAGGTTAATAGTGGAGTAGATATCCACCTGTAGCCCAGGTTGGAGAAGGTGGATGCACCAAAAGAGACTGTAAACCCGTAAGAGGCCTATGCTGGGCAGGTTCCTAGCGGGGCCTGTGGACCCATGGAAAGAGATGCCCAAACTGCAGCATGTTTGCTGGCTAGACTTGTGATCCTACAAGGAGCTTAAATGCAGGAGCAGGCTGTTTGTGAATGACTGTACTCCATGAAAAGGATTTGCACTGGAGGAGTTCATGAAGAAATGCAGCCTGCAGGAAGGATACACATTGGAGAAGTTCATGGAGGACTGCCTATCATGGGAGAGACCCCACACAGGAGCAAGGTAACAGTGCAAGCAGTCCTCCCACTGAGGAGGAAGGAGTGGCAGAAATTGCATATGATGAACTGACCACAAGACCCGTTCCCTGTCTCCTGTGCTGCTGGGCAGGGAGTAGATACAGAATTTGGGAGTGAACTTGAGCCCAGAAAGAAGGGACATGTGGGGGAAATTGTTTTAAGATTTAGTTTTTATTTTATCATTATCCTACTCTGATTTGCCTGATAAAAATTCAATTAATTCTCCTCAATTCAAGTCTGTTTTCATCTCATTGGTAATTGGTGAATGATATCTGCCTGTCCTTGCTTTGATGTATTTTGTTTCTCTCATGGCCAACTCACCATACTACCTGTTTCACAAATAGAATCCACATCCTGCACATATATGAAATGAAGAATTTCACTGTTCTACTTTCTTTTTAGTACAATGTACATTTTATTTGTAATGGACAGATGCTGGATTGCTATGCAATAGTTAAAAAACATAAATATCAACAGTGAAACAACACTTTCCATATATTATGACAACATATCCCTTTATTGGAGCAGCACTATACAAAGTGAAATGAATTGGATGTCTCCTGCTAGGAATACATATTAAATTCTTTATCACAGAAGAATCACCACAGAATCGTAGAACTATTTCAATTTGGGTCATAAGGGACCCTTGAAGACCACCTCTTTCTAAGACTCATGTCATGGGCAGGGACATCTTTCACTTGATTAGGTTATTCAAAGCCCCATCCTACCTGACTGAACACTTCCAGGGGATGTGGCATGCGCAGCTTCTCTGGGCAACTTGTTCCAGTGCCTCACCATGCTCATAAAGAATTTCCTTCTTATATCTAGTCTAAACCTACCTTCTTTCAGTTTAAACCCATGACCTCTTGCCATAGCACAAGTAGCCCTGCAAAAACGGTTGTCCCCATCATTCTTATAAGCCCCCTTTAAGTACTGAAAGGCTGCAATAAGGTGGCCCCAGAGTATCCTCTTTTCCATGCTAAACAACCACAACTCTCCTCATAGGAGAGGCATTCCACCTCTGATCAATTTTGTGGTCTTCTTCTGGATCCACTCTAACAGGTCCATGTCTGTCTTGTTCTGGGCATCCCAGAACTGGGTACAGTTCACCATCTCTCCTAAGAGCAGATCAGAGGGAAAAAAATCACCTCTCACCTGACTTGGTATCATCTGTAAACTTGCTGAAAGCGCACTCAATCCCCACTGAGGGACACCACTTGTTACTGATCTCCATTTGGACATTAAGCTGTTGGCTGCAACTCTGGATGTAGCAATCCAGTCAATTCCTTGTCCACCAAATGGTCTACCCATCAAATTTATCTCTCCTATTTAGCAACAAGGATGTTGTGTGGGACTGTACCAAAGGCCTTAATTATCAAAGGCCTATCTAAGGTAGATGATAACTTGATTTACAGAGTCAAGATAGATGATAATAAAGTTAACCAGTAAATGTTTGATAGTATGTCTGCTACTATTACAGAACTATTGTTTCCCTCAAGCTGCAACCTTCCAGAACTCTGAAGCAGAAACTGCAAATAATGTTCTATGACCCACCATGTTCTTAATTTTTCAAACTGTTTTCTTCACTCTTGTTATCACTTTGTGTTAGAAGATGCTTATACACAATGCAAATAAGTACCTATTATTTCTGTCTGAAATGCATTATCTTTTTCTGATCTCTTTTGAAAGCCTCCTGTTGCAAAGATTATATAAATTCCACTGCTACTAGGTCATGCAAACTAAGACCTCCACAGTCTCACACTCACTTTCTATTAATTTACCCATGCTCATACACTTCTTAAAGAATTACTTTTTATTGAGACAAATTTTATATGATGGTTAGATTAATTTTAGTACTACTTTAACCAGAATTAAAGAACACAATATTTTTTTAAATTTTTACGATATTTATGATTAATTAAGGAAAGTACATATTAAAATCTAAAATAGAAAGAATGAATAATTTAAAAGTATTAGCTTTAACTATTTTCTCATGTTTTTTAAATATATAAATACAAATTATGTTTTAATAATATTTATTCTTTACCTTGTCCTAAAGTTTGCAGGATGAGGATGCCCATCATATAATGACAAATAATCATATTCTTCTTCTAGAGCAAAAGACTGAAAGACGATCTGTATTCTGTTTCTTTCTTCTGCTATTATAACCCATGTACAGTTTGCACCATTTGGATATCCATAAGGGAAGCCAGGGCTTTCTATAGTGCCATTAAGTCCTTTTAAAGTTCCACCACAGGTATAAATAAATCCTAAAAAACACACAAGGAAATAAAAGTTAGCAATCTATTTTTATATCAGCTTTCATTAAAGCAATTTGAATTTATGATTTCTAGAAAATAATGAACATACTTCTTTGCAAGTACTGCATTTAGAAAGGTACACCCCATGTTTTCATAAAAATCCTGGCCATTAAGTGCAAAACAACCCCACCCACCGAACAAATGTTTTTTTCCATACTGTTTATGTAAAGGCATATGTTAGCATCTTTGCAAATAAAGATATATAAACAATATCTATGACTAAATTTGCTCTCCTATAAAACAAGATATTGATATAAATTCCTTTTTTTTTTTTTTTTTTTTTTTTTTTTTTTGTAAAAAGCAGAAGAAGCAGTCAGAGCAAAGAAAACAAGTCTTCGTCTTCTTTCAGGGCAGGCCTGATACAGATTAGACCTATTAATATTCTGCTTCTCCCCAGGTTTTGGGACTGGTGGAAGTTGAAACTATGATCAAGCTTTTTCCAGTCAATAAATCTGGTTTATGAAAGCTGCATACATAAAGACTCAATATGAGACACCTGTTGCATCATTACATTAGCTCATGTAAATAGATGCATTGTGTATTTGTAACCAGAAAGAACTTAGTAAGCTTTTCAATATCTAAACAAACTATTATGACAAACAACTTATGAGTTTTGACTGATCTAAATGAGTGTTGTGGTTTAAACCCAGCAATAAGCTAAGCCTCACACAGCCCCCCACTTATTGCCCACGGGTGGGAGAGAGGAGAGATTGGAAAGAATAAAAGTGAGAAAATTTGTGTGTTGACATAACAACAGTTTCATAGGTAAAGCAAAAGGTAAGCATGTAAGAAAAGTAAAATAAAGAATTCATTGGCTACTTTGGCAGGCAAGTGTTTTGCCATTTCCAGGAAAGCAGGGCTCCATCATGTCTGATTATTACGTGGAAAGAAAAGCATTGCAACCCTGAATGTTCACAGGTCCTCCATCTTTCCCTCAGCTTTTATCGCTAAGCATGTTGTCGTATGGTAGGGAATATCCCTTTGGTCAGTTGGAACCAGATATCCCAGCTGTGTCTCCTCCAAACTTGCTGCCCATCCTCAGCCTATTTTCTGGGAACAGCAGCGTGAGAAACAGAGGAGGCCCTGATGCTGTGGAAGCACTGTTCCATAACAATGAAAACATCCTTGTGTTATCAAAAGCATTTGGATGCAAATTCCGAAACATATCACTACAGAATCTCCTATGATTAAAATTAACTCTATCCCAGTCAAAATCAGTACACTGGGTCAAAGGTGGATCTGCCAGTAGATCATTTTTAACACACAAAATCCCCAAATGTCAGAAAATGCCCCTGCATTTGAAACCCAAATTTTCTTAGACTAAAAGCAATTTTTTGTTTCATGTAGAAAATCCATTTTTGGAGACAAAATAGAAAACAGGAATAATCATAAAAAAAGATCTCTTCCAAGTCACAGTGTTCTGGCAGGGCAGGTCCTTTTTCATGCTCTTGCTCTCACTTCTTATGCTCAGTCTCTTATGGTCAGTTCTGATACTCAGCATAAGAACTGAGAATAAGACCATAAAAAAGGAATTTATAGACGTTCCTAACTACTCTAGGTCCTGAGAATATTTTTTACTTTCCACCAGTTATACAGTCTGAATGTACATCTCCACTACACCCCCTCACCAGGCTTTCTGCTCTCATCCCTTAAATATTCAATCCATTTTTCTGCTTTGCCTTTTTTAACCCCCAAAGTTCCTCTTTCCCAACTGTGCTCAGAGCAAGAGTCTTCTGCTAGTGGAGGGATTTCATCAGCTTAGAGAAAGTATAAAGTGCTCAGCTGCTCAGCATACTCCTTCAGAGAAACACAATATACATTTCATAACTACAAAAAAACCCAAACCAGTTGCTGTCTCTTTAATTATACACACATCAATATATTTGAGCTCATTAAATCATCTTTATGCACATTCACAAACTCATCTTTGTGCTTTGCATTTAAGTGGGCAGAGACCCTTTCCTCTGAAGTAATAAGCAGAAATCTCTTAAGAATTCACACTTCATATTGCTACACTGTAAAGCAACATTCTTGACAACAGAAGAGGGACACATCCAATATTTTTATCTTGGGTTTTTGATATTTATCTCCAATGATGAAAAAAGATGACTCTTATGAAGTGTGATTACTCTTTTAATACAAACATAAGTATATTACAGATATATAGGACAGAGAGGGAATGGAGGATCTCTTAGAAAGCATTTAGGGCTTTGTTTGCCTCATCTGTCATGTATAGCAAATTTTACCTTCTACTGCAAATTAGCTTAGAGAATTCAATCTCATATCAGGGCTTATGCACTTTCATTTGTTATAAACACTCATTTCTAGAAGTCTGTTTTATGTATATCTCTCTGCATCTCCCTCACATACTCAATCTATTTTTAAATCTCCTTTATGTGTTACTATATATTATCTAAGCTCAGCTGTTTTATTTACCACTTCAAAAATACTGTGAAATACAGTTTATGCACAAGTCACTTTACAAAACTAAATTATTTACTCATTGTAAATTTTTTATCCTATAAATCTAGCTCCTCCCACCAAACACAGTCAATGGAATAAAACTTTTAAAATTGCTAAGTATGCATATCTTAGTTAATTTACTTTTTCCTAGAGATCTCTTGCTGACACCTGCCTCAGATGAAGTAGACAAAAATCAGAGAGAGAGTGGCCTGAAAATTAAATACCATGCACTGTTAATTTCTATGCATCTTTCTAGACCAAGTGTGGAAGCACAGTGGAATTTTGGCTCTGCATCATAATACAGGTCCATCATTCAGAACCTGTGTCACTGTTGCTGTATCTAAAGTCAAGACAGCTATCAATTACACATGTACTAGTCTGTAAATTCAATACAAGCTATAAAACCACTCAAATAATAGATCTACTGTGACTAAAATAAAATTAAAACCCACTCAGAGCCAAAGCAATAAGAAAGTGCCTTGTCAGTTAATACATTACTTTAAAAAAAGGAAGTAATGCTTCATATTAGATCCAATCATTGTTCATCTCTATACATATACATGAAATATAAACTGCCATGATATATAAAACTTCTGGTTATACCTTTTACTCCTTATCCAAACTATTATGGAAGACATTTATTTATATGCTGCAAGATGATATTACTTGGGTATTTTTCAATGATGATTAGCAGAATGCAATGTATATGTCACAAGAAATATTTTTAATTCCAAGAATGGAAAAAAAAGAAGTTTGATTTTTATAGATCAATGCTTTTAGTCTCTAAAGTAAAAATTCACAGCCAATTTTGGATTTCTTTCTTAACTAAAATCCTATTTCATTTCAGTTTGGTTTTAAAAGCATTTACTTCCAGGAACATTATAATCGAATGCTTTTTCTCTGCTCAGCTTACTAGAAATTGTGCCAATATGTAGACCTTACAAAGTGTTCTTTATCTATGATTATATCATTTTAAGGTTATGGGAAAAGATACTTATAGCTCTTTGCAAATAATCGTATAAGACAGATTGTCTTGCCCATGCAGAAGGCACCAAAATGACTTTTCCAGTCATTTGGAAGGGTTGGCTGGAAACTCTACAGCAAGCTCAGCAGAAGTGGTACAGAATACCAGCCAAAAAGAAGTAACTGCAAAGTAATTATCAATGCACTTGAAGAACTTTGTGCAAGTACTGTTTTTCCTCCAACGAGTAATTTCTCATCTGTTTAAGTCACCTTTTGTCAAGGAGGTTCGGAAATATTTTAGTGTTGTTCTCCACTTGTCTCAGCTGTGAAAACTGGAGGAGGAACAAAAGAGTCTGCCTCTTTGTGTGAACGATGACTATGCTGCTTCTTTTAAGAAACATAAGGTCTGAAAACAGTTGGACTGTTCATGTTCACACAGAATCCATCCTGAGGAGCAGATGACTTAAAATGTCAAGACGGCAAAATAAACAACTGCATTTCATGTAACAAGAGCATCTATAACATTTTTGTTATTTCTATTAAAGTATATATTGTCATTGTGTGTATTTCTTGTTCTACAACAGGAAAGTTATTTTCTATAATTGAAAACAAAAAGGGTTTAACTTTAATAGCATTGCCAGTTGTACATTAAATTTAGAAAAAAAAAGTGTCATGAATCTACCACCCTGTAAGTCTTTCAACAGAAGATTATCACTTTCACAGGAAAATAAAGGGTTTTCTTTTCACTTATAGAATCACAGAATCATAGAATAAACAGGTTGATTGGTATCCTTAGGCACTTAGGATCGTACATAAATCTTTGACAGGGAATAGCCTTCTGCTTCTATTTTTAAATCATTGTTACCACCACCACAGATGAAAATTCAACAAATCAGCTGAAATTCACTCAAATTTTTACCCCCAATATGAAACTAACTTTCCTTCTAAGACACATCTCTCCTATTGGCCATGTAATATCTCGAATGCCTCATAGAAAAGGGATCATCTGTTCCAAAATAACTGCTTCCTTGCTCATGCAGCTCAGAATTCTCAAATAAGGAAAACAGTTGCACAAGAAGCTGTTTCAAGATTCTCTGCTCATGGCACTAGTGGAGCTGATTCATTAAAATCTGGAACTTGGGATACAGAACTATAATGAGATTTACACAGAAGTTTAATCTAGTGAAGAAAAAAAAGGAAAGAAAAACACAATTAAAGTATATTACATGTAATAGTTTGAAATCTTGCAGCAGTTTCAGAGAACAGATTATTGCAGATCTACGTAACCTGTTGAAATTAGTATATAGCTTTAGAGAAAAAAAAAAACAATTTCCATAAACCTTCTAAAATATCACAGCTTTAGTCAAACTCAAAAAGGGAGGGACGAGAAGGGGGGAGAAATCCCAGAATGGTAAAAATGTTCCAGTAAGCATTCAGATAGGAAATAAACATTATCAAATAAATATGATGTTGGTTTGAAGTGACTTCAACAAGATTAGAAAAGACTTTGAAGACTCAGTTCTAGGAAAATCAGGGCAAAATTAAGGATCTGTTTTATGTTTCTGCCAATAGAAATTGAACATAGGAATAGCTCAGTATTTACTGTTTGGTTCAACAGCCAGACTACCTATACTTTATCATTCTTTCAAAAAAAAACCCAGATCACCTTCTATGAGAGCTTAATTGCTTCAGACATAAACAACCTATAAATCTCTTCATTTATTCACAGGCATCACCTTCAGAAGAGATGCAGGGTTTTTTTAAAAAAAAAACTCAAAAACTTTCTTGCTTAAGACCACATGGAAATTCAGACTTTTGAAATGCTGCTATAAACTTGGGAAGAAAAATAATTATCCAACTAATGTTTCAAGCTTCTGAAACAGTACCATTCTCAGTGAAACATAAGCTTTCTAAGTGAAACATCTACAAAAACCTGATGTCATTAGCTACTCTGTGGTGCCATTACAATGAGGTTTGGACCATTGTACCAAATGCACTCTATAACAGCATAAACTGCCTGAGGGCAGCAAAATTAAAGACGTGTTCAGAATTACAGGAAACAACAGTTGGAAAAAACAAGTGTAGTCTTTGATCTTCTTCAAACTGTGACAGAAGTTTTTGAGTTAAACAGGGACAGATCTGAGTCAAACAGGCAGGATCTCAACCCCTTTAATGAATGTGTCAGCAAACACAGCTTTTCTGAAGATAGGCAAGTGGAACAGAAGCTAAAAAGAAAAAACACAGTGAAGATCATTATAAAGAAAAAACCTGTCCTTCCATTAAGTAGACACATACAGAAACACACAGTTGTGACAAAATGGCAAACTAGGGTGAGATTTATTTTTCATTTTCTATACCATATAATAGTGAAAATACGCTACCACTTCAAAAATTAAAGAGCCACAAACTATATAAGTGTCATGTGAATGCAGGGAAATCAGGAAGATGTCTCACAAAGGATTTGACGTTATGGCATGATTTCTGACACAGTTCTGAAAGATGAAGGGAGAACAATTTAAACATCTTGATAGTCAAGTATTGTAAACATTAGATATCCAAATATTACATTTCTATAGCTTTTTCTGCTTGAGGTCCAGTTTTATGAGTCAAGAAACTTAGATCAAACTACTGTTTTAAACACATTTTGTTTTGTTTCAATCACTTTATTTTTGAATTTCCAGCAAGTACTACCACAGTGTGCGTGCTAAATCTGTTTTTGATTTAATGATGCATTATTACACTGAAGTGTCTATGCTGAGGCACCCAAAACCTCCAGATACAAAGGACACTAGACCATGCAGAAAGTTTAGTCAGTAAAACCTTTTGAAGAACAATGTTTTATGCCCAGTTATTAAAATATTGTATGTTGTAATAGGATTTCCTCAAGAACTAGAAGGTGATAAAACTGCTAATACTACTGTTTAATGGGAGGAGTGTGTTCGGATCTCTGGCATTGACAGAGGCAGCCACATGAACTTCATACCTCAAGCTGTCAAGCAGAAGTCCTGCATATTATAGTAAAAGTTTGGGAGCTTACATGAATAACCAGCTTTTAAACTTCAGGTGTTTCCCCGGGCAGCTGTTCTTACTGTGACAGGGAATTACAGAAACGTGGCATGTGGCTAGTTAAAACCTGGAGCTGCACTGTGACCATTTGCAGGAAGGGGGAAGAGAAATACATTTTTAATGGTATCACTGAGATTCTCTTTTCCCTCCTCTCTCAGAAATAACAAGCAGAGAAACAAATAAAATAATAATAAGAAGAAAAACACTCCATCCCAGCACCAAAGGAAATCTCATTTGTTCTCCAGTTACACTTTTCTGTATTCACAGAATCATAGAATCACCAGGTTGGAAAAGACCCACCGTATCATCAAGTCCAACCATTCTTATCAATCACTAAACCATGTCCCTCAGCACCTCATCCATCCAACCCTTAAACACCTCCAGGGAAGGTGACTCAACCACCTCCCTGGGCAGCCTGGGCAGTCAGTCACAGATGAATTGTGAATGGTCCATGTTTACACTGCCAACCTGATTTAGGGAGCTGTGTCTCTAGGTGGGCAGACACTGACTTCCTGCCAACGACATCTAACCAAAAATGATGGATCACTTGAACTTAGGATGCAGAACAAAGTTAGAGAAGAAGGTTATGTGAAAAGTTGGACTAATGGATTTCTGTAGAAAAGGAAAATATTGAAAAAAAATAATAATAGAAAGAAAACCAATAAAAGGAAACAGTGCAGTACTAAAGTCATAGAAATGGGAAGCAAAAATTTTTAGGTAAACAATTCTGACTTGGATGGGATAGTTTAACATGGCATGTAAAACTGCTTGAAAACTATTATACCATTCTGTTTTATATAAAATATTCTTGTAAATAATGAGTTTTTATTGATGTTTAGACACCTTTGTGTTCATTTGTATGTCAGAAAGGAATCTGGCATAACAGTTACTTTTTCAATTATCTAGTCATTGGAATTTGTGCAGACTATAGCTAATGTGCTAGGTACTAAGCATTCACAAATGCTTCTTACTCATCATTGCACTGTAACTATTCCCATACAAAAACTACATGCACAGGAAGAAGTAGATGCCTGGTTTGAATCTTTCTTCTTGATTTCATCTTATATCAGCACAAAAAAAAAAAAAAAAGATAAAGAGTAATATTCAGCAAGGGCCTCTGTCTTTTCTTATTAAGTAAGCAAAACGCATAATTTTATATTAAATTGTGTAGCTTTACATCTTTAATTGATGTAGTCCCTGGTTATAGCTTACTAAAAGCAAGTAAGTTGCTTTTAGCAACAGTTACTTCAAGTACCTCATCCATTCTGCAGTACTGATGCCTGCTTTCAGTAACTAATATTTCTGAAATGAATCAATAACTCTCATTTCTAAAAAAATTACTGATATCTGTGCCACTGGCTTATCATGAATAACCACACACACACCCCCTCTCCTTGACATGACAAACTAGATCTAACAGGAAAGCTATTAGTTTGAAACCATTTTACTGCATTGAAACAATCTCCTCAGTAAAGAATCTCTGCAGAGTATTTAATCTTGTTAAACTCCAGAAAGGAGAAGGGATTCCTTTGTGTCTTTTTCAGGTTGAATCATTTGTATTCTCTTCATTAAATATTAGATAACACAAATGTTTTATCTAACAAAATTTTCAGATGTAAGGTGGAATTTTATAAGTTTTAAACGTGTACTCATTTTTATTTTAACATTTAAAAAAATCTTCTTGGCACAGTAGTATAAATATCAGACTCTTTTTTTGGTTTTTTTTTTTTTTTCATTTTTTATACCAAAGATGTATTACTGTGTTGTTGGTTGCTGATTCCCTACTTCTTTGGTGTAACTGAAAATTTCAGCTGATAGCAGAGTAAACGCTAATACAAAGACAGACTTTTTCATGGGAAGCTTTATGAAAATATTTAATTTCAGTATATATGCACACGTGTGAGTGTATCAAGACAGACAGACTGACAGATACAAAGGCAGGCAAAACACATAGTACATATCTATAATACTTCTCTAAGAATCTAATATTTTCTTTGTTATACTCCACATTCATCATTGCAATAAGGAAATTCTCAGTCTCATCTTGCATAACGTGCTGGAGTTGTGCATAAGAAGGAAGATTTATCTAGTAGTTTAGGAAGTCAGGGAACGGCTTTGTACTGTTGTATATCAAGACTAAAATATTTACTCCTTGCAGAAAGTGGGATTTGGGTAATCTCAAAATGGACTGCAATAGAAGTCCTTCCAGAATAACCTGAGAGATTTCCTTCAAAGGTTGTGAATATTTTCTCACTGTAGTTGTGAGCAAAACATGGATGTATTGAACACAACTACGAGAAGTACACATGACATAATTGTTTGCTATAAGTTTTATTTTAAGACCTATCTTTAGTCCCTAGATTACAAGAGAAACAGGATCATTTGATCACTCCAGCTGACAAATAGGATCATGCAACAAATGGATAGTTTATTGTTTCATCATGCTTAGTCTGAGGCAAGAATACGGAATTTGCACTGACTTTTGGTATAAAAATACCAAAAATATGAGGCATGGTGGCAAAGCAGACCCAAATCAAAAAATTTTGACTTTTGAGCCTGTCTCAGAGTGAATGTGACCACATCATGTGGAACTGTTGGTTCAGTGATGGCTGCTGCAGTTGGAAGCGGAATTGACTGGAATGTTTGGAAATAACTTCATTTTTATTTCTGTCATATAATAAAACTCTATTAAATTAAACCTTCTTTGAAAATATATCCAAATACATTTTTATTAGGTTTCTTAATGCCAACATGAACTTCTGGTCTAACTAAAAGTGACATCCCATATAATAGCTAGCTGTTCTCAGTAATTACTGGGATATACAAAACTTGATTTATAGTTCTCATTCTCTACGTATTCCCAGTCTATGTGTCCTGCAAAGTACTGGACATAGGTTACTTTCAAGTCACCTTCGTGACTTGACTTCCAAAGTGTCTTAGCTCTCATTTAAGTTGTTACTTAAGATGAAAACCGAATTTGCAAACCTCTACATTTGCTTTGTGCAAAAGCAGATTTGTTTTCCAGCCTTAATTGTATGTCCAGTGACAAATCTGATAGTGTATCCAGAATCCTCTGAGTGCTGAATGAAGTCCAGGAGCTTCAGTCATCTTTATGTTCCAGTGCTGACATTTATTCTTCTTTCATCTGCTTACAAATGAGCTACAAAGAGCAGAATTTTATTAAATGTGGGTGTTTATAATGTCCAAACAGCAAGACTCCTGTTAGCATCACTGGAGTGCTGGACAACAGATTCAGCAGCCCTTAGTCATGTACATCAGACTGCAATCAAATAAACTGACTCCATATAGTCTCTTTTGGCCATAACACAGATTTAAATCAATCAGATTACATCAATTTAGACTCCTGCTGTTCAGGTGCCTAATATCAAGTGAAGGAATCCTGCCTAAGACAAATCTGACACATAGTGCTTTCCAATGATTTATATTCGTTCCCTTTTTCTTCCCAAGAAAGATAAGGATAGGAGTAATATCACACAAAAGTGGTAACTGCTTAGAATCCTCAGTATTTACTCATAATTATATCTGTAAGGTTCACAATGCTTTCTTTTCCTCTGCCTTTCCTGAAGGAGATGAGGGGCAGGTACCTGAGCAGTGCATGCTCATTAACATCAGGTCTCCATTTCCTACTTGCTCTTGCAACACAGAATTATCATTATTGCTGCCATCACTGTAACATGTACAGGGAGTGCAATATGGCCTGCTTCTCAAGGAAAAATCTGTCAGTATTTACCATTGGTACTAACTGAAGCCGCCGTCACACTTTGTTGGTAAAGGCAGGAGCGTCAAACTGAGTTTTTTTGTCTCTGTCCCTGTTAAAGGCACGTCCCAGAACCAAAAGGTGAAGAAGGTAAGTACACTGATAATCTGTTTCCTCCCTTTGTGACAGAAGGAGATGGAGGTAATCACAGAACAAGAGTCTCATACCCTAAAATCAGACTTTTATGTGCATAGGGTGGAGTTGATGGAAAGAGGGAAGTGAAGAGGGATAAAACTGTGTATAATAGAAATGCTTAACCAGCTCTTCAAAATAAACACAATGAAAATTGTATCAGCTCTGCAGCTGGTGCAAATGAATGCTCTGCACTGGATTTCTTTTTAGAGTGCCCCAGCTCACATTACATCAGTGAGTAACAACAAGAGCTTTAAGAGAACAATGATAAGCATTTGAACAAGGACTAGCGACCCAGAATAGTACTCACAGAAAAACAGTAACCCTCTGTCTTCCTCCTTCCCACACAAAATATCTTCTCTTCATTTTGTTACAAAACTTCTGTATCTGTGCAAAATGTGGTGCAATAATGAATTTTAATTAGTGCTTAGTGTGCCAATAGAAGTTTCTATGGGAGTGAGGAAGGGTATATTTTTTCCTCTCTTATTTACTATCTCTATAATTATGACTATGTGATTATGCTATCAGTGCAGTGAAACGAAAATGGAATCCACATCCAGTATGAATAATTTACCCAGTCTGCATGGAAATTACAGAATTTTCAAACAAAAAGTAATTATATTTTTCTGTCTCTCTTAATTACTTTGTTGTAATTTGAGGGATGTGACTAAGTTATTAATGCAGTGTAATAAGCTGAAATCAATGCATAGTGAACCTAACATCTTTTTTAAAATGGCGTTTACTTCTTAGATGTAAAGGATGTATTGACTTTGTCGAACTGCTGCACCACACTGTGTATGATTTAGGGGAGGGAATACAACTACTGCTCAGTGCATTCAAAAATCCCAGGCTAGGCTATAATTGCGTGCTACTAAGTGCAATTGTTAACACTGGAAAGGCTCTTTGAATATGTGATATGAATTGGTATATAAAGGCTAAACATTGTTATCATGATTTCAGTTGATTAATAGAGTAACTCTTAGAACTCATCAGAAAGCCTGAAGATGGCACGTCTACATATAAAGAAGCTGAATATCTCTATGCCAGGATTCTGCAACTGCTTTCAAAGCTTATAATTTCAGTAAAGTTCTCTGAAAGTCCAGCACATGTACTAAAGAACATTCAGTAAAAACTTCTCAGTACTTCAAAATCAAAACATATCATGGAGACCACTCCATGACGTTAACTTCAAAAACAATCATGCTAGAGTGCACAACATTTGTAGATGACTGGAAAATGCTTATAAGAACTTAAACAGAAAATAAGAATTAATTTTAATTGCGATTTTTTTACACTGCTCTTAATGAAATAAACACCAAATGAAATCCATCTATTAGCTATACTTTTAAATAGATGTCAAAGAGGCTTCCTAATGTTCAGAAAACCTGTGAATAAGGCAGTTCTGATAAGAATCACACTGCTACATTACTTTAATAATTGGTATATATTTGGATTTAATTTAGAAAATGTAAGAAATTTTCTCTATGTCTTGTTTCCTTTTTTCACTCTAGGATTTTGTTCACAAAACATCTTTACAAAAACTGTTAATTAATCACAAAACCCCTCTGTGATAGTCCAAGAGAACTGTAAAACAATGAAAAAACACCCAATGCTATCCATCTAATGGAATGTATAATGTAATAACACTGGGTTATATTTCGTAGTCATATTCAGAATGGAAAATATCAGAAGATTTAATTGTCTTCTTTCTTTTTAACTTCATTCTCTAATCAAAACTTCATTATAATCTATATTTTTAATTCTTTACAACATTTTGTCAAGGAAGACCAATCATTAATTGTTGGGAACATCTTCCTAGATGGTTTATTCAGAAAAATAATTAAGCATATTCTCAAAATGAGACATTCTGTCTTACTTTACATGTAGATTTGATTAATATTTTGCTTCTGCAAATCTCTAATCCTAAATGGTTGAAGGGTTAATAACCCCACGTGGAGTAGTAAACAGTAAGAATAATTGAAGTATTCTGTTTAAAGGATTGTTCATGCTTCTATGAAATTATGAATTGATTATTTTTATTCCTATAAACAGGAGTAAACCAAAGCAACTTGTTTCTTGGATTTCACAAGCAATTAAAGCATCTGCTTTTCTAAAGATATATGATACACGTTTTATTTTTGATCATTTAAAATCAATAAACAATGAAGGCCCCAATGTTATATTAAACCCATACTTGTAAAAATATCAAGTAGCTGAAGCCTGCTTAACAGATTTTTTTTGATTGTAAAAACTAAATACATCTCAGTTTTTGAAAAAAAACACAACACTTAATTTGTGCCATTATTAAAATGCCTTCCTTTCACAAGAAGTTTTGCATAAATATTCTCTTTTATTTACCTGAAAATACCATGCAACAATTCAATGAAAACAAAAATAAAATTGTTATCCTTATTGAAAGCTTATGTGTATATATATATGTACCTTCAATAATTACTTTTACTTAGAAAACCAAATATTAAAATTCCCGTGTAAGGGGAAAATTGTAAATATTACTATACTTGTATCATTGCATGCTGAACAATATTTTAATATCTTAGTTGGTTTATCTGGTTTTATTTTTGCTATTTTATTTTGTTTCATTAAATGTTTGCTTCATTCAGTTACTCGATTTTATTACTTTTTTTAATATTTAATCCTAACTTCTGCCTGCATAGTCTCAGTCTTCACTGCAATAAATTGTATTCTATTTTTTCTGTTTCAAGTTTTTTTCCTCATTTTTTGATGATTTGTTTGAATACTATTTCTCTAATCTTTCTTCAGATTAATGTGTAAAATGAAAAAAAAAGTGGAGATAAGTGGTATTATGAATAAGGTAAAAGAAAATATTAATTGATTGTCAACAGCAATTCTTTTAAAACATATCATTGAAGAAAACATCTCTTGATCTCTTTCAAGCCTCATGCTATGGGAATTTATTGCCTACTCAAGCTAGTAACCTTTCTGTGATTTGCACTACCTGCTACAGAGGAGATGACATTGAGACATTGCGGAGAAATATGCTCAAATATTCCATTTGGCTGAGTTACAAGATTTTCAAAATGCCTCAGGAATAAGGGAGAAACATTAGCTACAGCTACCCTTCTCATCAGTCCCTAGATGTCAAAAAAATTTAAGTCTTAACAACAGGTAAATATAATCATATTCCTATGAGTTTTACACTTCAATGAGTGACCCAGAATCAGGAAGATTATTATAGTTAATGAGCTCAAGCAAGATGAAAGAACACTTATGGATTTCTACTGAGCTGTTACTGGGTTCACAAGTTATGACATTCCTGGAAACTTTTCTCTTTCATTTTCTCTAACTTAATGATGCTTGTGAGTCGTTATGGAAAAACATTTATATAAAAAGTTAGAAAAAGGAGTTTGTGCATCCTATCATTAATTCATGAGGATCAGACCTAAATGATCACAGAATGACGTAGCTACACTGACTGTGAGCTACGGTAACGATATCACCTGAAAATCTAGACTTAGGGGAAAAACAAGGAAGGAAAGCCACTACACAATGGAACCTATAAAGTGCATTGCCCTTGAAATAGCTCTTTAGGTTCTATTTAAAAAAAAGAATAATAGTTCTCAAAGATAAAGGACCAGAAAGTCCTACATGCAAAATCAGCAGAATACCTCTTATTGAAACTTGATTTCCTTTTCTGCCACTAGTATTCTTTTTCTCCTATGTTACAGTACAAAAATGTCCTGTAAAATATTTTTTCATTATTTCAATTAAAATACACTTAGAATGAGACAGGGCAAGAAGGGGATCATGTATTGCAGTTTTTACAGAATCTAGATGTAACGATGTTAACAGTAATTTGAATGTTTACATTAAACTTGGAAGACCTCTGTTCAAAACAGGCTCACAATTCTCACAATTTTGAGATAAAGTAAACAAACATAGTAACATATAATCTAGTTTATCCATTTTGCAGGCAGATTGGTATAAAATTCTCAGATAATTTAAATTTTCCAATGAAATTGACAGGATGATTTATATAGCATTATCATTTCAGCAAGAAAGGGCTATGCATGCTTCTGCTTTTGGAAAACTGGTGAAAACCATTAAAGTCATGGTACTCAGAAGAACACAATCCAGTCAGTGTCAGTGGAGCAAGTTTACACAACCTATACTATAAGAAAAACAGAGACAAATTGTGTCTGAAGACTAGAGTAATCTAAATAATGCCACAGAGGAGAAACAGTAGTTCTGACTTATTGTATGACTAAAAAGCTTTGGGTAAAGTCCTTCACAACAGACTTCTGAAGACCATAAATTGAACAGCAAATCAGAGTGAAAGACACTATGTTGGTACAGATGGCAATAAGGAGGTGAGTAGAAGTACATTATCAATCATGTATATTATGATGGCATCTATGAAGAAAGCAAAAATTGACTTTCCTTGTTATAACTTTCCATGAATGCAGAATATCTTGGAACGTTTACTACCTGTATTAGACTAAGCTGTGTGAAGTGTTAAGAATGGAGATAAAGAATGCTCTGTATTGCTACTGTTTGGTTTTGTTTGGTTTATTTCTTTTACTGGCTAATGATTTTGGAAAAGGGTAAAGGAAGAGGTATCACAATTTCACATTAGTAAAATCATTTGAGAGTTGCATAGACAGAACAGGCTGTGAGAATGTTTGTAAGGACCGTAAGAAAAGTATTTGAGAAAACTACAGTGGATGAAAAGGAACATAGCTTGCTTTGATTTATCACACTTCAAAATGAAGAGTTACTGGTTTAGAATTAATGGGAAAAAAAACAGAAAGCATCCTGGGTATCTTTTTTGGTTATCTGAATAGAATCTTTACTATACTGGAACAATGATGTAAGAGTTTAAAAAAAAAATTAAAAATAAAAGAGAACACAGTCCCACAAAATTAATGTGTTAGTGTTTGTTTGAAATTATGTACCCGAAAGTTCTTCTGAAGTACTAAATAACACCCTTCTCTGGCATACCCTGGAATAAATCTAAAGAAGACAATCTAGCTGCAATGGTATTAGACAGCTGATAATTGTTCAGTTATATTCATAAATAGGAAGAATATGGGAACAACAAGAAAAAATATGCAGATATAATGTAAGACAATGAAAAGAGATAATTTAAAAGTAAGAATGCGTTTTATAAAATGATGGAGTGATTAATTGATAGATCAGACAGTTCAGGTAAGATGCTCTTGAATGATAATTTTCACAGAATCACAGGATGGTAGGGGCTGAAAGAGACCTCTGGAGATCATTTAGGCCACCACCTCTGCTAAAATAGGTACATTCCTGAATATTAGAATCACACATTGTAAAGATCCAAAAGCACATTAAATTTAACCAGTGTGTGCTGTAGAAGTTGTTCGTGCAAGAAAACACAAATTAGCACACAAATTTACTAAAGATGCAAGTAAGCTACCTCAATGGAAAGGAAAGAATTCCCACGATCATGTTACATAGTCATACCAGGAGTCATATTCCAGATGTTAATACCTGTTAATACCCATGATTATAAACTTATGGCCACTGAATTTTCTGTCTTGGTATAATTCCTCTAGCTCCATCCCAAGTTTAAAAAAGAGATCAAGCCCCTTTCTTCAGAAATCATTTCCTTTCTTAAACCTACAGAATCCTACAAAAACCTTTTTGATGAACTACAGAATGAAGCTGCAGTTGAACAGGCAGAATATAGTTCCTTGCTTTTGACACAACCATTCTATGTTTTATTATTTCTTTTACCAGCTACACAATGATAACAAGTATGAGAATGCAGCCTTGGTTTCACAAGCCCTAGTCCTCATGGGGGACTTCAACCTCCCCGATATCTGTTGGAGGGATAATACACCAGGGCAGAAGAAATCCAAGAGGTTCCTGCATGACATTCTTGTCTCTAAATTGGAGAGACATGGATATGACAGACGGACAACTCAGTGGATAAAAAATTGCCTAGATGGTCACACTTAAGAATATCATAGTCAACAGTTCAGTGCCGAAGTGGAGACCAGTGACGGGTGATGTTCCTCAGTGGTCAGTATTAGAGCTGGTGTTGTTTAAAATCTTTGATGGATACACGGACAGTGGAATTGAGCACACTCTCTACAAGTGTGTTGACCACACCATGTTGTGTGGTCGACACACTGGAGGGAAAGAATACCATCCAGAGAGAACTTGACAGGCTTGAGATGTGGACTTGTGTTAAACTCATGAAGTTCAACAAGACGAAGTGCAAGGTCCTGCACATAGGTCATGGCAATTCCGAGCACAAATACAGGCTGGGCACAGAATAGATTGACAGTAGCCCTGAAGAGAAAGACTTCGAGGTGCTGGTGGATAAGAAGCTCAGCATGAACTGGCAATATCCACTTGCAGCCCAGAAAGCCAACCATGTCCTTGGCTATATCAAAAGAATGGTAACGAGCAGGTCAGGGGAGGGGATTGCTCTTCCACTCTGTTCTCATGAGACCTCAGCAGAGTACTGCATTCAATGCCAGAGTCCTCAGCACGGGAAGTATATGGATCTCTTAGAACAAGTCCAGAGGGTTAGAGCATTGGGCCTGTCCAGCCTGAAGAAGAGAAGACTCTGGAGAGACTTTACTGCTACCTTCCAGTACTTAAAGGGGCCTACAGTCAAAACAGGAGGGACACTTTACCACGAAATACAATGATAGAATGCGGGGTATCTGTTTTAATTGGAAAGAGGGGAGATTTAGATTAGATATTAGGAAGAACTTTTTACTATGGCACTGGAACAGGTTGCCCAGAGAAGTCATGGATGCCCATTCTTGGAGATGTTCAGGGCTGGGTTGGATGAGGCTTTGAGCAACCTGAGCTAGTGGAAGGTGTCCCTCCCCACGGCAGAGGGGATGGAACTAGATGGTCTTTATGGTCCCTTCCAATCCGAAAACATTCTATGACATTTTACAATCCAAGTAATAAATGGAATATACCTACTGCGACTACATCAAATTCTCCGAAACTCTATATATTTACTTGTTAATCAGCTTAGAGAAAATGATGGCATAAACTCTCATTTTATATTTGTTTCTTCTGTATTTCTCTATAATAAAGTGATACCGCGTCACTATACCAGATTGCAGACTCAAATTTAATTTTTCTTAGTAAATATTATGTTGGGGCTTTGGGTTGTGAATTATACACCTATATACTTTCTTCCAGATGAATTCTCTGTATGCACACACAGATGTCTTCTCTTTTCCTTACTACTGCACACAATGCTTCCTAGCAAAACAGCACAGGTTCTCACTGATGGCCTTTCTTGCAAGGAAGGAAATAAAGAATAGGAGAGAGAAGTTCTGGTACTACCTGAAATAATAAGAAAAATTTACTTCTGGCTGCATCCAGATTCTTATAAAAATATGTGAGAAAATAAAATGTTATGCTGTAACAACATTTTCCCTTCCTATAATCTAATACATTTTTTTCAAAAACATGTTTTCAAAAATGGAAAAGTTTTGACCTTTTCAGTTATGAATAACTTTGAACTGGATTGTGAACATGCTGTCAATGTTATCTTACTACAAATCCTCTTACAGTTTAGAAGAGAGAGGGAAAAAATGGCTTGAAGTTCCTGTAGTACAGGATTTTGTGTGTTGTACTCTTCCTTCAAGTAATAATTCTACCAATGAACCATGATAAGGATATTCAGCTTAGATCTTCCTACAGAGAAACAGTACACATCAACATTATTATTCATCATATTTTTATTTATGCTATTACTGTTTCAATTTACTTTTTTACTTTTAATTCCAAACTCACTGTGGAAATCTTTTCAGAGAGCTCAATGATGCTAAGCTTAACATGTTCCTTATGTTAATTTGTCATCACTGCTAAATTTCAAAATATTTCTTGAGATGAAACAACAGTTTTGGTTTTATGAATTAATATTGTGAATGCAGTGAATACAGTATATTGCACAAAAAGTAAGTAGAAAATTATTTATCAGAGATACAAAAGTATCTGACATTTTAGAAACTGTATTGCAAAAACATTTCTGCTCAGTGTTGCATATAAAACTTATTCACATAAGTATTCCTCCAGATAAAATTACTGTTACACAGAGAAGGAAAATTATACATTAACTTGATTCTTCCTATCATTATAAACATTAAGATGGGAATAGACTTTTTGCCTGTATAGATCAACTCCTTTAAGAAGATCCAGTCTTTTATTTGTTTTGACAGTGTTCTTGTTGTGGGACAGCGAGGAGTTAATGTCTCTAAGCATATGCATTTTTTTTCTGATCAGTTCAAAAGTCTTAACAGCCCCAGTAGTTTTTGTTGTTTTGTTTTGCTTTTGCTTTGTTTTCTGTTTTGTTTTGGTTTTATTTTGTTTTGTTTTGAAAAAAGGCCCTGTGTTTCTAATTTGGAAGAACATACATTTTCATCTCAAATGAAGAAACATGCACCCATTCCCAAACTACAACAAAAAGTTTGTCCTTTAGGATAAGTTTTCAAGATAACTCAATTTCAGGATAAGACATAGCTTTTGCATTTCTGAAGGATTTTTTTTCCTTCAATTCTTATTACTAGTTTGTCTCTATAAAGCTTCAGGCCCATATCAAGATGGAGTAGCATCAGAACTTTATTTTCACGAGTGTATGACCTGTAAGTTAGAGACAAAAATCTCCCCCACAGGAATTCTTATTTTGTAAGAGGCACAAAGCACAGAAAGCTGAGTGGTTTGCATATTAAATAAGTATCAACCACTTATTAAGGCCAAGATTTCTGCTCATTCCACAGCATATAGTTTGGCATTAGCCATCTAATCGAAATAATATGAAAGGAATTTTAATTCAAGTATAAGTTCCTTGATCCTGATAGACTTTTTTCCCCCTAAATAGGCAAATTATTTAAAACAATTCAGTGATGATGATGTTCCTCAAAGAAAATGGCAGGGTCATCTTTGAACGCTTAGAATTCATTGATCTCATCCACAAAAATGTTTTTTGATGATTATCATAGTACCTCATTAATTATGAGCCAAAGGAATTATGTAAATAAAGCAGATTTCCATTTTAATTGTTCACAGAAGAGATATATTAAGTAGCTAATGGAAAAGATCACTCATTTTCAAAATGTAAGAATAATTTGCATGTTCTAATATACAGTTTTGAACAATTTCTGTTAGTACTGAGAAACATTTTTCTCTCTTCAATAGTTCTAAAACTGTAGCTTACACAAGTGTCTTCAATATGGGAAAGACTGATTTTTAATTATGACACTATATTCACACAGAAAATTCCCATTTGTTTTATGTTTCCTCAAAAGGTCTGTCCCATGTTTATTTCCATTTAGGCAATAATTCATTAAATCAAATGTCTGTTTTGGAAATACACACTTACACTATATGGTTTTTTTGATCTTCCATGTAACTCCTCTGCCATTGTTTAGCCATCCTGAACTTAAAAAAGCACTTTATAGGAAGCTTAGAGCTTCTGCTGTTATTCTAAGATTCACTGAGTAATCTAGCAGAAATGGAAAATTAAATTGTTATTGTTGTAATTTTGATTATTTATTTTTGCATCCAACTCCATTCTTCTTTTTTACACCCTACAGGAAGAACTGAATTGAATGGTTGGACTAGAAGATCCGATGGGTCCCTTCCAACCTGGTTGTTTTATGATTCTATGACTGATTCTATGAATCTGCCTTTAAAATGTGTCCCACTTCCAACAGGATGTAATTTCTGAGTTATAGCTAATATGATCTTATTGGTTACTTATTATTCTAAATTTCTTGCTTTAGACTTGAAGGTCCACAATGTTCCAATTAAGAATATGCACTAGTGTGTGGTGTGCAGTGAATATCAACTAGGACTAACTGGTAAGCAAGATAAGAGCTTGAGATCTAGATGTGGAGGACAGATCTGGGAGAGACCAGAGGTTCTGTAGGTTGGCTAGTGTAGGAATCAAGAGGACCCAGCCAGCTCCTGTGTTGAAGGGGTGAGGGTGGTGGGTTAGGGTATGGTAGGGCCTCCAAGGTTAGCTGCCAGGGAAGTCTTTACTGGAAGGATCCATAGCATGATTCATTTATTAATGTAAAAATTGCTTTTTTAAAAAATTTCAGGTGGGATAAAAAGAAGGACAAATATCATATTTTGCTCATTGTACTATTTTACTGTATTTCTATATTTTATAATGTGATACACTTTAAGGTAAAGAACAGTTATTCTATAGAAATTAAATAAATAATAATTCTATTGGATGACACATAGAAGAAATTTCATTAAACGTTTTAGCACAAAAGGTTATGAATAGAGCACACTGAATATGATGTAAATTGAAAGAAACCCCTTCATATGAAAAACTAACAAGATAGTTCACTACAGAAAGATTGCAGTAAAATTTAAAAGAAGCATTTTTGCAAGGAACAAGACTGCCTACATAAACCAGTATAAAACTTGTGAATGTGTAGAAACTGTACTTAATAGAGAACTGCATTCATAGTTAATAATGCTATAGGAATAATATTTGCAAGTGTAAGATGGTTTGCATCACAGCTGCTTTACATCTCAAGGCTTTTAAACATTTAGTTGCTTATAAGTCAAAGTGTAACTGCAGTGATGCAAGGGTTACATGTCAGTTGTTCTGATGAAATTTGGAATAACTTCATCAGCTCAACTGAAACACTCCATCTGCTGGCTTTCAGATGCATTGCAAAAATACAGTGCTATATTAATTCTTCGTGAAATGTTTTCACATTTCCCTCAGTCAGCATAAGCTGAACAGTAGCATAAATACCGTTTTTCGCAGCTCACAGGCACACTCTCTGAGATGACATCAACAACTTCTACCACCCCTATGATCACATATTAGCCAAGTAATTTGTAATTAGACATTCATAATTGGCTAATCTGTAAATGTTACGGAAGTTAAAATATTATGGACCTCTGGGTTATAGAAATATGGAAATGCCTCAAATACTACTTCATCATATGAGAAAGTTAGCACAGTCCAAAATGACAGAATTATTTTTAGTGCTCCTACTGTCTTTTTCCTAACATAACACTTTCAGTGATGAGGACTTAATAAATTCTTATGGCTTTAAAGCCACAATGACCACCACTGTGTAATACACAACAATCTGTAATCTGGAGTCTTGTGCTGATGAGTGTCCTCATCACATTCTATCTGTGTTACATCTCCTAAGAAATATGAATGACCTCATACCCAGCTCTGAAAAAAAATATGTATTTTGATAAGCAGTAAGGAGCTGCATAGGTCAGTCAAGCAATAATCTGCATCATAGCATTGAAGGTCAGGGTATCTCTACAACGCAGATTTCCAAGTGTAAATTCTACCTTTGCAGTTTAGGAAAGCATGGAGGACAAACTCTCATGTCATGTAGCAAGAAGAAGGAGGGAAAGAAAACTTCAGAGAGAACTTCAGGTAAGTACAAAGAAGGATGCTGTTGCTACATGCTTGCAAGCATTATCATATCTCTATACTGCACTCTCACCTTCATTTAAAAGAAAGATTCTGAGGAAGTTGCCTGTGTAACTTCAACTAGCATCCTCTAGTGAGTTTGAATTGCAGTAGTTCATGATAGCAAATCAGTTATTTTCTTCCAATTTTCCTTTGAAGACAAAGCATCAGGAGCTTCATTTCAGCGTTCATTGAAAATGACTGTGAAAATTATGTGCAGCAGTATATTTTTTAAACTAAAAACTAAAATTTATCTGGAAGTGTATATAGATATATAGAAGTTGTTCTGATACTATAGGCTCTTTAGCTTGCAAACTTAAAGTATATTCTTATATATTGAAATAATATAAACTAAGTTGTCATGTCTTTTTATCTGTATACAGCATGTGCTAGTGGATACTAAACGAGGTTTGAATGATAAAGGTTTTTGGTATACACATCAGATTCCTCTATTAGTAATAATATTGAAAAGTTACACTGAAGTCACTGCAGATTTGACTTTACAATGCTATTTAAGAACTAATAATATTTCTTACATATATTTCATATCTAAATTAAGACAAAAAATCAAGGGAAACCAAAAATCGTATTTTACTCCTTCGTTTTATCTAAAATATTAATGATGGCTGGAACAAAAATAATACATTATTTTCACATTTCTTCTTGTTATTAAACACTAGGAAATGTGAGTAGTTAGTCACACACTGCATAATATATGTATAGTTTACATGACAAGTACACACTTCTCTGTGTGTGTGCAATTATAAAATTGTTAGCAATTACAGAAGTGAACAAAAAGGAAACAAATATGAAAATAAGTCAAGAAATGTAAGAATAAAATAAGTGCTATGATTAGAAGCAAGAATTAGAAAGGGAGAGTACTATGCATAGGGAAAATATTTATGAATGGAAGAATTTTGTAATACAAGAATCACAGAGAATTCTTTAAGTTTTGCTTTCAGCTCATATTCCATTCCTTTTTATGCAACATTATGATCTTAATTAAATTTTTGTGACTTGGTGTCCCATCTACAGAAACATAATAATAATATTTTTTCTTTCATTCAGGCTTACATATTTAAATTGTTAGTTCCACAAACCACAAGCTAGGTATTTTTTCTTGTCTTTCATTTCCTGCTACCATTTGGGGAAAAGGTGTCACTGCCAAATACTAAAGGTTACTGCTGCTAAAGTATCTGACGCTAGGAAAGGTAATACCAGAAACTTTTACAAATCCAAGCCCATAAACATGTATATCTTAATTTTGATGGAATTTTTTTGGTGGGCTCAGATTTCTTGTTGAAAATTCCATAGGCTTCAACTGATATTAAAATATTAAGAAATCTTAACTTTTATATAATGGGAACTGAAGTGTGGATTTATTTACCAGCAGATACACGTTTGTTAGATGTGGGGTTTTTTTTGGTCTGAACAGGTTCTTGTCATTAGGTATTAGTAAAGCTAACATACAGCAGCTCTTTTGGGACAATTTATTGTCACACATAGGAAGTTCCTTGCTATAGAACTGAATCTTTTGCATTTGTGGTATGGTAAAGCATGTTGGAAATAAAAATGTTTCAACAAAGTTCAGTTGTTCAGCTTTACCAATCAGTTCTATATTTAAAATTGTATAACTAGTTTTGTATGCAATGTCATAGGTGAATATGAACTGGATTTTAACATTTTAAATGAAGTTAAATTATTTAATAATGCTATTTTAGTTTATTCAGTGAATGTTATGAAAATAGGAGTTTCCAAATGTCTTCCTTTCCAAAATGGAAGCAGGCTCTGAAATTACAGTGTTTACTCCAAAGTAATTTCTGAATGGCAATGCTAATGTATTTGGCAGTGTCCCTTTCTTAATTAGTGTTTTACATGTGATATCTAATATACTTCTTTATATAACAACATGTGGGAAGAACATTATGAACACATTGCTCTCCATCTATTTAGAAGACCACTCTCATGCAGTTAATGTAATGAATCCTGGGCTTACTTTATCTGTGTAAGCATGCCTTGGAGTCTTTGCGCCTTGGGGTACTTCTAGCACTTGGCACTATTTTTGTTTACAGGCATGGAAATGAATTTTTTCATCTTGGGAGATGAGGACCCTAATTATGCCTGCTTAGCAGCAGTTCAAAACCAGTCATTTTCAACCAGCTAGATACTATTCCTGGAAGGGTCAGCCTTTGTTTTACAGGGATCATAACGAATTGTCTACCCATTGAATTATATGTCATACTTCTTAGGCAGACATGAACATTCAGAATTTTTATTTTATTCTATACTAGGGCAAAACAATATAAAAATAAATCTAGATGATCCTTAAGATCCCTTCCCACCCAAACCAATTCTATAATTCTATTACTACATAAAATGGCAGGAATGATTTCACCAGTGAAATTAAATGTATGTGCCTCAGACAGACTAACTCCTCTGCAAACATCCAGTTACCAAAAATGTAAAGAAGGCTTCACCAAAACATACCCATAGGTTATACAATTTTACAGGAGAGGAATTGAACCATACAGTCTTCAAATCTGAAGGTCATTACAAAGTTTGCATTTAGAGGCATTATCTAATTTTCACATTAGTTAGCACTATTTATCCTCTTGTAAATTCTTACACGTTCAAAAGCAATTTACTGATGGCCTCTATCAAACCATAAGTCTTAGTTCTCCAGCCTCTGGGACCTTGGATCAGTTACTGAAAAATGCAGAACTACTGACTTCCTTAAAAATTTGTTTTAATCATTTATGTAGCATTATTAAGGACTGTGGAACACAGAGAATGTAGATGCATTTCAGGCACCTAAATCTAGACTTCTGATCCTGAAAGTCCTCACTCAGCTTAATGCAGGATGTGTCTACATTTCATTGACAAAGTAATTTATCACTTTAAGCTTTTTAGAGGCTAAAAAGGCAATTTTATTCTATGATGGTTTCCAATCTAAATAATGTGTCAGTTTCTCCTAATTACTTCTCTGTGGAGCCATACTTGTTTTTTGTTTATATCTGGGAGTAATTTGTGACAAAGCTTCGTTGCTTAGTGTTGTTAAATGGCCTTATAATCTTCTAAAGGAACAGTTATATAAGTGTGAAGTGTTATTGGGACGCACATTGTCTTTGTAAAGAAATTAAAATCCTTTGTAAAGTCCCTCTTTACATTCTTTGAAAAGTATGAAAATCTCAAAATTAAAATATTAGAAATGTTAACAATGGGAGGTGCCATCAATTTACTGAACACTGTTATCTGTCCCAACTGCAGCTTCCTTAATTCTCAACTTTAGGTGCCAATCCTCCTGACTTCCAACCCTTTCTTTGTTCTCTGTGTATCATGCACCTCTTATTGCCCTTACTGCACAATTAAGTATCCACTGATGCAGAAAAATATGAAACATTTTGTTTGTCTGTAATTGACAAAAATTAATTGTAGTATGATATTGTCAATGGGCCCTACATTATGATATTTTGTCTCTGTATTTTTCTCCCATACTTAGCTATTTTCTGATAGCGCAATGAAGAAGGAAAAGGTTTGATAAAAAGTTGTATTAATTGTCTTGTTCAACTCTCTTTGTCTCCGTGGAACCTGAAAAGCCATGCATGTTTATCCAGTGCTGTTTAAAAGTATGTTTTTCTTTTTAACAGAAAAGGTTACAGCGCCTAAAAGATCTAGTGTTGCAATCCTTGAAATACTTCCTCTGCTTTCTTGGGAGTCTGACAGTCAGCAGAGATGAGATGCTTTTCACATCCGTTGCTATGCAACCTCTGTGGCATACCATGAGCTCAATGTCTCTGTTCTATACTCCATGCACAAAATGGGGAGAATGGACAGTTTAGCTGGTTCTATCAGTATTTTCACCTTACAACTTAGTTGAGAGAAGTTGCTTAGAAAGATCTAGAATAAGTGAAAATAAAGACTGTAAGAAAATTTAACAATGGGCAACATGATCTTAAAAAAAAATCTGTATCAATAGCTTACATGAATAAACAAATACTATTTTATTCAGAGTAGTCCTGAATCCTTACTGATAATTTTTCTTGACTTGTAACAAGACCTGTGCAGAGATACTTTTTCCAGTAAAACTTACATTTTCAACAATATTCCCAGCGGGAAGAGAACAAGTCTGAGCTGAAATCAGGACTATAAGAACAAAAAGAAGACAGGGAAAAGGAAAACAAAAACTTTTACTTCGATCTCCATTTTATTGACTTAATTGAAGTAGAAATGAACAACATTCTTTTAAAAAGTATGCTGATTTATGAACTGAAAGCTTTATTTTCTTTCATTATGCCTGGATTAGTCTCCTTGAAGTGCCAGCCTTTATTCCTACTTGTTTCAATGTTTTTACAGACAATTTTACAAGCAGTTTATCATTGTAGTAATGTATACAGTTCCTTCAGTTCATCTGCATTAATAATGATGAAATAAGTGCTTGAGTGTAATAAAACCACTTGGCAAAAAAACCTATTTTATAGGAAGTCCTGTGGTACTATCTAATTTTCTCATGAACTGACACCCAATTTAATACTTTCATGGTTAAAGCCGAGTGCTATATGGTATCATAAATCAGATGACAGTGGAGAAATCTGGTTTTACTACTTCCTAATTAAATGCATAAAATTTAGCAAAACAATCCAAAATTAATGTAAGATGCATAACATTGGTATAAAAAAAAAACCCAAACCATTAAGCTTCGTGTTGCCCTACTTATGACCAAATAGTAGCTTATACTTCAAACCTAGCCTGTATAATCACTACTTTTGTGACATCTGTAAGCCTTGCTTTGGTTTTCTCCTACATTAAATTTCTTTTCATATTGAAATGTTCCACTGAAATACTGTGAACAAAGTCCAATTACAAGTAGAACTTTTTCACTAAAGTTCATAAGGTTCTTGAAACAAAGACTGTATAAACAACAGCTATGCTGACAGAGGAGTTAAACAGACATGGATTTCACATGGTAAATAACAAATATGTCCTCATATGATATTTATTCCAAAGTAGTGGGTCTGATTTCCTCTGAATACAGCTAATTCACCCAGTAAGAAATATTGGGTAGCTCTGATTGAATTTTTATAAACACGTAGAGAAAAATTACATACCTTTTGAAGCATGTTTATCTGCAAATTCAGTGTGAAATTCTGAGTGTTCCAAACTTGGAAAATTAAGTCATATATTCAGATGGTTAACTAGATATTTGGAAGATATTTTATTTAGGTCTTGTACATTATTTCCAAAATTGATTGCCTTAAATTGTGCCCTAGAAAGATATTTTTGCTAAATTCTTATTAAATGAAATAAAACAAAGAATAACCTATGAGATGCAGCTGTACTGGTCTAATCTTTTTGCAGATATTGTACCTCTCTGAATACTTATTTTGCTGTGCTTTATAACAGACTAGTGAATTAATCTGTTATTCATGGTAATGAATTCTATTATTTTCCACATATCTTTCTTAAACCATTTAGTTTATGTGGTGAGTTACAACATTTTCAAGTAGATTTTACTGAATATTGTTTTATATTAATTTTCTTCCCATTTGGTGTCATCTAGAAACTTGGTGAGAGTGTACCCTGCAGCCTTATCCCAATCCCTGATACAGACGTTTAACAAGGCAGGCCCAGGACCCTCCACTTGCTACCAGAATCCAGACAGAATCCAACATATTAACCACTGTTGTGTGAGTCCACTCATCCTACGGTGAACCCTATGGTTTTCCTCCCATTGAAATCATACTGTTTAACTGCAGGTAATAATGCCACAAGTCTTGCTAAAGTCAAACAACATCCACTGTTCTCTCCTCATGTGCAGACCAACAATTTTGTCATGGAAGGCAATGAGATTGGTCAGGCATGATTCACCCCTGGTGATCATGGCTCAGGCTCTCTGCTGAGATGCACATTGCTTTTTGCCTCTTTGAAATTGCCTTTGGTTGACTTCCAGCAGTCCTAACAATCTCATTTTTTCAACTTTCTCCTCAGATGTCTCTCAGATCACTTAAATCCCAATTTTGACATATAGTTGATGAATCTGTTTTGATCTTATAGAAAACATTGTTTATTTTATCTTGCATGCCTTGCAGTTAAAACTATATCTGCACCTTTGGCTATGTGGCTATATCCTCATATATTTAAATACATGGTTTATATATAAGTTTCCACAACAAGGAAAGACTCCTTATGGCAGACTTTAATGTAATCATGAAAACAAAAGAAATTAGGACCCAATCAATCACAATTCCTCTAACACAGTGTAAATCCTTGTATAATAATACTCAATTCGCTTCATTGCAATGATCTTTTTTTCTTCAGAGAAAAAAAAAGTGTATTTGATCAGCTTCATTACTTAGGAAATAAAGATACACAGTTTCAAAGACAAAAGCAGCATTTGGGAAGAGCTTTGTCCTAGAGAGGTAAGATATAAAATATCTGCTAGGTTGAATTTGAAGTATAGTTTACAAGTTTAAAAGTTTACAAGTGTACAAGTTGGACGTGGTTTAGTGTTTGATAGGAATGGTTGGACTTGATGATCTGATGAGTCTCTTCCAACCTGGTTGTTCTATGATTCTAAGTTTAAATCATTTTCGACAAATAGAGACATACTATTCACAAAGGAGTTGGAATTCTCTTTCTAGCATTGTACTTAGTTTATCTTCAAGTGCTTTAATATTCTTTTCCATTCTGACAGTGCTTCTTTCCATAGGGTGATCAGAAAAGGCTTCTGTGATAATTTGTAATCAAACAGATGATCAGGTTGCAGAGGGTGCCTCCTCCCACTCCCCTTGTGTGACTTTTTCAAGCAACTACCTGGTACTATTAAGTAAAGAAGGTAAGTAGTTAGAATCATAGAATCACCTGGTTGGAAAAGACCTCTTGGATCATTGAGTCTAACCATTCCTATCTGTCATTAAACCATGTCCCTTAGCACCTCGTCTACCTGTCTTTTAAAGACCTCTAAGGATGGTGACTCAACCACCTCCCTGGGCAGCCTATTCCAGTGCCCAATGACAATTTCTGTGAAAATTTCTTTCTGAAATGTAGTCTGAACCTTTCCTGGCACAGCATGAGGCCATTGCCCCTCATCCTATCCCCTGTCATGTGGGAGAAAAGGCCAGCACCCTCCTCTCTACAACCTCCTTTCAGGTAGTTATGGAGAGCAATAAAGTCTCCCCTCAGCCTCCTCTTCTCCAGCCTAAACAACCTCAGCTCCATCAGCTGCTCATTGTAATACTTGTTCTCCAACTCCTTCACCAGCCTCATTGCTTTTCTCTGGACATGTATCAGAACCTCAACATTCTTCTTGTGGTGAGGGGCCCAGAAATGAACACAATATTTGAGATGTGGTCTCACCAGTGCCGAGTACAGAGGGAGAATAACCTCTCTGGACCTGCTGGTCATGCCATTTCTGACACAAGCCAAGATGCCATTGGCCTTTTTGGCCACCTGGGCACACTGCTGGTTCATGTTCAGTCGAATATCCATCAACACTCCCAGGTCCTTCTCTGGGCAGATTTCTAGTCACTCTTCCCCTATTCTGTTGCACTGCAATTGTAGTTGACTAGATCCATTTTCTTGTCTTACTGAAGACTTGTGCATTAAGGAAAAGGGTTAAAGAAAAAAAAAACTAAAAGCTACAGAAAATGTATTCTGGTGGCTATAACAGCTCCAGCTCGTATGTGCTCAGGACCAGGAAGATAATGTTCATACAACAGATATGTATGAATTACAGATTGATGTACTTCACAGAATCACAGAATCACAGAACAACCAGGTTGGAAGGGACCCATCGGATCTTCTAGTCCAACCATTCAGATTCACAAGCAGCTAGCTAGGCAACTTGCTGTAATTACTACTTACTCTAACACTAAACCAAGTCCCTCAAGACCTCATCCACCCGTGCCTTAAACACCTCCAGGGAAGGTGAATCAACCACCTCCCTGGGCAGCTTATTCCAATGCCCAATGACCCTCTGCGTGAAAAACCTCCTCCTAATCTCCAGCCTAAATCTACCGTGGCGGAGCTTGAGGCCATTCCCTCTCATCCTGTCCCCTGTCACTTGGGAGAAGAGGCCAGCTCCCTCCTCTCTACAACCTCCTTTCAGATACTTGTAGAGAGTAATGAGATCTCCTCTCAGCCTCCTCTTCTCCAGGCTAAACAACCCCAGCTCTCTCAACCGCTCCTCATAGGGTCTGTTCTCCAGCCCCTTCACCAGCCTCGTCGCTCTTCTCTGGACTTGCTCCAAAGCCTCAACATCCTTCTTGTGGTGAGGGGCCCAGAACTGGACACAATATTCAAGGAGCGGTCTCACCAGTGCTGAATACAGAGGGGGAATCACCTCCCTGGACCTGCTGGTCACACTATTTCTGATACAAGCCAGGATGCCATTGGCCTTCTTGGCCACCTGGGCACACTGCTGGCTCATGTTCAGTCGGCTGTCGACCAACACCCCCAGGTCCCTCTCCTCCAGGCAGTTTTCCAACCAGGCTTCTCCTAGTCTGTAGCTCTGCATAGGGTTGTTGTGCCCCAAGTGCAGGACCCGGCATTTGACCGTGTTAAACCTCATGCCATTGGACACTGCCCAGCGGTCCAGCCTGTCCAGGTCCCTTTGCAAAGCCTCCCTACCCTCCAGCAGATCGACACTTGCACACAGCTTTGTGTCATCTGCAAACTTGCTAAGGGTACCCTCAATGCCCTCATCCAGGTCATTGATGAAGACATTGAACAGGACTGGACCTAGCACTGAGCCCTGGGGAGCACCACTTGTAACTGGCCTCCAGCTGGATTTAACACCATTTACCACCACTCTCTGGGCCTGGCCATCCAGCCAGTTTTCTACCCAGGAGAGTGTGTGCTTATCCAGGCCAGAGGCTGACAGTTTCCGCAGCAGAATACTGTGAGAAACTGTGTCAAAGTCTTTACTGAAGTCCAGAAAGACCACATCCACAGTCTTTCCCTCATCCAGCAGCCAAGTGACTTTGTCATAGAAGGCGATCAGGTTGGTTTGGCAGGACCTGCCTCTGGTAAACCCATGTTGACTGGGCCTGATCACCCGGTTCTCTTGTAAGTGCTTCATGATAGCACTCAAGATCACCTGTTCCATGACTTTCCCTGGCACCGAGGTTAGACTGACTGGCCTGTAGTTCCCCGGATCCTCCCTGCTACCCTTCTTGTAAATGGGAACTACATTATTGGTCAAAGGACCAAATCAAATGATATATGTCAGGAATGCCAAGTATTATTTATTACGCTATTTATGTTTATACATATTTGATGTTACTCTAGGCAGTCAGAAGGTCTGAAAACCTTCTAAATAATCAATATCATATGATTAATAAATATAACAAATACTTAAAAATGTTAAATGGCAGAAATGAAAATTTTAGGAATACATGAGAAAAATAATGAAGTCTTTAAACAGACCATAATGATATATATATATATATATATATGAAAACAGATATTCAAATACATATATTTCCATCCAAATGTACAGACTTTCATTTTTATATGTTCTTGTAACTTGCTTACCCAAGCCACCTAATTTTCTTCTCTGCTGTCAAACTGGACTGTCAATACTTACATACTTAATCCTAATCTTCCTCCTTACTAGGACTATACATGCTGAATGAAAACCTGCAGATTTAGATAGATCAGATTCAACTTTCACACAGTTCCTCGCATTTTTAAATATATAAAATAGGATATATGCACATACATATGCACATACCCATACATTTGTTACTAAGACTTTGAGGCTTAGCCATCCCTGAATTGTTATTATAGCTACTATTCAGAACCCACAGAACAAATATTTGCTTGCATCAGAATCCTTTCTGTTTTCATTCGTTTTACCTATGACACTTTCTGTCTTCAGAGAAGGAATAAAAAAACTTAAGTTGCTGATACTCACAGAATGTTTGAAACACAGGCCATAAATTGATAGGAGTTTTATTCTGAGCTTTAGATATGTAGGTATCAACAGCAGTTTCATGTGTAATTTACCTTTTGCTTCATAGTCCATTAAAAAAACCACGAAAATTTAGTGACCAGAAATCCATTTTCTTATTTCATTTGGAGACTCAGCTTTAGGAATTTCTTCAAAGAAATAATCCTGAAGAATTGTCATCTGAGAAACTGCCTGCTGCTTTTTGCTTGCATGCTGCCCCAGTCACTCCTTATTCTTTGTCCTGCTCTGGTTTAGTCAGAATTCCAAGGAAGCTCTCTTAGAGCTAAACATCTTCGTAAAGAAGCGTTCAGAAGATATAGAGTGCAAATCGATCTTTTGCAATAGATTCATGCAGGTTATGCACACGTATTTTGACACGCATTGTACCTAATTGCATTGCAAAAACTGACAACCTCATGCATGAGGCCAACAGTGCATTCTCCACTGTTCTGAAGCTCAAGAGAATAAAATATTTACATAATTTGGATTTTTTTGAACATCAAATAAGTTCTCAGAATAATTCAAAACAAGTGCATGACTACATGGGAGGACACAAACCCACAACATAATTATCAGCAGTTACCTAGGTATATAGAGCACTGCTATTTTACAGTCCTCAGTCATAAATATTACTAGATATGTTCCTAAAATAACCACCTGAACATGGAGGCATGTGCAGGTGCAAACTGTTTGTTATGTAGTGTCAGATAAATGATATCACTTGCTGATACATGGTAACAGTAATTCTATTTTTTTTTTCCTACTGAATCCCTACTCATTTTTCCCTAAGTCACTTAAATTCTGTTATTTGGTTTGTGGAACTGAATTTTGATCAAGAATTTACACAAATAGAGGAATAATAAAAAAAAAATGTAGGAGAATTAAAACCATCTCGACTGCACTGTAGAAAGAAAAGAAAGTAAGTTTTCAGAGGATCCTCAATAAGTGACTGCAACAAATGATCAGTGACCACAGGGCATGATCCAGTCTTTTGCTGTCTCAAAGTACGAATGAATGTCTGTCTGGAAGATACGCAAAGACAAACACCATATTGTCCTTATGTGCAAAGGTAAAGAAGTTATCTTATTATGATCCTATTATACCAGAAAACAAACTGCATTAATTGTAACTTGGGCCTTCAAAGCAGTCTAATTCTGACAGTATTAAATTACAATTCCTAAATTAAATAGTAGTACCGGCACTGAAGGTAGTAAGGCAACATTTTCTCTTTCATATAATTTTTAAAATAAATTTTTCACATAAAGATCTTGAATCACTTATCTGAGTCATATTTGTAGCTATCACAAAACTTAATAATATTCCAAATTTAAGAAAATATTATTAGGATTTAAAAAAATTTAAAAAAAGAAGAAACCACAGAAAACTCATGTCCTCACTGCCAAATTCTGAAACATGCTGTGATATATAAAGCTCCTAGTTCTGTAGAGAAAAAGAGACAAGAGTTCAGTAAACATATTCTACCATCTGCCTGGGATTCCATAAATTAAAGATGTCTGGGTATTTTTAACTGCATTCATACAGACTTGGATATCTTTTCTGGTTTACATCTGTTGTGTTTAGCTCCATGATACAAAACTAACAGAGGGAGTCTAAAATATACGGAATATGCTTTTAGTTCTAGATTTTTATAGAGTGCAAAAAGATACTCACAGTTCTGTTGAAGATGTTAATATTTACTACGCAATGTTTACTATCTTTCTATTAAATCTTAAAATTCACTTATCATCTATTATCTTTATATTTGCTGACAATGTCTAGGAACATTAGCATAAAATATAAATGTATAAAGGAAGAACAATCTATCTTGAAAAAATTTCCCTCAAAAACCTAGATGCCATGAACTGAGCAGGTTACTTTTTGTAGGCAAATGAGATATATATATATATATATATATATATATATATATATTAATATTTTGCTAATAGATTATTCTTCATGATTTCACTGCATTTAGAAGAACTTTTTATTTAATTAAATGCCTTCCTGAAAGACTCCAGAAATCAAATAATTTTGACTACAGCTATCAAGACTTTTCAAAAGGAAACTAGTAGAAGAAACAGTGCATCTGGAAATTAATGGCATGGGGAAAGCTCCCATTATAATTCTTAAACAGCCTTCCAGTAGAGATAAAGGAAAATTTCAATTTTGTCGTATTTCGACATGATGGGTGTTAGCACCCATAATAACAGCTAGACACATTTATTTTCTTCTTTTTGTAATATACAAAGAATTACAATATAGTAACTGTATATTCTGCAACAGTGTCTTCCCGTTGTAGGGTACTCCTGAAATACTTCTGCTTCCCATACAATAGTGAAGATGAAGATGATATGGGCTAGATGAGCAGACAGTGAGGTGAATTGAGAACTGTCTGAATGGCGAAGCTCATTTGGTGGTGATCAGTGACATGCAGTTCAGTTGGAGGCCATTAACTAGTGATGCACCCCAGGGATTAATAATGGGTCAGTCCTCTGACCAGAGGTCACACTGCCATCCAGAAAGACCTCAAAAGGTTAAAGAAATGAGTCAAAAGGAACCTCGTGAAGTTCAACAAAATAAGTGCAAATCCCTGACTCTCAGAAAAAAAAAAAACAACCAAACAGCCACCAGTACATGTTAGACGCTACTCGAGTGGAAGGCATTCTGGGCAGAAAGTGCCCAGAAGTCTGGTGAGCGTGAAGTTTAACATGAGTCAATAATGCACTCTTGTTGCAAAAGCAAATGGTAAACAGGTATCCAACTCTGCATTCACATTTAATTTTTCCATAATATAATAGATAATAATATAAATATGACAATCCTTCCTGTAATGCTGCAGTATCATGATTAACTGAAGGATGAGCTTTGCATACTAAAACACGTGTAACCCATTTCTGAGCAACTCTTAATTATAAGCTATAAAACTGTCTATATTTGTCCAGGTGACACAAGTGTCCTTCTCCCATTCTCAAAAAATGAGGAAAGCGTTTGCAACTTATCAGAAAATGTTTTACTTATCTTTTGCATCTTTAGATGAATTCTGGAAAATACAAATTAACAGCAGCACCTATTAACAACACCCTATGGAGTGGTCACATATGCACAATATCTCACATGGCATTAGACTATGCTGCCACCCTGACTTTACTGGGACATATGTGCAAATATAAATACAAAATGTACTAGCATCAGACTGACATCCAGAATCGTAAGGACCAGATGGTCCCTACACAGAGTCACACGTTGGAGACAGAGATAATATCTATCATTTCCCTCATGGAAGCAACTGCAACATAATAATACAATACATTCTGAAGTATTTTGATGTCCTGAAGGAAACTAAACATTCAGATACCTGCAGTCTCATGTAATCAAATGAATTCTCAGTTTAATCATGACAACTTTTTAAGAAAAGAGCATTTTTTATGTAACAGAAATCATGGTGAGATTGCATGAGGAAGAAGTTTGTAGGAAGCAGTCATATTTTTGTGGCAGTGGGAAATGTACACTTATAAAATCAACTTCATGCAAAGAGCTGATCACTGCAATTTATTTTCCCAGTTGGTTACATTGTTTTAGACCATAAACATGAAGCTTGCATATTGGAATCATCTGCCTTCATCGATACCATTTATAATTGCAAGTTACTCCAGAAAGTCAAATGGATATCCAGACAAAAGTCTTTTCACCCAATAAAAAGTTCAATGAAACAGATGTTTTCCTTGATGGTTCCAGAAGCCAATCAAGTTGACTGAACTTCTGCACCATAGATTGAAATGATGCCTTAGATCACACAGTCTTGTCTTTCTAGGAAGAATTTCCTCCTACAGTAAGACAACTACATCTCTACTCAAATAAAAAGGCAATTACAAACTACAGTGAAATTTAAAACTAGACAGTAATTGTTCAGGCAGATCACAGAATACGTATAATACACTGTATTTTCTACCAATTCACTTGAGATCATGTTTTGCTAACAGTACCGAAGCTTTTAAAACCTGTTATTTTCATTTTGAGGGAAGGAGGGACCGTTAGGGATTTTTGGGGAGAGTGGGGGAACCAGGGAGTGGATAATGATCTCAGTGCTAATTAGGTTCAAGAATCTATCTAAATCTAAATAGTGTCCTGCATTTCAGGACACTATCTATCTCTATCTAAATAGTGTCCTGCATTTCAGACAGGACAGTAAGACCACTTATTTGAGCCTAATAACAATATAATACTTATGACCTGACTAAAAGAGAAGGGTCTATATTCCTTTTCATTCTCTTTAAAGTAGATTGTTCAGAAGTATCCTCCAAAAACCATTTTCAATCCATTCTCGGAGAAGAAAGAACCAATAAAACCCTCCTATTCCAAAATACCACACTGGGGCTAGACATCTTTTTTTTAATCTTGAATGATTGGTTATTAATCCTCTTGATGAATTTATGGTTTAGAAAATACAATTACTTTATCAAATACTGAGACGGGCTTTGCTAGGTCTGGATCTCCATAAGATTAATTTTTTCAGCAGTTTGGGAAAGAAAATCTTACAAAGCCGTTGTTTTCTTCTCCTAATAGGAAGAATGTCTACATTTGAACGGATAGCTGCAAGACATTAAAACATTTTGATAGTGCTTCACTAGAAATTTATGAATGTAATTCAAATATATAGGTCCAGAATACATTTTAAAAAGAAAATGTGTTTATACTTTAGGTTCTTTTGCTTTTCATGGAAAGCATATTTCTTTGCTTCTCTACCCAATCAACTATTTGTGAGACAAACTTACATTTTGTACTTCTATTTCTATAAGGATATAGGAAGGAAAAACATTTACTAGGAGGGATGGAAGTATTATCCACTTGTGATCTACAGTGTCACTTCTATTTTCATTGATAATACATTATCTAGAAATAAAACATTATAAATATTGATTTCCAATATTCCATGTTTTGTAGTTATTTTGTTTTGTTTCTAAATTTTAACGTTCTCTGAAGTGACATAAAGTTAGAACATGCTAGAAAAAGTTCAGTAGTTTATCATACGAGAGAAATTAGATAGCTTTCCTAGCCTATGTCCATTACTGAAGATATATAAGGAAAGTTCCAACTGGTTTCTTTAAGTGTGAATCATTGATTTCAACAAAAATTAAAATTTTAAGCATTTTTCAGAAAACTGTTCTAGTTAAAATTATTGTTGTAATGCCCCTGATCTTACTACCAAAGTATTTGTAGTGATGACTCAAGAGTGTATTAAAACACATGATTCATAGCTATACCATGAAAATGATGCAACTTTTTTTTCAAAGGAAAAAAATCATGTGTAATTGTTGTATAAAAGATCTTACATCCATGCTGTTGCCCATTAACCATGATAAAAATATCTACAAGACAGGAGCTGTTTTAAGTTAATGCATTACTCAGAATCTCATTGCTGTATAACAGAGCATAGGCCAGTATTTTATTGATATTAATGTTTTGGAAAATTTTATTGATATTAATGTATTGGAAATTTTTCATTTTGACATCTTATACAAGGAGCTTTCTTATCCATGTGTCAGGTCCCTATAGTCAATTTCAATGATTTTGCAATAATCCTCAGATGGGCTGAAGGCTTCCAGATTGGACAAACATCCTTTTCCAAAATTACTTTAAATAGCAACCTTTACTACATTACTTTCTTATCCATAGAAACGTGAAAGGCAGTGGATTTTCTCCAAAATTAAATAACTACATCACCAAGTAATAGTCAGGCAGTGGTGGCAAACTGTGATAGGTTAAGGAAATATAAAAAACGATAAGAAAAATAAAAAAATTCAGTCCAGCAAGGAAGCTTCATCCCTGGAGGAGAATAAGCAAAATGGAACTGTTGATCGACAGTTCCCACCATGAAGTTCAACAATATTTTTAAGACCTGTTTTCTCCATATTATAAAATCCAAAAAGATTCTGACATCTGTAAAATTTTTTAAAAAAGAAAACTTAAATCTTAGTGTTTCTAGGAAATGAAGGAAGAAAGACTAATTACCAGCAATACAATTTCTTCCATGATAATACCTCCATCTCCCTGCTGAAACATATATGACAACTCCTACCAATCATTTCTGATAATGATAACCTATATGGACATTCATATGCATTCCATCAAATACATTTTACAAAGTGGCTTAACAGTTAATCTTATTTGACTCACAGACCACTGAATTGCCAAATAATTAAAAAAAGATCTGATCTGGAGCTTAGGTCTCTGTCCTAAATGTTGAAGTTCTTCTGTGTTACCACTAACTTCAAACTATTTTATATTTTTAAATTGAATGCTCAGTAATACTAGTTTTATTATGAGGGCATTATTTACATATGCGTTTATATATTAAAAGAGGAAAAAAACAAAATGCCAAACCTCATAAGGGATCAGAAATTTCTATTGTGAAAAATTCAACTAAGTAGTAGTATGTGTTTTCCACTGCTAATGTTGGATGCAATTCTTCTGGCCTGATTAAGGCATACCAAAGTTGTGCTTCCAAGCCTGAGCTAGTCATGCTATCTTTTTTTTATACACAAAGGAGACAAAAAGGCACCTCTGCACCCTTCTTCATCTTATCTTCAGATTGACATTTCAGAAGGACCACATGACTTGTCCTCTACTACTGTTTCTTTCTATATATTGATTATAAAAAGACTTTGGTTGATTTGTTAACGTTTAGCTAAATTAAATCTAATGACTCTTGTTTTTTTCCTTTAATATTATACTCCTAGTTGGACATTTTTTTGTAAAAGGTAACAGAACTCCAACCTTCTTCTGCCCACGCTGAGTTGATGTCCAATCCTTATCTTAGCATGAATATAAGTAAAACATAACATACACCAAACTTTCCATAAAACTTAATACTTGAGGCTTTTAGAATGATAAAAAGCAGCTTCTCTTTCTAACAGTTTCTATTAGAAAAGAAGCCGTGTACCTCCATGAGGGATGCTTGAAATCATTAGTGTATCTCAATGTTTAAAAAGACAGAAAATCCACTTTCACATACTTCTGATAGATGTTTTAATTCCTACTATTACGCCATCTCATGAAATACAAAGACACAAAACAAAGGAAAAAAGCCCTTTGAAAATTGGTTTTCGATATGTAATGCCAAATCAAACTCAATATGAAATTAAAGAATTAGAGAGCAGTGTGTATAGCTCAGCAGATATCAAAGATTATTCATTTTTCTTCTTTTATTCATGTTAGTAGCAGGGTTACTTATTATCTTCCTTCTTGTATAATCCACCAGAACCACATAAAGGAAAGTTTATGAACAAATGGGAACTTTGCTAATACAATAAAGAATACGAATGAAATAATACTATGCACATAGTATTTCCACAGGCATCCTAATGTAAAACAAGACCATGAAGAGTTGCAAATGAGATAAAAAAAATCCCCAACACATGCAGAGATACTGAATGAAACTATTTGTCTTCATTAGCTCTGTATGCTTATAGTACCAAAGAACACAAAAGAAGTGTCTGCACATCACTTCACATACATTCATCTTCTCTCACAGACATAAGAAAACACACAGTTTTATCAGCATATTTATATACCAGAATCTTTGCTGAAGAACAGAAGGAAATTACCTAAAATGGACTAGAAATCATAGTATTAGGCTTTCATCAATTTCAGCACAGAAGACAAAATGGCTACCAACTATCTTTTCTAGATTTATGATTACTCTGTAGCTAGTGATTTAATACTTCACTTAAAAGCAAATATTTTCCATAACAAGTTCACATAAACATATTCTTCCTCTCAGATGTACACTGGGCAAATACGAGTTAATTCCTTCAATACGCCTTGTACGGATTCCTTTACAAAATTTTATGGGTTTTACCTTAATTATTGTCTAAGGAAGTGGTAATTTAGGTTCTCATCTCTGCTTTTATTTAATTATGGGAAAATAATGCATATTTTCTCACCACCATAAACATAGCCTGGGGCGTGGATCACATTACACCTTTATTTTTTGCTGTTTGGAAACCACTGTTAAAAGGTGATATTTTCCTCACATTCTTACTACAGCCCTAATAATGAAGCATAGTAAAAGTTACGCTGGCCTATCTCCTGCATACTGCATTAGTCAGTAAATTTAGTTCTTGGAGAAGAATATGAAACAAAGTAATGGTGCAGTAAAAATTCCAAATTCCTTGGAAATTTATACAATTAAGATGTATACCTTTGTATTTCATATTTCTCAAAGGTTTTTATATCTCACTGTTTTGTAGTACAGGGAAAGCCCAATTTAATTATAAGGCAGACATTAAGTCAACATGCAAAATATATGAACTGACTACCTTTAATATTATGAAATGCCAACTTTAAAAATCTCTCAACAGAAAGGACCTGTGTTGGTTGGAGAAAACATGTTAAAGAGAGTGTAGGAAAATACATTACATATAATAGTAATAGGTCACTGTATATGCAAGCCATTTGTTTTACAAAATGTTTCAGTTCCTTTTATGGATCATCATAATAATTGTTCCTAATAAGCACTTCTGTTGCTAGTTCCTGCTGAACAGATATTTCTCTTAAGTAATACAAATACTAAATTTAAATTATTTCAAAGCACAAATTTACTCCTACTTTGCTATCTTCGTTCTGATTTTCTCTCTCTGATATTCCAAATTATTTTGTGTGAGAGTATCGCTTTATGTTTAAAACACCCATTTCATCAAAATCAAACAAGAAGAGTTTAAAAAAAAAAAAGCAATTAAGTCCAGTTCCAGGAAGAAATGTTAAAAAACCAAGAGGACTCATGGATGCATGAGCTACAGAAATATTTTGCCTTTATTTAATTAATAAATGATGACACAACATTGTATTGCTCTTGCCTATTTTTGCTTTTAAGAGGATCAGATAATTTCCATTTAAAGCTGGTGACAGTAAGTATATAGTAATTTTTGAAATTCTTTGTGTAATTAAGATTAATTTTCCTTGCCTATATCCAACATATGCTATCAGGACATTGTAGAGTAAGCAGTGGAACATCTGTATCTGATTTTCTGTCTGCATACATTAGAGACACACTATTTTCCATAGTTTATAAACCAGGTCTTCCTTCCATGTTATCACTGTAAGTATTTGCTGAGGGTGAGCATTAAAATCAATGGGCTAAATATCTCAGCAGTGGAGTGTTATGAGTTCTTATCACATCAAGACATAAATTGCCACAGCAGCTGAAAAACTTAAATGACAAATTCTATGGTTATGAAACAGAAATAAAGGTATCTTGCCATATAGATTTTTTGAACATGGTATTCCTTTTCCATGGACCACCTTCTTCTTTAACTCTCTAGTAATTAAACTCATAGAATCATAAACTCATAGAATCATTTGCGTTGGGAGGGACCTTAAAGATCATCTAGTTCCAATACCTCTGCCACGGGCAGGAACACCTCACACTAGATCAGGCTGTTCAAGGCCCCATCCAGCCTGACCTCGAATACTACTAGGGAGGGGGCATCCACAACTTCCCTAGGCAACCTGTTCCTGTGCCTCACTACACTCAGCATGAAGAATTTCTTCCTGAATTCTAATCTAAATCTTTCCCCTTGCAATTTAAAGCCATGCCCCCTCACCCTATCACTACGTGTCCTTGTAAAAAGTCCCTCCTCATCTTTCCCATATGCCCCCTTCATTTACTACAAGGCCCCTATAAGGTCTCCCTGGAGCCATCTCTTCTCCAGGCTGAACAACCCTGACTCTCTCAGCCTGACCTTGTATGGAAGGTGCTCCAGTTCTCTGATCATCTTCATGGCCCTCCTCTGGATTCATTCCAACACTTCTATATCCTTATTGTGTTGGTAATTCCAGAACTGGACACCGTACTCCAGGATGGTTTGGATCAGAATGGACCAGGAAGGTCATTTAATCCAATTCCCCTACAGTGAGCAGACATCTTCAACTAGATCAGGTTGCTCAGAGCCATATGCAACCTTACCTTGAATGTTTCCAGGATGGGGCATCTACTACCTCTCTGGGCAACATGTTCCAGTGTTTCTCCATCCTCAGTGAAAAAAAAAATTCTGACAAATATCTAGTCTAAAATTCTCTTTTAGTTTAAAACCATTACCCCTTGTCCTATTGCTACAAGCCCTGCAAAAACGTTTTCCCACATCTTTCTCCTAAGTCCCCTTTAAGTATTGAAAGGCCTCAATAAGGTGTTCTCCAGGTTGAACAACCCAAACTCACCCTCTCCATATGGGAGGTGTTTCAGGCCTTTGATCACTATTTTGTGGCCCTCCACTGGTCCCAATCCAACAGTCTTTACTGAGGACTCCAGAGCTGGACTCAGTATTCCAGGTGTAGTCTTGCCAGAGCAGAGGAGAAGGGCAGAATCAGTCCCCCTCAAACTTCTTTTGATGCAAGCCAGGATACAGCTGCCCTTCTGGGATGCAAGTGTACATTACTAGCTCATGTCCAGCTTCTCCTCCACCAGGACTCCCAAGTCCTTCTCCACAGGGTTGCTCTCAGTCTCTTCACCTGCGCACCTGTATCCATACTGAGGGTTGCCCCAGCTCAGTTACAGAACTTTGCACTTGGGTCTGTTGAACCTTATAAGATTTTTCACCAGCTGACTTCTCCAGCCTGTCAAGATCCCTCTGGATGGCATACTGTCCCTCAGAGGTGTCAGCCTCACCACTCAGCTTGGTATCATCTACAAATTCATGGAGGGTGTACCATCTGTGTCTTCATCAATGATGAAGATATTAAACACCACTGGAAGGTCATAAACAGTGGGAAGGACTTTGTTCTATCAAGTCTGCATCCTGCAGCCCATCCCATCAAGAGGTATGGGAAATGAGGTTGCTAGTGAAGACTGAGGCGAAAAAGTTACAGGTTACTTCAGGACTTCATATGCAATTGATTTATACCTTACATATTTGTATTTCCCATGAGTTGATACTCATGGGAAAATACTTGTGGGTATATGCAGATTGAGCTGTAGCATGAAAGGTACTTATCTTTAAGCATTGGCCTTGTGGACAGATTATAAAAACATTTCTTAGTTTACAACCTCCTTGTGCAACTCTGAAAACTTTTCTGTCATGTCTATATGCGTGTTTACTACTACTTCTCAAGTTTCCTCTCAGTGTTTTGTTACTTTTCTGGCTTCAGTGATGGGCCACTACTTCACATAGAGATTGAAATCAATATATTATAAGACAGTGTCGTCCACAAGTTTAGATGGTAAAACTTGCAAAGTAAATTATGATGATATTAGCAAATATATATATATATATATATATATATATATATATATATATATGGTCCCAGCTACTTGTTAACAACATATTGACTACAAAGTAGAAGTTGGAGGTAAAAAAATATTGCCTGTTATCTTAATTCAGCCCTGAAGACAACATTCTATAAGTAGGATTTTCCATATAGGAAAACAATATGATATCCTCTTATACCTTGTACCATAGGATACACATACAGAGACAGTAAAATCTGAGAGAGGCAAAAGAGATTGTCTTAAACTTCTCAGTGACTAGGTAAATATAAAAGAGCAAATTAATTAATCTGAATTAGGCATGCTTTTATAAGGTCAAACTTCACAACATTAGGATACATAGAATGTATTTCTTTAAGATAAAATACCTGCCTGTAAAACTGGAAGCATTTCTGTACCAGTGCAACAGGGGATGCAACTTTAATACCAGTGAAAACGCTTATCAGAACCTTATGAAAATTAGAGAGGGAACTCAATATTTTTGATATCATGATGCCTAAACAAAAATTAGGCCATGCAGTCTGAAAACAAGATTTAAATGTTTCTTATGTTTATGATAAAATATAGTAGACATGCTGAAGCAGAGTTGTAACTTCATCGTTAATGCACTCTTGAAATTATTACTAGATGCACACCTATATCTTTTGACAACTCTCTGTCCTTAAAAACTTAAGCTGTTTTTACTTTAAAAAGGATTATTATGAAGTTAAATATATTAGTGGTTACTTAATAAGTGATAGTCTTTTATTAAGAAAATGTTGTTCTGTGGATGGGGGGAAACCAAAAAAACCCACACTTGTTCATTAAAGGTTCACATCTCAGAATCAGAAAGATGTATGTGCATTGAAAGTGTGGTCTCAGTGTCAGAGAAGGAAATAAATTTCCATGCTGAAGTTTTTATGATAAATGTGACAGATGCAACACTCAGTTTTGCAAAACGTATTTACTGTATAAAAAGACTTTTAGTCTGGGACATAGTTTAATCACTATGCCTGTTTTTAAAAATTAAAGATGCCCATCCTTAGGAAACCCTGAAGGAACAAGTCTCTTCAGACGAAAGGAACCAATTTTCTTTTATCTATTTCCATACAATTTAAATGTGATGACCCAGATTGTCACTTTGTACCATAATCTTTTGTGATTTTCTGGACAGGGAATACAGTTTAATGAAAGCTACAGAAAATGAGAAAATATTTACCACCCTTGGCAAATTTTAGCAAACGTATTATATACAAATCACAAAGAATAAAATGTATTTTGAAAGCAAGAGATATAAACATCACTTCTATGGAGAACGCTGTATATTTAAAAAAAAATTTGCTTTTAATCAGCTGAAACAGTCATGGTTGAGGTTCAAGGAACATTCAATATCATTATTTATAGAGCATTGTGAACTACATGGTTCTTTGCAGGTATAAGCAAAAATGTGGATTTTTCCTGGGGGAATAAAAAAGGAAGCTTAATGTTTTATAAGACTAGTTATTATAGTCTCATGAGATAGAAAAAAACTGATAAAGATTTATTTTCAGCCCACATAACTGTCTGAAAGACAGCATAGTTGTTTCCTACATTATACATCATGTATTTCCCTGAAGCTACATTTTAACCATCTCTTTATAATCTCATTTTTCTAGATATAATTCCACTCTTAGATCTCAGTTGTGCACTATATTAGCTGCTTTCTGGCTTAGATGAACTTTCAAACTGTTCTGAGGTTACAGACCTAACTCTTCTGTTTGCATGCAGTAAAGCAGCAGAAACTAGACTTATAAATGCGCTGTTTAGAATAGTTCCTCACTGAGACAAAATTAAGAGTAATCCATACTGCACCACAGTGACCCAAAAGGGTGACTTTAAATACAGCTACTTCTGGTAAGAGATGAGGAAAGTTATAAGAAGATTTTTTTGGCGTGGGCAGCGAGGGGAAGATGAAATTATGATTTCTCTAATTTAAACTGGCCATTCAGCTACTTCTTCTGACTTTTACTCCTTCAGTATATCACTGTTCTGCACTTATCAATATCACCTTTGAATTCCTTAACTGCTTCATTCAAGTATAAGGACTGTGCATGTTTGTGTTAAGGTTAAATTTACATGTATAGAGCAAATTGTATTCTCAGTTTCATCTTACTGTAAATACTGAGTAATTTAAATTAGTGGTCTTACTCCTGATTTATATGAATGTTACTTATAAGAATTTGATGTCTCTGAGGTCAGTACCAAGATTTTTATACATAAACAGTTCAATTAACTTACATAAGCTCTGCAGCTATGTCAAAGATACCACTGTGTAAAGCTGCAACATTTAATCCAGTCTGAGAATTAACTGAATGCAGAACAAAGTCCTCATAATGGCCTTAATAAGGTTCCATAATGGAGGTGAAATAAGTTGCAGCAATAACAGTAACAATCTTTCAAAATTTATAACCTAGTCACCTTATTGCTAATACAGTATACATTAGCAATCAGAAACATTAACACTACCTGCACTAATATGAAGCCATTCAGAGATTGAAAAGGGCCTTTGTTTCCTTTTATAACTTCAGAGTACTAGAAAGTTTCAGGGAAATAAATAATAGCGAATCAGTAAGAGAAAAGACTGTGAAGATCAGACACAAATGGTTATTTTTAATTTATATTTAAAATGTCATTGTCAAGTAAACAGTATTTACAATTATTATAAATGCAAGTAAATTGTATAGATGTAATATTTTGCCGTCCATTTTCCAGACTGCATTTTAGTATGTAATGAACTAATTTATGGAAATTTTGGTCTGAAAAGTAGCCACATGGGCAATATTTTCAAATGAGACAGCTAGAAACAAGAAAAAAATTAACCAGTGAAAAATAAAATAAGATTAACCAATTCCATGAGCAACAGATTTATGAAGTCTGGTCTGTGAGGGTTATTTTGTAGTTATATTATTTGTCATATTCTAAAGCAAGATTGCAATTATTTTTTTTTTCTCCAGAACCAATTATTCATTCATCTGGGTGAGGTTTCTGTTGTCTGGTAGTCTAGCTGATTCCTCTTAAAAATTTCTACTGGCACAGGACAGAAAGCACTATTTAGGGTTTCTTCTCCTTACTAGTTTTCACAAAGCCCATAGAAAAGGAAACCTCTTCAATCTCCACCCACATAATGAAGTTTGTTAAAATGGTACAAAAAGAGCAAAACTGATTAGAATGAGACAGAGGAAAGCAATACAATTGTTCAGAGTTAATTTCTTAGAAAGCTGGCTTCAAATGTGAGTCTCTGCTCTTTCAGAGTGCAGGGAACGTGGCACACATCCCCACTGGTGCATTTGTACAGCTTGCAGGCAATTTGAGACATAGAGTATTCTCTGCCTCAACTTTATTAAGTAATGTGACCACTACTGCTGGCATGGTAGAACATCCTCCTTTACAGATCCTTGGTTAATCTCATTTATTGAGAATAAATATGGATTGAGACTGTAGTTATGAGGGGGTGGTAAAGCCTGCCCAATAAAAACCTGGTGCAGAAGGCACTCACCTATAGAGAAGCCATAACACATAGCTTTGAATAATGTAAGTTAGCCTAGCAGATGGATTTCACCCTTCCTACAGCAAACCTGAATATAACCTGAAGGCTTAAATTGAGACAAGTGTATTGAATGCCAATCTAAATGCAATAATTTTTTTCAGGGATAGCCCCTCTGATTTAACCTCCAGTTTTAAGGTACCTTTGTCTGAAAAAAAAAAAAAAAAAAAAAAAAAAAGAGAAAAAAAAAAACTAGTCAAGTTAGTAAAACATATAACCACTGAAGTTGTCATAAGGTTTGACTACCCCTGGGGCAAATCCTATCTTTACCTATTAAAATGTCTCACCTAAATCTGTTACCGGAGGTAAAGAGAGCAAAATAGCACATAAAAATTTGTGTAGACTATTTGTCTGGTTTCTCTAGTGTTATAGTTTGTGTAATCTATCCACAGTATTTGCACAGGAGTAGAACCCAGTTTGCACTTAATTAAGCTGGTCACTGATGGGTTCCCTAAGTAAGAAGAAATTAGCAGTGTCATTGACCTTAGCAAGTAATTTGTGTGCTGCTTGCAGCAATGTTGCATACATGACACAGTAGTAGGAAAAATAACTGGTTCATACAGCAGAGCTGGGGGATTAGCGGAATTTTAAAAACCTTTTTATTTCCAAGACAGAAAGATTAATAACCACTTCCACCAGGGGAAACCATGAATTTAATGGAGGGCCCAGTATATTTGATTTCCTTCTTTAGGCTTCTAATTTCCTTGTTCTCACAGTATAACTGGTCTGGATATTGCCTACCTCTTTCATTTTGATTTCTGTCTACTAAAAATTTTACAAATTATTTTGAAACAGACAAAAAAAGAAGAAGAATAAAATTATCCTAGCTTTTCATTATTATTACCTATACTTCCAATCTGAAATTGATAACCATAGTAGTTTTTATATATTATCCTACACAAATTACATTTATAAGCATATTCACTTCTTATTTATTTAATTTCCAAATAAGAATAAATACATAAGTAACAAAGCTAAATTAGGAGAGGTAAGGATTTGTCACGTAGAGCAAATCTGAAAGCTCTGTTTTAGGCAATGCCAAGACTTCTCTCCCCATTTCCTGCAGCTTTCCCTTTCTTCCCTTGACAGTTCGGCCTGGCACACACAGAAGTAACTGTGCTTGCAGTCCCTCCACAGCAGTCTTTGATAGGGTCACTTTTATAACACAGATTTAAGCCAAAGCTAAGTATATTCACCTTTGAAAACTTTATAAATAGTCTGAAATAAATCAGCCTGCTATGGATGGAACTTGTCTAAGAAAGGAGAGAAAAACACTTGTTACCTTTTGGGAAAAGGGGATAAGGAGAAGTAGAACCAAAAAAAGAGAGAAATAAAGAAAAACAGGAATACTTTGGAAGTGAACGCTAAAGCTTTAGAGAGATTGACTTTTCTAGAAGACACGTGTTTCTGATTTTCCACACAAAAGCAGTGATTCGGGTTTCTCCATCCTATCCACATTAGTGTGACCTGGAACAGCCACTTCCCAAGCCCATTCTTCCTTATGCCAGACCTGTCAGCATTAGCAACCCTGGTTCTCGAAGTTTGATTAGAGTATCCAAAATGAGACATAAATGGGGAAAAAAGCTTAAACAAGATAGATATTTATTACTAAGAAGCTCAAGAACAAGAGTTAAGATGTAATTAATTCTAAAAGGGTCTTTTCCAAAAAGAATCCTCCTTACAGGTTTCAGAGTAGTGAAATCATAGCAGAGCCGCTCATGGGAAGCTCACCATCTTACTCCCTCCCTGGGCTTGCTGTCACACTTACTGTTTCCTGAACATCAGAACTCCTAAACTGACACGTACTTTCAGGCTCTCTGTCTGATGTCCATGATTTTAAAACATTTCAAAATGCTGAGAAGGATACTGAAAATTAGCCTATAGCTCCACCCCACTCAAATTTCTGTAACAATCCAAAGGATCTTTTCATGAAAGGTCAATTTATTTGTCATTCATGGTGTTCAAGTACTTTCACTGAGAAAAGGAAGAAGGAAGAAAATCAGACCAACAGGTTAGTGTAGAGAAGTATAAAATATAAGCTAAAGACAAAAACCTAGACAGTCTTTAATTAGCATGGTATTTATATTTTTATCTAGTTAAAAGGTTTAAAAATTCAAATTGCATAACATGCATTTTAATGAACTCATTCAAAACAGGAATACACAAGGGAAATGTAGCCAAGTTCTGAAGAAGTGATTTCAAAGTTTTATACCTTTTTAGTAAATTAACTGAAATTACAGCATAAAAGGCTTACTTTAAAAAAAAAAAAACAAAAAAAAAACAACAAACAAACAAACAAAAAAACCCCCAAATCTGTATCTGCAGAAGTTACTGGCTATAAAAACAATGATCAGAATAAGTCTACCCTTGCAACAATCAAGCATCTTTTCTGTTTGTCCGGCTCAAAGCCACACTAACTTATTCATCCTCATTCAGTACACGTAATTTTAACTTAGATGGACGTGAAGTACTTTTAGGACTATAAAGGTTTTCTGAAGTTGCAGTTTCTTGTGTCACTCACTGTTGGTACTAACAAAATGCTTAACCTTGTTACTGCAAAGTCATAGCTTTTTATACAAGGACATTGTATTCATAAAACAATACAAAGAGATAAGTGCAATCAGACAGGATGGGTAGGATTCTTAACAACACTCAGCCCTGACAGAAACCCTTTCTTTTCTCATAGAAGTGTCTGAAATGTGATCAAGATTACATTAATAATAAGGGCATTCAAAATCTCATGCCCAATATTCTGCCAAATGAAAATGTATACAACTCAAAAAGAAAGCACTCTACCTATTCATTTTGCATACATTATTAAGCAATAAAACTTTTTTTTAGAAAAAGTAAGGCCCCAACTCTGTAGTCTATAAACTAGCTTGTTCCCATGAGCAAGCAGCTTGCATTATGCAGTCAACCTTTTTGGCTTGGTTTTCAGTGAAATGAGTGGTTAGGTTTTGCTCTAATTACTCAGTTTGATTTCCAGCAATGGAAGACACTGAAATGCTATAAAAGCCAAAGGCATATTTAAATGAGTCACACAGAGCAGGTCATGAGTGAAAAAGAGAAAAAAAATCCAATATACTACGGTTGAAAAAAACTATGCTTGAAAATGCACTCTGCTTCTCAAAATAATTCGAAAGGGTCAGTTCTGAGTAGTGATAAACAGTGTTGGAGAATTAATGAATGCATTACAGCCTAGAGAATGGCAATTTAAAATTAAAAGGTAGTGCACCTTCTGGGTAATAAGTGGAGCTATGAGAGTTTAGAAAAAAGGCAGGGTATCCTGGTGCATGCATTGCAAATTTACCCATGAAAAACAGTAGGTTGGATATTTAGAAGAACTGCAGTGAAACTGGGATGGGAAGAACTTGTCATTGAAAGATTCCAAATGACACAAAGGAGGGCTGCAAAAAAAAAAAAAAAAGCGCAGAGAGAAAAGAAAACCAACCTTGAACACACATTTTACTTTAAAACCATTCAAATGTTTCTCTGCTTCAGATTAAAAAAATATAATACAAGAAATGTTTTTTCCTAGTAGTTAGATCAAAAAGTTAATATCTATTGTAGAGATTCATTTCACATCACCTGCTATCCAAATTCAAACTCTAGTAAAATTCTTCAATTTCTTTGCCTTTTTTTCTCCTACATAAGTAGAAAAAGTAGTAGAAGTTATCTGTTGCCCAGTAACGTTTCATATGATACCATCTGAGAAAATTCTGGAAAAAGAAGAAATAAATTCTTGTAATTCAAGGAAGTATTTAAATATAACTACGTAATTTAATGTATGTGCTGAATTATCCTTTATTTTAATATAACTTGAGCTTTATGCATAAGGCTATTGAAGACACTGCTGCCAAGAGGGAGTAAGGTATTCCTGTAGAGGGTTAACTTGTTTGCTCTGAATGATAATTTCCTGCTTTCCTTTTTTTTTCTTCCTGTTCATCTTTTTGTACTCTCAATTTTTATTTAATTACACTTTACTTAATAAGCTTCTGAAAAGATAACAAGAAAAGAAACTGAATTACTTTTTTTTTTCTAGATGAAATAGGTATTGCTCAAAAATATTCTGGGAAATAGTTTCTAGGAATATGCTATAGCATGTAAAATTGAAGTGTTCTATGGTAAAATAATTAACACATCAATTCAAAAGTATAATTCTATTATTGACAGATATATGAAAAATATTCAAATTCAATGTTTATTTCATCAGGACTTTTGCCTATTATGTCAGTTAATTTCTGAAGGCAAAAGCAAGCTTTCTATACATATGAATTCATTGCATGCACATTCTTCCTGCTTTTTATAATAAGTGTTTGGTAAAAGTGGATACGACGCAGGCTGCAAGTTTATCTCTGTGAAATCTATAAAATATGACTTTACAGTTGTTGAAAAAATAAATACGCTGCAGGCAATCTAAGCTTTTACTTAAGTCAAACAGAAGCTACACACGGAAAGAAGTTGAACAACTGTGTTCTAGCTTACAAGATGCTTTATTTAGATGGCCTCTGCAAAGAAGGGGGTGAACACTACTTGTTCTGTGATACCCCTGTAATTTAATCTAGCCACATGATTAACTTTATGGACTGAGAAATTTGTCTTGCTCTTCAAGTCCTGTGGGAGTTTTGCCATTCAGTTCAACGTGAAAAGAATAGGGAAGAGTTAATAAGACTGTTGATAAAATTAAACTTGTGCATGTGGGATCAGCTCTAGTAGTGGGAACATACAGATAGGTACTATGCAGCATAAAATATAGATTTTTAATAATTTCCCCCAGTATTTCAGCTCAGGATCATTGAATCCTTCACAAATATTGACTGGTCCCTGTGATACATCTTTAGGGAATGAGAAGGAATTTTCTCTGCTTACAAAATATTCCTTCAGGAAAGGCACTGTTGTAGCAATAGTTTATTGAATAATACATAAAGCTTTGAGCATTTATTTTATGCCATACTATATATTAGAAGTATTATAAAGCTTGTAAAAGACTATTTTATATATGATAAAATTGATGCAGTTCAGAATTCACATGCTGCATTAAACTCATACAGTTTAGACTGACAAAGATTTTTAGAGCTGACAGCTTTATGAGAATGAATTAGCAAATGCAGGATAAATAATGTCAGAAGACTGCCAAGAGTAGTAGAGCGAAGAGGTGAGAGACTGACTTTTCATTATCAAAATGCACTAACAATAAAACAAAGTAAATGTATCCACCACTCCTTGAATGTTGAAATGTTATTTTAGTACTATTGTTGAGAATATTACTTACCAGAAAAAGCCCCCAAACAAACAACAACAAAACAAAGACACATCAAAATTAAGGTTTAAGTGGTTTAGTTTCAGCAGTCACGTACAGTAAGTGAAAGCACCTCTCTCTCAGCAATATAGATGATAAAGAAGGTCCATGTGCTTGCCAAGTTTTTCTGCTGATGTTGTAGCACAAAACAGGGAAGGTTTAATCCCTAAGAGCACAGAGAATTGCATTGGCTTGAACTCAGCTAGGAGAAACAGAACAGTTACTGTCTTTTTGCATGTAGCCATTTCATGCACAGACAGTGAATTACTTCTGATGCATTCGTACTTTGGGAATTTACAAAATCGGGGAGAGAGGTAGGCACTGACATGAAAATAAGATCCACACATTTCTTTAATTACCCATCAAGTGAATTGAGAGAAATCATAAATGATTGTAATTTCTGGAACAAACCACATATTATTCAGCAATACTTGTTTAATCCTCATTATTCAAACAATTCCCAATGTAATAAATCTAAGCCAAGGTATATGAATTCAAATATTTTTCATAATTATTAAGATGTATCTTTAGTGCATGATCTTTTGCCTTAGAAAAGAAATAATAAAACTTTTTCCAGTTCTTCAGTCTACAGATCCTCCAAAAATGCAGTGATGGATCACAACGATATGTACCACTATCGTGTCCATGATGTGGCCTGTCTACTGGATAAGTGCTGATGCTATCTAAATATTCTTTTCACCTACAGTTGCGTTTGGAAAGTACTGGGCAACAAAGAAGTGTCGCACTATATTGGAGACTACCTACTTTACTTGTAAAGCCACCGAAGCACCTGGAATTGGCGTCAAAGTATCTCCAAAGATTTGAGTATCTTAAATGTGAAACTTCCTAAGTTGATTTGACCACCATAAAAAGCAACATTGAAATAACCTTAAGACTGACTTCTTTTAGTCAAGAGGAAGAAACACTTGATATACAGAAGAATGTTTCCGTGGAACTCCAAAACAGACAGATTAATATCTGAGGTGTTTTTCAGCATCAGTCAGGACACTGTTCTGGTTTAGTTTTGCTATTCTTGCTCAATACTTTAGAAGTTGTCAAGTGAAATTATTTATGTAAATTAGAACAAGTCATATAACTGCACACTCTGCAAGACAGGACAAAATTAGGAAGAGATTAATTTGGCATCTGAGCTAACCATCCCCAATCCATAAATTGTGTGGATTTATTAAAAGATATTGTCCTATCATCCAGTGTTTTCCTCACGGCTGGACAAAGCAGGATTTAGTACTTAAATTTTTTCTCTATGAAAATTATGATCCATACATCTCCTTTTCCACTCATATGGGGAAGAAAATGCTCTCAAATTTACTCATTATTTTATGGAAAAATTCCTTGGGTTCCTAGAATCCATACTGAGCATGCTTTGTTGCACTTCAGTATGGATGGGACTGAGATGCTAAGCAGATATTTGACACTTAGCCTGGGGTTGGCCCAGACCAGATGAAGGCCATCCTTTTGCTCCTATCTTCAGAACAACCAGTGGGCATTCTCAGAATACACCTTATAGACTAGGTTTCTCATAAAACGCTATGAGGGTCATTACCCAAAATACATTAAGTGAATGTAACACTCCATTCCTCTTTCTGCCCTTAAAAACCTCTCAGAGGACAAAGAAACAAGCAGAAACATGACAATGGAGCTTATAATTATAGTATTTTTCCTGGCTCAGAAATTCTCTGTTCTGCCTGAGGGAAATCATTTGTCTTACAGATTTCCCTAAACACCAGAATAAGTTTCTTGGACATTTTCCAGTCTCCCATTTATTGTCATTCTATTGCTATCTGGTAAAAAAAAAAAAAAAAAACCCAAAAAAAAAAAAACAGAATAAATTATTATTATAATAAATTATTATTATACAACCACAGCAAACATGAACAAAAAACTCCAGACCTCAGAAAAAAGATAGTTTAAATGTTCTATCAGTTTCAACTTATAATAGATACAGCAACTACATATCAGGACACAAGATTTACATACACTCAAGGTACTGAAAGGTAAAAATGCAAGAAAAAAACTAGAATCTGAGTGTCCATTAATCTAGTCTGAATTTCTATGAATTGCAGCCCCTTTTATTACTGCAAAGTTATTACAAGAACAATTAAAAGATGGAGCTAAAAAATAATTAGTATTTTACACACCTATTAATAACTAAAAATAGCAACGTAGTGGAGACACACATTAATAATAAATACATTTATATGTTCTTTATTACATCAGTGATCATTCCATACCGACTGTCTGGCTAGTTTATTTACATAAGAGATTTGAGTGGATTCCAAGAGGAGAAAAAGATTTGACTATTTTTTTCTGAGATTTTTGCATATTTCAGTGTATTGTGTGGTCAGCTGTGCTTTCCTACAGCCCAGAGAAGGGAGATTAGGGTGCAGATGTAAAAGTTACCATTAATTTCTGGCAAAGATATTTGTTCCACTTGTATTACAAGTAATGTGAACAAAAATAAAGACCTTCCCAATGCATATTTGATAAAAGATCAGAATATTTAGAGATTGGTAGACATATTTTTACCTAACATCTTATTTGTAATGGGAGAATTTGTTGTTTATTTGTTCACACTAGCAAAAAATACCTTCAAGAAACCATCAACTTCTTCATTACAACTGAGAGTTGATTAAGACATGAGGAAATTCCAGTTTAATTACAGTTTGTGACATTCAATAGAAATGTTTTGTTTAGACTACAATGTAAAAAAAACCCAAACAACAAAACAACAAAAACCCAACCAAATTTGATGTTAATTAGGTAGGTTATTGTTGCATACATTTTTATGAGTCATTAGCCAGTCTACTGAAACATGCTTAAGTGATTAAAAGTTTTTTAAGTCCAGTTTGTGTCCAAGAACTGAAAGATTATGTTTGATTCTTCATCTCTGTGAATCTCGTTTTTTCAGGAATGTCTTTGAAAAAAAGACATAAATCACTACTGTCATTCAAACTGCAAAGATTTATGATTTGATATCATTTATAGCAACTGTATTTTTCAAAAGCACCAAGCATTATATAGTTTGGCCCACTGAATCAATTGCATGCATAGTTTCCACCATTATTACATGACTAGACTCTTGAAATAAGCACATATACAGAGTGCATGCTGTGCTACACACTGCAGAGAGACAGGAAAGACACAGATTTTGATCTGAAAAAACTGCAATCTAAACAAAAAAAAATAGAGTAGCGCAAGTGTACACAGACTAAGGAGCACAAGGAATTAATGAGATGGTGCTAATCACCATAATGTATAGTGGTCTCAGCTCACCAACTGTCTGACAGATAGTAAGTTTGGAGATATTGCAGCAAAGCAGCACCTGGAAAACGGAACATTCACAGAGCACATAAAAACCCCCCCACAATATATAAAAACATATATTCCTTTTTTCTTGCACATACCTTACTGAAGGACAGTTATTTGGACATTTCAGGCAATAGTAATGATTTTCATATGCATTCATAGTATGTGTGTTCCTTTCCAACGGTTTTGACTGTGTGGACATGTATGTCATTGGTAATTAGCTTCATTCAATCTTTTAACATCGTAAAGGGAGTGATTTTAAATTCTGTCAGAAAAAGCAGTGCCTAAAAATTAGAGATTTGAGTCAGTTCCGTTTTATTAAATATTGCACTAGTCTGATTATTTTAGATGGTTAGTAGATCAATACTGAAAAGTGCTATGCAACCTAAAAATCTACTAGAAAAAAAAGTAATTTATAATAATATTTAAAAAAAAAATCTTGGAGGTTATTCCCTTATACAGAGTAAGATACGTAAAACAACGTGGTTAGCACTTTACATTTACTCATATAAAAGGAGATTTATCTTCTTATCATGGAACCAATTGTAACAGGGGCGTCCAAGAATTAAGAGACATGACTTCATCCTTCTGCTTGACCAAAGGCTTCTGTAACCTTGGAAAGTCACTTGGGACACTTTAAAAATTCTTTAGGATTTTTAAAAGGTATTTAGTGTCTGGGAAACAAGATAGGCTACAGCATAATTTTGAAAAATGTAGTTCCTAATACCTATTGAAATAATGGGACTTAGACATTTAGGCTTCTGTCAGTTCCGCTAGGAACCTGACTGGGTCATTAAGTACCTAAGTACCATTAAAAATCCCAGCCCATAACTGACTTGCAGAAAGACTTTCAACTTGCAAGCAAGGTAATAGATAATAATATTCCCTCATGACATTGGTGTGAGGAAACACACATTAAAGGTTATAGCACTGCTATATGCTAAATCATGGAGAGGTATATAAATATGTAAGATAGATCATTAAGAGATGCCATTATGTAATGTTAATGGCACTGTTTTATCTATAAAACAGCATACAGCAGTGTCCAGCCTGTACCAGAGATGACACTGCAGAATTAAAAGGTGGTTTAAAGACTGCAAAAAACATTAGGTACATTGAGAAAAAAAAAGGTTTGAACAGAGTTTGAAAACAACTGGAAGGGTTGAAAAAAAAATCCAACAAACAAAACCATATTAGATTCTCTGTGCTCTATTAATATGTTTTAGCTCTAGATATTTTTTCTCCTTTCTTTCTGATGCTTTATATATATGTGTCAGATTCTTCATAAGTAACAAAGGCATGTTGAGTCACAAAGTCAGTATCTGTATGTGTTTGATTTTAAGCTCTAGCTATGCCTCTGCGATTTTTTCTTTGCTTGTTTGTTCTGAATTGGTCATCTTTACTCTCTAGCACTAAACAGATAAAAGCAACACTTTGAATACCCGAAAAATAGTAAAAGATATATTATACCTGTTTGTAGAAATACAAAGTATCTTAAGCATGATACTGATAAACATTAGGTTAAAGCTTGATAATCAGAATGTCCATCTTGTAGCAAAAAATCAGTCAAGTACACCAAGGACCGGCAGATCAAAAGATGTCTATAAATGGCACTAAAAGGCATGTAAGTTTAATGCATGGTACTGCAAATGACTGAAGATTTTGCATGGGTTTAATATATTCACGAAATAGCAACTGATAATATATTGAGTGATAGGGGATAATCTGCAGTGCACAATAAAGTTTAAGAAATCATAAATACTCAGAATCAAAACATCACAGGCTATGTCTAATCAATCTGTTCTGGAACAGCCACCTCTAGAATTTTTTTTTTAAAACATTTTTCCTTTTTTTTCCCTTCCTACTAGTTCTGCTTCACAAATACCACTCGAATTTTGCCATCACTTCATATTCTTTCAGTGGATTTTTGGACCAGAACCTCCTGCAACAGCATCTTTGTGTTATTGTTGCATTTTCTGTATTTGAAAGTAAGACTGTTGTCCCAAAATGGAGAAAAACTCATTTGGCATGTGAGTGAAACAATTCAGTTAGAAATATGTAATATAAGGCAGCTGTTACTAAGAACAAGAGTAAATTTAACAAACAAATCTAGTTTCTACTAAATCTCTTTGGAATAGAATATGATGAAAAGAACCCACAGAGAAAACTCAGCCTGAGTCTTAATTACCACAAAATATCTTACATTCCACGAAGAGTCTAAACATATGTGAGAGATAACATATTGACCAAAAAGACAAGAACAATTCAATGGCTCAACGTCCACATGGAGATCTGTGACAAGCGGGGTGTCTCAGTGCTAGTTAATGTTTTCATTCATCATATCAACAGTAGAGATCAAGTGCACCCTCAGCAAGTTAGGAGATGACACCAAGTTGAGGAGTGCAGTTGTCATGCTAAAGGGACAGGATATCATCCAGAGGAACCTGGACAAGCTAGAGAAGCAGGCCTGTGTGAATCTCATGAGGTTCAAGAAGACCAAGTGCAAGGTCCTACACGTGGGTCAGGGCAACCTGTGGTTTTAATATAGGATGTGGGACAACATGATTGAGAGCAGCCCTGCAGAGAAGGACTTGGGGGTGCTTATTAATGAAAAGCTTGACATGAACTGGCCATGTGTGCTTGCAGCCCAGAAGGCAAACTGTGTGCTGGGCTACATCAAAAGAAGCTTGGCCAGCAGGGTGAGGAAGGTGATTCTCCCCTACTACTCTGCTTTCATGAGACTCCACCTGGAGGATTGTGTCCTGTCCTGGAATCCCCAACACAAGAAGGATATGAAACTGTTGGAATGGGTCCACAGGAGAGCCATGAAGATGATCAGAGGGGTTGGAACACCTCTGCTATAAGGACAGGCTGAGAGACTTAGGGTTCTGCAGCCTGGAGAAGAGATGGCTCCAAGGAGACCTTATAGAGGCCTTCCAGTACCTGAAGGGGGCATACAGCAAAGCTGAGGAGGAACTTTTCACATGGGTTTGTAGTGACAGAAAAAGGGGGAATGGCTTTAAATTGGAAGGGGAAAGATTTAGAATAGACATTAGGCAGAAATTCTTCATGATAAGGGTGGTAAGGCACTGGAACAATTTGCCCAGGGAAGCAATGGATTTCCTCTCCCTGGAAGTGTTCAATGTCAGACTGGATGGGGCTTTTAGCAGCCTAGTCTAGTGGGATGATCTTTAGGGTCCCTTCCAACCCAAACCATTCCATGATTCTAATTAGAATTCTATAGTCAGCATAAAATTTTTTTAAACGTACTTGAAGGTACATAACTAGAAAAGACTATCATATTTTTTATGTCTAAGGACTTTTATAAGAGTCTTAAAAAACAAAGTCAGCTCTGACAGAGATTAGTAGAAAACTAGTATTCTGTGAAAGATGCCGTTTCTTTACTAACACAGTTCTACCTTGAAATAGTGCCAATTACTAGCTGACACTGCATGATGTGCAGCTTCTGAATATGCAGCTCCTGATCAGTGGCAGAGAGAATTGAGAACTTCAATTTACAATAAGAATAAACCAAATCAGATCATCTGCCTGGGTGTCACCTTCTCCTCTATGTGCTTACTTCCCTTTTGACTAGTTCAAACATAGGACATTTATGTCTTATTTGAATGTCAAATAATGATCATATGGACCTGAAGTACTGTGAAGTCTACAGTGGGCCCAACAAACTTGCATTCATATTTAGTGCAATGCTGAAGTATAGTGCTGTCTATTTCAGTATTTTGTAGCGTGAGGAACTGCATGTAATCCAGAACAGTGTGGTATGTATCGTAACCTTCGCGAGATACTGTGCTTTAAAGATTCGCTATGGGATTTTTTTATTTAATTTATTATTCTGTTCTCTATTTCCTCCCTATGGAAATAGCTGTGTAAATGGTCACTAAAGCTGATTGTTATAATAATTTCTTTAATGACTCACTTTAGAGTACTTACTTCACGTGGGATATATGAGGCAATTAACAGTTTCAAAACTATGTCACTTTTTTGTGCACATATTTTAGGTCCTTGCTTATCTAACTTTTACAGGTATGAAGTACTGGACAAGAGTCTACTTCAATGATAGTTTTAACTTTTCTCACTCCTAACATAGTAAAGTTCCAATGAGAGTTTTAACTTTTCTCACTCCTAACATAGTAAAGTTCCAATACTTTTCATTATAAATATTGATAACTCAGGCTACCCAAGATATTTTTCAGTTAGTAAATTCAAGTATATGTAGGTTTAGAAATGTCACAATTAAATATGTCCCTATTTTCAGAAGCTGCAGTCAAAGTGTGATTCAGAAAATACATTAACATTTTCTTTATTAATTCTATATACTACCTGAAAAATCAACCACTGCCTAAAGGTTGTTCAAAATAAGGCAGAACTTATGTAGGGTGGAAATTTGTTTCTTTAGGTGTAAAATTCCTTAGAAAGTCTTTTTCCAGCTGAAAAAAAGTTAAAATAGACCTCCTCCTGCTTTAACTATGCTGGGTTGAATAACTTTGCATTGAGATCTACAGATGGCTCCCCGAAGCTGTGATTCCCCATTATGTCTCAGCATGTCTGCAGTTCAGACATTGTCAATAATGAAGGCACTTCCAACTGTACATAGTTTAGCTTTCTTTCATTATGTTCCTCTTAGAAAAATCACCTCCCATTCCCTTATCATTCACATGTTCCTCAAAGAATAAATGATTCCATACAATGCAAGTACAATACAGTAACAAGCATGAGCCACAGAGATCCACGAACATACTACAGTGAGAAAGTTGCCTGCTAGGGAAACTGGCATTCTTCATGACTGCATTTTCTTGTACTTCTCTAGTGGAGGGGAAAGCACAGGGGCTGCTGCCAAAGGCATTGTGAGCCTGAGAAATTTGCTATAAATTTTAGGCAAAGTGACAGGGGTAGGAAAAGTGAAGTCATCTTCAAATATTTTCTATGCAGTGAGAAAGTGGAGAGTTGCAGTTTTATTGAAAGTTTGTACCACTTTTGTCTTAACTTTTCTCACTAGCTTGGAATAAATTAGTAAACATTTAATAGTTAAGTACTGCTGATTTTCTTATCATTGCATAATTTAGCTTATATTCAGGAAGGGAATAAAAGCAGAAATAAAATCCATTACGTTATGCAATAAAACATTAATAGGAGAATGCAGAAAGAATGAGTAAACTTCATATAGACTGCAGAAAATATTCTAGGGAAATGAGAGGCATAAATAGGATAATTTGAAAATAATATGATACTTGTATGCAAATAAGATGCTGATGATCTTTCTTTTCTTGGTGTATTCCACTAATTTGCCACAAGGCAATGTAAAAAGCAATAACTGTGAGCTAGCATAGTAGGAAACCTTTGAATGTTCAAAGGGGACATTCGATCATTCAAATATAATGTACTGTGAAATTGTTATAATATGGTGGGAAGTAGCCTACTTAGCACAGAGGATGCTCCACTCTGCATTGCAGCTTTGGGCTCTGCGGTGAAGCATCCAGTGTTCCCTGCAAATCCACTTTGAACAGGTGAGCAGACAGGTTGGCTCACCAACAGATACACCTTCCAACTGAAGAGAGAGAACAAGAAGAGAATACCTAAAAGAATTGTATGGCTTGCTATTGAAGTAACGTTCATACGGAAGTAGCAACTTTTAACCCAAAGGAATTCAAAGTGTATTACAAACTGAAATTCAAGCTGCCCTTTATCTGTCTCTACAGAGCAGTGTCTCTGGAGTCAGGAGGCCAGCACACGTTGCCCTAAATACACTCACAGGGATCATTTGGCTCTTTTTTTCCTCCATTGTCATTCCCAACAAGCAAAGCCATCCATTCCTTGTGAAAGCTTAGAATTATGCTGAGATAAAAAGAAATCGTAACTCTCTTCTCAAATAGAAACAAAACAAGCAAACAAAACCCCCAAACCTACCACAAGGATTATAATGGAAACAGTAACATAAATAGATTTTGGTGAGATTGCATACTTAGTTCCTCTGCCCAGGTACTTGAATTGCATTGAGGAGGAGAAGTAGTATTTCAGAGGCAAAATTAGGTTTCTTAATTTAGATGCAGATTAAAGTACCCTACGGTAATTTTTTCTCAAAATGCAGAAACAAGTAATGATTACTTCTTATTATTCTTGTAAATATAGGACTTATTTTCTCAAAATTGTTTCTGAAATCTTGAAATATGTAGGGTGAGAGGCACTGAAGTAATATTCTGGTTTTTAATTCCATTTTCTGAAAGCAGAACATTTTTTAAGGAACTGAAAGAAATAAGAAAAAAAATAAGCTGCTACAAAGGGCTGAGTTCACAGCAGGCAGTAAGTGAAAGAGATGCGCTGATGAATTATAGGAAGCAAATTATTTCAACATTTGCACCTGTTTAATTTTGTTTGTGTTGTGATACGGCAGGAACTTCTTTGGACATGGGCACAACAAAAATTTCAGAAGCTAACACAGAGGGTCAGCAAGCTGAGAAAGACTAGACACTGAGCAGATGAATGGGTCCAAATGGCAATGTTGACACAGTTGCTCAGTTGTGGTTTTAATTTTTTATATGCTTCACAATTTTAAGCAACATTATTCATGCTATTACACAGGAGGGAAATATTTAGTTACAGGTGCGAGACATGACATATTACTGAGTTGAAACTCAGACCTAACCCACCTGTAGGTTCAAAATGAGAAGTCATACAAATGTGAAAGTAGAATAATTGTCAGAAAAAGTATCTTTTCCAGGTATGAAAGAACTCGTACTCTAGCAATTTTGAAAATATTGCAGTCTCATTCTCAAACAGTACAATAACAGAATAATAGCCCTAGTACTGAAAAATCAGTAAGAGGTACACATAAATCTCACTGAAGTTGGTAGAAAACAAGCAGCATTTGAGGGCTTCTCTGAAAAGAGTTAGTGTTTTCTCTTAGTGAAACACCTAATTCCCAGAAATATAACTGGGCCCTTTAAAAGCACATATTAGTGAAACAAAATGATAAAAAGGAAGAAATATTTGGAAGTTGGGGAATAAATCCCTCAACACGGTTTGATCCTAAACTTTAGAGTTTTTGTGCTGTCTGCACTGGATTTGGATCCACTCAGCTTTTCAATACAGTTATAAAACAAGCCACTGCTGTTATTTAATGTGCAGATATGAGATGATATTCTTTGTTCTGTATTTACTTTGCTATTTCTGTAATTGAAAAAGACTTGCAATAATAACTGTAGAAAAGACATATATGAATAATTATTCATGATTTCACTCTGCTTAAAATAATTAAAGCAGCTGATAGTTGGCCCACTAACTTCAAGATTTTATTTTTGTTTTTCTCTAGCAAAGGACAGTAGCAATTGCCTTGAAACCAATTCCTTATACAACTGTTAAGAACTGAAGACTCCAAAGTGCATTTAGAACTAAAATGTATATCCTTCCAAAATATCTGAAGTCTTACTAGCCTGTAAATAAAGAGGTATTTAACAGAGAACCTAACTTATTCTGGTTTTCTCCTGATCAGTACCTGCAAAAATGCAGTTACTTTGTTTGGAACTGTGCGTAATGTATTACCCTCATATTTATTAATTTTGTATTCAAACAACAAACATGGCTAATGGAAATTCTGTATGGATGAGATCCCAAAATACCAATTAGTGCCATTTTTGGCAACAGTAAGTCATAAGGATAACCAGGCCAAAAAAGTCTCTGTGCTTCTGTAATATCAGAGAAATATAGAACTTCAAGCTTTGAAATTGCAATCAAGACAAACACCTGTAATTTAACAACACTGTTCTCTTAAATCAGATTTAAATGAATTCTCATAGAGCTATAAACACAAACCCTGCTTCCATTCAATCCAGGCATAAATCAAAGTTATGAGTATCTAATTTATACATAATATTGCATAAAAAAACTCTTGGTAGAGTGCTTTTGTTAAACAGATAGAACTGAGCTTAGATGCAGCAGTCATAAGTATGTGAGTATTATGATGGTTTTGTCCTGTACTAAAACAATGCCAAGCAGCACCTGCAAGCATAGAATTGTTACAGGCTTGCACTAAGTATATTAAGTGTTCTGTGTAAAACCTACAAAAATAAATCTTTCCTGTGAGCCTGCACAGAGTTTGCAAAATACAGAGTGGAACAATCATGAGTTAAAACTCAACGCTGCTGTCCTTTTTCATGGAGACTAAAAATCTTCTTCTGGCTTCACAGAGAGTATTCGGTGAGGGATAAATAAGATTGGAAGAAATTGTACGGGAGAGTGTTTCTTATAGTTTAACACTGCTGTGTTAACAAGCACAGAAAAAAGACTGAAATACTGAATGTTAGAGCATCTTTTGAGGCAGAACATTTCTATGCAGTCCCTTTGCCTCCTATGTCTTTCTTGCTTTGGTGAATGCTCGTACTCACCATGTGGCAGAGAAGGAGGAGTAAACACCGGGTTTCAATGAAATGAGGCTCTAAAGCACAATAAATTATCCTGAAAGTAGTTCAATAATCTGGAGTCTTCAAAACCAGTCTTCAAAACCACACTGAACAATAATGTGATTAAGATTGAACCTACATTTTTAGCTTCCCTTTCCCTTCCCTCTCCTCCCCTCCCCTTTCCTCTCCTTTCCTCTTTATCTTTTCTTCATCTGACAGAAATTCATAATTTTGCACACACCTACACTTTTCTACATTCTCTTGTGTACTACACTTTATTTATCAGTCATCTTGAATAAGAAATACTTGCTTAAATTTTCACTGTCTTGTATGTTTCCCAAACCTTTCTATGCAGATTTCTCCAGGCTCATACTTTTATTCTTGTGTAGAACATATTGTATTGTTTATCTAAAATGTTTCCATCAACTCTAAATTAACTTGCAGCTATCTTGATAGGGAGGTAGCTTTCTTTTGCTTTCATACAGCGATAGGGGACTCTCCCAACATGGCAAGCACTGGCAAAGCATCTGTGTAATTTATCACTGGGCACTGATTAGTCAGCACACCTTCTAAACCAGTCACTTTCCCCTAGGACTTAGAAGCAGTTGCCTTTTAGATTAAGCAGAACTATTATTTAATAAATCACAGAAGTGCCTCTCAGAAGATTAGGAAAGGAAGTATAGAAGGTTATTTAACATACCCTACTTAGAGAATTTAGATAGCAGACTGTAATTATCCAAACTGGAACTCGGCCAGCAGATGAAGGCTAATAACAATATTCTGTGAAAAATACCATGCAATCTTTCAGGACCAGACATGCCAGCAACATTTTATCTGAAATATGGCAACTGAAACAGCTCATTGTCTCTAACACTTGGCTTGGAATAGTAGTTCAGTTCAAATTCCAGAAAGAAAAGTGGTTAACGGAATCAGCACCATGTCCATGAAATACATTTTTAAAGTATCCTAGTAAAGTACAAAACAATCTTATCCTACTTCAGATGAAGTGTTCTGATTCAGTCCACAAAATATTCATGGGTCTTCTCTGTAATACAAAAGGCAACATATATAGCAGTCTCCCAGTGGTTTCAGGAGAGGTAGGGTGCTCACAAGTCAAATGTTGCAGAGTTGAGAGGGATTCTTAACCTTCTTTCAGTGGCTAAACCGTAAGTCAGGAGGTTCAAGGCTGGGGTTCAGAAACGTATGTTAGTTCCTATGTTCCACACATTTCATATATGATAGAATTTAACTCCACCGGCATTAATGTGCTAAGGGCTGGTATTTCTGTGGGCTGCCAGAGGCACAGTGGAAACTCCATTACTAGGCATGCACTCTTATTTCATTTAAGCACTCCTGTGAAACTGTGATTGCAAGAAACTCCAGAATATCTTCATGAAATGAATGACTATGCTAATACAAAAGTAGGTGAGTTTTACAGATTAATATGCATATAAGAAAGATATATAAAATGTTATCTGTATGTCAACTTGGAATGCAAATTTTTGATCTCAGAGTTGTCACTTATATTTCTCTGAAATCACTTTGTTCCATGGCAACAAAGCTCACTCTTCCTAAACATTGGGTATGATAAGAAACAGTACTGAGAGTAAGACAAAATATAACTTAATCCCCTACAGAAAACACTGATGTACCTATATCCTGATCACTGCCTGTAGTCCTAATCTCTTTACGTCAGGGACAGAGAGGTGTAAGAAGATAGAGCGTTAATAGCTGATCTTGGAACAGAAGCAGCAGCCTTATGAGCAGAAATCACAAGTCCAGCACTCTTTCTGGAGAAGGCTGCAGTTTGGAAAGAAAATATCAGAGGGATACATTCCTTTGTTTTCCCTTCCTTGAGTTTTGTCATTCCTTCCTGTGAGAGAATTGGAGAAACAGATTTCATTCTTACAGCAAACCGCAGAGGTCAAAAATGCTACAGGATGTTCTGTTTCACTGAAGGACTACTGTGATGTGCCATAGCTGTTCTGCAGAGATCCATGTGCCCTGGCCAGTGCACAGAGGTTGTGTAGAGATGGGCTTGTATGCCTGCATCATCATGTCTGAACTGTTCATTCTAAGCCGTCTCTGCAGAGCAAATACTGTCTAGATTTTCATATCATTATAGACTAGACAAACTGGAAAATATTTTCATGAGGGGAATAAAAAAGACACTGAGAAAAAGCTGTTCCAGAGAAACTTCAAGGTTCTATCCTAAAGTTGGCTAATCATGAAGTGTCTAAATTACAGAGTCCAGATAACTACCATTCTCTCTTTTTACTTACTACTATTCCACTACATTTTCTGGGAAATTTTTCTAAACATATCATCCTCTATTTCTTTCTCTTCCCAGTGCAATAGGTTTTAGCACATGTGGTCAGTATTAGGACAGTGAAACATTAATTTCTATATTTGTTCTTGGTTGGGATTTTTTTGCTGTATCAATTTAGTAACAAATTTCTTCTGTAATTCCTCATTGCCATATTGAAAATGCTTGATTGGATCTGTTTACTACTTTTACTAGAGTGATGTCTCAAAAAGATTGAAAAATGAAGGTTAAGTTAAACTTTTAAGCATCACTGGCTGCTTTTACAGTTCCACAGAAAATGATACATCGTTTTTCAAATGATTTTTTTGTCACTGCTCCCTCTGTAAGTGGATGACTGGAAGAAAATATAACATCACTACAGTTTAGCATTTCCAACATAAAGGTCCTTTTTTTTCCTCCTTGCAAGAATTTATATATTTAAACCCATTGTGAAAGATTAGGCAGATAAAGAAGCTTTCAGCAGAATCACAATACAGGTAATTATGGGTCTGTCAGCATTTCCATTATGAACTCCATTTAGCATTAAGGGCGTAGCATTTTTGCATCATTTCATAAAATGTCAGACTGAAAGCTGGCATGTAGATTAGTAGCCTGGATGCAAATTTGTTTACACAAAATATTTAAATCTGCTCAGCTGTTTTTGATTTAGAGATCAGCCAGAAAGTTTAAATTCTCAGGGTTTCTCATGCATTTCCGCCAACTTCTAGACCAAATTACACTTAAAAAAAATGTCATTGGTTAATAAATGGTTAACTCACTGTCTCCTGAAGTTTTGAAATTACTTACTTTAGACTTTAAAATAGATTTTAGAATTTCTGCTCATAGAATCACAGAATCACAGAACAACCAGGTTGGAAGGGACCCATCGGATCTTCTAGTCCAACCATTCCTATCTAACACTAAACCAAGTCCCTCAAGACCTCATCCACCCGTGCCTTAAACACCTCCAGGGAAGGTGACTCAACCACCTCCCTGGGCAGCCTATTCCGATGCCCAATGACCCTCTGCATGAAAAACCTCCTCCTAATCTCCAGCCTAAATCTCCCCTGGTGGAGCTTGAGGTCATTCCCTCTCGTCCTGTCCCCTGTCACTTGGGAGAAGAGGCCAGTTCCCTCCTCTCTACAATCTCCTTTCAGATACTTGTAGAGAGTAATGAGGTCTCCTCTCAGCCTCCTCTTCTCCAGGCTAAACAACCCCAGCTCTCTCAGCCGCTACTCATAGGGTCTGTTCTCCAGCCCCTTCACCAGTCTCGTCGCTCTTCTCTGGACTTGCTCCAAAGCCTCAACATCCTTCTTGTGGTGAGGGGCCCGAACTGGACACAATATTCAAGGAGTGGCCTCACCAGTGCTGAATACAGAGGGAGAATCACCCCCCTGGACCTGCTGGTCACACCGTTTCTGATACAAGCCTGGATGCCATTGGCCTTCTTGGCCACCTGGGCACACTACTGGCTCATGTTCAGTCGGCTGTCGACCAACACCCCCAGGTCCCTCTCCTCCTGGTAGTTTTCCAGCCAGGCTTCTCCCAGTCTGTAGTTCTGCATAGGGTTGTTGTGCCCCAAGTGCAGGACCCGGCATTTGGCCGTGTTAAACCTCATGCCGTTGGACATTGTCCAGCGGTCCAGCCTGTCCAGGTCCCTTTGCAGAGCCTCCCTACCCTCCAGCAGATCGACACTTGCACACAGCTTTGTGTCATCTGCAAACTTGCTAAGGGTACCCTCAATGCCCTCATCTTGCAGCTCTAGTCCTTCTATCACCTTTATGAAAGACTGATGAGTTAGAATAGGGTTCAAAAGCTCTAATAAAAACTGATAGTAATCTTAAAGTCTGAAACATTTGGTTTAGGACTCACTTAAATGCCATCATAAGACAATGAACAGAAATGGACCAAAGCCTGTAAGGTGTTTGAGAGTATCAATTACTTAGCCCACTAGCTCTCATACCATTTTAGGGTACTGACCAAAAAGAATATGACAGAGTTCAACTCTCTGTTTTTTTCAGTTTCATCAGTTAAATCCTATGCATGCTATGAACAGATTTGTAGAGCTGCCACATCCTAAATAAACTCCTCTGTATTGAAATGAAGTATTTTATTTGTTATTATCATGTTCTGCTCTATCCTGCTAAAAGCCAAAGGCAAATCTTTTAATTTCAGTGGGGACATGCTCTAAAATAATCTACTGGTAAATAAGTTTATAATTGAATGGATGATCACTCATGTTCAAACGTACAGTTCTCAGTAAGAAGCACTGAAGAAGCCATCCTGCAACATGAAATAGGAATACTATTAGAAATACTAATTGAGCCATCAATAGAAATGAGATAGAAAAATAGCATTAATTCAGAAAGAATAAAAGGCACTCCGGTTGTAAAATACAGATATTCAAGTACATAATTGGCATATTTCAAATAAAATACGGGTAAACAGGAAAAAAAATCAATGACAGAGCTTCTCAAAGAATGCAGTTATCCAAGTGTACTGGGCGAAGAATGGGAACCTAGCCCCAATCAGTGTGAATTAAAAGTATAAAAAAGTACAGTACAAGAGATGGTGCAAAGAAACTTTACACAAATGAAGCATGGAGGAAGCAAATGAGAAGAAAAAACATGATTAATTAAATATAACCAACTCAGTTTGACCAGAGAATATTCACCTACAGGACATGGTGTACTAGCTTAATAGTGCAAGAAAATAACACTTTTAAGAATGAAGAAAATGTTCTTCAGAAACCATCTCAGATAGCATCAAAGTACAGCTATATGTTCAGTAATATCTGCAAATTCTTTAAGGATAATTCAATGCTCGTTGTATTGTATACTACATTTTTTAATAAATGATTCATTTTCCTTATAGTTATGTCAGATTCACCCTTAAGTCTAGCAGACAATTCATGACTTCTTAATAATTACAGAGCTTCTGCTGATCATACGCTGTCCTTAGCCGATATCCATGGCACACTCTGACTCTTCAAATATGTCTACTGTTACTTCAGCGTGCATGGTCTTTTTTTTCCTTTTGTGCTTATTTTTTTAAATTAATCTATGGTATTCTGTAGAATCTATCCTGAAGAATGAAAAAAAAAAAAAACCCACCAAAACTAAAACTCCACTGTTCCAACCTTGCCTTCCTGTAGAGAATTTGAAATCCAAAGAATATCCTGAAAAAGTCAGTAAATCAATCAGTGATGGTAAGGATGGAAGGATATCATCCTTACATTGTTTATTACTTTGGGCCACAAATGGACTTTGCAATTGACATAGGAACTGAAGAGAACTTTCTATATTTTATTGCAACATTTATGATTTTGGGACTTCTCCAGTGGTACTGGTGGAGTGGGAAGAGAGTTTGGGAAGAGAGCCCAGAAACACAAGGGAGGCTGGATAAACTGGGAAGAATTACAGGAGCTAGCTGATGAGATAAAATTTGAGTGCAGTAAAAATATACAGATCAAGCTTAGGAAAGTGTGGCTTTTTTTAATATGGGTAGCTTAATTTAAAGCTAGATGAAATTAGTATAGACACTCATACAAATTTCAATGATCTGCAATTGTAGTACTGGAGAGGCTTAGGGTTTTGGAAGCATATCCTTAGGAAAGTTATGGAGGCAGCCACGCAGGAGTCACCCACTGCTCTGAACTCATTCCATACTATATATTGATTTTCTTGCTCATTGCTATTTCAGATAAAAAGCTTTGAAAAGCAGAAGTTTGTCAGGATCTTTACAAAAATCACTGTTAGTTATGTGGTTGACTGGGGCAACTTTCTGGTGCTGATAATAAAAATGCCAGTAAAATTTATCTAACCTATTTGTCAGGGGAAAGTTATTATCCTTGCATGAGAAGACATGGGAGGTTCTGTTGGCACTCTATTCTCTATGAAAAACACAGAAATTTGATTACTAGTCTAGTGTCTATGGTATTCTTTCCACAGGAAGGGGCTGAAAATTGAACTTCCTCAAGAAAGCTGAAGTACTTGCATAGAAAATTGGGTCACTGAAGAAATATATCATTCACATTCTTACAAGATATCTCTGTAATAAGGAATTCAGAATATATGGAGTTTAGAATATATGTTTGAATTTAGAATATATGGAAATTCATTAAATAGAATCTATAAAAACTTCTAAAAAAATATTGTCCCAAATGTCAGAGATGTTTTATTTTCCCAGGAAGATGTTGCCAAGATTGAAATAAAAGGTAAAGAAGTGACATTATCAAAATCTCTGAAGTTAGTAACTATGTGAATTGTGTGAGAGAGGTGATTGCCCCGCTTCAAAGTGGAAGCAACTGAAAAGAAGAATTTTGAATTAATGCGGTAGATATGCTGAATAGTAACGTAGAAAGAAGTAGGTAATCATTTTCCTATTTGGTTTTAAGTTGAAGATCATACCAAGAAACTGAGTGAGCAGTCAGTTCCCCTTTTTTTGGTTGTAAAAGGACATTTTTCAAGCCCACCAAACATAAATTTTTCTTTTTTTTTTTTTCTCCTCAGTTCCAGAACTCTTTATTGAAGGGTCTAAATTAAGAGGAAAGCTTTTATCAGTTACATACAAAACATTTAGTAAATATCATCACAGTAAATAGTGTTCATGCTGTGAAAATCTTAGCCATTTTAGGAATATTCAAAAGAGGGAAGGATTGTTGCCATGAGTAATGCTATAACATTGACTTGATAAAACACAATCTGTACCATGTTCCTTCAATACATTATACTGATGGTAATTCTCTAATCAGGTAATCAACTTTTGTGAGAATTATATTGATGTAAAGGTTTTCAAGAAAATGTCTTGCTCTTCCAGTTACATACTATGAATTACAAATCAAATGTTTTTCTTTTCTGTGGTCACTAAAACTGCTGCGCCATGCAACAAGCATTGCTGAAGTAAGTAGCAGCAGTAAAGTATAAGTGTCCATCAACACAGATATATTCAAGGCAATAACCACACAATGAGCACAATCATGAATTAATCATAGCTTCTTCTTATGACACGGCTACAGATGCATGCCACCAGAAATGCTGGCATGCATACACACAACTTGCATCAGTGTGTGTGCATGGCAGGTTCCCACATACACCTGGAAATGCATGAAAAAAGAATCTTTCACTACAGAACTGATTTACTCGAGGATGTGAGGTGGCCAAAGACTTATCCTCTTCTTCTCTTCCCCTTTGGTTAACCAGGTAAGTTTTCCAGAAGTTGGGATCTGGACCTCATTAACTTCTAGTTCTTACGATTTTGGCTCATGAAGACAGGGTCACAGAAAGGGTCACTGGGCAGTGGAACAGGCTGCCCAGGGAGGTGGTTGAGTCACCTTCCCTGGAGGTGTTTAAGGCATGGGTGGATCGAGGCACTGAGGGGCATGGTTTAGTGTTTGACAGGAACAGTTAGACTCGATGATCCAGTGGGTCTCTTCCAACCTGGTTATTTGATGATTCTATGACTCTATGAATAGATAAGTACAATAAAATTCATGTGGAAACCTCTATTTTTGTGCTTTGATTTTTGCTAGCTAATTCAGTATTTTTAAATGTAACCACATATCTGGAATATATGACAATTCAATGAAAGTAAAATAAAATTGCATTAATAATTACATTTGAAATTGTTCTAAATTGCAATGTATTTTTCAGTTCCTCCCAGTTCTTCTGCAGGTGTTAGCACACTTCGGCAAATTCCAAGATATTTTCTTGGAGAACAAAAATTTAATAAGGAATATTTAAACCAGGTTGTAAACTGGCTGTAACTCAGCATACGTCCTGACAAAAAAATATGAGTATGCTATGGTTTTAGGGACTACAGCTGATGCTGTGTTAGCTTACTACCATTACGCTGAATTTAGTGGGCTGATCCCCAGTGGTGCTAACATGATCTTCAACAAGATAAAGAAAAAGCATTTTCTAGTTTTATCTAAGTATTTAAATTATTTTCATAAGAGAATTGTAAACATCTTAAATTCGCAATCTTTGTCCAGATTTTTGCAATCTTTAGTCTGGAGGAGGGCCACAAAGATGATCAAAGATCCAGAGCACCTCTCATAGAAGGACAGGGTAAGAAGAGAAGGCTCTGGAGATACCTTATAGCAGCTTTCCAGTAGGTAAAGGATGCATATAGGAAACAGAGGGAGGGTCTCTTTATCAGTGAGTGTAGTGATAGGATGAGGGTTAATGCTTTTAAGCTGCAAGAGAGTAGTTTTAGGTTAGATATTAGTAAGACATTTTTTACTGTGAGCATGGTGAGGCACTGCAACAGGTTGCCCAGTGAAGCTAGAGGTGTTCAAGGACAGGTCACCTGATCCTAATGGAAGGTGTCCCTTCCCATGAGAAAGGGGTTGGAACTAGATGATCTTTTAAGGACCCTTCCAGTCCAAATCATTCTATGGTTCTCTGATAATGCTATGTGAGTTTTCCGAAGAGCACTTCTACTGAAATTTCTAGCGTAATGTGAAATACAACTTCTGTTATATTTCTGAGTCACATAAAATATGTGTAGAGAAAATTTTAATTCAAAACTCACTATGAAAAGAAGCAGAGGCAAATGGACTCTCAAAGGTCCTATTCTAGATTCTTGTGTTGCTTTCAATGGCCTCAACAACAAGCAGTTTGGCAGCTAATTTTATGTCCGGTTTTATACTTTCCATTCACCTTGGATCAAAGATGACATACAGAAGCAAAAATGTAGCTTTTAGTACAGATTTTTAAAAGATTAGTTTTAATTAAACTTAGCTTTGATTCCCAAAGAAAAGTGAACAAGTATCAAGAAAGCTAGCTATAGGAAAATGCGAAGTTTGCCTTCTGGATCAGACTAAATAATGGAAAAAAGATTTTGTAATTCAAGTAGCTCTATCTCAATGTTCTGTTGAAACAGAAGAATATCCATACATGGCATTTATGTAGCTCATTTTAGCTAAGGACTTCAAAATACACTTGCAGACATCCAATTGCTGGGTCTGAAAACAGTTCTACAAGAAGATAATGATCACAGAGGGACCATTTAAACTGCCACTGAATTACAGCCTCCTCTGAGATGTGATATGTCAGCCCCCTTAAATAATATTGGTATTAAAACAGAAAATAGCTCAGAAATATTTTTTCTGTATTTGAAAGGTGCTTAGAGGTTTTCATTCTACTAAAAACAGTTCTATAGCAACTATATTGCTAAAACTTTCCTAAATCAGTGTAAATAAATAATTGTGTCAATTAATTCTTAACGTGCTAATATCAATTTTTATTGTTTTTAGTAACTAGTGTTTTTTCTTTTCATTAAGCCTTCCTCCTAACATTTGCTAGCAATCACTACTTGCACTCTTGTTTTGTTAGCAAAATCAGTTATGTTTTATATCAGAACTTCCTCTTGAGATTGGGAATACGTAATAAATTAAGAGGTAATTAATTGCTTAAGAAACACATACATTTCTAGTTGTTAGCTGCACCTTTGTAAGCTAACAGCGCGGTCTGTTAAATTTCTTCAAAACATATCCAAATACATGGATAGAATTTCTGTATGTCGTGTTATATATGCATGTGCACACATGTATACATGCAATTACATGAGAACGAACTCAAACAAATTACAATGCATAAAGATATAAAGTTAACTTGTTATGTAGATATGGGGAAAAAAAGAGAGTTCAAGATCAGAAGCAGTGATTCATGATCAGTCTAATACAAGTAATTACTCAGTCGTTTCTGCCTCAAGCCTCCAGATTCTGTTAGTCCTACTGAAAAGATAATCTATGTTATTTACAGGTTTCAGGAGGTGACCTTTCTATGATACAACATGAATATGATACATGATGTTATGACACATTTTGTAGAATTCAAGGGGAAATGGACAGTCTGTCCCTGTGCTGGTTGCATCTAACCTTGCTCTTTTATAATTCCATTCTGCAAGTGCACCAATCCCTTGGAAACCGCTTCCCAGAATCTTAGGGCTCACTACTGTAACATTGTTCCTAAATCTATACACTTTTCCATCTAACATTTCAGACACTGGGAAGGAGATGATGAATTTCCATTGCTTCCTTCTTTGACATTTACAATAGTTTTCAGTACTTGTAGTGCCCGAATTATGGAGCCATAGTAAATTTTATGTGACCTATAAGAATAAGGCAGTTAAGACCATGAGTGCAAATCTTGCCAGGAAAAGTAAACAACTAAATGTAAACATCTATAAAAACATGTGTCCCTGTGTGTGCATGTCTATTTTAAAAAGTCCATTCCATTTCCCGAAAGAAAGATGGAAGTTGGGATTTTTTTTTTTTTAAGAGGGAGGTACATTACAATACCATACACCTTTTTATTTGGGTCCAAGACAACTGCTAAGTATTTTTGAAATACTACGAATTTTTGAAAACACAAAGATTCTCTCTTTTTGTACAGAAATTGTACAATTTTATCAAGAAGGAAACTTTCTTCTGTAAAGTTCTTTGAAAGGTACAGGCTTAAAGTTCATAAGAATTCTGGAATTTTTCAATAAATCTTAGCATAAAAATTAATCAATCAAAACTGAGGTAAGTTTTATAGCTTTATAATAACTATTTTTAGCACATGCCTCTCTGGTTTGTTACTTAAATATTACTTCTTCAAATAACTTATGTAGAAAGACGTCCCTTAAAATTAAAGGGTCTAAGAAAAAAACTTCAGACCAAGTTGCCTGTTCTGTGATTGTTCTTTCCTGGGAGACTTCTTGACGTAATTTGGTAAACCAACTTTCCACAAAGGCTTTCTTCTATTTTTCCATCCTTAAATATAATACCCAGAAATACAAATGACACTCATCAGCAAGAATTTGGGTCTGAGATATCACGACCACACTGAATCAGAATTTAAGTTTTCTATTAGTGGAGAAGAAAAAAACAAACAGTTTTTGCAGCAGATCATCAAACTCTTCCTATTCCAGCCAGTTCCAGTTTACCCAATTCCATAGAATGAATGTCTTTTCTTATATCTGTAGGTTATTTAATATAGTTTTTCCTTGGATTTACGTCATTTGTCTCTGTCCCAGCATTACAATGATGGATGCGCTTGGCCTTGCTTCACAGGTGCTAACTAGTTCCCCAGACTCTTACTGGAGCCAGCTGGATTCAGAAATGCTCAATACCTCTGAAAATCAGATAAATGTCCAAGCCACCTGTTCGAAGGGAAGGGAAGGGAAGGGAAGGGAAGGGAAGGGAAGGGAAGGGAAGGGAAGGGAAGGGAAGGGAAGGGAAGGGAAGGGAAGGGAAGGGAAGGGAAGGGAAGGGAAGGGAAGGGAAGGGAAGGGGCAAAGGAGACGCAGAGGATAGAAAAATGAGTGGAGCACAGGCCAGTCCCTGTCTCTTAAAACACATTCCAGAAGCAGCCTCTAGCTCGAGAGATCTAAACCACTGGTTGTTGAAAGTTACGATGATGTGCTTGTTTGTCACTCGGTACTTGCTGTGTTTCTTATACCTTTCTCTTCTACAGCTGCTTATAGTCACTGTTGGAGATAAAGAGCGCTCAGCTAGATGGGCCACAGTTCCAACTTGACTTGTTGCTCAAAACCAAAAAATATCCCTTGAAAAAGAACCCCAACCAAACAAGAAGCCAACCAGAACCTCAGGTAGGCTGCAACGCTTCTGCTATGTTTATTGCACAGGAGCCTTGGGAAAAGAGGGAACTGAAAGCACATCCACGAAGTTCTTCAGGCCTCGTGAACTGCCAAGTGAAGGAGTTGAGAACAGTGAAAGATAAAACCTGTCCCTTTGTAACCTGCGTGGTTCCAGGCTACTTCTGCGTGTGAAAAAACCCAAACATACTATCCTAATGCTCCATCAGACGTGCAAACAAAAGACTTGAAGGAGTCACCAGGCTGCAGTAAGCAATGCCATGCGATGGAAGTGGAGACTGGAAGGGGTGCCCGGAGCCTGCCACTCCGCCTGGCGACGGCCGCTGCCAGCAAAGCAAAAGCAGAGGCTGCGGGGACGTTTCTCTGTGCCCTCTGCGGGTCCCTAGCGCCAGAGGACGGGGGAGGGAGGAGCGGTCCCTGCTGGAGCTGCTGAGCTCATCTGTTCATTTATACCTTGCAGAAGAGAAGGAGGAACTAAGCAGAAGGCACCGCGGAGCCGTCTTTTAGCCGTGAAGCGAAGGGCAATGACGGGGAGGGTAGGGGAGTGTGTGTTTGTAACTTTGCCTGCAAACCTGCAGAACGGTGTAGCTTGAAAAAAAAAAAAAAAAAAAAAAAAAAAGTCGTTTTGGTGCTGTGTGCACTGAGCAGAAGCCCTATGTTATCTGCGGGAGCTTATGGGAAAGAAGCACCGCAGAGGAGCAGGAGAGCGTGTGCGGAGGAGTTGTAAAGGAGACGCTGTCCCCTTCTCCAGGCGGCTTTCTCCTGCCCCCCACACAAAGATGAAACCAGGAAACCTGAAGCTGCCGTAAGCAGCCCGGCTGCCTTCGCTGCGGGGGCAAAGCCAGCATCTCGCTGCGCCCACCCGTGTCCCACCGAGGAAAGCCACCCACCCACCAGTAACCCCACCAGTCAAGCGACTGGGAAGTCAGACCCTGAAGGGAGGGGGGTTGAGGCGGGAATGGGGGAGAAAGGAGACCGCAGAGGTGGCTGAAAGCAGGGCACGCTTTGTCCCTGCTAACAATTCCCCCACACCAGGTGCCCGTCACCGCTAATGGAAATGCTTTCCGTTTTCTCATCACTTCTGTCAATCAGCCGTTTAAAATCTCACTGTCTCGAGCTCCCTTTTATTTTGAAAGCTGCCCTTGTTCCGCTTGTCATAAGTGCAGCGGGGGAGCAGAGGAACAGCCGAGGCAACGTTTCATTCTAGCCAGGCAGACAAAGGAGGAGACCTTGGTGCTCTCTGCTCTCCGTCTTGGAGCAACAGCTAAACAGAAGAGATGGAGGAGTCTTGCGGTCTTCGGTCATTTTGCCTGATTTCCTCCGTGGTTTGCTTCCATAAACAAGCATCTTCTAAATTTCTTTTTTGGGAGGTGCCAAACCGAAGGGGTACAGGTACCTGTGATTTCTCTCCTAACCTCAAGAGGCAAAGCTCATCGATGTGCTTGTTTCAGTTCACATGTAAAAAAATTACCATGGATTTCGCTTTTTTCCCCTTGTTTTTCTTTTCCATCTTTTCTCCTCTCCATTCTGTAAGGGAGTTGGACAGTGGAGTTTTCCACTTGCTGCTCCTACAAGCTTGTTTTTTATCTCCTCTGCCTAAATAGTGCTTCTCAGTTCTCCTGGGGGGAGGTGGGGGGCAGAAGGGGAAGGTTCTTTCCTAGGTGTCTTGCACATCTAAAGGGATGAGCATAACACTCATCTTCCCCTGCACCTGGACAGGAATGACCTGCTTGGCATTTTCTAACCGCTGAGTTGTGTGTGTTGTTTGTATATCTTGAGTACCTCCTCTAACTTTCCAATGGTGCAATTCCTTTCCTTTTTTTTCTTTGTGGGTCTACCCAAGGAAGATTTTTGTTGGAGATTTGGTGTAATGGGGTAATGCGTAAGCAGTTAAAGATTTTCACTGAAGAAGGTACAATTCCTCTTTACTTCAGCGCTTACTGTCACCCCTTCCCCAACAGTTCTGACCATGTCCTTCCTCCCACTTTCCCCTTCTTTTCTCCTCTCTTTTCTAACCCGACCCTAGGGGTTGCAAGATTCTAAAGAGACATGAATTTATATAGATGGGAAGACTTTTTTTTCCTATATAGGTATATACAAGAAACACATCATTAATCAATTATCAATATGGCTTTTTAACACCCTAGCATAGTTTGATGTGTAAAGGTGGAAAAACTGTCTATCAAGACTACAGAACAGAAATGGCGACAGGACGATGACAAAAGTAGGAAAGGCCTGAAAAGTGGATATCAAGGAAATCTGTGGAAGCAGTCTGGATGATAGGAAGCTCAGCAACAGTTTGGGTGTTACGATGGTGCTGGACTATTCAGTAGGGGGGATTAAACAAGGAAAGATATGATCTAGAGCTTGTGGATGTGGGGTATGGGGTGTGGCAAAAAGGCCTTGTCAGGCAATGGTAGAGCAGATGCAGGATCTGGGGAGTCACTTTGCTCTCAACACCTGGGATGTTTTAAACAGGCAGATATTCATTCAGTCTTTGCCTCTGCCAAGGTTTCTGGGATCAGAAGCCTGTGCTGACACAATGGGAACGTAAGCCCAGGTAAAATGTACTCATTCATGGGAGTGGAGAGAGAACTAAATATATATGCTCAGAATAGATGCAGTGCTGTAGTGAGTCTAAGCCAGCTCTATGGAGCTTGGCTGCCTGGAGAAGCCTGCATCCAGGATGTAAAAATCTGACTTACTGGTTTTGCAGTGGCTGGGAGGAACCCCCAGTCCAAGAGAAGCCTATGGAAACTAGAGGGGTCAGCACCTAGGAAGCTCAGGCCCTGGCAGGACAGAGGAAACTGCTTCACAGCATGTTTTGGGGACTGCGGTTTGGCAGTAAAAGAAAGGGCCAGTCTTTCACAGCACGTTTTTCCCTTCTTCCCCCCCTCCCCCCTCTTTTTTTTTTTTTTAAATTGGGCTATTTAGGTGCTTCATGGCAGCTTTTGTGCTTAGTAGCCGGCATGTCTCTTCCCCCAAGCAGGGCAGGCGAAGCGGGTCCTCAACAGGTGCTGTGGGAAGTGGCTGCGCTCCCGCGGCCGCCGCGCAGAGCGGCTCTGGGCTCCGGCGGCTGCTGCCGCCCCGCGACTCGCGCTCACCAAGCAGCAGGCGCCGCGGGACCGCGCCTTGCGGACAGCCAGCCCGCGGCTCGCCAGCGCTCGCACCCGACACACACACACAGCGTTAGGGACCGGGGGCTCAACCACCCCCACCCCCACCCCGAGCCCCTCGGAGGCTGGTCTCGGTCGCAGACCTTCTCCAGAACGGGGCAAAGCGTAGGAAGCAGCTCGCTCCGATAGACGCAAGCAGAGAGAAGCTGCCCGCGATTCAAATAGGCATCACCGTGGCAGGCAAGCCCCTTCCCCTTGCATCCCCCGCCTTAGGATAACGTGGGATGAGGTAAAAGCCCTCAATCCTCCCTCCCCTTCCCCCCTGTGAAACACGAATTATCTTTTCCACGCGATACAAACGTTGGGGGGGGGGGTGGAAGCACACAAGCAGCTGCAAAGCTCTACAATAAACTGTTTCATCCAAGGCAGAGGCAGCTCGGGAAGGCACGCCTTCGAATTCCCCCACTCCCCCACCCTCACCACCCCCCTTCCTACCCGTGCAGGCAACCTCTGTAGGCGATAACCAAACCTAAAGACTCGGAGAGGATCGATAATGTCTACTAAATATGCTGAGCGTATATGAGCGTTGCAGGGAGGAGGGATGTGGATGGGGGGGGGGGTGGGGGGGGGTGGGGGTGTAAAAGGGTGATTGTGATTAATCAGTTATTAATCACTGCCTGCAAACAAGGGGAGATTATTTCGGGTAGGCAACCGACTGGGGGGAGTTGCAGAATAGATCCTTTTACTGAAGGCACGAGTGATGGGATCGGCACTTCACCGTTTAGAGATGTAATTTTGTGTAATTTTGAAGGTGCACATTATTCAAGCCACATATTCTTTTCTCTCTGTGTAGCATTTCCCCTAACTGTCTGCGAGCATAGACTTAATGGAGATACTTCTGCCGCTAACAAGAGGTTTCCCTTTAGCTCTCCTTTCATGAACACAGAAGCAGGAAGAAAGCAAAACCGTCCCTGCCCCTAAAAAAAAATACCCCCAGACCTCACAGATATCAGCGAAACCGGACTAATGGACGGAAGAGAGAAGGTGTCGATCTTTGCACCCAGCGGCAGCCTCTGCCTCGAAGGCTGAGCCGCCGAGGTAGGTTTTGGGCAGCCAGGGAGCCCTGCCTGCATACAAACAGCTGAGCCTGAAGCGCATTTCGGGCTGTGAGACGGCTTCCCACACGCTGGGCTCCTCCGGAACTTTCCCCACGCAATGGGTTAAACTAATCAGTGTGTATCGATACAGGCATTCCCGCAAAGAGCCCGCTGCTCCACCAAAAACCAGATATGTGGGTAATCCCCCCACACACTACCACCACCACCATCATCATCATCATCATCATCGTCCCCTTAAAAAAACAACCCGGTGGGATTTGCTGGAATAATACACTAGTTAGAGGCTATATGAACCAACTCACGTCCCCGTTTGAGCATACTGCTAGAATATTTATTGAGCCCCAGCTCAGTCACTGCATTGAACGCCAGGGCTGGCAAGAAAATGCATTTCCTATCTCCGAAGAGAGCCGTGAATCAACTCCTTCTTTCCTCCCGTCTTTAGCAATCGTAGATATTTTTGAATCGCAAAGTACCCAAGATAAAAATATAAAATAAGAGATAAATATATATTTAAACACACATTGCTATAAAGAGAGAGCTTGCGATGCCCTGACCGAAAGCAAACGGACCCCTAAAAAATATACCCCTCAAATACTACCCTACCTTTCACACACGAAACCATCAATAAAAAGACGAGGTTCCAAAATGTAAATCCACTTTTAATCTCCATTTTCTTCACCAGGATGAAGTCCAGCCGGCCACATTTAGTACATCCCCTTGCCCAAAAGTCTGCTAATTTCGGCTCCTTTGCACGGATTTCCCCTCTGCAGATCCCTTTCATATTATTCTCGAGAGCTCCCAATTCCCGTTCCTCGGCCAGGCGCAGCGGAGTTGTTGCTGTTGATGGTGCGCGGTCACAGCTCGGAGTGAATGGTGTTTCTGGGATACCACAGCAACCTTGACGAGGACTCAACCATCTCTCCGACGGGGGCACAAAGTCTCAGCTACTCTCGATCGCGTCTTTTCCTTCCCCCACCTCCCCGCTCCCCCAACTCTCCGCACGACCGAAACCCACCGCGATCCCGCCTCGTCACCGCATCCACCGGGAGCCGCGGGAGAGCGTCTGAAAAGCTCAGACGAGCTCTCCGATAAACTCCAAACAGTATTTGCGATCGTGATTCCTCCCCCCGCCCCCCTGCTCCCCCAAGAGGATCAATTCTGCCTAGGAAAACGGCTCGAGAAACAATAATAGAGCGGCGAGGTCTCCCTCAGCCTCCCCGAGGAGCCCCCGGCTGGTCTGTTCGGCGGGGCTCATCCATCCCGCCTCGGCTCGCCAAAAACATCCCTGCTGCTTCGTTATTAGGGATTCACGTGCGGTGCTCGGGGGCTGCCACCGTCACCGCCGCACACACACACACACACACACAGACACACACACAGAGAGACACACACAGAGACAGACACACAGACACAGACACCCCCTCGGGGCACACGTCTCGCACGGGAACAACTGCGTTTCCGAGGGGGGTTTGCGGGCTAATGGCTCTGCGCGGGGACATTTATGACAGGCTGGTCTCCGCGGGTGCGGGCAGACCGCGCAGTCGTGGGGGCTCTCCGCTCCCGCGGGTTGGGGGAACGGGTCCCGCGGCAGCCCCGCACGGCGGGCGCGGGGAGAGCGCGGCCTCCCGAGACCCCGGGCGGCCGGCGGGGCCCGGGGCGGCGCGGCCGCGGCTCCGCCGCGAAGAGCGTTGGCGCCACCTAGCGGCCGCGCTCCGCGCCGCTCCGCGGGGGAGGGAGGGGCGGGTTGCGCGGCGGCGCGCGGGGGGAGCCGCGGCTGGGCGGGGCCGCGGGGTCTGGGCAGGTCGCCCGGCGGCCGCTCCCCGCGCCTTCCCCTCCGCTGGGACCGGCCGGGGGAGGCGATACACGCGTGTGTGACTGGTGCCGGTGCTGCAGACGCGTCTGCGAGCGCCTGCTCGTGTTAGGGTGTGCGTCGTGCTTTTTCTAGAGGGGGAGCGTGTGTTAGGGTGAGTGTGTGTTTGCTTGTGTGTGTGGGAGGGCGCGTTTGTGTGCGCGCGTGTACTGTCGCCTTGAATGCGAGTGCCTGTGCGTGCGCAGCTGCACTTGTGTGAGCGTGTGTGCGTGTGTGCGTGTGTCGGTGTGTGCACTTGTGTGTACGTGTGTGTGAGTGCACCTGTAGGTGAGCATCTGTGTTGCCTGCGTGATCCAGAGAAGAACAACGAAGCTGGTGAAGGGGCTGGAGAACAGGCCTTATGAGGAACGACTGAGCTGGGGTTGTTTAGTCTGGAGACGAGGAGGCTCAGAGGAGACCTCATTACTCTCTATAACTACCTGAGGGGAGGTTGTAGAGAGGAGGGAGCTGGGCTCTTCTTCCAAGTGACGGGACAGGACAATAGGGAGATTTAGGCTGAACATTAGGAAAACATTTTTCACAGAAGTGGTCATTGGAATAGGCTGCCCAGGGAGGTGGTTGATTCACCTTTCCTGGAGGTGTTTTAAGGCACGGATGGATGAGGTGCTGAGGGACATGGTTTAGTGTTTGATAGGAATGGTTGGACTTGATGATCCTGTGGCTCTCTTCCAACCTGGTTATTCTATGATTCTCTGCGTGTGAGTGCATATTTGAGCTCATTTTTGTCTGTATGTCTGCTTGCCTGTGTGCGTATATGTGTGCATGCATCTCTGTGTGTGTGTATCTGTTCCTGTATGTCTGTGAGTGGATGTATTTGTGTGTGCAGGTATTCTTACAAATATATGTGCTTCTTTGCATAGTTTTTTCTTGTACATGTGTATATATATGGGAGGGACCTGGCCTCTTCTCCTAAGTGGCAGGGGACAGGACAGGAGAGAACGGCCTCAAGCTCCGCCAGAGGAGGTTAAGGCTGAACATTAGGAAAAAATTCTTGACAGAAGGGGTCATTGGGCACTGGCAGAGGCTGCCCAGGGAGGTGGTTGATTCACCTTCCCTGGAGGTGTTTAAGGTGCGGGTGGATGAAGTGCTGAGGGACATGTTTTTTTGACAGGAATGATTGTACTCGACGATCCAATGAGTCTTTTCCAACCTGGTTGTCCTATGATTCTATGATTGCTATGATTCCTATATTCAATCACACAGGCTTACATGTATGTGCTTACATGGACGTGCATATTCTACATATATGCACATATGCATGTCTGTGAGTGCATCTGAAGTGAAATGCCAGCATACATGAGTGTGTGAGCTGGGAAACTTTGGCAGGCAGTCATGAAGCGTGAATCTTTGTGTGTGTGTCTGCACAGGGTTTTTTCATTTCACCGTGTTTTAACAGTGTGCATGGTTTCTGTGCATGTATGGAGTGCATTGGTGGAAAAGTGTGTCTTGGTTGGGATCTGTTTTCAGCCAGGGATGTGGATGTGATGTGCTTTCTATATTTATTATATGTGAATTTGTGTGAACATATTTACGTATATATAAATTATGTATATATTTATGTATATATAAGTTATATATATATATATGCAGTGTAACCATAAATGTATAATAAAAATAGTATTGAAGGATTTAGGAAGGGTAATGATTCATCCTTTACTCCCAAAGCAGAATGCGAAAGAGGAAGTTTGCATGGCCATGTATCTGCTCTCATTTGGGTGTAGGGGTGAGCAATATGTGACTTCTTTATACCTTTACTTAAAACTGCCCTGTTCCAGCAAGGCCAGCAGCATTTAGCAGAGTGTGGGCCTGCATGTGGCTGGCTGAACTGTCCCCATAGCTGTAAGACTGAGTGTATCTGGCATGAGGAATGAATACCTTTAGCTGAAAGTACTGTCACTAACCAGCATCTTCAGATCCATATAGGTTTGTTTACTGGGGAGAAGCAGAAGTATATATTTCACCGCCTAGTGTACTGTCTACAGCCCTCTCTTGCAGACACATAAGTCTTTGAGTGTGACTGTTCTAATTGAAACTTGGTGGGCCTGCTCGTTCCCACTGCAGCAGCTCAGGAGTGTGATCTCACATGTGATATGAGCCTTGTGCTAGTGTTAAGGGCAGTGCCACGTTAGGATCAACTTTTTGACGGAAGCTCAGTGATCCCCATTTTACATAGTGTAGGATGGCTGAAAATCACTCCGAAACTTGCATGCTGTATTTGTTAAAAGAATTCCAATCTCTCTGTCTTTACTGTGCTACATGTATTTACATTTATGCATGCATGTATGCATGTAACGGATCCATTTTAAAAGAGCAATTTGAAGCTGAAGGGAGGTGTGCCTCCAGAATAGCGCTGTTGATCTCCCTTCTAGTATTCAGCTTTTTTTATGTGTTTGGGATAAAGTTGTACCCTTACTCCCTCAGGAGTACTTTCCAGATGTGGAACTCAAATCTCCTTGGGGTAATACTTTATCAGTTACCAAGAATAAGAAATAGATATTAAAGACCTAGACTGCTCACTGTTATTTATAATTCATGCATTGCATTGCTCAGTACTTCCATAGCTAACTTATTTAGGGGGCTTATTCTGATGCTGTTAGAAGTCATGTCTGTTTGATATCCACTAAAATTTTCATCATGAGTTATCTATACTGCTTCACAAAATGAAATTTGGGCTCATTAGTTAAACATGAGTGAAGAAATGCTTACAGTTAAAAATGGGATGCCCAAGAAATTTTTGTGGCAAAATTCCTGCTAATTTTCTGAGACTCTTAGATTTGCAAGTAATTTACTTCCATTTTAAAAAATAGTGCTTAAGCTACTAAGGCAAATTTTAGGCGTATTTAGTAGTATTAACGCTAGGGATTGATTTTAATTTCTTTATAGAACACCTCACACACTAACCCTCAACCATTTTTGATGTTGCTTTTTTGGGGGTGAGGAGTTGTTTTGTTGTTAAATACTAGAATTGCATAACCCTTAGAATGATTTTGGGTTCAAGCAGTAGATTATGCTCTATGCTTCATGTTCGTATAGTGTGTTACTCTCTTGCTTTTTCATCCTTCACTCCTTCCTTCTCTCCTTCTTTCCCTCTTCCTTCCCTTTCCTTCTTTCTTTTCCTTTTTCTCTTCCCTTCTTTCTCTCTTTCCTTCTTTTGCCTTCTCCGTCTCCCTCTCCCTCTCCCTTTGTTTCCTCTCCTCTCCATCTCCTCTCCCTTTGTTTCCTCTCCTTTTCTCTCCTTTCCTGCTCTTTTGACATGGTCAACCTTATTGATCATTTGGGTACCAGTCAAGGATGAAAGTGACTTGGCAAGGACCATTAAGTCAATCACTGATTAAATACTCCCAAGAATTTTAGAATGTGCTGAAGTCAAAAATGGGCAGATACTTAACTTTCTGACCTGTCAAGCACAAGAATATCAGCATTGCTAGTGGGAAATGTGTATCAGAGACCTGAAAGTGATGATGCTCTTTCTTGCTATTATTGTTGGATACTTCATAAAGTAAACTATTCTGTGCTAATGTTGCTGCCACATATTCATAGTACAGGGTAAAATCATAGTAAAGTAGTTCACAGGGAGACAGATCATATTTAATTATCACAATTATATGTGATTTTGTTATCTCTCTGTTAAGTGTTCCTTTCATTCTGCCAGAGTCCACATATAAAATCTGTTTGGAGACAACAGAGCATGTAATTATTTCTTATGTAACATTTCCTGATTGCTGATACTATACTATACAATACTTAGTTTTCAAGTGGAATTCAAGGAATTAGTTTTGGTCTAATGCTACATATTTTTATTGTACCAGTCAAGATGATCTCACTGTGTGGTTGTGGAATTTAGGCTACTGACATTCTCAGCAAAAGCTAACACCACTGTTATATTCTCCCATCTCTGGTCAGCAGAGTTTGATGATTTTGAATTCCTACAAGGTGTGTCAAAATCATAAGTATATGACTTCCTGCACAAGCGGAACGACTTTTTACATGGAATATGCAGTTAGGCCAGGTTCACTAAGATAGGGTAGGCAGTCAGTTTAAGCAGAAATTGTATGTTGTTTTCCCTGTCCTTAGTAATTGAGTGGTGTACATTTAAATAGCTATTTGAACACTTGCTGTATTACTCCTTACATCTAGCAGTTTAGGACCTTTGATCCATGACCAAAGATGTCATTATTTATTCTGCTCAGTGCACTGCTTTGTTGAAATAGGTAAGTAGATCCCAACAAGCTCAAGCATGTGGTAGAATGCAATGTGCAGTGAAAGCTTGACAAAAGGATGATTGAATAGTGAAAGTTTAGAAAAGATATTTAATGTGGTTGCTGTAACAAATACAATTATTTAGTATATGCTTAAAGAGAGATTATAATCTTGAGTTCTGGATATCACGGGCATAAAAAAGGGAAATTCCTTGACAGGGAATGTCTGTACTTGGTGTCTGTAGAAGAAAAGAGAAACAAAAGGTAAATATTGAGGGGGCGAAAATTGTGTTAGGATATTACGATAGTTTGTCACTGAAGTAATAAATAGTAGAGAATTGTCCAGAATTGCATCAAATATTATCTTATCATAATAGTAGTACCGCAATATATAAAGGAAAAGAAATCAGGAAGGGGTGCTGAAGTGCTGAAATTGAAAGAAAAAAAAAATTAATTTTTGTGATTTTTGGATTGCGTAGGTAGCAAAGTAGGTGAGCTGGTGGGTGGAGATCAAAGTATTCCTCCAGATTCCACTTTGCATTAGATTGAGACAAAATAAAGGTATATTTGATATGTCAGTTATTTAACTGTCATTCCGTGATAATCAGATATGGTGTGTGTGCTATCATTCTTTATTGAGCAAATCTGAAATGCATTCTCACTGGTGAATGCATATTTTCTCAGTAAACTTCTATTTGTTAGCCAGGGGGTGAAAATAATACTTTATAGAAAAAAAAACCCCACTGCATCTCAGATTTTGTTTTAATTATTTATATGACTGGTTTTTATCTGTATTTTCTGTTGCATTGTTTAATGTTTAATGTTTTTAATGTCTTTGTGTGTTTCTTGGAATGTTAGGGAAGATAAGCACTGTAGATATAATATTAATAATTAATTATTCTCAATGATACTTACAGGAGTTACATATATAAATCCTCTGGAGTCTGCCAGATAACAAATTGGGAAGGCCTCAGTTTTGCTGATATTTTACGCAAAGCATTCCCCTTGGCTTTAACAGGAATTTTGTGCATGGAGGTGTAGAAAACTAAACTTGTGAAATATCAGTAAACTTGATTCTAGTTTCAGATTGAAAATTATATAATGAACATTTGTAAGTAATTCATATCTAGAAAGAAGACTGACATATCTGCCTGCCATAAATTCTTTAATTAATACTTAAAAGTGTAGAGGTTGTTGACACGGCAGACAGAGTCGATAACCTGGTTTAGAGACATATTTCTGAATATGCAACTGAAGTATATTGATGGCTTTTAAATGCCACATTCTGAGGTTATAAAGGCAGAGATAGGTTAGGAGATTTTGGTGGCAAATGTTTGCAATTTTTAATATTGAAGAAAAAATAGGCACAAATGGAACTTTAATGTGTCTGATGAACACAAATGTCACAGCTGAGACATTTAATCTTGATTTGGGAATGCATTAGTAATTTGTCTGAGAGTGTTCAAGGTAGCCTAGTAAATATTTCAGACTTTTTTTGGTATTATGTAACATTAGTCATCGATTGAAAGCTGGTGGGAGAGGGCAGGTAAAGAAAGTGGTTGGAAAAGATTCTTGAATTAGTTTCAGACCATACTATTTCAGTGAGATAGTTGGTATGCATTAACATATCTAGACCCTTTTCCTATCTATTTCACTCTGTAGTCCACTCTCAAATTATTTATAACGTTCGAATCCCTTCCCCTGTTTAGCTGAGTGCAGTATTACAGCAAAGAGTATATTTGTGCTGATTTTGAATAGCATTTCACAGGCAGCTTTGTAACTTGCTTCTTTTTCTGCAGTGGCATTGTGTATCACTTGGAGAATGGTGAGCTGAAAGCAGTGAGTGGTGATGCTATAATTTTTTTTTTTTGTGCAGCTTGAAATGCATATCTGAGCTGACCTCTGTTAGGAAATGTGGTAAGAAGTTCCCCTGCCATGCAGAGGAGCACAGAGATGCGAGCCCCTGCCCCAACCTCCCCACGTCTGCCCTAGGAGAGCATCAACCCTGTGGGCCAGGTGAGACCCAGCACCATGAGTCCTTATGGATGGTTCTCTGCAGCACAACATAGGTCGAGAGGGGTGAAGGTGTCCCTGCTCAGGGGGACAGTGCTCGTTATGGGATGCAGAGGAAAAGACTGCAGGGATTGTGTGAGACTTGTTATGAGATGTTTATGGGAGGAGACAAGGGTGGGGAAATGGAAGGATCAGGGTGGTTTGAGGAAGAGCAACTGTGCAAAATGGTGAGATCAGAAGATAAAAGAGACCAGTCACCTGTTGACAGTTTGGTGATTGTTATCCTTGTTTGCATTTCAGATGGTGGGATACATTTTTCAGCACTATGCATTTATAGCTTACTTAGCATGATGTACTCTAATGTGCTGCTTCTTACCTATTTATCAATTTTGGTTGGCAGTGAAATTTGTTGGCATGGTATGTATACTACCTTAGGTTCTAGAACTTTTCTATGATTATTGTTTTTTATATGAAAATACAGAATGTGTAACATTACCTGTTCATATCGATGGACTAAATGAACTATTCTTTTAAGTCTTCCAATATCAGTTATTAAGAATAAAAACTTCAGTAAACAGAAAGTGTAGTATCAATATCCAGAGGCACCTATTTTTCATGCTCCATACTGTAGCAGTTTATCACATATAAGCAATTTCTGTCATCAAGGCCCTCTGATTTTCTCTTCTGATGTATTTTTACTGCTTTAGAATTTCCAGTTTTCTATGAAGGTGTTAGCTACCTTTCTGAAACAGTAATCAGATGCATTTTTTATTTCAGGCATAGCATCTATCCATATATGTTTTTGTCATTATTATAGAAACAAAGAAAAATGGACTGTAGTATATTATCTCACTGAATGTATGATTGTATGCATCTTAGTCTATTTGTCTTTTTAAGAAAATTGTTTCATGTATAAACAAGCAGTTTCTTGTCTGAAATCCTAATAGCCTCTGGCAAAAGTATTTTAGAGGTACAATAAGTGGCATCAAAATATTTTATACTAAATGAGAAATACAATTTGCACTGGAAGTGCTACAAGTAAAGCAACGAGAGCCTCGAATGTGGAATATGTTAAAAAATGGCAATGAACTTGGATGAGTCTAAAAGAATCTTTAGTAGCTCTACAATCATTCAATGGAGCAAGTTCAATTTAATTGTAGATATTTCAGAAAATATTAATTGTAATATTCTGTAATTTCAGAAAATTTAATTGTAGTTATTTCAAGAAAATATGTTAGAAATAATGTCAAGTTTTTGAAAGACTACTCAAAATAATTAATTTGGTTTCATCACAGTAAAATGCTGTAATATGCCTAAAATAGGATGGAAAATAAATAGCAAAATATGATATATAGTATATGAAGTCTCTTTTTTTCCCCCATATAATTAATACATCATATGATGAAGAAAGCAGGTGAGGTAGAAGACCAGCTTGACTGAACAGGGAGGAGCTTAAGAGGAGAAAGGAATTCTCTGGCAACAAGGTCATATTTTGCAGGAAGATTACAAAGTCGTGATTCACAAATGCAGGGAGAAAACACTAAGGCCATAGCTCAATTAGAGTTGGAACTGACCAGTGTTGTGTCAGACAAGAAAGACTTTTTAAAGTGTGCTAATGGAAAGAAGAGATCTAAGGAAAGCGTTGAATATATACTTGATGATCTGGCATATAGCAATGAAGAAGAGGCAGAGACATTATATTTTCTTTTTCTTAATTCTGATAGACCTTGGGCTGCCTAGTTCAGAGTTGAATGACAATGACTGTGGAAAAGGGGTGGACACTGAAATTGTAAAGAAGCAGGTGTAGCACTTGAACGTCTGGGAGTCATCCCAGAGTACTGAAGGAGCTAGCAGATGTTACAGCAGGACCCCTCTCAGTTGTGTACCAAAGGGCTTTGGAGTCTAGGGAGGTCTCTGCTAACTGGAAGCAAGCTAAAGGTATTCCAGTTGATAAGAAGGGCATGAAGGAAGACCCAGGAAACCTGTTAGTCAAACCTCTGTTCCTGTAAAAATTATGGAGAGGATTATACTGAGTGCTGTTGAAAGGCGTTTAAACAGTAATGCAGTCATCAGACAGAGTCAACTTGGGTTCAAAAAGGGAAAGTCCTTTTTAAGTAATATAATGATTTTCCGTGACAGGATCATCTGCCTAGCGGATGAATTGAAGGTGGTAGGTGTAGTTTTTCTGGATTTTAGTAAGGCTTTTGATACCGTCCTTCACAGCATCCTTGTGGACAAGTTGTCTAGCTGTGGCATGAGTGGATTAATGGTGCCCTGTGTGAGACTGAATGGCAGGGCTCAAAGAGTTGTAGTGAATCAGTCTACATTTGGCTGGTGATGGGGTAACCAATGTTCCCCAAGGTTCAATTCTAGGGCTAGTTCTATTTAATATTTTTATCCTGGATGCTGGACTTGAATGCACAGTTGACCAGTTGGCTGATGATGGTAATCTGGGATGCGTTGTTGACTCTCTTGAGGGATAAGAGGGCTTGTAGAGGGTCTATATAGATTGGAAAGTCGGGCAGTCACCAATGATATGAAATTTAACAAGAACAAATGCCAGATCTGCAGCCAGGACAGAGTAATGCCAGACCTAAGTATAAATTGGGAGATGAGAAAGGGATCTGTGGGTGCTGGTTCACAACAGGCTCAATATGAGTCAGCAGGGTGCCTTCATAGGCAGGAGGGCAAACCACGTCTTGGCATGCTTGAAACACAGGGTAAACAGCTGGACAAAACAGATGATTATTGAACTAGTTTTAGTGTTGGTGCAACCTCACCTTGAATACTGTGTGCAGTTCTGGGTCCTGCAGTTTAAGAAAGTTGTGAAGGTCCTTGAATGTGTTCAGAGGAAGGTAACCAAACTGGTTAAAGTGCTGGAAGGCATGTCCTATGAGGAGGAGTGCCTCAGGACTTCAGGTTTGTTTAATTTGAAGAAAAGGAGGCTGAAGGCTGACCTCATTACTCTCAACAGCTTCCTGAAGAGGGAAAAATGTGAGGAAGGTGCTGATCTCTTCTCCCTGTTATCCCCTGATTGGATGCATGAGAATGCTTCAAAGCTGTGCCTGGGGAGGTCCAGACATCAGAAAACACTTACTGAGAAGATAGTTTAACACTGGAACAGTCTTCTTAGAGAGGTAGTTGACGCCTCATACAGTGTTTAAGAGGCATTTAGACAATGCTCTTAATATTATTCTTTAACTTTTGTTCAGCCCTGAATTGTTCAGGCAGCTGGACTCTGAATCACACTAGGTCTCTTCCAAGCAAACTAAACTAAACTAAACTAAACTAAGCTATGCTATTCCTATTCCAATTCCTATTCACCATGAAAATTTTATCAAAATTGATAACACATAGAGAAAAATGTACCTTTTAATTTTTTTTACTCAGTTACTGTACGTAGATGTTACTTAACTGACAATTCAAATTATGCCTTTTCAAATTAACTGTTTATAAATACCCTTATATCCATCTTTTCTCATATCATTACATATAGACTTAAGTGGAAACAGGGTGGATATAGAATCAAAAAATATTAGACAAGAGGAAATATTTCTGTATGTGACAAGAAGGAATTTACTAAATATTACTTCCTGTAATGTCTGTTTAGTAATGTTTTTATGTTATACTTAACTAGGACTAGACACATATTTCTATTCTCCTAAGAGAATGTATTAATAATTGAATGTTTATTCATGAGCTTTTCTCAAGGGGATGAAACATGCTTTTCTCCTTTGATCCGGGTCCATACTTTCCAGATAGACTATCTAGTCTGGCTCCCAAATCCTAGCAAGCTGTCTGCTCCTGAGATTTTTACTAAGCACAATTCCTTCCAGGCATCCCTTGGAATAAATGACTCAACTGTGTTTTGTAAAGAAATGATTTAAGAACCAAGGTCCAAGAGAGAATGCTAGGTTGATAATCCTTGTGTAATAAAATAATTTCCCTTTAATTGAGAATCACGTCTAAGCTAATGACACATTTCTTTGTCATTCTTTATTTGCTAATTCATGAAACTCTACACTCAGAGGGCTGGCTGTAGTCCAGCTGGTTACCGAGTCCCCAAATATCTCTATGTACTTCGCTTGGAACTAAGACTTTGAACTTTGGGCTTAAATAACTCCTCTTGGTGCTATATACCTTGTAGTCTAAGCAGAGGCCTATCTTAACTATAAACTTTACATTCCCCAATGAATATGAACTTGCCCCAAACCCAAATATGAGTGTACTAAAATAAGGTAACCAGCATGACTTATTTATTTAGTAATTCTGTGAGGGCAGAACTAGACACAATGCATGAACACATGACAATATCATATGAGGAACATGATCACCAAAGGGACAAGGATGCATGTAGTTGTCTGCAAGGTAATTTGGGGACTACACGAAGAGCATGACTATTTAAAAAAAAAGCAATATAAGCAGTCCTGGGAGCAGATGAGCCCCCTGCTTCCCCTTGGGATGACCAAACAGCATGAAAACATAAAACATGGTGGAAATATGGAGAAAGAAGGAACAAACTCCCTTCAGTTCTAAATTCTCTTATCAAAATCTCTCAAGTTTGATCACTTTAACCTCTGCTACTGAGAACTGAGGTCTACAGTCAATGGTGTCATTATGAGCTCAAGGGTGTGGTATGCTCTTAATTAATGCAGAGTTTAAGTGTTACTAACTGACCATTAGTAACACACTAGAAACAATGTTTAGCATAAAATGTATCGTTAATGAATAAATTTAGTTAAGTTTGCTTTTAAATCTTAAAACTGGCTTGATTTTTTTACTCTTCTAAACACTTTAAACACTAAACATTTTTATCACAGCAATCTTTTCATCAACTAGCACATATATATTTGTATATTGTATATGTGCGTCTGCACACACACACATATGTGCACTCACACATATTCAGTTGCAAGAACCTAAAAGTTGATTGTTAAAGCCATCTGAGGCCATCTGAGGTTTTTTTTCTCTTTTGCTACCTCATCTTCAGCAGCTGTTACTTCCCCCTCTGTATACTTTCAGGTCTGAAGGTGTCCTCTTCTCTTGCTTTCTCATGCAGATTAGCAGACACCTCAATGCTGCTATTACCTCTTTCCCATTCTATCAGCAAGGAACTAGAAACTCTATTGCTGGCAACATTCATTGAAGCAGCAGCTGTTCAATTTATGTATACTTCTTGCCTAAAAGGGCAGCCTTCTTGTCCCATGCTTAATGTTGAGTTCTCCATTCTCACCCATCCTGAGAGAATCCTACATCTGTAGATAAATAATTTTGCAATTGGTGATTTTATTAACCATTCAACATGACAGCTTTCATAGGAACTCACTGAAAACACCTAGCATTGCACGAAGTGTTTGAAAATTAGATTAAATGGGTCTCTGATCTTGTACATCAGATGTTGTGTTCCTGTGAAAAAGATAGGAGTCAAACACCTGAAAATAATTTTTGATGGATATGTGTTAAACTGTTCAAAGCAAATCAAATCAAAACCAACATACTTAATTCAGAGATAGTAAAAGTGAAAATGTTGAGGAAGTTAAGAGTTGCTGAAGCCCATAGATTCCAGGACTAGATTTTCTTTGTTGAAACACAGGCAGGTGCTACCTGGGAGTCCGGGAGGTCTCTCGTGGATGCTGTCTCAGGGAGGTGTACACCACCCCTCTACCCCCACAACCTCTAACATGACTGGCCATGCAGATTACCACAAACAGTGCATTGTCCCTAGCAGTAGCCCCTAACAGTCTAGTCTTGCTCCTTCTCTCTAGCTGATAAGGACTGAAGTGAAAACTCACTCACGCTTGTACTCTGTGGGTTCCCAGACACATGTAAAATCATGGATCCTTCAAATATTCACAAGGTCTTTCAGTCCCTCTGATGCCTGTGGCTGAACCCTGGGCCCCTTATCCAGCATGTAGGTCTCCTCCTACTCACTAACTAATCCAGCTTAATGTTCACTGGTAAACAAATGTGTGCACTTGTCACATACTGATCTTGCACCCACAGTCACAGATCCCTCACATATTAGCACAAGTCCTAAGTCTACCTAATAGCTGTTCCAGGATATTAGGACTCTCACCCACCTCATCACTCAGACCTTGTGCCTCTCCATGCCAGTCTCGTGCTTATTGGTTAGTCCAGGTTGAGGTTTGCTAATTAATGACACATGCACACACACATACAGGATTAAATTCACTGGAGAAAAACAAACACAGCCATATCTCTCCAGTTGTTGGAGCACATGCCTATGGGCCTGTGACCCACGCTCTCTTCTCCAGTTGCTGCCATTCACATGCTGTGCAGTGCTCACACATGGGATAGACGATAATATAGGCAAAGTAGGTAAGAAAAGGATTTAATAAATTCATGTGATGATAATAAGAGATCTGAATCACATAAAAATTAAAATAAGCTGTTAGAGTTCTGATGGAACAGTACTTATGCTTCTGGCTACCTGTACTATTTTCCAGAAGGGGCTGAAGTTGAGATTTAATTCCAGAGAAGGGGCTTGGTTTGTTAATGATTTCTTCATTTGATTTGATTCTTGTTGCCTTTGAGCAAGGAATTAATTAACTTTCTCCCTGATAGTGAAGCACTGAAGAAATTATGTTAGGGTTGCAGTTTAGTGTATATCTGTCCTCTGTTACAACTTTAGGGCAACAGATTGTAACTGTGGACTGACTCCATGACTTCATACAATGAGGAATGATTATTTCACTCATCTGTTATATTCTCCCACAGTGATTCTTTTTTGCCCTCCAATTTGGATCTGGAATACCTTTTTGCCCCATAATGAAACTGTACAAAGCCTTTTGTGCCTGATTGTGATGCTCAGCAAAAAGTAGAAAGACCATGACAAGCAAAATGCATAATTTGCTCTTCTGGCTTAGGATGGGAAAGAACCAAAGACATACATTTTCATGAAGTTTTGGGTTTGTTGCGAATATTATTAGTATTTCTGAAGGTTCTAGCAAGTTGGTTGGTTTAGCAGAAAATTGAAGGAAAATGTCAAATTCAAAGAGACAATACATTCCTCAGTGGATTTGAAATATATGTTGTTCAATGCAGAAATGGTAGAACCTGTGGAGTCTAATTAATTTCCATGCTTGTGAAAAAAAAACAAGAAGAAAGGGAAAACTTTAAATTTGCATCATTTAAGTCATTAAACACTGACATATTAAATGAGTTCATTGGGTAAATTAATTGCTGTAAAATTTACATTATTTTTAGTGTCTTTGTATACTTGCTCTGAGCATAGATGAAATGTACTTTCCATGGCTATCAGAATGCATCTTTTCATCAGAGCTTCAATTATCTTCAAATGGTTATCAAATGGTTTAAAGGAAAAGAGGAAAAAAGGAAAAGGGCTTCCACAAGGGACCTAAGGAAAAGTCTTCTGCTTTAAATGCCTGAAGCCAGGCACTCACTGAGTGTGATATTGATGCTAATTAAGGAAAGCTTTCTAAAACAGCAAAATATATAATAAAAAATCAAATTACCCAGTACTTGCAGTTCCTAAGTGTAGATTTTAATAAGACATGGCTATTATTGAATAATTTACCAGAGCATATGTGTAAGAAATAAAAGCCACAGAAACAATTATTTCCATGACAGTAGTGTTCACTCAAATATATTATAGACATAGTCTCAGAATTCAGATAGCATTTCTGGAGTAAATTATGACGTTCAAGTGTCTTAAAAGACAGGTGCATATTTCATACATTTTTACATACAGTAACTCAGTTGTTGTCAGAATGAAAATGTATTACACATCATCAAAAGATTCAACAGGGCAAAATGTGCACAAAAAATAAAAAGAATTCCTAACAACTTGTAAATTATGCTCAGATCTTCTTTGATCTATGGTATGTGTTGCATAGATGAGTTATTTTTCATATGAAGAATTCAGTTACTATATCTAAGTGTGATTTCACCATTCAGTTGTTCAATACAAATTTGTTAATCAATAGCTAATAGAAGCTGCTAGTATCCTGGGTTTATTTTCTTATATTTCCTAATTGACTTTATAATCCGAGATGTCATAAGATTTCTTTTACCAGAGGAAGATGTGTTTTGTTTGTCTTGTAGCATTCTCATATTGTTTGTAAAACAATCTAGATTCTCAGCATTCACCCATTAGTTACTACTTACTGCAAGGTTTCAAAATATACAAAGAAATGTACAACCTTAAATTAAGATGATATAATACTAATTTAATTAAGATACTTAACATTACTAGATAACTAGTATAAATCATTCTGATCCCAGCACAGTCAAAGAAACCAGACCCTAACTAGCTGGTATTTTCTACATAATATATAATCTTCTCTAAAAAAAGTTTTTTCTGTAGTACTTATTTTAAAACACTTTCAAAATAATTAATACTGTGTTTTTCTATCTGATGATAGTATTAAGGGAATATATAAAGTGTAAATTGATAAATATATATAACATGTGCTAAATGAATTAATCTTGAAATACTAGCACAAAATGAATTTTCCTTGTTACACACATTTTAGCATAAAGCAAAAGAGAAGCATGTAGTACTATATTTTAACACTAATATATAAACACTAGTTAGAGGCTTAACTGCTGCATTTAAGTTGAGCAGAATGTAGATTGTTATGGCTAAATACACATCTAATGAAAAATGTATAATTGAAGGACTCTGCCAACTTTACTGCTAGTATCTCAGCCTGAAAAGTGTTTATAAACTCGTTGGACCTTTTAATGCATTATTCTGTTTACCAGTGGAAACATCTATCATAAACTCATTTTACCAGATGAAGTTCTCGAAGATGTCATATCTATCACATCAGAAAGATGAACACTTCATTGAAGCTCTTCTGTCTGTCGTGTCATACTGACACAACTTGATCATGTCAATCCATTTTTCTTAATTGCTGTCTGCCACAGTTTTTTAGACACATATACTGAAGAAATAGTTGTACACCCATATAGATAACAGACTTGCTTATGTGTACTGAAAGGTCATTAATTTCTCATTTTAAATTGAAGGAGAATGAATGAGAAGGAATTTCAACAGAAAATTATGGTAAACAGTAGCTAATGTTATATGTATAATGTAACGTTCAACTTTCAACAAGAAATAATTTGGGAAAGAAATCACAGAATGTTCTAATGAAAACCAGATAAAAAAAATCCAACAGTAGATAATTATGTTCTGTTAACTTTTTCAGGAGAGATGTGAAGTTTGGGTTTTTGCTCTCCATCTTACTGGGTTGCCTTTTGAACCTGTGTGTATCCTACCAGCTTCTTAATCTCTGGACTACTGGATGCTACAGAATTCATTTAATTCTGTTGTTTCTCATTGCCATGGACTTTTTTGAATAATGAGTGTTTGGTTTCACTATGGAGTGTGAATTTTTAAAAATTCTCCCGTCTAACATCTTTATTCAGTACAAAGACAGCATGTGCCAAAATAAAGGAACTATTGCTGAATCATTAAGTGTTCTATGAATTAGACTCTAGAGGAGACAGTGAATGTGCGTTTTCCCTTCAAGAACAACAACAGAAAGAGAGAACTACAATTCAAATACAATGATCAGAAGAGTATTTTCACCTGCTGTTTCTCGGGCTTGATGATAAGTCTGTTTCTCACTAGTTTTGTCCTCAGAGACTGCCACAGACAACAGAATTTCAGCATGATTTATAACGGCTTGACAAAACACTGAAATACTGATGAAGGAAGACAGAAGTACAATTTGTCTCTCAAATAAAGTTCTTACTATAAATATTGTTAACACTAGTATAAATGGAATTAATTAGAAAAAATATTCTGAACAATTACAGTACAAAAGGAAATATTAAGAAGTTAGATTTTTCAAGGGGGTTGTATTAAAAAGCAGCCATTTAATTACCTGTTATACTAGTTTTGGCTGGGATGGAGTTAATTTTCTTCATAGTAGTTTGTATGGGGCTATGTTTCAGATTTGTGCTAAAAAGTGTAGATGTTTCTGTCCCTGCCTGAGCTATGTTGTAGCTGTGGTCATCTCTGATCCTGCCTCCTGTATGGGCTTGTGACCTTCACTGCAGATAGCTCCTATCCTGGATGGATCCTAGGTGATAGCTTGTCATGTGTGCCTGTATGCATAGAAAAACGTAACTATCCTATCCTATCCTGTCCTGTCCTATCCTAATCCTATCCCCTGTCCTCACCATAACTCAAATAACAATGAGACTGCTTATTTGTTTGAAATGCCAGGAATTTTTCAGCTCCTAAACCACCTTCAAGGACAAATATCACAAAGGTTACAAGTGGAAACTTTGATATTATATTATATTATATTATATTATATTATATTATATTATATTATATTATATTATATTATATATATTTTGTTTTCCAGAGATAATGCCCACAAGCACTAACACAACGTGCATGTGTAGCCAGGAGCAAGCTCATGCATCCTTTAGTTTAGCTTGAAAAAAGTTTCCCTTGCAGTCTGGCAGAAGCAAGTCAGAGCTACAGAAAGCAGCAGCAATACATGTCAAGCAGTCTCTGTTTCCAGAAAAGTGAAAACTTGAAGGATGAGGATCAGGACTGACCAGACACAAAAGAAGGTCTGTGGTACTGTGGGTTGTTTTCGAAAATATAACACATGTTGACAACAAGCATACGTTTTGCCTTCAGAAACTTACCCTACTGTGTTTCTTGGCCAGTAACGCATGAGAAGTGCTCTTGAGCCTGCCCTGCACTTGTGTTGCACACAGAATGAGGTGAAAAATGGCAGCACCTGATAGTGCAGCAAGGCTGCAGCCTGTCCAAGAGCAGGCTGTTTTGCAGAAGCAAGAACACCTGGGGCAAAAGAGACCAGAGAAGACCAGAGCTCACTCTGGCTACAGTCTTGCAATGGGAAAAAGACCAAGAATGAGACAAGGAATGAGCTGTTCCTTGGTGGTGCCAGAACAGCAGGCCAGGACCCAGCAAAAATGAACCAGATGAACCCTGACAAAGAGCTGTACTCAGTGCTACAGAGGAAGAGAAAAAAACATAGGGCCTTTGCTAGTCCATCTTGGGGGCAAAGAATGTTTACTTCCCCACAAGATATGTATATGAAGGGCCTGAGGGCCACCTTTGGAGGCCATAGGCAGCAGGCTATCCAGTATGGTCCAGAGGAGCTCTAACAAGCAGCTATGCTCAGTGCTGAAGAGGAAGGAAGAGGAGTCCTATTAGAGACCAGTGTCAATCTGACCTAGGGGAAAATTCCTTTCTGACACCAAAGCTCGTGATTGATTGGCTATTCATTGAGCATGTGAGCAAGACCTGCTCCCTTATCCTCACACACCTCCCAGAAGATGCTCAGACTCTGGAACTATCTCAGGAGCTTCCAAAAGTGGTAAAATGCCTCCAGCCTGATGAGCCGTGAGGGAAAGAATCCTTCCTCAAGAAGGCATTCCCCTTGTCTTGCCACTGCTATCCAGTTGGAAAGGGCTGATAGCATCAGGAGCATCGGGCGTCTCCAGCTGCTGGTGACTCTTCTCATCTTCTGAGGAGTGGCTGAAGTAGAATTTCAGTCCATTGGATGAGCTATGTACATTATCCCTTCAAAAGCTGGCATTGTAGCAATCATTTCCTGCCTCCAGTCTTCCTTCCTCAGCCCACTCCAAGTAATTCCACTGGCTCTTCAAGAAGCTCATCTTGGATGTCTTTGGGCTGCCCCTGGGTCAGTTCTGTCCTAATAGCAAAGTGGGGCAGTGGGACATGGAAGGATGCTCTCTTTATCCTGCCCATGGGGTTTTATGACTGCTGTGTTGGTGGGCAGTGGCACTGTGACACTGTGTCTCCCATAGCCCCATTCATTTCTCCTCTGTCCAGTATCCTTTGGAGAAAGCCTGTGGGGTGTTGGCCTTGAGTCAGTCCTTATGCCCAGGAGGCATGGGGATTGTCTGTACCAATGGTGGTCATGCCTTGGGCACAGCTGCTGGCTGTTCCTGATGCATCCTCTGCCACTTGACTCCCAAGGACAAACCTAAAGCTGCAACTCTTCTCTCAATCCATGGTAGAAACCAACTCCACCACCCAGAGACTGCCTCTGTTAGTTGTCTCCTCTCTGCACCAGAGCTCAGTTCTATGAGGCTATACAGTCAGGAGGACCAGAGACGTGTTCTAGCTGGACACAGACCATTTTCCAGGGTGAGCAAGAGGGGATAATTTTGGTAGCCACAGCCTGGAGGAAAGCCGAAGAGTAACTAGAGCCGTACATTGAAATGGATAGTGACAGTAGACCACCATGGAAATAGCACAGGTTTTGAAAAACAGTGCGTAGAGTGGTATTGTGGAAAATCTGGCCATTTTCAAACCCAGAATGTTTGGATCCATGCCCAAAGCCCAGTGAGGCAAATAATGATTCTTCCAGACTGTAAAAATAGCTGCTTGCTGCTATTGCCATCACATCTCAGTTTTCCACTGAAACCAATCTGCGCAGCTCCTCTATTAAATGTGCCAACTGACCATCTTTATACAGGATACAAAATGCTTTTCAGTCTATGCAGAAATGGAGCAGTGTTGAAAAACTGTATCAGGGCATCCTAGAGAATCATGTAAGTAAATTAATACTCTTTGTTCTTTTTATCTATGTGGGATGGATTCTAGTGGATGATGCTAAGGTGATAATAATCACTAGGCATTTTAGAGCTCTTTTCATCAATGCTACCCTAAGGGAAGAATTGTGCTTAGTCCTTTCCTAAAACTATCACTCACTAAACTGACCGGTGTTATTGCTAGAGTAGAACCAGAATCCTATTCTGAAATCTTCAGAATACCAGGGTGGACAGTTAGTGATATTTAACAGCTAATTACCTAAATCTGTTGAAGTATGCCTACAGAACTTTATAGTGTGGAATATGAAAAAGGCTGCTACCACAAGCAGATGTGTAGGTATAGGTTGCACTATTAAGGTTTTTATTTATGTACACACATAAATACCTAGCTGGGTATACATGTCCTTGTGAGAAGGTAGTTAGACAAGATCAATTTAATTATTCATAAGAAATTACAATTTAAATCCAGGGGTTATATAGTTTTATTAATTTATACTTCTTCTTAACACACTACAAACAGAATGGCAGACACCTGTTAAAAAAAATAACCAAACAAAACAAAACAATATGGTACACCATACCATAAAGGGGCATCTAAAATGTAGAGTGGTAGCTTCTTTCTCTTGAGAGCTTCTTATGACTGAAGTAGTTTACTGTGCCATCGTCTAACTCAGGTAGGTAAATGAATTATCTTTGTCTTTCAGAATATAGTTTAAATTTTGCTTGACACAGTGTATGACGCTCATAAACGGAGAGCAGGGGAAAATGCATTAAAAGTATCTTAGGTCATATTCTTAATATCTTTCTGTTACTGTGACTTATATTGTTTACCTTATGATTGTACCTATGGGCCTCATCAAAATAATACAAATGTTCTTTGTCATCACACAAATGTTCTTTGTCATAAAGCAGATTGGGGGAAAATACCTGTTTATCTTCAAAAATTTACTGTGCAATTGGAGAAGTAAAGAAAAGGGTGGAGGAAACTCAAAAACTAACCAAGGTGTAGGCTGATAAATAGTTTAATGGTTGAAAGATTAAAAAGGAATTAGGGATGTCATAAAACTTTTCAGAGTTAATAGGATGAAAATAAAATGAAGCCAAAGTAAACTGAAACTGGAGAATGAAAACTTAGAAAAAAAAGGCAGAAAATGGAGAGATAAGAAACATAGCTTAGTAGGGAACAATCTTCACATTCACTTTCCTTTTCAAGATGGATTTACCTCATGTTACGCACATGAACTGCATTAATTTCAGATCCATATGCTGGTAAGTACATTGTCAATTCTGAGCTAATAACCAGTATTATTATGTTCAATTATGCTTATAGTTTTTCATTTGAAGACTCAAGAATTTTATTTCTGATATAAAACTGTATCTATGCCTTCAGTAATTCCCTGCAGCTTTCCCAATGCAGGAGATTTAGAAGATTTCTGTTGGGCAGACAATATGCTTTCTTTGATTTGATAAATTTCTTATGTGGAATTTTTTTTCACATAAGTAAGTGTTACAAAGCCCATGGTTTCATCTATGGACAGTGTTCAAAAAGGAGAAACATCTAAGCTCTTTAACTGCAAAATATTTCTTCAATGAGAAATTTCAGCTAGGAGCTGAAATACTTCCTGTTGCAAAGAGGGTGGAATTTTTGTTGCTCAGCTTAAAAATACGAATCACTCATCAAAAATCTAGAATATGAAATAGTCCTCTTAAATAATTTGAAGATACCTTTTTAATATTCCTGACATCCACTTTATATTTTTTCTGACTCATCTTAAATCCTAGCTGACATTTTCCTCTATCTGGAGAGTATAAACACGGAGATTCCCAAAGTTAGAGAAAATAAAATATCAATTAGCATATCGAATGTGCCCAATTTAGTCAACTGTGTATGTTCCAGGAATACGTGTTTGATGGATCAATATGCTTTATATGGAAATAATTCTCAGTGGTTATGTAAGAAAATTATACCATGGGCTCATAATATGGTTAGCTGAAGCATAACAGAAAAATTGTGAGGAGGACATAGATTACATTCTTTAATGCTACCAGATGTAAATCATAGAACTACTAATATGATCATAGAATCATAGAATCATAGAATAACCAGGCTGGAAGAGACCCATTGGATCATCGGGTCCAACCATTCCTATCAATCACTAAACCATGTCCTTCAGCACCTCGTCCACCTGTCCCTTAAACACCTCCAGGGAAGGTGACTCAACCCCCTCCCTGATGATGTTTATAAACTTGATTTTTCTTTTATTAGGGTTTGTTTAACTGAAGAAGTTTATCTTATAATACCTTGTGGTTTTTTTCAAAATTTAATGAACATGTCACACATTTCACCAAAACAAGTATTTTCAGCATTTAGATGAAACTGACATACTTCTGATTTCCTTGTGTGCATTACTCATGTGAAACAAATCAACTGATTGCTTTTTTTTTTTTCTTGCATCTGTAATACATACAGGTCAAGTGTTGTTTGATATCAGATTCACTAACTTGTACACAAGTATATGCCTACAGGCATTCCAATAAAAAGAGACTTCCACTTCATAAAATGTCAAGAGGAAGATGAACTTTTCTTTCTTGAGAACCAAGAAACTCTTTGAATGAGGATCTCTGTTAAATTATTTCATTATCTGCTACTTTACTCCTGGAACATTCTTCATTCAATAGCTCTTTTATAGGCTTTGTGGAAATACACATCCTTTCGCCTTTCCTGAAGGTGTGCTTAGCAAGGTGTTAGAAAATATTTTATGAGGTCCATAGACTAACCTGCATAGTGAGTCCCTTCACTACAAGAAGGATGTTGATGTGCTGCAGTGTGTCCAAAGGAGGGCAACAAATCTGGTGAAGAGGCTGGAGAATAGGTCTTATGAGGAGCAGGTGAAGGAGCTGAGGTTGCTTGGTCTGGAGAAAAGGAGACTGAGGGTAGACCTTATAATTCTCTACAAGAACCTGAAAGGAGGTTGTAGTGAGATGGGGGTTGGTTTCCCTAGTTGCTAGTGGCAAGACAAAGGGAAATGGCCTCAAGATTTACCAGGGGAGATTTAGTTTGAGTATTATGAGGAATTTCTTTACTGAAAAGGTTGTGAAACACTGGAACAGGCTGCCCAAGTAGGTGATTGAGTCACAATCTCTGGAGATGTTTAAAAGGCAGATAGAGGAGGTGTTTAGGGACATGGTTTAGTAATGAACAAGTATGGTTGGAACTGATGATATCAAAGGTCTTTTCCAACCAAATGATTTTATGATTGAGTCTATGGAAAAAATACGATAAATTATTATTTACTTAAAGGACTTTCAAACTAGCAAATAAATTTTAAATTAGAAGGAAGCCTTCTACTGCATGAGGAAATAATCTGTACAGCTATTAAGTCTGATGCAAGACAATATAATAGTAAGGAAACCTTTAAATAAATAACTGCTTTTTTCAGAAATTCCAGCATAAATACTGTAATTAAACATCACAGCTGATAACCTCCAGTAGGTCTAAGGACATTAAAAATGTAAACATGGAACCAGCTACCTTTGGAGTGTCTGTTTATTAGCAGCATGTTCTGTGAATTAAATCAATATACAATTTCTCTATAAAGACTTTTCAGTGTATCTATAGCTTTATTTTTATTTAAGGTTATTAGTTCTGTCAAAAAAAAGTTGTTATGAAAAACAAGATGAATTGTTAATTGCAGGAAAAAATAATCTCCTGTAATCTGTGTTCATGGATTGTTGAATAGCCTGATGTCATTTTCTTTCTTCTGTTTGCTGAACAGTTCAGATGAACAAATTGACACTTCTAATATTGTTGATGAATTATTCGATGTTTGTTGTTTTCACTTCATCTCTAGATGGTCTGGCTAATGAATTTCTTACGTGTGTAAGGACAGTGTGAATAACTGACTGAAACTTTTAAGAAGGGTTCTTAGAATCCTAGAATTTTAGAATCATAGAATAGTTTGAGGTTGGTAGGGACCTTAAAGCTCATCTAGTTCCAACTCCCCTTCCATAGGCATGGACACTCCCCATTAAATCAGGCTGCCCGAGGCCCCATCCAACCTGGCCTCGAACACCTGCAGGGATGGGGCAGCCACAACTTTCCTGGGCAACCTGTTCCAGTGTCTCACTACTGTCATAGTGAAGTCTTCCTTATGTCTAGTCTAAATCTGCCCCTCTCCAGTTTAAACCCATTGCCCCTAGTCCTATCGCTACAAGCCTTTATAAAGAGTCCCTCCCCAGCTTTCTGGTAGGCTTCCTTCCCCATTGGAAGGTTGCTATAACATCTCGGAACCTTCTCTTCTCCAGGTTGAACAAGCCCAACTCTTTCAGCCTGTCCTCATATGGGAGGTGCTCCAGCCCACTGATCGACTTTGTAGCCCCCCTCTGAATCTGTTCCAACAGTTCCATATCCTTCTTATATTGATGATTCCAGAACTGGACATAATACTCCAGATGATGTTTCACAAGAGAGGAATAGAGGGGCAGAATCACCTCCCTTAACCTTCTGGCAATGCTTCTTTTGATGCAGCATAGGATACGGTTGGCCTTCTGGGATGCAAGTGCACACTGCCATTTCATGTCAAGCTTCTTATCATCCAGCACCTCCAGTCCTCCTTAGTTTATACAAATAACACAGTATACAGTTTTCATGTAAAAGAATGAAATACCATACTTTTACGGTCATGAATACTAGGAAATTGCATAGTGGTTTTTTTTCCCTGGGACCCGCTTAACTGATAAAATTTTGAAACACTAAAAAATAACAGGACCTCTAAATAAACAGAAATTTCTAAATATTTGATATAGCTTTCTTTTTGCCTCTGATATTTCATTTTTTAATTTTTTTTTAGTAATTTCTTCCAAACATAAAAATTTATATTGTTACAGGACTTATTGTACTATTGATTCTACCTTGCTTATGCTTAATGATCTTTTTTTTTCTGAAGTATGTGTGTTTTTCAAAATCCTCATGCAATATCTCTTAGGGAACTTCCATAACCTATTCCTCAGAGTATCTGTAAGTTGTTTTCAGTCAACATGACTGCCAATGCTCCAATATTATCCTCTGTCTTAGAAAAAGGTGAATTCTATGATATGCTAGGTATCATTGCTGTTGTACTAAGTAGTGTTGTTCAACTCAATGGATGCTTAAGTACGTGCTTAGCTTTCTTAGGAACCTGTGCAGGTCATGGATGTCATTTTATATGAATGGCATTAGGGATTAACTATTCCCTACTTTCCCAGATCAATTTCAGAAATAATTTCAACCTATAGCTCTCAATTTCTGAAAGTTGACCTACTTGTAGGTCATCAATCTCTCTGTACAATCTTTAGATATCTGTTAATACAAAGATACGTGATGACATTCATATATAGGTATCCAGAATTTTTTATATAATCACGCAATTATGTATTTTCTTAGAGTTCTTGAGAATACCATAGGACTTCGTAAGGGATAGGACTTACATTGGTTGGGCTGTTTTGGTTGATTTGTTCAGTGTGCTGTCTGAAAAACATAAGATTTAAAAAAAAAAAATTATTGTTTACAAGACTCTCCAGGGACACTTATCGTTACATAAGTCTCTTGACACTGTAAGGCAAGGCTGTTTTCAAAACTGGTGATTTGTTTTCAAAACTCTAGATACACTGCTAAATAGTTTATTATAAAGAAATGCACAGTTGAATCAAGTATATAAAATATAAAATAAATATTCAGTAGGTTTCTGAAAGCTTACAAATCAATAAAATAACACTCTGATGCTACAGTTTTCTCTCTTGGTCATTGTCCAGTGCATAGGGCAACGTACCCGACTACACTTTTATTGCCTATATGAACATTTATTCAGCTTAATCTAAGTATACATTGCACAATGGAAGAAAAATAATGTGGTGCTTATGCATACTCAGTCTACTGCTATCATCCTGAGAGGAGGCATAGTCATAATAAACACAGGAGAATAAGTATGGATTAAAAAGTCTTATAACTGCATGGAAGAGCTGGCTGTCAGAGAGGACAGGCACTGTTCTTTGGTTATAGTCCTCAGACGGGCAATTTTCTCAGCTCACACCTAATTTGGTTATAATTAAAACCATATTTGTATGTGCTATGTGCATCCTTGCCATCTTCAGTTTACTGTGGAAAAAGAAATTAATCAGTTCAGATTGGAAGGAATTTTCCAGTATTGCATTCAGGAACAAGGTAATATTGCTTACAAGCCCATATTCTCACCATTTTTTTTTTTGCATTAGTAATTTAGGACTAAAATCTGCTCACTAATATTAAGATTCTGGCCTGAAAATCAGAGCAATCTTAAAAATTGTAATATTTTGAAAGAAATATAACAAGGCGAAAAATCTCAGGTTAATTAGTGTGTCTAGACTGATTAATATCCACTATTAATTTTGTTATAGATTCTGAAAGCTCATATTGGATGTACCATGTGTAACAGGTGAAATTAATGGAAAATATAGTTTGATATCATTTCACCAGTATCTGTATTCATAATCTTCTTTGAAACAGCATGTAATAAGGTTCTGTAAATCCTAAAAGTGGGAAAACATTAAAAATGAGGATGGGGAAAAAAGGAAATTGTGTGGTCATGTTCCTTATTTGTTGAAAAGCTTACAAGTTTCAAATATATTGGAAAACCAGTTCATAGATACCTATCTTTACTGTTGTAATATGAAGCTATGTTTAGAATGAAATTGTAGCAGGTTGATGTTTATAGCCAGTATTTAGTAACATACCAAACATGCCTAGTGATGATAAAGAGAGCTAGAGATGTATAACAAAAGTACAGATTTGAAGAATAAATTAAAAGCATCTGATAATGATTTCCCTCACTGAGGCCGATGCTATTGTAGGAATCACATGTATCACAGGGCAGTCTTCAGAGAAACTAAAAATTATGTAACAGTATCTTAAGATACAGAAAATTCCAGTGACTTATAGGGCTTTTTATCTGATAGAGAAAGGTAAGGAAAAAATAATAGCTTGAAAGAATGAAATGTAGAGAAATTAGAAATAAAGGCACATTTTTGATAAAGAGAGGGTGTAATTAAATCAATGAAATAAGTAGAAAGTGTTAAAACTTCCTCTCTTTGACTATTTTAATAAGTAGTGTATGTTTTTTTTAAAGATATGATTCATTGTATTCAGTCAGTGAGATCAATAAAATTTACCCGATAGTCTAAGAGCTTTATCTGGATCAATCCGGACTGAGTTATAGCCTTCCAACAAGATAGCAGACAGCTGCTGTATCACTGCAATGGACTACATGTCGTCTTAACCTTGCCGAAAGGTAAAGTAAAATTTATATCCCCATGAATTTAGTTTAAACTAATGCATTTTACCTCACAAGTTAGGGTGAGCTAAGTTTGCACATATGGTCTGTTGTAACTCACCTGATGAACAGTAACTTGTAAAGCTGCCATAAATTGATTGCTTTTGATAGTATGCCCGTATGCTTATATGAACAAGAAATATTCCATACTTTAAAGATTTTACAGTGTGGCCCTCCATGGGTAGTAGCACTTTTATGAAATGTGCTGGATATATAATTCAGATGGGAATAAGTTCTTTTTAAAGTCAGAGTACAAATGAAAAAGTACAAATGAATTTTGGTCCTTACTTAGTTACAGGATCTGTTCTTGTGAAATTTGTGATATGATTCATGGATGATAATGCTAGGCATTTCATGCAATATGATATACTTTGAGCCTTTTGCTAACATAATGCACTTAAATCTTATGTTCTGCTTTTTTGGAGCTTCTGTAATCATCTTTATGCTACAAGATGACCTCAAGGATAAACAAAACTAATCCAAATATTTGATCAAAAAGGAGTCAGAATTCCAGAATCAAGGTACTACAATAGAAATATCTTTCAGTGGTGCAAAATGTATAAGTTAGTTAAAAATGACAAGCTACAGCAGCAATTTATATTACTACAGACAGATGATTACAAATTCAGGCTGAACAGACGAGCTGTTAAAAACTAAAGATCCCATTTACATTTAAGGTGGTTGATAAGTTTGTGAAGGAAGATGGAAAATCTTTTTAAAAAGAGATTAAATAAAATGCTTATACTGTCTATAAACAAAGCATTCTCCAAAGAGTGCTAAGATGTATTCGTACTGTAGCAAATTAGAATTTCTAAATAAAGTGTTTTCATATAACTCTCCCAATAAATTATATTAGGTTTTCTGTTGTTAAGCTGTACAGTGAGTCATGAAATGTTTTTCAGAAGAAACATGTCATTCTGCTAAAATAACTGGCCTTTGTGTTACATTTTCTTGGTGAACAAAGAAAATCAACAACCTTCTCACTCTCTCAGCTGCGCTTCTTCCAAAACAATTGTGAAGCACATTGGTATATATGTGTGTGAGAAGCTAAAAATCATGACACCTGCTCTGCAGATAAACATCAGTCTTCAATGCTCTCAATGCAGTATATACTGATGATGTGCAGCTTTATATAATTCATTCTCTTATTTTCATATGGTCAGGAACCTTGAATGAAAACAAGATCTTAGCAGATCATCATCTCTACTTGAATTAAAAATCTTCTGTTTGTGATATTATTCCTCTGAAAATGCTTATGATTTCAGAGAAGGTTGAGGTAAAAATAAGCTATAAATGCTTCCAGTCAAAGGTACACTTTTCATGTAAAAGAAAATCTAATTAAAAGAGGAAAAAAAATGTTTTTAGAGACCAGCGTGAAAATAGCTGGTCAACATTAAATATAGTTTGATAAAGACATTAGCCTGAAAAAAGCACTGGAGTTAGTAATAATTTGCTGAATATTTAATCTGTCTTTTAGGACATAATCCTAAAACTTTCAATTCATGGTACTTATGCTGAAATTGGAATAGCTTTTGTTGTTGGAATTTTTGCAAAAATAAATATTTCGTTCTCTTCAAAAGCATTGAAAAACACAAAATAGTTACAAGCTCACGGTTTGTAGCTTTTTAGGATACTACTGATTCAGAAGTATAACAAGTTCTAATAGGATCAGAACTAGATGATTGTGAGGTCACCAAGAAATTACCTCAAAAATGCAAAAGCAGACTCAAATTCTTCCACCCAAACTGTGCTATGAGTTTAGGATGTTCAATGTAATCAAGAAAACCAAATTCATAGCTTTGTGGATGAAGGAAGTCCAAGAAATGAAAAGTCAATATCAAATAGAGTGCACATTCCAGTTGTGTCAAAAGGCAGATATATATTGAATAAATATAGCAATTTTTTTTAAAAAAACTGTAAATTGTAAAATGCTACATTAAGAGAAAGTTACTGGAATATAAGTATGTTACCCGTTGAAATATGCTTCTATACTAGAGCTTATTTAATTGATAATTATACTGAAAAATGTTAATTTTTCCCTTGTCTACCATTACCTAATATTTAATATAATATTTCTCTATAAAAAGCATGTGACATTTTATAAATATACTCACATGCCAAAATAAGTTCCTAAATTCATAGTGGTTACTGTAAAGAAAGAAAGAAGATTCCAAAAGATGAAATACCTATATATTATTCTTATAGTATAATTTTATTTGTAATCAGGTATATTATTATTATGGTCAAGCAAAAAAAAGGCATAGACAATGTGTTCAATATAAAAAAATATGTTTAAGTAATGAAGTTAGTGAATCCAGTGAATAGTGTAATCTGGAAAATAACTTGAAATGAGATACTCTTAATTTGCCCTTGATTGTGCTATTCTATTTGTTTAATTATTGTAGCTAGGATTTAATATTTACATGCAAGTAGTTGTTTAACTGATTACGACCAGCGAATTTGATTTTACAATTCCCAGAATGGTTTCTTTATTGAGCTGCAGAGACACTTAACTTGGTTGGTGAGGAGATAGTAGGGATCATGAGTCTAAAATCGATGTCAAAGACTATTTATGCCTTTTGCATCTAAAGATAATTGGGTAGAATGTAAGATAGCCATTGGGAATGTTGACCAGAAACAAAAGAGAATCTTAAATCTTGGCAGGGATCTTGTCATAAAGCAATCAGCCTTCTTTTTTCTTATTCTCTGTATGACTTCCATTGACACTACATTTGGTTAACAAAATGCATCCTGTTTTCATCAGGAAGGATAATAGCTCAGCCCCGGGCTGCACTGCAGTTTGGAAGTTCAGACACTGTCTCAAAAAGCAAAGCTGTATCTTCAAGCCTTCTCAGGACATGCAAGACAAGGACAATGACTGAATGTTCTTTAAGAAGGAAATCTTGGTAGTGCAAGAGGAGGCCACTGTGCCTGAAAATGAGTTGGTGGGGAAGAAAAAGAGCTTGGCTGAGCAAAGGGAAAATCAGAAAGGCTAAAGCCCAAGTAGAACTTAGATTAGCCAATTCTGTGAAAGATAATAAAAAATATTTCTACAAATACATCAAATACAAAAGGAAGGCTAAGGAGAATCTCCTTCCTTTATTGGATGTAGGGGGAACAATAGTTATGAAGACAGCAAGTTGGTGACACCTTCCCTTGAAGGCTGCAAGTTCAGAATGAAAAATGGTGCCTTCTTCACTGAATTCAGTAATACTGAAACAGTATTTTGAAGTAACAGTGGGGTTTAGTGCACTAAAAACAGCCTATTTCTTGTGTCATATGTTCCAGGCCTCTTCACTGTTTCTCATATTCACAGTACAGCTATCCCTCATACCCTGTCACACTTGCTTTCTCATTTCTCTTTATCAACTACTTTTTCTAATCCTTGTCTCTAACTGGATGTTTTTTTGTACTTTATCCAATTATTTTCTGTACGCCAGTAATTATGTTTATTGTTATTACAAGTAGAATGTCTCAGGTTCTGTAGACTCAGGACTTGTTTCAAAGAATCATAGAATCATAGAATCACGAGATTGGAAGAGACCCATCGGATCACTGAGTTCAACCATTCCTATCAAACACTAAACCATGTCCCTCAGGACATCATCTACCCGTGCCTTAAACACCTCCAGGGAAGGTGAATCAACCGCATCCCTAGGTAGCCTGTTCCAGTGCTCAATGACCATTTGTGTGAAAAACTTGCACCTAATGTCTGGCCTAAACCTCCACTGGTGGAGCTTGAGGCCATTTCGTCTTGTCCTGTCCCCTGTCACTTGGGAGAAGAGCCCAACTCCCTCCTCTCTACAACCTCCTTTCAGGTACTTGTAGAGAGTAATGAGGTCTCCCCTCAGCCTCCTCTTCTCCAGGCTAAACAACCCCAGCTCTCTCAGCCGTTCCTCATAAGGCCTATTCTCCAGACCCTTCACCAGCTTTGTTGCTCTTCTCTGGACTCCCTCCAGAGCCTCAACATCCTTCTTGTGGTGAGGGGCCCAGAACTGCACACAGTATTCAAGGAGTGGTCTCACCAGTGGCGAGTACAGAGGGAGAATCACTTCCCTGGACCTGCTAGTCACACCATTTCTGATACAAGCCAGGATGCCATTGGCCTTCTTGGCCACCTGGGCACACTGCTGCCTCATGTTCAGTTGCTGTCAACCAACACCCCCAAGTCCCTCTCCTCCTGGCAGTTTTCCAGACAGACTTCTCCCAGTCTGTATCACTGCATAGGATTGTTGTGCCCCAAGTGCAGGACCCAGCATTTGGCCTTGTTAAACCTCATGCCATTGGACTCAGCCCAGCAGTCCAGCCTGTTCAGATCCCTTTGCAGAGCCTCCCTACCTTCAAGCAGATCCACACTTCCACCCAGTTTAGTGTCATCCACAAACTTGCTAAGGGTGCACTCGATGCCTTCATCGAGGTCATTGATGAAGACATTGAACAGGGCTGGACCCAGCACTGAACCCTGGGGAACCCCACTTGTAACTGGCCTCCAGCTGAATTTAACACAATTCACCACCACTCTCTGGGCCTGGCCATCCAACCAGTTTTCCACCCAGGAGAGTGTGCGTCTGTCCAGACCAGAGGCTGACAGTTTCTGAAGCAGAATACTGTGAGAAACTGTGTCAAAGGCTTTACTGAAGTCCAAGAAGACGACATCCGCAGCCTTTCCCTCATCCAGCAGCCGAGTCACTTTGTCATAGAAGGTGATCAGGTTAATTTGGCAAGACCTGCCTTTTGTGAACCCATGTTATTTGGACCTGATCACCTGGTTCTCTCACATGTGCTTCATGATAGCACTCAAGATCACCTGTTCCATGACTTTCCCTGGCACTGAGGTCAGACTGACAGGACTGTAGGTCCCTGGATCCTCCCTGCGACCCTTCTTGTAGATGGACACAACATCAGCCAGCCTCCAGTCCAGTGGAACCTCCCCAGTCTTCCAGGACTGTTGGAAGATGATGGAAAGGGGTTTGGCCAGCACATCCGCCAGCTCCTTCAATACCCTAGGGTGAATCCCACCTGGTCCCATAGACTTGTGGGTGTCCAGTTGGGCGAGCAGGGCTCTGACCACCTCCTCTTGGACCATGGGAGTCTCATTTTGATCCTCTAGTTCTGGGGTTTGTACACAGAAGGAACAACTTTCTTTACAATTAAAGACTGAGGCAAAGAAGGCATTAAGTACCTCAACCTTCTCCTCATCCCCTGTCACCGTTGTTCCTTCTGTGTCCAAAAGGGACTCTATGGTCTCCCTAGTTCTTCTTTTGTTATTTATATATTTATAGAAAGATTTTTTATTATCTTTCACGGACTTTTCCAACCCAATTTCTAATTCAGCCTTAGCCCCTCTGATTTTTTCCCTACACAACCTCACTTCCCTCCTGTAGTCCACCCAAGGGGCCTGTCCCCTCTTCCAGAGCCTATAAACATTCCTCTTCTTCCTATTGTCACTTGAGATCTCTCTACTCAACCCAGCTGTTTTTTTTCCCTGCTGGTTTTTTTTCCAGAACATGGGGATGGCTTTCTCCTGAGTTGCTAGGATCTCCTTTTTGAAGAGCTCCCAGCCCTCATGGGATCCCTTGCCCTTAAGTACTGACTCCCATGAGGCTTTGCCAACCAGCCTTCTGAGTTTGTGCTTGTCTTGGCCTTCTAAGTTTGTGCTTATCTTGGTCTGACTATATTTATCTTGTTTTAGATATGTTAGCAGTAGTCTAATGATTAGGTAACTTCAAACAATTTTGCTTTAGTTTATAGTGATAACTTATATTTATTCTGTGCACATTAGATTGTCTCTGAATAAAAAATGGTATGGATCAGTGGACACAGAATGATACCAATGGCTTTTGCCTAATATTTAAATCTTATTATGAGCAGACACTTTATATATGCAGCAAAAAACTTATTGTTATGCAGCTGAAATCTTAACATTCTAATCAAAGAATTTTTATTAGTCCAGATTTAGTTATTACAGAAAAAGAAAATAAAATGTACTACAATTACGCAAAAAAAACCCCAAACCTCTGTTATAATACCGTTTAAACTGTTATACACACATCATAGTACCTAGCCCATCCCTGGAGGTATTTAGAAGATGGGTTGATGAGATGCTCAGGGACATGATTTAGTGGCAGATAGGAATGGTTGGACTTGATGATCCATGAGGTCTTTTTCAACATGGTGATTTTGTGATTCTAGATATGATGGTTTCTTCCCCCTCCTCTCTCCAGGATTTACCAAGAGCTACTTTTATATCTTTGTCAAACCCACTTTGCAGTTTGATCTTTCCTGAGGGGTGTACAAACATATTATGCATATGGTTCATTTTATGCTTATTGTTTACTTTTCCTTTACTCTCTTTATAGACAAACCCTAAAACCAGCTCTCATGTCTGCATTTCTCTGAGTTGTTTACAGCCCTGAGGCCTGGAGCCTGTGTTCTGTCTTGTACCATCGCATACTTGTACTTCTATCTATATGGAAACAACAGCTACACTATACAACATAAATAAAATAAAACAAATCAGGCACATCCTCTGTCGTTGCAAAAGTTGCTGTTACAAACGAATCAAATAAAAACAAAGTTCCATGCATGTTGAAGCAAATTCAGACAAAGTAAACTTTGCAAGTCTCAGTCAGTACACAGCCTGTTACTGACAATGTCAGTCACATATTTAGTGGCCTACAAGGCTAAAGAGTCTTAGTCTGTAAACAGAAATCACAAATTGCAAATCATACCTGGTAGTGTTCAAATTGGTTTAATGACAATAAAGAAAAAACCAGAATAAATTGCTGAACAAAAGGGCACATAGACCAACCCAGAGTAACCCCCACTGAGTCAAACTACTGGAAAACATCTTTGAACTCTGATGACTGGATGTGATGGTCTGTTGTGTTTTTACACCTGTCATGTTTTTATTAGGCTGTTAGAATTATTTCAATTGACTAAGAATAAGTTCTTGGCTTCTCAAATAAGTGTTCTTTTCATGCTCAGAACAGGATTTTGAATGCAACGCATTAATTTCTTCAAACAAAAAGAAGAAAGTATTGATCAGTTATTTAAAACTTTTAAGTGATAATTCTGTTTTTTTCAGTGTTTAATACATCAAAAAGATTTATCAGTGTCTTTCTGAAATCTGCAATAATAAGGAAGATGTAGTCTTGACTTACTACTTCACACTGAAGAAATTAGTATTCATCAGTTGCTGGGATGCAGGTTTTTGCACCTTTACTTGAAACATCTTAAAAACTGAACTAATTTCTGCATTCAACTCTAGATTTATGCTCTCTGCCTTATTCTAACTAAAATTGATCATTCTAAATTCTATTGTTCTGCAAGCTGTGAAAGCCACAAATGATACCTTTTTAAGGCATTCCTATTAGCTGATTTTGTCATATTTGCCTTCATAAAAAGAAATACAATCAACAATTTAGTTGGGGAAAGTCTTGACTAATACAAAAAATTCCCAATTACATTTAAAAAGTCCTAAAAGTTCCTTCCTGAAAGTTGAGAGGGGAACAACTAGCTCCTCAATTGAGAGTTGATGGATGGATAATGTGGAGAAAACAAACAGTACAAAAGTGAAAATCTAGATTAATTGACTGCCTTTTTCTTCATTATTCCTGTATGTATTTGGTAGCTCCCTTTTACTCTGTCCTCAATGTAAGTTCACTCTGTGAGCTCTTTGAAGCCTAGAATGTCTACCTGTTGGTATTTCATATATCTCCTACTTTTACTGTCTTATTCTGTAGGGACTGTTATGAGCAATATGGTTAATGCAATTTACACTGTTTAGTATACTCATATCTAAAAGGACTACTGAGTAATTAATTGTATGTCCGTTTAAGGAATTTAAGTAAGGTGTAAATCCAAGCATCTCAGGAGTCTATTTTTTTATGGATGAAGAAAGAAGCAGTTAATAAGAAATAATCTAGTAAGAAAATCAGAGCATCTGAAGAGGAGGACTAAGATGTGGCAGCTGTGAAGACTCCAAAGGTCAGGAATACCGAAATTGGAAAAGAAGTTCAACATCCAACTAAGACAAAGCTATAAAAATTTTATGTAACCAGGGAGCTTTACTAGGAACAGGACAAATAATTTTGTTATAGCTGCACAGGATTCTATTTTCTGAATTGTTTATTGGGAGTGAGGGGGAAGTCATTACTTGTGTGTTCTTTTTTAGTGATTTTTTTTTCTCTTTTCAGCTTTCATGCTGAGGGCTAGATATACAGCTCTTGTACACCATGTTTACTTATCTACAAAGAGGTTACAGAATGTGCAGCAGTCTGAATACTGATTAAGGTAGGTCTGCGTGCATATCTGAGTTTACCTATTCCCTGTCTGTGATGGCCTAGCATTCAAAACTTTGACTTTTAATAATTATGATCTTTACAGGGAAACGAAAGGGAAGTGAAATTCCAGACTTAAATTGGACTATCTGCAGCTATCACTGACATACTTTATAAGCCATGTTGTACTGTAATTAATACAAACTTTCTCTCTTCCAGTTTGAAAATGCACCTTTCTTTCTTTGACCCCTGCTCTTGGAATGGTGTACTGGTTTTATATGTTCTGCAGTGTCTCATTGTTATCAAAATCTTCAGACGGCCTCATCTCTCATTTCTATCTCTTAACATCTTTTTGTTTCTTTCCTTTTTATCTGCAGGGATGTTATAGTTCTTGATGATGGTATGACACTTTATTTGATTTTATCAGGTAGTTTGGTTTTCAGACTGTATTTTCACATCCGCTTTTCATTGGTTATTCAATGCTAAACAAAACCAAATAAAACTCTGTTTCTATCTTGTATTGATTTTTGTGATGGCAAATACCACCAAGTGAAATAATTCTCAAGCATCCATATTCTCATCTCTATTTTTGTTGAAGTCTTTTATACTTTTTGATAGGTGATATCTCGGCTGGCTTTTTAACTTAAACAGTTTATCTTTTCTTCATTTGTCACATTTTTTTCCCCCCTTAGTGTAGTTTCTCTTTCTACTTGTCAGTTTCAAGCTAATAGGTGTTCATTACTTACTCAAGGCATGAACAACTGAGGAATCTTTAGAGTCAAATCCTGAGGCAATATTATTTAGTTGCTCATAAAAAATATTAATATTATTATTAATAAGAATGAAAGAGAGACATAGATCTTCTTTTACATTTAAAAACTAATTTTGATGCATCTGTTTCAAAGATCAGGAAGTAAATTGAGCTCTTCTATAATTTCCATATTTCTGAGCATAGTGTTTAATTGAAAAGACATTGTTATTTTTGACAACTACGTGAAAGTTATACAGAATCATTGAATCACTAGGTTGGAAATAACCCACAGGATCATTGACTCCAACCATTCCTATCAACTACTAAACCATGTCCCTCAGGACCTCGTCTACCTGTGCCTTAAACAACTCCAGGGAAGGTGAATCAACCACTTCCCTGGGCAGCCTATTCCAATGCCCAATGACCTCTTCTGTGAATTTTCTTTTTCTAATGTTCAGCCCAAACCTCTCCTGGTGGAGCTTGAGGCCATTCCCTCTTGTCCTGTCCCCTGTCACTTGGGAGAAGAGGCCAGCTCCCTCCTCTCTACAACCTCCCTTCAGGTAGTTGTAGAGAGCAATGAGGTCTCCCCTCAGCCTCCTCTTCTCCAGGCTAAACAACCCCAGCTCTCTCAGTCGTTCCTCATAGGGCCTGTTCTCCAACTCCTTCACCAGCCTCATTACTCTTCTCTGGACTCGCTCCAGAGCCTCAACATCCTTCTTGTGCTGAGGGGTCCAGAACTGAACACAGTATTCAAGGAGCGGCCTCACCAGTGCCGAGTACAGAGGGAGAATCACCTCCCTGGACCTGCTGGTCACACCATTTCTGATACAAGCCAGGATGCCATTGGCCTTCTTGGCCACCTGGGCACACTGCTGGCTCATGTTCAGTCAGCTGTCGACCAACACCCCCAGGTCTTTCTCCTCCAGGCAGTTTTTTAGCCAGTCTTCTCCTAGTCTGTAGCTCTGCATAGGGTTGTTGTGCCCCAAGTGCAGGACCCACCATTTGGCCTTGTTAAACCTCATGCCACTGGACTCAGCTCAGTGTCCAACCTTTTCAGTTCTCTTTGCAGAGCCTCCCATACCCTCCAGCAGATCAGTACTTCCACCCACCTTAATGTCATCCACACGCTTTTCAATTTATAAAATATTACCTAACAGACATGTAGCACTTAGGACACCAAATTTCAAAATCTTATTTGTCATAGACCTCCTCTTTTCTGACTTTCAATGAATCATTTATCTCTCTTTATCTTTTCATCTGCTGACTGCAAATAATGATACTACCCTCTTACGGAATTACTGTGAGTTCACGTTGAATGTTGTGAAAGATGAAATAACCTAAAAGAAATAAAATATGTTGAATTGTGTAGTTGGAGACTAAAAAGAACAGTCAGGAAGATGACTAGAATTTTCTATATAGGAATTTTCACTTAATTTATATGATTATGGTCTCTTCTCACTAGTGGATTTTGAATTAAGAGGGTTTTTTTCCAAGACTTTAGTAAACCTCTGAAACACAGCATGTTACACAATCATTAAATAGTTTTAGGATGTAAAAAACACTGATGGAGCTGTGTAATTAATTACCTCTAACATAAAGAAGGTACAAAGTGAAACATTTAGTCCCTGTGGTTTTGTACGTTTCTTGTTTGTATATGATCAAGAAGATCAGCATTAATACTGGATCAAAATTCATGAAGGAATTCACATTGGTGATAAAATTCTGATCATAAACATAGTGTTTATATGTTCAGGTTTAAACAACAGGTTTGTATATTAACAGCAATATCTGCAGGCAGGTTAGATTTACAAAAGTTGGTAAGCAAAATATCAGTAACTGATCTTGGCACTACAGATGTTACATACTTAAGTATATACTACATACATACATACTACAGTATGTTTACTTCATAAAAGTACCATCAATCATGCTCATCAGAAACTTCCTATCTCCAGTTTCCAGCATGACATGATTTGCTATGTTAAACACTAAGCAAGTCTATACTGAGAATAACATTGCTTCTTAAACCAATTTTTATGGTCTTTGGTACCAAATATATATACCTTATTCAGAATAAATATATCAATAAATTCTGACAAATATTCCATCCTAAAAAACTAAAATAAAAATGATGCACCTTTGTGAGCCATTTGGATAAATCTGCGCATTTTATTGGTTCCATAATTTCACTGCAGTATATTCAGAGAATATTTTAAAGATCAGAAAGGGTGTCTGTCTCACCACACTGGTCTTTTTCAGTTATATGGTAACAGTACTTTCCTATTTTATAACTTGCTGCCCATAAACAAAATAAATTATCTCTTAAAGTCACTTGGATTCTGTAGTTTAATCTCTTTCAAAGGAAATGTATTTACAAATATTAGAAACATATTGTTTCCATTTATGAGTCCCTGTCTTGATTTTCCTGGTGACCGCTGCTAAGAATTTATTTAATTTCAACTGTCAACTTTTGTCTAGGGTGCTTTAGAGAGAAAAAGATCTCTATTGATTTTCATTACTTTTTTAATTCATGCCTTTCTTCAATACAGGTAAGAGTTAATTTCTGGAGAGTTACAAATGGGCCAAATCCTAACTTTCTTTCTGAATATAAGTTATGCTCTGACAAGTATTTCATCGCTTTCAGTAGTATAAATCCAGAATAAGACTGAGATCTGTAGGTATAAGTGTCTTACACTTAATTCCCTTAAGGTAATTAGGAGGGATCTCCTCAGCACTCTAGGAAGCTCCTTGAGAAGTGGAGAGGCTGCAGGTGGTAACAGGAAAAGATGTGAATTATAGATGACTATTCTTTTCATCCTGTGATGAAGAACTGATACAGACCTCATCTTAGTGGAGAATTAAGTAGGACCACTGCTGAGAGGACTTAATGAGGTACTACTGGCAATACAGTGAATGCTACAAGTCTGAATTCAGCAACATCCCCCCCACTCTGGTTTTGTTGGAGATGCTTTTATGAGAAAGATGTAACATGCATGTTTCAGAAGCAGTCAGAGACACTTTTCCCATCAACTTCAAAAAAAAAAAAAGAAGAAAAAGTTTTCTTTTAATTTTGAAAGCAACATGTTGTAAATGGAAATGAAAGAAAAGAGGTCTGCAGAAATGTGCAGCAGGATTTGCAGACAAATATGCAACAAATATCTGTAAGGGTTAGATCCTTACCCTCAAACTCATGAACTGAGGCTTTAAATGACAGTTACATTTGATATCTTACATGTATGAACTTTGCAAGTAATCCAAAGATCCGTGCTATTTAAAACATTACAAAAGTACTACGTGGTACTATGCATCCTATGACAGTAGAAAAATTAAAAGATAAAAGCTTATTCCAAACTAACATTTTACAAAATGTTATTTAAAAGCTTAAAAAATTCAGTATAATAGGATCTTTGCTTTTCTGTTCGTATTTTATTCATATTCTATTTCTTCTGTACCTATTACATCAGAACATTTAACTGGAAAGACCTCCTGCATTTTGAGTCATCTGCTGTGATAGGTAACTCAGAAGGAAATTAAAGAATTGACTCAATTTAAAATATGGGGTATTTTTTTTCCTTTTCTTCCCCTCCAAATTATTTTCAAGGAGACAAGTTCCTTCACCTGAAAATTCTGGAGCCCTACAAAATCTTACCAGCACAACTGGTGGTAGAAAAGGAAAACTGTATGAAGGGTTTGAAGGCTACTTACCACTTGAACTGTGGCCAAAATAAATCCATGTCAAATCATAACTTCATCTTCAACCAGGATAGAAAGAGCAGCTATTATCAATACATAAATAAATAATAGCAATAAAAAGTCATAAACTTCTTAGCTGCCTAAATTAACCCACTGGCTTTGGAATATGAAACATCTTGCACATAATGTGTTCAGGGGACAAAAAATCAATATGTACTCATTTTACACATTATTGCTTTGTACTTCTTATTCAAATTAAACAGAAGTCCATTTAAATGGAATTTAATCCATATGAAATCATCCTTTTTGCACCTATTTAGGTGATAAGAGCTCCTGAAAATAAAACTAAGAAGTTCCTATTAATTTGGCTTAAAAATAAAATTAAGAGCTTGACTTTAATCAACCCTTTTTGAAATTTATGACTTCTGTCTTAAAAATTAGGTTTATACTTCGTTGATTTAGTCCTCTTGACTATCTCTTAATGTATTTGTTCTTTTACACTAGAAACCCGTGATAGATAAGGTATGGTACTCTATAGGGAAGTCTTGACATAAAAGCTCTAGCTGTTATAAGAAAAAAGGGGAATAGAAAAAAAAACAAATTTGAGGATGATTATCTGTATATCTCACATATTGGAAGATTGCAATTCCTCATATAAATAAATAACATTTGATACAACTTACCTTTGGAAACTGAATTCCAGAATTCCATGTTTATTTTGTACCTTTGCAAAGCAAGTTTTTTTCTACAAAATAAAAACTGTTTCAACCCGATAGAAAATGTTACCAACTTAATAGGTGCTCTGTGATTTACAGTAGATCCATATCTTTCTTGTATGTGACATGATTCTGAATTAATGGTGTGCTAAAAGGTTTTACAATCACATTTTAAAAGCTAAAATTTCCAAAATATAGTAAGTGAGGAATCAAATGATGTTTTATGCAGTAAACAATCAGTTCTTCAAGTGCTAGTCTTTTAAGTGTTAAAGGCAGCTTGCTTCAGAATTATAGTCTGCTGGAAAATAATATACTACCATTATCCAGTTACCTCTTATTATTGGATCATTCAATAAGAATGGATTCACAAAACATGTGAATAATAAAATAAATTGTAAATACATAGGTTATGAAGTGCCTAATAAGAGAATAACAAGATCTTAAACTTTTATCTTACCTTGCACATATACTAGAAACAGATATTATGTAAATGGATTTTGACTCAGCCTAAATTTCATTACTTAATCTCTTTAGTGACCCCTGAGAATGCAGTAGTTCTACCACCATTATATGTTGATGTCCATTTGCCACTCTTATTTTCAACATTGTCCAGGATGTCTCAGTAACCAACTTCATCCTCAAACTGAAAATCAAATTACCATAAGAGAGGCTTTTCTCCTTCCACCTTTTTTGTAATAAAAACACCAGTAACCCCATTCCACAGTCAGCTGTCTCTTACAAAGTCACAGAACTGAACTGATACAACACAATAACTACTATTAAATATATGGAAAGATTTTAAAGAAAAGCTTAGTTTGACCTATGAGTATATATAGATTTATAAAGAATGTGTGTGGAAAGTAGCAGAGGAAGAATAGGACAAGTCTTTAGTGGAAGTACAATGAGAATAAATTGGACTGAGAAAGACAGCTTTGAGGTGAGTCACCAGTTAACAGATTTTTTTTTCTGAGAGTGTGATATTTCTAGTGAACATACTTCCTGCCCCCACTGAGGTCTACATGGGGTTATTTAGTTACATTTTTTGCATCTTTCTTCATTAATTTAAACTCTTCTTTACATCTGAAATTAATATAAATGTCATGCTTTCCATATATTAGACACATTTTCTTTTTAATTTTGTTATATATAAAACTAGTTATACATAGCTCTCAAGATTGAATCCCATTATTTACCAAACTCTGATACTATTTTTAGAGGTTATAAGCTTGGACCCTAGAGCATTATTCTATGCTAACACTTGCAATGCTTCTACTATCATCCTACACTTGTACTTTTCTGTATTGCATTTTTATTCTAGGATCATAAAAAGCCTACTTGCAATTAAGAACTATTAGTTACAGAAAATTATCAAAGTTGTGATACCAAGAGTGATATTAATTGCAGAAAAATCTATAGAATTAGATTGAGTCAAGTAGTATTCACCTGATTTTTAGACAGTTGTTACAGTGAAACAAGCTAGATCAAATCTCTAGACAGGCCAAGATCAGTCTAAACAAGTTTTACTCGAGGCCTTGAAGAATTAACTTAGATGCTGTGGTCATTTATACCATACTTACAGGGTTGCAATAGTTCTGTGTTCTGGGTCCAATACTATTCAAAACCTTTGTAAATGATCTGGATGACAAGACTTAATACCTCATCATCAAGCCAACATCACATTGGGAGGAGAGGCAAATACCCTAGAAAGAAAAGCCATTATATTGAGGTAACTCAGTGGGCTGGAAGATTGAGCTAGCAAGAGTTGTATAAGGTTTAACAAAGATAAGTGGAGAGTACTGCACAGGGGATGGAGTAATCTCAAATGATGATACAGGCTGAGGTATAGTTCTGCTGAAATGCCTCTGGTGGTCCTGGCAGACAGGAAGACAAACATCAGTTAGCAGTGGGGTAGATGAGGAAGGATGGGAAATCAAGTCCTCAGCTACATCTGTAAAAGCAAATCCAGAAGACAAAACTATGAAACTAATCCACCCTATATGCTATTTCTTAGGACACACACTCCTCAAGTGAGGAGAAAACCAGAAAAAATTGGAAAGGGTCCAGTGGCATATCCCTGTTAGAGAGCTGGTGAATTTGATTCATGGAAATACTGAAGAAACTGAGTTCATCTGGCATGGAGAGGAGAAAGTCTATGACTATTTGTCCTTCTGCACCTAACAGGTCATTACTACAAAGGTGGAGATACATCCTTTGCAAGAATGGATGCTGGCAGAGCAACACACAGAGGGTATTTCATGAGGGGAAATTCCCTCTAGATATAGGAAACATAATTTTTCCTGTAAGAATAATGAAATCATGCAATAAGTTGCCCACAGGAGTGGTTCAATCTTGTTCACTGGATATGTTCAAGACTCTTTTGACAGAGCCATAGGCAGTATAATTTAATACCATTTTTCAATAGAAAGGTGAACATGGGATACCAGAGTTCCCTTCTAACCATTATTCTGTAATTTTTCTATGAAAGATTCTTGTTTATATACTTCGAGTATATGCAGGGTGTTTGAAATATGTGATCTAAGGAAACATTGGTACTAGAGCTCTATGACTGCAAGGCACTTTAAAGATTCAAAGAAAGATATCCGACAGAAGAGTTAAAAAAAGTCACGTCTTCAAAGAAACCACCTAGAATAACTTCATCTGAAGTCTACAGAGGTTAATAAGACTCTTTCTGTGAGTACTGTGGGCTTTGCATGTACCTTTATATGTTCTGGCTTAGTCTAGGCTTGTTTTTTAATCAGATGTTTTTTGAGGTGGGTTGGGTTTGTGTTTGTTTTTTTTTTTTTTTTTTTTTTTTTTTCCTGTAGATGTGTTGTCTAAGAGTGTCTAGTATTGTCCATATTCTGGCTACACAGTGGACTGGTATTTTTTCATTTCATACATCATTTACAGTTTGCTACTGTGATTCCACTAAAACTGGTATTAATCTTCATTGCTCTGAGTAAAAAGGGAAAGCAAAAAACAAAGGGATATGTATTGTCACATATTTGAGGTACATTAGATATATGGTTTAGTAACAGGAAATATGCTGTGTAAAAAATACCTTTATCCTAATTTTAATGAATAAATGTAGGCATTTGAACATAATTTTGAAATTATATCTAAAATCAGAGAGCATGTCAATACAGTTGTTCATGATAATATATAAGCAAGTGTGATTAGTTCTAATTTAATAGGCTCTAATAGAGGTGTAACAAGCCAAAGTATTTTAATTTGTAAAGAGCTCCGTGTTAAAAGAAACAGAAAGGGAGAAAAGAAATTCTTTGACTCTATTTTACTTTAAAAGCAGAAGGCCAACAAAAGACTCTTCCTGTTCAGTGGAGCTGTGGATGAATATATGGCAAACTCTAGTCTCTAGCATATCAGTCAAAGGACGGTCCTTAGAAATAATAAGGGTTTTTTTGTATGTGCAACAGATTATCCATTCAATAGTTCAGTGCTGTTATCACTGTGCAGTTTACTAAGGAGGTGCAAAATTGGGATGTATGTTTAGGGCATCTGGATATATAAATTCTAAATTTTTATGCTGTAGACCTTGAAGTGGGCTGTTTGTGATTCTCTTAATACAATTTTACTTGTCCCATACCTAGTAATGCAGACTTATCTAGGCTTCATCAGCATTTAGGGGTGAGAGACAGTCATTCAACCTTATATATCCTGGAAGGATGTCTTAATTCATTATAAAGGTATCCTAAATACCTAAAAGTTAGCTGAAATCAATCATGTTCTGAAGTTAAACTGGATATGCAAAATGAGAGAAAAAAATGAAGAGGTAGAAATAAATGGGTTTGAGCCTGATCCAAAGTCACTAAAGAAAATGTGAGTTCTTTCACTGACTTCAAATTATTTGAATTTATCTGCTTAAGATATCTAGTTACAGAGAAATGATGGTTCAGTGCTATTGGAGTGTAGAATATTTATTTTAAAATGTATATTGAAGAGCTAAAAAGAGTAGGATAGTAGGTTCCTATGCTTTCATATTCTACATATTTTTGTAGGAAAAAAATCCATTTTTTGGTATAAAATATGCAATATATTTTATTTCCTCAAACTATAGCATAAGAAATATAATTCTGTTGACATTGGACAGTTTTCCATAACATGGATTTCCTTAGTAAAATCTCTGTATATTTTGCAGGTAACATAGAATCAGCCTTTAGTGCAGAGTATAGAAAAGTATTTGAATAAAGGCAGAAAAATGTATTGGTCTTTATCATACTGATAGAAAATAAAGTAAGAAATGTCCTGACTATGTCATTTGGTGGTTTTGTTTATGATTTCAGAAAAGTACTGTAATTATGAAATGCTACATTTAAATACAACCACTTTTATTGCATTTGAAATGCAGCTGTTAAAAGACCTGAAAATGCCATTGTTCATTATATTTTGTTTTGATAATAGGAAGAGATCTGAGAGATACTTGATTTTCTGCTTAATATTAATATTATTATTAATAATAATTTGCTATTAGGTAACATTGAAGAATCTGTTTCTGTTCTAGAAGATACTATAGAGAATGAAAATAACTCAGCATTCTCTTAGTTTCCCACTGCAGTACACAGAGAAGTGATTGAGAACAACAACAATAAAATTAGAAGGATTTAATAAGTCTAGCCTGTTTCCTATTAAATTTATCCCTGATACCTATTATGTGACCACATGACTGTTAAGAAATAGAAAGAGAAAGAACAGTTATAAATGTGCATTTTTTTTCAGAATACACCAGCATAAGTACAAATGAAAAATTGTTTGTCATTAATATTGTGCTTAAGAGCTAGGTCCCTCCATAATTCCCCAGTTTGATATGCTAAATCCAGAAAACTGCATTTCATTACTTCATTATACTGTTGGTAGTATACTAATGTATGGAAACTCACTGGATCAGCTCCCAGGCATGGGAGATATTTCAACTGGCAATTTGGAATAGAGTGCAATGTCCAAAGGAATGACAGCATTGAATTTAAAGTATTTTTCTACAGAATAATTGCTGCATATTCTATTGCAACCATGTTATGTTGGAAATGACATTTGCCATTTCTTACTTCAGCTAGATGGGATAATTTTTCTTCTGAACAGTTTTTATTTATACATGCTCATTTATACTTTTCCAGGTTGGTTGTTATAGAATTTCAGTTTTGCCAAAATGTCTTTAAGCTTTTTTTTCCCTCTGTTTATTTCCTCTCTCAGTTAGTTTCAAAAGCTGTTATATGTATGCATTAGAAACTTTCTGCTAATGTGATTTATAATTGCAAAAGTTTTATTACCTTACAGTCAATTTTCAATTCTTAAAGTATTCATATCAAAACCCCCATGCATAGCTTGTATCTTAATTTCTATAACAATTACTATTTTCCAGCTTTTATTGTTTTCAGCAAAGAAACATTTTGTAATCCCAAAAGAAGACTGACTCTGTTTTCCAACTGATCTATAGTTCAGCTATTTGCAGAATTATTTGTTTCCCTCATTTTTTCTTTGCAGTGGGGGAACTTTTCTGGGGAACTGCCTGGGGGAGATCTGAATTTGTCAAAGTTCCAGATGTAAGGTGTTTTTAGTGTTCTCTGGGACTGAAAACAGATGGGACATCCATGTAGCTATAAATGTGGTAAACAATACGGCTATAATGACAAATCTATAAAGCATCTTTATGAATTTGATAGATGAAGCAGTTGTGTAGTCTTCTGAAGACGGACTTGCATCAATGCATGCTGGTCTAACTTAAAAAATATAGTAAATTAAAATGGAAATCAGGGAGAAATATCTCATAAACAAATAAATTAATCATTAAACCTCTAGAGGTCCCAGTTCTTTATGATTTCCATCTCAGATTTTCCAAATTCAGAAAACATTTCTTTAGTCATACCTTAAAGACTTGCACAAGTAGCCTTCTTGAATTAGCATAACTCACATTGTAGATTACATCCTAAAGGGAACAGTGAAATCTGCTAACTGAAAGCAGGGGTAATTAAAAACAACACACAGAAGAGAACCCTTATGTTTTCTTCCATTCAATCTTCCAGATTTTATTCTGAAGGGATTTTTTAATACAAAATATTTCTCTTAGGAATGAGCAACTCTCACAGCTACTGAGTTGTGTTCTATGTTCTGAGGATGATTTATGCTGCTTTTTAAAGTAATGATACACCTAACCCACAAAGACTGGTACTGAACGGAGAGTCTGTTCAGTATTTAGAGTATGTTTGCAGTTTAGTTGTGAAAACTGAAACAGAATCCTGCTCCAACTTCAAGAAGAGTAAATTGAAACCAAGTGAAAGGCTTGAGATCCAGTGAGAACCTACTCTCCTTGTTTAATCTGAGCATTAGTCTTTTCTATATACACATATCCTTCATGTAGGACACAGCCTAAATGTTTCCATATGAGAACCTGTCAAAACTGAATGTCCTCACCCTGGCAACAGTTTGGTAATATATTTAGATATCTTGAAAAAGTCATCGTTTCACCTTTGTTCAGAATTAGTGAGTACAGTGTGATTTTCTCAAGGCTATCTGAAAATGAGTGAGGTGTATCTTCAGAGAATTATTGCAAACGGAGCTTTATAAATATGTAATGCTTCAGGCTCAGGTTCTCTGGATAAAGTATGACTAATCATAGAGGTCTCATGGTGTTATAGCTATTTCTTGATTTGAGTGTTTCTGATGTGTATATTTGAGTGTACGAGTTTTAGAATTAACCATATCTATGTTCTCAAGTTTTAAAGAGCAAGAAAGACTCTGTTCCCATCTGTGGGTCCACTGAGACAATGACCCAAATGTGTTATTTGGCTAATTAATTTAGCTAAGAGCACAGATGGACAGAGCTTCTGAGAAAAAGAAACCTTTCACCCCCTGTTTATGTGAGAAGAACATAAAATAGGGATATCAAGCTCCATTTGTGCAGATTTTCAACCAGGAACTCCTTTACCTTTCCAAAGCAGTATTACTTTTTGTAAATTCAAATTTTTCAACATAAGCAGGCTGGTGTGAAAAAAAGGAGTAGAAAGGGCTATTAAAGGTAACCTTGATAACAATGATACAGCTAATGTATCATAGAAATTTGGAATTTGGATGCTTAGATAGGTCAGTGAAATTAAGGAAACTTTCATTATACCTTTTCTTTCAAGCATTACGTGAAATTGAAATTATAACATATCGAAGACAGAGAATGATGATGGCACTATGTAATCTTTCCCAAGAGATCTGAGAGAGCTTGGTTGAATGCTTTCCTCATTTGGGAGCTGAACACTAAACTGTGATAGAAGAACAATTTTCTGGATGGGAGAGAGGTAAATGATGTGGTACTGGACTGTTTATCTACTAGATATTCATGCCAACTGTGGGGAACCAAGGTAACAGTTTTCTGATCTTCTTCCCCTCCAAGATCCTACAACTGTTTTGTTATGGATCCATATGCAATAATGATGTATTTAATATTCTAATAACAGACTTTTCCTTGTTTCATATACAGAATCAGTTTTTACCTGCTCTGGATTTAACAAAACTTTAAGAATCTAAGGCAATATTCTGAAATGCTAACTGTAGCCTAGTGATTTTAATCTTCCTTCAATTTCTCTGTAATTGATGGAAACAATTAGGAATTTATCCCATGGGGAGAGATGGGGAAGGTCAAATGCAAAGGATACCAGCAGACTGTAGTTAGTGATTTGAAAATTTCTGGCTCAGGATACAAGTCAATAATGTTAGTTTTAAGAGGAAAATCTACCTATTTGAACTAAGTTCTTCATTTGACTAACCATCTGGCAAAAATGTGGAGTAATATCGTAGGATAAAGACTTTATAAATAATACATATCAATTAATTTTTCTTTTTTTTTTATTTAGGACTTTAAAAAGATTATTGAGCAATAAAATGAATTAATAAATAGCCAGTCCTCACTGGAAGCAGATTGTCCAAGAAGACAAAGAATTTCATTGAGGGTATGTTTGTTGTATTGTTCTCCCATTTTGTCATAGTTTCTGTAGTCAATTTGACATTATTTTTATTGGATAATTTTCTTTATTTCTTACTCCTTCTCTTCCTCTCTGCTAAGGGAAATGGAATATAGAAACATATGACTTTAGAGCATTTTGGGGGGGGGAGGCAGATCGATTTGAAGTTGTTTGCACTTAGTTTATGCTCTTTCATTACTTCTCAGAAACTTTTTCCTTTTCATTTTAAGATTTGCTTCCAGAATTCATCACAAAGTTTTACTTGTAAAAATAAGAAAATATTGGCTAACAAATGGTGAAAACACTGAGGAAATACTATTTTAGCAAAGGAACAACTAAATAAAAATGGCCTGTGTATTCATCATTATTACAATATTATTTGTCACAATCAGAGACATGATGGGGGAGATCCTATGAGAAAATAAAAGAGTTAATGATGGATTATTGCCATTATTAAACTTACTCTGGCATTCAGCTTCCATTAGCAGCTACCCATACTTGATGCTTCAAATAACAGCAAAAGCCACCGTAAAGCACCTGTCCAATGTTTGATGTCATAATGAGAGAAGAAAAGTTCCTTCCTGATTCCCACAGATTAACACTTTATGCCCTGAAGCGTACAATTCTGCTGTAATTACGTTAGCTTGCATAGTTGAAACAGTTATTAATGATCATAAAGTTGTAGCTTTGCCATGTAAATGTATTGGAGAAAGAAACAGAACAATGAGAACGTAACTAACCTTGACTTCAGTAGCAGCTGTGGAAGCCCAGCAACCAGGTTGTGTACTGAAGTGTTGAAAATATGATTTTGGAATTGAGAAGTAGATATCTAATATAAGGAGGAGGAGAACAGATAACATATTCTTCAGAGTCATAATTTTATGGATTGTGAATAAGTCATATAAGGTTTGCACAGAAAACATGCAATGGCTAACATACTTTCAAATTACCAGAATATTTAGGTGATGGCAATCTAAATAAAGAGGAATGAATTGACTGGATATTTTAGCTGAAAGAAAAAACCAAACATTCAAGCGCGTCTTGTTTTGGTTTCGCTGTTTTGGTTTTTTAAGTGCAGGTATTGTTGTAGGGTTCTTTGATATTTTTCTTTTTTTTTTTTTCCTTCCTACTATTAAGTTTACTTTAATTGTAGTTTTGGATCAAGAGGGGAGAAACACTACTCTGTTGCCTCTAAAGATCATTCTGAAAAAAAGTGGGTAGTGGTATGATTAAAAATGAAAAGCTCAAAATTATATTGGTGCCTATGCAGAAAATGGCCTTTGAAACTTCTCGAGAAAGGCTAAATAGAAATCCCTTTCCAAAAGTACCAACAAAATGCAATCAGAGGGTAAATGCAGAATAACCATTTTAATGGAAAAATGTCAGAGACTAATCTAGACATGTCTAAATGTCTACTGAAACTTATGTAGTTCAATAGATTGTCATGAGTAAAATATTTTATCCATAAAATAATCCTGAAAGGATTATAATAAAGGAGTTTAAACATTATTTATTCTTTTTTTCTTTATATTCTGATTTCCCAACATGGTTCATTATTTTTATTTTCCATCCATTTCAGTATGCAAATATGTCATGTTGCAAAGACTAAGCATATTATATAATTTGGGAAGTAAAGACTTTGTATATAACATTGTGGGAAAAAATCCCCACCAAGTATAGATTGTTAATAGGTAGAAATGTGTGACACTGTGTTTTTCTATTCTAAGTTATGTTAGCGCAGTTACAATTTTCCTGCAGTGTTATTATGACTGAGTGAATAAAATGTCAGTTGGGGTAATGAAATAAGTGTAGCAAGATGGTGCATAAAACTAATTGTAGAACTAGCAGCTGCATTAGCATATATATGTTTGCTTCAGTTTTTGACTTGTACAGATTTAAAAAATACCAAAGAAAAGCAGTCTGTGCTTTTCATTCCTGGGTAGCCCTTCAGGAGGGGTCTATCAGTACCTTTTTGAGTAGGCGTTTATGGTTGAGCTAGCAAGTGTCTCAATACATGTAATTTTAAGAGGGTTAGGTGTTTTGCTTGGGAAGCTATCCTCTAATCCTGCTAGAACAAGTACCTTTTTGTACTGATAAAACAGAACCATCTTGTTTCTTCTCTGTGGATGCTTACCTCACTGCTTAAGACTATCAGTGAAGAAGTAATGCAAAATTATTTTCTACTGTGTCTTCAGTAACTCAATATATGACACTGTAGACACACATAATGTGTTTTTCTTTTAAAATCAGTGTCTGTTACAAAGTCTTTGTGGAATAAAGATCTAGTGTAGCAAGATACATGCAGCACTATTACATCTGGAAAGCAATTAAGTTGTTACTTATATAAAGTTATAATTTAAATATGTATCAGTATCAGTTAAAGAATAAATAATGCTATGTTGTGTATGCTATATACAGAATCACAGAATCACTAGGTTGGAAAAGACACATAGGATCATTGAGTCCAACAATTGCCATCAATCACTAAACCATGCCTCTCAGCACCTCATCCACTTGTCTTTTAAATACCTCCAGTTATGGTGACTCAACCAACTCCCTGGGCAGCCTATTCCAGTGGCCAAATGACTCTTTCTGTGAATTTTTTTTCTGATGTCCAGCCCGAACCACCCCTGGCAGAGCTTAAGGCCGCCGAGCATTTGGATGAAGGATGAGAAGTAACAGGTTTTAAGCCAAAAGAAGGAGATTTAGATTAGACATTAGGAAGAGGTGTTTCTGAACTCTGCTGCTGTGCAGAGGCGATTGTCAATAAATTTGGAATAAGAATGTGTGTAACCAAATTATCACAAACCTGTAACAGTAACATCTGACCTTGCTTGGTCTTGTCCCACCTAAAAAAATATTAGCAGAATTATTTAAAATTCAGAAGTTTTTAGGGCTATTCTTGTGAATGACTGTTAATTGATACAAAATTGTGTCACATACTAATAAAGGAAACTTTAAAAAAAAAGAAGGTCTTTCGGGGAATCTCTGCGATCATTATCTCCTTCATTCTTAGTTACCAGGGTGAATTAGAAATTTTAAACATTAGAAAATGTGAATGTCTAGGTAATTTTGCTTAAATCTTTTAATATTCTGCTTTCTGGATATAGGGATCTGATCTATATACCAGAGAAGCACAGATTTATCAAATATGTTTCATAAACTGTAACATTTGCAGTGCATTAAGACACTTAGTTACTTTGACTCACATTTGTACTGTGGAGATGTTGAAATAATAGAAAAATATTATCAAATGCTGTGGACATTTTCAGCTCTCATCAGAAAAAAACTATTTTGTTGTGAGTGTTGAAATGTTCTTGTATAACCATCCAAAATGTGTGCTTAATGACCATTTTAGGTTGAAATTTGACAAACTTTTCAGTAGTGGTCTCTTGAGCCCGATTAAGTTTACATTACTAGCAGATGTCCCAAACAGTTTGATAAAAGATACTTGGAAGGGAGTCATGAACATTTATTTCCCTATAGAATTCCAACACAGTATACAAAACACAATACACAGATGAGAGAAATGTATATATTCTTTTATCTGACAGTGACTGCAACAGTGGCTACTAGCAATGTCTACAACAAAGATGTTCATTGGGATTTGTTAGTGACAGATCACTTCAAATGGGAAAGCTGTACCTGCAAATTTAGCCTGGAGAAGAGGAGGTTGAGAGGAGACCTCATTACTCTCTACAACTACCTGAAAGGAGATTGCAAATAGGAGGGAGCTGGCCTCTTCTCCCAAGTGATAGGGGACAAGACAAGAGGGAAAGGCCTTAAGCTCCACCAGGGGAGATTTAGGCTGGAGATTAGGAGGAAGTTTTTTGCACAAAGGGTCATTGGGCATTGGAACAGGTTGCCCAGGGAGGTGGTTGATGCACCTTCCCTGGAGGTGTTTAAGGCACGGGTAGATGAGGTCCTGAGGGACATGATTTAGTGTTTGATGGGAATGGTTGGACTCGATGATCTGATAGGTCTCTTCCAACCTGGTTGTTCTATGATTAAATGTTTTTTTAAGTTTTATTTTAAAGAGGATTCAGGATAAAAAAATCCAACCAACCAACCTAACAAACAAAACTACTCAAAAAACTCTAAAAAAAAAAACCCCAATATGAGCTTTCTGTTATTTCACAGAATTTTGGAGTCTATGTCAAACTACTTTCCAGACATCATCACAGTTATTTCATATTACTTTAGTCTTTAGTTAATTTCATTAACTCTAGTAAAATTTTGACAGGAAGAAATTGCAACCTTTGGTCGACTCAAAAAGAACATGATCTATGGTTAGCACTCATTTCTGACTGTGCCAACATTATTTATGCTAGTTAGAATTCATAAGTTTTAGGTACAGAATGTATAAAATTATATCTGTAATTTGAATAAAGGGAAATGTGGTAGTTAATGTACCATGGATAATGAATTCGTTATAACCAAACTTCAGTCATGCACCCTTTGCTACTTGAATGCAAATGAAAGCAACTATATGAGCTACTGAGGGGAATATAGAACTCTTAGTTTCTTGGGATCACAGACTAATTTGTAACAAGACTTTTCTCTGGGACTCCATTTGTATTTTTCTTTCGGTAGAATAAAGGAATTAATATTTTACATCATTATCCAAATTAGGCATTATAGAACCTTTTAAACAAAGTCACAGGTTTCAGAAATAGATCCAAATATATTTTTTTTAAATTCTGTTTCCCAAAAAGCTTTAAGAAGAAAGCTTTTTGTATAGAAACTGAAAAATAATAAAAATTATTGGTTTGGGAAGAAGTAACAAGAAAAAGAGTTTACTTTTTTTTCCTGACTTCAGTTTTCTGCAGGGGTTGGGTATAAGTCTATGTAAACATATTCCTCATTTCTATGACAACTAAGAATTGACAGCCATTTTATGACACTAACCATTCTTTAACAATTCACTAATCATGAATGAGAAGTATCAGAGGGCAAATGGTAAGGAAGAATAAGATGTGGAAGGGATATTGTTTAGTAAACAATTACAGTATTAGTGGAGAATTCAAGGTAAAAAATATAAACCAACAAAATGCTGTACAGCATTTGCTTACTGTTCCTATCAATGTAAAGTTGAGTTGACATAGTCACTGAGGCAGGGCGTGGGGCTCTTATACGTACATATATATATATAATTTTATACTGGAGTTCAGTTGTGATTGGTGTTTGTAGAAATACTTATTCTGTGAAGACCTAGACTGCTTCTCCAAAACCACATTCTCTCTGAGACAGTGGTTTTACACTTTCATTGTATTTAATTTGTTCAGATAAAATTTAATAGAAGCATGGTCTATGGAAATAGTTTCACAAATTGCTTTTTAACTGTTTTAAATTTTATTTGTTTGGGGTTGGGTTTTTTTTTTTTACTTTTATTAAAAGTGAGAATAAAACTGTCATGCTTCTTGAGTGTTCTTTGTTTTTTATTGTGTGCATATTTTGTGAGAATATATTTTAGGGATAACAGTCTGGATAATTTTCAAATGCATATTTTAGAATTGGAATACTCATGGCATTCGGTTAATGATCATGAGATGAAGCTTTTTCTGTTTGTCTCTTCTTATGAGTGTTTAGATTTCATCATTTCAATTTGATTCTATGCAGTCATCAAGAATATTTCACTATTCATTTAAATGCATACAAAGAATCTATAATTATACTTCTCCCTGAGCTGGAGTTCAAAAAAAAAAAAGACCCAAACACACAACATCATAAGTCTTGTGTTTAAGAAAGAAGATTTGATAATCTGTGCATCAGGGATATCAAACAAAATTAGAACAAGTTATAATGCAACTAATGTTCTATGATATCAGTACTGGAACCAAAGAGAAACAGTTAAATCTGCAAAGCAGGGAAGTATTTACACTCAAGTCCATCTCTGTCCCAATCTGAAAAAATCATGTAATTTTTCTCTTCCATAACTTAAGGAGAATATATATGGTGTGCTGTGATTACAAAATGGAAGAATATCTTTTGTTTTCCTGCAGAAATTATGTGTGGAAATAATATCAAGGACATCCCAGGCAAAGAGAGGAAAAATCTTTGGATGATAGTGATGCCTTTCGTATAGTCAGTTGACAGCAGACACTTTAGAGACATTTGGAATGACAGTGAAGCAGAAAATAATGCTCAGAGTAGGACAATTGTAAATATTCTATTTGTGCATAATACTTTGCATAGAAGAGGAAAACTCAATTGATGAAATTGATACATTGAATGATAAATTACAACTGCTGTATTTAAAAAAAAATGGTAAAATTTCTTTGGAAAACTATAGCTTCCATATTCTTATTTTCCTAAAATCATGCAAATACTATGGCTTCAAAGCAATGTCATTCAATGACTTTCCATTCTAAGATTCTTTTTGTCAGGCATTGAACTCCTGCTGAAAAAAACATCAGTATGTATTTTTTTATCACTTCAAAATTTCCCCACAAAAAGCAATCTGAGAGTAACAATGTTGAGGCAGCTGGATACTTTAACTCTGAACACGGTAAGATAGCTATGTTTGGTAGTCCTCTGTAGGTCTGGTATCATCCTGTGTGTCTCAAACCAAGTATAGGTCATTAATACATTATTTTTAAATTGGAATGTCACAGACTGGTTAAGATAATTCACCTGACTGGAATATGAATTTGATTTAGTACAGTTTGCTAGAAAAGAAAGGCATTAGAACAGGGACTAGCTCAGTCTTCTAACATAAAGAACAAGTTCTGGCATTGAAATTGTAAATGGAGCTTTTTAAACAGTTCTGGGTAATGATTCAATGGCAAAAAGAATAGGATTATTAACATTATAGGAGGCTGTATAGACCAGTAAACCTAGAATATCATATGAATCAGGCATTTAGTAAGCAACCTCACATAAGTGCAGATATATACAATAAAGACCATTGCATGTGAGCTGGTAATTCTAATAGTACTTGCTGTATGAGGAAGTTTAGGACATGCTGAACTACGTTCTAGGAGTATTGGTTTCACTACATTAACTATACAGCAAATTATTGTCAAGATCGACATTTACATGTGGTCAAACGAATTAATCCCTCCCAAAATATAGTAATAGATCACTGTACTGACTTTTACCTCATCACAAAACCAAGAAGGTATATAGAAAGTCAAAAAAGTCAGTTTACTAATGATGAGCAATTATCAGAGTAGAAACACATGGACAAATATTGCTAAGATCAACATACTTAGTTATATTCTTATATAATTCTTGATTGAAATACTAGCTGCAGCCTAGAAGTAAATATTGTTAAAGCCAACACTAAAGTAAGATTTCAGCCTTGAATAAATCAAGGGGGACTGGGTAAGGGGGAATGGCCTCAAGTTCTGCCAGGGGAAGTTCAGGCTGGACATCAGGAAAAAATTTTTCATGGAAAGGGTCATTGGGCCCTGGCAGGGGCTGTCCAGGGAGGGGGTTGAGTCACCAGCCCTGGAGGTGTTTAAAGTATGGATGGATGAGGTGCTGAGGGCTGTGGTTTAGTGTTTGATAGGAATGGTTTGACTTGATGATCCAGTAGGTCTTTTCCAACTTATTGATTCTGTGATTCTGTGATTGAAGAATAGACTAGAGACTACTTACATAAATTAGGTGTTTTCATATTGTAAGCCTGATGTTTTTCAACTCGAAGTCTAATAATTGACTGATGAAGTCAGAGCACAAATACTAGATGTTTTGAGAAGTTATAGATCAAAGATAGAAAGGACAATTTTTGTGTCACACATTAAAAAATTGTGGAAAAGGAGGAGCCGTGGAATTCTGTATGTCAACTTTAATATCCAGATTGTGACTGGAGTAAATAAACTAGCAACACCTAGACATAATAAAGAGGGAAGAAACAAAGAAAAATATTTTGTCAAGAACAAATTACCTTGAGACAATCAAATGTACTTCTGCAACAGGATAATAGAGAATAGAAGTAGTACCATCATGACTTGACTGTTAAAGTCTTTTGACATTGTGCTTCATAATAATATGAAGAAAACTGAGAAAAAAAATGTTTGAATGGAAAAGCTTAAGGATGGAATTTCAGCAAATCTAGTAAGAAAATTGTGCCTGTGTTGTAGTCTTGAATTCACTGCCAAAATTATTGGATTTTGCAGGTATCAGTAAGTATAACAAAGCACTAAAATTCCTGCTTACTAATGAGTTAGATACTTCTCACTGGATCTTCAAGAGTGGATTAAAAAGTGTGTCGCAAGTTCTAAATCTATATAGTCTGTATATAATAGTACACTCCACTTGAAGCAGGTGAAAAGATTGACTAATCTCTTGAAAATTCTGCCAGATCTGTGATTCTTTGTTCCTTTGTGCATGTAAATTTGTGTGAGAATATCTGGCCATTTCTTGACTTCCAGGTTTTATTTGTCTATCAATTTATTTAGTCAACAATTTTAGCACCAGTGTTTAAGGGCATCCAGTATGACATTACTGGAATTTATGTAAATACATCTAATTGTTGGTTAAAAACAATGCGTGGTTCAGTATGTGCAGGCAATTTCTGTGTCAAAGGTAAAAACAGATATTCAGTTGTATGGATAGTTAATGACTCAGACATAAATTAAGAAGCAGTAGTCTCCTGTTTCCATTAATAATGCTATTTATAGAGATCAGTAGATCAGTAAGAGATGTATTTTTTTGTTTTTTTACAGAGAATTTTAACCTTTAATGTTGGATTGCATTGTGAGGAGCTTTTAGGATTACATGTATGTTATGTAGTATTCACTAAATTCAAAATTTGGGGTTTAATTTTAACACTGCATAGAGTCTGAAGTGTAATTCTAGGGAAGGTTCAAATGATGCCTTGTGCCTCTAGCTGCACCATATGGTCTAAATGCTGAGTATTTTATAAACATGCCTGAGACGGCTCTAAATTAGGTCATGGCTAAAACAGCAAAATCAAAGTCAAATTTGGGTCAAATGGACCTACTTGTCCTTTCTGTGTTACACAGAAATAATTCAATGCATAAATCATGTACTTCTATATAGACAACTAATTTGTGAATCATGTTTTTGTCATTAAAATTTCATATGTTGAGTAAAGCCACAGTGTTCCATCAGTATCACATTGTGCTTTACATAGAGTAAAAATGTCCTACTTAGAAAAATATGTTACAAAGCATAAGTATTAAATCCATAGCTAATAGGTCCTTAAGGTTTTTTGAGATCTTTCTGCTGAAGATGGATTAAAGTTCCCGTGTTCTGCAGTTCAGTGACTAAATTCACTCTCTGTATCTGTTGTTATTACTTCTCACTGAGTAGCAGAGTTTTCTGCAATATTTTATATTAATCCAGAAAAGTAATATATTACATTATACATATGAAATAGCTGTTAACATTGTAAAACACGTTAATTTCTATCCTCAGAGGCTCTTAATCTTTTGATAAATGACACAATATGACACAATACTGATGGATTTCTGCAGACTGAGAAGCTTGAGACAATCAACAGCAAAAGACTCCTAAAATCTCAGGAATGTATCTGCATGAAGCTCAGTTGCTTAAGACATAATATGTTCTGGAGTGGCTTAGCTTAAAGGTAGTATCCAGCTCACCTAAAATTTAGATTGTCTAAAAGTAGCATGTCTGTTGAAAGCATATACCTATTTTTGAAGGAAGGGGAGGGAAGTCACGGAGGATATAACCATTTTGTCTTAAAATGGATATCTAAAGCTGAGTCAACACAGACCAGGGCACTAGGCAATGTGTCTGGCTGTATTTGTTCCTGAATATTCCCCTTAGGGAATGTACTGGCTCCTTTACTGTCCACATGCCCAGATATACATTTTTAAATTTTCAGAGGGAAAGCATCATAGACTGACCTTAGCATGGCCAGGGAACACTGAGGCTTCAATACCCATATTATATGGTATTTTGGGATTTCTCAGGCTTTATAGCATGGAACTGACTATAAATTGCACAAAACAAAAAGCAGAAAAAATTCTGTGGAGGCTAAGTGTATTTTGCTCTGTTATTTTTCAAGTCAACTCCTCATCCCAGTTCATTTTGCGAAGTTCTCTACACTCTCATGCACGTGTAGCATAAAGGTACCACAGTGGAAATATGAAGATAAGAAATGAGCAAATCAGGCTAATGAGTAGATGAAATGGGCGTACTTAAGACAAGGAAAGAGTTGTGTAACTATGTTCTTGCACAAAGCAATCTTTCAGTGCCTGAAAGAGGCCTACAAGAAAGCTGGGGAGGTACTGTTCACAAAGGCTTGTAGTGATACAATGAAGGAGAGTGGGTATAAACTAGAGAGGGGCAGAATTAGGCTAGACATAAGGAACAATTTCTTCACTATGAGAGTGGTGAGGCACTGGAACAGGCTGCTCTGCAAAGTAGTGGCTGTCCCATTCCTGGAAGTGTTCAAGACCAGACTGGATGGGGCCTTGGGCAGCCTGATCTGATGGCAGAGGTGTTGGAACTAGATGTTCTTTAAAGTCCCTTCCAACCCAAACTACTGTCCTGTAATTCTATGATCCTATGATTCAATATCTAAATACCAATGTTGTAGCTAATGGTGCCAGTGGCTTCTTATTTAGCATTCTGATCTTCTTCTGAGGACTGAGGCTTTAATTCAACACTACTCAATAAAGCTGAGGCATACTTGGATAGCTACAAGAAGCAGGTCCCTGTACATTCCCAGCTTTTTCCAGTGTCTGTATATCTAGGCTTAAACTGATCAACTAATCATGTAAGAAAACCTTTAGTTTTTTGAACGCTTTGTATTTTTTTCCACATCTTAATTATTTTCCCCAATACATTCACATTCTTACAATTCTCTGGACTAAAATATTGAGGAAAATAAGTGTATCAGTATATCAAACACTTAACCATGTTTCAGTGTTAATTTAACTGAATTTTTTTTACGAAGTTGGAAAAACATTGTATTTGTCATTTGCCTCAGTTTTTGTCAGCAACAAATGAAGACTTTGATGGCTTGGAAAGATGATCTGGAAGAATTGCATGTTTTTTCTAGTACATTAATGTCAACTAGCTTTTGTTAGATTTCAGAAAGTTGTTCTGTAAAGCAATGAATCACGAATCTTGAGTGCACTCAGTGATGTCAGTAAGAAGTTGATACCGTTTATATCAAAATATAGTACCATTCAAACGGGTTAGAGGAGACATGCATATTTGTAAGCAAGTCTTTCCTTCAGAAATTTAGTATAGTTTTAATACATAGCATTTTTTTCTCTGAGTAAATAGTAAAAAAAGAAAAATAAGACTAATAGCCCTGTAGTATCATGATTCCTGCTTTTTGTCTTTCTTTTAGATAAGTATGTTATTTGCTCTCTTTTAGTCATCAGAGTTATCCCCTGATTTCCATGACTTTTTAAATATTATAGACAGTGGCCTTGCAACAAAGTCAGCCATTTCTCTTAACACCTTTGGGGGGAAAAGCTGTTCCAGCCCATAGATTTATTCAGTCTGAGCCACAGACTAGCTCTTCCTCCATTAATGGTGATTCAACAAACACATTTTCTCACCTACCGGAATCCAGCTATGTTGGTAAAGAAAGAAACAAAGAAAGTAACGAGAACCTCTGCCTTGTGAGCATTACTACCAAATAGTTTCCCTGCCCTGTTTAGCAATGGTTATGTCTTCTCTGCACTTCTGTTTACTGTTCACATATCTAAAGAACTCCAGCTGGAGGCCAGTCACAAGTGGGGTTCCCCAGGGCTCAGTGCTGGGTCCAGCCCAGTTCAGTGTCTTTATCAATGACCTGGATGAAGGCATTGAGTGCACCTTTAGCAATTTGTGGATGATACTAAGCTGGGTGGAAGTGTGGATCTGCAGGAGGGAAGGGAAGCTCTGCAAAGAAATCTGAACAGGCTGTATCACTCGGTTGAGACCAGTGGGATGGGGTTTAACAAGGCTGGGTCCTGGACTTGGGGCACAACAACCCTATGCAGAGCTACAGACTAGGAGAAGTCTGGCTGGAAGCCTGCCTAGAGGAGAAGGACCTGGGGGAATTGGTTGACAGCCAACTGAACATGAGCCAGCAGTGTGCCCAGGTGGCCAAGAAGGCCAATGGCATCCTGGCTTGTATCAGAAACAGTGTGACCAGCAGGTCCAGGGAGATTATTCCCCCTCCGTACTCGGCACTGGTGAGACCGCATCTCGAATATTGTGTTCAGTTCTGGGCCCCTCACCACAAGAAGGATGTTGAGGCTCTGGAGTGTGTCCAGAGAAGAACAACGAAGTTGATGGAGGGGCTGGAGAACAGGCCTTATGAGGAATAGCTAAGGGTGCTGGGGTTGTTTAGCCGGGAGAAGAGGAGGCTGAAGGGAGACCTCATTGCTCTCTATAACTACCTGAGGGGAGGTTGTATAGAGGAGGGCAATGGCCCCTTCTCCCAAGAGACAGGGGACAGGACAAGAGGGAATGGCCTCAAGCTCCACCAGGAGAGGTTCAAGCTTGACATCAGGAAAAAATATTTCACAGAAAGGGTCATTGGGCATTGGAATAGGCTGCCCAGGGAGGTGATTGAGTCACCTTCCCTGGAGGTGTTTTAAAGATGGATGCATGAAGTGCTGAGAGGCATGGTTTAGTGATCAATAGGAATGGTTGGACTCAATGATCCAGAAGATCTCTTCCAACCGAGTGATTCTGTGATTGTTTTCTTGACACCTTTGGTCACTTTCAATTCTATCTGAGCCTTTGTCTTCCTGACTAAAATTCTGCATGTCCTCATCAACAGTGTTCTTGTAGACCTCTTAGCTGTTTATCTCTCTTTCCATATCCAGAATGTGTATTTTATTCCTTTTAAGCACACCAAAATGTTTGTTGCTAAACTAGAAATATCTCTTGTTCTGCCCTCTATCTTTTCCTTGGTAGAGGATGAAATAGTTTTGTGCTACCAGGAGGCTGTTTTTGGATAACTTCCAACACTGACAATCTCCTTTGTCCTTCTTAGATGCTTATGGAATCCTTACATTTGGGCTCTGAGTATATTGAATTTGGCTTTCCTAAAAGCCAGGTTCTTGTTAGTGGTCCTCCATATGCTCAGCAGGATCTTAAACTCTGCAGTGTTGTGATCACTGTATCCAAGATTACTTCTGATAGCTATGCTGTCAAGTAAGATTGTAAGCAGTCATTATATTGGTCCTCAGCAGCAGGACACAGTCCTCAATGCATTCCAGGAACCTGATAGACAACTTGTTCATTACTGGGTTGTTTAGCAATCCTGACTAACCAGTCACAGTAGACTGGAGGCTTGTGAGTGTACATGCTACTGGCTGGTCTTAGGGAACAAGGAGCCACAACAGCCTTGACTCCATCAGACTACCCAGTCCAGCAACTTCTAACATGAGATTTATGAATCTTCAGATTCACCTCATACATAATACTGGTAAGAAAAATATTATTTTTCTACTATAGGTGAACCTAATATGCATCAGGGATAGATATGTCCTTGAGGAATGAATTAGTGGTCTAACTGAGCTTTCTGTTTTTCTTCCTGTTTACTTTTTTTCCTAGTTGCTATTTTTATTCACTTACAGGGAAAATATTTTATCTATAGCTGATTAAACTGGCTTATCTTACTATGAAGACAAAACTGTTTAAATTACTGTGGGAGTCAAAGCTTGTTTACTTTATACAGACATCACTTCAGCAAAATAAACATTTGAATTTAAAGATTACTGCTGGAATAAGTACACTACACTTTTAAGTTTATCACAAAGGGCAATTCTGGGTGGCCAGACTATGATAATCAAATTTCTCTGATATGACTACATATTATACATAGAAATTATGAGACACAAACAAAGGAAGAAAAGTGCTTGCTTTCAGGATGGCCAAATGGATTGAAAATGCTGTTGTTGTTATGTCAATATGAAAAGAGGTTTTTTGTAAATTTGGCTAAAATTTTTAATTTGGAGGTAGAGAACCTCCTTTTAGGAGTCAGGGTTTTAGTAAGAAAAAAAAAAGGGAGCAGATAGAGAAAAGTAATTTAGAAAGAAGCTTCTGAGAAGAATTTGTACCTATCACCATCTACTCTATGAAAGAAAAGAGCATTTAGCGAGAACATGAAGGGTATAAATGCAATTCTTTTATTTGTCTGAGGTAAGACAGGCTCATGTTACACATAAAACTTCTCTAATATCCATACTGTATGGTATTTTGGGATTTCTCAGGTTTTATAGCACGGAACTGACTATAAATTGCACAAAACAAAAAGCAGGAAAAATTCTGTGGAGGCTAATTGTATTTTACTCTGTTATTTTTCAAGTCAACTCCCCATCCCAGTTCATTTTGTGAATTTCTCTACACTCTCATGCACGTGTAGCATAAAGGAACCACAGTGGAAATATTAAGATAAGAAATGGCTAATGAGTAGATTAAATAGAGGTGCCTAAGTCATATAGAAGTGCTGAGGAAGGAGCTGTCTAACTATGTTCTTATGTATCTAAGTATTGATATTGTAGCTACTGGTGTCAGTGGCTTCTTATTTAGCATTCGGATCTTCGTTAAACAAAAACTTAGCTGCTCTGATCATTACCGGACTCCATAAGTTCAACCTGCCAATGATTTTAGTTGGATCAGATGAAAGTTCACAATGTTAGGTTAGTCTAATAATGAAGAGAGACAGGCTGCTTTCAAATTTAATTTGTGTGTGTGTGTGTGTTTGTGTATGTGTGTGTGTGTATGAGACTGCCAAGTCAATGAACTATCTTGTATGAATAAACATTTCAGAAAACCTCACACATAACTGTACAGAACAGACTCTATTGAGAAATGAGTGAACAATATTTGTAAGAAAGGTGATAGGGAATTATTCTTACATTGGATTTAAGATTTATCTGAACAGAGAAGGATCATGGTGTATATTTGTTGTAATAGAATGGGGTCTTGCCTATTCTGTAAATTGTCAGTGTGTTTGAGAATATTATAAAAAATCCAAATTTGCATTATGACAGTTATGCAAATAATGACATGAACATTGTATTATCCATAGAAACAGACTAGAGACAATTGCGTATATTAGGTCACAAAACATCAGTTTTGGAATGCAAGGTTTTACTTCATTATAATCCCCATTTGAATTTTAACTCATATTTCTTTGATTAGTGTGCCTGACTTCATTGTACTGTGACTTAGTTTTCACCAGGATTTTAGTTACCATGAACTTTTCCCTGACAGCTCAGGGATGGAAAGCTATATTATTATTTTTTTACAATTGTTTTCAGAAAAGGAAAAGAGTAAGGCTTTGTGGAGGAAACACTGAGTCACTGAGTGGGATTTTACTTCAGGACTTCTGGAAATTAGTTAGGAGTAATTAGTAAAGAAGATTTTATCTGGTTAGAGAAAAATAACATAAATCAATTTAAAAAATAGTTTATATTGGGCTGCTCAATTCCAAAAGAAAATCTCATTTTTATTAGTTTTGTAAGGTAGTCTTGTTCCCTTTTATGTGACATGTTGTTGTCTGTTTTTTAGAATAACTTGATTTTTTTTGTACAAGTTGTGTTTCTTTTTCTCATACCAGAGTTTTTGCATGATTCAGTAAGGCAATTATTATGTAAGTATGAAAGAACCTCTTTCTCCATAAATTTTAATTGTTCTGGAATCAACAATTTTGTGCTTTATATTCCTCCTACTGCAGTGCAAAATATATAAAGCTATACTTTAAAATGTGTCCTAGTTCCTTTGACATTTCAATGAACTATTTAATAATTAGTTTTCTTGCAAGACATGTCTTCCTAATCCATACTTTTTTAAGAAGTAAACTGAAACGCAGTCCATGGGGCAGAAGGCATGCACACTGATTATATGCACCATTTTTCTGTGTGCAAAGTTCTCAATGTGGTGTAGAAATTACTTCCAGAAAGTTCTTGAGTTGGTGCTGGTGTTCTAGGGTTCACTGGCAGCACAATAGAACCTACCCAGAAAAAAGTTTCAGGCACATATGTGCAGTCAGGAATAGTCCTGGCTCAGCATCTGGAGTCAACACCTCAAGTGGTGGTCATGGATCAACACCTCCCTCTCCTTTTCTGCTGCCAAACTGCACAAAGCCCCTAGCTGCACAGTTTTTGCACCTAAATGATGTTTAAGACATACAAAATATAAATGAAGAAGTTGATCTTTACAGCTGCAAATGTGGCCTCAAATTCTGTCTTAAAATAGACAGGATAAGGTTCCCTTCCTGGTGATTTTATCCAGGCGACCTGTCTGTCAAGATCTGCTAGAGATTGATTTGTGCCATGTCATAGTTTCTTCTTGCAGGAGTATAAGCAAAATAATAAAATATTTTAATATGTAAATATCGTTATATTTTAATACTTCCTTGATTTATTAACTTTACTAATGTCCAAATTATTTCCCATTTGATACTAATTTTTTCTATTCTTTTTACTTCTATCTCAATACTTCACCATCTTCTATATTCTTTACTGAAAGACCTTAATTTCTTCTCAGGAGAGTAACTACTGCGATATTACTAAGGGAATGTTACAATCTTGTCCTCTTTCCTGTGACTGATTCTAAGCTGTACAGATCTGACTGATGACTTTCATTACTTTTTCTCTAAAATTGCTATAATTTTAACTTTTTGTTCTTTTTTGCTGATATTTCTTTTCTTGATGTCCTGTATTCCACATATACTATTGCATCTGGACTCCTAGCCCCTATTCTGAAGACATGACTCTAGCACAATGATAAAGCTCTGATGGAAATCTTGCAGAGTAATTCAGCCAGTTTACAGTCACCTCATGCTGTCCAATCACACAGTCTTAGTATCTTCATTCTTTACATTTGGTTATAATATGGATGAGTGAAACTGTTTCTGGTGGGAGTGAAATCAGTTATTGATACTGTGGTGCTTTCTTTGTCAAGAAGTAATCATCCTTATGATGTTAATTTTTGTTTGAGGGAATGAGAAAATTTTTAGGAATCTATTGTTTACTTTACCATCTACTGGGACTACAGTGACACCAGGAAATGCCACCATACATATCAGCATACAAATGGATAGTAAAAAGCAGTCCCTGTCCAAAGTAGCCTGGAGTCTGAATAGTTACCCAGGAGAAAATTTCACATTGTACACAAGTAAAATGTCTTCCACAGTCAGAGGTAATGGTATTTGTTCCCTTTATTCTTTCTTTATAGAACCCCAGGCTATTTCCAAGTCTGCCCATATAAGCACCCACTATATAACTTTAAGTATTTATATTTATACGTAAGTATTCATATATTTCCATATACATATTAATGAAAGTTATTTATATCCATGGACCTAGGAAAGGATTCATGATAGCGTATTTAATAATTGAAGACAAAAAAATCATTGCACAGTCACTAATCAAGCAGTTCCTAGCTATTGGTGAGATAGGAAATAATATAACTTGATGCTGGAGGGACAGCCTCTGAAAATTAAACAGTCCCTTAGTGCCTGGTATTAAAAGTGCTGTATAAATGACTAAAATGTAATGTAATATAATTAGGGCAAAACTGAGGTCAAGCATCCTTTAAACTGAGATTAAGCATATTATTCATGACAGTGCAGACATCATTAGACATGTATAATGTCTATGAAGAGCAATCTATGTAAAAGGATATCAGTAATTGAGCTTGACATCACCAGCCAGCCAATTCAGTCTTGTCTTGTGATGCATAAACTACATAAATCTTTAGAAATATTATTTTGTGCTAGAACTGAAAACATAAACCTGTGCAACAGCAAGGCAGGGACACAAATCTCTATACTAACACAATAATACATTTGTTATTATTTTGCTGTTGATAAATGACACATGAAATGAACAGAAAAATTGGAGGTAAAAGTGGGAAGGTAAAGAAACAAAAGTAAAGAAAAAGAGTGGGAGGAAAGAAAATAAAGATGAATACTTTTCCAAAACGCTATAAAACACAACAAAACCCCAACAATTTCAGGAAGAAACTTAAGAGAAGGTAGTATGAGAATAAAGTTGAAAAATAAGGTGAAATTTGATACAGTTTACTGATATAAGTTCTGTGATCAGCTTCTGTTGTTGTATTATCACCGAATGCTATGAAAGTTCAATATTTTATGTAAAATGGTAATTGTACCTTCAAGGATAATTCATATCTAATAATTTTATCTAAAAGAAACTAAGCTCAACCTTTTTATAATATGATAATGTCACCTTGCTCATGGTCAGTTTTGTCACAGTTGTCTTGTTTCATTGACAGGGTGCTTACAAAGGGACAAAGGAACATATACATGGTAATAAATACATTTTAAAAAAAATAATAATGGGGAGCACTGGAACTACAAAGGAGTTGGTTAGATATAAAATAACAGAAATGAAGTCTTACATTAATTTTCAGTATGCATTTAATTACTTTTTCTTCTCTCTTCCTTTTCTTTGTCTATTCTCTTAATTAATATCTAAGTGAGTCATTGAAATGGAGTCAGTTTTGAAGTAGCTTTGGGAATACATAGATAAGTTTGCTTGAAATGTCATCAACATAAACTGATGCAATTGAGTAGATACCACCCATGTAACTCATGAATACAGAATACTTGTGTAACTATTTACTTATATGTCTATCGATAAGTATTTTGCATTAGCTGGTTACAGTTTGATAGAGTGCACAAGATATATCAGGGAGTAGATGCACTGCAAAAATCTATATGGTTACATTATGCGGTTTGCAACAGCAGATGCATCAAGGAGAGCTACTCTTGCAGTACTGCTGGTAAGCTATGTAGCAAGCCACTGTCATTGAAGAGACTAGAAACAGGCATGTAGGTATATCCCACAATACACAGGAAAAAGGCAGAGCAACAGCAGTAGCGTCTACAACAAAAATTTAAATCTTTGCATGTTATCTAAGTATCCAGCTGAACAGCACTCTTTCCAGCCATGGTGTGTCAATGGGTTTTGCAGACCCGCTTTAGTGATCAACCCTGAGAACATATGAGGTGGACTTTTACCCAGCCAAGCAGAAACGAGTAGGTGAAGAATACCTTCCAGCCAAGAAAGTCTCACTATTTGTTACCATAAAATTATAGGTCTGACTAATCTGATAGGTTTTTACCATGGATTGACTTTGTTGGTGGATTGACTGATGTCATTTATCTTGACTTTTCTAAGGCCTTTCACATGGTTCCACACAACAGCCTTGTTGCTAAATTGGAGAGATGGATTTGGTTGGTGTACTATTCAGTGGATAAGAAATTGGCTGGGTGGCCACATCCAAAGAGTTCCAGTCAATGACTCAATGTCCATATAGGGATCAGTAACAAGTGGTGTCTCAAAGGGGTCCGTATTGGGACCAATGCAACTGAATATCTGTATTGATGACATAGTGGGATAGAGGCCACCTTCAGTAAATTTGCATATGACACCAGTTTGAGTGGTTCAATTGATTCACTTGAGGGAAGGGATGGCATCCAGAGATATAAAACTAAGAGGAGTGGCAGATAAATTGGAAAGCTGTGCTACTATTAAGGAGACCTGGACAGGTTGCAAAGTTGGGCAGAGAGGACCCTAATGAAGTTCAACAAAGGCAAGTGTAGGGTTCTGCTCCTTGGCAGGAGTAACCCCCTATACTTGGGAGGAATAACATCCTACACCAGCAGAGGCTAGGTATAGACTAGCTGGAAGGCAACTCCATGGAGAAGGGCCTGGAAATCCTGGTAGATGAGTTGACAATGGGCCAGCAATGTGCCTTTGTGACCAAGAATGCCAATGGTACCCAGAGTGCATCAAGAAGAGTGTGACAAGCAGGTCAAGGGAGGTTATCCTTCCCCTCTATTCTGCCCTAGTGAGGCTCTGTTTGTGGTACAACATATTTATATATACACATAAGTATTTGTATGTGCATACATAAGATACTTGTATTATTATTTGTAAACTCACAATAACAACTTCTATTTAGGAGTAAACGGTCCTCTGCTATTTATTAGAATGCAGACGGGCCTCAATATGAAGTAGAGGACATCCTTAAGTTTTACTTAAAGTTTTCCTCAACTATCTCATTTATAGGTGTATATCATTATTTGGATGATTGTTTTGAAAAAGAGATGTGTTGATCATTACACTGAAAGGAATGAAATGACAGTGGGATTTGACTTGTGTAAGAAGATAAATTAGGTGTATTCTGTACACTGTAGTGTTATGCGGAATCAAACTCTATAACTCCATTAAGGGTTATAAAGCAGGTATGCATTTATTCGCCGGTGGGTGCGAGGGGGTAATCCTCCTAACTAGCACACCGAACAGTCTAACAAGCAGATAGTTATAGTGTGAAGACATGCCTATTCATAAGTGCCTGTTACATATTCATGACCTTTCCCGACTTCTTATTATAGTTAGATTCGAGAAGTTTCTTCTACACTTGCGCAGGCACAGTGTTGTGGTCTGGGGTTCAGGGCTGAAGTAGTCTTCATCTTCTGCATGAACTGTCCCTGAATTCAATCTGTGCGCAGGCGCAGTCTCATCCTGGTTGAGCTGCAGTCAGCTTTCTACTGTTGTGCTTCTTTCTTATCAGTGAATGTCTGTGAATGAGCTTCTCTCCTATCAACATCCAGGGTCTTCAAGGCCTTTACAAGCACACAGTGCATATTTCAGTAAGCTAAGCTGTCTAAGTTTTCCTAACATTTCTGCAGTTTTTTTTAACTAATATGCCGCACATTAGTAGTTTTGATATCTGGGTGTTGAAAACAATGTTTACCCTGCATTTCTGAAATACTCATCGCTACTACAATAATATTTAGCTAAGACTTGTAAATTGTAGTGAATAAGAAAAGGAGGATGCATAAAATAAAGATATTAATAGCTTTGTAACATATATGGACAAACAATGGAGATATTCATAATGAAGGTATGCCAGCCATACCATTAGTACTTCTATAGTTGCAGTTCTTCCTGGATTTCCTTTATGGACATTTTCCTTAGGGCTTGATATCTTGACTATTCATCATTTCTTTTGGCCAAAAATTTAATATGAATGTAAAAGTATGTATAAGATACCTACACAGACGTAGTTTTACAGAGCTTCTTATAAAGCTTTATTTATAATTTCTGTTTATAAAGACCTGACAGTTAGTTTTGAGTATCTTTCATCAATAGCTCAATCTCCAGATGGAGATCTGTGACAAGTGCTGTCCTTCAGGGGTCTGTATGTGCACAAGTGCTGTTTAATACCTTCATCAATGATGTTGACAGAGAGACTGGGTGCACCTTCAGCAAGTTTGCAAATGACACTGATCTAAGTGGTGCAGCTGCCACGCCTGAAGAACAGGAGGGACCTGGACAAACTGGAAAAGTGGGCCTAAGAGAACTCCATGAGGTTCAACAAGGCCAAATGAATTGTCCTATATCTGGGTTGGGGCAATCCATGATTTGACTACAGAATGGGGGAAAATGTGATTGAGAGAAGCCCTGCGGAGAAGCACTTGTGGGTGCTAGGTGAGGAAAAGCTCAACATGAACTGGCAGTGTGTGCTCACAGCCCAGAAGGCCAACTGTATCCTGGTTACATCACAAGAAGCATGGCCAGCAGGTCAAGGGAGGTGGGCTACAAAGGTAATCAGAGGTTTGGAGCACCTTTCATGTTAGGAGAGACTGACAGAGTTGGGCTTGTTCGGCCTGGAGAAAAGAAGGCTTCAAGGAAACCTTGTAGCAAAATTCCAATACCTAAAGGGGGCCTAGAAGAAAGCAGGAGTCAGGGGGACACTTTTCACAAAGACATGTTGTGATAGGATTAGGGGGAGTGGCTATAAATTGGAGAGAGGAAGATGTAGATTAGACCTAAAGAGGAAATTCTTCACAATGAAAGCGGTGAGGCACTGGAACAAGTTGCCCAGGAAAGCTGTGAATACCCCATCCCTGTGAATACCCCAACAAGGCCAGGTTGGATGGGGCCTTGAGCAACCTGATCTAATGGTAGAGGAATTCCAATGGAACTGCATCATTTTCAATGTCTCTTCCAACATAAACCATTCCATGATCTATGATTCTATATGGTTTTTAGTACTTGTCTGTTATTCTTTGTAAAGAAAAAGGTGATTTATAGGCCATATATTAAAAAATACAAGAAACCAATCCTTTCATCCTGTATTAAAAAAAAAATTGTTGGAAAATGTGTTCTAAAAATAGTGAAGAGGACATGCAACTAACAAATCTAAGGCATCATTCTTCTTCAGGCGCTTTATCTATTTTCTGACAATTTTAACATATGCAAAGTCCCTTTCAACTTCTTCTGCAAGAATAATCATGACTGGTGTATTTTATAACTGACTTGTGTAGGCAGTCTGTTCTCTTAAATATTTGAAAAAACTGTGGGAATCTACTTTGCAACACCAGAAGTTGTTACTGATGTAACTGCTTATGGGAAACTAATATTACAAAGATAACAGAATTAAGAAATGTTATTCAATTATTTTAAGGCACAGATAATCTCATTTTAAATTAGAAGAGTTTACATTAATTCTTTTTGGTTGAATTTTTTCTCTGTTGTTCAATATTTTTCAGTAGTTACCACCTACAAATTGGCTTCATTTGCATCATCCAAAACAGACTGTAAATTCTTAGAACATTTTAAAGATAAAAATGTTATCTTAGATAAATGAAACAGTCTGGATTTTTATTATGATCTTATGATATGATTTTAATATGATATTTTATTTAAGACAGAATTATTCAGTAAGTTATTCTAAGACTTTTTAAATTCAAATTTATGCATAGAAATCTGATTCAGCATGAACAGAAACAGATAAAATCACTACACTGACAGCAACTAAGTGCAGACAGGAAAAGAAACCCAACAACCTAAAGATTACTTAATGTTTCAAGTCCTAAATACGGACATTTTGAAGAACTTCGTCTTGAAAACGTCTATATATAACACTGTTTATTCCAATTACACAAAGATTTTTAAAAGTTTATAAATAAGGAGTCTATTAGAAGTGATGTACATCTTCCTTTTTTTGGAAGTTGTCTGATAGACCACAAAGATTAATCATCCATATTCATAAAATCTGAAGAAAAGTGCTACCACTAGTTGTGTTCTCAGTGGCATGATAATTACATCTACTGGTCTAACTACCTTCAGAATCACAACTTTCAAACTGTGCTTGATACACAAAGTACATGCATTGCCCAAATTCTGGGCAAATGTCCTAGAAATACTATAGCATCCGAAAGGATGAGAGAGAAAAATAAATATGATTTAGGGAGAAAACAGACAAATAAGCTAGTTTATCTTCTGGTAAACCAGTGTAAACTCAGACAAAATCTTTTAACCAGTTTCAATTGTTTCTGCTTTTATATTTTTTCACATAATCAGACAAATAATCTTCAATGTGTTCATGATTGCTAAAAAATAATACTAGAATTATTGATTAAGTACCCATCTAAAGATAGGTGCACTCGATGTTAATCTTTTCTGTTTCCAATGTTAAATATCTTATATTAAATAATTAATCTTTGTATGTGTGTTCTCTGTGAAATGTTGTCCTTCTATTATTAGTGTTGTTATTGATAGATACAAAGAACTTCTTTCAGGTCAGCACCTTAAAATCCTAAAATAACAATATGTAGTTTAGAGTTTTTAAGGCGTGTGACTACGTTTTTTCTGATGTGATAGACTTCAACACTTTGTTTCAGACTATTTCAATTTTAGCAATGAGTAATTGAGAATATTTTCCTAGAAGTGGCTCCAAACTACAAAATCTGATGTTAATGTATTATATACACAAATATAATTTGATACCAATGTATCGATATGTAAATTAAGAATCAAATAAATTGAGTTCATTTGTTAATGCATTTAGCTTGGTATGTTTATTCTTAAGTTTTCTTCCATTATACCAACGCTTCTAGTGACAGGATAAAGGGCAACAAATTTAAAATGAAACAGGGTAGATTTAAATTTGATTTAAGGAAGACATTTTGAATGTGGTGAGACACTGAAAAAGGTTACCCAGAGAAGTTGTGGCTCTCTCTTCAAAGGAAAATGGTTCGTGACTTGCTACACCACATAGACACACAATCTATGGGGTTGGATGAAATCCACCCAAGGGTATTGAGTGAGCTGGCAGAGATGCTCACAGAGCCACTTTTCATCATTTATCAGCAGTCTTGGTTAACCATGGAGGTTCCAGTTGACTGGAGGTTGTTAAATATGATGCTTATCTCCAAGAAAATCCAGAAGGAGTATCCAGGTGTCAGAAGAAGTAAATTTGAAAACATGAGAAACTTCAGAAAGGAGAATTTACCAATCTGCTTAACTCTTTAACTGACATTATTGCAAGGACAAAAATATATGCAATCCAGTCTGTCAGTCACAGTAAATATTGAGCAATAAAACAAAGGCAATTAATCTTGTCCATCCTGCTCTTCACTGTTTTACTTTGATTCTAATCAACAAGCTTACAAAGACAATCAATCTTGTCTAGCTTGCTGAGTTTGAATCAGATACTCCTATTAAATCCCTCTTAACAGTAAGTAAGATTCCTGAGACTTTTATATGTACAAATGAGTTGATTTCATGAAGAATAATTGATTATAACCACTCATGAATAAATAAGAGTTCAATGGGGACTGTGGATAAGATACAATCTCTGAAAGTACATCAAACAACCCTATATATGACCCAACATCCAAACACATACAAGAATGCAACAAGCAATGATATACTTGTAGCAATAACACCCAGATGCATTCATTTCTGATGAACAATATGCCATCCTGGGCATGCTGCATCTCCACTGACTTTGCTTTTAAAAGCTTTGTACTCAGCCCATGGCAGAGAGAGGAGGAAATACCCAGTCCCATTCTTCCCCACATTTATCCCCATTCCCGCACTTAGCCTTATTGAAACACCAGGGAAATACAGATCTATCACTTTGACTTTGGTGCTGGGCAACACACCATCGTTAGTATGATCAAGTGGAATGTACACAATAAGCAAGTGATGAGGCCTGGTCTTTAGGAAAGACAAGTCCTTCCTTATGCACCTAATCTCCTTCTATGGTATTGTGACCTGCTTAATGAATGAGGGAAAGCCTGTGGATATTGTCCATCTAGCCTCTAGTAAAGCTTTTGAAGCCATTCCCCACAGCATTCTCAAGGAGAAATGGGTTGCTCATAGCTTGGGCAGGTATACTCTTCACTGGGTTACTAGATGACTAACTGGATGGACTAAGTCCAGAGAGTTACGGTGAACTAACTTAAATTCAGCTGGCAGCCATCCACAAATGACATTCCCCAGGGCTCATTACTGAGTCTAGTTCTTTTTAATATCTTTATTAGACATCTGGATGAGAGGATTGATTGCCCCTTCAGGAAGTTTGCAGGTGACGCCAAGTTGGGTGGGCTTGTTTATTTGCTTGAGGGTAAAAAGGCTCTACAGAGGATTCCACACAGGCTGGATTAATAGGCGGAGACCAATTATGTGAGGTTTAACAAGTTCAAGTGCCAGGTCCTGCACTTGGGTCACATCAATCCCATGCAAAGCTGCAAGCTTGGGGAACAGTGTTGGAAAGCTGCCGAGCAGAAAAGGACTTGAAGATGTTAGTTAACAGCCAGTTGAATATGAGCTGGCAGTGTGTCCAGGTGGCCAAGAAGACCTACAGCATCCTGGCTCGTATTAGAAATAGTGAGGCTAGCAAGAGTAAGGAAGGAATCGTTCCCATGTACTCAGCACTGGTGAGGCTGCACCTTGAATACAGTGTTCAGTTTTGGGCTTATCAGTACAAAAAAGAGATTGACCCTTTGGAGTATGTCCAAAGAAGAGTAATGAAGCTGATGAAAGGCCTGGATCACAAGTTTAATGAAGAACAGTTGAAGGAACTGGGATAATTTAGGCTGGAGAAGAGAAAGCTGAGGGAACATCTATTTGCTCTTTACAACTGCCTGAAAAGAGGTTGTAGTAAGATTGGTTTCAGTCCCTTTACCCATGTAACAAGTGACAGCATGAGAGGAAATGAAGCCAAGTTTTGCCAGGAGTGGTTTAGATTGAATGTTAGGAAAAATTCCTCACTGAAGGTGTTATTAAGCATTGGAACAGACTGCCCAGGAAGCGATCGAATCTCCATCCCTGGAGATATTTAAAAGAGGTGTAGATGTGGCACTTTAGGGACATGGATTTGTGGTGGACTTGGCAATGACAGGTTTATGGTTGGACTTCATGATCCTAAAAGTCTTTTCCAACCTAAATAATTCTGTGATTCTATATCACATACAGATGTGACATAAACCAAATGGCTTTTATGGAGGTGAATCAAATGTCACTGTCATATTTTACTGCTCACAAATATATATATATATATTTTTAATACATGTTGATTTATCAGTGCCATATTCAACCAATGTTGCTACTTTTTTTTGTTGCAGTACATGTAAATATGGGCTGGTAAAAAGGCAAAAAGTTACTGGTATGTGCTTAGATTTGATTATAGATCTGTTTATATGCTAATTCAGTGCAGATGGACTGAATGTCTCTGGATCTCAGAAATGTCAAGACCCTTAATACCAAGGACACAAGCCAAGATGTAAATTGTGACATCAAGGTTCGTAGCACTAGCCTCTAAGAGAAATGTTTGATCTTCCCAAACATAAACCTTGGTTTCAATTTTCATTGAAGTAGGTAGTGCTTTTATTCTCTGAAATAAAGAATTTAAATAAGAAAATTACATAGTAAAAATGTAGTTGAGAGTAGAATGACAGCATGAAGATCTATATCAAGAATTTATTTTTCATCTTACAGTATACACTAGAAATCTGAATAGTAATCTCACTTTATACAAATATTCACCATGGATAAATGTGCATATGCGAAGCCTCATCTTTAAAAAGCTGTATGTTATAATACAATTCATCAAAATAACATTAGCTGACCTCTCATTATTTCTTTAAAATGAAGCTATTAGTTTCTTCCCATGAAGTCCACTCAGTGTTAAGTGTAATACAAAGGATTATATTCCTTTAATCTGAGAATTCCTTTTATCTGGAGAATTTTTCACAGCAACAGATAATAGTTTTATTTAAACTAACAACAACCTTCAGCTAAAATATGATTTATGCTTTGGTAAATTGTATCAACTAAGTCAGACAATTTCAGGTGAAATGTGCCAAATTGCATGACATATAAGTCTTTAATTCATAAGTAACAGATACTGACATTTCATATATTTTGTCTAATACTTAAAAAAAATCATAGAATCATAGAATGGGATTTTACCGCTGCACTCCCTGATAGACCACCTCACCAGTTTTTCTGTAAACCCTCTTTAGGTACTGGAAGGCTGCTATAAAGCTTCTCCCCTCCCCTTCCCTTCCCCAACTGTCTCAGCCTGTCCTCATGTGGGAGGTGCTTCAAACCTCCGAGAATCTTTGTGGCCCTCTGGACCTGTTCCAACAGATTAATGTGTTTCCTGTGCTCTGGAACTGAAAGAAGTACTCCAGTTTATTATATGCACATTCTTTGTCCTCTAGTCCAGTGCTCTGTGTGGGCCCAAGCACATCAGCAGTATAAAGAGGCAAAAATAGCATTGAATGGTTCTGCTTTTTCTCTACTCCTGTTTATGAGGTGCCCATGCTTATCAAGTAGCAGGTCAATGTTATTTCTACCCTGCCTTTTGTTATTAATCTATTTCAAAAATGTCTTTTGATTATCCTTCAAAGTACCGGTCAGTTTCAACTCTAATGTAGCTTTGGCCATACAGATTTCTGCCCTATAGTGGTAAACTGTATCCCTGTAGTCCTTCCATGTCACCTGTCCTTGTTGCCATACACCATCTTTTTATGCCTCAGTTTGAGTTTAAGACCCTTGCTGAGCCAGGCTGGCCTTCTGCCTCACCACCTTGACTTCTGGCATTTCAGAAATGCCTAGGATTCTCTTTTCCAGGAATTTCACTGCATATAATGGACTTGTTTCAGAGGCCTTAATCAGATGCAAAGAACCTCAACTGTCAAAAAAGAAACACAATGTGATGTCATATTTGATATCAATTCAGCATTTTGACTTCAGATTTCTGCTTATCGCCTGACTTGTGTGCCAGGCTACAAGAATTTTCAGCTTGTCAGAACTTGTACTTTATGAGATACTGAACTATGTGACATTTTCTATTAATTTCCAGCACAGTACTCCTGGCTTGTATGGAGTCCCTTATTATACAATTTCAAGGGTTGTTTTTCAATTATTTAAAGGACATCTGTGCAAACTAAAAATATGCTTAAAAGAAACAGTACTATCTTCCAGTTTAACAGAGCTGCTGCATTGCTGCCTAAAGAGCTCATCTTGCTGATGTCAAAGTTGACTTCAATTTCTTCCTTGATCTCCTGCCTTCCTGTATGGTCAGAAGCATGTCATCTAATTCTTTTGTCCTTTGTTGTGACAGCAAAAAAAAGGAAGAAATAGTCCCTGCAATACATACCATAAGATTTAAAACTTCCATGGAACTTCATAACAATTCTATGCTTTCTTTGTGAAAAGATGCTACCTAGTGACCTAATGAAGAATGTAAATGAAAACTACTACTTCTACTATTTTATTTGCTTTCTAGTCATTTGCTAAGTGTTTTTTTGTCAACTAGATCCAGTTTATAAAACTGACTTACTGTCTACATAACTCATCAGAGAATACTGATATGTTATTGAGGAAGATGTCAATTGGAAACGGGGATAATTTTTTAGATAAGAGGCTGATATGACTAGGCCTCCCCTGATTCTGGTGGGGATATGTGTGAATATAATTTACATTTGTTTTCTATGTGATCAATACATCTAATGTTTCTGGGAGGAGTCAGATTAAATTCTATGCAGAAAGCACTGGACAATGTGTATGTAGAGATTCCATTGAACGTTTCTGGGAACTTTGGATTGAATGTGATATCAGGCAATGACTGCTTGGTTTAACAACTAAAAAGAACAATTTTTTTTTAGTTCTCTGGATTGATGTCAACACCTCGTAGGAACTTTGGCTGTCACGGTATGATATATGCACAAAATATATTCAACAGAATTTTCAAGTTTTACCGCAGTTGTCACCAGAATTTCTGATATATGAAGCCTACTGGGGACAGATGACCAGAAGAGGTCATCTGACTAAGAACATCTCATTGCGAGGTAGCTTTATATGTGGCAGAGTGATGAATGTGTGAGGGGGACATTTAGAGAACTTGAATTAGGAAAAGCATTTATCTAGTTGGGCAAGAGCTGATTGCATTTTTCAGTTTGCTCTTCTGTAATATCATAGATTTCTCTACATTCTTCAGAATAGGACCTATCCTTTAAGGATAGATAGTCCAGATAGGTTGGGTTGGGTGTACAAGTATTTAACATTTATGTCAGGATAAATACAAGTGATGACAGGTTAGATTAAAATGTGAAAGTGGTCACTAGACTGTCATGTCAGGGGGAACAAAGAAAATTAGTTGAGTTAATACTGTAAGGTGGGACTAAACTTCCTTTGTGACATGTCCACAGACATAGCAGTGACACTTATTTGTATTAGAATCACAGAATAATAGAATCACCTGACTGGAAAAGACCTCTTGGATTATCAAGTCCAACCATTCCTATCTGCCACTAAACCATGTCCCTGAGCACCTCGGCTACCTGTCTTCTTAATAAATACAAGTATGGTGACTCAAGCACCTCCCTGGGCAGTTTGTTTCAGTGCCCGATGACCCTTTCCGTGAAAAATTTCTTCCTGCTGTGTAGTCTGAACCTCCCCTGGTGCACCAGAGGCCATTCTCCCTTGTTCTGTCCCCTGACACGTGGGAGGAGACCAGCACCAGTTACTTAATAACTGAAACCTTGAAAGTTGTTTCCATTAGTAAGTATGCAGCATCAACTGTTTAGGGTAAGATTATTTCAATGTTTAAGGTATAACAGACTGTCAGTATGTAACATACGCCTTACATGTAACATAATGTGCAACTTCAACTGACTTCTATGAAGGCTCATAGGCTATACCTTTTCCAGTAAATACAAAAGATCAGGCCATGTTTGCTTATTAGAACTCAAGTGATCTAGTCTTATAGACCTCCATATGGCTATATTCTCTTCCTTAACACACGGTAGCTTTATTCATGCTCACTTCCAGTTGGCCCATTGTTCTTGTGAGCCATGCTCAGGCATTGTCTCGGAGACTGAGATTTGGCATGGGATAAATTATGTGAGTGAGAGCCATAACAATTAAGCCATAAGAGCAGCTGTTCACCAGTCTTTGAGGTAGTACAGCATCTCACTGTATTTTATTAGTGCAAATGTTACCTTGAAAATCCCTTTGAATCATGGAAGAAATAGATGATGACATGTTTGATACAGGCCTTGTTATATGCATAAAAAGCACAAAATGTAGTGTAAAGGAAACCAAAATCATTTGCATGGATTGTAAACCAAATCTGCAAATTTGTCTTTTTTTTTTTTTTTTTACCGCCTCAGAACACTGTGGACATTCTGATCTTACTTTTCTTCTCAACTCGCTTCTGTACTTCTCCAGCTGCTTTTTGTATTGGTCCTATGTTCAGACATAGCCACCTCCATTATTTTTGACATCATATTCTACTTAAACCCTTTTTTCTTCTATATACTTAACTTTTGACCAGCTTTCAATTTGTTCACTTTTTGTGTAGTTGTAGCCATTGTTTCCTGTATCCTTTTACACAAAGAAGCCTAATCACTTCTTAGATATGTCTCCAGCAAAGGGCAGATTACATATTCTCAAGTTTCAAAGAACCTTGTGATTGCTTATAGCTCAGAGACTCCTGCTGTGAGAAGCCAAATTCTTTGTCATAATACATAGTTGAATATAGGCATCTCCTATGCTTAATGTCTTTGAAAATTGCCTTTCCTGCTGAGAGAAATCACACTTTTTACTACAAATTTCCTTTATGTGATGAAGTTTGCTTAAAAGCATCCAAGCATTTCCCAGAAACAAGTGTTTAAAAGCAGAATGCAGTAAAAAATGAGATTTTCAACTGGTAACTTCCACTACTGGAAAAAAAAAAAAAATAGGCTATGAGGCCAAACATACCAGAATACTAAAAATACTTAAGCAAGGCAAACCAGCTGTAAATCAAAGCTGTAATTCTGTTGGAATACATAGAGAGACAATAAAAACCAAACCAAAGCAATAAACAAATCATAAACAAAATATTGCCTTTAGTCTAAAACCTGGCTCATAGTAACTGTATAAAACTGGATTACATAGATGTACTCACTATAGCACTTTCTCTAAACCTGCAAGAGTTTTTTCTTTAACAAAAAGAAGAAAACTATAGTAGTATAACTGTTTCTACTATAGCAGAGAATTTTATGAATAGGATAATCTCATATAGGTAATTCCTACAGCATCAAGGAGCACAGTCAACCTGATGTAGCCTAGAGATCAAACATCTAGCATGGAAGGCCATTGTAATTTAAGGAACTTTGATCCATAAAATACCAGTCTGCAAAACTGCACAAGCTTTTTCAGTGTATTTGGCCATAGAACAGTCCTTTTAAGAAAGCTTAGTTTTCCCAGGGAGGTTATATGGTAACTGTTAGCTGTCATGATAACGTGTCCCTAGTCCCCTTGTGGATCCTACCATATGTCATAAGGCACAAAATTGATGAATTATGGCAAGCCAGTCATTTGAGTCAGAAACTAGTAGCCCAGTCCAAACTTGGGCATTTTCAACTAAATTTCTGGGAAAGGATATGCACTCAGTGTTTTAAAAAGATAGTTTAATACTTTTCCAAGACCAAAATCCAGAACACTACTTGTAAGATCCTAACTTTTGAAATGTCTTAAAAATAATGAATGAATGAATGAATGAATGAATGAATTGATAATAGCTCTTTTTTACTTCTGTTTTTGAACATTTGAGCTTATATGCTGGTATTCATTTAAAACCAAGGGAAGAGGAGGGGTCAAGAGGGTAGAGAAGGGAAGAGGAGGGGATTTATCTAGAATAGCAGCATGGCTATAATTCTACCAACCGCTGTAGAATACTGAGTCTTATAGTCAACAAGCAAGAGATCTGAAGTAAAAAATGAGTAGATTTCCATTACATTGTTTTCCCCTATGACCTCATTTCATTCCTCTGAAATAATTCTATTAAAAATGTGTTGAAAATGTTGTCTGGATTGTTCCTATGTGCAGTGTGTATTCAGTAACTTCAAAGGTTGGATATTTATCCGTAAAATCAGAATTGAAGTTTGCTTTATAAGATTGACTGTAATTGATCACCCACAATGTTTCTCAGTGTTTTCTCAGTCTTCTCCAGATACAGCTGACAATATCTCTTCCTAGGGTAGCAGTAATCCAGCAAGGCAGCAGCAGTTGGTGGTAGAACTTGGACACACTTGCTAACATTTGACATTGCTCTCCAAGAGACATCCAAGTGCCTTATTTTCCAAGGGTATTCTTCTCATTCACTTGCAGAGACGTTGTGGTGCAAGTATTAAAAAGACATGAATTTAAAAGTAAATAAAAATTAGGGTGTGTATCTTCATAGATTAAAAATAAACTACACTTCACACATGCAAATCCTCACCTAATTTGTTTTAAAAGAGTAGTCATGTTTATTCCAACTTAATCGTGAAGATATAGCTATTTAACACCATTATACTTTGAAATAATGCTCAAGTTTTAAGATAGTAGTTGATATCTCAAACAACAGTTACTAGTTAGCTATTTTTATTTGATAAAGGCATTTAAAATAACATTTTAACTCATTGCAAGATAGAAAATGCAAAGTAGTTAGAAGAAAATAAGACTGGAAATACAGAGAGATGTATTGACAATGCATTTTTAATGAAAACTTGTTATTTTGTGTATCAACAAGGAAATATAATTTAAATTAATTTTTAAAGTTATTCAGTATCTAAGGCGTTAGTGACAGGTGTACAAACCCTGCATTTTTGCAAGGTGCTCTATATCTATGTGACAGAGGTAAAAGTAAATTGCTACTTTTAGTATATATGGTGAACTCTTTTTTTTTTTACCTATTGAAGTGTAATTGAACTTTCCCAACTCAAATTTTGCCAATGTCTTCGAACATCAACATACAGCATCTTTAGCTGAATGACAGTCTTATTCAGCATGTTTTCAATGTGCAACTAGAAACAGTATTTGGATCAGAAATCCAATTAACTGTAAATTAAAATCATTATTTAGCTGTTAATATTGCTACTTAGATAAAAGATGACATCTCATTATATTTTTGGTCTAAAATTTCATAAGATGATCAGTTTTACAGATATTTACCTTCTTCTAACTGAAAATATGGCTTACACTTGAAAGGATTCCTTCTGTTCAGGGAAAGAGACTTGTTTCATGCTTAAGGTGAACAGTGTTGTTTTCAGAGAAATAACCATCCATTAGATACAAGTAGAAATGGCATTCAGGAAAACTGTAATTGAACTGTGTGTCTCATTTTTCCTGTAAGACAACTTCAGTTCCATGTGTTCTGGTACTGTTGTTATTTTCCCTCATAAATGTTCCAGCACCCTGGGAGATAACAGTATTTATTACTTCCAGTTAATATGAATTTAATTTTGTTGGATATGTTGAATGAATTAATTAACCTACCCCTAATTTGTCTTTCACAGTTTTTTCTTCCTATTTTCTGAAAGAAGTTCTTAAACTGGGAGACATCATAAAATGGATTCAAAGGACAGAAAGGCTGTAAGATGTAAAACTAATGGGGTAGTAGGTAGTAAATGGGATAGGGTGGGGCATAGCATGGGATGATGAATAGGGGGGTTACTGGCACAAGAAACAGACCCAGTCTGAGAACCAATGTCTTACAATGGTGTAAGACATACCACAACTAGCTGACAAGATCATAGTAACCTTGCTAGAGCAAGCTGGAGTCCAGGGTGGAGTATTTTGCCTCCATTACCCAAACTGTTTCACTTAAAGCTAACTAATTTGTCTGCATAATACAACGATTGGTAAATTTATTTCTGGTTGGTTTTACCTTGTTTTACCATGGTCAGAATTTTTTATGTACTTTTGCCTTTTCTTCACTCTTTCTTTTTGAAACATTAGTAGAAATAATATTCAAATTTATGGACCTTTCACTTGCTTTTCCAAAAGATTACTTTCTCTGCCACAATGGATAGAACACCTGCAGACATCTTCCATGACTGGAAGGACAAATATTACAAAAAGCTGACCTAGGTGTGCAAAGCGAATGGCAAAAGCAAGAAGCATTCAAGGATTAACTCTCTAGCATGATTTTTTAACATAGATGAAATAGGAGTCTATTGTTATTCTCATACAAATTTACAAACCTTATTTGGTGTCTCAAATAATATTTTCACCTAATCAGAACAATTAAAGCTCGACATAAACTGGACAGGGGCGAATTTTGGCTTGATATAAGGAAGAATTTCTTCACCATGAGAGTGGTGAGGCCCTGGCCCACGTTGTCCAGGGAAGCTGTGGCTGCCTCATCCCTGGAGGTGTTCAAGGCCAGGTTGGATGGGGCCTTGGGCAGCCTGATCTAGTGGCATGTCCCTGCTCAAGGCAGGGGAGTTGTAACTAGATGATGTTTGAAGTCCCTTCCAACCCATACTGTTCTATGATTCTATAAATTTTGTAAATAATGGATTTCAGTTTTGAGTGGCTTAGGTCATAGAATAGAACATCTAATTTTTGAGACTATGATTTCTTTTTACATTTGTTTGAAAGTGTTTATTGCTTATATCAAGTAATGCTTTGGGAAATCACTTTTTCATATTTTTTTTCTCTTGAGTTTACTAGAAATGTACATATACTTCTGAATTCTTTATTCCTTTATAAAGAAAATAGAGAATCCAAAAGAAGTATACATGTAAATCATGTTAATCTTTTCAAAGAAACTACAGCATGTAGATTCTAATATACTACCAGGGCTTTTCAGCTCACTGGTTAGTACAACATGCTTTTACAGAGTTTTGCAAATAGGATATTGAAATGGTAGGTGTGCTAGTAAAAACTTTTCATATGAAGTTGTGCAGAACTTGAAGTATGGCCCAACTTACAAGTGTGTTTGCAGTGTCAGTAAGAGAAATTCATCTCTTATGGCTTAAGAACAAATGTTTATAATCCTTGGCTTCCCTGACTTTGTCATCTGAGTAAAAGATCCTTTAATATTCATGAAATAATCCAAGTGTGCTCACAGAAAGAGATCTTGGAAGTAATTGTAGAAAAAAAGTTATAACATGAAAATATATGTTGAAATTATATGGTCTATCAAACTAAGTTTGGAAAATATCGTAGAAAAGATTGTACATTACTTATCTTGTCCACTCAGTGAGACTGCTGAGAAATCTGTTGTAAAGATAATTTAAAGTCAAATGTCTAAGGTAGATGACAGACTTGAAAAAACCCCAAACCCAATAAATAAAAAAAATTAAAAAATATATAAATAATGAGGACAATGTACTTTGAAAAGACTATGCAGTATATTTAAGAAAAAGATAATACTAAGATAGCTAAGCTGAAATATTAAGCCAAAGTGTCTTTTTTTTTTTTTAATTCCCCTCTCATATGGATCTTAAACACCTATTTCTGTGCCTGCAACCTAGTTCCTGGCACACTCTTCTAAAGGTTAGGACTTCATTTAGTTATTCTCATCCACCAAGAACAGTGGCATGCAACTCTGCACAATTATTTGTGGATTATAGTGGAATACTGGAGTATGCTCCATGTGTCTTTACTCTAAATTCAGTTCCATCAAATTCTTGTCCTCCTGTTCAAAAGTGATGAAAATTAAATGGGGAAAGGGATGAAAAAAGCATAAGACAGGAAATAAATATTTGTGTTAACAGGCTGTCTTGGATATGCAGATGACAGAAGAGGATATTGCCCATTTTAATGTTATTCCCTTTTCACATCTGAATATATTTAAAATCTTTTTAAGAGAAAGCCATAGTATGGTTTTGATTGATCTTTGTTGTTCTTTGCTTTTATTATGGCTTTATCCTATCCTCCCACTATGGTCTGATATATTTGTTTGCTACACTTCTGGGCGTTTGGACAACCAAGAATTTGTAGTCAAGTGTTTCTGTGGTATCTGTAAAACAAATGCTGACTGAAAAGAGTAACAGGAAATGTTTTACTCTTCTCTGGTTGTTCTGTAGGTAAATAATCAAATCACTTATCTACGTAAAACAAGTTGTGGCAGTCTACTAAAAATTATTGTCCTGTAGTAATAGGCCTCAGATGTATGTGTTATATTCTTGAAACCTTTTCTGGTTGTCTGGTTTTTTAATTTTTTTTTTACCAGTATTGTAATAATATCTTACACTTCCCAGATGCAGATTTCTCATTGGTGTGAAAAATAACTTTTAAAATTTGTCTAACAAGGATTTCTTGCCAATTTATTATGTCCAAGAGTGTATGGAAAAAACCCCCCAAAAAACAAAACAAAACCAAAAACAAAACCCAAAAATAAACCCCCCAAAAAACCCACCAAAAAAAACCCCAAAGCAAAACCTAGGGAAAATATAAACTCTGTAATAAAATGAGGTAAAAATTGAAGATAAGTGAATCTCCGTGTGTTCCTCTTTTTTTTTTTTTTCTTTATGAGAATAAGTATCCTTTAGAACAGCTAGTAAAGAGATTTCTCACAGTAGATTCACCTTCTTTCCAGTTTAAGGAACAGAGAGCACCACATATAAGACATGATGGTATAGTTGCGTTAGGAAAACTGCCTGAATACTATAACTGGCAATTTCTCTTAAACTGTCTCTTTGACTCTCTCCCATGAGACTTTTCTGAGCTTTAAGGGTATGGGTATATATTGGATGATTGGTGAGAAAGAACTATAGATACACTCAAGTGACCTTACAGCTCGGATGCAGAAAAACACATGTATTGTACTAATTGTTGTTTTAGCCTTGGGTGTTTAAGGAGCAGAGCTCTTATGTTCAGGTTACAAAGACCTGGGAAACTTGAGCCCTTATAATAGGTTGAGATTCAAGTTTTGACAGGAGAAAGATCAAAAGACTCAATTCTCCTCTGATAAGTAGGCAGAAAAGCAGCAGTTTGCACTCACAATTTCATGCTTGCTAGCAAGGCCTGAGCTCTGCGGTGCCTGCGTTCAACTGCTTGCATTTTCGTCTCTGTCCAGGTAATGTTCAGAGCCTCCCTGGACAGAAAGAAAGGATCAAGCTTCACTGTGCCTGTATCTTTGGTTGTATTCCTTCTGCCAGGTGTTGATCCCATTGCCCCAGGTTGCAAGCTAACAGGAATAAATTTATTATTTTCATTTTATCCATGACAGGTTGTTCCTGTGCTTTGCTTTCATTCGGTTCACACAGCGGACATAACACAGAGAAGATCTAGAGACTCTAGTTTACTACGAAAAGCACCACATCTAATTCTGAGCAGGGACAAAATCTCATGGAAGTAACAAACATGGAAATTTTAGAAGAGAAAGGGTGCTTGAAAGTATGTAAGACTGCAGAATAGACTGAAATTGAAACTGGAAAACATGATTGAAGCATGCCGCTCAAAACAGTATCCAAAGCAGTAAGAAAACATAATCACATTCTAAATCCGCAGAATAATGAAGAACAACTAGGTATGTCCTGGTAATTTCAATCTGTGGTCTGTGGAGGGTTAAAAATACCCCAACCAGTGGTAATCTCTGTTATCTTTGAATATCAATACACATACATTTAAGAAGGAGGAAATTCATATGCAGTAGGTATAACTAATTATCTTTACAGGTAAAAGTATATTATGCCAAGGATGAAAATGTCTCAATGGCAGGGAAATGCAGAAACAATTACTAAAGGAAAGCTTACCTTAAAATAGTTTGTTATAATTCAGGTGAAAACATGAGAGAACTTTTTGAGCTGATTCTGCTAGTGTTCGTTATTTTCTCTTACTCAGATTCAGCAAGTTCTTTATGCCAGAAAGATGAAAATAGGTTTAGTTTGTTTCTTTGCTTAAAATATAGAGGCAAAGGTGTCCTCACTGTTTTCAAGCAGATACCTAAAACCTATAACTCACATAATATAAGGAATAACAAAAGCAATTTTATTGTTAGTTTTTAACTAAAAGAAAAAAAGTGATTTTCACAATGTAAAAGGATGCCATCTCTAATGGCAATTGTTCTGTTTTAGAGCAAAAGAAGAAAAAGAATGAAAAACATGAATGACTTTGAATAACACCTCAATGGCAATGCTATATAATTGCTTTCCAACCCTTCCATCAGCAGTGAAGCTTAAAAACATTTATCAAAGATGATGACTAACACATAATGTTCAGGCAGTAGCACGTCGTTGCAATTCCTTACCCTCATAATAATTGTAACATGAGCTAGCATAAAGATGAATATTTTTTCTTAAATGGTTTTTCAATCCAGACAGATAAGATTAAAAGACTCTGACAGGATTGAGCTATATTGGAACTTCAGTGTCAATAGATATATCATGGCCAGTTGCCTGAAATGGATGAAAATACTCAAGGCATTACATTACTACACAACATAAAAGTGTTACTCACTGTCAAACCCCTGCTCCACACAGAAGCCATGTAAAGCCTCAACTGACAAATCACAAATTGAAACTATTTGAAATTAAATGTATTAACCAATGACTTAATGATCTTATTAGCTTTCCTGCTGTGATCTAATGTGATTTGTCATTAATGAAGTTAAATTTCAGTGATGCTATTGAGTAAGAGTTTGTCAAGATTTTTGAAAAGTTTTGTGAAGATACTGATTCATCAGAACCAGAGTTATCTTGGGAATATGTGACACAATTATTAAATAATGCATATAGAAACAAATAAGAGAATTATGTTCAATGATTAAAGAGTACACTTTTCATGTGGGTTGATATTTGACAATTGTAAATATGAGTTTACTTTTTAATAAAATTAAACAACAAATGAAAATTAAAATAAAAACTGAGCTAAAATATTTGGATTATGGGAAGTGATTCTTTGAAGGGCAATAACTTGGAAAATTTTAAATAATCTTTCACCTAATTTATGAAAAACAATTTTAGTTATGGTTATTTAAGCTTCACAGTGATTTCTAGTTTACTTACATATCAAATTTGTTCTATTTAAACCTGTTAAATGATTTTTTTTCCCTTCAGGTTCAATTATAAACAGCTAATTATAATGCAGTACACTATTAAGAGATTCTCATTATAGTTCTGGGGAATGCTATTAATTCAATTTGTAAATATAATGTGAATATATGACTTGCAAGAAATTTAAACTCTGAGTCAATAAATCTTAGAATACACCACTGGAATTATTTTAGAAGCATCTAGAATACACAGGAGTATAAGAGGTCTTGAATTTTTCTTTTGGTGAAGCAGTGCTTTTTTTGGTAAAAAAGAATTGATACCCCATTGTCACAACCTGGACCTTTGAGTGACATGCTCATGTCTGACCTTGATGGATGGGGAGGGGAAAGTGGATTAGTTTTTCTACGTGGTAATCTGAAGGCCCATAAGGTCACTCCCAGGGTGAATATCAAAAGCAGTATGTATTTCTGGCTCCAACAAGCATAAACACACCAATATACTGGGGTGCACAACAAAGACACAGAGGGATGCAAGCACCCAAAGTTACAGAAATGAATCCCCCAAAACAACCCAGGTCCCTCAGATCCAATCCTACATGCACACCATAAGGTAATTGGAGGGAGATAGAGAAAGAGAGAGACAGAGGAGGAAGGAAATAAATCACCAGATTGATGGCAACAGCAGATCTTGGGAACACATGGTGACAGCAGACACTTCTTCCAGGCCACATGGTCAAGACTGGTCTGATTGAAGTGTATGAGTGAGAACAAGCATGGAGGTGAGAGTGAGATTGCCCCCCTGGTTCCCTGAGAGTCCTTTTATAAGGCCTGTTCAGCCCCGACCAGCATGTATCTTTTGGTGGGATTAATGTTTTTTTTTTTTCTCAGTGCTAAAAGGATAGAATGTGATTACTTCTGAAGCACTGGGTCAAGGCAACTCATTTTGGGAAAGAGCCCTGCAAATGTGTTCTGGAGACATTTAATTTCAGTTCACATTTACATCAGGTCTGATAACAAAAAATGATTATGAAATTAGTCAGTTATATTCATAGTGCATAGATATTTCTGCCATAAAAAAACCCCAAAGGTTCACAACATTGCTTATATTGCCAAGTAAAAGGACAAGGAATCACTGACCATTGCTTCGGAACTCATATTTAGAGATGACCCTTTGCGTTGGGTTGATGTATATTACCAAAGTGACATAGAGATCCTTCTTTGCTACAGGCTCCTGTGCATCATGTCCAGCAAATCAAAACGCTGGGGATTATAAGTCTGATAATTTTCATAAATAATTACTCTATGATAGATTCAATGTTATGTGTTGGGAGTGTGTTGCTCTATTATTTTGATGAACCACATCACATGAACTCAGTCTTGCTCAGAAACCAATGATTTAAATAAAACCTAGCTCTTAGATTTTAAGGTTTTTCTAAATTATTTGACTGGCATCTACTATTCCTAATTTTTGAATTGAACTTCAGGATGCAAAATGTACTGTAAACCTCCTAAATTTTAAACAAACTATGTTTTTGTATGTTACACTGTTGAAAAATTACTCTGTCTCGTTTCAGCTTTCAGTAACACAAAATTGTTAAAACTATGAAATAAATAGATTTTCAGAATGCGCAGATTAATTCTGTTTCTATACTTTTTGCAGGATTATGGGATGACTAAACATTCATTTATTTTTTTTTTCTACCCCAAAAGTGAGTTCCTGAGGAGTTTACACTTACGTGTAAGAGTTGGAGAAAATTAATATGTCAGTCTTCAGTGACCTAGCTGCCCCACACCTGAAAATGCAGACAGCAGATATATTCTGATTAAATCTAGCTCTTACAGATAAAAAGTATCCTGTTTATGTTGAATATACATGGCTGCTTTGCTCTCTAACCACATTCAGTATGTCTAACTCTGGAAGACCTAAGAAATCTCTCAAGAGCCAGGTCTCAGACAAAGGTCCTGACATTTATGTTCTCTTTTTTCCTCCTCTTTCAGTCACACATAGAAAGCAGTCAAGAATATGAGATGAATAAATATGAAGTTTACTCATAGGTGACTTTCTTGCAAGCAAATATTTTTCCTACCATAGGAGTTAAAAAGTCCAGAAGTTCATCCGAAAATCATATGCAATCTAAGGCAACTCCACAAACACAGACGATGTGTAGCATGTGAAATGGTAGTAAAAGAGACTGAATGTGTCCAAAAGTGTATTGCTGTACTCAGGACACACAGTTTAGTTTTGCTTCATTTGTCTGCTTTCCTAAATAAATAAAGCTAACATTTCACTTCAGCCTGTAGGCTGAATCGCATTGACAAACAGCAGAAGGCTGCTGCCCTTAGTCTGGTCATCCACAAATTTCTGTCTCAAAATATTAACACCATTCACAATAGTTAGTTACGGGCATTTGTCAAGTCCTATTGTATCTCAAGGCACAGCAAAGATGAATGGCATGTTGTGCTGCTTGTAAAGGAAGCTGAATTGAATCGCTGTCTGAAATGCTATATAATGTGAAGTCTTTTGCTTTAATTGGTAGCCTGCAGGGTCTTAATTAATTTCTTAAGTTTACAAGAAATGTAACTTACCTGACCAAAGGAGAACGAAACAGTACATGAAATGCTTTATAAGTCAGTTATAGATGTTGTACTTTCCATACTTAGATGGACTTCAGTTTTAAAATTATGAATGAAGTTAAGAGTGTTTATTACCTATGCCACTATACTAACTGAGCTGGGCATAAACTACCTGCAAGGTTCCCTTAGACCTAGTCATACTACCTAGGAGAAGTGAAATTCATCTAACAGAATAACTATAAACCTCCATATAATTTGAAAATTTACATAAATAGCACAACTATGTTGAGTAATATTAGACATATATAGACATATATTAGACTTTGCTACAACCTCCGTTTAGGTAGTTTTAGATGGTGATAAGGTCTCCTCTCAGGCTCATTTTCTCCAGATTAAACAACTGCAGTTATCTCTGCTGCCTTTCATAAATCTTATTCTCCAGCCCCTTCATCAGCTTTGTTGCCATTTTCTGGACATGCTCCAGCACTTCCATGTCTTTCTGACAGTGAGGGGCCCAAAACTGAACAAACGATTCAAGGTGAGGCCTCACCTATGCCAAGTACATGGGTACAATCACTTCCTTGGTCCTGCTGGTCATACTGTTTCTGATACAGACCAAGATGCCATTGTCCTACTTGGCCACTTGGGCACACTGCTGACTCATATTCAACTGTCAAACAGAAGCCCCAGGTCCTTCTCTGCTAGGGAGCCTTCTAGCCAGTCTTCCCCAAGCATGTAACACTGCATGGAGTTGTTGTGTCCCAAGAGCAGGACTTGGCACTTGGTCTTGTTGAACCTCATCCTGTTGGTCTCAGCCCATTGATCCAGCCTGTCCAGACCCCTTTGTAGACCCTCCTTGCCCTCAATCAGATTGATATTTCCATCCAACTTAGTGTCACCAGCAAACTTACTAAGAGTACTCTCAATCCCCTCATCCAGATCACCAATAACAATATTGAAAAGAACTGGACTCAACCCTGAGTCCTGGGGAACACTACTTGTGATTGTTCTCCAAATGGATTTAACTCCATTTACACCACTATTGGGGCCTGGCCTTTCAGACAGTCTTGTTGCCCAGCAGAAGGTATGCCTGTCCAGGCCAATGACAACTGTTATCTCAAGCAGAATCCTGTGAGAAACAGCGTCAAAGTGTTTGCTAAAGCCTTACACTTTCGTATAATAGTCTTCACTAAGAACATTTTTCAGAGTGCAATTTATTCTATTCCATATGAAGGAAGGTAACCTACCCATTAAAAAGATATCAGTATTAGTTGCCTTGTGATTAGCCCCCCTGTAGAGTCAGGTGGGTTTTCTGGTTATAGAGTTTGCTAACAAGATGTATACTTAATTTTTTATTTCCTATTCTTTTCACATAAGATGTAAGTTAAAGTTTCAACTATCTATGTTCAATCAAATTTCTTATCTGTCTTTTTGAACTGAAAATATATTTTCTTCATTCACTAGCCATCAATCAGTATATGGGATGGAAAGCTACACATGAAAAGGATAACATGTATAGAGTAGCACTGTTAACAATAAACTGTTCTTTTAGAATAATATTGCTGTCATGTAAATGGATTGTGAAGTTGGGGTTTTTGTTTGTGTTTTATTTTTACTTTCTAGAAATATATTAATGATAGCAAAGATAGACACTTCTGCTTTTCTAGGAGCTTTAACAGTAACCAAGAAGAACTCTATTTTCTTAACACTTGCGAGAATCTTTCTATTAATCTCTCTGTAGAAATGTCTGGTCAAAGGTTTATTGGGATGCAGTGCAGGAACTTTTGTTGTGTGAACCTAGGAACATTGTGTCCTTTCAGTTATAACTAGTGAAAAGCTGCAAATTATTTCCTTGATATTGAGACAGTATTTGTCTAAATTAAAGCTGTAAGCGCTATGGAAATCTATGATGCTATATTAGTGCCATGAACAATGATGGCTCATCTGAGAATAAGTGACTCAACTTTTTGAGATAAATGGAATGATTTCACTGATTTACATTTGTATGCTTGGTTTACCTCATCAGATACAACTAAAACAAGTAATGCTTCCTTTCCCTTTCCGTTGCACCTGCCATTCTCTTCACCTGGACTGCCTGCAATACTTAAATTAAAAAATGAAGATAAAGTCACAATGCATAATTCATCTGCAGTGCATTTGGATCAAACAGTAAAGTTATATTTATTTATCTATGCATTCTGTAAAGTCCCACGAGTAAACTGTATAGTCTGGATCAAACTGAGAATGAATTCATATTTGAGTGATGACATTCACTACTAAAATACTACACACCTTTTCTTTCCCAAATTTGCTTGATTTACCTGTTTTAATTATCACAGAAGAGTTTACAAAGCACCTAGAACGACCATTTCCAGCTATTAATATTAATATTTGATGATGTTTAACATCAGTACTTCTGTTTTGGTAACTTTGATAGAAATTACCATGTCACCATTTAACATTTTTGTTAAGAGCATTTGTTCATTAATAAGTTCCTTAGGAAAAGTTTTGTTATTTTCCATTTTGACAGATTGTCTTCCATGCTGCCAGACTACAGAACGAATAGCAGAAATTCTGTAACATAATGCCTCAGTAGTGTCAAAACACTTCATATCAGCATCTATGGTATACTATAGTCTAAATTATACTACTCAAGTGAAACTATTCCATCTTATCTATGCAAAATATTTTGACCTTATCAAACAAAAATGTTTTGGTAAGACAAAATGTAATACTTTAACATTTTTTTTTAATATTGACATTTCATATTTTGGTTCCAATTTATGCTACAAAAACTGTGTAATTTCCACTAAGATCTTGGCTTTTGTTGATATGCTTTCTTAAGTAGTATTTTAATAAGCTCTGATTTCTTTTATCCAAGCTAATGAGTTGTTTAACAGAAAACTCATGGATCACTTTCTCAACTCACTATTGCTCTCCCTTATTTACCTCACTAATAGCAGAGGTTGTGGAGGGAAGTAGCCAGTTATGTTTTACACAAACTTGCAGCTGCAGATGGTTCATTAGGAAAAGATTACATAGTAGCATCATTATTAACTGCACTGCCTGAACAATAGTTCGGGTTTTTCTTCTAGTTGCAATCCCTCACTTACTTGGACTCCACGAAGAAATTATAATACTCCACATAAGCAGCCTCGTTAGAAGATGAAGTCTATGTTCTTCTCCTGGAAGTTTTAGCTACTTTTCAACTCTGTTTTTTTTTTTTGTTCATACTATTTCAATATTACCTCTGTGCTAATTTCCAGTGATGTTTTTAAGCTCATGAAAACTGATTTGCCTTGTTGCTTCTTTTATTTACACATATCTGACTCTGCTTTTCACTACAAAATTCTGCCATCTCTCAGGAGTAAATCAACATAATTAGCCTCTGTCCTTGCAAAGATGTGAAGAAAACAGAAAAGACTTAGATATGGCAGTGCATAAAACAAATAGGGGGAAAAATAGAAATTCAACAAGTAATATTTCAACTTCCAACTGAAGTGGCAAGGCCTGATCAACAGGCCTAAAACAATAATTTGCATTGCATTGTTTAATTTGTAAGTTCTCACATTGCTATTATTAGCAGAATTGTACTGTGCTATTCTTAATACACAAAATATGAGAAAATGCATCGTGATCACATTATCAGTAGAATTGGGCTGTAGCTTCAAGCATACACAGGACATGAATGTAGAATTAACTGTAGCTTCTCCAGCATACACAGGACTTGAAAAAGAACAACAATCACTGAGTTGTCAACAACCTGGCTGACTAGTCAGTATGAGCACAAACACTGTGAAAGGGGAAGAACTATTCAGGAATGCTGTACCTCAACAGCCTCCTTAGTTCAAAGACAAGAGATATGTGGCTGTTTCCCTTATTTCCCTTCTTGGAACCTGACCAAGCTTTAAGAGGAGGTCGCAGTGAGATAGGTCGCAGGTAAGACCAGAGACATTGCATTTTTAGAATGATATAAGTTGTTTATTTAGCAATATAAAAAGTGGACTCTCTTGCAGCAACTTTGGAGGCCTCTTCTACCAGTGGAAGCACTGCATAGGACTTCCCAATTGTCACGTTAAAAAATCCTTGCTGCAATTAAAGGGCTCTCCAGCAACTGCAGACCTGGATGATGATAATAAGACAATTGGTGATGTATCTTTCTTCATTACTATACTTAATCTCTTGTAGTAATAACTAGTGCAAATTTTGCCTTTAAAGCTGTTACTGTTAACTTTTTGTTAATTGTTACTAAACACTTGTTACTTTTCTTGCTTTAATGAGTAAAGTAAATCTTGATTTCACATAATATTCCAGAGTTTGGGCTTTTTATGTTGATAGGACTTTGCGGTTTGTACTCTGTGGTAAAACACAACTTTACAACCTTACTCATAATCTCAATGTATCTTATATTCCTTGCTGTAAATGACAGATGACCTTTTGTCATTGCTAAAGGTGAACACTATTTTCAGGACAAGTCCAAGGAAAGACTGCTATATATTATTATAAGTGAACAGTGGAATTCTGGTTTGAAATTTTAATTAGTAACTACTAACAATACATATAAACAGAACAAGTTTAAACCAGCACAATATAAAATTTTCAGGTCTCTTTCTTTAGTGTCCTTTACTCTGAATGCTTGTTCTACACAAATATGACAAAATTTCAAACTGATAGCAGGAATTACCTGTTCAGTAAGACATCCAATTAAAACAAAAATCACTGTAAGGAGCTACACATGGAAGTCTTTTGTGAACAAACTATAACTGTGGGAAATGTTGTCTGATGATGCTTTGCACCCAGCTTTGTGCAAAGCTCATTCAGAAGGTGGTTGTTCTACTTTATATCAAAAGCTTACACATAAAAGCAGTCATGTAAACTGTAGGAGACCTAGGTTAAATACTTTTGCAGCAGCATTTGATAGTCATCTGCTTATTCCTATTCCTGGAGAGTTCTACAACCATCAGTTTATAGTCGTTCTGGAGACCAAAGGAGGATTCATTAAATATTTCTTGTTAAATATCATATACCTTGAATAGATTTAAAGAAAAAAAAAACTAAAACAAAACAAAACTAAACTGAAAGCAGAGAACCTTCAGTTAGTGAAACAGAAAGAGTTGCAATCAGTAATACTACATAGTTTCTAGGCTGCCATACTTTAAAGGGATGTAAATGATACTGTTCGTATTCTATGATATACAAAACTATTAAAATGAATGAAGTGAAAGTCAGGTTTTCTGTATTGCATATTATTTTTTCCTTTCTGCTTAGGAAGGAGTTGCTGTCAGCACTATGCAACCACAAAAAAAATGTGTTTTTAGTATTAGTGAGCAGTAGAAATAAATCTGTCTCTATATATACTAGATTAACCTGTTGTGGTAGGTGAACCTCATTTTCAGACCATAACCAATCATACAGTGTCTAACAGCTAGTTTCAAGACCCAGAGATGAGAAACTTATTGGGGTATTTATAAGTAAAGCACAGTATTAGTTTGGGAAAATGGATAACAGACCTCCATGAGATAGTGGGTATTTACTCATTTAGATATTGTGCATAATATTTAGATAATGCAAGCTGTAATTATTTATTTTTATTTTTTCACTAACTAAACTTAGAACTTGACCGAGCTCATACATGAAGATGGTTTGCAGATGTCCTACTAAATTCTGAAATTACTTTTATTTGAGAGAGTGCAGCATTTCATATAAGGGATATATTTAGGCATTTATATGGGATAGGGTATATAAAATCCTACCCTCATGGGATTCTATAGGTAAATATCGAAAGTCAGGAAATCGCTAAATGTGGTCATCAATAAAGAGTTAATTAAATACATGATGTAGTAAAGAGACGATGTTGAGCATATTTATGCACTTCCTTTGACAGAGCCATGGGTAGCATAGAAAAATGGTATATGTCTAGTAGACTGTGACAATCAAGAAAGCTTGATATATCATTCTTAGTTGCTGAATTTATGTGAAAACTGGATCCCCTGTGTTCTTTGAAGGAAATGAGATGCCTCTTCCAAAGCAGAAAACACACTTAGAAATGAGGAATTTCAAAATAGTGATGTGAAGCAGAGGCAGATAGCCCTAGTGACCATTCTGGAGACTTGAAAGGGTAAAATGGGCAATAGGACAATTATTTACTTCTATTTTGTCCTACTATGTTGTAATGTATTTTCTTTATTTAGAAAACATTATTTTTTCTAGCTTCAAACTTCTTTTTGGTTTGAAAACATTTTTGGTCTTTCCTAAGGTATGGGTAACAGAGAACTAGCCTTGTCCCATGTCCACACTAACAGGGTATCAAGATGAGAAGTTTCTGATTCCTGCAGAAAATGTAAGGGGGAAAGTAGTTGACCCCACCTGACCTGGGCCTAAACTACTAAGACAAGAAAGGTAGAAAGTGCATAAGTTATGAGACCGGACTATCAGGAGCTGGATCCCAGCAAAAGATGCCAAAAAGCAGTGGAAAAGGTGTCATGGGTTCATCAAAGTGTGGTATCTAAGACCAAAATCAAAAAGCAAGAATGTAAAATAAGTAAAACTGGAGGAAATGAAGAAAAAGTTTACTGGATGAGAATTATTCATCCAAGAGGAGGAAATGTGGGGGAAACCAGACTATAAGATGAAGTAAAGCATGTGATTAGGGCTGGTTGGAGGTCTCTGGTGGGCAGACCTGGCCTGACCAGGAGGAGAACAACAAAACTGTTCTGATCGTAGCACTGGTGCCTGACTCAGTTTTGTTGTCAGAGAACCCAGAGTTTTTCCTATTATGTTGGTGAGGGGACATCACACTTAAGACTCTCTAAATGAACTTAGTGAGAAACATTTACACCATAAACTGAAGCACCTAAACTTGATAGCTTTTTATCAAAAATAAAGGCCATACTTCAGTGCCCTTTGTATTGAGATAAAGTGAGCTTCTTTGCATTATTGTCTCAGCTTTGTGAGTCCTTACCTATCTCCATTGAGTTTTCTTCCATTGAAGATGTTTTTTAAGTGAGTCATTTTCCATCCCTAGGGGTCAGCTCAGTCTCAGTCGAACACAAATTTCTCTGAAAAGTACCTCTGGACTACACCAATGTAATTATTTACTACATTGTCATCACCATTTCTGGTTCTTGACCCTTTTTTAGCATCCTTATCCCCTCAGATAAAGAATTTGCCCTTACTTACTTTTTTACCTTTAGTTCCAGCATTGCAACAGCCTTGCCCAGTTTGGTATTTTTGCTGTCACTATGTGGGTGACATTAATACAGAGATATTACTGACACAGCTACACTGGCAATGCTGACCTTGGACAAACACACTCCCAAGGGGATGCAGTGCTCCCTGCAGTGATCTGTGAGGCTCAGCTCTTTCCCATTGCTGCTTTTATACAACCTGAAGATCCTTCTCTACTTTGTGTCACTGTCTTTAACTCTGAGTATCTTGTTAGACTGTTGTTTTTCAAGTCCAGACATTTTTCATGTCATGTCCTGTAGTTTCTCACATCCTATTGAGTTAACTTAATCTCAGTCCAGGGCCAGGTCAGCAGTTGACACTCCTGTCTGCAACCCTGACAAACATTTAGAGAGTTCTATGGGGTTAACCCTAAAGAGCAGATAAACACCCATGCAACTGCTCTCTGGCTCCCCTATGAGACTCGAGAGTGAATAGGAAGAGTCTATTGAACAACAGCCCTTGTCTGCTTTTTGTATTACCATGTGCGACATTATATGACCTGGAATATTCCTTTGACCCTTTTGGTTCATCTGTCCCTGTTGTGTCCTTGCCCAGTTTCTTGCCCAATCCTAGCATATTTGCTTGGTGGAGGGGCAGAGTGAGAAATAGAGAAATCTTGACACTGAAAGTAGTGCTCAGAAATAGTGAAGAATTGGATGTGTTATCAACACTGTTTTAGTCACGAATCAAAACCACAGCACCATATGGGCTGTTATGAAGAAAATTAGCTCCATCCCAGCCAGATCTAGTATAAGAATGTTGTTTAAGCATCACATAAGCTGCAGAGGCCATATGAGCACACAGGCTAAATAATAAAATTAAGGTTGTATTTAATTTTTCAAGTCTTTATGAACTTGCTTGTAGAAAAGTTAGATGTAGGAGAAAGTGGGTCTTTTGGAAAGGACCGTGAGGTTCAGTAGTTTTTAGATGGCTACATAAGACTAACGTGTTCAAAGGTTGCTGTCTGGCTGTTAGTATGAAGTTATGATTTGTGTATTCTTCTATAAAACTATAGAATTTGGATTGAAATAGTCTGACTCATACTAGAGAAGTTAAAACATCTTTATTATTTGGAATTCCTTATTTTAAAACAATTCTGTTTTGAAGATGAGGGGTTCACCCATACTGTTAGTATTACAGGAATGTCAAGTTGACTAAAATAAGATATCCACATTTCCTTTAATTATTGGTGTTATATCATTTTGTATAACCTGAAAAGTTTTTAATCTAAAAATTCTTTGACATTACAGCCTCAAAGAAAATGGAAACAGAATTCCTCTGAAGTTTTCCTCCACAGCTGTTTGCCTGTGGAAGTTTTGCACAATATACTGTGATGCATAGACCTATGTTTAGTATGGCTCAAAGGAACATCTTTCACAACCAGCATTTAGTTCTGCTGTTTATACAGAAGACTTCCAAGAGCTCCTTTCCTCTGTAATTCACAGCCATTATTCAGTCACAGCTTGGACCTTTTAATATAACACAGCAATGATAGTTCTCTGAATCCATACAACTGAATCAGGCATCTTACAGTGCACTCTTTACTGCATTAATCATGAAGAATAATATCTTTCCAAGCAGTGCTGTTTTAGAAGCAGGATATTTTGTCAAGGTTTAATCACTTTCCACTAAAGCATGGACTATAAATTGGCAACGCTGTTCCATTGAAACATTCCTGAGATCTAAAACACAGCCCTGTTTTATATGCTATCCTTAGAACAGTTTAATGACCCCATACAATTTTTACAAAACAGAAGCATTGGACTTAAAAGCTGTCAGTTTTTCTGAAAGGCTTAGTTTGGTAACAATTGAATCTGTTCCTACTTACATATTTAAGAGAAAATCAAATTAACCAGGTTGATTGCAAAAATATCAATGACAATGTCACCCCTATGGTCTAAGTCTCTTGTGTATCGAGCTTCATATTTGCCAGCTTAGTGATCAACATCAAATCACAACCCTTCTTGCTGTGTCAGTACTCTCTGCTGCTCTGAGAGAGGAGGAATAAAATTCGGGTGATAAGTTAAGCCCAGGAAGAAGAGAGGGCTGGAGGAGTAGGTGTTTTAAAATTTTGGTTTTATTTTCTCATTATCCCATTCTGATTTTTATTATTAATAAATAAAACTAATACTCCCAAGCTGAATATGTTTTGCCTGTGACAGTAACTGGTGAATAGAATCATAGAATCATAGAAGAAGCAGGTTGGAAGAGACCCACCAGATCATCGAGTCCAACCTCTCCTATCAAGCACTAAATCATGCCCCTTAGCACCTCATCCACCTGAGCCTTAAACACCTCCAGGGAAGGTGACCCAACCACCTCCCTGGGCATCCTGTTAATAATAATTTCGGTGTCCTTATCTAGATCCATAAACTTTCTGTTATATTTTCTCTCTCCCCAGGAGGGGATTGACAGAGTGTATTTGGTGGGCACTTACTATCAAGCCAAAGTCAATCCAGTACACAATAATATGAAAAGTTACTCCAAAAAACGACCTAATTATACATCTATTATAGGAGCAAATAAAAAGAAAAGAAACAGTCATGGTCCCTAAACAAGAATACATGACTATTATTAGAAGGTTTTCTGAATTATAGAATTTCAAATTAAGATAATAATATGAAAAAAGATACAAGGCTTTTGTGGGAGGGATGTGATGTCACATGTGTAAAAAATTATTAATTCAATGTGTACAAACTGATAAAAATTATGTGTCTCTGTATATTACTATTGTTTATATTTAGATATAAGACTTGAGATTTTCTGCACAATCTCTGCTGCAACAACTAATCAGGACAGAGAAAGGGTAGAGTTGGAACTTGATTAATCACTGCATCCAATCACTGCTATTTATGGTGATAATATTTTCACTAGCACTACTACAGTATTAAACCCTAATATGAAACTTGAAAGGATAATGTTGTTTATAAAGCAGATAAATTAGATTTTTTGTGCATAAGACTTGCACAATTTTTGATATTACTGCCATTTGATAATTATATCTTATTGGTATCAGGGGGCTTTGCTTGCTTATACGTTGTTGGATAATGAAGTAGTTAGTTAGAAGCAAAACCATCAGTAAGAACTGCTTGCAAATGTCTTCAGTTTTAAATGGTTGCAGAACACAGTGACATACCATGCCCCAACATATAGCTTCCTGTAAGTAGAACTCCAGTTATTTACAGCTGTGAACTGCTCTCCTTACCTATGGCTATCTGAAAGATTTCTCCTGTGGCCTTGTTTAAGTAGCACTGATTACTACAGCATATGACTAATTTGTATTATCTGCCTCAGGCACATTTTATGACTCAATACCAAGGTCATGGAAATGCTCATATTCAACAAATTCCTCGTGCTACCTTTCACACTCACAGCTGAGTAGTGCCACCTATTACAGCTGATAGTAGGAGGATCGGGTAATAGGCCACTGTCTTATGGTGTACTGGATGAGGGAAGGAGACTCACAGCTGAAGAAAGGTCTCAAGCCATTCTGGAATCTCTTTCTCAATTTCAGTGTGTCAAACAAAAATAAGTTAAATTTTCCATTGTATGTCAGTGTCCTTTATCCTTCTTCCCTGTCATCTACTACAGTAGATATTATCTGCTGTCATGGCTGTTGATTCTTCTACTTTATTCGGTGTTCGAGATACTATTGCTGGAATAGAGTAAGTAGCTGTTTGCGAGACCATAATATCACTTATAGCTTGAAAGCATTGTTGTAGGTTCAGTAGAATAAGAAGTTCATATCTATTAATAACTGATGTCTCTTATCTTCATGTCCAAGGTGGCACTATAATCCTGTGAGCCTGGACAATCTTAACACCTGATGATCACTGGAAAAGCAGCTTCTGCATAAGTCAGTTCACTGACATCTTTGTTGTATTGAAGGCATCTGAGGCCATCCTCCAAATCTTGCCATCCTTGCTATCTTGAAGCTTATCAGCAGAAGGTGGGGAAGAAGAGGAAGATGAAAAGAACAAGAAATATTCTCTGGCACAAGGCCTGAAACTGTGAATCATCTGGTAATGGTATAGATATGCCTATAAACTATCTGCTACAGAAATATTATATCTATGTTAGTTAGAAAGAGTAAAATGCACTTCCTGTAGAAGTCCGTCAATTAGAGACACAGTAATAGTTGTAGTAACGCTTGCTGAATTACAAATTTTCTTTCTTTCCCTCTCTCTCATGAGCCCATATCTACCATATGGTTACTGAAACATTCTACCTAAAATCCTGGGAGTGCTCAGGAAAGGCCCAGTTCCCCAAAATGTTAGTCCTTAAATTATTTCTAATGTGAAGGGAGGGGAGTATGCCCCGGGTATTATCTTGATGGAACATAGGATAGCTATTTTCAAGCTTGACAAGTTAGATTTTCAAGCTTGATCCCTTCAAAAGTGTGTGAAGAGTGCCAGACCATGTGCATGGTGGTCTAACCCTCTACACACATCTGATGAACAGTAGTCATAGTGCCACAGCAGAAGGTGCTACTTCCTGAGCTAGATTCCAGTAACAGAACATGAAGCATTGCAGATTCCAAGATATTTCTTTGGAGTCTGAAGTGCAATGATGCTCTTTGTTGTAATACGTAGTCAGTGATAGAGGCTGTAATCTATTAACTCTGAAATACTGCTTTGCATAGAACAAACCATCCTCTATATGCCTTGTCTGTAAGAACAAAGCAGGGAGCAGCGCAGCAATTCTGGCAGATGATTCTTACCTTTAAATGGACAGGGAATTAAGTCCTGTTTACATCCTATCAGTGTAGATTTCCTCGTGTTGGCCAGCACAATCCTTTAAACACAGACTCCATGATTACCCCTTTCTTTTGGTCTCATCTCCAGACTGACTGACTACATAAAACATAGAAATAGTTTCATGGTTTATGCCTGAAGTCATCTTAGTTAATTGCCCTGAGCATCTTCTGAGATCTTATGATTTGAGTGAAATCACTTGGATGGACACAGTGTAGTAGGAAGACTACCGTATTCTTCTGTTCTCCTTAGTTACAATAAGAAGAAATCTCCAGCCAAACATATTTGAATGTTAGCAAGTATAGTTCAAAAAAGCACAAGTGATGGCAAAAGGTTTGAATCAGGTTTTGAATTTAACCAGAACAGTTCACTCATCTCTAACAAAAATCACTGCAAGTACTGATTAAGAGAAAAGAATGGGAGTCATATAATTTTAAGAAGCAAAGTACTACAGGTTAATGTAGGCAAAGAATTAGTTTTCTTCTTTTAGTACTTATGCTTATGACTTCAATTAATTCTAAGAACTCAAACCAAGTACCTTGCATTGGGACTTTTCCTACATTATAATAGGTCTTGAACTTTTCTTTCTAATGTATGACAAAGCAGTGCTTTTAGTATGCAGTTACAGTAAATGGAGATGGGCATTTAGCATTTTAAGCTTCTAGCAGGTATTTCTTTTTACACAGCAGCTCACCAATTGAATATTAATATCATGCTTGGTAATTCAGAAATACATGATGAATTTCCTTTGTCTGTAAATGACTGCTTAACAAGTATTTAATATTCAGGAAAAGAGTTTGGATTCTATACCTACAGTTACCCTTAGAGTCTGAATGAATTATTAGCAAGGTGCAGTGGCATTCAACACCTTTACATCCATTTTTAAAGAATATTCCAAGCTACTGCTATAAGATTTTCCATTATTTATAATCAGAATTATATTTCAAAACAGCAACAGTAACTCATACATTTATATGATACTTCTATTAAAACCTAAATTATACTTAAAAAAAACTCAAACAGTTCTTGTTTTGCACTAGAATTACCACCTAATCATTGTTTCTGTAAGCAATTCTAGTAGTTGAACAATTTAAAAATTTACCTATCCTTAAATTGAAAGTTCTGTCTTGTAAATATATTAAATTCAGTGATAGATTGTATCAGAATATAAATAGATCCTGGAAGCTGGGACAGACTTACAATTATGTGGTTTTATACTCTTGTCTCTTGTCCATTCTTGTCCTCCCTGCTTCCCCTTCTTCCTTAAAATTCTAATTGAAATTAGGGGGCAATATTTCCACTAGTTGGAATTAGAACAGTTGCAGAATTATTTGGAACTATACTTATTAAAAATTTCTTTTTTCTCCATTTGAATAATTACTTCTGATAGTTTTGACTAGATTTGCCTTTTAGTCAAAAGCAATGGTGTTGCAGCATTAAGAATCAGTTGTTATAGTCCCTGATCACTATACCTAATAAAGTATCTTAACTTCAGCCTGATTCCTCTGAAACTGCACATCATCTTTCTTCTTCTCCCATTTTGCCTTTATTGTAGCATCTTTTTTCTTACCTCATGCATCTAGTATGTATATGAGTATATAAATCATATACTCACCTTCACTATAAAAAGAAAAAAGGAAAAAAGTAGTAAGAAACATTCATAGCAGTTCCCTTGCTGGTAATACTTTATTTTATGTAAATCATTCTCTGCTTTACACTTCTGGTCCATCGCAGTTAAAAACGCTGCAGAGTTATTTAAATATTTTCCAGCCTGTATTTGTAGCACCTGTTGTACTGTTACTTTTCATTGTTGGATGCCTATAGGCAGTTTGGTGTCAAGGTTTAGAGGGGAAGTACTGGATAAAATTTTCTGTACTGGATTTGTTTACATTTAAGCTTCCTCTATCATCATAATTAAATGACTGTTCAATCAGTTAAAGATATCCTTAGGTATAGCAAAGAAAGAATAAAGGTAAGTGTAATAACTCGTGCTATATTTTAAGTCTGAACATATCTTGCCTATGCAGCTTCTAGTTAGCTACAAAATGATCATGTGTTGCAGACAGAATTATTAGAGTTGTATAGTAAAAGAATTCATTATACATATGAAGGGATTGTGTGTGCACTCAGCCAGTCTGGATGGAACTGTTGATCTTCTTGAGGGTAGGGAAGCTCTACAGAGGGATTTGGACAGGTTGGATCAATGGCCTGAGCACAATGGATGAGATTCAACAAGGCCAAGTGTCCAGTCCTGCACTTGGGCCACAAAATTGCCGTGCAATGCTACAGGCCTGGGGAACAGTGGCTAGAAAGATGCCTGGTAGAGAAGGACCTACAGGTGTCATTTAACAACCGACTGAACATCTCTTGAGGGATGTAGTCCACCTCTTTTCCAAAATGTGTTCTTCATTTTGATAAAGTTTGTAATGAGCTTTTTCTGAAACTTCCATTTAGATGAATGGCTTTTAGAGCAGAGGCTAATGAACAAGAGAAAAAAGGAATAAGATAGAACTAAATGTAGAGTTACACAACTGCAGTTACAATTTATGACTATGGAAATTAATTGAATATGATTTTAGCATCCTAACACACCCCCATCTGTCAAAAATTAAACTTAATTCTACATTTTCTTACTCTTATTTCAGTTCTAAGTAAAAGTCCAAGAGGTAGTTTACAGTGCAAAGAAAACCTATTTTTCTCTCTGAAATAAGCATAATATAAGCAATCTTATACTAATTAAAAAAGTAGCAAGCAGAAGCTACCTGGTGCCCTGTAAATGAACTGGATAGTTTATAATTTCTACTATTGATTTCCAGTTCAATAAAAATAGATTGTCTAAGAAAACTTTCCACAACTTCTTTAAGTAGCTAAAATGTATTATAAAGAAATCAATGCTTGTGTGAGAACACACTGGAACAGTCTGGTTCTGATGCTCTTATTTGGCAAGATTTTTAATACAGTTGTGAATACAGAAAACTGCAACATCAAGTATTTGGGCTGTAGAAACATTATTTCTGATACATACATGAGAAATCAATGCATTTATAATATTTTATTGAACAGAGGTTTATTCAGTAACCTGAACAGCTAATACATATACAGCAAAGCAACCTAAGGTTGAAGCTAGAATATTTTAAATTAGATATACATAAATATTTGTAAACCTGATGATAATTAGCAACTGGAATGCTAACTGTAGTGCAGGAGACTAAATAACTCTCTACATGGAATGGCCAGCTTGTTCCAACACAATGTTCACCTTAGACTCCCTTTAGTGTATTATGTAAAACAAGATTTGACACAGTTAAATTTTGAGGTAATAATTATAATTCCTTCATTTAAAATTATGTCTCATGCTTTTAGATACTAGTTGATTTAGTCCTAGTTGATTCTCAATAAACAAACAACACTATTAGTGTGTTCAAAGACAAAAATGAGGACTTCAGGGATACCATGCCCTCTGTACGAAAGCTTCTATAGGGTGTTCTCCTGTAAGGAGCTATTATTAAACCTTCACATGGTATTGGGCTGTTCCATTTTCAGCTCAGATTGTTTTTGCTTTTTCCCATCTTTCTCTGCAACAAAGAATGTAGAATTTTATATCACGTATGAACCTCACCATGGGGTTTTTTTCACCTAAAATTGCATTTTTCTAATCTCTGTAAGACCACCAATGACCCCAGACTAAGCCAAAATTTATTTTAGCTGCCCCTCATTAAAATCTCTCAGACAGAATGTAACAGTGGCACCACGTAACCTACTTTAATGTGTCACAGTCTGGTGAGTAGCACTCAGAGTTGTTCCGTTTTCTGCCATTATTTTGTTAGTTCTAAATGACGCCACTGGAGATTCTGCCTCCATAGTAATTGAAACACAGGGGCATGGTCAAAATATCAATTCTTAAAAAATAAGGAAGGGCTTAAAAATGTATTAAGGAATATTACATATAATTTTGGGGTCCCACCCTTCTATCTTCAGGTTACAATTGAGAAAATGTTTAGTTTCTACTCGATAAGTTTATGTGCTTTTATAAGATACACTGTAAAGCACTTTAGTCTTGAATTTTCCTTTTCCAAATCTATTAGCAGAATGTAAGCTCCTTGCATTATACTACATCATAAATTAACAGAGGTCATCATGAATAAGTAGTATTAGACTCTATAATGGGAAATATTTATGCATTTAATGTGTCTACTTATTTTTTTCTTGGAAATGCTAAGGTAGAGACTAAAGCTCTTAACAATTCACTGTATGCTAGAAATCTATCTAAAGAAAAATACATTATTTTGCCAATAGTGTTAATGCTAGTAACTATTTATCAGCAATTCTACTATAATTAATTGCCTTTTCTGAGACCTAGAAGATGACTGCAAAATGATGTCTATTTCAGAACTCAGTGTAGCTCTTTATAAATAAAATCAGTTAAGTGCTCACACTGCAGAAACATTTTTTTTTAATATGTTCCTAGATACTCTTAAAGAGTTCATGACATTTTTAATACTTAAATTGAAATAGGAAGAAAATGTTCTGTCACTTAAACCTGTGCAGAAGGAATCTCACTTTTGCAAATAAATACTTAGAAGGTAGAGTTTTCACAGTTTAACATTCTTTCACTGTTGCCATCATCCAATAATTGGCAAAATAACATTATCATTGGCCTATATGCATATGTACAAATATAATTGATATACAGGTATTAAGCCTAACATTACTCACTGCTTAAAATAAATAAACTCTGTAAAAAGCTATTATATTTAGCATCAGTACTGGGCTTTTCGGAGAGTGCTGAACCATAGAAAATGATTGATTCAGAAATATTTTTTTTCACTGAGTTTCATAGAATCATAGGAGCATAGAATGGTTTGGGTTGGAAGGGACATTTAAAGGTCAGCTAAACTGCCTGTCCTTCAATAAGCAGGGACATCTTCAACTAGTTCAGTCTACTCAGAGCCCCATCCAACTCGATCTTGAACGTTTCCAGGGATGACACATCTACCACCTCTCTGGGTAACCTGTTCCACTGTTTCACTGCTCTCATTGTAAAAAAATTCTTAGTTACATCTAGTTTAAATCTACCATCTTTTAGTTTAAAACTCTTGTCCTATAGCAACAGGCCCTGATAAAATTTTATCCCCATCATTTTTATAATCCCCCTTTAGGTACTGAAAGACCATAGTAAGTTCTCCACAAAGTCTTCTTAAGGCTGAACAACACAGCTCCCTCAAACCTTTCTTCATAGGAGAGAAATGCCATCCTTGTCCACATTTTTGTGGTGCTCACCTGGATCCACTCCAACAGGCCCATATTTTTCCTGTGCTGAGGGTTCCAGAGCTGGACACAGTACTCCAGGTGGGGTCTCATTGAAACGGGAATACAGGACAGAATCACCTTGCTTAAATTGCTGTCAATGTTTCTTTTGATGCAGCCCAGGATACTGTTGACCTTCTGAGCTGTGACTGTACATTGATGTCTCATACTCAGCTTTTCAACCACATGTACCCCCAAGTCCTCCTCCAGAGGGCTGCTCTCAATTTCTTCATTCTCTAGCTTGTATTGATAGCTGGGCTTGACCTAATCCAGGTGCAGGACCTTGTACTTGACCTTGTTGAACCTCATGAAATCCATATGTGCCAACTTCTTGAGCTAGTCTACATCCCTCTAGACAGCATCTCATACCTCTGGCATGCCAAGTGTACCACTCAGCTTGCTGTCATCTGTAAACTTGCTGAGGGTGCACTTGATCCCAGCAGTGTACTTGATCTCACTGTATTTATTGTAGTTTATGTAATGGATTCTTTGGAGCCAGCTTACATCAGCAGTCAAACCTTTTCATAGCCCTTTGACAGGTTTATCTAAGGCCTGAATTTTATGTCCTCTAACTGTTTACAGATATAAATCCCTCTATTGCATGTAAAAATCTACTAGATATTAACTTTTACCCAGAGAAATATTGGATTAAACAGGACAGATACACTTCTGAAAGCTCTATTAAAAGGTCTAGTACATGTATGTAAATATGGGAGTCATATTCTCAGTTCTTAATATCTTTATCTTGGCAATATGAAGTATTTTACCAGTATCAATGTAATGTATTTTTACAAGGATGCAAGACTTGACAGTCTTGCATTTGCCAGACACTTTAAAACATATCAACCAAATTCTGTCCACTGAGTTGAGAAAGGATGCTTTTTACCTGAGAATCCAAAAGTTTGATTTCTTCTGACCTGACAGGAACAAACACATAAGTTGGAGAGTCTTCCAAAGCAAAGAATTTCCAGTTAGAGGAGGGGAAAAGCAGTTTTAGCTTTGCTGAATCCAAAACAATGGAAAACAGATCATTTCTCGGGGTGTCATGGGCAGCCTCATCTAGTAGGAAGTGTCCCTGCCCATGACAGGGAGGCTGGAACCAGATGATCATTAAGGTCTCTTCCAATCCAAGGCATTCTATGATTCTATATTTTTTTTTCACTTTTAGGTATACTAAGAGTTCTGTTTTCAAGAGGTATACCATCTATTATCATGGCAGTAGTTCATGGATTTGGGAAATATTTATAAGATAGATTACCTATGAAAAATCCTGAGTATTAAACATGTATATGAAAAGCAGAACAAGCTGTAAACCAGAACTTGTATTATTTCCACTTATTTTCAGTCATCAATACCACTATATGTAGTCTGTCTCCATATATTTGTTCTTTTTTTGATATACCTCTCAAGCCAGACTGTAAACTTACTCTTAAAGAGGAAATAGGAACTATCTTCCAAATAAAGATAATGTGAATGAATATTTTTTACCAGCTATCGTGAATTGTACTTTGAACCAAAGGAACTTACTTGGTCTGAGTTGACAGTGAAAATCACAGGAAGCATGAAAGGGATATCACAGGGACAATACATGTCCTGAAGCATCTTCAAAAGCATGCTATAGGCAACTTAATATCATTAACAGGACACTTTCAAATCTCTTAACTATAAACAGACAAGTTACAGATTGATCGTGAAAGCTATCATTGATCTGTGCATCAAAACCACAATAATTTGATGATCTTAAAGATGTTTTCCAACCTAAACAATTCTGTGATTCTGTTTTTTTCTATGTAGCAAATCTGAGCAAAGCAGGGAAAATTACACATTTCACGTGATTTTCTAGATCTACTGATAGTGCAACTATATATTCAATTACAGGCTTGGGGAAGAGTGGCTGGAAAGTTGCCTGGAGGAGAAGAATCTGGGGGTGTTGGCCAACAGCTGACTGAATACGAGTCAGGAGCGTGGCCAGGTGGCCAAGAAGGCCAATAGCACTTTGTATCAGTATTGTATCAGAAACTGCATGGTCAGCAGGACCAGAGAAGCAATTATGCCTTTATACTTGGCACTAGTGAAGCAGCACCTCAAATACTTTATTGAGTTTTGGGCCCCTTACTACAAGGAAGACATTGAAGTACTGGGGTGCATCCACAGAAAGGCAACAAAGCTGGTGAAGGGGCTGGAGAACTAGTCTTACAAGGAGTGGCTGAGGGACCTCGAGTTACTTAACCTAGAGAAGAGAAGGCTGACCTCATCACTGTCTGCAACTACTGTCAATGAGGTTGTAGAGGAGGTGGGTCTTGGTCTCTTTGCCCAAGTGATAGGTTACAGGCCTTAAATTGCACCAGAAGAAATTTATATTGGACATGAGTAAAAAATTCTTCACCAAAAGGGTTATCTGGCATTGGAACAACCTGCCCAGGGAGGCGGTTTAGTCACCACCTCTGATGTATTTAAAAGATAGGTAAATTAAGTGCTTAGGAACATGATTTAGTAGTGAGCAGGAACGGTTGGGCTTCATGATCTCAAAGGTCTTTTCCAACCTAGTGAGTCTGTGACTCTATGATTCAACTAAATTCAGTACTTTATCCATGAATATTAAGCAGATACTAACTGTGGATGAAATGAGGAGAAATATTTATTTTTTGATAAAATATAATAAAATCTTCATAAACTTAGCATACAAAATATTACTTCACATGTAATAATTGTAAAAATGGCATTATAACGGTAAATATATATCTCTTGAATTTATTCTAAAATATTAAAATTAAAGCATTAATAAAAAGAAATAATCATAAGGAAGAAAGTGATAAAACTTAGAAAGAAAGAAAATGGTGAAAGAATGATGTCACATGTGGTATGTTGACTTTGGTGGCTCCCAGATGCCCGCTTCCTCATTCTCTCTCCTTAACAGGGGCAGAGAGAGAAAACAGAATTAATAACTTATAGATCAAAAAAAAAGACAACAAAATTACTTACCACCAGAAAAAAAAAAAATGAGAATTGACCAGGGGAAAACTAATTTAACTTATTAGCAACTAAATGTAGAGCAGTATAGTGAGAAACAAGAAAAATCTAAAACACCTTCCTCCAACTTTCCTCTTTTTTTCCAGTCTCAGCTTCTCTTCTTTGTTCCCAATGCCTCTTCCTCCTCCCTTTTGCCAAGTGCTGCAGGAGGATGGAGAATGGAGGGTTTGGATAACAAACATATAACAATTAATTTACAATTAATTAACAATTAATTAATTAATTAATAACAATTTGTCTTTGCCACGTGTTTCTCCTCACACTTTTCCACTGCTGCACTGTGAGCTCTCCATGAGCTGCAGCTTCCTTCAGGTCATGTCCACCTGCTCCAGCATGGGATCCTTTGTGAGCTGCAAGGGAATTTCTTTATTGTGGAGCTCTCTCTTCCCCTTTTCTAAATTTGGGTTTTGTTTTTTTTTTTTTCTGAAAAACATTTCTCTCCTTCCTCAATGCCAGTGCAGCATTTTGCCCTTTCTTAAATATGTGTACTGCTTTTAGTTGGGATAGAGTTCTTTTTCATCACAGTAATTTGCATGGGGCTAGGTTTTGGAATTCTACTGAAAACAATGTTGATAATACAGACATGTTTTAGTTATTGCTCAGCAGTGCTTACACAGAACCAATGCTTTTTCTACTTTTCACGCTGCCCCACCAGTAAGCAGGCTGGAGGTGCCCAAGAAATTGAGAGAGGACACAACTGGGACAGCTGACTGCAACTAACGAAAGGGAAATTCCATTCCATATGTTTGATTCGCAGAAATGACAACTAGGAGAAAACGAAAGAAATGGGAGACGTTTAGAGTGAAGGCATTTTTTTTCCCAAGTGACAGCTACACATGATGGAGCCCTGCTTTCCTGGAGGTGGCTAAACACCTGCTTGCCAATGGGAAGTAGTGAATGAACCCCCTGTTTCACTTTGCTTGTGTGCACAGCTTTTGCTTTACTTATTTAACCATCTTTATCTCAATCCATGAGTTCTTTTACCCTTCTGATTGTCTTCCCCACCCCACTGGTGGTAAGTGAGCAAGCTGCTGTGTTATGTCTACTGGCTAGCTGAGATTAAAGCACAGCAATATGTTATCACAGAGGTGCCACCAGCATTACTGATAGGCTCAGCTGTGCCTTGGTGTGTGTCCATTGGAGTTGACTGGGGCTTAGCCACATCCAGCATGGGGCAATCCCTGGCCTCTCATCATAGAGACAACCTCTGCAGTTCCCTGCTGCCAGCACACCACGTTTAAAACAGCAGGAGTGAGGTATATACTCTACATGAAATATTATAATATTAGAGAAGAACAAGACTGTTCCTACAAATATGTAGTGTTGTTTTCATCTGTAAAATCAACATTACATTTTTATTTCAGTAAAAATCAGATGGCCAAAAGGGCAGGCAAGCAATGAAATATTCATTTTCAGCCTTCAAAGTACTTCATATCTTCCACTGGAAAACACCAGGGGTCATGATTTAGACTGTGGGCTATCGGGCCCGCATATGAGATCTGTACTGGATTTAAGCCCTCTAATCAGGGCCAGTTATCATCAAGAACACAGAAACCACAAAATACAATCAAAGACAGAATAAATTCCCTTGAACACAGGAGAAAAATACTGGCAAAAATACATTATCTTGACCCACCTAACACAGAGTAGAGCCCTCTGTGCAGCTCAGTGGCACTGATCTTTGTGAACAGTGTGGCTGCAGTTTGCTGGGCCATACGGGAGCAGGCAGATGCTGAAGGTCATTGCATACGGCACCTGTGACAGAGGGGGCAGCTCTACTCCACTACAGCCTTGGGCAGCCTGACAGTAACATTGTAGCAGGAATGTGCTGGTTAAGGAATGAGGAACAGAGTCATGTGAAGTGCAGAAAATTTTACTTGAAGCACAAATGGATCATCAACCTCAAGTGTTGTCTCATTTCCTGCCCCCACTCCAAGAAGATGATATTTCACTGGAAAACTTCTCATAAGAGAAAAAGAAAGAATCATAGAATCATAGAATCACTAGAATACACTAAGGCATGTTTGGACTGTACAGATGCAGTATGGTTAAAAGGATCCATGCCCTGAAAAGTAATTAAAGAAATGAAATTAAGATAAAAATGCCAGAGTTAATAATGGGAAAGAGTAAAAATAAAATTTGATTTCTTGTACTGGAAAAAAGGCCTGAAAGACAAAGTACAATTGCCTATTAAAATCAAACTGGGAAAAAACTATGGGAAATAACAAGAATGAGGATGGTGCACTGAAAAAATGACAGACTGGTTCAATTAAAAGGACATTTCTATCTTTAACATCTCTACTTTCGTTCCATCTTTAACATTTCTACTTTCATCACCGCTTTGTAGTGTTTTTGTTATATTTTGCACTACTGTTGTAAACATATATTCAGCTCCTTCCTAAGCACTATTATGTATAAAGAACAGCTATACTACTCTCAGTAGGTAAATACAAGCAAGTCCATAGGTTTTTCTGCAGAGTTAGAATTTAGATCTCTATCTTGAAGCATGAACTGAGCTTGATGCTTACATGATATACAAAAGAAATCAGAGACAGTGTGAACAAGAGTAAGGGGTTGTCGGCAGAAATAAAAATGTTTGGAAAATAGGAATGCTAACTGGAAATCACGCAAATATTTAATCCATGTCAGATTCTTATAGGTTGCTCAATACTGAGCACCTATAAAAGTGGAAATTTGGAAGAAGTTTTTGTCATATCTGATTGATTACTGGATTAGTTTATTCCAAGAAATACTTCTTGAGTATTTTTGCCTTTTAGAATGATTCCCTAGTAATGAAACAAATGTAATTCTGCCAATTTCAAGATAATTCCCACATCACAGCATTATGACTAGTTTGTCTCTCATATTGAGTCTGCCAAATTTTTAAAACAATATTTTCATTAATAATACTGCCTAGTATGAGCTGCCAAAAACTATTTAACATGTGATATGAAAAATCTGGCATTATGTAGATGCTTAGTGAGAGCCTCTAGTGTAAGATTTTTATATTTCCTCCAATGGATTTGTCTGAAATGAACTCTGTATTCTCACTGTGTATTCTCTGGTAAAATAAAATTGTCATTTTTCATCATTCAATATACACATTTATGAAGTTAGGGAGATACAATTAGTATTCTTTTAATCCTATTGCTATGGATGCTATTTACATGCAAAGAGTCATTACCATGGTTTCCGTGCCAACACCAGAAAATGTATTTTTTTTAATTTTATTGAGCCTTTGCCAGTATACATTTTCATTACAAGGAGATTCACACTGCCATTTTTCTAGCCTACTTGTTCACCCCTGTTTTTTTTCCCCTTTCCCCTTAACCTACTGACTCTGCTAGATGTTTCCATCTGATTCTGTGTTCTACCATCTGATGCAAGCTCAATACTCCTCACCAGCTTACTTCTTTTTTATTGCTGGATACCTTTCTTGATGAGTCATTCTGGCTGTATGACTTACTCAGTTACTCTTCCTCTCTCTTCCCTAAAATCAGGTTGCGAGCTCTTCATTTCATGGACCATGTCTTTTTATCTATCCCATAAAGCTTACATGGCATTTATGGGAGCAATATAAATTAATAATAATAAACATTTTATACTCTACTGATGTATGTTTAGATATTAGAACTGTGAAATATTGCATTCAATCTAAGCAGATGTCAGTGTATATTTGTGTCAGAGCTTAGCAGGCTCCTGGTCTCTCAGGGGCTAGGGGCTGGACAGGGTTCTCCTGGATCAGGGCAGACCTGGGAGCAGCCAGGGCCACTCCAGCCCCTGGTAAATCCCTGAGGCAAGTGTTGGCTAAGGCTGAGCAGGTACTTTGGTCCACAGGTAGGTCCAGCTTTATGAGGCCAATGGTAGGCCAAGCAGGGCTGTAGTGAGCTGGAGACCAGCCCTGCTGTGGAATCACTTGGACAGGGGCTGGAATGGGGTCCTGGGCCCAGGTCCAGCTCCGGGGAAGCCTGAGGGAGGCAGAGCAAGGGAGAGTCAGGGCTTTCAGTGTCTTCAGTGCTGTGGCAGATGGACTACATGGAACAACAATTTATTCACTAAAAATATGTATTTTTAAATTCTTTTTTATATGTCTCATGAAAATATAAAAGTTAAGCCAGATCTCAAAAGAAGAAAATAAACTTTACAATTATGGCCTCCTTTCTGTCTCCTAGAATAGATCAGTATGGACAGCCAAATAAAAGTATTTGCAGCTGGAACTTGCTTGGTTTAGTCACATACATACATGTGACCATATTTAATTCTGTTGCACAAAAAGGAAAATATAAGACCCTGCCAAACAATAGATATAAGCAAGTACAATTCAAGTTTATTCCCATTCTTGCTATGGTTTGTGTTATTCACTATCAATGATGCTAAGCCATACTGAGATACAAAGTACATCTTTACCTTGAATTTTTCCTTTCTGTTCATTTCTAGAAATGTGTTCAGCAAAGTACAAATCTGTATTTATCCCAGGAAATATGTAAAGTACAATTTAACCAAGGTTGGACATTTGATTACTAAGTGCATTAATGACAATGAAAGGGGTTATGGTAAGTCAAGAAAGTTGCTCATTTTTTCAGCATCATGAATGAGTAATAAGAATTCACAGAACATACAGATTTGTTTCTTACTGTCAAACTTCAATTATAGTTTGAATTACATCTGCAAATAAAAAATAGAAGATATTTTGCAATTGATCTTTGTATAAATGCACACATTTATACACAGGCACACACCTCCACAGATGCAAATTGGGAAAACAACTGTTGGTGTCATGAGTGGTGCTCCTGATATCTATACAATCAGTACATGCATCACATCTTTGCACTCCTACATAAACAACAGCAGTGTGCTCCATGGGGAATCAGCACATGCTACATCAGCATACATTGATGGAAATGTGAAGAACAAAGGAACCTGTGTAGTTTTCATAGAATTATAGAATCACCAGGTTGGAAGAGACCCATCGGATCATCAAGTCCAACCATTCCCACCAGTCTCTAAACCATGCCCCTCAGTACCTCATCCACACGTGCCTAGGAGGGAGTGGTCGCAGGTTCCACCAGGGGAGATTTAGGCTGGACATTAGATAAAAATCTTTCACAGGAAGGGTCATTGGGCATTGGAGCAGGTTGCCCAGGGACGTGGTTGACTCAACTTCCCTGGAGGTGTTTAAGGGATGGGTGGACGAGGTGCTGAGGGTCATGGTTTGGTGTTTGATAGGAGTGGTTGGACTCGATGATCCGATGGGTCTCTTCCAACCTGGTTGTTCTATGATTCTATGATTCTAAGTCAACCATCTCCCTGAGCAGACTATTCCATTGCCTAACGACCCTTTCACTGAAGAATTTTTTCCTTATGTTGAGCCTGAACCTCCCCTGGCAGAACTTGAGGCTATTCCCTCTTGTCCTGTCCCCTGTCACTAGGGAGAAGAGGCCAGCTCCCTCCTCTCCACAGCCTCCCTTCAGATAGCTGTAGAGAGCAAAAACATACACAAAGACAAAAGAAGGTAAGTTTTACTCTTGTTTAGTTTGCTTATGTTTAGTTGCACTTACCTATGTGCAAAAGATAAGTTATTTCTAGATGAACCTTTTACTAAATGTAATTAATTTTATATTTAAAACCCAAACTGAATTTGTGTGCGAGACAAATTCTAAAGAGCAGAAAGAGCAAGATATTGAAATAGCTGAAGTTTAAGTTTAAATTTAAAGCATTTACTGTGCATCTAGACATTTTTTTTCAGTGAGATAACCACTCTGTTTTCATTTGTATTAATAGATACCAGGATTTGAACATCTTAGCCACATAATAATCCATCCTTGATATTTTTTCTCCCATTTTTAATAATTGAACACTGCTGATCTTTCATAATATTGCTATATTAACAGTTTTTTACTTCTCAAATCTGTTGTTTGCATTATGTCCAAACAATTCTTGCAACAGAATGAAGAATGAGGTAATTTAAGGTTTACAATAAAAATCAGGAAATTCTTATGAAGACATACTTATGATAAAAACCCCCATCCTTTTGATGCCAAATAATAAGAAGGAGCTATTATGAAACTTAAAGACAATTTTATGAGACATAAGATTTTTCTTCATTATGACAAGAAAGAATACTAATCTTTTTCCCTAGGAATAGCTCTTATATAACTGAAGGTAAAAGCCTTTTGGCTTGAGACAAAAAATGAAACGAATGTTCATGTTGGATGAAATCCTTATCTCACTTAGAACTGAGATAAGAGTTAGAGCTTTGTGAGAGAGAAAACAAAACACAAACTTTGTAATTTTGTGCCCATATTTGTAGCCTGTGTTATGACAATGGTAAAAAATCTTATTCTAACCCTGCCTAACTGGAATGCATCCACATCAGTTACTAGTGACTGAAGTGTGTAGGCTGTATATTTCTAATTAAAGGATAAGGTTGTGATGTATTTTGCCACAAGAAAGAGATTAATGAAAAGTTTAAGCAAGTGTGAAATTTTTAATATTCACCAACTATCTGAATATTTACCAAATAGTTAAAACTCACCAACTTACTAGAAGATTCATTGCAAAAATAAAATAAGCTGTGTGCCAGATAACATTGTCCTTAATTACTAGAAATGCTTTCTAAAAGAACACTTCTAGGAGTTTAAATATTTAAGTGTTCCTCTATTTCTAAAAAAATTTCTATAAACGCGGCACCATTTTATATCAGAGGACTGGCCCTGTGGTGTATTTAGAATCATAATTACAGACTTTAGTCATGAAAATAAGTTTAATATTTTATTACTTACTGTTAGCACAGCTTTGTCAATAAAGTTAAAAAGAAAGTTAATTGGAATCTGCTGCATTTTGTGCATCAAGCGCATCACTACACCTACTCACTGAGAGCAGTAACATAACAGAAGTGTTCCCTAAAAGCACAGTCTAAATGAAATGGGTAACACAGTTACAGATATTAATGCGGAACATGAGTAGGAATATTAATGATTATAAGAAAGAAGAAAAGAAACCGACTAAATTTTCAGAAGGCTAAAATTACAAGTTTTGCAGTTTTTTTAGTGTTTTACTGAGATGTACTTTCTCTGTAAATCAAGGAAATAATGGAGGAATTAAATCTCCAACATCATTCATGTAAAACCATTTGATTACACCAGAATCACATTCATTCAGGCAGAACTGTCATTTTATTTTATTTTGCAACCTCCAAACACCACTACTAGGTAAAAAAAGGGCCATTATTATTACCTAAAGTATTGTGTATTTTTCTTCCAGTTGAACCTAGAACTCAGTCAGCAAATGGTACTCACACTGGAGAGGCATTCTCCTAAACATATGGAGTTACCATTGAAGAAACCCCTACATGTATACATGTGGGAGCAGCATTTTGGATAGAAATAAACTCCCCAATCTTTAGCCTCCAAAATGTAGGTTTCCAGGCTAAATTGCTTTCCCAGATTCCCTCAGTTGGAGTCTTTACAGACAGATAAGTGTCTATAAACATAATTATCCCATCAGTATTCAACTGCTATTACAGAATGATCTACTCTAAAGGGATGTCTGTGTATTCCTGATAATTATAAAACAGACCTGGATCATCATCACAGTTGACTAAAATTAAAATAAATGAGTCCTTATTTCACAGGCTATTCAATAAATAGTGTCTAGCTCTTACATAGAATCACAGAATCCCTAGGTTGGAAAGGACCCACTGGATCATCGAGTCCAACCACTCCCATCAATCACTAAACTATGCCCCTCAGCACCTCACCCACCCGTCTTTTAAACATCTCCAGGGAAAGTGAATCAATCACCTCCCTGGGCAGCCTGCACCAGTGCCCAGTGACCCTTTCTGTGAAATATTTTTTCCCGATGTCAAGTCTGAACCTCCCTCTTGTCCTGTCCCCTGTCACTTGGGAGAAGAAGTCAGCTCTCTCCTCTCTACAACCTCCTTTCAGGTAGTTGTAGAGAGTAATGAGGTCTCCCCTCAGCCTCCTCTTCTCCAGGTTAAACAACCACAGCTATTCAGCCATTCCTTCTAAAACTTGTTCTCCAGGCCCCTCACCATCTTCGTTGCTCTTCTCTGGACACACTCCAGAGCCTCAACATCCTTCTTGTGGTGAGGGGCCCAGAACTGAACACAATACTCAAGATGCGGTCTCACCAGTGGGAGAATAACCTCCCTGGACTTGCTGGTCACGCTGTTTGTGATACAAGTCAGGATGCCATTTGCCTTCTTGGCCACCTGGGCACACTGCTGGCTCATGTTCAGTCAGCTGTCAACCAACACTACCAGGTCTTTCTCCACCAGGCAGCTTTCTAGACAGACTTCTCCTAGTCTGTAGCACTGCTCAGGGTTATTGTGCCCCAAAGCTGGGGCCATATACGTGTGGCCATATGTGTGTCCATAACCTATGCCTGAGCAACACAGTCTCTCCTGCCTTCTCATTGAATAGTTTTCTAACTGCTTACTGGAGGAGAGATTTTCTATTCCATGTGCTTGTACATGCATGGGATCATAGGTGCAACTGGATTACGTCAAGAGTCAGGGGCCTAGTGTGATTGTAGTACCATGGATCATAGGGGCCTGTGCATCCATGGTGCCAAAAGCTGGAGCAAGGGATGTCTAGGTACCAGCAGCTGGGCTGGGACAATGGGCTTGAGAATCCATGTAACTGAATACCAATGAACAGGGAGATCCTACTGAATGCAAGACCCAGGGGTAGGACCAGGTGTTGGAAAGATTTGGGTCTGTAGTGCCAACAAATTAAGTGAGTGATGGTTGGCAAGTGAATATGTGGGCACCTCAGTGAAGGTCAAGCTGGACTAGCCAGGATGCATGAGATGTGGCCTGGGAGGAGATCTCTCTCCAGGTGAGACCACACGGAAATTTGCAACTGGGGGAATCCGGGGAGTCTTGGCCAGTTGCCAGAGAAATTACACTTTGAGGTCAATTGGAAAACCTGGGTCTGTGCACGTGTATGTCTTTAGCATCTATGTGAGTCTAGCCTTGACGACTCATACGTCCCAGTCCCAGCAACTGGGCAAACTGAGATCCAGAAACAGCTACTGGGCAGACTAAGTGTCTCAGTCCAGTTGCTGCAGGAGTCCAAATTTCACAGGCAGAAGAAGCAGGGGCAGATATCCTGGGAAGAGTATAGGGATATTGTATGGTTGTGGGGGGATGGGGCCAGGAGGGCCAAGGCATGAATGGAAATAAACTTGGCAAGCAAAGCAAAGAATAAAAAGAAGAGCTTCTACTGATACGTCAGCCAGAAAAAGAAGGTCATAGAAAGTCTACCCTATCCAATAAGTAGGACTGGCAAACCCAACAACAACTCTCTCAACTTTTCTTCACAGTAGGGGTGGAGAAGTTAAGTCATAGTTCTTCAGCCTGGAGAAGAGAAGGCTGTGGGAGGCCTTATTATGAGTACTTAAAGAAAGATGGGGAGAGGTTTTTTTTAGCAGAGCCTGTTGTGATAGGACAAGGGATAACATTTTTAAACGAAAAGAAGGTAGATTTAGACTAGATATAAGGAAGAAATTTTTTCATGATGAGGGAGGTGAAACACTGGAACAGGTTGCCCAGAGAGATGGCAAGTGTCTCATCCTTGGAAACATTCAAGATTAGGTTGGACAAGGTTCTGAGCAACCTGATCTTTTTGAAGATGTCTCTACTCATTGCAAGGGGAGTGGACTAGATTACTTTTAAAAGTCCTTTCCAACCCGAACAATTTTATGATTCTATATTTTATAAGAAGAGGGAAAAAGCTAAATTGACTAGAAAATGGATCAGAAGAAAATGACATTTTGCAACATTTTTTTAGCATTAATGAAATAATGTGGGAACTGCTATATAGAAAATCTTATTTATTTCTAAAACTATTTAAAGTGTTCAGTTCGGCTTGACTAATTTTCATCAAATATATGGGAAAAAAAATCCAGCCAAACAAAGAAATACACATGATATATTTACAGAAATAATGACTGAAGAATTGAAACTAAAATGACCAAAAGAATGTAAAATATATTAATTGTAAGTTTATGGACCACGGAAATAAACAGGTGACAGATGTGAACAGATCAGTGTTGGGGGTGAAGTGGGGAAAGTATTCATCAGAGAGAGCATAGTTTTGAAAAAGAAATAACAGTTGCTGGTGACCACTTAAAATATTTGAAAGATAATGCTTTTCTTCATTGTCTTAAGGCAATTGCCACTGACAATGAACTCAGAAGCATAACAAAGAACAATACATTACTGTAGAAGTGGACTGCATAAAAGTGAATTTCTTGAGAAACAAGACATTTCTTCATGCAAGCACACCTGACTCATATGTTATAAATCAATAGGTACTCAAATCTTTTACTGTAGCTAAAATCCAGCTTCTGCATTCAAGGTAAATTTGAAACACAGTTCATGTTCCTGCCACACTCTACAGAATAATGAAATATCTTTTAAAGGTAATGTATTGCCTGCCATGTCTATCTAGTGTCACAGCAAGAAGAAGACTAACTTGTTCGCACAGCCAATGCTTAATTCAGCTGTTTCCTATAGTGCTGAAGGTTATAGATCTAAGTTTCTAGGATTCCATGAAAAATAGCAGGAAAGGGAAAAGATGTAATCCCCTGGGATTTTTATATATATAAATAATCAATTATATTTATATATATAAGCAATTTTTAAAATCTGGTTGTTTAATTGCATGCAATTTAGAGTTCAGCAATGAAGTTCATCTTAAGTTACTAAGAACAGACTACAAACATTTTCATGTTTTATTCCTGTTTGTTTCTTTCAAATTAAGGAGTTAAGTCACAATTTTCTGAATGAGTCTTAATACTACCTATGTTTTTTATGTTACTCCTGAACTTGTTTTTCAATCAAAATATTCAGCAGTTTACGCAAAAAAATATTTAGTAAACCACACTCTGTCCTGTGAAGATCTATTATCATGATGGTTCACAGATAAGCATTCGCTTTCCTAAGTACATAACCATCTCCCATATACAGTCCAAGCTGACATTAATAAAGTTCTTAGGGGAAAAATGATTGGGCCATATCCAACAGCCCAAGAAAGGCAACAGCTGATCCAGCTTCATCATTTAGGGTTCAATGAATGGTGAGGCTGAAGATTTATTCCCAGAAGACACATGTGCATAGACCACATGTATGTGTATGTAGAATATGTGTGTATGCGTATAGGATCATGTGTATATAATCACATGGCTGGCCACATATTTCATGAACAGACACACAGAACATTCATGCAAACATGCACACACAGCACCAATGGCCTCATCCTGCTTCCCTGTCTTGCTGAGCAGGTGGAGGTCCAGTAGTGAGATTAAATAGAGAGATACAGAACCATAGAATAGTATAGGCTGGAAGGAATTTTTAAAGGCCAGTTAGTCCAAGTCCCCTGGAATGAGTATGCACATCTTCATCCAGATCAGGGCCCCATGAAATCTTGAATGTTTCCAGTAATCGGGCATCTACCACCTTTCTGGGCAACCTGTTCCAGTGGTTCTAAATGATGCCTCTTTTAGTTTAAAACCATTACCCCTTAACCTGTTGCAACAGATCCTTTTAAACCTTTCCTCACAGGAAAGGAGTGCCATCTTTCTCATTGTTTCTGTGGCTCTCACCTGGACATGCTCCAACAGGTCCATGTCTTTCCTGTTTTGAGGGTTCCAGAGCTGGACACAAATACTCCAGGTGGAACCTCACCACAGTGGGAGTAGTGGAGTGGAATCACTTATAATAGCAAGAATGCAACTATCTGTAATTTTTCTACCCATGAAGAACAAGTTATAGAATAGAACAAAGAATATGATTCATACATAACACTGCAAACCTCCAAATTAACCCATTGATAAGATGTGCTTTTCAGTTCTCTAAAGGTTTAAAGAAAGATGTTTTCATCTGCCATAAATAAGCAAGGTAAGGCAAAGTAAAAGACAGATTTACTACCTGCTTTCCTTCCTCACCTGAATAATCAGTTCCTGAAAAAGCGTATTTTACTTCCTCTGTGTTAGTCAGGCCTTTTAGAGTTTCAGAAGACTGTTCATCAAAGAAGAGTGAGATCTGCAATGGTAAGCCTGTTACTGACAAGAAGTTCTAGCTATCTGTAATTTGAAAGAGGTGTTTGACTTCTATTTATTTAGACTCAAATGATTAAAATTTGTCATAAAAATCTTAAGAGATACTCTTGCTCATTTACAGATCAAGCTATTGAGTAATGTGTATCTCAAGTCATTCTTTCTCCTTAGATATTTAATTATGTAATGGAAGATGAATCTTCTTCCCAAGGAGTAATCTAGGGTAAAATGTACTACTGCAGTTAAGTCCAGCTTCTGTAAGATAGCGTATGTGACTTCTATTTCATCAGGGATTTGTTGGCACATAAATCCAGGTCTTGGGTGAGTGTTCAGATTCTGGGTATAAGGGCATAGCAGAGAATATAGTGCCAATATTTCCATCTGTCTGTTATAAAATAAGGTCTTGTGTACTTGCTTCCAGAAAGGCACAAACCAAAGTAAGAGAAGGAAAATTTCTGTAGTATACACTCTGAAGAAAAGCAGAATTTAAGATACGGCTCTGTCTTCAGCAAATTTTCTGGCTACTTCAGGTATCTTCCACTCAGTATATGTCTTTCTGGGAATTCAGTTTTTCTAATACATTTGTGTGCTTCTGTGTAGAGCTCGTGTATAGTTTAGGTTCTGAATTCCACTTAGGAAGAAAATATCTAAAGGTTTGGTGTAGCAAAATGCAAACTAAGAGTATTTCAGTCTCTTTCCAGAATCCAGAAGAATTTGTTATGCTTAACTCTATCTTTTACCCCTACACAGGAACATAAGTGAAGATAAACCGCTTCCTCACCAGTTTCTTCACTAGTTTACTGTGGTTACAGTTAAAAATTATGGTAATGCTTTCAAAGTTTATTGAGTTTAATAGTTATTTAGTCATATTTAGACATCATCCTTCATTTAAATGTTTCAATATTTTGAGATTTTTCAAATTTGTCTTCCCTTCTCTTCCAGTAGGAAAGATTGATAATTCATTGGTTTGATAAAAACCAGAGAACAGAGTTAAGGTTTCAAGGGCCATATGACACTGAAGATTTTGGCCCCGGGTAAGAAAATTTCTTCTAGAAACACCATTTAAATCATGAAATAAGCAAGAAATTTAGCAGAAGAACAGAAAGTGCAAAGTCATAAGATAATGCAATAACATTTTAATCTACTATAAAAAATTAATCTACTATAAAAAACATTTTTTAATTTCTATGAAAAAGACTATGTTTATCTTAAGGACCTGTAAAAAAAAAACCCAAAACACTTTGTAGATAGTTATTTTTCAACTACACCACTATAAAGACCAAGTTCTTTTCTTGTCTATTGTGTCTTAAACATTGTCCAAATGAAGGGCTGCTTGCACCTGAAGGACTTTTCTGGGGCTCCTGGCTAACAATGAGAGGAGGAACTGTAGGAGTAGACACTGCTTTTCACCCTGCCAACTGTGGATGTGGTCACTGTCCTGGACAGTCTGCTGTAAAAGCAGAGAAGGAAGTAGAGCTGCAGGTGCTGCCTCCCTTCCCCACATGACTGTGCATGCACATCTGAATGTTTCAGGCACAGGTTATTCTGGCAAGAGTCTGTTGAACTGCCAGTGACCCTGGAGCCCCTGCATCAGTCTGAGAACATTCCTGAAGGAGCTTCTGTGCCTGCCCTGATTTGAGAACCACCTCTCTCAAACTGATTGAGGTATGGACTTGCCCTATAAATAGAATCTGCCAGGAAGGCATGGTGCATGTTCCCACTACCCCAGTAGAATTGGCCTGAAGAAGTGCTACTGAAGAACTACTGGGCCATGTGTTTCTGAAGACTTGCTACTGGACGGACCAGGTTTTCCCGAGGAACCTCTGTACCATGTTGGAGTGGTAACTACTTCTCTTTTTCCCTCTCCTACTTCTCTCTCTCTCCATCTCTGATTTATCTTACTCTACCTTCTTTCTCCTTGGCACTATGATGTATCAGATCACATCTGAATTGTGTTGTAGTTTGTTTAGCAACCTTGGCTGTGCTCAGGGTAGCAGATTGTGATCTGAATGGATTGGGATTTGGATTCACAATTTTGAGAAGTTATGACTTGGAATGCACATGAGTATCTGGTTTGTTATTTTGGCTGTGTTGAAAATAAACACTACTTTTGAATTTACTCTAGGAAATTTGTTGGTCTCTGATTTGCCATGCAGATATCAAAGCTTTCCCTCTTGGCTGTGCAGGTCAGGGGTAGGGGGCCCTGAAGATTACTGATATCAGGAGTGGGCCCCAACAACCATTTTATAGACTGATTTCAACTGTATCAATCTACTAATTGATGGGCAATAAGCTAGGTTCAGGAACTGGTTACAGTTTTGCACTACATAGATATGAATAATAAAGGACCACAACTGCTTATAATAGAAGAGGCTAACTTAAGTGAAAAAGGATCAGAAGATACCTGATTTTATTCCCGTTGGAACATACACTACAGCAGGATCAAGAATCAACAGTCTTCTGTAGTCAGTTGTACAAGATTTGCAACCAACACATAATGCAGAATGTGAGAAAGCAAGAGTTTAATGTTTAGCGGATAGTCACGTGCACTGAATGAGTATTTACATCCAAAAAAATCTATTTTCTGATTGTTTTTGTTTTCCTGCAAGTATCATTTTTGATAATCTTTTTGAGCCTAGAAATTAAGAATTATAGAAATTAGTTCAATCAAATTAGATTTATATTATTTAAAAGCTCATTAATAAGATGTAGGAAGGGACTTAGTTGTGCATTATTTTGGAAACCTATTCTGAAAATATAAAGTACCATGCAAAAATGAAAAAAAAAAAAACCAAACCCCACACTAAACCAGTGCATTCTTAATAAGTGAAACTATTGTGCTGATATCTACCTCCCCAATATTGCAAGTATTTCTTTTACAAAACTGTATTCTCTGATAGATACTTCCCCCTTTCCAATACTGATCTGTCACCTATTAATTTTATTGGTTCATAATCTTACAATTAATATATATATATCTGTTTTGGTTAAGAAATTGGAGATTACTGTGCTGGGGATGCTTAGAAGACTGACAAATTAGGCCAGTTTATAACTAAATTAATTATTTAGCTGCACAGTTTGTGCTGATGCTTAGGTCTTGCATGTTATTGATCATCCTCACCACTTGTACAAAATTGTTACTCCTTAGCTCTTACAGGATATTTCAGATGTAATCACATAGCTCCTTGCAGCAGCTGATTCTGTTCATTGAACACTTATCACAGGTATCAATGGTTATTCTTAGTCACTGAAATCAAGGTGGCTGTGTGCTGTTTGATGAAAGAAATCAAAACTGAAGCAGCATTTTATTCCATCTCTCTCTTTCTTAATGGTTAGTAGTTTTATGCCATTTGCCCCTTTCCTAAATTTTCTCTTGATATTGTTTTTTCTTGGGTTTGTTTGCTTTGGGGTTTTTTTTGAATTTTTGGTTTGGTTTTTTTTTTTTTTTTTCCCCCCACGGTTTGTACAGCCATTACTTTTGTGCCATAGATAGGACACCTATTGGCAGTCCCTTTCACACAGCTCTTTTTCCTTTGCAACTTTGTTATTTGACTGCCTCCTTTATGCAATGAGGCACATTGTTGTTAATCCCTTTGGCGGTTGCATTACTTGCAAACTTATATAAAATGCATATGTATCATATATCATTGTGCCATTGCAATATTAAAAAGATTTGTATGTGGTTATGTATGTTATATATTTGTTATTGATTACTATATTTAACCAAACCTGTATTTGGATGCAAGGGAAGTCAATGTTGATTATGTCTTTCCATACATTTACTGTCTGCAGGTGTCATGGGTCATCTCTGCCATGGATACAGTAACCTGATCATATTTATAACTCAATAATTTAGGATTGCAATGTGAAAAATTCTCTCTCAAGTACCAGGACTCTAATGTACATTATTTCACTGCAGGTACAGTATCTTACTGCTTACTTTTCTTATGTTTAACAAATCCTGAAGTTCTGCAGGAACATCTGACTAGAAAAAGGCTACTGAAATCTCAAAGGCCAGAGCTGAATAGGATGATCCGCATTCAGAGGATCTTGGTTATAATGTCAGGTGAACTCAGGGTTTACATTTTGTTGTAGTTTGAGGTAAATTAGAGTCAGTTCCTGAGTCCAGCTCCTTCCTAGGTGTAGTCCCATTCCCTTGTGTCTGCTTTGCATCAGTTGTAGTGATGTATGGTCATCAGGGGGTAGGGGCGTGATCTCATGTATTTGTTTATATTTTGGAGTCTCAGCTACATGGCTTCAGCTGCAGAATTTGTCTGTGTGGGGTTAAACACGGACACACTTATACTCAAGGCCCTTAATATTCCTTTGGCTACTCTGCCTACAGTCTGGCATTTTCAGTAGGGAAGTCCAGTGATGAAGGGCTAAATCACACTTAGTCTCTGCAATGACTGTCAGTAAGAAGCACAACTTCCTTCCAACTCTGACAACTTCCAAACTCCTCCTGATATTGCATAAGTAAGCAAATTGTATTACTGATCTGAGGTGAAATGTTTTGTGAAAAAAAACCCCAAACAATAAAACCAATACCAAACCAACACAAATTTCCATTTGGAAAACTACACAAATGTTTGATGTAATAAGTAGAAATGAATACAAATAACTCATGTGGTTCTTAGACCAACTAAAAATGTTCAACTTAGTAAGTCAATGCAAAAGTTGTTTTGTGTTGATCATGAAAGACAAAGAAAGAAAAACTGAGCAAGTTGACTTTTAGTTCTTAATGTAATCTCCCAGTGTGATGTGGTTGAATTTTCCTGAAGTTTTCCATTTTGTATCTTTTGAGATTTGGTGTCTTTTATATTTTTAGAACCATTTATATTTACAATCATCTGAGAACCCTTAAAGTGGAAGAGTCTTTGCTGAAGGTCAAAACTGATATTTACATTCATCTAGAGCTGCTAGTTAAAGACATTTCAAGACTTTGAATACCATAGGAAGCATAGTAAACTATAATAAGCTCTATGTATTTGCAGGTTTCTCCTGTTCAGAGAGATGTATTTACAGCATAAGAAAACTTTGGTACAATATCCACTGTTAATTCTAGTTGAATCAACATATCATGTTTGCATATGTATAGAAAATATGAGGTGAGTGGGCAGTCATTTACACACAAGTTTACAGAAATTACAAATAAAAAAGTCAATTTCATGGGAAACTACATAGTTTCATAAATCTGATTTCCTTCTGAATGAAACATGTATTTTGAAAATTTCTGTTCAACTATTTAAAAAATGTGTTTTCACTCAAATTCAGCACATCAGCAGTTTTAATATTTTAGGTTAGTAAATTGGGTTTTTTTAAGTTTATTTTCCAACATATAATATAAAATAAATACATTTAACAAGAAATCTGTAACCTGTTATGAAGAGTTGTTAAATTTTTGTTGTAGTTAAAATGTAAAAAATGTTTTTATTATAAATATGATTATATATAAAAACATCTTTATATATATTTCATTATGTACATTATTTTGATCTTCACAGCATTTCAACTACCATGGCTTGAACTTTTTTTGTAATGTTCTATTGAAGGCTTTTTCATCAATTTGAATATAAAACATTGCTCAAAATGAAAGTTTTATATATACTTTCAGAGCTACTTCTTTTATCTGAAATATCTGAAAAAGGACATGGTTTTCCAGACACTGTCTTTGTATTTTCTTTCTACTTTGAAGCCTAGTAATTGAGGAAGACTGAATTTCTCTATGCATATAATGGTGACTTAGACCAAAAACTAGAAATGTAGATCAAAGAACTTCTATAGATTTTTCTGATCAATTCAGTTATTACTAGGGGTAATATTTGTTCAAAACACCTGAAAAGAACAGTGAAAAGAATAAGTTAACTATATAATTTTAATTTTATAGATAGAGCTGCTTTTATGAACTCCCTCTAAGTAGTCTGGAGACAATTCAGAAAGTTTTCCCAAATATTTATTCTCCATCTTTATGCCTGGTATTTTTTTTTTTTAATTAGAAAAAGAAAAAAATAGTGATGCAAAAATAGAGGAATGAATTTTTTACACATAAATCAACAGTGAATGTAATGTGTCCTACAGGTGTTAGGCTTGCTGTTCATGCATTGAAACCTACTTGCAATGATGGTCCATGCTTTCAGGTGAGATTCTGACACATGGATTTCATGCCCAGGCAACTCTTAACTCTTTAACTCTGCTGAGGTAAACACTAAGCTGCAGACAGAATCAGAATTTAAGACCCAGAACTCCCTTACACAGATGCTAGAATATGAATATACCAATACAGTCATAAAAACTGAAGCAGGTTTAGAAAGAGAGTTTACTGGTAGACTAAATTACTGGAAATGTAGCATAGAGTCTACCATAAATTACAAATACACTGCTTTGCAGTACATACAAGTAAACAATACTTTCATCTGATTGGAAGGACTACTTGAAAATGGATAAAGGTGAATAGGATTCGACATAACAAGGAGTAGTTGAAGAAGTGACTTCTATGGAACTAGAAGCTCCGTGAACTCTCAATGAACTAGGAGGGTAATGACTTTTAGCTATTTACTTCACTGTGACCTCCAATAAATATGTTTAATACTTGTATTATAAAATTCCTTTTCTAGAATTTAGTCCTTTGCATATGAAGTGTGCATGAAGAAAAGCTATCGTTAAGAACTATCATCTCATTTGAAATACGACTTTTGAATATAGTGAACAGGAAGGAATGAGGGCAGATGACAGTGACTGCAGTACTAACATTCAGTTATGCTGAATAGCTATGCGTAAAATTTAATTCCTTTGAATAATCTGAAAACGTTTTTCATCTATATATATAAATAACACTGTAAACCCAGCTAAGCTTACACTATTATTGGAACAGCTTTTTTGAGATCACTGCAGTAGAAGGAGCACGGGTCAAGACGCAACAATTTTTGGTGTAGGTAAAGCTAGTTCTAGCAAGTCATTTCATATTATCAGAGTCTGTGGGGAAAAAACCCTCAGAAACAGATCATAACAAAAAACATCTACTGAAATATAATTTCTGGCTAAACGTTATGCTTATAAAGTGCTGTGACTAGAGAAGATATAACAGAAAAAAACATTTGCAAATAGTGTCTCCTGCCTGCCTGTGTCCTCCAGATGGGTTTGTTACCTCCAGGTCAGCTCAGTTTAGTAGTCTTTCTGAGTAGCAGCAAACTGTTGAAGTCTCACAGGTTGGTAAGCTCTATCATTTGAAAGACCTGATTCAGCACTATGCTGGGGCCTCCTTTTCCTAACCACATTTGGTAGCTTCCAGCACTTTCCAGTTCTTGCTCCAATGCAAGGACATACCTTCTCGTAGATTTTCTACACCATTTAAATACAAGTATAAACACAGAATCATAGAACTGTAGAACCATAGAATAGTTTGACTTGGAAGAGACCTTAAAGATCATCTAATTCCAAGCCTCCTGCCATGGGCAAGGCCACATCCCACTAGAACAGGCTGCTCAAGGCCCCATAGAACTTGGCCTTCCAGGGATAGGGCATCCGGAGCTCCCTAGGCAACATGTTCCAGTGTCTCACAACCCTCATTGTGAAGAAATTCCTCTCAATGTGTGGCTTAAATCTGCCACTCTCCAATTCATAGCCATTTCCCCTAGTCCTATCACTACAAGCCTTTGTAAAGGGGCCTTCTCAACTTTATTGTAGGCCCCTTTCAAGTACTGGGAGGTTGCTATAAGGTCTCCTCGGAGCCTTCTTTTCTCCAGGCTTAACAACCCCAACTCTCTCAGCCTGTCCTCATGCAAGAGGTGCTCCAGCCCTCTGATGATCCTTGTAACCTCCTCTGGACCTGTTCCAGCATTTCCATATTCTTCTTATTTTGAGGATTCCAGAAGTGGACACAAATTATCCTCATTTCCTGGGTGATTATCATAGAATCATAGAATCAGCAGGTTGGAAGAGACCCACTGTATCATTGAGTCCAACCCTTCCTGTCAATCACTAATCCATGTCCCTCAGCAGGCACACAACGGGGACCCCCAGTTCACCAAGCAAGGAGCCCCAGTACAAAGGGCTTCTGTCCCACCACTAACCCATCACCCACCCCAGAATGATAACTCCTCCCAGCCCGAGGACACACAGAGGGGTCAGCCCTGCTGAGAAGTAAGATTGGAGCAGCCACCAACCCTCCCAATCATCCCTATCTGCCTACCCGGCTGGGGGGCCACCAGGTCCCCCAGCCTTTCTTCCCCCCTCCCGCCACCACGCTCCCGTGGGATGCAGGGTGTGCCATGGGGACTCACCGGTGATGCTAGGGCAGCAGTGATGCCAGAAGACGCATCCCTCGCCTGCAGCCCAGCCAGGCACAGCTAGAGGCTGTTAGCCCCCCCCCACCCCGGGAAGAAAAAAGGGATCCCTTGGAGAGGGCAAAGCAGCAACACCTGGGGAGGGAGGAGTCTCCAAGAGAGCCCAGGTGCCCTGCAGCTTAGAACCAGAGAACCACAGAATCACCAGGCCGGGAGAGACCCACCTGACCACGGAGTCCAATCCATGAGGAGAATCCATGGGGAAATCCATGGGGAGATGCAAAACAATCCTGAAACAGTTCAGATTTTATTTCCATTTGAATATATTTACAGTGTTTCTGCAGCAAGACTAGTACCTAACCCTGAATGCACATATTTAAGAAGAAAATACCTGGCTGCTTACATATATTCATATCACCGATCTATAGAGTTTACATTTATCTTATCAGCTTCTGTTGCCCTCAATATTATTTGTTACACCTTTTCATTTTGGTTACTTCCAACGACTACTGACCTTAAAATGAATCCACAATGGAAAAAACCTGATACAAAATTTAGCACTGTGAAAATTCTAGTCACAAATATTATAGTAACATAATATTCGCCTGAGAAAGATCAAAACTAAAAAGTGAGAATTTCATAGCTCTATGTAAATCAGAAAAAAAACCCATTAATATTTCAGTAATATCATCATTTCTTATTTTCTAATTTTTTGTGGCATGTATAATGATTGGAGTTTTATCCTCACATTTAAAAGTAATGCTAAATACTGACAATGGAATATTTTCAAAGGCAGAAAAGACCTGCATCTGAAAAATGTAAACTTCAGGTGAGAGCCAGAGAATCTAATTCAACATTCCTATCCAAGTCATGTCCCAAGAGAGTTAGGGTTAGACCTCTATGCTCTCCACACAATCATTGAGAACCATTAGTCACTTCCAAACTGCAATCCAAAAAGATGAATATACTATGAAAGGGCTGACCTAGTATCAATCAATAGGAAAGGCCAAGTTCAAGTCTATCTATATGAATACTGTTGATTCAAATTTTGGAAGGCAAAGGTTGGCTTATAGTTCTTTCAAGATGAATATGCTCATCCCCTTGGAACATACTGCTGAAGTAATTCTCTGCAAGTACCTACACTGAGCAGGAGTTATGTATGGGTCCTAGGAGTTATCACATATATAGTACATGGCTGCCAGTTAATGATGACTTAGTTGTAGACCTGTCTCAGTTTGAAAAGAATGAAACAATTTTTCTAGAGTGTTTCCTAAATTACAGGTTATCAAATAAGTATTGAGAATTCATTTATCGTGGAAATAGAAGAGAAATATCAAGAAATACCTGAAATGTATTGAACTTTTTTTTTTTTATTATTAAAAAAGAAAGCAGTCTTGAGCTCTGCTCCCAAGTTTCTTCCTGGATTTGTATATTTTAATTGTTTTATTGGAAAACACAAGTCTGTCTGAGGAAGAAGAATAGTGATATAAATCACTTTGGGTTGAAAACAGCAAAAGTTATCCCCATTTCCTGGGTGATTACCATAATCTCCAGACTGTAATACAGAAGTCGTCTCTTCTCCTGGGAGGCATGTTGTGATGCCCCACAATCTCTTTGAACACAGCCTATGCTCTGCTTTGTGCTAAAGCTCAGTACTGTTGGTTAGAGAGCTCAGTGCTTCTGCATACAGAAATGGACATGTAATAAGATAAAAACAATATTATTTTAGCATCTGTAGTATAGATTTCCTTTACTATGAATTCAGGGTTCTAAAACATGGCTTTCTCCCAAGTTATGCAAGTAGTAATGTCTTAGAGATGTCTCACATAAATCCTAGAGATCTAATTAGTGAGATCAGCTGTATGTCTGGTGATTCATACACAAGAGCATTGTGCAGTGGTCCATGGGACCTACATTGGTTGGAGAAATGGACTGAGAGGAATCTCACAAAACTTGACAAAGGGGAAAGTAAAATCCTATGCCTGGGAAGAAATAAGCCCATACACAGGTGGATGACTGTCTGCAAAGCAGTTTTCTAGGGAAGACATTGAGGTCCTCCAGGGGTGGGGGGCAAGAAGTTGACCTTTGTCAGCAGTGCTCCCTTGCAGCAAAGAAGGCTAACAGACTCTTAGGCTGTTGCCAGCTGGTTGAGGAGGGTGATCTTTGACCTTTTCTCAGTCCTGGTAAAACACATCTGGTATACACTGGCATTTCTAGACTTCCCAGTACAAGAAAGATATGGATTGACAGTAGCACATCCAGTGAAGGGTCACAGGGATGATTAAAGGACTAGAGTGAATAGTCTGAGGCAGAAGGGACTGTTCAGTCTATGGAAAAGGTGATTCAATGGCATTCTTATTCATGTGTATAATCACCAGATGAGGGGACTGAATAAATGTTAGGCTGATAAGACAGACAATGAGCATAAATTATAAAAAAAAAAAAAAAAAGTTCAATCTGAATACAAGAAAATACCTTTTTACTGTGTAAGTGGTAAAACGCTGCCACAGGATGTCGAGAGCAACCATGGAGCCTCTACTTATGGAAATATTAAATGTCTGATTGAAGATGGTCTGGGGCTACCTGTTTGCACAGGCAGGTTAGATTAGGTGATGTCAGGAGGTGACTTCGATTCTGAGATTCTGTGGCTCCAAAACTATTTTATAATTCCACTGCTTCTTCCACTAAATGAATATTTTGAAACTATTGGTAATTTAGTAAATCAGCACTGATTTCTGAAGCAAAGAATCATAGAATCACAAGGCTGGAAAAGACCTCCAGGATCGTTGAGTCCAACCATTCCTATTAAACACTAAACCATGTCCCTGAGCACCTCATCCATCTGTCTTTTAAATATCTCCAGGGAAGGTGACTCAACCACCTCCCTGGGCAGCCTGTTCCAGTGCCAATGACCCTTTCTGTGAAAACACTTTTTCTGATATCCAGTGTGATATCCTGGTGCAGCTTGAGGCCATTCCCCCTTGTCCTGTCCCCTAACACTTGTGAAAAGAGGCCAGCTCCCTCCTCTCTACAACCTCCTTTCGGGTAGTTGTAAAGAGCAATAAGGTCTCCCCTCAGCCTCCTCTTCTCAAGGCTAAACAACCCCAGCTCCCTCAGCTGCTCCTCGTAAGGCCTGTTCTCCAGCCCCTTCACCAGCTTCATTGCTCTTCTTTGGACACAATCCAGAGCTCAACATCCTTCTTTTAGTGAGGAGTCCAGAACTGAACACAGAATTCTGCTGATTAGTGGGGCAGAATAGCCTCCCTGGACCTGCTGGCCATGCCATTTCTGATACAAGCCAAGATGCCATTTGCCTTCTTGGCCCCAGGGTACACTGCTGGCTCATGTTCAGTCAACTGTCAACCAACACCTCCAGGTCCTTCTCCTCCAGGCAGGTTTCTAGCCACTGTTCCCCTATTCTGTAGCAGTGCATCGGGTTGTTGTGCCCCAACTGCAAGAAGATGCAAGAACTGAGGTATTTTTAATTGCTTTCTGAAGAACATGTACCCATGTATACCATGTGTTCTGATTTATTAAACTCAGCTTCAGATTGTCCATTTAGCAAGCACAGGTTTATAAAATTATAATGCATTGCCTTAATGAAAATTAGAATAAAAAACTTTGAATCTGCTTTGTGTACAATAGAGTTACCCTTGTTTAGTTTAAATACCTTTTATTTTTGACATTTCTTCCCAAATACCAGAGTAGCAATTCTTTTTGATTTAAAAACACATTCATTATAGTGAATAGTGATTAATAGGAAGTACTGCACGTTATGGAAATGCTTTGTAGAGTTTTTATAGGAAAAATGATAAATGGAATTCTTAGAAAATGAATTTTATGACTGCTTTGGGATTCTAAGAGTTGATAAAAAAAAATCTAATGTGTAATTCTTTAACAAAGTCAGTTAAAAAAAAATCTATGATCAATGCACAGCTGTTTTGTCTGATTCATTTCCTTTAAGACCTGTTCTTGATTTTGCATGGTGGGTAACACTCTGAACAATATTCCTTGTTCATTTAAAACAATTATATTTTTTTAAATTAGTGACCTGTTTTCCCTTGTGTTTCATGTCCTTTTTCTGAATGGTCTGTCATACAAAAGAAGTTGGACAGGCAGATGTGGTTCCAGTGCAGCAACTGAACACCTGGATAAGTTTAAGTGTGTGGATATTTCCTCTAGGAAGTGGTTTTGTTGTCTGTTAAAAAGAAAGGGCAGTATGTTTTCTATTGATTTCTTTTACACCAGAATGTAAGCTATTTGTTAGCAACTGCAAGATATGGTAGACATCTGTGATAAGAACGAGTACCTGCAGTATGCTGCTCGATTCTACTTTATATGACAGATTAACATATGAAGTACCCTGCAGCTTGATATTTTCAGATCTTTGCCCATGTGCTTTACCTGTATATATTGCTGTTCAAAGAACTTACAAAAAGAGTTTTCCACTTTATATGTCAGGTGTATTTTATTTTGACTGCAAAGAGTGTTTGTTTTATTTTCCTCATACAATAGAAAGGAAAATAGTCTTCAGTCATATCCTTCCATATGTAAACAATACATTTTTTTTTCCTAATTTTGTTTTCACAGAAATAAATCTGCAGAATCTAGGAAGACACAGAAGAATGGAAAATCAGAAAAAATTCCTCTCTTCTCATTTGGCAGTCTTCCAAACACTGTTGAAATACTAGAAGACAGAAGTTGCTGATTATGCTTTATGTTTGAGGATGTGTCTTTTTTCCTTCCTTTTTCAAAATTTATTGAAAACTTATAGAAAATTTATTTAGAAATACAGAGATTCTGGAATCAGATAGCAGAGTGAACAAAATGATGTTTTGGATCATTAGTATCATGAAAAGGGCCTTTGAATCTTTAAGCAGATCTGGGGTACTAGAATTGAAGTTGCTAAATAATGCTTTTTCCAGAAAGATAAACAGAGCAGTGACTATTGATATTTTTCTTTAAACAACAGCTCTGAACTGACTTAATCTTATAATGACTTAAGGGATATTTTGCACAGTAGGGGATATACACTGCAGCAGCAATTTCTGTTGTTACAATCATGTTTGGAATTCCAGAGATCTGTATCCATTTCATTTATAAACCTGTTGTCTCATAACTGAATTTTTTTACTGGGTGCTTTCACGAGTTGAAATATAGAAAATAGATTGACAATTATTACTCTTAAGATGACTGTTCTTTTGCATTTTGGCAACAAGACAAAGGCTCAGACCAGATATGTTTAACACTGGGAAATGTACAGGATGAGATAATTCCCCCAAGATACTTGTGTTTGTATTCTTAGACATAAAGAAGATTTAGCAAATTAATGCCTTTGAAAATTCAATTTCTGATAGTGAGAATGTACAAACAGATGAATCAGTATTTGAAACTGAATTTTCAGAACAGTTGTGGAAGCATAATTTTTAGAATTAAGAATCACCAGATTGTCCAGCTACCTGATAATTATGCTCAAATGGGTTTAAATATTTATTTTGGAGGATGCAGTTATAGTGATTTTCATCAGAGAAAACCATGGTTTGCTTTTTCAAAAATAATTTTCCGGTATTCCTAGAAATGTGAGACATGGGGTGCTATTGACATAGATGTATGTTACTTTAGATAACTTTAGGTAACTTTATATATAGGGATCTTCAGAAGATCAGTTTAGGATATGTTTACAGTTCAAGAGTCCCTGCTTTTCAGCTTTTCTGGAAGGAGAAGTGTGAGAGGGTAGGAATGGAAATGTGTAACCTGTACTGTGTATGCTGTCCAGGTAACTGGTCTTGAGTGTAAGAGAAGCTCTGGACATAGGAGAAACATTGCAAAGGATGAAAATCACAGTTATCTTAGTACTCCACTTCTCATCTGGGCTATATTAAATAGGATGCAGCTGAGTGTTTACAAATACTTTTGAATACTTCACACAATGAAAACAATAGCTTCCAGAGGGACATAGATTTCTGTGAAATTATTTGTGTGCCATTGTGACAGAAACAAAAGAAAAGTACGATACACTGAACAAATTTTAGTCCTGCCATAATGCTAAATAAAAGAGAGTTTGTTCTTTTAGAAGAGGTCCCCTTCTGGCCTCACTCCCATATGAAAAAAAAAAGAACAAAGCTTTCATTCAAAGCATTTGATTAAAAATATTATTTGAAAAAAAGCAGGTCTAGAAATGAGAACGTTGCTATGAATACCACCCAATGAAAGAGCATGGCTAATCTTCTTTATATTATTTTCATTTCACTGCTGAATTATTAAACAGCAATTTTTCTACTGCTTTGAACTCTGAAATAGCATTTTCTGCAATACTTATGCTCTCTGGTATACAGCATCAATCAAATCTGGCTGCCACAGATTTCAAATAGCTTGTTGGAAAAATGAGGTGATTTAACATGTTGCCTGTACTGAACCACTTGACAAAGCTGCAAAGTAGTAAGAACATTTCCATTAAAAATAATTGTCCATTATTGGCCTCCTAATGGGGTTTTGGTTAATTGACAATTATTTACATGTGAAATATTAAGGTGATTTAAACTGGTCCTTAACCCTCTCCTGTTCTTCATTTACTTTACTCTAAAGGCAAAAGAAAAACTATTAATGGATCTATTGCTGAACTGAGGGTTTTAGCAACATCTCTGCTCAATAATAAGAGGAAGCTGGAGCATGCTGTAGAATTAATCAGTGTTACACCATCATCAGATCACATACAGAAGAATACATCAAGGTACTATCAGTCAGACTCCAATTAATCAAGTTGCAAAGGAGGTCCACATCCTTCATCCAGGGTAATATGTACCTTTTTGCATCATACTACATCATTGCAGGAATGTAGCTGATGACCATGTCTCTATAATCATCCTCCTCATTCATAAGGATAGAGAAAAATTTCCTTATAAATAGGCTACTTGGTATTTGTTCACTGGGAAGAAGTTTTGCTTCTTATTTCTGTGTCATCAGGAAGAAGCGATAGCTGATACTTTAAACATAGTACCCATTGTCCTACAATATAGTGAAAGAATGATTGCTCTTGCTATTAAATATGGGGTAGTTCGGATTGGACATTACATGAGTTAAAGTAAGAATCATAGAATCATAGAACAACCAGGTTGGAAGGGACCCATCGGATCTTCTAGTCCAACCATTCCTATCTAACGCTAAACCAAGTCCCTCAAGACCTCATCCACCCGTGCCTTAAACACCTCCAGGGAAGGTGACTCAACCACCTCCCTGGGCAGCCTATTCCAACAAGCAAATAAATAAGGGTCGGATACCCAGAAATCAGAAATCAAGTAACACCAAATATTTTGTGTTTGGAAGTATTGCAACTTAAATGAAAAATAACAGACTGTCCGTAAATTGCGGTTGATAACTTAAGCTGTTCTCTGGCTGTTTTCCGAGAAAAATCTTTAGACTGAGATGAACATGACAACCGGGCTGAGCATGTTGTGTATACACTAATATTTCAGCATACAGGCTCTTTGAGTCAGGTGATTTGGAAGCTGTGAGGTAAACAGAAGACTGGCAGGAAAAGAAAGAGATTGACAGGGTTGCTACAAAGTTCACTAGCTGATATCTAGCCTGCTACCTGGGAACAAGGTGGTGGCAGTGGGAGCAGGAGATGGAGAACCTTAAACCTGCTCTGACCCTGCATAGAGATTGTAAAAGGGGACTGCGGGACAGTGGGAAAGGAGGTCAGATGGTTGAACAGGTGCTGTGGAGGCCCCTGGTAACTGATACCCGTTATCACTGTTTTGCCAGCAGGACATGTGATACCTCGACTGGGCAGAAGGACACATGACAGAGCTGCCAGATGAATGAGGCTTGGCAGGGGATTGAAAATGGAGCCTTCAACCAAAAGTGGGGAATTAGTCAGGTCCATTCTGGATGCAGAACATTGCAAATAAAATGGAGTTCATTCAGTTTCCCTTGTCTAATCTTGTCTTTATTGTGTTTTCATATGCGTGCATTGTTGTTTTACTTTATGTGTTTATTATTTTCAATAGGATAAAACGTAATATTTTTAAGTAGACGTGAAGTAGTTTTTGTTAGAAATGTGCAGAAGAAAACGTAACTCTAAATCTCCAAAATATTCTTAGTTTGCAGAGGAAAAAATAACTTGAAAAATTTTTTGTAAGAAAAATATACAGTTTTCCTATCATCCACATAAAGAAGTGAAAATGAAAGACTCAACTTTTTAAAAACAGTATGCATAAAATTAAGTTTCTAGTTGTTTATTAATATTAACATAAGTAGGGTTAAGCAGCACATGAAAACAGTTATCTAAACTAAACCTTAGGCAGCTAAGTTTAGAAATGTTGGCTTAAGAAGGGCACAACATATGCATTCATCCACTATTAGTGATTTTGGCTTAGGGAATTGGCCAGGAACAGTGACAGATTCCTGCATTGTCAGCATTTGAATTTGAAGAAGGCAGGGGTGTGGTTATACAGAGCCAGGAACCAAATAAACACTTGATTGGAACACCATATCATACTTGTTCTCTTTCATTCAAAGCAAATTTCCAACCTTTTATTTGATTAATGGCAGTCTGCTGGACTGTTTTATCTGACTGTACTTTGTTCCGACAGCTGTATATATACCAAATTTTGCAGAACATTAGAGGGTTTATATTTGATTCTTCAAATTTGAATGTCATGTCCAGTGATTGATCAGTATTTTCATGAAGGTATGATCTGTTCTATTCACACAATATAGGAAGTAGCTCTCTTCAGAGTTAAATGTTCAAAAAAACCCCAGAAAAATACAGTCAGTATTATATTGTGAATTTGAAGGTAGAACTGTTCATTGATTAAGAATGTCCAGACTACACCGAAAGGGTTTGAAATGCGTTGAGAACTGCTGGACACATTTCCCTTTTTTCCTCCTTTTTTTTTTTTTTTAGCGGGAAAAAGTATTAAACACTTTTTGTAGTGATGCCAATTCACAGTCTTCAGTTCCATTTGGTTTCCATCCTTAATGCTGTGAAAACAAAGGATGCAAACTTTTCTTTAAAATTTAATATCTACATAACTGAATCATTTTAACCTTATTAAGCAATGGCTGCTCTAAGACCTAGTGTCTGTGGGATTCTCAGATGGCATCTCAGGTCAGCTACAGACTTTTCCGTGTATGAGGCAAAACAATTAATCATTTACCCTAAAATGCATTATCCCTTTCTGTGAAATGAAGATAATATTCTCAAATCCAGTGTTCTTTTTACAAAGATAATTGAGGAAACCAAGCACTATAACGTTGAGACTTGTATAGATAAATTGTTAATATGTATGATGGGTTAATGATACTATGCCTTTTCGCAAAGACTTACTGGAAAGTGGTCAAGTTGTGAAATGCTTTGAATGCTGATAGTGTGTACTCCATAGAAGTACATAAGAATTACCTAAACCAAAATAGTTTGAACTGCAAGACAAAACAAATAGGAGGAATATTTTCAGTATGGATTCCTCTTAAAAAACACTAATGTGAGGTAGGTAGTTAAGAATGAAACAAACAAAACATAAAGGAAAAAAAAAAAAGGGAGAACTATCTATGAAATAAAAGCCCCTATAGATTATGAAGAGACATGTTAGAAAATTCATTTACTGTGCTAAGCAAAAGTGGTTTTAATAAATAAATATGTTAAACAACTTGAAGTAGAATGCAAGACTAGCAGAAATAAGAAAAGCAAGGGCTACTTTTCCAGAGATACATAAAGGCTCAAACAAATAATAAAAGAATAAAATAATCCTTATCAATAAAAATGTCAAAAATATTTTTTAAAAAGGGGGAAAAAGTAAAGTACTGGAACAGGCTGAGAAACTCTTAACAAAGAAACAAGAAAACATCTGGACCATATACATCATGCTGTATAGTATATAATAGTTTTTAATTCAAATTATTACTAATATTTTCACTTTTATATATTTTGCTGAACTTTAACAGCTTTCAAAAATTTGTTTATTTTTACCTTGAACTTAAATAAAGAAGATTTTTTTTTTCAGCTAAAAAGCAATGTTGTGAAAGCTGCAGAGGTCAGTCAAAATGTTTTGATCTACTTTCTTTGAATTTACACTTCCATAAGTTCCAAAATTTCAAAAAGAAAAGCAAGTGCAAATTCAGAATAAAATGTCAATTCAAAGTCAAGAAGGATTGAAAAGGAAATGAAAATCTATAAAATAAGTCTAAATTTGAAAAGATAAGTTCTTTTCACACTAGGAGTTCAATGTCTTTCCAGTTGAGAATTTTCTGATGAGAAAATATATCATCAGGAAATTTTTTGTCAGTAGTAGGGCTTAGGTTTTGTGACATTTTAGAAACAGATTGCATATTTTCAGAAACGGCCTTTACTTCACTATATGTTTTGAAAGAATGCAATACAGCAACCTGATTAGTGCCTCTGCATAGTGGTGCAATAATAATTTCTGAAAAGACATCAGAAGCTGTGCCAGTTCCCAGAGATTTTTTTCTTTTTACACATAGGTCTCTGTAGCCAAACATACAGTCTATACATCGTCCATAAGCAACTTATATATTAGCATATGTTCACAGACAAGTGGTAAAAAAATTTTAATTTCTACATAAACATACCCAGAAATCCTATTCTGTACCTATTTAGGAGGTCTAGTTGGTTTGCTCTTAAAATTTCATTGTCTTGTCTTCCTATATCTTTTATTTAAAAGTTGTATGGAAAGTTTGTATACTTATGTGATTTAATAATCATTTACAGGTTTCTGAAGCTCATTTTGTTAAAATGAAGTTTGCCTACTTGGTACAGAAGGAAGAAACTTTGAAGAACACTGCAGTGCTCTTGTATAATATGATTCCTGCTAGCATCACAACCCAGTAACCCTTAGTAGGGGAGAGGTAGGACTGTATGATATTTAAGGTCCCTTGCAACTGAAAACAACCTGTGATTCTATAGTGCAATCTTTCCAAGTAGACATCACATTTACTGTGAGCAGTAACCATGGAATTTACCTTACTGGCAGTTCCTGCAAAAGCAATCCAATTTTCTGCTCTTGCCTTCATCATTGCATGTCCTTATCAAGAAAGGCATCAGGAAATTTAAATAATGAAAAGTAGAAGATATAATATATTCTTTACTATTAATTACTAAGTAGACAGGTTTTTTTGTTTAATTTACATTCTTACTTTCCTCTTTGATTATAGTCTTTTCTGTTTTTTTTTTTTTTTTTTAAAATAACTTATAATACAAAAGTCAGGAAAGGCTACTTAAGATATTTATTGTGACCATTCATATCTTTCTGCTTAAAACAGAGAAGCTCCATAGCAATGACTTTAAGGAAAGAGTAGGAAAATCTACTATAATACTCTACCAATCAAACAGGCATTCTTTTCTCTTGAAACAGTATTTCTGAAATTTTCAGTTCTCTTTTTTTCCTACGTCCGGTGGGTTAAATCTGCTTTTGCTTTATGATCCAGGCTTAAGATTTCTCAGACTCTGTCTCTACACTCTTACTCTGATTCTGTCTTTTTTTTCAGTGCTTTCTGAAATGCCATCATGATTTAATGTTACCACTTGTTGTAAATCAGTCCTCTGTAGATAAAGCTTAGTACATTTGAACGTGACAAACTTTTAATTTCAAGTGTTAAAGTAAGCAGCTGTGTATAATCAAACACAATATAACCTTGCTGTGCTAGGGTTGTAAAACAAAATAGCTAAAATATTCTAGGTTAAGATGTTCAAATCCCAGACAATAGCTTGTGTGTCTAGGACAACTGTCCATGGCCAGCCATCCATGGCCAACTGTCTGTGACCAGCATTTCGTACAACAGCTCTACACAGCCGACTCTTCTTGGGGACAAGCCTACATAGGGAGGCCTAAGAGCCTGGCAGTGATTGGTCTGACAGATGTAGCCAGTCTTTCCCCTGGCACATGCCAAGCTCTGCAAAACATTTAAATGTCAGTGGGGGTACTTTCCAGGCACTCAGGTGCTCCAGGGCAGAATTGTCCCTGTGGAACTGGCCAGGTATAAGTGTTCTGCAAATTCTTGTCCCATGGATAGTTGTCCTGAGCAGAGCTGGCTGCTGCAGAGTTGGCCATGGAGAATTATCCCTTTCTGAATGCCTGGTGTCCTGCTGGTACTTGTTTCCTTTTTCTCTACTGCAGTTATATATAAAAGTCCTACCCTTTTCTTTCTCATTTCTCCCTTTTTCCTTCACTCCTTCTTGCCTTCTTGCCCTTCTCACTGTCCCTTTGTTTCTTTCTTCTTCCTTTGCCTTCCCATTTTCCTCATTACCCTTTCCCCCTTACATTTTTTCCTGGTAGGTGAATATACCTTGGTACACAGTTCTTTCAAGAGATATTCAATAAGAATTATCCCCAGCTTTGTGTAATGTAGGTCATGGTAAGCCCCCGTTCAAAGAATTGGTTTGCGATAGCTCTTTATTTGAGCTTATACAAGTCACTTGATCAGGACGTGACTGCTTGAATTCCTTCAGAGCCTTGCTGGTAATTCTGCAATGCTTTATTCACCACCTGATGCTCAAGGATACATAAAAGTCAATAGAAAGCCCAAGTCATGAACTGTGATTTGAGTTAGACGCAGAATAACCACTTGGTTACTCAGAAGTGACAAAACCTGATAGTGACTAAGTGTTCGCTATTTATCTGGAGAACTGCAGTATATAACAGTCGCAGCAGTAGGTCAAGTTGCAGCTGGTTACACCACTCCTGGTAATGAAACTCCTAGTTTCAAGCCAGGACAGGTATGTTGACAATAGCTATAGCACACTTAGACAACCTTTTTCTGTCACAGTCCTTGAAACTGAATGACTGAGGGTTTTTTTTCCCAGATGGTTCTATAGAATATGTGCAAGTGTTATCACTCCAGACTTATTCAGCTCTTCTGTTTTATATTGACAATATCTATTTGACAGTTTATATGTCAAATAAGAATGAGGAAAGTATAACTGCTACCAGTAGAAACATGTGGTTAAGATTCACATTTTCTAATTATTGATTTTGTAAGTTACCTAAAAGTTACAGCTAAAAACTACTCTTCAGGGTTTTTAATTATTGTTATCAAATATTACTTATAATGTACTATAATGTCTTCTCCCCTTTTCAGTGGCGAAATACTCTAGGGTTCACATATCCAGCAATATATTCCCAGTTCTAGCAGGCACATCTGTATTTGTTGTATTTATTTCCAGTCTCACCCTCTCTTCTAGCTGGAACACTGCATTGTCTGCTGGATGGAAATGAAAGATAAGAAAAAAAAAATTCTCAGTCAAGAAATAGAACCAGATATGTAGGTTTCAATATTTCAAGGGGATTGCTTGTGGCTCCACAGAAGCCTGTGTTTGACAAGGCTGAATTTTGCATTACAAAATATTTACTAAGGGAAGAATGTTTTTTCAGCTCTGTACTAGAGGAGAAAGAAATGCAGTGGTCATTACAAACTCTGGTATAGCTCTTTCTCATCCTTGTGTGGGTACATCATGAATTTAACCTTGCACAATTTTCTGCCTAGTGCTTCATCTGCAGTCATCCAGGTTTTTCAGTGGTTGAGTTTTTGTGAGTCAGTCTCAGATCTGTGTAAATTAACCACTGAGTTACACGAAAGTTTCTAAGAGAATTGCTGAGGTATCAGAACCCTGAGCTGGAATACAGAGACAGGAAGCAGAATAAACCACCCCATAATCCATGAAGAAGTAGTTATTGAATTTCTACTTCACCTGGGCAGTCACAAGTGCACGAGGCCAGGTGGAGTCCATGCCAGAATACTGAGGAAGCTGGCAAAGGAATCTCCATTATTTATCAACAGTCCTGGTTAACAGGGGAGGTCCTAGATGACTGGAGGTTTTCCATAGTGATGCCCATCTACAAAAGTGACCAGAAAGAGCATCTGGATAATTACATACCTAACAGCATGACCTCCATACCAAGGAAAGTTATGAAGCAATTCATCTTGGATGCACTCACCAGGCATGTGAAGGACAACATGGGGACCAGGCCCACCCAGCATGAGTTCAAGACAGGTAAGTCCTGCTTGACTAGCCTTATCTCCTTCTATGACCAGGTGACCCACCTAGTAGAAAAGAGAAAGGCTGTGGGTGTTATCTACCTCAACTTCAGTAAAACCTTTGTCACTCTCTCCCACAACATCTTCCTAGAGAAGGTGGTGGATCATTACTTAGGCAGGTGTACGGGGTACAGCCAGTTACAAGTGGTATTTCCCAGGGCTGGGTATTGGGGCCAGTTTTGTTTCATATCTTTATCAATTATCTGGATGAGGGAATTGAGTGCACCTTCAGTAAGTTTATGGGCAACACCAAATTGGGTAGGGGTATTGATCTGCTTGAAGGAAGAAAGGCTTTACGGGGCATCTGAACAGGCTGGATTGATGGGTCAAGGCCAATTACATGGGATTGAACAAGGCCAAGTGCTGGGTCCTGCACTCGGGTCACAAGAACTCCATAAAACACTACAGGCTTGGGGAAGACTGACTGAAAGCTACCGAGAGGAAAAGAATTTGGGGTTGTTGGTTGACAGCCAGCTAAACATGAGCCAGCGGTCTTCCCAGGTGGCCCAGAAGGCCAGCAGCATCCTGCCTTGCATCAGAAATTGTGTGGCCAGTAGGGCTAGAGAAGTGATTGTACCCCTGTACTTGGGGTTCGTGAGACTGCACATTGAATCCTATGTTCAGTTTTCAGCCCCTCACTACAAGAAAGATATTGAGGTGCTGGAGGGTGTCCAGAGAAGAGTAACAAGTCTCGTGAAGAGTATGGAGTATGTCTTATGAAAAGCAGGTGCAGGAATTGGAGACATTTAGTCTGGAGAAGAGGAGGCTAAGGAGAGACCATACAACTCTCTACAGCTACCTGAAAGGAGATTGTGTTGGTCCTTCTTCCAAGGGACTAGCAATAGGATCAGAGGAAATTACCTCAAGTGTCATCAGAGGGGGTTTAGACTGGATATTAGGAAAAATTTTTTTACTGATATAGTGGTAAAGCATTGGAACAGGCTTTCAAGGGAAGATGTGGAATCCATCCCTCGAGGTGTTCAAAAAACATGTAGACATGGCACTTCAGGACATGGTTTATTAGATGTAATGGCGTTGGGCTGATGGTTGGACATGATGGTCTTGGAGTTTTTGTTAGCCCACTTTTCCAGCCTATCCAGGTCTTTCTGCAAGGTGGTTGTCCCTTCCAAAATGTCCACTTTCCTGTTTATTTTGGTATCGTCAGAAAACTTCATCAGAGATCACTTGATACAATCATTTAGATAACTTACGAAGATATTAAACAGTATTGGACCAAATATTGATCACTGGGAAACCCCACTTTTGACAGGTTGTTAGTTAGAAAAGAAGCTATTTAACACCACCCTCTAGGTATAGACTGTCATACAGTTCCCCACCCTCCACACAGACTGTTTGTTATAGCCTGAATCTTTTTTTTTCATATGAGTGGAATAAAGACGTGTATGTGGGGTCTCAATGTACAAATGGATGGCAAAGTCAAGAAATGTCTAGAACACAGGTTTGCCATCACAGAGGAAGAGGCAGAGAATGTATTATACTTCCTCCACAAATGTTTGAGAGCTACTGCTGGGAGTAATATCTATGAATGTTGTACCACTTTTCACTCCTGAAACCACAAAGTGGGATAATGATTCATCTGGTTGTCCTTGGGGGGTGTTATAGATTATATATGCTTGTGGAACATTCACTTGTTTTATGAAAGGAAATGATTTACCAGGATGCCCAAGGTGTCTTCCAGCTATCACCAGCCTGTGCAATTCCAATTCCCAAGACAATCATAGAATCATAGAATCACCAAGTTGGAAGAGACCAACTGGATCATCAAAACCAACTGTTCCTATCAAACATTAAACCATGTCCCTCAGGACCTTGTCTACCCATGCCTTAAACACCTCCAGTGAAGGTGAATCAACCACTTCCCTGGGCAGCCTGTTCTAATGCCCAATGACCCTTTCTGTGAAAAACTTCCTCCTAATGTCTAGCCTAAATCTCCCCTGGCAGAGCTTGAGGCCATTCCCTCTTGTCCTGTCCCCTGTCACTGGGCAGAAGAGGCCAGCTACCTCCTCTCTACAACCTCCTTTCAGGTAGTTGTAGAGAGCAATGAGGTCTCCTCTCAGCCTCCTCTTCTCCAATGTTATGGTTGTTGTGGTATGCTCTCAATATTGTTAGTGTAACTGCAGCTGCATCTGGCCCTACTTAGAGCGTGCTTATATCTGACAAGACTCATCAATCAAACCATGATACCTCTGTTGGTCGGTTTATAGCTAAAATTCTGTTTCATGTGTTTATTTTCATTTGCATACTATCAATCTGAAGAACACTTTACAGAATTATTGTGGTAGTTATTTTCAGCTGTAGCAATCAAACTAATCTGTACTGCCTTCCACTATCTATGAAACTGATTCTTTATTTGTGCTTCTTATTTTTCCTTATATAAATTCAGTTTAACAAAAGGGTGCATCTTTGTATATAATAAAAGTAATGAAATAAAAATTGTGTGATAACTCAAAACATGAAGTTGGGTCCTAAGGTCGTTAACCATTGTAAAATGTAGTTTAGTTTACTTTGTAAATCAATCACCTAATATAGCTGATGTTTTAGAAATTCAGCACTATGTTGAAAAAGATTTATATTCCAGTCTCTACTTGTTCCCATAAAAATCATGCTAAGACACAGTATACAGTTCAAAATATCAAAGAAGTAACCATTTTTTCATCAGTATTTGCAGCTTTTAAAAGGAAGTTGTTTTAGTTCATTCATTGCTTTGATGATATTTGTACCGCCAAGCTTATAAAGCAAATTACAAGATTACATATGTCCAAATTAATTTATATCATGTGTTATGTTGATTGACACAATGGAAGGGGTGAAGTTTTATGAGACCTCTTATAAAAACCTTCTCTTAGAGACTATAATATGATACAACAGTCAAGAGTTCATAGAGAAAAGCTGAGCTGTGAACTTCGTTCTCAGGAAAAAGGTCTAGGATGCACAATGCTCTGAGCCAGTTGCAAATCTTTGATCAACAGTTTACAGGAGCTAAAAAGTTACTTTTGGTGATTTCCAGTTCTGGAGATGCCTTTTCACAACTCTGATCCTAGGATGGATCTGCGCCTTGCCACAACCAGCTTTTAAACTACAGGGATCGGGATGCAAAGTCTATGTCTGATATTCACCGGTGAAGAGTAAATTGAAAAGGAACATTTAATTAGTTTCTTTTAAGGTGAATTTATGGAGTCAGCTGCTGGTAAGTTCAGACCATAAGAAACAAAACCAGCAACAAACATTTTGGCAAAATAATGACATAAATTTACATCAACATTCTGCAACTGTTGGAAAAAAGGGAAGGAATTGCATTCTACTCTTGGCTATGTTTCCTGTAACTGATTTCCTCAGCTCTGGATTCCACTGCTTATTCCAGCTATATATATATATGGAATACATTCTTGCACTGTTACAGTCAATGAAACAATTAAATGTTAAAACAAAGAAAAATGAAACTCGTTGGTTCTGAACACAGGATTCTTCACTGGAGGGTAAGGGAAAAAGAGTTTCCACTTTTTGAAGACTAGGAATATTATTTGTGCTTCTTGCTGCTATTAATACAAAGGTAGCCAAAGAACATTTTTGAGATAAAGGAGACAAGACATATCTATAAATACATCTCTTATGGTTGCTTATCTTTTTTGCTTCTTACTAGCCCAACTCCTAAAACTAGTGTAGAAGGATCAGTACAACATGAGCAAAAAGGATAAATCAGGAAACAGAAGAATGTGGCAATGAATTCTACCAATGCAGCACAGATATCCCTACGGTGAAATAAAATTTTCTTAGCAGAAAAGAACTTGAGAGTTTGTTTTGTGTTTGAAACTTCTCCCTGTATCTCCTTTTGAATGTCCCACTGCAATATAGACCTTTCTGATTGCACTGGAAAATTTTGTGTGTCTCTTGTTTGGTTTTGCATAGCAAAAGCACTCAACTCCAAGACCCTATCCTTAATGTTACATTTTTATAAGGCTACCAAAACCATGCAGGAATAAAAAGGCGGTAGAGGCAACATCATAATGTAGTGAAGAAAAATAATATTAAAATAAAAAAGCTTATTTGTCTGGGAAACAAAGAAAACAGCAGCATGCTTAAATTAGCTTGAGAACTTATACTAATCTGCAGATATGAAATATCACAGACTTATTCATTACACATCTTTTTTTAAGAAATATTTTCAAAGGAAGATGTTTTTCAAATAAATGATGCTTCCCATTCATGTATACTTTAGGCGCAGAATGAGTTTGTCATTTTCATAGTAAGAACATTAGTGTAGAACTCAGAATATCTGAATTAATGTCAAGCAATAGTTTGTACAAGTTTTGTCTGAAAAGTGTTTAGAAATAACAAATTCTACTTATGATGATCATATTTACCTCAGTCATAGAAATTACATATCTGAAAAATTCTAATGGACTTGACAAGTGTTTCCTCTACCGTTCCATGTTCACCAGTATTTTCTGAATTCAATCATTGGAGTCAAAACAGTTAAGCCAATTTATGCCAGCTTCTGTTCTTAATACTTTAGGAATGAGATTTCACTTGCCCCACAGCAGTTTTGATGACTAATACATCTGTCCTGGGCTGAACAAATTACTTTTATGGCATACCTTTCTGGTTTTTTTTTTCACATTCTACACTTATTAGAACACCTACTTCAAGCGGTAAATGCTAATACATTTAAGTGTGTGTGCATATACTTCCACACATGCAGAATATTTTATAGTATTAGAGAACTCCATCAAGTATTTAATATTTTTACAGCATTCTTTCAATGGTTAATAAATACACTTTCAATTTGGCTTTTGCATTCTTGTCTCTCTAAAACCTCAGATAAAACATTTCTATTAATATCTCTAGCAGACCTTGAGGGTAAAATTTCTAAGAATTACATTAGAGATGTGAGATTATTTTTTTGATGGATTTTACATAGTTTTCTTCAGTATTGTATGTTGGATATTTGTGCAACAGAATTTATTTGCTAAATATAGTGCATGTAAAACAACATGTATGTTGAGTTGATACTAATATTCTTTGTGACATGATAATATTATTGTAACATTAAAAAAGCAAAATTTCCATTATAGGATCTTGTTTCTTAACTCTGTCATCCCACAGCGTCTGAAGCATCTGAGTGTAAGTTCCTTGAATACAGAAGGAACTAATTCATCTTAAATCAACTCTAAGCTTAGATAATGTTATTTTAAGCCGATCTCTACCAATATGATAGATTCCCAAAGTAGAAAGTTACTTGAAAAATGAGCCTGGCCTGTTTTATTAAGGCATTTAAGTTATAAAAGACAGAATTTCTTCAGGTGATCATTTATTTGGCAAAGAGTCAGTTAGGAACAGTAGGGCCAGCGGAGACAATGTTTGTTAGATTCAGCACCTTACAGGGACCACAATTCTCTCCTACAGGACAGATAGGTATGGACAACAGCATAGGATTTTGTGTTTCACATGATCTTCTGTTTCACCGGCCACTTAGATAGGAATCATTTAAATCATCATTCTCTGGGGTGTGATACTGGGAAGCCATATAATTTCCTCAGTTCTGTATCACATTAAAATTATACTTTTTTTTTTCTTGGGAATAGAAGTGGTTTTAGTATCCCAGAGAAAATTCATGGTAATCATGTTCACATTGAAATGGACGATATCGGCTCTAAATATACCAGATATAGCAGGATTTGAACTATATTAATCATGTTTTGGACAAGACTGAGAATTATTCTGAAATAAAGAAGATTGTTCATCTTCCAAATATTGATATATTAGATCACTACAGTTGCTGTTCTTATTTTAGAGCTGATTTTGAATTCAACGTTCTGCTAGGTTTGTTCTACAGCTGGTAGCTGAAAACACTTGTAAAGGATACATGTAGTATAGATTTTCTGATATCTGCTTTGCATGACACATTTGAGTTGCTCTATAAGAGGATAGGAACATACCTGAGCTAAATCATTAATTGCTTAATACATTTTAATAGACTCCCACCTATTTTTATTCATTTTCTGTTGGCTTTTTTATTAGAGGGTCAAACTGAAAGGGTCAGTTGAAGTCAACACCTGGATACTTACAGTTTGTGCGACACATTCAGTTTATCTTTATGTGAACAATAGCCACCATGAGTTCTACCTAAAGTTTTCTGGCAGGAAAAAAGAAGGATTGTTAACTAAATTTCTGCCAAAATAGATATGATTAACTGATTAAAAATCTACAAGAATGGTGATAAACAAGTGTGCTCTGTTTATTACAGACAAAAAAAATTACAAATATTATTCTTGTCAGACAATGATGCATGCCTCATGAAGAATATGCTGCAGTGTGTAATGTTAAGTCTCATGATGAAAACAAAATACCTTCTTGAAATCAATATGACTTTGCATTATCTATTATAATGAAAAGTGTTACAGCAGTAAGCTAAATAAAATGTAGGTAACTTCTGGAAGAAATAATATCAAAAAAACTACTTAAAGCTTTATTAAATTTTCAAAACAAAGAGTTATTTTATGCACAGGTACAGCATCAAATTGAATAGACACAGAGCATGTTTTTGGCAAAGGAATTACTAAGAAAAGTGTGGAAAATACATGAATTTATGAAATTACCTTTCATAGTAAAAATCATCAAGCCTCTATATAATCATGTTCCTATTAAAAACTAGATATTATCAGTGTTCTACAGAAAGACTAATGACAGCAAAAGAATTCAGTATCATGATCTTCAACATGTAGGTAGGCTTCATTCCAGCTACCTACAGACATCAACAATGTCTACATCTAAAGTATTCTTCCTAGTCCCTATAAAATCAGTGGAGAGGTTTATACAAACTACAGTACATTTACCTGATGTATTTTAAACAACTGTTCTAAATTGAGAAGAATTATCTATGTCCTCCGCTGACATGATTCTGAAATTCTGTGGGGTAAAAGCATTCATTTGAAAAGCAATATATATAAAAAAATGTATTTAACATTAACCACCAACTGCAAATGCAACACTATGCACTACAACACTTTAGAAATTGATCAAAGAAATTACGTGAAATCTGAAAAAATTGATTTGAAAAATCCGATAATCCAGATGTAAGGAATGAAACTCTAAACAGGCTGGGCCCCTGGGCTGAGTCCAACGGCATGAGGTTTAACACGACCAAATACCAGGTCCTGCACTCGGGGCACCACAACCCTAAGCAGAGCTACAGACTAGGAGAAGACTTTCTAGAAAGCTGCCTGGAGGAGAAGGACCTGGGGGTGTTAGCTGATAGCTGACTGAACATGAGACAGCAGTGTGCCCAGGTGACCAAGAAGGGCAATGGCATCTTGGCTTGGATCAGAAACAGTGTGACTAGCAGGTCCAGGAAAGTTATTCTCCCTCATTACTCAGCACTGGTGAGACAGCTCCTTGAATACTGTGTTCAGTTCTGGGCCCCTCACCACAAGGAGGATGTTGACGTTCTGAAGCGAGTCTAGAAAAGAGCAACAAAGCTGGTGAAGGGGCTGGAGAACAGGCTTTATGAGGAGTGGCTGAGAGAGCTGGGGTTGTTTAGCCTGGAGAAGAGGAGACTGAGGGGAGACCTCATTGCTCTCTACAACTACCTGAAAGGAGGTTGTAGAGAGGAGGGAGCTGGCCTTTTCTCCCAAGAGACAGAGGACAGAACAAGAGGGAAAGGCCTCAAGCTCCGCCAGGGGAGATTTAGGCTGGAGATTAGGAGGAATTTTTTCACACAAAGGGTCATTGGGCATTGGAACAGGCTGCCCAGGGAGGTGGTTTAAGGCACGGGTAGATGAGGTCCTGAAGGACATGGTTTAGTGTTTGATGGGAATGATTGGACTCAATGATCCTGTGGGTCTCTTCCAACCTGGTGATTCTATGATTCTATGATTCTATGAAACAGCTGATGGATAGGAACAGAGAAACAAAGAGGCAGTATCAGCCAGGTAGGCTGGCCTAGACCTAGCTTATCAGCAGCTGTATTGCTGCACGATTTTGTTAAAGTCACAGCAGTTCATACATTGCCCATATCTTTGCTCAGTTCAGAATTAATTTTTTTACTAACAAAGAGTGATACACCAACAACAATTACTCTAAACTTCTTGAGCAAAGGCAAGCAGATTTCACAAAGAAAGAAAGCAAGTTTCTGGACTGTCAAAATTTCAATCATCTTTTTGTACCTCTGTAGATCTGGTGAGTCAGGAACAGGGTTGTTTTTCCCAGGAGACCAGATTCTTAAGTCTTCTGTCTTCCTGCTTATCCTGACTAACCGTGTTTCTCCTGTTCATTTCTGCTGCTATTGTTAGAAGCGGTAGGGAAATGAGATGACGACTGCTTTTCCTCCATTCCCAAAGCCTTCAAGCAGTGATGCCTTTGTGCAAGGGACTTATCTATCGATATGTCCTTTGAAGTCATAAGTGGTCTGTATTTCTCTTCCCTAAACAAATAATAACACAGAATTACCCTCTAGTATATCAAAGCTTCATATCTCTTTTTCTAAATCAAATTGCCTGTACTAAGCAGAGTCAATAGGTCAACAAGTTCCTATAAAATATCTTCTGCTGTCATTTTGATGAGTTACCCACACCTGTTGCCTAACTTCTCAAAATCAAGTTCACGATCCAGGAGCAGAGCAGAAATTGCATAGACAGCCATAGTTATTTCTTTACCCTTTGCCACCTTGTCTGTTTATATAATTCACATGCCAAGATAACTCCCTCATAATTTTCAACATACTGTATTTCATGTATCTTATAGTTCATTTTAAATAGAGTTTCACGACTAATACTCAGAAAGCCTGCATCATCCTATAACTTGTTGCATGGAAGAAGACTTCTCTGTGATTTATGTCAGATGAAACAAAAAGAAGTTTGTTTGAAATTCAATCAAGAAGAGTTTAGTATCAAAATACTTTTGTAATGATTATGATCCTTAACCTAGTCTTATCTAATCAACTTAATTTCCCAAATCAAAGATTTGGGAATCAATTATTAGACCATCCACGATCCCAGAACCTAGAGAGGGTATAGGTAGCATTCTGTAAAACAGAAAAATGCTTCATTTTTTCTGAAGTTATAGGTGTGGGTATTTTGTTTGTTATTTTTACTTATTGACTCGTATTGTTAAGGTACTTGTCTATGCCTCCAAAGAATCTCCAAGTTTGATTTTGATATGATTTCTACTGAGAGGTAAAGATAGTTAATAACAATTTGATATTTTGTTCTAATGTGAGGGATCAGTATCCAAAAGTCAAAAATATATATGAAAGTACTGACATCTCAATGAGCGTCATTCACTCTTTCTCTGAACTTATTAATGCAGAACTGTCTTTAATCAACTCTAAATGAAGACAGCAACAGAAACAATATATGCCAGTCTAGATCTCTTTGAAAGAGCAAGAACACAATTGGATTTATCGTGTGGGTGGTTATAAGAGCTTTAAGATTCCAATTAATTATATAACACTTAAAAGTTTTGTTCACTTTAGGACACAAACCTCTTTGTTAGTTTTGAACAAATAACTATGTAAAGTTCTAAGAGGAATTTGAACTTTGTTAGCTATATACTGAGAATAAATAATTTGGAACTGAAAATTAAACTGTAGAATATTTCCTTGATACAGTTGCATAAATGAAGGTTTATAATTTACATAAAGCATACTACAGTTTTAATAGGTAAAAGGCACATTAATCATTCAAGTGCTAGAAAATCTTTAGAAGAGTCGCATTGCTGTGCATCAATGTAAGGACTATTTATAGGCACACTTATTGTTTTAATTTGAAACTGAACAGAAATTCTACAAATTTAACCACATATTTAATAATTTAGACAATTATGCACTAATGAAAAATAATATTTTTATCTCCCTGAAAAAGGTCTGACCTTTAAAATAAGAATTAGTAAATGAGCAGATTTTAATATTTGATCCTGTTTCAAGCATTTTTGTTTAATTCTTCTTCCTTTATTCTTGAAAAACCCTGCTGTGTTCCTGCTACCCTATATTTGACACAAACAACACATTCTAATTCAATACATATGCATCTTAAAAGGATATAGATAACAATCCTAAACTAAATACAATATGGTTAAAGTAGCATATCGACTTTTAACTACCATAGGTTTGAAGTGAGAAGTGGAGAGTTCATTAATGAAGGTTACATACATTCTTCTGTGCCATTAAGGAATGCTAAATGTGTGCAACTAGAAGCACAATTTTAGGATTGTTGCAGAAACTTTGTTTGTGTTTGCTGTCTACATAGTGGAAATAACTCATAGTTTATATTTTCCATGGAGGAGTTTCTTCTGACCTACAAGACTCTTCCAAGTAGAATGAACATCTTCAAAAATATTATCAGTATGTATTGGAAACACTCATTTTTCCATAACAAGGCTGCATCTTTTTCAACTAGTTTCTAAGCAATTAATATTTTTCCATGAAGATAAATTCAAACTTTGTTCTAAGATTAGTTTAAAGAGGAAGAATTATCACCAGTTTTTGGCTTTAAAAAAATAAGGAAAAGCTACAAAAGTAATCCCACAGTTCAACTTCGCAGTTTTAGTTTGTGAACTGAGGCAAATCCACTGACCTGCAATATAATTGTTTATTTAGAGATTATATGATACCTTCTGAAATGCTCATACAGAGTCAAGGGAAAAAGTTGTATCATAACTATATAATGTTTCATCAGAAATACAGAAAAAGAATGAGTGAGGAATAATTTCATGTCCTTATATTGTAACTTTGTGAATGTTAGGTTAAGAAAATATTATTCTTTACACCCAAAAAGATTGGTTGACAATTTCTTAATTAAAAATATGGCCTCTTAGATGTTGCTACTAAGTTGAAGTTCTCAATCTAGTATTTCAGATGATGCCAACAAATATAGTCATGAGTACCTACATATAATACAAAGAAAACAGTAAAGTGATGCAGAAAATAAACTGAATATTAATGTGTGTTTAAATATATATATGACAACATAATAAGATGAATTAATAGAAATGGAAGAGAAACAAATTCTATTGGGAAATACAGTGTGTACTTATAACAAGTAATCTAATTAACCTTTGGAAAATATACCTAAAGAGCTAGAGGACTTTTCATTATGTGAAATTTTAAAATAGAAAATAGTTGGAGATAAGTTGTGTTCTTAAGTACTACAGCAGTTCCAGAAATTAGGATCAAAGTACAAGAATTAGTGAATGTATTATTCTGTCTATTTTGTGTGGTGGAACAGAATACGGAATATTCTGACTATACAGTCTGATTCTGACTAAACATTTAGGTAGCTCATTATTATTTCATAAATATGTCCAATTCTACTTCTCTGAACTCTCTTTTCAAGTTTTTCACTTAAATTTGAGTCATTCAATTCTCTAGAAATATGTCTCCACCCTCTAGCATCAAATATATCATGGTTTGGGTCTGTTTTTTTCAAGGAACATTCTTTTAATTAAGTAGATCTATGTTTTAAAGTAAACTCAGCCTAAGGAGTCTAGCGGTCATTCAATGCATGACATTTTTCAAGCAGTTGTATTTTGTTGATGAGAGAGTCCTTGGTCACAACTTGGAATTTTCTTCTGTTACTTCTTTAACCTTAAGATTTTTTCAGAGTTTTGACTTCTACATGGATAGTACTGTCATGCACAAGACAGTAAAAACAGCTAGAAGACCATCATCTTTGGCTCGGTATTTTGAAAACCAGAACCAGGGGTAGCTAGTGTTTTTAGCCCTATCTGTGATTGTTTTCAAGAGTGTTACCCTTCATTCACTGGTTTTCTGTAAAATAAAAGAGAAATTACAGATGACAACTACATTTTACTTTTGAATATGCTGATCAAAGCAAGAACTACTAAAATCCATTTGCCTATACCAAGTGAGTGGTTCAGTCAATACCTAGTTATATAAACTGAAACATCATTAAGTAGGAAGGCAAGAATTTCAAGTAGAACTACTGGAGAATGCTTACTACAAGAATGATGTATTTCAGAGATCAATAGTAGCAAGTTACAAGAAGAATGAGAATGGAAAATTTCAGTACAGAAATATTAAATCCTTTTGTGAATCCATGAGGAGAGATAATTGTACTTGATGTCAGACAAGTAGTTTTGGTAGTCTTTCTTTTTTTGTGGGAAGAAGGGGAAGGATAAGAGATGAAAACCAACATGCCATTAACGTCATCTACATCAAAAAGAATACATCCAAGCTTTGCAAGTGTAGTAACTTACTTGATTGTTAAATATTCCAAATCTGTTGTCCTACTGCACATAAAATTCACCCCATTTTAGATGCCTTATAAAGCAGATATATCTGTTATAAGTTTACATATGTGAGGTTATTACCTCATACTGTCATTGCAACTAAAATGATACTTTATTATTTGTGTCTAAAATAGCAAACTACAATCAGTACTGATTCTTAAGACTAGTATAGTGATTTGTACATCGATGTTGCAGATATGCTGACTATTACAGGTGAGAAACTGCAGTGTTATCAGGTAAACTGGTAAACTGGGCTTTTCTCAGAATAGTTGGAGCTGAACTTAAACTTTGTGGTTGGACTCGTCCTAGACTTCGACTCACAAGAATAACAATCTATTAACACAGATAAATAGGAAAAGCTATTATACAACAACATACAATAAACTCTTCCTAAATATATCTCGATAATGGAACAAAATACATTTAAAGTGCTGTGCCAATATAATATGGCAATTGTGATAATTGCAGAAAGGAAGTAATACTGCTAATGTGTTCCTTCCAGGATTAGCTGTGTCAGATTTCTGGCTACTCTCTTTAATTATGTCTCAGGTTAACATGGGCAATATTCAACCAAAAGAAACAATGAAAGTGGGCAATAACTAGTAATTCTTATTTATTAGGCAAAAACCCCTTTGTTCTTTTCAATGGGAAAAAAATCACATTTTTTATCACTTTTTGTTTTAGTTTGTTTTGAATATATATTCAGGCTAATTTTTATGTTCAATTGTATCTATCTTTTTTTCAAAGGTTGAAATATACTGAGACCTTTGTGTTTATTTGCCTCAGTAAAAGGCTAAAGCTAGGGAGTCTGAACAGATGAATAGAAAATTTGTATTGTAATTGAATACCATAGGTGCTTTATCACTTGGTGCAGAAGGACCTAGTAGATAGTTCTAGTAACATTCTACTCAACACTTCAAAGTATCTTGATTTTCCAAAGTATTCTAAGAAAAATTATATATAAAATACTATTTAATAGTTATTTCAGGATGCAAAATATAATTAACTACTCATTTCAAGAATGAACTTATGGGAATTACTTAGTGTTTTTATGAGTATTATGATTCAAGATGCTAAAGTTATGAAAAGATGTGGCCCAAAGTCTGATCACATTTCAAAGTTTATAGAATAATAGAAATCAATCAAAGCTCTTTCTGTTGCCTAATGATTTTCCACAATAAAGTAAAAGACCATAACAAAGGTATTAGCAACTTTCTAACTTCTTAACCCCAAGACACCAATTTGATGTTGTTTTTTATATTTTGGGGGTTTTTTTTGTTTGTTTGTTTGGGTTTTTTATTGCCTCTAAATAGTCTTTCATTGCCCTGTGTATCTAAATGAAAATATTAGTATTCTGTACTGTTTTTAAAGGGGAATGGTAATAGTCACTTGTGCCTAGTCATCTAAAACTTTCTATAATTTGAAACAGAATCGATAAAAAAATCCTAGTGGCTTTTCAAAACCAAGCCCTAGAACTTGCAAGCAACTATATCATAATCTCAAATACAAACAATTTGATTTTTTTCCCACTTGTACTTATAATATTCTATTTTAGAACCCAGACCACTCATGCACCTGACGTAGATTTACCAGTCTCTATGCTGTCCTCCATCCCTCTCACCAGCTCAGCCATCCCGATTAAAGTTTTTGGGGGTTTGTTTGTTGTTTGGATTTTGTTTGTTTGTCTGTTTGGGTTTTATTTTCTTTTGTTTAGTTATAAAATAATTTGGAAGTGCAAGAGTTATTTAACAGTATTCTCAGCATCAGTTCTAGGATAAAACTGACGCCTGTATATATTTTATTTTCCGGATATCTTGACATGTAGTTAAGTATATAAAACACAACAAACAACCTTATTTGAAGACAAATACACCATTAGTTCTGACTATGCATTTCCTCTCGGTGGAACATACCTGCAAAATTGTTTAATTTACTCTACTCTCCCATTGTCACAAGGGCCTGCTCACGTTCAGCTTCATCTCAGGCCTGTATTATGCAAACTCCTTTCTAACCAGTTGTCCCTCAGCAGGTACTACCACATGAGATTGTTTTGTCCCAGATCTTTGCAGGAATTTATGAATCTTTTGCCAGCAACTTTCCCAACCTGCTAAGATCACTGTAAGCAGCAGCCTTACCCTCCAGTATATCAAATGTTACCCAGTTTGATATTAGCTATGAACTTTTGAAAAGTGGCTTCTGTCCTGTCACCTGAGTCATTATTGAAGAGGTTTAACAGCATGAGTACCCTGAACAATGCCAACTATAACTGAATATCAACTGATATTCCTTCTGCTGATAATAATCTTTTCAGCTAAGAATGGTCACAGACTTAGTTTTTCTTTCAAAACCACATCTCTACAGTTTGATTGTAAGGATACTCTGAGACACTAGGTGTAAAGCCTTGCTAATATCAAGATAAATAGCATCCACAGTACTTTCCTCTTCTGCTGAGACAATTATCTTATCACTTGTTCAGACTGTGGGAAGTAATTTGTCAGAAGGGCAGCAAAATTGATGCACATTACATCTGGCAAATCTAATTATACACTATAGCTTCAAAGTTTTCTTTAAATAAATAGAAAAAGAATCCTATAAAATCCCTCTATGACGGCTCTCATAGTCTGTCATTGCTATCGGGATATTGATGTGACTCTGAAACATGAGTTCAAGACTGCATAAGGAATCAACTCTGAAACAGATAAAGGAATTTATACAGCTAATTTTAAAAGAAATTGACCAAAAACATTCAGATGGGACTCCTCAGATTAATTAAAAAAGCATAGATATTACCTGAAAGGAGTACAAAAATAACATATTTTTATAAATTTCACAGAAATAAAAATTCTTAGCCCTCCTTTATGCTAAGTTTTAGAATAAGACAATTTTTTTCTAAGATAATATTTATAACTTAAATGTTTATGAGCGAAGTGTTAAATTGTGAGGCAGTACATGTCTCCTTGAATTTGCAATTGGAAATCTCAGCATGCCTGAAATGCCAGAAGACTTTTATGACAGAGACCTTCTTTTATTTTCTAATCACTAACATATAGTTGAATTCTTACAAGTAGGGCAAACTGGTGCTTAATTTATCATTCTGTCTCTGATGTGGTAAGAGCTATAGAATTTAAGTCATAAGTGAGATGTAAGGAAGAGATTCAATTTGTCCTAGAATTACAATGTCATTCAATACAAGGACATCATGGATAACAGCCTGTATGCACACACAGTGCACTTAGGTTACTGATTCCCTGAATGGTCTAGGAATTCCTTGTCCTGTCTCTGAATAGATGAGATAATGAACTAATTCAGGACAAGTAACTCACATGGACAAGGTAATTACCTGAACTCCCAGCTACCTTCACAGCAAAGACTTTGTCTACTCTTACAAGTGAGTAGCAGTCTTTGTGTGTACATTTCATGTGTTCATTGTTATCCTGGGAGGAGAATTTATCAAGCCCTGGAATTTACTGCTTCTGCAGACTCTTATATATGATGATTTTTTCTTGATATCTCTCTTTTCCCTGACTTTGTCTGAAAGACTTAGAAGACCTATAATGCCTCATAAGGTTTAGAGACTTCTTAAAATATTTGTAAACATCGATAAGCATTATCAGTAGTTTATAGTAATAGCAATGCTAATCGATGTGAACATAATTACATTGTGATCTAGAGAATGCATTTAATTTTGGACCTATAATGTTTAATTTGTAGCCTATTATCTTGTATGGTTTTGACTAATATTATTTAGAGTTTTCAGTGATGGTGCCTAGGCAGTGCTCAGGGCATCCTACCACAGACTACTTCCAGGACATTATAGGGACAAGACTGGAGTTGATTTGACTATTTGGTGTGCAATGCTATCCTAACAAGACTTATATCCTTCGTAAATGCTCTATCGTTTGACTCCAGATAATGCAACACTATTATCTCCATTCTGTGAAAATATTCTTTACCTCAGATTTTTTGAACCAAGAGTTTTTTATCTTAGGGTTAAAGTGTCACTCATGACATGATACTGGCCCAGGATAAAACTCCTGTAATGTGGGTGACACCCAGCCTCAAGGAGAGAGAGCTGCACCAGCCCCTGTTTTATTTTGCAGCAGAGAATGGGCAGCTGTTGTAGCCCCTTCACTAGTGGATGGCAAGACTTTAAGTTACTGATAGGATGGCTCAGAAAACCCTCATATTTTTCAGTGGATTGCAGTAAAATACACTGTCAAGGAGCTGTTATCCTCCAAATCCTATTATGCATTTATTGTGTAAACAGATCTTTGTTCCTTAGATGACAAAATTATGTATGTTGTTCTGATTTTTTCTTTCTGTATGCATTGTTGCATTATATAACTATGAGTCAGATGTTTTGAGCTTGCAATCTGCATTCAGTTAGGGAATTAGTTATTCTTCAAAAGCACTGGATAAAAGCCTCAGGAATCCTTTGAATGAAAAGTACTACATAAACAGTAGACCTTTCCTATGTTTTTTAAAGAATGTTAGAAATGATAAGAAATGTTAATTTTATTTCTGTATTTCATTACTAATTTACTGAAATGGCTATACCTGTGTAGAAATTATTAAGTACTGACCAGTAATGTAAAACCAGTATCAAAATCATGAGTACCAGTAGTTTGCTTTTTTATATCCTGTTCTTTTGATCTTCCCTGAGTGTCACATTAAAAAAGTGGGATTCTGACAAGTGGCTAAGGAGGCCCTCCATTGAGAGAGCCCTTGTTTTATAAACACCTCTCAGAGAGCCCATCTCTGCAGCTGGATCCTCAGTCCAAATGGGATGGTCAGCAGCTGCTTGCAGCAAAGCCGGTCAGAGAGACGATTTCACAATGCTGGAGACAATAAGAATTTTAATTCAAGTGACAGACTAAAACAATTTGGGGATTGCCCTGATGAGTTCAGGGTTGTGTCAATGCTGAAACACTTATAATTGGTAAACAATTAGATATTAAGTGAGTAAGTAGTTATTTTCCCAGGCAAACTTCTGACAGAGTCAGAGACCAAATTTTTACCAAGACATTTCTTCTTGGTGGAGGAAGAGAGGTCCAGGCTCATTGAACCCTCCACCAGGCAAGGTGGTAATTTTTTCTTCCCCAAAGAAGAGGGGTTTAGGTATCAATTTCATATCTTTTGAAAACCTATCGACACTACTTTGTAGGGTCTGGCTAAGTCCATTAGTATGTGTTGATTGGCCCTTGGCAAGGCCAGCTTTTGACTTATCCCAGGTACCACTTATTTGACATGAATGTCAAGCCACCACCCAATCAATCTGTTTTACCAAATGCATTGTCCATTGCTGACCACTCCGTTTGCCAACCACTCTCTTTTGCAAAAAATCAAGACTATTTTGCCATTCAAAAGGCCTAAAATATCATAGAATCACCAGGTTGGAAGAGACCCACCAGATCATCGTGTCCAACCATTCCTACCAATCTCTAAACCATGCCCCTCAGTATCTGCTATATCACTCCTGACTCTGTTGTTTAATGTTGTGAAAATTCATATTATATTATCTGCTTTTCTAATGTTAAAAATATTGTTGTGTGAATTTACATTCTACTACAGAATTACTACATGGAGTTTCTCATGTTTCATAAAAGGGCCTATGCGACAGATATGCTTCATTTAATGATAGATCAATCTGAGGTGTTCTTGGTGACAACATGAATTAACTGAAGTAGAACTGTCCTTCACAATAATTGTTCTCAGAGGGCTTTTTTAGTTACTTATTCTGTTGCTAAATTGGTAGAAAATGGAGACATTTTACTAATAAATATTGTAGGCCTCTAGGTAGTTTCTGAAAGCCAATGATTTAAAAAAAATTGTGAACTACAATTGCAAATAGTACTGAGACCAAAAAATGTTCAAACTGTTGACTCCTTGAAAGCAGGTTCTCTGAAGCATTCGAAGTAGAAATTAGTTGATAATGCCTCTCTCCCTTTACCTACAGCTATAGCAAATTCAGACATAAGGAATTTCTCCATGTTCGTACATTATTTATAGTCATTGTCTAGCAGTTAAACATTCATTCAAGACAAGTTTTATATGTTCAGAGATGGCACTTGGAACTGCTGGTGTTTCTGCTGATAGCCAAGGTATTTAGAATGGAAGATATTTATCTTGCTTAGCATCTCTCACATAGTAGCAGACTCAATCTTATGTATAACTCAGATAAGATTGCCATATCACTATTTATAAAAATGACTAATTATTTTGGATGCCTCTGTTTTTAGATAAGCATCTGTGTTAAATCCTTTTCTCCCTCTTTTTTCCTTTTTTGCTTGTTTTTCAGGAACTGCCGCACAGTCACTCTTTGAAGGTCAACAGAGAGTTTCAGAGCTTCAGATCAGAGTTTGGAATCCTAACAGTAAATTCTTAGGATGCTAGTAAAAAAATATTATAACTAACTTTAGTGTTAAAAGAACAAGTGGGGCAAAGAAAACCTAAGAACCTACAGGAGATCAATGGTCTTAACACACAGATTAACAAGTGAAAGGATGTTAAAATGAAAAGTATTCTTAAAGGAGAAATAAGTATAATGCAGGTTAGATGGTAAATTACAGACCTACTGATATCTTGGACAAGAATGCAGGTAAACTAGTGCAGGTTGAGAATGGGATCAAACTATATTGGGGAAAAAAAAAAGTAAGAAATGAGTGATTATGATTATCTTGAATTTCAGTATTCAGATGGAAATTTACCATAGTGTTTATCAATGGTGAAGAAAAGACTGTCCTCATATTGTTCAGGCTGCAAGTGAAAACTCTGAATGAAGAAACGAAGACTGAGACATTTTTAATTTAGGGAGAGAAGAGTAGGCAGCTCTGTTATCAAATACCAATATAAATCAATGTGTTAGCTGGAATAGAGTTGAATTTCTTTATAGCAGCTTCTGTGGCGCTAGGTTTTGGATTTGTGCTGGAAGCAGTCTTGGTAATATAGGGATAATTTAGTTACTGCTGAGACAATGCTTACACAGTCAAAGCTTTTTTTGTTTCTCAAATCTTCCCCCTGCCTCAGTGAGTAGGTTGGTGGTGCCAAGAAGCTGGGAGATGACACAGCTGGGACAACAGAGCTTAAATGACCAAAGGGATGTGGTAAACCATATGACATCATGTTTGGCATACAAAAGTGGGGGGAAGAAGACGGAAGGAAGGAGAACATGTTTCCAGTGATGGTGTTTGTCCTCCCAAGTAATTGTTACATCTGATGAAGTTCTGCTTTCCTGGACGTGGCTGAACATCTGCCTGGCAATAGGAAGTTGCGAATGAATACCTTGTTTTGCTTTGCTTGCACTTACAGCATTTGTTACTTATTAAACTATTTTTATTTCAATGCATGAGTTCTATTGTAGCAATATGATCACACGCAGGTTGAAGATAATTTATTAAATAAAAATAGGTATATGAAAATTTACTGACAAATACTGTTGTTCCTTTGCACTAAATTCACATTCAGTGTAGCTACAGCTGGTACCTCATAACACTCTATTTTAAAAGATATCACTTAGAGCAATTGAAGGACTTTCTACCTTTCCTGAGATTCTACGGAAAATAGCCAGAATAAGATTGTCTGTCTAAAAGACAATTATTTTTCTTTTTAAAATAATGATGTTTCAAGTAGGAAAGGGCAGTGAAGGTATGATTTGGAACCTGAATAGTGTGAAGAACAGAATTTATAGAAAGCTTTGGAAAGCAATATCAAAGAGTGAAAACACATAACTGAAATTCTAAAAAACCCAGCCACACAACTCACCTAATAAAGTGCAATGTTTCTGAATATTAATAGTTCAGACTTCAAATGATTCAGTACTGAAAACGATGTTCAGAAATATTAATTTTCCCCATAACTTAATGAATCTGTGTGTGTGTGTGTGTGTGTAGTTAGACCTCTGAGAGGAGGTTTACACAGAATTTTAGACTTTGTGTATTTTACTGTGTTTCTATATGTGACAAGAATCTTAAATTAATGCTTTATATGGGAGTGATTGCCATGATAGAGAAAAATATCAGCACTACTGTGTGTGGCTGCTATCTTCATTCCTACATTTACAATGCGTGATCTTTGGGGAATGTAGATTTTTATTTTTGATTATTTTTCCATTGTAAGTTTGATACTCTTCTCAGTGAGCTAAGTGAAATCAATAAGATTTTGTTCCCATTGGCTTCAATTACAGAAGGGCGATGCTTGCTAGTTCATCTTTGGTGAAACTTCATCTAGAAGTTTTACTTGCACAGAAAAGTTTACATTTCATATGCAGAATTGTTTGTTTAAATATTGTGTATGTCTGAACAACCATCAAAATTATCAAGCAAAAGAAGGCAAATCTGGAAATAAAGCAGAAGAGCCTAAATATGTTGATACGTTATCACAGAATCATGGACTCGTGGAATAGTTTATGTTGGAAAAGACATTTAAGGACAAGTCCAACCATTTACCTAACACTGCCAAGTCCACCACTAAATCATGTCCATAAGCACCATATCTACATGTCTTTTAAATAACTCCAGGGATGGGAACTCACCACTTTCCTGGGCAGCCTGTCCCAATGCTTGACAATCCTTTCAATGAAGAAATATTTCCTAATATATAGTTTAAACCTCCCTTGGTGCAACTTAAGACCATTTCCTCTCATCTTATCACTTGTTACTTGGGAAAAGAGGCTAATACCAGCCTCACTACAATCTCCTTTCAGGTAGTTGCACAGAGCAATAAGTTTTCCCCTAAACCTCGTTTTCTCCAAGACTAAACAGTCTCAGTTCCTTCGGCCACTTTTCATAAGCCTTGTGCTCCAGACCCTTCAGAATGTTTGTTACCTTACTTTGGACACACACCAGTGCCTCAGTGAATTTCTTGTCGTGAGAGGACTGAAACTGAATACAGTATTTGAGGTGTGGTCTCACCAGTGCCCAGTATAGAGAGAAAACTACATTGAGGTAAACCCATTACAACACTGAAGATATCACAAAACATTTGCCTTATGGAAAAAAGTTAACGTGAGGAATCCTTCAAAGCCTCTGCAGATTTTTAGCTCTTTCCTGCCTGTCACCCACATGAAGATAAACTTATTTTGGGGGGAGGAAATTTAAAATAAAATAAAATAATAAAATAAAATAAAATAAAATAAAATAAAATAAAATAAAATAAAATAAAATAAAATAAAATAAAATAAAATAAAATAAAATAAAATAAAATAAATAAATTATGAGCCCTACTGTGAACAAAAAATATTAAGGTACCAAAATAAGGCAACATTTCCTAAATGACTCAGAATTATAGTTACATTCTTTCTAATTCTCACCCTACTCCTGCCCCTTTCAGATAAGAATTGTGGACTTACCAAAAAAAAAAGTCTATTTTGCTGATATGAGGACCTCCTTTACTCTCCCTTCTTTGATCAGCTGGACAACACATAAGCAAGTGCATTTTCTTTGGATAAGGGAGTTGTATAAATTCCCTGACCACTAGGTCACCTAACACACTTGCCTGACTCTATCTCTACATAACTGCAGTGTAACTGCAACAGGGCATTCATATTTGTATCAGTTGTGTTCATCACCTTCACTAGCTCTGTGGAAGCTGAATTGAACATGCTCAAATTAATTAAAGAAGGAACTTTTTCACTACCAAATTAACAGTTCAGTATTTACACCGTCATGTTAGTACTTACAGACCCTACTAAGTACATTCAGCACGGCAAAGAACATCATCCTTTTAAGCTATCAGAATTTTATTAATGTGCAGTCCTTTTTCAGTTCCACTAGCATATATGGATGTACTTCAACTGAAGAATTAGGATTTCTTGAGCTTCAGTGCCATTGGAGGTATCAAAAAAACCTTTCCCTCCAACATAAGAAAGGATCAAACATACCTCTGCTGGTTTTGACTGATGATTATTTAATGTATTCTGAAAGACCTCCAGTTATGAAGACTCTACAACCTCACTGGTAACCTCTTTTTAAGTCTCACCAGCCTTACCGCTAGAAAGTTTTTTCCTAATGGTTAATTTATAAGAAACTTTTCCTGTAATTTAGATCTTTTTTTTTGTCTTTTCCACTACAAATATGACAAAAATTAAACTTTTTGCAGAAGCAAATTTATTATTACAAATTGCACAAATACAAATTAAGTTTATTGAAATGTATAATCTGATTTTTTAAAATTATTATTTTGATACAGTTAATCTTTCTCTACTAAGTTCCATTAACGTTCTCATTTCCATGTCACCATAATGCAGGTTATCAATCATATTGAAATTCTCAACCATGTCCTCCCAATTTCGTATTGTTTTGTAGATGCAGTTTCCAGCTAGTTGCTCTAATCACAGTGAAGATTAAGAAAAAAGTGTTTCAAAAGTACATTCCCAAAGCTTACTGGACAGTTTATTCTCTTCTCATATATTCTTAGGCAAAGATTTTTCCATATCTATCACTCTCTGCCTTCAATGACTTCTACCTTCAAGTTTAGAATTCATAAAGCTGGACATTGTACCATAGTTTGGTTGTTTGTTTTTTTAGAGAGATTTGATATACGACATACTGAATGTTTGGAAAAAGATGTATGTTTTATTTCCATCAAAGTTGTCAGATCTTGTCCCTGAGATGTATGGATCGGTAATATATTGAGCATGCCAACCAAAAATTGAAATGCCTAGACAGTGAGACTAGAAAATTGGAAAGTTTAATATTTTAAATTATCTTTGGTCTAAGTGCAGTATAATCACTTTCATAAGTGTTATCATCAATGACATTTTTACAACTGTGTTTAAAATTAAGGGTCTTTTGTACTTTACATTTTGTGCTTTTATTCAATGGTCTAACAAAAAACATTTATTTTGTGTATATATACATCACTTGGTAAGTTTTTTATTTTTACTATAACTCTTATTATTACTAGCTATTAATTATTGATTTTGTATAAGTGAAAAACATGTTCTGTATAGGTGAAAACATGTTGCAAGTAAATATGTATTTTATGCTGTCGTCACTTTGGTTAGCTCAGACTTCTGTGGTGCACATTCTTCTTCCGCAGCAATGAACACAGTCACAGTAAGAGTAAACTCCAAGAAGTGCAAAAGGGCATGAACATTAGAGGACAATTAGTGAAATGTAGGTATATTGTAAAAAATTGTAAGACTTCAGGATTATCTTCCCCTATGCTGCTACAAATCTGCAGATATCACTTCTCATCATATACCATCTTCACAATCACGAGCAATAATATGTTTCTGATTGAGATCTGAATAAAATTGTGAATAGGGGGTTGGTGCCAAGGGAGTAGAAAAAACTGCCAGCAAAGCTGGGACAAATATATTTCCTATGGAGAGGAAAGCTAGCTTCTCAGGGCCAGCTAATCTATGATGTGCCAGACAGACTGTTCACAAAAATATGGTTAGCTTTCCCTTGCTTCTGAATTTCCTGGCTTAGATATGGGTACCGGGTTCCTGTATGTTCCTATGTCTAGGTGCTCCCAAACCAAATGGCTATTCTGGCAGTGCAATATGACCTCATTTGACAATATATTTTTGACGCACATTCATCTGTTGTCATACAACTTGTGCCTTGGCAGAAGGAATTGGTAAAAGTAGCTATTACTAAAGCAGATCTAGTATTTCTTTTTATAGTTGAAGGAGATATATCAGTTATATTGGGAAACTAAAGCACAAAGACTGTGGCTTAATTTCCCTTGTCTATAGAGAAACATTGGTAACTTACAACAGAGCAGTGTTTCCATTGTTCAACATTCATCTCTACAAAAGACCAAGAAAAAGCAATTTGCTGAGAGGTAAGAGAGAAAAATTCAAATTTAATTCACACTTGAAAATGAAGTTGCAGAAACAACTGGGCTTCTTGGCATACCAGTTTGTAATCTGCAGTTCTGGTGTGTACACTTTGCTTCTAAACTTTTCTTTCTTGGTGAAAAAGAATAAAAGTGTCTCCTTTATTACAAATGAAATAAAACCAAATCACAATACTTTAGGATTGTTTATTAAATCATATTCTTATCCTCTGATCAACTTGGTAGGTTTCTCTAGACGATTGTTTTGTTAGTTTCTTGGTTATCTCATCATATCTTAGAAAATATTAAGAAATTTAAAGAAAGAAAATCAAGAAAAGTGCATACATTGCTCCCTGGCAAATTCATCTGGTACTAATTTTTTTTCAAGAGGTCTTGACAAGAGGCATTCTTCACTACAGTGAGCAGTGCCAAGTCGTATCTGTTCTCAGGTCCATGGCTGCAGTAAGTGGTAAGCTTTGGCAAGCTGACAAATAAAAATTAAAGTAGTAGCAGAACAAATTTGTTTCTTAGACCCTTATCACTTCCAGCTGGCAAGGAGCTGCAGTCCTAATGAGAAAACAGGATTTAAAAGTAATGAAGCTCCTTGGCTTCAGTTGTTTACTTTAAAAAGGTCTCATTCTACAGAGTGCTTGTTTTTAGTTACAAGGTTTAGCAGGAATGATATGTGTCACTGTAAGGATGTTATCATTATTTTAAAGGATAAACTATAAATGGTATTAGCTTTATAGAGGAAGATTATTGAGTTCCTAAATTATCTTTGTTCATAAATCTTCGTGGTAAGACAGATAACAGTAAGAAGGAAAACTAGTATGCTTCAAGCCCACTCTTTCCTGTCTTTAATGGAAAATAAGTAGTTACTTCTGTGGAAGTGTTAGCATATTGGTAATAATAAAAGCTGTTATATAATTAATATAATGCACTGAAACTTGTAAAGGAATTTATTTAAACACTCAAAATGATTTGTTTTGATTTGAACAGCTGTACTTAAAGATCATTGACATTTTGTCTTCCTTAATATGGAAATTAACTAAAAGTTCATAATATTTTTTTTTTTTACTCATTTCTTTCTGTCTGTTTAGATACAACAAGCACATTTAGATACATTGTAGGATTGTGCTGTCATTCAGAGGGATGTGGACAGGATGGAAAAGTGGGCCAACATGAACTTCATGAAATTGGGAAGAATGCACTCATACACATTGTGGCTTATGATGTGGAAAGAAACTAACAAACAAACATGGGGTAATGGTGGACAAAAAGTTGGTTATAAGCCAGCAATATGTGCTTATGCAGCTGGGTTGCATTAGACACATCACTGCCAGCAGACTGACTGAGGTGATCCTTCCTCTCCCCTTAGCCCTGGTTACACACACTGGGTGCTCGACCCGGTTGGGCTTCCTAGTATAAGAGACATATGGACATATAGGAGTACATCCAGTGAAGGTCTACTAAAATGATGAAGAGACTGGATGCTCTACCCTATCAGGAGAGGTTAAGATTACTGTGACTGTTCAGTCTTGGGAAGAAAAGGCTCGGGGGAGATCTTATCCATATGTATAAATGCTTGGTGGGTAGCAAATAAGGGAGCAGACTTTTGTGACCAATGACAGGATTAGAGACAATGGACATAAGCTGCAGCACTAGCATCTAAATTCTTAATAACTTAAACTTTATAAAACTTATACTTTTAAGGTGTTTAAAGATTGAAACAGGTAGTAGGGGTTAGTAGCAGGGTAAAAAGGGTGTGAAGTCTCCATCCTTGGAGAAATTAAAAACTCAATTTGATACAGTCCTATACAATGTCTGTTGATGGACCTTGCTTTAAGCAGGATGTTTGTACTATTCAATTTCTAGAGCTGCCTTTCAGCCTCAAAGATAATGTGACTATGGGAGTCACAAGAATTAAACCATTTTTTTAATCTGTTTAAAATAAGTGTATACATTTATAGACTTAAAAGAATTCTACTAACAGAAAATCAATTATGTTAAACATAATTTTTTCTTCAACAATATTTCTCTCTGTCAATTGATGCTACATAAATGTAATTTACTTATTTGCATGTAAGTAATGGGTAACATTCAATATTCCAATCATCAACATTTTCGTAAAAGAACACAGGCTATTTTCATTGAACCCACCATAAGCTGATACATACTAGGAAATGTATGTTTAAGGAAAAATAAAAATCTTTTCTACCCAGTATATTTGACATTACATGCACCTATATAGCATATGTGATTATAGAGCTGATTGTGACCTGACAAGGAAAGCCGGACCCAAAGAGTTGTAGTGAATGGAGTTCAATCCAATTGATGACCAGTCACAAATTGTGTTCCCTAGGTCTCAGTATTGGGGTGAGTTCTGTTTAATATCTTTATTATTGATCTGGACAAGAGGATTGAGTACATTTTCAATAAGTTTGCAGATGACACCAAGCTGGGAGGAGCACTGATCTGCTTGAAGACAGGAAGGCTTTATGTGAGGAACTGGACTGTCTGGGTTGATTGGCCAAGGAAAACTCTGTAGGGTTGAACAAAGCTAAATGTTGCATTATGCACATGGGCCACAACAACTCCATTCAACACTACAGGCCTCGGGAAGTGTGATTGGAAAGCTATCTGGTGTAATAGGACCTGGGGGTGCTGGTTGATAGTCAGGTAAATAAGAGCGGACAGTGTGCTCAGGTGGCCCAGAAGGCATATAACACTGTAGCTTGTATCGGAAATAGTGTAGCCAGAAGAACTAGAGAAATTATTTTCATAGAATCATAGAACAACCAGGTTGGAAGGGACCCATAGGATGATTGAGTCCAACCATTCCTATCAAACACTAAACCATGTCCCTCAGGAAGGGACATGTAGTTGTTCCTGTAGTTGGCACTAATAAGGTCACACCTCGAATACTGTGTTCAGTTTTGGGCCCCTAGGAACAAGAACATTGAGTTGCTGGAATGTGTCCAGAGAAGGACAATGAAGCTAGTGAAGGGTCTAGAACACCAGTCTTGTGAGGACTGGTTGAGGGAACTGGGGCTGTTTAGTCTAGACAACAGGAAACTGAGAGGAGACCTTATCACTCTATACAACTATCTGAAAGGAGGTTGAAACAGTGGCGAGTATTGGTCTCTTCTCCTAAGAAATAAGTAATAGGATGAGAGGAAAAAGCCTCACGCTGTGCCACGGGAGTTACAGTCTGGATACTGGGAAAAATTTCTTTGATGACAGGATTGTCAAGCACCAGAATAGGTTGCCCAGGGAAGTGGTTGAGTCCCCTTCCCTGAAGGTGTTTAAAAGGCATGTAGATGTGATGCTTAGGGACATGTGTTAGTGATGTGCTTGCAGTATTAGGTAAATGGTTGGGCTTAATGATCTTAAAAGTCTTTTCCATCCTTAATGATTTTATGATTCTATGACATGATTGTAAATATGATTTCAGAGTTCACATCAAAGAACCAGATCACACAACCATATATTAGAATAGGCCCTTTCTGATATGCAATCTCCTTTAAAGTGATGTCTTCAGGCTCCTCAGCTGTAGATGGGTTCAAAGAGGCTAAAGAGAGCTGTACAGAAACTCTTGCTGTGTTTATGCATTTGAAAGCAGGATTGTGAATGGGTGAGGATTTTTTGAGTGAGAACTGAGGAAATTTTTAATAAGCTATGTTTAGATATTGCATCTCTTTTTACTGTGGAACAATAAAATCATTAAAATCATGATAAAATCATGAGAAAGAGAGAAAAAAAACTTACTTCGGAATCAGTCTTGCTATCTAAATATTGTGGAACACTAAAAAGAAGCTTGGGATTTCTTTTTTCCCAAATATTTCCGAGTCTTCCTTAAAGCTTCTCAAATACAAATAAGTGAGACCAAAAGTAATTATGTGTATTCTGGATTATATTTCAATTTTATGAATAGAATAGAAAAAAACAAACACAGTCCTGACTGACCAGCTTCAATCTTTCTTCTGCTTTGGAGAGGGTAACTCTCACTGCTGCTATTTGCTGCTGGTTGCATGTGGCTGCAATAAGTAGAAGAAAACTTGTTATCTTCTCTATGTTTAGTACGCAGTAGGAAGGAGAGAGGAAAGAGATATTAAAAATAAAATTAATTTTATTTCCCAAATATTAGACCTATAATAGGGCTTTGTTTGAGTCTTATCCCTTTGAAGTATATACATATGTTAGTGAAAGACAAAATGTTTTATTTTCATTTTTTTCACTTAAGAGTGAAAAAGGAGGCTTATGGAGGTTTACTAATTCAAATGACAATTGTCTGTCATTAAAAAAAGTTACTTACAAGAATTTATGTTGACTGATTAGCTGGCTAAAAGAAGATAATTTTTAGGCACTGGTTACTGCTAACATTCTCTTGGTGAACTGAGAGTGACTATGGATGGAATGTTCATAAGAAAAGCTGCTCTTTGAATTTCACTGGTCAGATTCTAAAACATATCATACTTAACAGCTAAGCTAAAGAACTAAAAAAAATATAATTTTTAAAATGCTGCCGATTTAAAAATACTTAGAAACACATCTTAAGGCATTTAATCACGCAGAATGATAGATTAACATCTGCTGGCATCTTTAAAAGTATACCAGTAAGCAATATATAAAAACATGAGAAACAGAGAAAAAAAAATTACTTTTGAATTAGTCTTGCTATCTAAATATCTTACCAATATACCATTGTGGGGGTTTTTTCCATTATTTTTTAAATAATTTCTTTCTTTCACAAAATTATTATATGTATTCTTCTGTTATTAATCTAGACAATGATTCAGTTATATTAGAAAATGTTGATAAGCATTAAGAAACTAATAAATAATTTATTCTACATAGTGGATTTCTTAGTCTATGCAATTATTAAATTTACAGCAAACAAATGCTGAAAACCTTTTAATATCTGAGACCAATTGTATATTTCTAGAATGAATCATACATTTGAAACCAATTTTAATATTCAGACTCAGCTTACAGTCATATAGGTAGCCAATTTAAATAGACAGACTACCAAATATACTTTGTTGAACAAATATTTATTTTAATTGAATGATGAATATACTGAATTGTCTTTTTGATCTGATCAGAAATGCTGTGAAAGATGTTACCAGATTTTATAAACCAATAGTTTTTGCTCTTTTTTTAGAATTACAAACTTATCTTTAACAATATCTAGTTAGAATAAAGAAAATCATAAATATGATTACCTCTATAGCGTTTGTGAATGAGATTCCAGAATTCTGTCAGCACCAAAATTCAGGTTTTGTGCCAATCAGTATTAACTGCACTTTTTCTAGTAGACAACTGAGTTGATGTTAAATAGTTTTCCAAAGCCATATACAGTTTGTGCTCCACAGTTGCAAGCAAGAGATGTAGTGGAAAAAATTGTCACATATCATGAACATTACTAAGAAATCATAACCTAATTGAGTGTTGTTCACATACTCTAACTTGGACTAAGAGTATGAAACTTGTGTTCTTTTTTTCTATGTTACCAGGAGACATTATTTAATTGGCAAATTGGTAAGGATGCTGGGCTTCGCAAAATTGTGTGCTTTGGACTCTAACCTGTAGCATTCTGCGTTTCTGGAGATTTTTGGTCTGGGCTAAATAAAATAAAACACATTGTTTGTACAGATCACAATCATTGATATAAAAAATTACACCTGGTTAGAGCTCTAGAGCAGAGAAAGTAACTGAGTTTCTAAAAAAAAAATTAGCGTTCGGAACCCTTTGATTTACTGCATACTCCAATAGGCAGCCTCATAGAGGATCCTCATAGTAACAGGAGAACACTTCTAAAGCAAGAATTTTCAGAAAGCTAATTCCACCCACTCACATGACACTTTGGAGTGTTCAAGTAAATTAGTTGGCCATATTATTACTGAAAATTGGTGCTTTAATAGTTTCACAGAACATTTTATGTTATCTGATCTAATTGCATCTTTTCAAATCCCAGTGCATATTTTTGTGGATATGTTTTCAGAGAAAAGGCACAATATAAGTTAGTACTTAGAAAAGTTACAAAGTAATTTTAGCTATAAATGAATAAAATCACATAATAAAAATGCAATGATGGGAATTTGTCATCACATAATCACTATGAAGGTTTTTAACACAAAATATTTCAATGATCAAGTTTTCAGAGGCACTTCACAAATTGAACGAGAATAGCTAAAGGAATAAGGAACTGCAGAGTTTAACCAGAAAGGAAAGCTAGAAGAGGAGAGGTCTAGGAATTCACACATGAGTTTAGCCATCTGAGAAAATATGCAAGAAATGGATCCTAAAGCTAAAAAACCCTGCATTGTATTGCAGGATTAAGGGTTCCCCTAAACACAATGGAGTTTATGGGTGTAGTAAGGAACAATGAGAAAGAGGTTACACCTTAAGCCGATATTCTGCTTTTCAATGCGATCACATAAATTCTCCTAAACACTGTGGAAACAAGTACCATGCACAGCAGCACAGGTTTCAAAATATCTTGTTAACTATAAAAATCCTTTTAAGAATTTCAGTTCTGGTAATAATAATACTGATGCTGCAGTATAAGTCTTTCAAAACACTTAAATGTAGACATCTAGAGGAACTGCTAGCTGTTTCTTGTATTTGCTGGCAGATATAAATCATTGCATAAATATTATGTAGACAAACAGGTGATAGTCCACTGAAACCTGAAACTCTGACTTAGAGCTTATTTCAGTAGTAGGTGGAGAAAATTTGGAATGTGGAAGGAGATATCACGGAGGGCTTGTGATCCTTCTGCTAACTTATGACTGCTTATTCATAAATGCATTAATTGCTCAGTTTGCTAAGGAATATATATATTTTTTGTATTTCCTATTTATGCATCAACCACGATTTTTTTTACTATAGTTACATCCAGTCAATTTATTTTAGAGTTTCCAAGGGATACGGACTTCTCAATGAATAGGATGTGAGGGAGTCAGATTTTCTCCTCTGCTAATTAAGAACCTGATCCAAAGCCTGTTTTGCACGGAATGTTGGACTATTGACTTCAATGCCTTTTGGATCTGAGTTTGAATTCTATTTTTTGTTTATGCTCTTCTCATATACTCATTTTGTGTTTGACTGCTTTTTTAAAAAATTTCTTCCTTATTCACTCTGAGGTCAAGCTGTTTAGAGATCGTGTTTTACCAAGGCATAGAGTCTCATTCTGTGTTTATATAATGCCTGAGACAACAAAATGAGAATTCTACAGCAGTTACCACAGTCAATTTTATAAGTTATTTTATTTAGCTGAAGATTTCAGGTAATGCAGTGACATAAATTAGTGTCTTGCCACAGGATATAATTTTATTGTACTACATTTACCTGATGGACTGAGTCTGTGTAAATGCTTGTAAAATCTCTGACACTGTGACATTACTAAAGTTTGCCAATTTTCATTAGGGCATTATTTACGTGTTCCAGCTACAGGAGCCCTTTTATACTGGGAGCAATGCAAACAAGTGAGAATGAAGCATCTTTGTTCAGACCAGTGTATAGCTGACTAAGATAAGAACAAAAACTGAGAAATGAAGTGTGCAGAGAAAAAACTAAGCAAAACAATTTACTTATCAGGACAATGTGAAAGCCAGAAATAAAGCCCTACCTGCCAAAATTTACAACATTGCATTTGCTGTTTTTGTTTTCAGGACAAATTTTATTGATATTCACATTGCACTGCGAAGTTTTCTTATGTTCAAACTAGTGATAATAACAATGTATATTCTTTTTATTCCTGTTTTGCTTTGTTCTTTTGTTTCGGCAAAACAGTAATGATTTTTAAGTTATTCAGATACAAAAAATTCTTTTCCTGTTACTGTAGAAACTTCATTCATGTAACTGAAAAAATATCACAGCAAGAAATTATAACTTGGCTCATTTCTCATTTAAGAAGATAGTCTTCAGATTAAAAGATTAACCTAGATGTTTTCAAGCTACGTTACTTCCCACATGTACAATGAGATTTTTAGCCATGCTTTCTAGTTTGAGGTAGAGTTTTTTATTTTAGAAATTAGAACTGTAAAACCTCAGTCTCTACCAAATTTCTTGTCACTTTTGACTAGTTATTAAAGGAATAAGCTTAAGGGGAGGACTTAATTGCCCCTCTTAGCTCCCCCCCTCCATCCCCCTCTTCTCCCATGGTTTCAGAATTGGCATGCAATCCCAGTCAGGCAGTCAGGTATCCTAAACATCTCAAGATACCTTGTTGGTCCAATGGGACACATTATTTGAAAATTTATGTTTGGGTGCCTCAGATCAGCTATGAACTATGTGGTTACTTTGTGTTACTTTTTATCCACTCACTACAAAATGCTATCGGTCTGGTTTTGGTATGAGTATAAATTTCCTTATGTTTGCTTGATGTGATTAGTGATGTAGAACTTACCAACACAAAGCATTGAGTAGTGTCTCTGTTGTTTGTGTGTCTGCTTAGTACAATTCCTCAAACTGTCTTTCAAGACTCTGAAAGTTAAAGGAAATATGCTTGTAAAAGAAATTGACCACTTTCAACAAACCGTTCTGTCAAGTTTTAAGTTTCTCTGAAAAGCAGGATCCCGCAGGCTAACTAGAAAAATGTTTTGACCAACTTCTTAGTGAAGATTTTTTCCTAATTAGAATATCTGTTCTGACAACTCTTGCCATTGGGTTTTGTCCTTTCTTGCTATATGTCCAAGAAGGGGCTAATTAGACTGGGTTTAGAGGAGGGCCATGAAAATAATCAGAGGAATGAAACACCTTTTCTATAAAGAAAGGCTGAGAAGTCATTCAGCATGGAGAAAAGAAGCCTTCAGGGAGATCTAGTTGTGGCCTTTCAATATTTGAAGGGGGCTTATAAGAAAGATAGGGACAAACATTTTATCAGGGCTTGTAGTGATGGGACAAGAAACAATAGTTTAATACTAAAAGAGGATGGATTTAAATTGAAAATCAGGAAGACTTTTTTACCATGAAACTGGTGACACACAAAACCAATTTGCCCAGAGAAGTTATGGGTGCCCCTTCTTCACTGCAGGTCAGGTTGTAGCACCTAATTGCATGGAAGTTGTACCTGTCTGTGGCAGGAAGGACTGGACTAGGTGACACTCCCTTCTGCTTAAACCATTCCATGTTCCTATAATATGCCCACTACATCAGTCATTAGATAGTTGTCTGCAGTAAGATCCCATCTTAGCTGCCTTCTTAACCTTAAGAGTAAAGCATACTTTCTTCAGTCTTTTTGGAGATTTTTTTTGTTTCACATTCCCCTTCCTTGTGTCTCCCCTATTTCTGTGGTATTCTTTTGAAAACAAATTACTAGAACTTCTCAGGGCATACTCTGAGATTCTTCACCTTGCACATCATTTTAATGCTATAATATTTGCTGTAATCTTCATTGACTATATGAATTATATTATTTTTACTTAATATACATGAAAGAATTTATATTTCTCTACCTCAGATTATTTTCTTCTGTTTTGTATTTTAAAGCACATGATCATTAAATCGTGCATTTTCACTTTGTCAGTTCCTGCAGACTATTTTATCTTCTGAACATTGAATCCAATGAAACAACTTTTTTTAATTTCTCAGTTAGTATTTCACTGTCCCTTACAGTATTAGCTGGTCCCACTTTGAAGAATATTTACTTCGTATTCTTTCTTTCAGTAAATTTTTCTTGGCCAGTATCCTCCTTTCTGCCATTCTGATGAGAATATAAAGGTCTGTATTAACAAAAATGCACTTATTCTAGATTTGCATAGTATGAAAGAGCAGAGTCTGTCACCCTTTATCATGATACTTCCTTATGGCTGTATACTAATTACTACATGATCTTAAAGATCAACAGTATTACTTTTAGAGTCTGATTCATCTTGGCCCTTTCTTGATTACTAAAGTCTGGTGTAATACTACTGCATATTGCAAATTCAATTAATATAATCAGTCACATTTGAAAATGCCAATAATAGCTGAAAAAGTTGCACATCACATGGGACACGTGAACCTTTGTGATTTTCATAGTGTTTGATTCCCATAATTCCACAATTCTTGAATTCTTACTTGTTTATTAAATTTACTCAAACTTAGACCTTTATATTGATAAAATGGGGGGTTTTTTTAAACTTTAAATAATGCATTTTATTTATTTTATATGCAAATTTGAAAAACATTAACTGGTATTTCAAGAATTGTTTAGAGAACGTTTATTATTTCCTGAGTTGGTTGTTCCTAAATCTATTTAAGTGAAAAGAAATCACTACAGTTAACATGTATTTTATAAATCGACTGGATAGCTATCCATGATAACATCAGATTTGATTTGCCTTTGAATGACTTGGTGCCTGAAACAGATTTAAGCTACTTATGTGCCTCTCCCTGATAATCTTGAAGTTAAACTACTGCTTCTACCATTGGTGAGTGGTTTTATGGTTTTCCTTCAACACAATAGAAAAGTAAAATTTTGTGAGTGTGATGTCTGAGATAGGAAGCACTTCTGTCAAGAAAACTTAATGAAAAAGCATGAACAGATCTGAATATAAATAAAAAATATCTCTTAATTTTCTTCTTTTCTTTTTTTCCTATTGCATTTTTCTTGTCTGCATCTAAATCTCAGCTCATTTTATTTGCATTCAGCAGCACTGTGAATTTGTTCTTCTCTGTTTATTATATTAGACTCCCATTATACTTGCTGTTTTAAAACATCTTTTAGCAGAAGTAGAGGGCACATGTCCAGCTTAGCAACTCTAGCCTTATTTTACTATTAAGTACAAAATGAATTCAAAAGAACAAGAAAATACAAAACCAAAGCCTACTATACAATAAACATGCTCCCGCCACCTAAACTGAATATGAAAAAACATCACCAGAAAAACCTTTTCAATCAATTCAAACAATCAAAACCCTATTAACCTCTAGTGTTTGTCCTTCCTGTGGCTCTATTTTGTTAATCAGAAATATTTCTGTTGAACAATTCCTTCCTATTTTTGCAGAAATTTAATCAAAGGAAATATGTACAGTTAAACCTAGGCAAATACTTAAAAGCAATGTGAATCACTGACAGTAATGATTGAGTCATGCATCTGCAATATTAATTAGAAATTTCAGTAGGACAGAGTAGATACACAAGCAGAAACTTAGTGATCCGCAAGCAGAAACTAATAAAGGAAATCAGTTTTAAAAGAAATAAGCATGAATTTGAATTTGGAAGAACAGTTATCTTTAAGACTACTGCAGACATACAGTGGTAAAAGTAACTGCCCATCTCACATCCCTCTCACATTCTTGTGCACATGAAAAGCATTATTGAACAAATTGATTGATACTTGGAAAGATAAGAAAGAAAAGAAGGGAAAGATCTGAACAGGCATGGCAGATCTGAGGGCAATAACCTGTTAACACAGGCAGACATCAACCAGTCCCTCTGCACTGTTAGTGCAAAAATGTTCTAAAGTTGGCCTAGACCATATTTAAGACTTCAGAAGGATAAAGTTGTAAGGAGCACAAGTCGGCATTAGTTCCTGTTGTCACAGCTAGCAAAGGTGACATGACTAAAGGATCTCAGACAGGACGAGGGACTTCACCTTTGCAACTTTTAACACTAGTAAAAGGAGGAGGCAGCTACAACATTCTTTGATTTGTCTTTGTGGATTGAGATAGTATTATCCAGCTGATGCAGATAAATCTCATTTGAACTGAATGTTTCTTATCTGCACTTTGTAAACTGAATCATCATCAACATCTACAACTTCACAAAAAAGATGTAGGCAGCTTAAAATATTAAATATGTCAAATCATGTTTGTTTCTAGCTTTTCTTCCAATAGAACATCAGGTTGCAGCAATTGACTAGAAATATCCCTCTTGCATAGAGCTGTTGCAGTTGTTAAGGAAACCAAGAGAACTTAAACATATATATAGTTGATCCTGATATACAAAATTGGATGCACTGCAAGTATTTTATTATATCAAAATAGGAAGTGTCAAGGAAGGATAAACGTCCAGAGTGACAAATCATTCCCGGAAAAAAAAAGTATGAAAATTCTTTATGGTTATAAATCAGGTTTAAAAAGAAAATCATTTTCACAAGATTGACTGTATAAGTTTCTTCTCTCCTGTGCCTCTCAGATTATATTTTTATTCTACAATGCAGGTTGCATTCTTCAGAAATTCATTTGTTAACTCAGATATTCCTTTCCAGGTGTCAAATGAATTTCAATGCAGATTCAGAAGTACAATAGTCATGTTGGGAAAGGACTGTCCAGCTTTACTCCTAGGAAGAACTAGAGATCAGCAGAGAGCTATCCTGTAGGTTCCACCCAAATTTTCAGTTCTATGATTTTATCCTGGAAGATATCATGTAGCAGGAGGTTTTCTGTGTTACAGAAGAAGTGAACACCAACATGAGGAGGTGGAATGCATGTGTAACATAAGTTGATTCTTCCTGGTGTTGCTCACCATGGATGCAACAGGAAAATTTGTGAGACTAATTACATAACAAAATTTTGCTTTAAATACTGACTTCCTCCCATTCCTTACTGTAGCTTCTGTACATGCACAGCAAGACTACCCCACACACGGTAATGAGGCACAGACTTGGTTTGCGGAAGAATATTCAAGGAGGCATAGCTGTCCATCACCCCAATTGGACTGGCCTCGAAGAACTGTTGGAGCTGCTGCCAGAAAGACCATGTGTTCCCAAGAAACTGCTGCTGCCCATTGGAGTGGTGACCCCCTTACTATTTCTTCCTCTCTTCCTCCCAGTTTGGTGACACTGGCTGTGTTTAAACTGTCAGACTGTAATCTGACCAGATTGAAATCTGGTTTTGCAACTCTGGGAAGCTGGTCCCCTTAGCAGTGCACCCGAATACCTAGACTGTTTATTCTGGATGTATCCAAAAAAAAATCCTGCTTTGCGATTTCACCCTGAGAGACCTTGTTGGCCTCCAGGTCACTGCTCAGATATCAAATGAACCTCCTTCTTTGACTGTGCATGTTGAAAGAAGGCCTGGACACTAGTAATGTCTATGCAGTGAGCTTTAACACTTGCACACTGTAATTGTCACTTAATTTATAAAATTACATTTTTTTCGCTAATTCTGTTGCTTTTACCTAATATACCAACAGACAGTGATTTTACTTTGTTGTTTTAAGGCTTATAAAATTATACAATATAGCAATGCACAAAGACAATTAAAGATAGAAAGTATTCCTTCTGAACAATGGAGGTGAGAGAAAAAAATGTAAGATACATTTTCCTAAACTTATTTACAACTGAATTTTCACCATTTTTTCCCTTTACATTAATACTGTTGCCATTTATATATAACAAAAGAATGAGTATTGACAGGGAAAACCACATCATAAGCAATATTAGGCACTGTTTTCTGTTTTTCATTCATTGGACAATTTGCTGTAAGGATTGTGTACTGTCAGTTGTAAAACCAAAGTCTTGAGTGCTGAGAGGGATATGTATTTCTTTCAGCTACCTTTTAGCTTGAGGAGAGAAAAACTGGGTTGGGAATACTTCTCATTCAACATTCAGAAAATACCTTCTTACAATAGCAATATTGTAAATACCTGTGAAAAACAAAGTAAAAATGATAATCTGGGTTGTCTATAATTGCTTACAACACATGCAGCCTAAGAAGTGGCAGGACAACTTGAAATCTCCGATGTAATTGAGGCCTTTTTCAATTACTGACCTGGTATGGAGCTTAAAAAGACAGAAATATCTCCTAAATGCTAAAATGCTAGATTGGAGGAAACCTCCACTTCCTACAATGAAGTATAACCAGAGCTGGAAATGATACATCCTTGAAATAAATAACTGACCTCTCGGAGAAACCTTCCAAAGAGAATTTAATGCGACATCCACCAACCAGCTTTAACTTGAAACTTCCACCAGGAACTATGATTCTATTGGTTACTAGCAATTGGTAGAATACAGAATTTAAATATTAATTCAAGGTAACTTTTTTTCAGGTAACTGTAATACACTGAGTATTTTGGACAAAGCCACTGGAAAAGTGATAATTGTTCTGAGTACTACGTTACCATGGCTTACTGTTTATATGTCTCTGTAGGTTACTGCATTGCAATTCTGAGAAGAATATATGCTTGCAGAGGTTCCATTATTAAAGAATAATTTTCTTCTCTGGTAACAGACTCTAACAGAGAAGAGTTAAATTCTGTTCAGTAACTGCTGGGAATATGTTCACTTATTTTTAACAAAACTATGAAAACTTTAGAATAAGGATTTCTTTGGATGATATTCCAGTATTGCTTTATGTAGACTGGACAATATTTACCTTTAAAAGTAGTCAGAATTATTTCTGATCCTATTATGTTTAAAGACTGCTTCAGAATTCCTTTGACTGGAAATGTCTTATTGTCTACCTATAGGTACTTATTACCAATTTGCATACAGGACAACACAGTTTGATTGGGACAACACAGTCCTGTGGCTTATCACTTGCCTAGATGTCAGTTAATTACTGGATAATGAACCTATGACAAAATTCATTCATTTATTAAGTGATTTATTAAGCAACAAGTAGACTGTTCAGATGACCCAACTGACCTTCCTAGCATAGCACTAATAATCCAGTGCTTTTTACAGAGAGGAACATTATGAAACATAAGGCATAAATTTCAGTTTCCCACCAATCTTCTTGACTTTTCATGTGATATCGCTGACCAGAGTTCAGCAGATCTGTCTCTTGCCAAATAAGTGTTTTAGATTTACCCTTATTTAGAGATTGCTTCTAGGCAAAAATGTCTGCATTTTTTTAACAAAGAATGAGACTACAGTTTTCCTTTTCTTTATCTTTTTTTTTATTTGGAGTTATGTTGAATAAATATTTACTGGTCTAGACACCACTGAAGATAATAGGTCCAGTCCTTTTATCAAGGCTAGGATTTAAAAGCCTTATGCAATTAACTTAATCAAAGTCCAATCAAATTTGATTAGACTTTTGTACTCTTGTGCCTGTATCAAGGACAGAGCAAAAGTTATATTTGCTTAAAGTCTGAGGAGGTCTAGCTATAAATATATCAATATAGCACATATAATTTCATGAAATTCAATATGTTTAAAAAAGTCTTTCTTAGAGAACTGTATTGTCATGGTTGGTTTTTATCAATAAGTTTGAACAATTGTTTTCCTTCAAAGGCATACATCCATGATGTATTTTTTTAACTCTGTACAGTCATCAAACCTTCACAGAGAATTTACAGGACCAAAATATGAAAAATGGAATTAATTTTTTTAAACTAAATTAAAGACATTAATTATTTCAAAAAGACTAAGTAAACTATTCTCAGAGAAATCTGTCCATTAGACTTTCTAGTCCCTTGACAATATATTTCAGTTCCTGAAGATAGATTCTAGGTCTGACCAGTTTTACCGCTGGTCTTCTAAAAAATTTTTCTGTATGAAAGTAAAATATATCTATTAGACCTTGAGGTTTCCTACATGCTTCTTTATGGAAACTCTGTGAGGGAGACAATTCTCAGTGATTCAGATCTACCCAATATAGGTTACCTTCTCCATATCAGGATAAGACATGAAAGCCATGTCAAGTAGAATGGAAAAATTTAAACTTTAAATCTGAAGTTCAGTCCTCCTTACGAAAATCTGTGGAAAGCAGAAGTTAGGGCACACAGTGCACACAAGATTTTATATATATATATAAATAGTGTTGTACAGGATAGGTCACATAATGATTTGGAAATACACATTTTGCATGTTTTCTGACTTCACCATTCATTGTCTTATAGACTAGTAGATACTATTACTAAAACATGGGATGTTAAAATAGTGTATGCGCTCTGTGAATGAGTCTATGTAAAATTGAGCTTCTTTTATTAGAAAAGCTGAATGCATCTCATAATGGCTATAGCACTTTTCAGTGCAGAGAAACTGTTTCATTGTAACACAAATTGGTCTAAAATACTGATAATCAGTATAAAACTAAAGATGACACTGAATTTCAGGTTTGATTGTGATTTATTCTGTGCTTTCGGATACATACTTCTTAATTCCATTAATGTATTAATCCCAGTAGTTAATAAGTCACAGTGCACATTGGCGAAGTGAGAACTGTGCCTACATATGAAAACATGATGTGTTTTGGTGTACAGATCCTACATAACCTTAACCAAGCGTTGAATTTTCTTATTTTTGACTAGATGTCTGTCACTCACATTTTGTTGTATGACATTGCAAATATTTCTGTCAAGTTGCTTGATGTTGCTAAAAGATTAAGATTTCTTTTTCCTGACAGAATCATAGAATAGAATCATAGAATCGAATCATAGAATCATTTAGGTTGGAAAATACCTATAATTTCATTGAGTCCAACTGCTAAACTAACGCTGCCAAGTCCACCAATAAACTATATCCCTAAGTACAATGTCTGCATACCCTTTAAATATTCCAGGAGTGAGGGTTCAAACACTTTCCTGGGCAGCCTATCCCAATGCTTGATTAGCTTTTCAATGGAGATTTTTTTCCTAATATCCAGTCTAAACCTCCCCTGGCACACTTGAGGCCATTTCCTCTCATCCTATCACTTGTTACTTGGGAGAAGAAACCAACACTCGTCTCACTACAACCTCCTTTCTGATAGTTGTAGAGAGCAATAAGGTTTCCCTTATTCCCCTTTTTCAGACTCCTGTTCTCAAGATTAAAGAGTCCCAGTTCCCTCAGGCACTGAACACAGGATTTGAGATGCAGACTCATCAGTGCAAGCACAGGGCAACAATCCTATCCTCCTAGCCACAATATTTTGATAGAATCTAGGATTCTGTTGGCCTTTCTGGCCACCTGGACACTGCTGGTTCATATTCAGACAGCTATTGACCATAACCCCCAGGTCTTTTATCACTGATCATCTTTTCATCCTTTCCTTTCCAGCAGCTGTAGATGAGAAAGTACAAGGAACTTGGAAGTGAAAATTCAGTAAGTCTATGCCAAGAAGTAGTACTCAATCTTTAGTTCAGTTTCTGTATCTAGAAGGTCATCTCGAACATGACACATATTACAGTTCTATTTTGTTAACTTCTTAACTATATTGGCATTAAAATCTTGTGATTTTTTTTTAAATTAATGATCATGAAACATTTACAGTGGATTATTTATAACAGTTAAATTCTTAAACTTTTTATGGTCTGCAAAGTATTTAAAGGAGAAGAACCTCCATCTCTAGTCTTTCTCTCACATATAGTACTATAGAATTACTTAGACATACATGCTGTGGGATAAAGACAGGTCCAGCAATTACCATACCATGTAAAAAAACCTGTAGCTAGATCCTGCTTTGGCACAGACTTCCAGTGTAATCCAGTGCAAACTTTCACAAATATCTGAATAGAAGTACAAATCCTTGCTCACCTGACCTTCCATATTTCAAATATAAATCAGTATCTGACTAAAAATTCAATGACCAAAGCAGAAAGAGAACTCTCACTTGATGAATTCTCATTCTTTGCACTTACTAGAACTTCATGCTACCTTTTATTTTCCTGTTTATTTAACATTCTAGTTAAATTCACTACTGACGGAGATGACGTATACAATATTTTTCTCGACTGTTCTTTTTTGAGTGCTTAAAGTTCACTATGTAGTCATCGAAAGTTTTGGATTTAAATCAATGGCCAGCCATCCAAAGAATAACATCAATATCCTTGCTTTGACACAGGAATAAAATCTATAATACTTTTAGTTTCGAAGGATACCAACTGATTTATAGTAGGTGTTTCATGGGTTTTATATCATCCTGCCCTATGTGCTTCTTATCACTCTATCACCATAATTAGCTTTTCAATTAGCAGGTTTGTGTTTGTACAAGATTAGCAGTAGCTGAACTGAATTTGCTCTGCTTATGACAGCAACCGTTGCAGTGACTATTGCTGTTAAATAACACAAATGTTAACAACTGAGAAAAAGTCTTTAGGAAAAAAAATGTCTTTCTTCTTCTCCTCTTCATTCCCACTCAAGTTCATAGTAATGCAATCATTTTTTTGTTCACATTAAATCTATACATGTTGAACAGAAGTGACCTCGCACATTCCTAACAAATTAATTTTCCGTGTTAATTAAAATTAGCACAGAAATAGGAATCACCTAAGCTTAAAAACTAGAATATTAAATAACCTAAAACAAATTCTGTAATTTATTTATTCTATAGACTTCTAGTGTCAAGACTATAAGTATCATATCCTAAATGAAAATCTTTGTTAAATAACATAAAAGAAATTATTAACAAGATCAGACAATAAACAAATAGACATAAGTAATTTTAACTAAACTTTGCTCCTCTTCCTCTCTTAATTTTACTTTTTTTTAGCTGCCTACTGGTTAGAACCAGATATAGTTCTAAGATGTTGCTACCTAACAAATATAAATGAGAAACAGATAATACAAGCTTTTCATAACTATGATTTTCATAACTTTATAGTAAGATTCCGAATGAGAAACACTCCAGAGCCTCAATATTCTTCTTGTGGTGAGGGATCCAGAACTGAACACAGTATTCAAGGTGCAGTCTCACCATTTTAAATGCCTATCTACTGCCCTGGAAATGTTTGTATAAACTGTATGAGCTTCCTTGGTACAAATCTAGAATGCAGACAGTTATGTTAGAAGAGCAGTTCACTGTCGTTATAGAAGACCTAGCTTCCTCTTTTGAATGCAAAATTTTGAACTGAAAGTAGCTGCAGTTGTCTGTGTCATGTTTTTCTTCTGTATGTTACAGGTGCAGAACAGCATTTCTTAAGCTAAAATATTGAATGAAGCATATAAGCATTTTCAGGTAAGAAAGTCAAATGTTCTTCTTGACTCATTAGCTTTTTTTTTTTCCTCATACTTTTCAGCTGGTTCCTTTCCCTTCCACATTTTCATTATTTTTTTGAGAATATTTTCTCATTTGGGATTTTTCTGTCTTTGCAAGAGGAAGACTTGCCTGAACTATGGATGGGATCAATTAATCAGAATGGCTTAGATTGATACTATAAATAAAAATTAAACCTGTTTATCAATGGAATCTCCAAGACTATCTCCCATTTTGCCCATAAGAGTCACTTAACCCCTCTGTACATATTTCTGCACTATTAAATTGGGATAATATTCACTTTTTGTACAGTAAATTACTCATAGAAATATATTTTGTCTTATTTGTGATCTTGATCTTATCAAAGTAAAATGATTTTTTGAACATTAAATAAGATCAGAAAATTTATTTCTAAATCTCTGTTAACAAGCATAAAAACCTTTCATTGCTGCCTAGTTAAAACTTCTGAAGTCACATACTGTCCTGTTGTTAAGTGAAAAGTATTTTTCACTGCAAACACTTGAGAAGCTCTCACGGTTGACCTTTGAAATCTCTGGGGTTGTTTATGAATCCTGTGCTTTTGACCTTGGAGACACTCTTGGAGTTTTTCATCATCCCTCTTGCAATATATTGCAAAGAATTGCAGCCCCATAACACTGAGTTAGCTTTTAACTCTCATGTCAGGGGTGATTCAGTGAAAATCTCAAACACACTGACATATATTTGTTTTCTTTAATCAGAAAAAATAAAATAATTTTTCTGCCACTATAAAACATGATTGTCTGTCAGATATCATTAATCTCACATGCTCAATACTGAATTTCAAGGAATTTAGGGTTGATAACTATTCAGATAACTTCAATGATTTCAGATCATTTCAATAATTTCAGTTAATTTCAATAAACCGACCACTTTTTGTGCATTTGAGAACTAGTTAGTAAATCTTAGTCTATGATGGAGGGAATGTCATACTTAAAAAGTACAACAGGCTTAGAGGCAATTTACATATCCTTCAGATTATTCAATGCATCATGAGGAAACAAATTATGACCATGGTAAATTAACATCTTGTCACTTCTAACACAAACAGTATCTTTGAAGCAAGAACTAGATTTTTATCAGCTATAGGTTTCTTAGTAAATTATTTTTTCATCATACGTCTAAGAAAATTCTTAATTTATTTACCTTGAAATAAAATATTTCCATTAGTCACTACTAATAACCTAAATACTCATTGATATTTAATGCACTGCAAACATAGCCTACAAGCACTGGACAAAACACAGAAAAAGGAACAAGGAATTCTTAATACCCAATGGAATTCCTACAATTTGTTTAGATAAAGAGTGCAAAATAAACCTTACTGTTCCTAGTCATTGGTTTGCATCACAGTGCAAGCTTAGAGCTCACAAACTAGATTCCTCTTAGATGAAACTAAATAAGATGATGCACCACAGAAGCACACCTAACGCATTCTTGTCATTAATTAATATTCATCTCTTAGGATCAGACAGCAGCTAATCTGTAGACCTGCTCACCATCAAAAAAACAGATGTTGAATATTGGATCTTTGACACCATCTGTTTTGCTCTATAGATCTTTTTCTCAAGGGCCAAAATAACTACTAATATAGACATATCCTAATATTTTTGTTTTCTTCTCCCTCTGTACCTTTGGCCCAGTCCCTTCACATCTGTTTCCATTGTTCTACATATTAGATTGAGAAACAGCCTCTGTATTAGATAACTTGTAAATTGTATCCATCCACCAGGGGAGATTTAGGCTAGAGATTAGGAGGAAGTTTTTCACGGAAAGGGTCATTGGGCATTGGAACAGGCTGCCCAGGGAGGTGGTTGATTCACCTTCCCTGGAGGTGTTTAAGGGATGGGTAGACGAGGTCCTGAGGGACATGGTTTAATGTTTGATAGGAATGGTTGGACTCGATGATCCGATGGGTCTCTTCCAACCTGGTTGTTCTATGATTCTATGATTCTATAAAGTAATTTCTGGGCCCACTGATGGCTAAGAAATTTTATATGTTGCCAGACTCTTCAGCAGCCTGGACATAACTCAGACTTCTAAGTTGACTAGTCAACCGACACAGGTATTCTTGCTGGTCATTCAACTAGGTTATACACAAGCCTTTGTTGACCAACCAAATATAACCACTTTTCCCCCTAGTCTGATGAATAATCAACATACAGAAACTATTTTGAGGAGAGTTAGGAAAAAAGTGTATCTCTACTCTTCTCTAATTCTGCTGTTATTAAGCTTGCATCGCTTATTACCATTTCCACAACTTTTCCTGTTTATGGCATTTTCAGAAAAAGAAGGGGACAAGATATATTGCAGGAAATAGATGAATTAGGTATCTTCAATGTAAGCAACATGAGGAGTATCCCAGTTCCTTTTTTATATGTTTATTAAATCTGTAGACCTTTTTGTTTTTTGGCCCTCCTTGCATTTCTGTCATGTTTTGTTTTGGAGAGAGTTCTTTGTTCAATTGATTTTACTTTTCAGTTTCTGTTGTTGTCCTTTGTGAGTTTTTTTATTTATTTTTTTTCCTGAATGAAAATGAAAATGCATTCAAAACTTGAACTTTTGATGTGGAATAAAACACAAGGAAATACATTTACATTATTTACATTAACAGGTGCTTATAACTCATTGATATATTTACTACTTTTAAAAGTGCACACTAAAAAGCTACAGTGTTTAATTCCTGTGCAGGGTAGGTGTAAATATTTGTGACATCCCCAGACAATTTCTCAGTCTGCAATTCACTCCATGCGATAAGATATAACAAAATGTTGTCCTTTTTTTGAAGACACTAGAGGGGATTGTTTAGCATATGAATGACTTCCTCTAATATGTCTATCAGTATGGAAAAAAAGGAGTAAAGAAGTTTGAACCAAAGGAAGGAGAAGAAAAGCAGAAAATAATTGTTCTCAAAGCATCAGTCAGTAGTTAGAAATGTATATACTGCAAACTGTTGTGCCATGCGTTGCAGACTCCAACTGTGTATCCTGAACACAATGACTGGGTATGCAGATAGTTCCTGTTGGCAATTTTAAACTCTTAGTCTGGAGTTAGCTAATGTGTCTGCATTCTCATTTATTTGAAGTATTAAGTGCATCCAATTGGTCTTTGTGCATCTAAGGATTTTAGAAAAGTATTCCTGATATCATTGATGATGTTCTTAGTAGATTGTAAGAGATTATGCAGATGAAGTAAGAACACTGGAAGCCTGGTAGTTACACCTCTTCCAGATGTTCCTGCATATCCATATCGGTCTGCTATAGGTATTAGGACAAGGATAAGGGAATGATATGAACATAATGAAGTATTTACATGTATGTACAAACATAATTATGTATTAGATACATGAAAAGAGTAGGCACCAGGTAAAAGATCTTCTGAGAATTTAGTAGTTAGAGTTTTTTGTCTGACATTAAAGGATAACTACCTTTTCACCATAGTCAGTATAGTCCATGAAAGTCAAATTTGCTTTCTGTTATACTCCCATGGAAACATGTAATGTAGCTGACATCTCACTGTTTACCTTCTTCTGGAATCTTTCATAGCAGACATTTGGCTCATAATGTTCTATCTTTCTGTGTCATCTCATTTAGGTTAACTGTAATTGAAAGCAACTGCAAATGTTCTGTTTGAGGATAGGTATCGCATGCAATTTTGTGTCCTGGTACACAGATAAAAGCCTTTTTTTCTCCGTTCTCTTTTTTTTAGATTTGTATTCACATTTCTCCTGCACCACAAAAAGCGGTTTTGAGAGCGAACAAGCAAACCAATCAGACAAAAGCTGTTGTGTTGCTAATTTTTTTTCTCTTTAAAAATACTGATATTTCATGGAGTCCAAGTTTGTAGCCAAAACCTTTAGAGATGTACACTGACGATAATCCAGTTAGTTAATTTACCCATTGAGGACATACTGAAGCATCAACTACAGGGAGGAAGAGAGATTGTGCAGAGAAAAAATTAGGAGGGCTAAAACCCAACTAGAGCTCAAATTGGCCAAGTTGGTGAAAGATAAAAAATTTTTCTATAAATACATTAAAAATAAAAGGAAGACCAGGGAGAATATTCGGTCCCTACTAGATGCAAGTTACAAAGGATGAGGACAAGGCTGAGGTGCTTAATGCCTTCTTTGCCTCTGTCCTTAGTAGTAAGAAAAGTTGTTCTGTGTGTGTACACACTCAGGAGTTAGAGGAGTAGAACAAAGCTCCCACCAAATTAAGTGGTTAGAGACTTGCTTTCCCAGATAGCCACATGAAAGTTATGGGACAGGATGAGATCCACACAAAAATATTGAAGGAGCTGGTGAATATGCTTGCCAAACCACTTTTCATCATCTTCTAGTCCTGGATGACTGGGGAGGTACCTCTGGACTGGAGACTGGCTGATTTAGTTCCCATTTACAAGAAAGGTCAGAGGGAGGATCCGGGGAACTACAGGCCAGTCAGTCTGACCTCAGTGCCAGGGAAAGTCATGGAACAGGTGATCTTGAGTGCTATCATGAAACACATGCAAGTGAACCAGGTGATCAGGCCCAGTCAACACGGGTTTACCAAAGGCAGGTCTTGCCAAACTAACCTGATCGCCTTCTATGACAAAGTCACTCGACTGCTGGACGAGGGAAAGGCTGTGGATGTGGTCTTCCTGGACTTCAGTAAAGCCTTTGACACAGTTTCTCACAGCATTCTGCTACGGAAACTGTCAGCCTCTGGCCTGGATAAGCACACACTCTTCTGGGTAGAAAACTGGTTGTATGGCCGGGTCCAGAGAGTGGTGGTAAATGGTGTTAAATCCAGCTGGAGGCCAGTGACAAGTGGTGTTCCCCAGGGCTCAGTGTTGGGTCTAATCCTGTTCAATGTCTTCATTAATGACCTGGATGAGGGCATTGAGGGTACCCTTAGCAAGTTTGCAGATGACACAAAGCTGTGTGGAAGCGTTGATCTCCTGGAGGGTATTGAGGCTCTGCAAAAGGATCTGAACAGGCTGGACTGCTGGACTGACACCACTGGGATGAGGTTTAACAAGGCCAAATGCCGGGTCCTGCACTTGGGTCATAACAACCCTATGCAGAGCTACAGGTTAGGAGAAATCTGGCTGGAAATCTGCCTGGAGGAGAAGAATCTGGGGGTGTTGATTGACAACCAACTGAACATGAGCCAGCAGTGTGCCCAGGTGGTCAAGAAAGCCAATGGCATCTTGGCTTGTATCAGAAAAGTCATAACCAGCAGATCCAGGGAGGTTATTCTCCCTCTGTACTCGGCACTGGTGAGGCCACTCCTTGAATCCTGTGTCCAGTTCTGGGCCCCTCAGCACAAGAAGGATGTTGAGGCTCTGGAGTGTGTTCAGAGATGAGCAATAAAGCTGGTGAAGGGGCTGGAGAACAGACCTCATGAGGAACGGCTGAGAGAACTGGGGTTGTTTAGCCTGGAGAAGGGGAGGCTGAGAGAAGACCTCATTGCTCTCTATAACTATCTGAAAGGAGGAGGGAGCTGTTCTCTTCTCCCAAGTGACAGGGGACAGGACAAGAGGAAATGACCTCAAGGTCTGCCAGGGGAGGTTCAGGTTGGACATCACAATAAATTTTTCATAGAAAGGGGCATTGGGCATTGGAACAGGCTGCCAAGGCAGGTGGTTGAGTTACCATCCCTGGAGGTCTTTAAAAGACGGGTGGCTGAGGTGCTGAGGGGCATGGTTTAGTGTTTGATAGGAATGGTTGGATTCAATGATCCTGTGGGTCTTTTCCAACCTAGTGATTTTGTGATTCTATCATCAAGAAAATAACTGTTTATGTTTGGAGACTACAGTTCCCACTTCAAAGGAAACTCTGAAGTTCCATATCGAATTTTAAATCAAAAAACCTTCATGGATTCAGTTGCTCAGTTATCTGCTGAATTGACTACTTTGGTTTAGTTTAATTGTCTAGTTGAATAAACAATAAAAAAGAAACAAATAGCAGAAGAAAACCTACCTCTAAGTAAACCTTTCCATGTTGCATTTGTCAAGGGTGACATAAGAACAGATTTGCACAAAATATATTTAAGGGACTGTTGCAAAGGACTAAGGAAGAGTAAGTCTCTCAGAAGATACATTTTACTAGGTTGTAACCAAGAGGTAGAAAATAATTCCGTGACCTGAATGAAAATTCTCCAGTTATAAAAGTTTTTACCTTGAAATATTTTTCTTGTTTTCTTTTTAGTTTAATTGCTTTACTGCCTAACTTTCTTGACACAGACTTACAAAATGAATAACATTGCTATCAAAGCTCATCTGGATAGTCTGGGAACGACTGAAGACTTGGCATTAGCTTATAGTTGCCCTAGTAGTGGCAGAATTATGAAATTCCTCCCAGTACAGGTAATTGAGTGAAGAGTAATTTGTGAAGGCTCCACACAGAGGAGAGAGCAGCTTCTAAGTTGTGACTGAATATCAAATAAGATCATCATTCCTGGAGAATGGGCATTCTTGTGGCAATGCAGTAGTGGGCAGGAAGAAGAAGAAATGAATATTTACTAACAGGGCTTACAGAAATAAGGTGCAAATAGCAGAGTCTGGTTTTGAAGTATCAATTAATCTTTGGAATTAATAACTGGTAGTGTTATATGCCATGTTGTGAGCTGATATTAGTTGTATATTCAATATAATTTTTTCTTCATCATATGTTTAGGGCAGTGTGTCATTATTTCGTTATCAATTACTAAAGATTTTCCAAGGAATTCTTCAGTACATGAAAGTCCACATGACATAAATTATTTGATAACTTGACCCTAAAAATCTGAAGAGTGTCCGAAATATGGTCTTCCTAGCTTCACATGGCTAAAATAGTAGAAGAATACTGAGAATATTTTACTCTTTAGATGCATATTGGAGTACATTTCCAGCCCTTTAACTTCCACTTGCTCTTCTTCACACCATAGAGCAAAGTGAAGTATATTAGCTAGTGCTCATGATAAAAAGCCTAATTTAGAATTCACAGCATTTGCTTGAGATATATTTGATCCTTTAGTCAGGATAGAGGTGTCTAGAGATTAAATCCACAGCTGTTGGAACATTTTGGAATACTGGTTGAAAACAAGTTATTAAGTACAGCTTGAAAGTAGAATTAAACTTCTAAAATGTAAAGCTTCCTTAGTCTGGTTATCTAAACTTGCACAGGAAACAAGTCGGGATCAGACTGTCAAAGGACAGTTTTTAAAATATTTATCCTGTTTATCATTACTTAAATATTATGTTGGCTCTATGCCCCCAAGGATGTGGCATGACTGTGGTGGTAGACACAGATTAAAAGATTGTCTGGACTAGAAGTTCTAGGAATGGAATTTTCCCTTAGATAATTGACTGCTTTGAGTTACAGAATTTTTGCTTTGTACCTTTTCACATGGAGACTTCCTCTTTCAATTTAAAAAAAGAAAAAAAAAACAAATACAAAAAACCCAAAACATCTTGGAACATACATAAAAAAATGGTTTTTATACTCTAATATTTGCACACAAATATAAGGAAAACCCAAGTTTGATATGTCAAAATTATTTCAAACTTTCACTTGTAGATAAAACATGTCTGATGCATTCACACATGCCTAAAAGTTAACCTGTGTATTTATCCAGTGACTAATACCATCAATAGTTCTTATTGTGAGAACATAAGTCTAACATCATTACGTGACATTATTTGTTTTGCCTTTAATATCTCCTCTAGAAAGCTGAAAACAAGATTAAAATAGAACAAATGAGTTCATCTTTTTATAGGGAGCATGCATTACCTTTTATCTTAAAAGAAATAAGTAAAAGCGGTACAAAACATTGCTCTTGAATGTAGTAGCTAAATTGTTCTTTGACATTCAGTAAAGACCATTGGAAGTGTAATGACTATGAGTATCTTTTCATTTGATAATACATTTGCTCTTTTCTCTGTTACTATGCTTACTTGATTTGCAACAGCTTTACAAAGTAATTTTTCAACTTTACCCAGAGTGCCATCTAATGGTACTCTTGTCTCAAATGAAAAAATAAAAAAGTGTGGGTCATATTGAAGATTTCATATTAAGATGCAAACTATATCACTGTATGTTGGAATGTAGCCATTGATTTTTTTTCCCAGCTAGTAGAACAGGGTAGAACTGAAGTGATCCAGTCTTTATATTGTTGTCTCATTGGATTAATTTTCAACAAAATTCTGCTATTTCAGTGAAACAATAAGACTATAACATTTAAGAATATATGAAAATGGAATAAGAAAAGTGGCAGGATAATCTTGTTGTCTTTTCCTTCAGCATGATTTTCTCTTCTCTTTTAGGTTTCTATAATTTTCTGCAATTATGACTGTTACTTGACTTTAATGCAGGTTACTGCTTAATATTAAGCACGAATTTAAATTTCAACTACAAGGAACTGTAACTGAAGCCACAGAATAATTCTGTAATTTAAAATTCCCTGAATTAATTTGTTCAGTGAAAGAGGTTGCTTATATGTAGCACCTTTAAAACCTATTATTAATGATGACACATTGCTCCAGCTGGTGCTGGCAGTAACTATCTAATGAATTAAATCAATTTTACAGAGATTCTCTTGGTTCAACCTCAAATCTCTTATTAGGGTTTACATTGACTTTAAATATTACACATACTAATGCTTGTGGTAGCACATCAGGCTTACTTGACTGTGAGACAAAACACAGCTTAAAAAGCCATGTAGTGTATTACACCTTGGCCCATTATGCTCCATTTACTTTTATTGGAGTCAAGGAGACCTGAATTCATCTCACAACTGATGCTGGCTTCAAAGAAAAAATTGCACTGCTAATAATGCACTTTATGTTGGTCCCCAGATAATGGTTTAAAAATTGATTTGATTTTCTTTATCACATGCAGTTTTATTCTTTTCAATATAAGAAGTACATTGTAGAGATTGAAAAGGTACAGCAGAGGGCAAATAAAATGATTTGGCTTCTGCAAGTCTCAGTTACAAAGCAAGATTTCCCTGTATGTTTTGGAAAATAGAAATCTAAGCAAAGACCCTGTAGACAGGAAAATAAGATTTTGAAAGAAAGGACCACACTAAAACTAACATACATGAAATGTTTAATAAAAAAAAAATAATGAATAAATAAAAAGAGAGTAACTGGCCCAAATGACAGAAGATGACAAAGAAATTATGTATTCCACAAATTCTACTCATTCAGTAAAATAAATAAATAAATTCAGTGAAGTAAGAGACATACAGGAGAAAAAAAAAAATGAAAGATACCTTGTTGATGGGGTAGTGCAGAAATACATCAAGCTGTTGCATACCAAGCTATTGTGAGGGTGATCAGTCACAAGTCTGCGGGACTGGGTGGGATCCACCCAAGAGTACAGAGAAAGCCAGCAGAGAGGATTGCCAAGCAACTTTCCATGATTTATGAACAGTCCTGGTTTGCAGGGGACGTCCCACATGACTGAAGGCTTGCCAATATAAAGATCATCTATAAGAAGGACTGAAAGGAGAATCTGGGGAACTTAGGGACTGTCAGCCTGACCTAGGTACCCAGAAAGATTATAGAGTGGTTCATCTTGATTGTGTTCATTGGGCAAGTGTAGGTCAACGAGGGGATCAGGGTCAGCCAGAATAGGTTCATGAAGGGCAGAACCCGATTGTCTTCTATGACCAGGGGACCAAGATAGTGGATGAGGGAAAGGCAGTGGATGTTGTCTACCTTGACTCCAATAAATCTGTGTTGTGTTCCCCACAGCATTCTCCTAGAGAGACTGGCAACTCATGGTTTAGACAGGTGTACTCTTCACTGAGTGAAAAACTAGTGGGAGACTTTATTACTCTCTACAACTACCTGAAAGGAGACGTTATTGAGGTGGGTTCCAGTCTCGTCTCCCAAGTAACTACTGATAGAATGAGAGGAAATGGCTTAGATTAAGGAAAAAAATTGCTTTACTGAAAGAGTGTTTGAACATTGAAACAGGTTTCCCAGTGAAGTGGTGGGATCTCCTTCCCTGGAGGTGTTCAAAAAACTTGTAGATGTGACACTTTGTGACATAGTTTAGTAGGCAAGGTGATGTTGGGCTGATGGTCGAACTGGATGATCTTAAATATCTTTTACAGTGTTAACGATTCTATGATTTTAAGATTAATAGTTCAACTTATAACCAAAAGTGACTGCAAGTTTCCATTTGTCACCTGTGTTTATGTTCAAGTATATGTCAGCCCTGAGGTATACCCATTCATTTACAGTCAGGATATTGAACTGGAACACTCACTGCTCCTCACATCTCGTTTTTAAAAAAAAAGTAATTCAGTTTGAGTATCCATAGTTTTCACTCACTTTCTCTTTTTTTGCGTTTTTTTTGGGTTTTTTTGTTATATAAAGATAAAACTATTCCAAACCACAAAGATTTTAGATCCTCTTTTCCCACAAGTACACTCATAAAATGGAAAGAACTTTTTAAATTCAGCAAGGAAATTTTCAGGTAAAACATTTGACAACTGTAAGCTTTTTCCTTAGGATATATTTTACCACAGCTAAAAACTTCCAACCATCCTGCAAAAGCAGAATAGTCTTGAATTATTCTTCAGTCTTAAATTTTCTACAGGAAAAGTGAGATTTTACAGCCCTTGGACTGCATAACTGAAACTGCAGCCTCAGATAGATAAGCTAATGTTATGAACTTATTGTATCTATTCAAATCCATAAGTTTTATTGTTTTTTTTCTCAGTGGAAGAAAATAAAATCTGACATAGGATATTAAATAAAAAACATGGAGTCTAAAATCCTACTTTTCATACAGTTTTAGATACCACTGGGGTCTTAGAAGTTAAAACCAGAAAGAATAAGAAATAGATGCAACGAATTTACCAGTGGATAAATTTGTGACATGGTGCTTATATTAGCCATTTATTAAATGAAAATATCCTTGCTGCATAAGACTGCAGTGTGATTTTTCAACTTCTTGTAAATGTGTGAAAAGATCTTGAACAAAGATCATAACTTATTGCAGATACTTATGAATAGTTCTCCTGAACTGCTGCTTGCTATTTTGCTTGTCTTTTGTTTGAAATAATTCCTAGAGAAGACTCTGACATTCACCTTACCTTGATACCTACTGAAATTTTCATCTAAATTTTCTTTCTAAAGGAATCATCACAATAAACTATGATAGTGGTAGCTAATTATTCATACATAGTTCACTGCAAAAAATCTGCTAATTCCAGTGCACAAATGTTCGCTGATTTTTCCCTCACAGGAGTAAAGAATAAAGGAGAAGTGCAACTCTTCTTTTTCTTAAGATGTTAAATCTTGTACTTCAAGGATGGCTGAGTCAAATTTCACACTTTTTTCATCTGCTGTCCACTGTTTGCCATTTGCTTAACACTAGTCCCTCCTTTGAGCACAGGTGCGAAGTGAAGCGGAAAATGTTCTGGCATAAGAAAAGGTTGTAAAAAACTTCCCATGTCTATGCTGTTTCAGTTTGTATTAAGTCTCTGTTCTATCTTCTGTAGTTTTACACGCACATGTACAATGCTGTTGCACTCATGGTCAGGATGTCTGTTGAAAAACAAAACAAGCAAACAACCATCAAAGACAAAGTTAATCTATTAGGATCTTTTGAATAGTGTAATTCTGGCTTTGGAAGATGAATCTCTGTGGCAACATGTTTGCTTATAGTCCAGAGAGTGACAGGAATTTTTGCTGCTATAATCCTTGCAACAACATCCATTTGCATTGGAATCAGGCTCCTCGAACTGCAGTTCTTACATCCAGTTGGGCTCTGATTCCACATTTCAGCTAATTGTAGTAAACAATGTACAAACCATCACTAAACTATCTCACCAATTTGCAGATTTTCTTCAATGAACATTCTTTTCATCTTCAAGAACAGTTTCTACTCCTTAAGATATTCTAGTTATGTGTAATTTTCACCTGTTTTGCAGCAGGAATGTCCTGTGGCATTCCCTGTTCACATTCTCTGCCCAGGAGGTTAGTAACTTCAAACATACAAATAATGCCTGTTGTCCTAGGTGCAGTAGAAGCTGTCTACGGTGTCTTTGGGACTGTCTGAATTTCATGCTGTTGCAGGTGAGTCCTTTGTCTCAAACCAGTTTGTTGCCACTTCTATGCAGGCAAAGTGGGGAGTATGCAGACAAAGCAGGGAGCTCCTAGACCACCTAAGGAATGAAAAACTAAGTGCACTGCATGTACACATAGGTCCAACCATGTTACCTTACCACATCACAGTTGTAGCTTAAATTCTGTAAATTTTTTGTCAGAAGACTATCCAGATAAAGAAGGATGACTTCTTCAGTGTAAACAGCCTGGAACTTGAAACTTGATTCAATGACGAAGTTACCACCAAAAAAAAAAAAAAAAATCCCTTTAAAAAGAACTATTTATAATTTTAGACTGTAATGGAGAAGATTAATAGTCATGAGATGCATCTCTAGAAAATCTCTTCTACTACTACTATCTGCACAAAAGTAAAAGGAAGGATTTGTACGTGTGTCTTTTCCTTTGAACACATGTAATTTGAACATTCTTAATAGAGATGCTTGGTTATAAAATCCCATTAATAATGAGCTTCAGAAAGCTTCAAATAAGCTTTCATGGATACAAGAATGTACATGTATTTATTCATTTGAGGTTACCGAAATAGGTGTGCACAGACACAAGTAAATTAATAAGTTGAAAAAGGATTGAAAAGTTATAAATTCCAATACCTTTTATGCTTTCAGGCTGACTTAAACTGATGCCTTAAGCAGCTTTATTTCATATTTTGTAGCTCCTCTAAACCACAGTATACTGAAAATGCATATTTAAGGGACTCAGAAGCAAAATTCAATAATACTTTCATTAAATATATAGAAGTTAAAGTTGAAAAACTACCCTAATTATATTCCAGTTCAGAAAGGTAGTCATGTAAAGTGCTCATAGCTTTGAGCTGTTGAGTCAGGACCTGTGATGATTACTGTGACCTCTGCACATCTGTGAAGTCTGTTTATAATTGTCTCAAAATAAGTGTATGAAATTGCTTGTAAGTACGAGCATAATACTTATTTTTACATGCACTACTGAAAAGCTGGTAACATTTTCTATCACTGACCTACAGTCTATGAATCCTCCACATTTTACAAAGTAAATTTAAGAAAGACTTCAATAAGAATAACACTAATATGCTGTTCTGTCTACATGAGCAACAGAAAGTTCTATCATACGTTATTTGGGTTATTGAATAGAGTGGATCAAATTTATCTGTGGTGTAACAAATTTGGTATGATACACTAAGAGTACACCAACCATATGCTTTGCCATATGTGTTTGTCTAGTCAATCTGTAGAATATTATTCCATTTGCATCTTAATATAGATTTTACATTGAAGACAAACCCAAGTGTTCAGAGATTATCAAATGCATAGTGGACTGAAGAAAAACAAAAACATGAACATCATTCTCCAGTGTAAAGTGCTAAAGTTGCAATAACTTGTGGGATCATATTTTCATCAAAACAATAGGAGTCTTATGAAGATCCAGCTATCACTTTCACATATTTCAGTCTTTAATTTTGAATGTATTACATTTCTCTCCAAATACTTTTTTTCTATCTTCCTATATAATTTCTTTATTCTAATGTCTTTATTTCTAATGTAAGATTTTGATTTGCCATTTCTACAAAGTTGCACACTGATATAAAGATGAGAAACAACCCCCCTCAGATTTGAATGAAATTATTTAATGCTGATCATTACAGTTGGATATCTCTCACACTATGATTGCAATATATATGTTATTGTGGGATGGTGTTGGGCATCTGTGTTTAATGGCAAAAATGTTTATCTTGATTCAGTTGTTTCTACAAAATGGATTAACATTTTATTAATTTATGAATGGGTGAAATCTTTTGTTGTCCATTCATGTAACTATCCTATCAAAATTAGTCTTCTCCTACCTGTTTTGCATAACCCAAGTGATTTAAATGCTAAATTACCTGGTTATGTCAAAGGAGACTGCTATGCACAGCAAATAAGATATATGTTGTGCAATGCTAACTAAAAACCTTGAAAGAGATGATTACTATGTTGAAGACGTAAGTATAATTTCCCAGGAAATCCTGCAGTTTTTTGAGTTGAGATTTTAAAAAATCCCATCCATTACCTAGATCAGACATAAGCCTTCAAAACAGGATATATGGCAGTTTTAGTTCTGCATAAACTGTGTGTTGTCCTCCTTCAGAAAGGTCTGTGTTATATTACATCCTCACATAGTCAAAATTACCACTACGTTCACTGAGAAATTGTACTAAAGAAGGGCTTCAGACTCCTCTCTATTGAATATTTATGTTTATTTTAGTAGTTTAAATTGCAAGATAAGGTAAAGCATACTTTTATTTCTGTCACAGTATTTCTAGTAATATTTTCTAAAGATGTAATGAACTGATCAGTTCCCTTCCCCATGAACTTCTCTTTCCAGCCCCTCCCAAACAAGGGGAAAAAAACAAAGTACAAATCACTCAGCTTAGATTTTTCCCTACCAGAAGAAACTCAAAGTTCATTATAATTCCTGGATTTGACTGGTTTATGTGCTCGTTTGTGAAATGTACTGCTGATAGTCTTGATTTTCAGCTCATTATCAGTGCTACACAGCCCATTATGTTGAAAAATAAGAATTTTGTAAAAAATTCCTCCTTATTCTTAAGGAGGAAACATAATTATACATTCTCACAATGCAAAGGTTTCTGCAATAATGCCATCCCTGTTGTAACACTGATAGAGTACGTTTAATAAATCAGGTTTAAGGTTCAATCTCAAATGACAGTGCTTGGGCTGTGTTAGATTTTCACTTGTATCTGTATGGCACAGGGATCAATATTCTGCATCTCCATGTTTTCTAGTTGTAAGATAAATATAAATGTTAGATAATAATGGAACTTAAAACATGTGCTTTAAAATGTGTTGGTGTCACAACGCTTAAATCAATACTTTGTCTTCTGCTGTCTTAAGCATGTAAGACTAATAATTCTGCAATACATTGTTCACAATTATGTTTAGTGCTGCAAATCAGGATGAGATAAAGGGTAAGTGTGTTGGTTATCTTGAGTTATTCCAAAAATTACTTTGAAAACAAGCACTTTGTGATTGTGGCATGGTCCCGAAACTACACTGCTCGTATTCATGGCAGTGAAAGCAAATTGATGATTGATCTAGGGTCCAATGTGAGGTATAGCTGTCCTTACAACTGAGATCTGCCATTGTTGAGTAACCTAAAGACTAAGAAGGAGGACGAAATCCACAAATATTTGCAAGGCGTGCTACCTACTGCCTTTTATTCCTGGAGACCTTATGGTTGTTGTCTTTACCAAACAGACTCATCGTGGTCTTAGAAATAAACTATACCAGGTAAAACACACAAAAAATCAGTTTTCCTGGTTTCTGTAACAAATTCAGGTTTTTTTACTGTCTCTTGAAGAAATGCAAGAACACATGATATAGTCAGTTATTAACCACTAATTCAGATACCTAATTTTAGGTACATAGCTCTAAATTTATTTGCTTGATTCATATGTATTTACAAAATCTGCAACAGCAGGTTACACTTCCTCCTTATTCTGCACAAACACCAGAGTAGGTGATATTAATCCCATTGGAAAACACATAACTATCACTGTTCATGAGGTCAATCTGATGATATATCAAAGTTTCAGTCAAATTTGAAATGGTTTCTGCTGTGGTGTCTGGTATCAGCAGTACTGTGCTTCCCACACTGCTGTCTCAATCCTGACACTGCTCAATGATGAAACACTCAAACTTCTCTCATTCACAGTGTTTAAATCCATTCCTATTAGAGAGAAAGTGGGAACTTTAGCAAAATTTAACTTGTTACAGACTTTTATGGCTCATAGCTCATTGACTGCACATAGACAGTCAAGCAATAGGAGTGTTTAATATTGCTCTGACACAGTTTTAAATAAAACACATTTTTTGTCATAGGCAGAAAACAGGATGTACAGAAGGCAGAAACCAAGTGGCAGGTATTAAACAGTGCTTTGTCACCTCACAAGAAAATGTCAGCAACTGTATTTTTCCTTGAGATTAAAAACCTGTTCAAGAAGAAATATTTTGGTGATGCCCTCAAAGGACTTTCAGATTGTGTACAGTATTTAGACATTTCTTTGCTACGTGCAATTGTCTGGTTTGAAATGGTAGGGGGTTTAATGCATTCTGATCCCTCACTATTCCTTTTCAATTTATTTCCCCAGAGAGTATGTGTTAGGCACAGCAGCTGGCTGTCACTGTGACTTGGTTTTTACTGAGCTGTGGAAGTGAGCTGAATAAGGAAGAAGAGTCAGCAAAGTTGCCCAAAGTCAGTCAGTGACATGGCTGAAACTGGAACACGGAATCAGTTTGACTCCCAGGAGTTGCCTGATTTTAATTAAGTAGGGTGAATTTTGGAAATTTTCTTGCTCTCCTGTTACATTTTACTTAAGCAATTCTTTGGAAAAAAGTGGCAGAAGTCACAAGGGGAAAAAAAAAAGACACCATACTGTGAGGTAGATATTTTGAGTTACTGTATAAAGTAATTTCTATATTTTTATATATGTGCTTCTGCTTATTGTTTCAATTCAAAATTCAAGATTTAGTCTAACATGGGAATGAAGGAATAGAATAACGAACAGAATAGAGCATATGTTTTTAATTCTCTTATTGAATAGTGATCTATTTTAATCTATTTTAATTAATGTGATTTAAATAATATTATTTATGACAATTCCATCCATATGTCTAACGAAATATTGTGTTCACATAGGGATAAATAGGTCCATTCTTCTTTGCCCCAAGTGACATGGTTTACACACTCTCTTGAAATTATTTTTTTCCTAAACTTTAAACAAAACCTGCTTAGCTTTAAAAATGTAGGTAATACCTGATCCAGGTAATATAGTGCTGTTCAAAGACATTTACACGAGTTACACGTGAGATTGTTTCACAACTACGCATGCTACAGCTGAGTCAGTGGGGCGCTTTACTTCAACTGACTAATGAGCAATCTTACTGAGAAACCAGGCAAATGGCTTGAAATACATGGCAATTTGAACTAGTACTTGCACAGATGCTATGCTGTTACATGTAGAGGTAGCTGAGTATTTGGAACTAGCTTGTATCTTGCGGTCGTATGCAGAGATAATGAGAAGCAGTGTTAATACTACGAGACTACGAGAACACACAGAAAAGTATATGTTTAGAAGGAATGAAAAACATAAAAAGGAACACCTGTTAATGAAGAAAAACATACTGCTGGGGAAATAAAAATAAAGATATGATTGTGGGCAATCACTGAAGTAGAGCAGAGTCTCTAAAGACAGACTTTGTGAAGGCTTCACAGAGAAAGTCATTCAACTTGTAAAGATACAAGATTTGTTTAACGACAGAGAACAGCAGTAGTTACTATTGCAGCAGATATGCAGGTTAGGCAAATGAAATCCAGAAAAAGGACAGGCAACATGAGCTTTCTGTACGTCCTCCTGGTCACTGGTAAGGATGTCAAGTGAGACAGGTTTCATGATAGAGCCTTGTATCATTCTGTGTTCTATTCTACCTCTGACTTCTGAACCTAAACATGTAACCAGTTATTTACTTACCTAGTTATCTACTCATCTAGCCTATCATGTCCCAACTTTGATTCAAGAATACTGTGAGAAACAAAGTTGAAAGCCTTACTGGTCAAAGTAACTAATGCTGTCTCCTCATCCGTGGACTTGATTATTTTAACACAGGAAGAAATCAGACTGGTCAAGTATGATTTCGTCTTTAGAAGTCTACTCCAAATCATCATCTTTTTCATATTACCATAAGTTTGTTACCACATCACTTGCTCCATTATTTCCATTGAGAGCAAACTGAGACTTACTGGTCTGTAATTCCCTAGGTTGTTCTTTTGACCTTTTGGGAAGACGGGTGCAATATTTACATTTCTCCAGTCACTGTCAGTTCTTCTTTTGATTCCTGGGTATCTGTATAGGTTGAACTCCCTCAAGTTCTCAATCTCTGACACAAACCTTATCTGCTGTTGGTAGTTCTCAGCCTTGAATGCTTTCATTGATCACAGGGACCTTAGAGACCTGATTGGTGGAGACTGAAACAAATGAGGTCTTTGGTGAGCTCCACCTTATCTGTGTCCACTGTCACTAAATTATCTGCAGTCAGCATTTGCCTGAACAGATTCAGAGCTCCAGCGGAGAAGGGAAAATACAAGATGTCCAATAAAAACCAAGTACAATAATTTTTTACTCTGAGATAAAGTTTCTGGGTAGCAAAACAGTTATATATCGGCATAATCAGAGGATAATTTAAAGGTACCCTCAGAATGAGAAAGGAAGGAAAATACTCATTAGGCATTGTAGACAGAATTATAACAGCATCGAAAGTATCCACATGCAAAATGGCATATCCAAAATGAAGATTTTTGTCACGCTAAAAGAACTGAAAAGCCTGCAAAAAATAAAATGCCTTAATTTCTCTACAGTAACTAGCACAATAGAACCAGAACTGTAGTAGTGTGAGAAAATATTCAGATTAATTCATAAAAGAAACCCAAACAGTCAACAAAACAAAGAAAATGGTTCACTAATGTTTGCCAGCTATTGAGGACACACTACATAATTTACCAGATTAAACTGCTGACTGCGTGTATTTTTACATTCAAAGTATCAGTGTCCTTTGAACAGCCTGGCAATGTTTCACATGTCTCTTGGTGAGTATTGTTGCGTACAAAGGGTTTTGGGTATGAACAGAACCTGCAAGTCATTAACAAAATAAAGTAAACTACCCTTTGAAGGGTAGTACAAGCATCTTGAGTATAACAGAGGATATTCTTAGTTAAATAAATGAAAGGCCAGGCAACACGTAACAATGGCATGAAGACACAATTGTATTGAGCAACTTTTCAGAAAGCATTTTAGGTCAAAGTGAACCTGAAAAGATCTACCATCTCCTTCTTCAGACATTTGATTCTGAAAAAACATTCTGAAGGTACTGAGAGGGAGGATGCTTTTACAAATACATCCAGGTCGCAGAATATGAGGGAAGGCCAGTAACTTTCTTTACAAAAATCAATCAAAAGTCTCAGAATATTCAACACAAAAAAGAATGCAGCACAGGAATAGCTGGAAATCAGAAACTAATATGTTATAAAGTAATGAAATACATATGAGAGTCACTGATCCTGAAGTACTGTAAGACAGTGCAGTAATGTAATCACAATGTAATCACGATACTGCTTCATTTTGGAAAAGAGAGATTGCAGCATTTTTTAGACACAAACAAGGACAGATACATTCAGGAGTTAGTTCTTGATTGAATCTTCAAAATGATATAATTCTACTTTCGTCACCCTTGGACACTGAATATATGTACAGGTCATAGATTGTTAAAAAGCATCCTAAGAAAACCCCAGCCAACAGCACCTGAGTGTGTACATCAGATGTTACTGAGACTTGAGTGTTATGATGTGACAATAAGTTGCTATGCTTAAAAGCTACTCATGTTTTAGATATGTCATGCAATGCATGCTTTCTGGAATATAATAGTAATGGGATGGCTTTGTCAAAAAGAAGATAAAGTCTGTCCATATGTGACAAAATATCAGCTATGAAATATTAGGAATGAAAATGAAAACAAACCAGAAAATGTAATGTGTATACCAGTACATAAATACATAGTGTCACTTGAACATTGTTTACAGTTAAGGTCAAATCATCTCAAGAAGATGAAGCAACAGTGGAAGCAGAAAATGTTTTGACTACAAGAGATAATAGGCATAGAAGACCAAATAGGATTTTAAACTTGAATAAATGCACTCACTATAAAATCATGAATGAGATGCAGATACAAGCACAGTATTAAGCATTTTTTTTATAAAAGCTAAGAGGAACAAATTGAATAGCCAGATATCAATTCTAAAGGAAAGAAGGAATATTTTTCACATAGCACAAGTTGACTTCGTAGAACTTATTCCTACATGTTTTGGATACCAAATAGATAAGGAATTTGAATAAGAAAATAAACCTCTTGGTGCAAGTGAATTGGACTAATTTTCATACTTTTAACATCTCTCATATTTTTCCCTTCAGTTTTTGTTGCTGATCACTTTCAGCCACTTCGGATGTAACCACCTTTCTCTTCCAAACATGCACTGACTGTAAGATCGAAGCACTCCCAAGCACACCGAATTAAAATAAAATAGAGAATGCATTTATTTATATTTTAGGGCTGAAGAAACTGAAAGAAATAAAGGTCATAGGAGATTATACCTAGTATCAAAAGCAAAATAAATTGTGTGTAAAAAGCATGTGTGGATCTCTGTTCGTCAGAATCTTGGAGTGAAGCTGTCTCTAATTAAGCATAACAAAAGACATCAGTTTTCTAATCTTCAGAGCTTGTAACAGAAAACAGAAACTCAAACTACTAGGAGTATCATATTAAGAAATAGAGGCATTTCCATTTTGCAGAGTGACATGAACTTTCTTTCAAAGTGTGTTCTATCAGAAAACTCAATATTGTGTAACTTTTTTTCTCATTTGCATCTTTACAGACACAAATTGGCTAAAAAGTTACTCTGACTGTAGTATTTACATGTTTCTAAACCAAGGATAGCTACATGAACAAGAAGAGGATTCAGAAATTCATTCTACGTTACTACTGTTGCTAAGGAGAGTGCTCTGCTGGGATCCTTCACTAAGCTTGTTTATCTCACTGCCTAGGATTTTCAAAGCGACAGCTCAGTGACATAGAGGAAACTCAGAGTGATTCAGGTTTTTTCTGTTTATTTTTCCATCATCTCTAATTCTGTAACTGTGGAATTTCAAAACAATAGGTCAAATCCTCAGAGGATAGAAAGTAGTTTGGAGGGTTTTGAAATGTGGAACTACAGAAATTGGACAACCTTAGCTGTTAGTGCCTACAGATAACTAAAAAACACAATGAACTCTCATCTAGTAAATTACCTGATTTAGGGTTTGGTCTGATTCCTGCTGATTGTTCCCAGGTTTATGACTGACTTGAGGAATATTAGAATGAGTTCAGAAAGCATTAATCATTTTTCTTTTTCCTGATTTACTTATCTTTTATGTTTTAGAATACTCTTGATCCCTTCCCCCACCCCACCCTCCCCAGTCCCCTGATTTTTTTATTATTATTTTTGTTTCTTCTTTTGGGGTATTCCTTTCTGTTTCACATACAGTTACGTAGTTAAAAGTAGTTCAATGCTATCAAAACATGATGTGGGAGACTTTATAAAACAATCTACATATTTTAAAACTAGATAAGTTAGCTTGACAACTGTAAATCTCTAGAGTGTGTGAGTACATACTATCATAACTTTTTTTGACATTTGACAGGATCTCCAAGTCCAACACAGTTTCTATAGAGAATAACAACCACATAGAAAATCCAGCACGTTTCATGTTTTGTTTGGTTTGGTGCTTTATTTTTTTTTAAAATTTCACTGATTTCGCTGTATAGTTGAGTTGTAATTTACACTGCAAAATGGCATTATAGACTTACCTGTAGTCATAGAAAATCACTAAGTCACATGAACACAGAGGGTACAGTTCCTTGAAAAAAACCATGTAATAATAAAAGGTTTGTTTCAAACCACTTTGTGTGGTGGTGATCTTCCTTCTAAGTAAAAGCTTGACTCCTGAAGCATTTTCTGCACTTGTCAGAGTATCTCAAAACCAGGCACTTCCTCATGGATCCAAACAGTTTAAAGTGTGCTCTGCTTCATCTATTTCTTAAATTCAGTTTCTCTTCCTGACTTTTTTTTTTGTGATTCTTCACTTAAATGTAGTCTTGTTGCCTACCCTTCATATCAGCAATAAATTTCAGTACTAATATTATACGCTATAACATCCTTGATAAGACACATAAAAGTTTAACTTTTATGGGCTTTTTATCCTGAAATGATCCCATGAGAACTATAAACTTGAAATACTCAGAGATGAGATGCATTGAGATGAGATGAATGATATAAATTCTCCAAAATACTATAGCTTGAGGAGTTGATCACTGTATTAAAGTCTCCCAGAAACATTTGAAATCCCTTTTCTTTTTCAAATCAGCTGTTTATTTGAACGTTGGTGACATCCATGCAGAATTTGCAAATATCAAGATGTTTTTTATCCTACAAAATGCCTTCACATTTGACTCAGACCTTAAAAGGTTTTCTGAAACCCTTAGAAGGTTATAACTAGATTGCAGTATTTTTCCATAAAATCATAGAATCACTAGGTTGGAAAAGACCCACTGGATCACCAAGTCCAACCATTCCTATCAATCACTAAACCATGCCCCTCAGCACCTCATCCACCCTTCCTTCCAGGGCAGTGAGTCAACCACTTCCCTGGGCAGCCTGTTACAGTGTCCAGTGACCCTTTCCGTGAAATTTTTTTAATTAATGTCCATCCTGAACCACCCCTGGCAGAGCTTGAAGCCATTCCCCCTTGTCCTGTCCCCTACTCACTTTATATTTCCTGTAATAAGTCTTTCTCTTTTAAATATATATATATTCACTGTCTAATTCTATCTGTAGAAAATCACAGAAAATATGTCATTTTGCTATTGTCTGTAGACCAGTGTCATAAACGCCCTTTTTTTCCAAAACAAAAGGTTGTGTTTGTGATATTCTTCTGGAGCCAGAATAGCATTAATATGACAAACACTGAGTTTTTCCAAGCATCAAAGAATCAATGGCATCAGTGGATAAAGGGCCTTCAGCTAATGGAGATGTCTTTGTGTCAGTGAAGAGTGCAGATATTTTGACATGAAGATGTATGATGAATACATTCATTCATCTGCACCTCCATTATGAAAGGGTTTTTTTCAGTTTCTTTTATTGCTTTCTATAGCAGTGTGATCTTTCAGGCATTTCCTTCTAGAAACTGTTAAAAAAAAAAGACAGTTTCTTGCTCTTGGTATTGCAATACTAGACAGCAAAGAAGAAACATACATGAACTTTTAAACTGATATAATTCTACCAACTCTAAGTGAAAGCCAAAAAGTATATTTAACTTGTTACCTAATAAGCATCTCCTGTGTAACTGGGACAGAAGTCAAGGCAAGAAAATAGTCTATTTAATTACTGAACAACAGGTACATAAAAGCTATTATCTAACAGCTGTTAGACACTTCACACAACATGGCTTTTTACATTGCTTCAGTCTCAAATACCTCGTGCCTTATTAAAGAAGCAAAAGGAGATTTTTCCCCTTGATTTTCTTTCTCTAAGTCCATAGCAGTAATAACAGTGAAAATAAATTACTGGACAAAGGAAGACAAGAAAGGAAGAAAAGATAAGGCTAAAAAAAATAATCTCCTATGCTTTTAATAAGGGTCCTTAATATTTCAAATGGAATTAAGAAAAATCCTCAGATTCTGGGACAGATTTGCTGACCTGTCTTCTGTTAAAAAGTTGAGGGCTGCTATTGACTGTTTACTTTCCTAGGTCTTAAAGTCTCCTCTGGTTGAATACTTTTAATTTAGAAAGTGTCAAGTCCATGTTATCCAGAGTGTTACCTCCTGACAAAATAGTTATATATTTTGGTGTTTCCTAGCATTTACCTCATTGTGATAGGGCACAAAGCCCTTGGCCACAGACACACATTGTCATGTTCCTGTTGTACTCTGGTTCTGCTAACACAAACACTGCAGGAGCAATGAGTAATAGCTACTATATGACATGGAAAATTATAGCGGTGAAGAAGTTGAGACTTTCAAAGGTGAGGAGATTATGTATTTTTTTCATAAAAGATGTGAAAAGCAAACTTAATGCAACAAGGTAAAGCAAATGAAAAAAAACAGTCAAAAGCAGCAGCACACAACTACAAATTCTAAATTGGTTAGTTTTGCATTTACATGTTTTTTTTTCCTGCTCGGTTTTTTCACTGATTACTTGTAATTTTTGTCTAACCCGTGGTAAAAAAAACCCCAAAACACGATTACAGCAATGTGGTCTTTCATAAACTCTGATTAGGTCTTTCATTAAACTCTGATTAAGTATAATTTAACAATATTTTATAAATACAGTAGGTGAAGTTCTCCTTTTCCTTAGGAGTTTGACTGTTATGCTGTTTACTCAAATATATGCTATTACTCAAAAGGGGGTTTTACAGATCAGCAATATTTGCGATTTCTATTTTGTGTGTTGAAGAGAACAAGAAAGTTTTGTCTAGCTCATTGAAATGAATCATAGAATCATAGAATCATAGAACAACCAGGTTGGAAGGGACCCATAGGATCTTCTAGTCCAACCATTCCTATCAAAAGATGATGAAAAGGATTGGAGTAAATCAGGATTAAGTCAGTGTTAATGTCTGGCCCCAGCAGATGTTTTGGTAGGAAACCTGGTGCACAGGGCAAAGAGCATACATGTTGGGTTTTCCTCACATGCTATTTATGCAGAAACTCCATCTTCTATTAGCATATGAAGCATCTAGAGGATGGGGCTCACCACACATGTGCAGCACATCTGCTTGGAAAGTTCTCAAAGTGGAGAAATTCCTGTTGGAAAGTTCCTGAATTGGGGTTAGGGGATCCAGGTTTCACTAGAAGTTCAAAGAGCCTTTGCTAGAGTAACTGCTGCTTGAACCCTTTGGGCACAAATGCAGTCAGGAGAGCTCCTGCACAAATCTCTCTGCACCAAACCATTCCACTGTCGATGGTCCAGCCTGACTGTAGATGTGGTAGAGGTGAGGCCACTGCTTTCTCCCCCACCTCTCTTTCTCTCCTCTGCTGCTGAGAAACTGCTTAAAACCCCAAGCCCACACAGCTTTACATTGATGAATGTTTAAGACATGTAAACAAAAATAAAGAAATTGATCTCCACAGTCAGCCTCATTATAGTGTTAATTTCAAAGTCAAATTAACTCTAATAGTTTAGATTTTTGAGTCATTTTTCTTTAGAAGCAGCCTTTTTTACCCTATTAGATGATGACCAAAGCAAATTTTCTTAGCAGATATGTCTAAAAGATTTTTTTCCCAGCACATAGCAGATGGATTTACAAGGTGGAGTAGAGGGAAAGTAATATATATCAGTGACTGCAGCAGTAAGAAATTCCTGTCAGTGGAAAAAGCAGCATTTTGAAGAAAGTGAACAGCTTATGTGTGCACTGCACATTCAAAATAATTTGTCAGAAGGACATAGTATAATATTTTATTTAATTTTTTAACTGATCTAAATAAACTTGCTGAGGGGCTTTGTTGTTCTAGATTGTGGGGTTTTTTTCTTTTTTTTTTTTTTTAGTTTGGGAGTTTTATTTTCCTTGAGTAAGTAGCCAATATTCTGGGCTTACTATTTTCTATTACTAAGAAAAATTACTGGTGGAGCTTAGTGCATCCACCGGTACTGGTGAGGTAAGTCATTATCCATTTAACAAAGGCAAGAGGAAAGAGAGAGCCCAGCTTTCTTTAGCTTTAACATTGTCAGATTCTACTACTATAAAAAGTAACATGTAGGCACCGAAGCTATGCACATTAATGCTGCTCAAGAATGTACAGTACGAGTGCTTGTCAGGACAGAAGGATAGAGCCTAGAGCTTTTTCCTTATCATTGACATTTGGACTGAGTGTCTTGCAGCTGAATAAAGGGAATTTTACTTCTTCAGCAAAATAAGGTACAAACATAATTGAAATGTGGGAAGAAAAGGAGAAAGAATATTTACTGTCTCCTAATATTTCTTTGTCAGCATATATGCCTTCCGTTTTTTGTATCTAAGAGTCTAGAAGGATTTTTATCTTTAGGCACAACTAGTTGCATGATTCTTCCACAACTGAAAAATGCAATTAATATTGATAAACAACAATGAAATCACATATGTTGATGGAGCATTATATAGTATTTGAAGAGCAATATTTTAAGCTGACAAGCTACCATACCACGTCCACAGCCTGAAGTTATCCTTCAGATGAGTTGAAAGCTTGTGCTTTAGAACACACTTATGAATACAAATTCTGAGTGTTCAGTGCTCAGGACCATTTATTTCTAGAATCTGAGGTTGTGTAGCTATGCTATTTTGTATTGTGTGTACATGCTAATATTTTGCCAGTGAGGATATTTCCTGAAAGAAGCTGCAGTTCATGGCAAGCCTGAGCCAGAATAAATTCTCCTGACAGGAACTGAAGCTGGTAGAGAGCACATTCTGGATCAGGTGCATCCCAAAGGACTGCAGGCTGTGGAGAGGACCCTGGAAGGAGCAGTTCTTGAAGGATGGCATTCAATGAAAAGACCCATATTGGATCAAGGGTAAAGTGTGAATAGGAAGAAGTAGTGGAGGGGAACCATCATGGGCTGACTGCAATTACTACTCCCCATCCCTACTGCAGTGCTCAGAGAGCAGGGAAATGGAAAAGAGAGGAATGAGGAGTGAGGTGGAGACTGGTAAAAAAGGGGGAGTGGAAGGACGGTGGTTTCATTTTTGACTTTTTTTTTTCTTAAATCCGATCTATATTAATTGATGATTAATTAGATTAACTTTCTCCCAATCAAGTCTGGCTTACTTATGACAGTAACTGGTAAGTGATGTCCCTGTCTTTATGTCAACCTATGAGATTTTTCACCTTGCTTTCTCCCTCTGTCCTGTTGAAGAGGGGGTTGAGAGAGAAGGTGAACATCAGCAAGAGAAGGCCAACCCACTGTGTTGAAACCTAAGCATCAAAGTCTTTGCTGGTCTCTCTAAGCTCAGTGGATAGAAATAAGCACTGTTAGAAGAAATGCATCTGACTTCTCTAAGGACAAGATGAAGTGAATGTTACCTTGATTAGGAAGAGACAGTAGTTTAGGCTTCGATGTCAAGTGTTTGGACATCTAGATTTCTACCCGTGTTTCATCCTTTTAAGGTCTGGAAACAAACTTTGTTGTGCTGCCAGAGAATATAAATTCTTCAGACTTTAGACTCTAATTTTTTTTAATGTAATAATCATTTGCAAGAGAATAGTTACTTTTCTTTCTTTTCCAATTAATTTTCACCCAACATTTTTTATTTTTTGTTTCTGTTTTTAATTTCTTTCTTTTTTTTAGCTTGTATTTTTTTATTACTTTCCATTTATGTAAGAAAAAAGAAGGATCAAAATGGCAATCAAAGGGATTTGGAAAAAAGTAAAATGTTAAAGACTATATAGAACTATATATACCTCTTTTGTCCTCCATTGGTATCACACTTTCCTTATTGATTCCTTGATTGATTCTATCCTTTTCATCTGTATCCAAGGGAAAAAAGTATTTTTCTACTTCTCATTTAGAAAAGCTAATTATTTTATTCTTTTGTCTGTTTGTCAACACTGTTACCATGCAATAATTGACTGATGACAAGAATTTCATTTCTCAATGGTGTCTAATGTAATCTGTAAATTATATTACTGAGCCTTACTCATTGTATCTGACATACTTTGCTTTTTGACTGGCTGGCCCCTCTTTTGAGATTTAGATTGCCAGAAATTTAACAGAGAACAAGAATGGCTTCCTGCCAATCAAATTATAGAACACAAAAAGGTCAGAGTTACACCATATATTACTGTCTTTCAGAGACTGTGCTGGGTATTAAAATTCTCTGATGTCTCATTTCACTGACAAAGATTGCAATGAGAACAGGAAACAGCACAGGATGGACCAGGCTTTGATACCACATTTTTTATGAGTAGGAGAAACTGAAGAAAACCCACCAAAACCACAAAACATTCTTATTATATCTAGGCTTCTAATATATAGATCTTTTCACTTAGGAAAATCCAAAGGAAAATTCATTAAATCAGAACTATCCTTAAAAATCTAGGCTAAGGATAGAATATAGTAATTCTTTTTCAGGAGTAAAACGTGAGATGAATTATAAGAGAAAATGAATAGAACTAAATGGTAGGTAAATTGCAACTGAGGTTTTTCTGCTGTAATTTACAATGTGTGCTGCAATATTCAGAGTAGATATTCTAGCTACCACTTGAGGGTAGAGTGAAATCAAAGCTCAAACCCCCTTCCTCACTGGACGAATTCAGTGAAGGGGTGGTGGAATAATATCAGGATTGCCTATGGCAAGCTGCAGGAGGACAAAATATGGTTAGAGGGACAGGGTGGTCCCTCCACTTCTTGCCCCGGGTCATTCTGAGGAAGCTGCAGCACATCTGGTCTTGTAGAGTTCAAGAGGGGAATCCAAAGGTGGTAGGGGCAAGCAATGAAACTTCCGTGGAATACATTAAGGGACATAAGGGGTGTTCCACTAAGAAAGTGATGCAGCCAACACAAATACACACAGCTTGAGCAAAAACCAGGAGGAATTGGAAGCTACTGTGCTGCTAGAAAGCTGTGATCTGATACCTGTTACTGAAAGTTGGTGGGATGAATCCCATGACTGAGGCATGGCTATCAGTGGCTACAGGCTGTTCAGAAGAGACAGGCTGGGAAGGAGGGGCAGGAGCATTGCTCTCCATATCAGGAAATCACAGAGATTGAAGAGCTGCCCCTGAAGAACAGCCACAAACTTTATTACAGGTTAACTCGCTGTTTATATAGACCAAGAAGGCCAAACATGAGGTAAACATTGATTGGTCACTTCTGCCCTAGCAACTAGCCTTCCTTGGTAACCGCCCAACCCACTTTGTTGCCAGGTTGCAAACTCCTGCCCCCATCTTAAGGTTTCTTCATTAACATAATACAACAAAATCATTACCACATTTGTAACTTTACCCAGCTCCACCCTGCCAGGGCACTTGAAGAAACAATTCCCAACACTGACATAAGCTGGCAAAGTAGTGTGGCAAGCTGTTAAGAAGACCCCCAAAGTGCATCAAAAATAATTTCTTAACCCAGGTAACAGATACCCCTACCCAGGGGGATGCAATACTGCACCTGCTGACCACCAGTACAAACAAGCTTATCAGTGACGTCACGATCAGAGGCAGTGTGGGGTGCAGTAATCAAGCACTGGTGGAGTCCAAGGTCCTCAGAGATATGGGGCAGGTGGGGATCATAGTCAGGACCTTAAATTTCAGGAAAGCAGCCTTTTAGCTCTTCAACAAGTTAGTCAGTAGGACTCCTTGGGACATGGTCCTTGGAGTCAAGGGAGCAGAACAAAGCTGGTAAGTATTTAAGGATGCTTTCCATAAAGCACAAGAGCACTCAGTCTCCAGATGTAGTAAATTGGACAGGGAGAGAAGTAGACCAGTGTGGATGTGTCAAGATCTGCTGATCAAATTGAAGAGCAAGATGGAGCTGCAAGGTAGTGCAAGCGGGGTCAGGTAGCATGGGAGGAGTGTAGGGACACTGCTCAGTTGTGTGTGGAAGTGACTATGAAGGCCAAGGCTGGAGGTGAATATTGTCAAAGGAAGCAAAGAATGACATGAAGGGCTTCTATATATATCAAAGAATCACACAGAATCACACAGAATCACACAATAACTAGTTTGGAAAAGACTTACTAGATCATCGAGTCCAACCATTCCTATTAGCCATTAAACCATGTCCTTCAGCACCTCACCCACCCGTCTTTTAAACGCCTCCAGGGATGGTGACACAACCACCTCCCTAGGCATCCTGTTCCAGTGCCAAATGACCCTTTCTATGGAAAATTTATTTCTGATATCCAGCCTGAACCTCCCCTGGCAGAGCTTGTGGCCATTTCCCCTTGTCCTGTCCCCTGTCTCTTGGGTGAAGAGGCCAGCTCCCTCCTCTCCACAAGCTCCTTTCAGATAGTTGTAGAGAGCAGTAATTTCTCCCCTCAACCTCCACCTCTCAAGGCTAAATAACCCCAACTGCAAGAAAAAGCTGTAAGAACTGAGGCATTTTATATTGCTTTCTAAAGAACATGTACCCCTGTATACCATGTGTTCTGATTAATTAAACTCAGCTTCAGAATGTCCAATTAGTAAGTACAGGTTTATAAAATTATAAGTTGTGGATGACCCCTCCCTGGAAGTGTTGAAGGCTAGATTGCATGGGGCCTTGATCAGCCTGGGTAGTGAGAGGTGTCTTCACCCATGGCAGGGGGGCTTGGAACTAGGTTATTTTTAAGGTCCCTCTCAACTCAAACTATTCTATGATTCTATGAATTTCCTGGATGAATACCAAAGTAGCATCTGTCAGGAAAGCTGGCATTCCTGACTCAGTGACCCTTGGTAAAATCGATCTTTAATCTCATTACTACTTGTGGTTTAGCCCATATGTCCTGTAGCTCATGTCTCAATTATCTCACAAAAATAGTACAACAGCTCAATATTGCAACTCCAGAGTGGATCTTTTAACTTCTTTTCCCTACTGACAATGGACATGAATAAGTTGCTTTTGATTTCCTTTGGGTCAAAAGTTTTCAATATGTTATAACAGAACCACAGAATCGGCAGGTTGGAAAAGGCTCACAGGATCATTGAGTCCAACCATTCCTATCAAACCCTAAATCATGCCCCTCAGCACCTCATCCACCCTCCTTTAAACACCTCCAGAGAAGGTGACTCAACCACCTCCCTGGGCAGCCTGTTCCAGTGCCCAATGACCCTTTCCATCATTTTTTTTTTTTTTTTTTTTTTTTTCCCCTGATATCAAGCCTGAACCTCCCCTGGTGGAGCTTGAGACCATTCCCTCTTGCCCTGTCACCTGTCTCCTTTCAGGTAGTTGTAGAGAGCAATGAGGTCTCCCCTCAGCAACTTCTTTGCAAGGCTAAACAACCCCAGTTCTCTCAGCTGCTTCTTATAAGGCTTGTTCTTGGAATTGTTATGGGACAGTTTGTTTCCTCTATCTCTTTCTCATCTCAGATAACTGGGAGAAATTGGGGAAAGGCAATAGAGTTTTCGTTTGTCTTTCCTCATAACCAAAAAAAAAGTTGCTTGGCTGGAGCAGAGAGTCTAGGGTTAAGATATGACCATGATAGTAAAAACACAGAAAGATAGAGAGGAAAAAAAAAAATAACAGTAACACGCAAGATTAGGATAGATGTTAACCAGAAAATACAAGCAAAGAGTATGAAACCTGCTGAGCTAAATAACACAACCTACTACCCTTGCAGAAAGTAATTCTTCAGTGGAGATGCCCTGTATCAGAAAAAAATGTTTTTAAAAGAAGTAGCAGTTATATACATGGTATTGTGAAACTTATCTGTCTCCTTTTATTGTTGTAATTTAAGTCCTGCAGAAATACAATTCTACAATATCATCCTTCATCTACTGTCTGCTGTATTGTGAACACATTTCGGTAGTATCTTCATGTAACAAAAATATACCAAATATAGGACCCAGCAAATTGTCACTAGAACAACCATGCTGCAGGGAATGCAGTAATATATCATACGCAAACACACAGGTACCTAAAGCTGTAGAGCAGAGAATTAGAGATCTAGGTCCAATTTTCTTGAAATTTCAAATATTTGTTTAAAATTCAGTTTATAAGGGGGCTGTGTAATTGTTTTAGTAGCTCTTACTGGTAATACATTGACAAAGGTATTAATGTTTTTCAGTCCCACAGGTGTTACTGTGATGGTCATTATGAATTTACTTGTATCTGAAGCTCCTATTGACTGTCATGAAAGGCTGTGTGATTTCCTGTAATATGCACATACAGAATTTATTCTTCCTCTAGTGCCTCTAAAATTTTACTAGGAAATATCTCCCTCCTGACACTAAGTTCCCCCTCCCGAAAATTTATGCACTTCCAAACCCTGGTGATACTGGCCTACAACTGATACTGAAAAATAACCATTTTGTGAGAATAACACAGTGTTTGGTCTGATTTTGGTTTTGAACAAATGTCATTAAATCAATATGATTTTTTTTTTGCAGTAGATTTGAGAATTCAGACCAAATCCTGTAAGTTCATTACTCCAATAAATAATATGATTACATTTTAAGCTAAACTGAGAAGTTCTATCAAGTTGACAATTTTATCATCTCTTTTCGCTATGAGAATAGTCATTGCTGTTAAAATTAAGTTTACTTCCACACCTGTATAGTAATTTTAAAATTAATTTTATTGCATTACAACTAAACTCTTCACTGTTTGGTATAGAAACAGTACATAGACATGGCAGTACGTAGGCAAAAATTAGCCATACAGAATAGTTTCTACTGTCAAATAATATTTCCTCAATTTGTCTGTTTCTTTAATTTCTTTCCTCTCTCTGTGTTTTAGAAAAATTATTGTGACACACCCAAAACAGAGGCATCTATGCATTTATTTTTCAGAACAACCTGAGAAGGCAAAATACCATGCTTAAAAATAAAAACAGTTGTCAGTATTAGATAATATTTTCCTCTAAGACTTTTCAGTAAAATGGAGGCACAAAGCAAGCTAAAAGTTTTCTCATGTGATTCCTTTTAACCATGAAGAAAGTTTGTGCCACTGTGTTGATAAAGCATTAATTCTGAGTGAATACATATGTCATAGAGAACTCTTGCAAAAATACACATCATCATGAAAACGGGATCTAATTCCACCTACCAGACAGGGGACAACTTGCAGTAGGATTTGATGGCAGTGAAAACCATAGTCTGGTGTATGCATGCAAGTCAAACTATTGATGCATTTTATAATGCTCCATGTTTGGATTCTTCTAGTGTTCCAGCTGGGAAATAAACTTTTGGATAGTAGACATGGTAGTTATCCACTGTTCATTGCTGACCTGATGGCTCCTACTGAGTTTTTCATATGAATTCCCTCTGTAGATCACTACAGAGCGTAAGGGCTCATGCTTGTGCCTGACAAGGCATCAGTCTTTGACAAATTAAAAGGAAAGGGTGGGAGAACAAGATTTCAGTAGTATCATCACATGCTGACTTTATTTGACAACTTTGCCAAAATAATTTGTGTTTCCTGCCTTGGCTGTAGATAGGGGATATGCAGAGTTAATTGTCCTCTCCCATAGCATCTCTGAAGTTGTATGTGGAAGATGTTGAAAGATTGGAACCTATTCAGTGGGGGACTTCTAAAATGATTAGGCAGCTGGAACTCAAGCCACAAAGGAAAACCTGAGAGTACTGGATTTATTGAGTTTCAAGAATGGAAAGCTACAGGATTTTTATTATTGTCTCCAACTACATTAATGAGAGGTTGTAGAGAAGAGAGAGACTTTTGTTGAAAGTGTGAAATTAAATGATAGTAAACAAAGGAGTAAGTCGCAACAAGGAAAGTTCAGATGATGTATTAAGGAAAAAAGTTTACATCAAGAGTGTTAAAACACTCATGTAATCCAGAGAGGATGCAGAATCCCAGTCTTTCAAGATATTCAAAACCAAACTGTACAAGGCTTTGAGCAACCTGATATAAATTGATCCTGCTCTACCTGAGTGCTTGAAGTACATGAAAACTAGTGACCCTTTCCAGTCTGCATTATTTTATGATTCTGTTGTTCCTCATCTAATTTGCAGATCAAGTTGCAACTTTTATTTGTCAGTGGAAAAACACAAGTTATTCTGAGCACAATGTCAGAGTCAAGAAGATTACTGTTCCGATTTCTGAAAAATAGAGAAAGACAGTAGTGATCTGTAGTGATCATTATTTCTATATGATTACAGAAGAAATATTTTTGTGGAAAGTGAAAAAGCTGGAAAACATTCAGTGCTTGGAAAAAAACTATATTTATGCGAGCATTAATGAATAATGTCACACAGGTATGTGTTTTGACTTTATTATCATAGGCTGTGCTATTTTGGATATACTTTTTCTTGTTCTTGATGTGATCAGTAGGAAAAGAAGAAAGAGACAAGTTACAATGTTCCAGATAATCTCGAAGTGATTGGTACAAACTATGGAACTCTGACATTTCTAATGTTCTGGCAGCCATTTTGACAGCCTTTCTCAATTCTCCTTCAGAGCATCAATTACCTCTAAAAAGAAAACAAAATATGAACAAAATATGTAGGGATAGAGTTGGTTTTGACTGTATTTATTATATGACTACTAGAAGCCCACACAATTGATTGCTCATTTAATGACATTAAGTCCTGTCTTAGTACTACCCTAATGGCTCTGATACATGCTTTAAATTTAAGTCTGCATGTGTTGCTATTTACAAGGCAATAAGAAGCCTGCATTTTAAAGTTTATACTGTAAATCTAATGCATGTAAAAGATAAAATCAAGCCAAAACAAGCAACAAAATTTTAAACATGGATTGTTATGGATCGTTAAGCACCAGTGCCTGTCTCTAAATCCTGCCAAGGCAAATCTGTGAAACTTGTCATAGATCAAATACCATAGATTATACTGCCAAAAGATATACCAAATGTGAGCTACAGTAAAAGCTAGGATCAGCACTCTCAATTGATAGAGTGAACTAGAATAAAAAAACAATCTACTTTGTAATATTTTCTCTGATATACAGTTAGGGCTCTATGTAAGATTAGTAGCTAATTATTTCACAATTTAAATAAAAAGTCTTATTACAGGACTGTATTAACTTAACTTCAATTTCTAAACACTATAAATTGTAACATTTCTGTAGGCAAACCATATTACTGAGTTTTATGTTTATATACAGAGATCTACAGTGGGATTGATCTTAACTAAATTTAAAGATGAGATTCAATATGAGGTGAAGATCCTTAAATTTATGTGAATGTGTATATACATCTGTAAGTGAGTTAAATTTAAAAAAATCCCAGTTTTAGACAATGGTGTCTACAGCACTTAGAGGTCTATGTAGCTGGACAGCCATAAGGTTAAGCAAAATTGCTCTCCAGGCTTTTCCAATTGTGCTGTCCAGAGGCTGATTGGCAATAACAGCATTTCAGATATTCTCTGCACAGGTACTCATTTGTTTTAGGTATCTTAATTTGTATTTCAATCAAAAATGTTATGAATATCTTGCTTTCCACTGAATGCTGGTGATTCGAATAATTTGCTGAAATCTGAGAAAATGGTATGCCTACCCTCCTTCATAAAACATGTCCAAGAAGGATATGTAGACACACAAAAAAGAGCAGTGAAATATGAAAGTATTTCCAGTCAGTAAGTGTCAGCCAATAATGTCCTTTTGCTAAATACAGCATACAAAATGAATGTAATCTTTCTAGTGGGCTATAGAGTATGTCAAGACCCATTTTCTAAGGCAAAACCAGTTCAAGTCTCAACTGCACAGAAATTAAGACATGTTAAAACCACCACACAACACATCAACAAAGTACTCAAGTACCTGTTTAAGTGCTTTAGTATGTCTTTTAAAGTCAATATGCTGACTTGGGTGCTGGAAGTTAAGCAGATGGTCCAGTTCTTTACTGGACTAGTGTCCTTTCTTGTCCTTCAAAGCATGTGTAGACATACGATAAAATGGACTAAAAATGAAATTATTGCAATTAAAGTTCTGCTCATATATTGTCTTCTGCTTTTGTTTAATCTACCTCTGTACATTTCAGATCTCAAAGGCTGTCCATAGCATCTCGGCCACTATCTGCATCTTGTATAGAGATCTGAAATATCCCCAGTAATAAGCTTCCACGCATTAACAGATTACCAAATAAAAATTTAGGAGACTTTTAAAAGAGACACAAAATGATCTTAAATTGTAATTCTGTTGCTTTCTGTCTCCTAAATTTTTTTTATGAGACTATATTTTACTTCCTTGTTTGAGGAAAGGAAGTGGGGTTGGAGGGTCTGTAAGTTCAGGAAGGAAAAGGAGAAAAATTTCTGTATTTTCTGATTTACTTAAGGAATGGATTTTTATTTTTAAAAATAAAATATTTGAGATGCAACAGAGCTGCATTTGTGAGAGGTCATTTATGCTTTGTTTCAGTCTGTATTATGAATATAGATGAAGGCCAGACTGTGCTTACACAAGAAAGGATGTCCAAAGATAGAGAGAGGAACAGTTGTCTTCTCTTTATTCATTCTACAGGCAGAAAAAGCAGAAGTTTCACTTTTCTCAGTAGTTGCCATATACAAAAAAGGGAACAGGACACTGTTCATGTCATCCTCATTAAAATTTTGTCTAGACTTAAAGAGATGTAGGTGATTTTATATTTCAACACTGATTTAGCAATGGGATTATTTCCAAAGCTCAAATATATACACAAATTCAATTTTGAAACTCAATTCAAAAGTAATATGACAGAGTTGTTAAACTATGAAAACAATGGCAAATGTGGAATTATCACTTACTGAAAGTTATTCCTGGTGGGATCTCAATATTTATTTTGATTTGAATAATTCCTTTCCTTTAAATGTAATAACTACTACTAAACTATTCAGATGGTGCAAAGTGTGGGGACTGGTAAATAATAAACATTGCAGTTCACCCGCACAGTGTCACACATTACTTTGTAAAACGATAAATAATGCGTATTTTACTGTGGACATATACAATTCACTTTTCAAAGAACAAATGTATTGTGGTTCGATCTAAATTAGAGTCAATTATGTGACTAACTTGGCCTCACCTAAGTAACTTCATTTTCTGAAAGCAAACTGCAGGTTTTTCAGACAGTTGCTATCTAGAAGGGATAACAGAAGGCACTGGTATGCAGAAAGGCCAACGGTTATATTTATCCCTACAGTAACCAGGGGCATTCTTGAACTGGCAAAAAAGGGTTGCACCTGCAAGGAGTTGTGGACTGGGCTAGTGACTCTAAACTAACCAACATAGTATTCCATCCTATACATGTCATACTGTCTATAAAACTGAGAGACAACAAAGGTCTCATCCTCTTCTGTGATGACCAGTGTTCAGCGATATATTCCATCTCTTTGTGCTTTCAACAATAGAAAAAGAATCTCACATTTTGCTTTCCTTTCTTACAGCCAGTTGAATTTATTACCCACTAGGATCATCCTAAATCTAATTTAAGAAACATCATCTAATCTTAAGAAACATCATCACACTGTTCAAGGGAAATCTCTTGTGGATAAGTGCTTATGTATATCAACCACTCCATTGCCTTTTAATTCATGGTGAACGAGCAGAGAATGTAAATATTTGTTCAGCTGAACTGTGATTCACAGAAAGTAGTAGAAACTAGGAATTCTAATTTCTAATTTCATTATAAATTATAGGAATAATTAATTGTTGGAAAAATATTTCAGATGGAAAGGAGTACAAGTCAGTTATTTCCTGGTTTAAGCACTGAGATTGACAGAATGTCTTTTATTTATTAACTTTCTGTCTTAAAAGCAGGCAAAAAAAAAAAGGAAAATTAGCAACTAACTAACTCCCATGCCTTTCCCTATTAGGAGTCTCAGCTGTAAGAGACTGATTCTTTTTGGCTGCCTGAAATCACTTGCTTTCTTTCCTGTAACTCTTTGTTTTCCACTGCAGCAGGGACCGTGTCCTTCAGATTCACAGAATCACAGAATCACAGAACAACCAGGTTGGAAGGGACCCATCGGATCTTCTAGTCCAACCATTCCTATCAAACACTAAACCAAGTCCCTCAAGACCTCATCCACCCGTGCCTTAAACACCTCCAGGGCCCAGCTGTGCTTGCTCTCAGCTTCTCAAAAGAGCGACAGCTAGGTTTCTGGTCTACTGAGAAGTGCCTGAGAATAGGTATGAAATAGGTCCTAATCATCTCATAAATTATAAATAAAGAGGAGTCTTTTTGTAAGTACTTTGGGATATATTGTTGATTTTGTTGTGAGGTTTTTTTTTTCTCTGAGGTAGAGTGGCTTTTTCTACACCTTTACATGGGATTACACACTTTAATAAAGAAAGAATGACACCACAAGGAAACTGAAATAGAGAAATTGCTAGCCTTGTAATTGGGAAATGAGTATAAATCACATCAGTATTATTTTAACTGAAAGGATAATAAAAGACATAAGACATTTTTTACACAATCTAGATTACACTTACCTGTGCCACATACCACTTAATCGAGAGTGTTCAAGTCTTCTATTATATTATAGATTAATCAGAATGATTTGAGTATTTCTCCCCATTTCTTTAAAAGATAAAAAAAAATTAAGACAAGAAGTAAATGCTCAAGGTTGCAATTACTGCACAAATCAAAAAATCCCCTGGGAACAAATTAGAAAATAATATGATTTAAGAGGGTAAAAATTCTGTTCTCTAGAAAAGTATGTGGAAAATAAACTTTAATTCCTTTCCAAATGAGTTATGAAGATGTAACTTAATATAACGAAAAAAGTAGGAAATTGCTTGATTAATGATTCGTTTGAATCCTGCAGAATGAAATCCAGTGATATGGTCAACCTGATTACAGTTGAGGTCAACACATATGTTGTCTTCTTGATTTATTATGTAATTATAAGTTCATTCAGATGCCAAATGATCACTATGAGTCCTTTGGTTGATTGCAATTGGAGTAGGATGGGAATCTGAATAATTTTATTTTTCAAACGTAAATTAGCAAATCCAATACACATTATTTCTGAAATTATGACAGGGATACTCAAGAAAACAAAACCAAAACCTAAAACAAAAACCAACCCAAAGCCAAACAGAAAAAATCACTGCAACCTATATAATATCTTACAGAGTATTGTTATTACATTGTAGGAATTATTATTTTAATTATCTTGGTTTTTAACTTTGTCATGTTTCTGTACTTTCTGTCAAATGAAATCAGTTATATAGTAGCACGAACATTTTCCTATATTTTCTTAGTGCACAGATTAAAAAGAAAAAAAAAGATTATGACTGCTTCTATTGGCATGTCATTGTATGATTATTCTAGGTTCAGGAAAAGACAATTTCCTCAGACATCTTACAGAAAGATTGATTTTTATTTTTAGTAAAATTCTGCATCAAGAAAGAAATTGACTGGTTTTGCTGATAATAAATGCTAAAAAATTATTTTAGACTCATGATTTGTGAACACAGATTGATAATTACAACGCACCTACAGTTGCCTCAAAATAGAATTACTATTTTGGGAAATCTGTATAAGTATAATTTTCTATCTGCAAAAGCTAAGAATTGATGAAAAGACAAATAACTTTTCTTTTTTTTTTATACTATCCAAACTGAGTCACAGTTACTGTATCCAAAGAAACATGCTCAAAATAAGCAAAACAATTTTCCTGCACATTTTTGCTAAAGTACAAGCATTAAAATATACTTCATTAGCCTGTAGAGTCATGTGTTAATTGTTATTAAATTTACTTTACATAAGCCAAGTGTTTAGTGCCCATAAACTATTGTAAAGGTATGTGATATAAATTAGGTTTCATTGAGAGAGTATTATCCTCATTTATTGTTGTCTAGCAAAATTACATTTATAGACTATGAGTTTGACTTTTCTTTTTCCTATGCTGAAACATAAACAGTAGCAACCCAAAGAGCCCATTCATCATTTGTGTTTCAATCAATGAGATTTACGTTTTGTTTTGTTTTGTTTTGTTTTCAGTGCAGGGGAGGATCAAACCTTTGTAACTTTCCATTGACGTGAATTTTTTTCCCTGGTGCTTCTGAAAGGTATACTGTAGGGAACTTCACCCTATGGCTGATGCAGCAACTTCCATCATCTCTTGGTTTCCATAATTGCAAATTAAGTAGTGTAGCAGTACTTGATCATAAGCACTTACTTGATTCATAAATTATTCCGTCACTAATGCCCAACCTGCCCATTCTGTTATTGTAATTTAAGACAATGGTGACGTTTCTTGTCAAACCAAATAGTTATAGGAACAGTAGGAGGTAAGATCTGAATGGAAACCAACAATAAAAACTAGTATCATTTTTGCAAGGTCACAAATTATTGCCATTCTTCACAACTCCCAACATTATTTTCTACCTTGCCATGTAGCTGTTTACATAGACAGATATATTTCACTTTCTGAAAGTAGTTCAGGTACCTCTTGACATATGAATGTCCTAACAATTCCTTGGGCAGTTTAATACTTTGTAAAACTTATTAGCCATCATGTAATACTATTAATTTAGGAAAATACTAAAACCAAGCCCATAAGTCTCAAAGCATAAGATTTTATAACTTCTTTTTATGGCAAAATCCATATGTAAGTTTTTTTTCCTGAACTATTGGTATGGCACAGCATTCAGGTTTATAAGCAGAATTATTTTTTCTCTTTATTGTAGCATCATGTATTAAATATATGATAACAGATGACTCCAGAAGGAATACACAATAATCTGCTATAGTTACATTAAATGATTTTGGGTGACAGTAGCAGTGTCTAAGAAATATACATTTAAAGTTATATTGCATATCATTTCTTAATAACGCAAAAAAAGATTGTCTCTTACTTTGTTTGTCTTCAGGTTTTTGTAGGTGCTCTTAAGACAAAACCACTAAATACTGTTTCCATGCATGAGAAACAATCAGGGTACTGCCAGATGGAGTAGTGATTAGGAAAGAATCAAAGGTATTTTTCATTTGAAAATCTAAATTGTCTCATGAGAAAAATTTTAAAATGTGAAACTTCCATGAGGTTTCCCCACTTTATTTTTTCTTTTTATTCTGTTACACATAAGATCTGAAAACACAGATGCAGGTCCGTAACAAAATTAAATTTCATCACCATTTGTACTTTATTGCTCTAAGAGAAAGGGAAAAATAAAAGCACATTATAAAGGAGTCTTGCTTAATGCTTTTCATAATAACATAATAAACAAATATGAAGCATATGAAGATGGCACCAGGCTATGACACTACTTACTATAGTAGAACTGTATGATTGCAGAACTAAATAATTATATTTAATGTCATCCAAATTTCAGTCAGTGTGGGGAGATTAATTTCTTTCAATACTTGCTTGTGTGGTAAATTAACACTGTGAGCATAATTTGCAGTAAAAATTATTCTTACAGCTGCTTGAAAAAGCTTTAACAGAATAATTCATTTTTGTTATTCTTGGTTTTTTTCAGAATTGCTTCATGGGCATACTAAAAGAATGATGATAGGAGTTATGTTTAAATTGAGACATTTTCCTGTTTCGCTTGTGAACAGCATGTTGTTGAAGGTAAGAGTGTTCAAAGTGAGAAAATAGTTCAAGTAGCAGTGAGCATATGAGCCTTGTATATTTTTTTTCAGAAGGGATTATTTTGGTTTGGTTTTCTGTACTCGGGTTTAAGGTCATGATTAATCAATATAATTTAATCAGTCTGAGCGAAGGCATATTGTTACACAGCACTAAGATGAGTACTAACTGTTAAAAAGACAAACGCACCATAGACAACAAAAATGAGTCTTCTGTGCTGCTACCAAAATCAATTTCAATAGCAATCATTTATGTTATAGTGATCTGCTGTAATACAGTGAAAAGGTCAGTACAATTTCTCGCCTAGTTAGCAATGTAACTTTCAAGCTTCCCTGAGCAGGAGCTGTGATCACAGTGTCTGGCAAAGTCATTTTTTCCACAGACCTTGTGTTTGTCACATTATTCTCTAGAGCTCAACAGTTTGCCTGTAGCCTTCTTAACTTTCTTTTATTCCTTGATTTCTTTTAGCAAAATTTACAATAACTACACACTCCTTGTAATTAGGAACCATCACTGCAGGGCACTAATGAAAAATGGCTAGTTCTTATGTTACTATTCTTAAACTTCTCATCCTTAAACCATCTACAGTGTGTTACTGCAAGTGGAAAATTGTATTTCTTTATAGTTACAACATTCCAGAAAAAATAGATTTGAGCAGTCAGAAAAAGGAAATCTGGAATTTAATTAGGTAACATGTTAGTTGCTTATAAGCTTATATCTTTGTTGTGCTATAGAAGTCTGGGTAGAAGTGGAAAAGATGAGGTAACTCTGAAATAATCACTTACTCTACAAATCAGAAAGATCATCAGTATGATTTAAACCTTTGCTAATGCAAATATGTCCTTCCTTTTTGCCCTGAGATAAATGTGTAAGAGCAGCTGTTAACCTACAATATAAAAGTTTTTTATTTTTTCAGATTCATTTATCCTGTAAATTTTCTTCTGGTTTAATTTTTGTTATCACTACAGATGTCCCAAGTGACAGGGGACAGGACAAGAGGGAATGGCCTCAAGCTCCGCCAGGGGAGATTTAGGCTGGAGATTAGGAGGAAGTTTTTCATGGAAAGGGTCATTGGAATAGGCTGCCCAGGGAGGTGGTTGATTCACCTTCGCTGGAGGTGTTTAAGACACGGGTAGATGAGGTCCTGAGGGACATGGTTTAGTGTTTGATATGAATAATTGTACTCGATGATCCGATGAGTCTCTTCCAACCTGGTTGTTCTATGATTCTATGATTCTATAATGTTCAACCAGTTGGCACAGTTTTCAGTGAAGCACTGGAAGACTGTCTTATTTCTGAGATATTTTTTGTCGCCCATTAAAACCAGCTTTCCATTGCTTCCAAAGGGAAAATATGAGGTCTAAATGAGTAATAAAATACTTAGAACTCATGTGAATAAAATTGGATATTTATTTGGAAAATACAGTTTTTTATGATAAAATTTCACATTTTAATGAAGATGTTTCAGAAATAAGAATTGGAAAGAATTTTGTCTACTTCGACTTTACTAAAGACTTTGACATAACTTCTCATAGCATTCTCTTGTAATAAATGTCTGATCATGGCTTGGATGAGTATAAGGTTCACTGGGTAAAAATCTGGTTGGGTGGCTGGGCCAAAAGAGTATTAGGGAATCAAATTAAATCCAGGTAATGGCTAGCTACAAGTTGTGTTCCCCAGGGCTCCCCAGGACTACAGAATTGATTGTACCCTGTACTTGGTGTTGGTGAGAGGTACTTCACAGACAAGTAGATGCAGTACTTAGGGACATAATTTGGTGGTAGACTTGGCACCATTATGTTTATGCATGGACTTGATCTCATAGGTCTTTTTCAACAAGAACAATTCTGTGATTCTATGATTGACCTACTACAGGTATTAAACTTATCGCTCATTCTTATTTTAGAGTAGTAGTTTGTATCCAGCTTCATTAATTCTTGAAAATTCTGTGATCTGTGTTGAGCGTAAAATCTGTATTCTTTCCAAAGGGTATAGCCTCCACTCATTAATTACTAGCCACACTAGTCATCATTTTGATAACAAATTCAAATATAAAGTGTCAAAATTGTGGCCACAATGGCCACAATGCCCCCCAGAAAAAATTCTCTTCCAGCCTGGTGATTCTGTGGTTCTCTGGTTCTGGGTGCAGAGCACCTGGGCTCTCTTGGAGACTCCTCCCTCCTCAGGTGTTACTGTTTTGCCCTCTCCAAGTGATCCCTTTTTCTTCCCGGGGGGGACCAACAGCCTCTAGCTGTGCCCGGCTGGGCTATGGGCGAGGGATGCATCTCCTGGCATCACTGCTGCCCTGGCATCACCGGTGAGTCCCCATGGCACACCCTGCATCCCACGGGAGCATGGCAGGGGGGGAGAAAGGCTGGGGGGCCTGGTGGCCCCCCAGCCAGGTAGGCAGGTAGGAATTATTTCGAGGGTTGGTGGCTGCTCCAGTTTCACCTCTCAGCAGGGCTGACCCTTCTGTGTGCCCTCGGGCTGTGAGGAGTTATTATTCTGGGGTGAGTGAGAGTCAGTGGTGGGACAGAAACCCTTTGGAATTGGGGCTCCTTGCTTGGTGAACTGGGGGTCCCTGTTGTGTGCCTGCTGAGGGATATGGGTTAGTGATTGACAGGGATGGTTTGACTCGATGATCCAGTGGGTCTCTTCCAACCTACTGATTCTATGATTCTATGAAAATCAACATTGTAATCAAAATTTTTATCCTGAAAGTCTTAAACTTTGAAAAAACCCTCCCCATTCTTTCTTTTACCTATATGTATTCAAATAAAGTCTATAGAGAGAAAAGAACAAAAGAAAACCTTCAAAAGTGGACTGATATAAAGGAAGAAGAAATTGAAAGGGATGAAGAGAAAAGAAGATACGAGGGAAAATTAACAGTGTATAAGAAATGGCCTATAGGCTCGAGTATTAAAATCATTGTACTTGAATTTCCAGCTTTCTTAACTAGTTTGGTAGCATATGACACAGTAATTTATCGCAGAAACTGTGGTCTGTGATGAGTTATAAAAGTAAAAAAATACTCAATTCCATTTTTTCTTCATGTTTTATGTATATGAAAGAATATTACAAAATCAAAATACTTATGAAAGAAAAAGCAGTTTCATCTCCTTGTTTCTGGAAAAATGGTCCTTGATTTTGTCCCACCGGTCTATGATTTGCAATTACAAGCTATGTCACTGGATTCAGTACTTTTTATTACTCCACTATTTCACTTTTTTTCCCTTCCTTTCTTGTAATCTTTTACCATCTCCTGCTGTTTTGGAGAGAAAACTATCTCTTTTCCTGCCTATTTGCCTTTCTGTTCACCTTTTCAATTGTGTTATTTTTCCCTTCAATTGCTTTTGCCACTTGGGGTCTTAAGAGAGGAAAACTGTCTCCAAGATGGTATTTCAAAAACAATTTTGCCAGCCTTCATGCATTGTTTTCTGAAGTAGCAGCACAATCAGTAGATAATACAATGACATCAATAGGTTCTCAGGTGTGATGTGTCCCATGCCAATAAAGATTCCTACTTGAAACAATTCTGTCCTCCTTTAAATATATCAGTCTCTTCTTAGACTTTTTTGATGCTTTGTAGTCTGAAAAGAAAGATTTTTTTTCTAAAACAAATACATTCTACCCATCGATCATTTCCTGTCCATACTTATACAACGCTTGTACAGTGAGTTTCTAATCAAAGCAAGTAAGTCTACTACTGTTGCAGTATCCATAACAGAAAATACAGCATTGGCTATAGATGAACTAAGTGATGCTCACCTTCAAGAATTTTTAGGCACAGTTTTTCTGGGCATTTCCTCTAGAAATTATTCTCCATTTTTAGTAAAATATACTTCTGTGTCATTCATGTATGTAAACGAGGTAGGTTTCTTTACTCCAGAAAGAATAAAAAATGTCAAATTTTCTTGACCAGATCCTAGGCATCATGTACTAGTGTGCTCAGGTAGCAGAGTTGAGTTAGTCAATATGCTTCCTTAGTGTCCTTGAGATGAGTTCAGGAGGAAAAAAACTATCCCTGTAAGGAGCAAGTGCAGAGAAAGCCCCGTACACGTAAGTGACATAAGGTCTAGTTTCTTAGCTCCATCTAGTGGAGTTTTGAAAGGTCTTCTGTCCAAGTTTGGGTTATCTCAAGCAGGACAAGAGGGAATGGCCTTAAGCTCTGCCAGGGGAAGTTAAGGCTTGACATAAGGGGGAAAAAAAAAAAATCACGGAAGGGGCCACTGGGCACTGGAACAGGCTGCCCACGGAGGTGGTTGAGTTACCTTCCCCGGAGGCATTTAAAGGACAAGTGTATGAGGTGCTGAGGGACATGGTTTAGTGATTGATAAGAATGGTTGGACTCAATGATCCAACGTGGATCTTTTCCAATGTAGTGATTCTGTGATTTCAATACTTTTCATGCTGGCCATGAAAATATTTATCTATCCTTGATCATTCTTCAGTCACTTCAGCCACCTCAGACTTACTATATTTTTGTTGCTGATATTTCTCTTCCTCTGGGACAGTTGCACACCAGTCTCCCATAGTGAAGGCTCAGTACTTTCATTGGGAAGGTTTTCTGGTGACAAAAAAAAAGCATACTTTCATATATTTGGGTGGATTTGGAAATAAACAGTGCATAGATGTCATACTATAATTCTAGGTTAAAAGTTCCTGAAATACAGGAAATCAGGTAAAGAAAAATAATCAGCTTTCTTATAGGTCAATAGATTCTTCCTCAAGCCTTAGGCTAATACTCTTTGACATCTGATCCCTGGTGGTTTTTGCGTTGCACCACTTTTTTTCTGAGAAAGTGGGATTTAAAATGATAGCTTTGAGCAAGCTAGACATGGATCTTGCTGAGTGAACATGCAATCTTCCAAATACAAGGTATTATACTGTGTATGCAAGGACTGATTTGCAGAAATGTTTTATGAAAAAATTCTTACCATTTGAAAGTATTAGGTACCCTAAGGAGATATACATTAGACCTTTCACTTTCTCAGTTTGCATTGTAAAACCAGAGCTGGCCCTTTTCAGGAATTCAAAGAATGTATATTTCCTTTAGTCTCCTTTCAGAGCAAGTTTTTCACACAAATGGGAGTGGAGACAGGACAGGGCAAACTGGAATGTGTATAAGCCCTTTGGAATGGCATTTTCATTCCGACATTGATTTATGTTAGAGTCTCCCTCTGTGTACCTGAGAAGTTCTATGCTTTTGTGTGATAAGTGAATGGACATGTTCAGAGTATGCAAGGAACATGCAGACCAGAACAGAAGGCATCATACTTCTCAGGCCTATGATTTTAGAGTGTCTTCATATCTCTGGAATGATTTTATTGAGCTTAAAATCTTAAGATCTCTACTGTAGTAGTTTTTTAATCTCAATTCCATTGACTTTTTATGTATTTCATGAGTAAGATAAAATTAGGTATCTCAAATAGATCATTTGACACCAGCCTCTGGATATAAAGTGCTTCTGAAGGTCAGCAGTGACCAATGCTACACATTCAGTCCACGTCTCTGACTGATTCACAAATCCTTGTCACAGCAGGGTTTTCTTAGTGAGTTCTGGTAATATTTTTTTCCCTTGGGAAAATTTTTACATAGCACTAAGCAACAGGTTCACACTGTTTAGGTATGCACAACCCTAAATATTGAGGTTTATCAGAGAAAATTAGCTCCCTGACTCCATTTCACAAAAGCTGTATTTCCTCATGAGTTCTAGGGAGTCTCAGAGGATGAACTTTTTCTTGTTTCCCCAGATTGTGGAATTTAAACAAGGATTGCAGAGGGTTACCATTTGAGGTGAGTGTGCAGCAGAGGAGGTCCAGCTGGCAAGGAGTCAGGCAAAGTTTGATTTTCAGTAAGGGACAAAAGGAGAAAAATTAAACAGATGTACCTTTGGTAGTATTCATAATTTACTTTAACCACTGCCATTAGTTTGGGAAACAGATTAAGCTTTGTGGGTGCTCTGCATTAGCAAACTAGTGTGAGGGGCCTTTTTTGGTTTGCATTTGTCTTTTGTCTACATTAAGGAGTCCTGTGGTGCACACTTAGGAGTATCAACAACACAGTCAGTTGGGGTACAGCATTTGCATTCTATCAGCAAGCAACAGAAATAGAATGTGAGATTTCACAGAAGCACAGGGTGGTTGAGATTGGAAGGTACCTCTAGAGGTCATGAACTCATCTGCAGGACCACCTAGAGCCACTTGCCCAGGACTGTCTCTCCTAGGTAGGAGGTTCCACAGCTCTGGGCAAGCTGTGCCAGTGCTCTTTCTCCCTCATTGTGAGAATTTTTTAGTTCATGAATCTTCATGGAACCTCCTGTGTTTTGGTTGGTGCCTGTTGTCTCTCATATTGTCACTGGGCACTACTGAAAAGGGTGTTACTCTGCCCTCTTTGCATCCTCCTGCTAGGTATTTATATACATCCATAAGAACCTCTCTCAAACTTCTCTCCTCCAGGCTCAATAATGTCAGCAATATCAGTTTTTTTTTATTACAGGAGACATAAGAGAAATGCTTCAGATCCTTAGTCATCTTCATGACGCTTCACTGAACTGTATGCAGTATGCCCATGTCTCTCTTGTAAAGAAGAGACTAGAACTGGACACAATACTCCAGGTACGGCCTCACCAGGTCTGGATTGAGGAGAAGGATAATCTCCCTCAACCCGAAGACAGTACTTCATCTAATGCAGCCACTAGCCTTCTTTGCCTCCTTTGCAACAAAGGCCCATTGCTGGCTTATTTCTGTTACTGGGGAGGAATTGTTCACAAAGGCTTATAGTGATAGGACTAGGGGCAATGGGTATCAACTGGAGAGGGGCAAATTTAGGCTAGACATAAAGAAGAATTTCTTCACCATGAGACTGGTGAGTCACTGGCACATGTTGCCCATGGAAGCTGTGGTTGTCCCATCCCTGTAGGTGTTCAAGGTCAGATGGGATGGAGCCTTGGGCAGCCTGATCTAGTAGGAAGTGTCCCTGCCCATGGCAGGGGCGTTGGAACTGGATGATCTTTTAGGTCCCTTCCAACCCAAACTATTCTCTGATTCTACTATTCTATTATTCTTTTATACCAAAGTTCAAGGAAATGCAAAAAAATTTAGGAATCATATTGCATATCCAGAATATTTGCCTAGCTATTGAGGTATCTCGGCTTCAACCTAGTACATAATGTTAACTGTGTTAACAACTGTTGTCTCCTATAAGAAAAACATCTCCATTCAATAAAAAACCCAAATCAAACAAATATCCCTAAAGAAATTAACTGGAAATGAAAAATAGCAATACTTCATTAATACAGAGTTCTAGTTTCTATGTAATACCTTGGAGTGTGCCACAAAGCTTCAGTTTGTTAAAATGCAGGTTTCTGAAAATAGGCACAGTCAGATCTGAAAAGTACTGCTACCTAATTTTGTCCTTTTTAGGAAATGACTCTGGCACAATAGCCAATATACACATAACTTGCGTGTTTGAGATGTACTGAAAGCGAAGGTACCTACAATTGCTTTTTAGCCAAACACTTAGGGCAAATTAGGCCATACAGTGGAGCATAGTGCAAGGTTTCTAAGGCTTGCAAATGTAATAGCTGGTATAGCTGCATAACTACTGCAGTCTGGAGAGGAAAGATTTATTATTTTGGTGCAGGATTGTGTGAATGAAGCTATATTTCTTCCAGACTGAATCTGGCTTGTATCCAGACATTTCAAGCCAAATGTGTCTTCCAGAAATTTGTATGGCCACATTAGCGGGTGTTCAGGTCCTGTAGACATCCCTTTTACCCAAGTCCACACAGATACAGAAACACTTTTCTGTTAAAATTTCTTTTATTTCTTAATTCTTCTTAACTTTATACTCCACACCTTTTATTTCAGCTGAACTAGGCATAATAGAAAGGCTCAAGATACCACTTTCTAAACTCAATCTGAACTAAAGATATTTCCTGGTCTTTTGTAACAAATGAATCATACAGAAATACTTCAATATGTGTTGTGTTATATATGCTAACTTCTTGCAGAGAACTAACATAACACTATCTTGGTTCAATTCATTGTCCAGTCATCAAAATATGATGTTGTATTTCCCAAAATGATACATTCTGACTTTAAGTAAAGACATAAAAAATGTCTAGGGTAGAGGTCTGACAGAGATTAATTCATGTATTCTGCAGTTATCATTGGGTATACTATGAAACTGTAAGATTAATAAACTGAAAAAACACAATATATTACTGATAAATCTTCATTTTATTTCATAATATTTTATATTAAGGTGTAGAAATTTCTTTTTCTTCTGAGCAGACTAGGAGAGACCTGCTACAAAGCCAGTCCAAACTCTGCATATTTATAGAAACTGTTGGCATATTTTGCAGATAATTAAAAATTTAAAAATTGCATATTGGAGTTTCAGTTTAATTATATTTACAACAGTTGTGAACATTTAATCAACTTTCAATCTGTTGTATTTTGTAATTAAAGATTTTCATTTAGGCTTACTGAAGACATAATGCAATATGCAAAAAGAACAAACATTTAGTTTTATTATTGTTCAAAAGAAAAGAATCCCATATGAACATATATATATCTCATATTTGTTTATATACTTTGTCTATGACAAAGAATTGGTAAGAAAACATTTGCTGTGGAAATACAGTAAGAAAATGAAAAAAAAAAAACTGTTCTAATTCAAAGTTCAATTGCAAATGCAAAGCATGTAATAAATAGGTAGGGGACCAGCATAGACAAAGAACTGAGCAAACCACAGGCGTATCTTGGTATAGTTGAAGCAGAGAAATCTGGAGACAATACTGCAACCTTCTTACTTGATTTGGTAGATAGGTTGCTTTTTTGCTGCAGGTAAAAAAGTCTCAAGAACAGTCTTGTGTTGCATTCCCTAAGGCCAGTGACAGAATTTTCAGCGCCTTTGTTTTATTAATTCTAAAAGTTGGCTGAGACGTTATCCTTCAGGCAGTTACTTCATCAGGGACTACGCAAGGAATATGTGCTTCTCAAACCTCTGCAGAGGGACTGACAGTGGATCCATTCTCCTTCCCACCTCCTACTAAATCCTTAGAGAACATGATGCATACATTCAAGAGAGCAATCAATGATGTCCCCACTTTCTACATAGATTGCAGCTGGTTGACAGATCAATATCTGTCTCTGTATGTTCTCCATAGCTCCAACTACCGTATCTTATTTAGTTTCAAGAATAAATTACAAAGGGCCTTTCAACCCTGTCACATTCTTGTTCCATATAAAGTGTTCCAAAGGAGCAAGCAGAGCTGAGTCACTTCACTAGCAGAGGCATTGGAAACCATGAATCCTCAATTTTCATATTAGTTTTGGCTTTTAAAGGCAAGGACCAAAGATCATGGTAACATATGACTGTACCTATTTGTTGGCCTTCTGTGGTTCATGCAGTTTTGTCATCTAATAAACTGAATGTTGATGAGTCAACTGGTATTTCTTTTTCTTATGTGTATTTCCAGCTGTAGACTAGATATAATTAGTCTTTGAGTCTTGAATTGAATAGCTAAACCGTTCACACATATTGTACATACAAGATCTATACAGGTCTGTGCAGTTCTCCATTGAATCATAGAATCATAGAACAAACAGGTTGGAAGAGACCCATTCTATCAGCGAGTCCAACCATTCCCATCAAACACTAAACCAAGTCCCTCAGGACCTCGTCCACCCGTGCCTTGATTACTTTAAAATAACATCGTTCTTTTGAACCAAGAACAGGTGAATTTTGTTTTTCCTACCCTATGTACTCCTCAAGAAAAAATACATTTAATAGGCTCCTTTAAGTTGTGTCATCGTAGAATATGAAGCCTGAGAAAGTATAGTTTTTATTCATGACACAGAATATACTGTGAGACACTTCTTGCGTTACTTTCAACACACTGCCTCTCCAGTTCAACAATGATAGCAAAGGAAAGCAACTTGTATTTTTGTTTTCCTAACTAAATTTTGTTTATTCCTGTAATGTCTTTCATAATAGCTACAATATCTCTTATGGAAGGATACAGAGTGACTTTACTGTTTCTAACCCAAATATTTAGAATCATTGAGTCATAGATTAGCTTTGGTTGTAAAGGACCTTAAAGATCATCCAATTCCACACCCCTGCCACAGGCAGGACCATCTCCCACTAGATCAGGCTGCTCAAGACCCCATCCAACCTGACCTTGAACACCTACAGGGATAGGGCATCCACAGCTTCCCTGGGCAACCTGTGCCAGTGCCTCATCGCTCTCATGGTAAAGAAATTCTTCCTTATGTCTAGCCTAAATCTGTCTCTCTCTAGTTTATACACATTCCTCCTCATCTGATCACTACAAGCCTTTATGAACAGTCTCTCCCCAGCTTTCTTGAAGGTAAACAGAATTTAAGTAAATATTTAGATTTAATAGATTTAAAATTTTTTTATTTATTAAACTACAGATTGATACATGTCCAAATACCTTAAATATAATTTTAGTTTTAAAAAGGAAAAGAATGTAATTTTGTTGTTTATAGAATGTATCATGAGGTGTGCGAATCCTGCATTACTACTAGATCTACATATTTTGTGATACTAGGTTATCCAGCATCTGTTTTGATTATTTTTGGTTAAATGATGGATTAAGAGTTTGAGTGAAATAAAATCTACTTTGAAGTTTCACCCAATAGTGACTATAAACTCCCATGTACTAGCCAAAGGAAACCATGCAACAAAATGTAGTGCTAAATCACCTGCTTAGTGGAAAATCAATAACTCCTTGAAAATTGCAGCTGCTTCATTTGTTTTGTTCTCCAACCTTTTTGTCAGTGCTGTAGTGTATTAGGATCTCACTGCTTGACCCTTCAAACATGGTACACTATATCTTGGTAACCTCAGAAAATGCGAGACCTGAATCTAAGAGTAGAGATGTACTGAGCAATCTATGCTGATTGCTAGAAAACTGATGTTCTCAAATACAGGTCACAAAATAACCTTCCCAGAGAAATCTTGCCAAGAGTGAATAACTTTACAAGAAGGCCAAACACTGAGAGTGGAGGCAAAGATAAGATGACTTTAAAGAGAAGGTACTGATTTCTCTGTGAAATTTTAGGTAAACTTGTCAAGATGACTCATAGCCTAAGGAAAAAGTAAATCAGAGTTTAGAAAAGAATTATTCATCTAATCTTTTGTCAGTAACTAAGTCCTAATTCTATGTTTAGTTATATCAGATAAATGGCACATTTAGACAATCTGTAGATTCTGGATAGATGTGGATATAAACTTATCTAATTTGCAGAGTTTATAAGGTAGGCATTTATACTTCCAGCAGGAATTCAAATAAAGCCAGTTAAATGTTATACTGGACCAGACCAAGGGAGTCTACTTCATGTCGTATCCCTATGTTCAAACAGTGTACTGTACTGAGTTACAATACAACTGATTCCTCTATGACATTCCATATCAGTGGATCTCAGCAACTGAGAGAATTCTCTTCTTTTTATCATTATCCTTTCCTAGGAACAAAATTTACTTAGTCATGCTGTCTGAGAGCCCACACATATTTGGAGAGGTATTGTCTGCACATACACATTTACTCAATCTGGTCACTGGAAACTGTATATCAGAATCACACACAGTAGATCTGTGCAGGTTACAGGCCATGCGTATTTACACTTTGTGGCTAAATGCAAATGAAGGAAAATAAAAGGTACTGTGCAAACTTCCTTTCCCTCAAGCCCTGAAAAACGTAGACTGCCGTGAAGATTTTAGAGATCTAAGATATCAAAGTGTTACTCTTCTCTTTCCTTTCCCCCTTGCTTATTTATCTATCATTTCCAGCTTCAGCTATTTTTTAAATTATTCAGTCTTTTCACAATATGTGCTTTTGGTGGTTTGAGGTTTCTGAGTGATTTTGGGTGTGGTTTTTTTTTTTTTTGTTATATTTTACTGCTGTATTTCTCCTTGTCTACCTGTATTCTATTTCAATTAAATATGGGTAAACAAGTAAACAAGCTTTTGTTTTTTTCTTTCACTAGAATATTCTTGCCAATTCACATTTACACCTTGGTGTTTCAAAAACTTCTTCAGTTAGAAACATCATTGGTAAAAGAGGGACAAACAGCTACCAGCAAACTAGCCGGAGTGGTTATTATTGTCATTAACTTTAATAAATTCTTACACTGCAGAAGCACAATACCTGACTCCAGCACAGTAGTGAACATTGCTAGAGGTAAAAAAGCCACACTCATCTTTTATAAATTAAAATATTTAGCTTTCATAAAATAATGAAAACATTTGGTTCATGCATACCTGTTCTTCTAATAATTTCTAGAATTTCGTTTAATTTGTTATCTGATGGGAAGACTAAATTTCTGATTCATTCTTCAGCAATTATGGTAGTGTGGCTGTATAAAGAACATTTTACCAGTCTGAATATTGTACATAATTGCTGAGTTCAAGATATAGAAACATTACTTTTAACACTGTCAGTGAAGGAAGCCTGTTAGTGGGGCAGGCAAGTTGGAAGATGAACAAAAGTCTGGATCAGCATCTTTCCTTGTGCTTGTGCAAAACCAAGAATACTGCACATGAGTTTACCTTTTACTGTCAAAAAAGAAATAAGTCCACAGATGTTACAAATGCTCTATTTGAAGGAAATAGAGCCTAGAGACCATAGACCATAACAAGCTCATTTCTCTGCTATGACATCAAATACTTTTTTTTAAGATCAAACCTACTTCTGTTATATTTCCATTTGTTCTGTTTCTATTTACATCCTAGGGTTTTGAGGGAGCTGGTGGATGTATTGGCCAAACCCCTTTCCATCATCTTCCAGCAGTCCTGGAAGACTGGGGAGGTACCTCTGGACTGGAGACTGGCTGATGTAGTTCCCATTTACAAGAAGGGTAGCAGGGAGGATCCGGGGAACTACAGGCCAGTCAGTCTGACCTCAGTGCCAGGGAAAGTCATGGAACAGGTGATCTTGAGTGCTATCATGAAGCACTTACAAGAGAAGCGGGTGATCAGGCCCAGTCAACATGGGTTTACCAGAGGCAGGTCCTGCCAAACCAACCTGATCGCCTTCTATGACAAAGTCACTCGGCTGCTGGATGAGGGAAAGGCTGTGGATGTGGTCTTTCTGGACTTCAGTAAAGCCTTTGACACAGTTTCTCACAGCATTCTGCTACGGAAACTGTCAGCCTCTGGCCTGGACAGGTACACTCTCCTGTGTGGAAAACTGGTTTGATGGCCGGGCCCAGAGAGTGGTGGTAAATGGTGTTAAGTCCAGCTGGAGGCCAGTGACAAGTGGTGCTCCCCAGGGCTCAGTGCTAGGTCCAGTCCTGTTCAATGTCTTCATCAATGACCTGGATGAGGGCATTGAGGGTACCCTTAGCAAGTTTGCAGATGACACAAAGCTGTGTGCAAGTGTCGATCTGCTGGAGGGTAGGGAGGCTTTGCAAAGGGACCTGGACAGGCTGGACCGCTGGGCAGAGACCAATGGCATGAGGTTTAACACTGCCAAATGCTGGGTCCTGCACTTGGGGCACAACAACCCTATGCAGAGATACAGACTGGGAGAAGCCTGGCTGGAAAACTGCCAGGAGGAGAGGGATCTGGGGGTGTTGGTCGACAGGCGACTGAACATGAGCCAGCAGTGTGCCCAGGTGGCCAAGAAGGCCAATGGCATCCTGGCTTGGATCAGAAATGGTGTGACCAGAAGGTCCAGGGAGGTGATTCTCCCTCTGTATTCAGCACTGGTGAGGCCGCTCCTTGAATATTGTGTCCAGTTCTGGGCCCCTCAGCACAAGAAGGATGTTGAGGCTCTGGAGCAAGTCCAGAGAACAGCAACGAGGCTGGTGAAGGGGCTGGAGAACAGGTCCTATGAGGAGCGGCTGAGAGAGCTGGGGTTGTTTAGCCTGTAGAAGAGGAGGCTGAGAGGAGGCCTCATTACTCTCTACAAGTACCTGAAAGGTGGTTGTGGAGAGGAGGGAGCTGGCCTCTTCTCCCAAGTGACAGGGGACAGGACGAGAGGGAATGGCCTAAAGCTCTGCCTGGGGAGATTTAGGCTGGAGATTAGGAGGAGGTTTTTCACGCAGAGGGTCATTGGGCATTGGAATAGGCTGCCCAGGGAGGTGGTTGAGTCACCTTCCCTGGAGGTGTTTAAGACATGGGTGGATGAGGTATTGAGGGCCTTGGTTTAGTGTTAGATAGGAATGGTTGGACTAGAAGATCCGATGGGTCCCTTCCAACCTGGTTGTTCTGTGATTCTGTGATTCTATTAGAATGCTGTCCTGAAGTTTCGCCTTAGTCATTAAATATTTCCCAGATTGCATCTTGAATTTCATCCTGATCAGTTTATACATACTTATCTAATGAGATCTTTTGGTCCTTTAGGTTTTCTTCCTGGAGGGTACCTAAGGAATTGGACTATATCCACCTTTGACCTTCTTTTCTAAAAGTTAGATAAATAAATTTATTTTAGTGTTATCTATTTTCACAATTAATCTAGTAGTCACATTTTCCCTCCCCTCCAGCCTGAATTAATCTTTGATTAGTACAGAAGAACGAGAACATATCAATCTCTTACCTGCCTCAGTTAGAGTCACCAAAACCACTAAATAGCTGAAGCATGAAGGGGACCACAAGAGGTAAAACCAAATTCAGAGACAAATATCCACCTTGAGCTCACAGGAGCTTAAAAAAGCACCTACCTCTCCTGTTAGCTAAATTTAGAGTGTGAGTACCAAGGATGTGCACAAACCAGTCCTCAAAGAATTTAAATTTTACCAGCAAATATTAAGTAGGAGCCAAAAGCATTAGAATCTGTTTGGAATAATTAACAAATCCTCCAGCAATACTTCACCCTCCCATTTCTGAAAGCAATGGCATATATTTTTTTATCATGAACAAGCATGCTTAAATATTTATTTTCTTCTGGCATTTTATATATAAAGTTCTATGTTTTAATCCTGGCATAAAACTTCCTATTAATGTGCTAATGATAAATCTTTCTACATTAAACTAAATTATTTCAAAGTCCTCTGAGCAACATCAGCTTTACTCAGTAATATAATTGCAGTAATTGACAAAAGTGTAGCAAAGTAATATATTAATATGGCAAAAAAGATAATTGGCATGGATATTTGGAATTACTAATTTGAAAATCCTATCAGTAATTATTATTAACACTCATTTTCCGTATACTCAAGGAATATGAAATACATTGAAGAAGGTGTAGAAGGTTATGAAGAACTTAAATTTAGACTATTTTGATTATAATTAATTAAAAATATATGATTTATGTTTATATATACAGATAACTGTGCTTGGAAATGTAATTATGTGTTCAGCTATTGGCATAGAATTTCAATATATACATACATATATATACACACACACACACAAGCACACATTTATTTTTTCCCAAATGAAATATTCCCCAAAGTGTCCGTGATATCAGTCTAATACTTAGTTGCTGTAGTTTTGTCAGAGACATTACTCTTCCTCTGTTTCCTTCTAACAATAAAATCAAAAGTTGTGAGGTTAATTTACAATTAACTGCACTGATGCAGTTACATAGGAACTAATTTCCTTAATATTGTTAGCGTTGTAATTGTGAGGCACAGCTCAAGGAAATACCTGAACTACCAGAAAAGCACATAATTTTGACTTTCTTACAAAAGTGAATTGGTTATTGAAGAGCTGTTTTCTTTTACCAGATTTCTCTATAAAGATATAGGGGGAAAAAAATACCCAAACCAAAACCAAACAAACAAAAAAACACAGAAAAAGAAAAGGAGGCTTAAAAGCCTTAGTCCTAGGCAGGAAGATCCAGATATAGATTCTGGACTTTCTGATAGTGTAAGAAGTACAAGTGTCAAATCTGTGACAACATAATGTCTGTTCAATAGTGTATTATTTTTTGGCTTGATGGGGATGGTATTCTGCTAGTTTTAATCAGATGCTCACAAATTCTGTGGTACTGCTTAGTCATTAAAATAACACAAACAAATCCAGGAATGTTGAATGCCTCTGACAAGGTGGTTTCCACACTGTTACGTGGTTGCCAGTTCTGCAGTATCTCGTAATTACAACATTGTATATGTTTTATTTTGGTCCATTGTGACTCAAGTCAGCTGGTCTTCTGCCAACCACTTGAAGATATTCATGCTGACAGTATGCAGGTTCTTATGTGTCTACAGAGCTTATAGACACCTGTATATGTAAAAAGTCCTTTCTTAAGATTATTCTCTGTTTTTCTTCCTTTTTTCCTATCTCAAATTAAGCTTTCTAAATTTATTTCTATCAAAATTTATCCAAGGCTCAGCCTGTCAGTATTCTTGATCAGTCAAATGGAATTATATTTGATGTCACCCTTCAGAAGAGTCTAAAACTAAGTTGAATATTTAAACTTAATGTTCTAGGTTCCTGTTCTTACCCATGACATGCATCTAAATAGAGTTCATCATCTGTTACGGGTTGAAAAAGTAAATGTTTGACTGGAATAAGAATGAAGAGAAAAAACATGGTAGTGGTGCCCTCAAAATGGGAGTGTATGCTACATGACCTAGAGGAAGGGTCCTCTTTGAAAAAGAAGGAAAACAAGGAGTACAGTAAAAAGTGACTGAAAGGAAGACTTAGATTTTGTGAAACATAATGAATGTGAGATAAAGAAGTTAATAGAAATTGCCTATACAGAAATGGGCTTTCCTGAGATGGGATAAGTATGAAACTGACATGATTCTGTTTAACTCATATAGTAATATTTGTCTTAATCTTTCTCTACTAATTCTTAGTCTGGCATATTGTAGCACAAGGGGCATAATATCAGGCTTGCCTATGACGAATGGTAGGAGGACATGCAGTGGTTGGAAGGATGAAAGAAAGTTGGAGAGGACTTTTAACAAAGGCTTGTACTAATAGAACTAGGGGGAATGGCTATAAACTAGAGAGGGGCAGATTTAGACTGCACATAAAGAGAAATTTCTTCACAATGAGGGTGGTGAGGCATTGGAACTGTTTTCCCAGGGAAGCTGTGGATGCCCCATCTCTGGAAGTGTTCCAGGCCAGATTGGACGGGGCCTTGAGCAGCCTGATCTAGTGGGAGGTGTCTCTGCCCATGGCAGGGGGGTTGAAATTAGATGATCTTTAAGATCCCTTCCAACCATTCTATGACTCTGTGATTCTATGAAGATGTGATTCAATTTATGCAGTGTAATCCATCTGCAGTGTAGACAACTATTATATCATGGTGCTGTGGGTAACTCTGACAAGTGATCTATCCTGATTTTCTTAATCTAATCTATGCAGAAATTTCAGACATGCATTATACTTCTTGGAGTATGTGTGATGAACTAAAAATAATAATTTCCTATTCTTAGACAATATGTGGATTCATGACATCATACTGTCTAGTTTTGAGGTGATGTAATTTATTTGTAAAGAAAATGAATTTTACTGGAATAAAAACCTGATTTTTAAAATTTTTTATTGGCACATAATCAAAAGCAAATCTTTTCAAGCCAAAAAAGCAGTGCTATTTCACATCTAGAAAAACTCTGACCATCTCTTTTTTCCAAACTGGACATTTTATATACCGTTCTGGTTTCATGTCTTTTCTAGTTTGACTGCCTTTCCACACTCATAGCAAACCACCTGCACTAGAGCTTAGATCCAGAGATGTTGAAATTACAGTTCAAACCATTTGCCAGAAGGGTAGAAAGGACAGAAATACTGAATAAAAAAGTCTGTATATTCCCACAGCTATATTTAAGTAATAGAGGGTCTAATTCTGTCTACATCTTGCAGTAGAGTGCTGTCAGTAACAAGGTAGCTACAAATTAGCTGATGAGGAAGTACTTTACATAAATGAGGAGCAGATGAGAAATGAGAAAGGAGAAAAGTGTGTGTGTCGTGTGGCTGCTGCTATAAAAGTGGTGCAGGAGCACAAACATGGAGAATGGCCTTAATCGTCGCCAATTCATCACTGTATGCATTCACATAATACAAATTACTCCTGTGTAGAGATATTAGCAGATATACCTACCCAGTGCAATGCTGTGTTGCAGCTAATTAGCAATGTATCCGTAATATCTCAGTCACTATTCATTTTCAAGTTAGCTTGGTTATGACATAATACTACTTAGTGCTCATGTACCATGAGTGACTCTGAAGATTTTATTACAAACCTGGAAGAGACATAACAGCTGATCCTATTTCTGCACCTCAGTGTGACCGCTCAATCATAAGACCTTCGTGATCTCTTAAAGGACATGGCATATTAAGTTGCTAGTCAAATGTAACAATTCCTTTCCTTTTTTAAAAGATTACTCAGAACTTATAGTCTGTCTTCATCACGGAGCAGTTTCTAAGCTCCTTGCAAAGAGTAAAAGCATTATTTTAAGCTATTTGTGTGAACACAAATTCTGGAATCTCTATCTAGATTAAACTTTTACCAAATAATATACCAAAACCATTCGAAATCATTAATTTTTTTTGTTAATAATAATCACTGTGATTTACTAGTAGCCTCTCGCAAAAATGTGAAGTTAATTAACTTCAAAATTTTTAGTTTTTACTTATTCTTTAAAAAAACATAAACAAATAACCTGCTACTCAGTTTTCTTATTTCTTAGTATTTTTAACTGTTTAATAGTAGAAAGCCCAGATACATTTTAATGAAATAAGTTATTGTTAATACAAATTCTTTAAAGACTCTCCAGTTTCTATGGTAAATGTCAGAGTATATCTGATAACTCGTGATAACTTATCTGTCCCTTCTTTCTCCAATACCATTCTCAACAAAAATCAAATCTGGACATAGAATCATAGAATCACCAGGTTGGAAGAGACCCACTGGATCATCAAGTCCAACCATCACCAACAATCTCTAAACCATGCTTCTCAGTACTTAATCCACCCACATCTTAAACATCTTCAGGGAAGGTGAGTCAAACACCTCTGGGGAAGGTGGGGCAACCACCTACCTAGGCAGACCGCTCCATTGCAAAATGACCCTTTCTGCAAAGAATTTTTATCTTATGTCGATCCTCAACCTCCCTTGGCAGAGCTTGGGGCCATTCCTTCTTGTCCTGTCCCCTGGCACTAGGGAGAAGAGGCCAGCTACCTCCTCTCGACAACGTCCCTTCAGCTAGTTGTAGAGAGCAATAAGGTCTCCCTTCAGCCTCCTCTTCTCCAGGCTAAACAACCCAACTCTCTCAGCTGCTCCTCATAAGACTTGTTCTTGATTCCCTTCACCAGCTTTGTCACTCTTCTCTGGACTCACTCCAGAGCCTCAACATCCTTCTGGTGGTGAGGTGCCCAGAACTGAACACAGGATTCAAGGAACGGTCTCACCAGTGCTGAATACAGAGGGAGAATCACCTCCCTGGACCTGCTGGTCATGACTTTTCTGATACAAGCCAGGATGCCATTGGCCTTCTTGGCCACCTGGGCACACTGCTGGCTCATGTTCAGTTGACTGTCAAACAACACCCCCAGGTTCCTCTCCTCCAGGCAGCTTTCTAGACAGACTTCTCCCAGTCTGTAGCACTGCTTAGGGTTGTTATGCCCCAAGTGCAGGACCCAGCATCTGGCCTTGTTAAACCTTATGCCACTGGTCTCTGCCCAGTAGTCTAGTCTGTTTAGATCTCTTTGCAGAGCCTCCCTACCCTCCAGCAGATCAACACTGCCACCCAGCTTAGTGTTATCTGCAAACTTGCTAAGGGAGCACTCGATGCCTTCATCCAGGTCATTGACAAAGACATTGAATAGGATTGGACCCAGCACTGAGTCCTGTCGAACCTCACTTGTCACTGAACTCCAGATGGAGTAAACTCCATTTATCACTATTCTCTGGGCCCGGCCATCCAACCAGTTTTCCACCCAGGAGAGTGTGCACTTGTCCAGTCCAGAGACTGACAGGGAACAACAGTAACAGGGGATGAAGACAAGGCTGAAGTACTCAATGCCTACTTTGCTTCAGTCTTTAATAGTAAGGAAAGTTGTTCTATCTGTGCACAACCCCAGGGGTTGGAGTAGCAGAACGAGGTTTCCACAGTCCAAGAGGAGGTGGTTAGAGACTTGCTTTCCCGGCGAGATGTCCACAAGTCTATGAAGTTGGAAGGAGTCCACCCAAGAGTTTTGAGGGAACTGATGGATGTGCTTACCATACCCCTTTCCATCATCTTCCAGTGGTCCTGGATGACTGGGGAGGTACCACTGGACTGAAGGCTGGCTGATATTGTGCCCATCTTTAATAAGAGGCACAAGGCGGATCCGGGGAACTACAGGCCTGTCAGTCTGAACTCAGTACCAGGGAAAGCCATGGAGTAGGTGATCTTGAGTGCTATCACGAAACACTTGCAAGAGAATCAGGTGATCAGGCCCAGTCAACATGGGTTCACGAAAGGCAGGTCTTGCCAAACTAACCTGATCTCCTTCTGTCACTAAGTGACTAGACTCTTGGATGAGGGAAAGCCTATGGATGTAGTCTTCTTAGGCTTTAGTAAAGCCTTTGCTACAGTTTCTCATAGCATTCTGCTTGGAATCTCTCAGCCTCTGGACTGGACGTGGAAATGTAAATCAGCTGTATTGAATTTCTTAATCTTATTAAAGTCACAACAAGGTAAACAGTTTTATGAAAGATAACATTGGCTGAGTGAAGTCTCTCTTTGGCAGACTCTCAAATTGCTCATCAGAGGACCGTCTATCAACTCTGGAACAGCTTAGACAGAAAACAACTAAAAGAAATTTGAGAACACTCAGAATGAATATTAAAGACTGAGTAATACACTGCAAACATCTAATGCTAATGGAAAAGTTTTGAAATGGCTGTTTCTCTGTTCGCAAGTACTCATAAAATATTTTAACTGTCTATGATCTGATTAGTAAATTGATTTTAAAATGTCTCATTTTCTTGTTTTGATTTTTCCACTACTAATTTGCTAATGTTTATCAATTACATGATGTGGAAAGCCTAAAAATAGCTGTGAATAGGAGTTGTGCAATTATACTATATATTTATGTGTATATATATATATTTACACTTACATGCATATGTAAAAAAATATGCTCTTTTTAAAAGACATGTTTCAGGTAGAGCCTTTACAAACATCAGTTCAACCTCTTTATGTAACATTAATCAATTATATTTAAGAAAATTACTGAGCTAATTAGTGTGAAATCAGAGCAGAACAGAAAAATCAGAAGTTTAGGACTTTTTTTTCCTTTCTTTAACAACAAACCAAAAAAATGAAATGTACAGGGGCGTCTTCATACTGAATAAAATAATCATTGTAGCATGCTGCAAGGAAACTTAAAGGGACAAGTCATAACTGTCCAGTATTAGTCTCCCTAGTGAGATTACAGGGAGTGTCAGAGTGGTTTATACCTACCATCTATCATAACCTCTGCATGGTCTGTTCAATTAGTTTAGAAGAAAAGCACTTCTGAGAGATATGTGCTATATCTGGCTGGTGTGGAGCTAATTTTCATCACGGAAGTCTGTATGATGTGTATTTTAGCTTTGTGATCTGTTTCTTATTCTGCCCCCAGAGCAAGTAAGCTGGGGATGTGTAAGATGCTGGGAGGAGATGCAGAGAGGACAGCTGACCCAAACTAAACAAAGGGATATTCCAGTGTAGTGTAATGGGCTTGCTAGGCTCTGTGGACAGTAAAGAGCTTGTTTTTGCAAAAGAGAGTAGTTGGCAAGAGGGAGCACCCAGCAGTGGAGGACTACATTAGGTAAAACAGATAAATTGGGTGGTGTCTAACACTCCTATCAGCTAAGTGAAACTTGGGATGAGATAGAGGCCTCCTGGCCTGTTGTTGGTTAAGTTAAGAACAGAAACAGCCCTGAAAGTACATACTAAGCACCCCTCCTTGAAGGCATAATTAACAGTCGAGTCTCTAATAACACAAGCAGCCTTGACAAGTGTCAGTCAACAACTGCTAATTTACTTAGTCCCATTTCAACAAAAGGCACGAAAAAAATTCAGAAGATATAAAATTGATACCTGAAACACCTTTCTCTGGGGGAAGAAAAAAATTTACCACTTTGCCTGAGGGATAGTGGATGGTCAATGAGCTTGAACACTTCTTACTGCACCAAGAAGGGTATCCATTTGGTATAAATTGCATGCCTCTGTCTCTGTCATATATTATTCCTGGGAAAATTACTACTAACTTGAATTTTTATTATTACTCTATATACATATAAAAATATATACTAATTGTTAACCAATTATAAATGTGTAAGTGCTAATGCAATAAGTGCATTTATCAATAGCAATCCAGAATTTGTTTTAATCTGTCACTTCAAGGTACTTACTGCCTCCAGCATCACAAAATAGCCCCTCTAACAGGCATTGCTGCACATGGCTGCTGGCAGCCCTATTTGGGCTGTGAGCTACAAGTATTAGCGCTGTGTATACTGGTCTCTAAGGAGACTCACAGGTAACTGAATTCTGACTTGTAGCAAAAACATGCATAAGCACACACTCATAATCCTTTTGTTATAAACTGTTGACCAAGTCTGGAACTAGAGACTGGCCCTAACCACACCTAGGCTACTCTCTGAGTGAATGCTTAGAAAGCAAGGGGATCAGTCTTGAACTTTGTGATTCGATGGGAGGACTTATCAATCTCACCTGTTTAATGTGACATCCATGCTGAACAATAAAACTATGTGAAATTTAGGATAACAAGGAGAAGTTTTTCCGAAGTAGCTGTTACTCAGGGACTGACTGGGCATCAGTTCAATGGTGAGAGGTGATGAATGACTGCCCGCACAGAATCTTTTAAATTTTTTATTTTACCTTAAATTATTAAAGTAGCTTTGCCTCAATTCACTTTTCCCCTCCTGATTCTCATCCCCATCATGCTGGAGGAGAGTGAGCAAAGGATTGGATGGAAGTTCAGCTGCCAGCTGGGGTCAATGCATCACAGGCTAAAAGGAGAAATTACATTTCTTTAATACTCTGATGAAACAAAAAAGGTTTAGAAACTAGGCTGACAATGAAGTTAAGGCGGAAAAAAAAATGATGCATACCTCATGAGAAGTGTGACAATGAAGTCTGGCTTTTTCACATCAGTGCTGTTAGTTAGAGAAACAGTCCTGCTAGGGATATGCAGGATTTCTCCTAATATTAATTTACTGAATCCCTATTTAATGTCTGTGTAATTCTGTGTACTTATTTCTCTACCAGAGTAATGGAAGTGATATAGAATCACTTTTAAAAATTGAACAGTATCTAATAAATATGAAATTAACATAAGTTCTTTCTCATGTTAGCAATCACTGATCCTAGGCTTTCTTGAATGTAGCTCAAGACTAGATGTGGAATGGTATTTGTAAATTCAAGTCACTGAAACAGTTATTTTCTTAATCATTATGACATCTATTGGTATTTCTGCAGCTCTTCCCAAAATATTATTTATCTTTTTTGCAGAATTTCATAACAGTGGGCTGAAGCATAACTTTTACTTTTTCTCTTTTGATTATAGAGGGTTTCAACAAACCTTGGTTGATTTCAATATAGAGACCTCATTTGGTGTGAAACACGGTATTTACAAATTGTACATGTTTTGTGTATCATACAGATTTGTTTCCTCAACAGATGAAGAGAATGTTATTGCTCTAGTGCATCCAGTGATGCCTCTAATGCTATTTAAATGAGGAGGATTCCTAGCATAACATATTGTCAACATAGAATAATTTGGGTTGGAAGGGACATTAAAGACAATCTAATTCCAAGTCCTGCCATGGGCAGAGACACCTCCCACTAAATCAGGCTGCTCAAGGCCCTGTTCAACCTGATCTTGAACACCTCCAGGGATGGGGTATCCACAGCTTCCCTGGGAAAACAGTTCCAGTGACTCTCCACTCTCATAGTGAAAAAATTCTTCCTAATGTCTAGTCTAAACCTTCCCCTCTCTAGTTTATAGCCATTCCTCCTAGTCCTATCACTACAAGCCTTTGTAAAAAGTCCCTCCTCAGCTTTCTTGTAGACCCCTTTCAGGTACTGGAAGGTTGCTGTAAGATCTCTTTGGAGACTTCTCTTCTCCAGGCTGAACAACCCCTGGTGTCTCAGCCTGTCCTCATATGTGAGGTGCTCCAGCCCACGGATCATCTTTGTAGCCCTCCTCTGGACCCATTCCAGCAGTTCCATATTCTTCTTATTTTGAGGATTCCAGAACTGGACACAGTACTCCAGATGAGCTCTCACAAGAGAAGAATAGAGAGGCAGAATCACTTCCCTTAACCTGCTAGCCACACTTCTTCTGATGCAGCCCAGGATATGGTTGGTCTTCTGGGCTGCGAATGCACATTGCCAGCTCATGTTGAGCTTCTCATCAAACAAAATCCCAAAGTCCTTCTCTGCAGGGTTGCTCTCAGTCACATCATCCCCCATTCTGTATTGAAGTCGGAGATTGCCTGCACCTTCCAGGTGTAGGGCTTTGCACCTGGCCTTGCTGAACCTCATGAGGTTTGCACATGCATGCATGGACAAGTGTGTTTGAAGCAATGGAGTTTTTAAAGTACAACAGTATGCATAAAAAGTTCATCAGCAATTGTGGTGGAAACTTGTCTGCACGTTCGATGTCCACCAAGCTGCTCTATTACTTCCCTCCTCACCAGGACACAGAGGGACAAACCAAAGACTGTGTGTGGAAAAAAAGGAAAATAAAAGGCTTATTCTCTAGTTCCCATCAGTAGGCAATGTCTAACCAGTTCCTTGGATGTAAGGCTGTGTAGTTGTTGCTGTGAAAGACAAACAGTGTAATAAGAATGCTTTCCTCTCCTCCTTCTCTTTCTTAGCTTTTATTACTGAGTAGATGTCATATAATATGCAGTATCCCTTTGATTAGTTCGTGTCAACTGTCCTGGCCATGCCCCCACCTAAGAGCATTACAGCTTCCATCCTACTGTTTTGTTGGAGTGGAGGGAACAGGGAGAGAATATTGGAGAGACAGAGACAGTCTTGAAGCTGTGCAAGTACTGCTCAGCAGTAGCTAAACCACTGGCGTATCATCAACACTTTCTAGTTACTAATGCAAAGCACAGTACTATGATGGCTGTTATGAGGAAAATTAACTCCATCTCAGTCAAACTAAACACAGTCTTCACCCTTTATTCCATACTATTTGCATTATGCTCAGATACCACATAATTATATCTATATCTATCTATATATCTTCTAACCATATGATTGTGTTTAATTTTCATTACTGAAATCCCATTTACCAACACTTACAACTCAGATTGCATATTTAGGCCATCTTTATAACCAACACACAGATTTATACATTCTCATTAACTCCTGTGTCCTGTTGTGTAACAGTTACATATTATTCTCCCATTCTATGGCCTTCTTCCATTCTTCCCAGTATTCATAAGAACAGACTATGAGTCGAGGCCTGTCTGTTAAGATGGGTGCACAGTACAGGAAAAGCAGCCCATTTTATTGCTGGGCACCAACACAGGCTTGATTTGGATCATCACTGCACTTATTTGGTTCCTTGGGAAGCACAGTCTTCCTCAGTTCAGGTTGTTCTTGCTGCATCAGTTCATACAACATATATCACAGTCACAAGTCACATCACAGATTATTTTTCTCTTAAGGTCAAATTTCCTTGAAGCACATATCAGGTCTCCCCATCTTTTTGACTTATCCATGAAGTACAGCCAGATCCTTGAGTGAAAATTGATCCCATTAATGGGATTGCCTTTTCCTTTCAGAGAAACAATCCACATCAACTTCTGCAGACACTTCCCCATGTGTACTACAGCAACCTTAACTCCTCCCAAAGTATGTAGGGAGGACCAGAATGATTAGCAGATCCTCTTGTGTTAACCAGACAAGTGGCTTCTGCTACATTTATATCCCACTGCCTCCATGCCCCATTACACTATGCTTTCAATGTAGTCTTTAACAGCCCATTATATCTCTGTCTCTCCAGAGGCTTGTGGGTGATAGGGGATGTGACACACCTACTCTGTGCCATGATCCTTTGCTCAGGAGTTTACAAGATTATTTTCTGATTACATTCTTTCTGGGGTAACAAAAAAAAAAAAAAAAAGATGTTATACAATGAAAGTACAAAAAAGGAATAAAAACCACCTGAGGAAATATTTAGTAGCTTCTTATACCTCAAAAGTGCCACCATGTCATTCATGGAACATGTTCATATCATTTGCAAACAACCAGAGGTTAGAATGACATTGACAATGAGAAATAAAAATAATATATTTGGTGATTTTTCTCTTAAAAAATGCATTCTGCTTTCCTGTAAGAAATGAAATCTGTCCTCTTTTCAGGGTGGGGATGCAAGATGACTATAAAGGACAATGTAGGTCATTATTTTAAAAAAATCGTAATCCCTTTGGTTTTACTCTCATCATCCTCATTATCTCACTGGATTACACTATAGGTTCTCAATGACTTAATATTATGAAAATTTTATCCTATAACCTTTCCTAAATATCAAGTAATTCTACCAAATCTCTTAATATTAAAACTACTCTTTTCACGTCCCTAACAGAAACAGTAAAATCCAGAGTTTAATTCAGTAAACTTTTGAAACAAGATACACTTTATTTCCCTTCCAGTTTCCCATCTAAAATCAGTTAGTAAGAAACTTATGCTATAGGTAAAAGCATAACATTTAGCATAGGTCAGTAAGCTTCCTTTAGGAGAACCTTCTATGAGGAACAAGGTACGTTTTGGCACAATGTAAATGACATAATAATGATTCTTTGCTAATGTCACATTAGTAATTTTAATCTTCTGCAAGTCAGTCACTTCAAGCTAATACAATACTTCCCTCTTCATAACAGCTGTGATTTTATGGTCATTTTACTGTGTATCATCCCTCCCACATTTTCTAGCTAGAGTTCATTTTTCTTGTAAATCTTTCTTTGAACCCTGTAATTGCTAGGAAACTTAGAATTAGATGTTGTTATATTAGGAATTCATTTACTGACCTAGGGGAATAATCATTCAATGCACAGAAAACAAGTGCATTGAGAAACAGTACTACAGTGGAACAGAGTTCCCTACAAAAATAAGTATCCTTTACCCTGAAGAGGAAAAAAATTACGTAAATCGATTTATATGAAATATATGAGTAAGAGATGATCAGGACATATGACTATATATGAATGAATGTTCTATAAAATCTACATGAAAATAGAAATTACATTTAAGAAATCATGAAAATTTAGCTGAACTCTACTTTGTGGCTGTTCCACTTTGTGGGTAGAAATATTTTTAAAGCATGCAAGTAATCAGTAAGACACTGTGTTCATCTTGAGTGACACTTCTCCTTATCCATAAATCCAGTTACTTTGTCTTTGGTCAGTAGGTTAGATAGTCTGAATGTCTCTAAAAACTCAGTTATATAAATGGTCAGCAAGTTTTGCCCCGTTCAATCTTTTCCTTCTAATGCTGAAAGCTCTCCTTTCAGGTAAGATATTCTCTCACTTCTAAGCAAGATCTATTTTCAGTTCCTAAGAAAATTCTCTCCATGGTTTGATTCAACTTCCCTACCATAACATTGAATATATTTTTCAATGTATTCAATGGAGTATTGATTAGTCATATGTCATATGAACATACGCATGGAAAATTCATATATGAACATAACATATCAAGTGTCAGTATCCAGTGGAACTCTTTGTCGCCTGTCTTCCAATTCTCTTCCTTTTTCTCCTCCTTTATTCTCCACTAGAAAGTTAGTGATTAGCATAAAAACAATCTTTTTTTGTATAAGAATGGAACAAAAGTTTTCTGTAGGCTACAATTCTTTTTATTTTAAAATTAATCTGTCAAAAAAAGAGAAATCTTCAGAACATGTTATTAGTGTAAATCAACAAATGATTCATTAGCTCCTTCTCTTAAATGAAGTAAAAAATAATGAAACTTGGTAAATGCCAAGTTCTCCATAACTTTTCTATACAGCTTTCAATCAGATAGCTCCGGAAAATATACAAAGAAACAAGATTATAATACAGAATGAAATTTATATATTATTTTGTTCTTGTCTCCAAGACTGAGAATCTCTAAATTACAATTAACGCCATTTCTAATCAAATCTTTAACATGGTAGGATGTTCTTTCCTTCTTCCATGACTTTCAATTCAGTGGTCAATCTGAAGTCCATTTTAAGTTTCCAACATATTCTTAGTTATCTTTATAAAAATATTGTTAGAAGATTACCCCTGCCAAAATAAAAGCTAATGCTAATTTTGTATGAGATGTGATAATCACACTAGCCTCTCAGACATGTTTATACAATGGTCAGGTTATATCAGGGAAGGTTATTCTAAATTAACATTATGTTTTATCATATGGAAAGATATTTACAAAACTAGTTTTTTTCAAAGCTTTAATCATATTTTACAGAAAGTGAAATGACTGATGGTCAGTGTTAAGCCTTATCAATTTATCTAAAATGTATACAAATATAAAAATACAATGTACACCTAAAACTTTGTCATTCCTGGAAGATGGAGAAAGACTAGTGATTTTTTTTTTCATGTTTATCACCATATACTATGTATTTTCTTTACATAGTGCAATTTAGGAAAATAGAAGCATTTAGGTGAATACAACATAGGCAAGCAAAAAAACGCATTTGAGGAAGCTAAGTATGTGTTTATAGTTTCACATATTTTCACAGAGATCTGAATGGTATTTTTCATTACTAAATATTAAAAATAAAGATGATTTTTTTAGAAACATAGTATCTCTCATCTTCAGTAAATTTAGTTCAAAAAAGTTATAGGAATAGGTGAAAGGTCAGGAAGATAAAAATGTTTTAATGAATCAGTGAAAAGGGATGCTTTAAATTGAGGAAAGCTTTTATCAGATTAACTCACCTGATCTGAAAAGAAAAATAGATGAATCTTTATGCACAGCAAGTAATTTCTCCGGGTAAGGTCAGCAAAATACTTTGCCAGAGCACTTATCTGATAGGAGAACATTCTTGTTTTGAGTAGTTTATGTATAAACCAGAGTAAACTTATAAGTTCTTTCCACACCACTTCTGGAAGGATCAATTTTCTATAGGTTATGATTTGTCTTTGATTTCCTTCTTTTCCCTCATACTTTTCTCACATCTTTCCTACTTGTCTGTATGATAGTTTAAAGATCAATCATTTTGGCTGATTTTTTTTTTTTCCCTTTACTTAGTTTGACATTGTCACTGTGGGTTTTTTTTTTTTTTTTTCAAAATTGATTTTGAGCTGCTTTTTGCAATCTTTAGCTTCCCTTCTGCTGAACTTGTGTTATTCCATTGTGAACCAATAGGAATATCTAACCTTGTCCTTTGCAAATAAATTAAAAATACTTTTTTTGGTCAATGGTTACTTTGTTTTAAATAAATAAGGGAAAGAATAAATGCCATCTAATATTCCCATGGACGCTTAAGATCATCAAAGTAAGAGGAAAACGTTCAGACTTAGAGATTCTGTGCTTGTCCAGTTCTTATACTTCCTCTCTGAGATGAATAAACTGTCAGAAGAAGCAAAGGAACTAAAAGACTCCTTAAGTTCCAAGAACCAAGAATTTCAAGAAAGAAAAATAATTAAATTGATGGCCTGGGAATATAACAACAGTGAAAAAAGGATTGACTTGCTGAAAAAGAGATCATGATGCTAATGAGGATAATATGCATAGGCCTGTAGCACAGCTTTATAGCAAGAAATCAAGAGGCAGAACTCTAACTAATATTAATAAGAAAAATTTTAAAGATAAAAGTGAATGACAATTTCTTGTGGCAAGGGTAGGATTAGAAGGAAATTGCACACATCTACAGTTTACCACTTATTGGCATGTATACAAATCAGACACTCTGAGGGGGTCCTAAAGAATGAGTTGAAAGTAATTCCAGTATTTGAGACAATGTGTTACGTGTTTTGTCCTCGTGTTTTGAGCTGACTTCAGAAGTGCTTTAAGATCTCAGTTAACTTTATCAGCATTTTACAGCAAATAGAGAATTTAGTTCTGTTTTCTACACAGAATTTTCACTTGGGGCATGAAAATTGATGCTGCCTAACTTGATTAGATTTGGACTTTAATTACCCTTTTGACTTGTAAGTCACTACATTTGGAATGAATTCTTATAAAGTGTTGTATATTGCTGATGGAAGCATCACGGAACCAAACGCAGAGATCAATGTGAGCAGTGAGTGTTCAATTTATTGAGCTGTTTCTTTATAAACCCTTTCTGGTTACATAACTGGGTGTCCACTGGTGCCCACTCTGAAAATGTTCCCACAGTATATATTTCTAGGATTAATAATTTCATTACTGCTTATTTGTAATGCAAGAATGACTAAAATTGCACTGCATTTGCCTTAAAATATTAAGCAGCCTCCTAAAAATCATCAAAATAAATAATAATAAAAAACTAAAGACAGATACCTGAAAAGGTTTGCAAATGTATTGCAGAAAATGTGCTTCCAGCAGTTTTTATAGTGATATAATTTGCATAAGCTAGGATGCAAGAAAATGTGACCACACTGTTTTTCTTCTTTTTTTTCCTTTGAGATGTATATTCCTTTTCTAAATCAAATGTGCGGCAAGGAGGAGAATACTATACATCTTTCAATCTTTCCATAAAGGTTGTAGCTGATGAACTATGCTATATATATAAAAATACATGTGTGGTTTTTATTGACTATGTAAGTCTGTGAAATTATTGAAGTATAGATGAAACCAGTGCAATGAAAATTGTCACAGGAAAGAACTACTCATGATTTTTAAACCAAATCAAGATCAAAATGTTTAATTGATTTATTAATGTCACGTAATTAGAATCATAGAATCATAGAATGACAGAATATTGGAATATTATGATATTAGAATATTAGAATAGTTTGGGTTGGAAGGGACCTTAAATATCATCTAGTTCTGGGCAACCTGTTCCAGTGCCTCCCCGATTAGAAGACAATTAGTGATTCATTCAGGGTGATTACAAGCAATACAACCCATATTGGAAACTTATAGTGTGCTAAGAAATACCTTTGATAACTAGTTCCAAAATGCTATAATATCATACTTGTACACGTACACACAAAAAATGATGTGCACAGACTCTCAGAGGCTGTGTGGGCTGCATATATGCAAGTTCCCTTTCCTGGGCGTATGGATTCTCCTGCTTGCACATGCTTGCTGTGAGACATATGGGATACTCCAACTCCATACACACCTGTACAGTCTCTCAAAGAGACCACATTCATTCTTGGGTACCAGAATTCAAGTTTGTCACAAGGTCTGATGCCCCTGTCTTGCCTAGGCAGACGTTCTGGTGCCATTAAGCAATTTCTAGCAGTGCACAAAAAGATCTGGATTCTGCAGTCTGCATTTCTAGGTCTTTCCTTCACAAATTTTACAACTTAAAATTATGCAGATTCTCATCCCTCTATTATATTGATTTTCTTTTCATTTCCAGCTGAATTTCTTTTCATTTCTAGTCTCACTGCAATTCCCAGGTTACTGTTGAAGCTGCCTGATAATCATCTTCATCTGTAATTTGATTAGTTTGAGAAAAGGCTCTCTCAGGCAGTTTGTATGTCCTTTTCACAACAACTATTCACATACCCATCTTAACTGTTACTAGCCAGGCCATGGGTGGGCAGCGCAAATATCTCATTATAATGACTAGCATTAAATGCAAGAAGTTGCTTTGCTCTACCTTGCAGGAAGAATAGACTGAAATCTGATTCAGTTCAAATTTGACTAGAGATGGATTTTAAATTATAATATTAAACCAACTACCCCAAGAAACTTGAAAAAAATTATTTAGTGTTTTGTACTTATCGTTAAAGATCTACTCCTGAAAATCAGTCTCATAGCAAACAATTGTGTTTTGTTTTTTTTTTTTTAAGCAGCGAAATGAGTTGAAGAGGAAGGAATGACAAGGAGATTCACATAGCTTCTGCCTATGTCAATCTTCCAGACAAGGTTCACAAACCTATCATCACTTCCAAAGGTTCTGAGGAATTCTTTAGCCTTCTTTTTAGTCTTCAGCCACGTTATAGTTACAGCCAACTTGAATAAACTTCTCATGGCTCATCCTAAATCAAAACTGTATCAGAAGTTCTTATAGTCAATTTAATCATCCATGCACTTGTAAACAACACTTAATGTTTATTTATCAGACAATAAGATTATATTAAATAAACTCTAAAGTCCTTCATAATTCAAATTGTTCATGTAGTTCATATTGCTTGAAAATGAATAAAGGAACATCGATCAAAAGTTTTTGTTTATTCATTGATTTTACTGTTAATAATAAAAGCCTTTCAACCTTGTAAAAAAATTATTGGTGTAGAGATGTTCAAGACAAATCATAAGGCACAAAGATAAAGCATTTATTCTGCCTGATATGTGCCTCTACCAGGAATAATTTAGGACAGTCCAGAGGTCACACACAGAGAGTCTATAGGTAGCTAAATAGGAACTACAAGTCACAAAGGAGTATATTTCTTGACTAATGGTTTCTTTATTTTTTCTACTTATATTTTGTTTCAAGTACCCCTCACACATTCACATACATAGTGAGAATATAATAAGAAATTATTTGGCATGTACAATTGCCATGTAACTGTAATAGCAGTGGCCTATCATTAAAAAAGGTCTTAGTATTAGGAGTAGAAAGGAGTCTAACAACCAGATACAGAACCTTTAAGGCTTACATACACTAACAGTTAGATCTATGTTACAATGAAGTAACAGTAATGTAGGCAAGTTTCATTTATAGAGTTTATAATCTAAGGGATAGATACAAATGACAATAAAGCAAGTTGATGGGTAGGCATCAGAAGGCACAGAGAAGAGAAAAAAACAGAAGAAAATATACAAAGTTACTTTAGGTACTAGGTGTGGCAGAGACATCTGAAGTAAACTTGGATTTATATATATATAAAACTACTTCATTTTTATTCCAAAATATCTGTGAAAAAGTTCTCTTAAAGCATGCAAATGACAAAATACATTTGGTAGAATAAAAACATGGATTTCAACATTTCTACATAGCTTAGCTTTCTAAGCTTTTGGAGTGATGTCAAAGTAGTTTCTTATTTACCTTTACCTAAAGATGTATTTCCTCATTTTCCAGAACTCAGGCCAACAAAGGTTAAGAGTAAATTAAAGTTCTGTAAACTCTGACCTTATGCTGAGATTTTTGTGAAAAATTCTGTGATTGCAACTCTGCTCAAAACTAATCGCAATTGCCACTTTTATATAATGAAAGTTCTGTGATATATTAGCAACTGGATTGCTATGCTTACAGCAAAACTGACATTACAAGTTTATTTCTTTTCTGTCTGCCATTGTGTCATTTTTACCTTGTGAGATGCTTCTTTTCTTCAAGCAAGCTTAAGCAAGTTAAAGCAACAGATATGGGCTATATTGCATATATGCACAGATTTTACACCAGCTACAAAATTCTGTACAAATTTTCATAATACTAACTGATAACATTTAGTCACCTCCTTCAGAATATTGCCTGACATCAAACTAGTCAGGAAATATAGTAGGATATTCTAAGCACTGTTGCTTATAACATTCTATCATCCTGACTGCATACAATAAAGGATGATCCAATATACTGCAACTGACGTAAGAATTTTTCTGACTGACAGGGAGTCCAAATGTCAGTTGAAAAGATGCACTTTCTCTTGTATTGTTAACTGTACAGCAGTTTCAGTTTCACCTACGCAATGTGGTTTAGATTCGCGGCTTGCTAATGTTCAAAAAATATGCTTATAATGGAACAATTTGATGTATGGTGGTTTCAGGTGCTACGTAACCTTAGTTAACCCTACATGTTCTTCTGTCATGTATGACAATAAATCAAAAGGCAGTGTCCGTGAAAACTGCTTCTCTTTCTCCAAATAACCTTATTCTCTATGGCCTCTCATCCTATTCCACTTCTTTCTTATTTTCCTCCTTCTGCCCTTGTCTTCTACCTGACATTACACTACAGTTACTTTAAACTTTTGTCTTTTCTGGTCTTCTGAAGTATGTAGCAGAGAAGAGCTGTTTCTAGTTGTCTGGGGGATAGCCGCTACTTTACACAGTAATGTAAATTATTCCTACGAAGCTTTTTGTTTTACACAAGAGACTTAACTTTTTATTCTGTCAAGTTTTACTTAATTTGAAGTGTAGAGTTGAATATTATGAAAGCATACTTTGTGGGCAGATTCAGTAACTGAACAATTTCTATCACACATTGCCAAGAAATGAAGTTTACGTTTGAACTACTTTCCTGGGAGTGCATATTTCTTACATCTCAAGATGTTTGTACTTTATCAGCTGATGTGCTCATTCTGATGGAGTACTTGTAAAGGATAAATATCAGTGTGCTTGTAAGACATAAGCAGGGTTAGATTAACAGGCTTGCAGATAAGAATATAGATGTAACCTCCACAATATGAGCCCACAGTTTCCCAGCTCAAAACCAAGACCTATGTATTAATCTTCCAGTTGCCTGGAAATGTATGCATTTTGGCACTTTTTAAATAGGAAACCACTCTTGAATCTTGATCCATTGAGGAACAGCCAATATGTATACATTGAGATATATCAAGACTTCTTCTGAAGACTGCCCCTCATATGTCTGTAATTCTGTCTCCTTAAGGTTCCTCTTGTCCGTTATGATCATGCCATGAAGCCCTCACAGTGAGAAAGAAGACGAGTTAGGTTGCCAGTTCAAGTTGCATTTTCTGTATGTAGATTCCGAAGTATTGATAATATAATGTCAAAGTAGACAGAAGATTAACATTGAGTGAGTGTACAGGAAATAAATCATAAACAATTAAAATTTCATGCTGGAATATACTCAGTGTCATTCATCATGTTAGTCTAGTGCAAAAATCTGAATACAAGCATGCATGTATCTGCAATCAGTACCTAGGGCCTTCACTACCTTTCCTGATAAAAGGAGAGATAATTATAAGAAGGAATTGAATAGTACTGAATATAATTTCCTTGATCGTAACTTCCCATCTGCTTTCTCCCTGGGGCCACTTTTTGTTCCTACTCTTTATTTCTGCAGGCTTTCTTTTTTCTTTTCTTTCTTTGAAAGCAAAGAACTGCAATTAGTATTCTCATTCTGCTAATTTAAGTAAGGGAAAATTCTCTTGCACCCTGACTCTAACCTGAACTGATTGCCTCTTTGAAATATGACAGCATTACAAAGCAACCCATTGGCTCCCCTGCTTAACTGGAATTAGGGTAGCTCACCTATTCATTATGTTTAGACCACTACTGGTATTGTCAAGTACTACATTCGTTCTGAAGAATATCTTCCTTGTCTTCTGCAATTGTAGCTTTTTCAGAATACTGGCTAAATGGTCCCTGTAGCAGTTTCAGTCAATGGCAAAACTTACATGTGCTTTGTTAAGTCAGGGATCTTTCTGTAGATAGGCCTAACACAGTCTGAGGACTGTCATGATAATAAATGCCAGCCCAATTGCTAAGTTTTACTTTTGTGGATCTACGTAAAAATGAGTTGATACTTGAAACATTGCAAGCATTCACTTATAGCTGGAATGCTTCTAACACATTTTGTTTAAATTCTGCTCAGTGACAGTTGTGATAAAATTTCTGGGTGTAGAATGATGTAATGTTCATAGGTATAATTCTTATAATAGCTTTTGTTCCATGAGGTGTCTTGACTTCACTAAAGCAGACATCCTCTCTCTAGGTCAGCCTCAAATATTAGCAATTTCACATGCAGTAGTCTGGCTCTGTAATTTGGAATCTTTAGAAATATAATTTCATCATCCCTAACACCGTTTCAATTTGAGGTCGAAAGATTTTCTGCAGTGACATTGTTCTTTCGTCTAAAAAAAGGCATGGTAGAACTGGTACTATTAGATACTCTTAAGGAAAAGAGTAGCTTCGCTGTATTCACAGTCATCCAGGCATGAGTTTTAGGCCTTGACCAGAATAGTCTTTAAATTAGAATATGGTCATCACTCTTAAAGAAGTGTTGGCAGGCACTGGACTAACCTCACATTGAGCAGACACAATTGCAACTAGGCATGTGAAGCTTCATTATTCCTCTTTTACAGTCTAATGTGCAATTTTAATCACGTACACTTTCATTTAACTTATTCATATTTGCATTACAAGAGAAGCAGATATGTGTTTGTACTAGCAGGCCTAGTGGGAAACATAGAGTTTATCTTAGATCAGAACCTGCCTCGGAGAGCTCTCTCACCATCATAGTCTTTCAGCTGAGAACGCAGGAAAAACAGTGGCAAACTGAATAAACCTGCCTGCAACTTTCTTAAATGGAAGTGACAAGTAACATTACTGTCACTTATCTGGAATTCCCATGTGCTCTGCTTGTCATAAATAAAGCTGTAGTACTTGTAGTGTCAGATCTAATGTCCACCAGCCCAATTATCTTGACTTTCTTAATAGTCAGGAAAAATTTTAAGAAAAATATGCAGCAGGGAAAACAAAGAGTGAGTTTCTACAGGAACTGGAGTTCCGATGCCAAGTGCAACTCTACAACATTTAGAGTGGACAAATGATAAAACATTGCCTATGATTAAGGCTTTTAGTCACTGATGTGACAGAAAGTATGTAAAAAAAACGTATAACACTAATAGAAGTTTAGACAGGGCAAATGTCATTACTTATACTGTCAGATAGTTGTATGACTTTTGATGAGAATTAAACAGTCAGAAAATACCTTTGCCCTCCTCTTTTTTACATGTCTCAGGAAAACCATATTAGCTTGTTAAATACATAAGCACCTGAAGACTGGAGACAAGATTGTCAATGAAAGAACTAGCACACTGTTCAGAAAAGACCAGAAAAACAATAAACCATGACTAGCAATGTGCTGCCAGAAAGTCTGTCTGTCCCAATGATTCACCAATGGTTAGCAGTTATTTTACTTTGTGTTTTGTAGAAAAAAACATGCTCAAGTCAATAGTATCCCACCAAGAAATGGTGTTTCTTTTTTCTCTTGTCTTCGTAAATATTGTTATTTTAAACGCATACACACTTGCATTACTTCAGATTAGTATGCACCTATAAAGCAAATAAATTTTCAGACTTACGCAAGTTCAGTCTGATCTTTTGTGTAAGTTCTCACAATATTAAAATAAGCTTAAAGAGCATTTCAGCCCTTCTGATTACATCATTATTGATCAATGTCTTAATAGTTAACAAAAACAATGTTTGATTGCTCTGTGTAAGAATATGAAAGGATGGCACCATCAAATCAGCCCAATGATTTAATCTTGCTCCTTTCTCCAAGAGCATCAGCTAACATAGTTATTTAAAAGTATAAAATGGCAAATATAAAGGGCTACATGCCTCATGCTATAATTTAACCACTTGCAATAAGTAATAATTATGCTTAATAGTCTGAATGCACCTTTTTCCCCACTAATTCCTTTTATTTTCTTTTATATTTTTGAGACTTAAAACTCTTTAAATATATGAAATGTACTATGTGGAAAAAGCCCCCACTTCTTTCTATTATTTTCTCCTATAAATTTCATTGGATATATGCTCGTTCTTGAATTTGATGAAATACTGATTGTTCCTGATTCAAATTCTCTGTAACTGATTTTGCAGACCAGAGACACGTCTCTCTTTTTAGAACTAGTCTCCTCTTTTATTTTAGGCTACCCCATTCAATCTTCACTTAATCTTTACTTATCTCATACTTCCAATTATCTACCTTACTCTTGTCTTTGCCTTTTGCAATTCCAATGTCTCACTGTCCTTGGGTAACCTTGGGAGATGATCTGGGAATCAGAATCACATTTGATATTACAGAATCACAGAATCACAGAACAACCAGGTTGGAAGGGACCCATCGGATCTTCTAGTCCAACCATTCCTATCTAACACTAAACCAAGTCCCTCAATACCTCATCCACCCGTGTCTTAAACACCTCCAGGGAAGGTGACTCAACCACCTCCCTGGGCAGCCTATTCCAATGCCCAATGACCCTCTGTGTGAAAAACCTCCTCCTAATCTCCAGCCTAAATCTCCCCTGGCGGAGCTTGAGGCCATTCCCTCTTGTCCTGTCCCCTGTCACTTGGGAGAAGAGGCCAGCTCCCTACTCTCCACAACCTCCTTTCAGGTAGTTGTAGAGAGTAATGAGGTCTCCTCTCAACCTCCTCTTCTCCAGGCTAAACAACCCCAACTCTCTCAGCCGCTCCTCATAGGGTCTGTTCTCCAGCCCCTTCACCAGCCTTATCGCTCTTCTCTGGACTTGCTCCAGAGCCTCAACATCCTTCCTGTGCTGAGGGGCCCAGAACTGGACACAGTATTCAAGGAGCGTTAAGTTGTTGATGCTTCATGGACTTGTATGGAGAAAGAAAAATATTTTTTCTGTGTACATAGAAAGCTGCACAGTGGACCCATTTTTCTTCTTGCAAGATTAGCTCTTTATGTCAGAATAAAAGAGAGGAAATTAGATACATGGCAACTATAAAAGTAAGTTCTTACCTGTCTTTTTATCGGATCTTGGGTTTTAAAAGCAGAATTTCCTGTGAAATAGATCTGAAGGCAGGAAGTTAATGGTAAATATGAAAAGCAGTCTGATATTTTTTACGCACAGACAGAATCTATATTGAAAACAAATTTAGCAGTCGCTGATCTAAACACATCCACAAAAAAAAAAATCTAGGCCTGAAGAAATCTCTCCATGGCGTCCATGGTAAAAAGGTTTACCAAAAAGATTCAGAAAAAACCCCCTAGTTTCTTAGCTAAGGATATATAAATTAAAGAGAGTAAAATGTAACAGAGGAATAGAACTGCCTTACAGTTGCTGCATATCCAGCTTGTACCAATCTCCAGTAAATTTTCACTCCCTTTATATTCCAGAAAATGTTAGTGTTTTCTCTAGAAGTGCATCTAAGACTATGTAATATTAGCAAGCTTTATAAACATAAATCCATAACATATTTATATTAGATGCCGACATATTGATACATAATACATTGCATAAATATTTATCACATTATTTTGTATATTTATTCTGTATTTACGTAATTAATAAATATATGCTCATGTATATGCACAACACCCTCTTGGACACTCTTGGCTAGCATAGTAGATTCTCATGTAATTGTTTGCTCTCAATTTATGTGAAATGTAGCAGCTCTAATAATCAATAGACTGGTTTAACCCTCCAGTGTTGACTGTACAGTGGCAACTCTGCCGCTTTCCAGCTGGTGGATATCTCCGCTGGTAATATCTTTCCTGATTCAGTATGTAGTTTCTCTTAGTATGTGGTATCACAGAATCACAGAACAACAGAACAGAATCACAGAACAACCAGGTTGGAAGGGACCCATCGGATCTTCTAGTCCAACCATTCCAATCTAACACTAAAGCAAGTCCCTCAAGACCTCATCCAGCCGTGTCTTAAACACCTCCAGGGAAGGTGAATCAACCACCTCCCTGGGCAGCCTATTCCAATGCCCAATGACCCTCTGTGTGAAAAACCTCCTCCTAATCTCCAGCCTAAATCTCCCCTGGCGGAGCTTGAGGCCATTCCCTCTCGTCCTGTCCCCTGTCACTTGGGAGAAGAGGCCAGCTCCCTCCTCTCTACAACCTCCCTTCAGGTACTTGTAGAGAGTAATGAGGTCTCCTCATTATCAAGATTGGTGCTGGCATTTGAGTTTTCTCTGCTTAGTGTAGGAGGGAAATGCGATTAAGGTTTGACTGAGGGTTATAATGTTATACAGGGAATGGAATTCAATGTTCAAAGAAGAAAGTAGCACTAGCAATGAGAGATGAGTCAAAAGAAACTAGCTTGACTAGAAAGTGCTAAGTTGAATTTTATAAGACATTAATTGCATATATTCATTTTTTTCACGCTTATTTAGTTTTTGCATAAATTGATCTTGATATGATAAACTTAAGGCACATTTTTTTCAGGATTTCCATCCAATACTTTCAAAACAAAGTTAAACAAGAAATTAAGAAAAAAAGAGGAAAGATGAGAAAGGAAAAGGAAGATAGAAGTAAGGAAAGAATGTTTAATGGTTTAATGAAGCACAGCTATGAATTTTACCATGAAAGTGTTTGCTGTATATGTTGCATGATATAAGTTCTAAACAATGTGTTCTTCCATAAGTTTCATTTATGAAATAACTTTTCAAATTGTCAGTGTAAGTAAATAACAAAATCCCATAAATCAATGGATTACATTGGTCAGAACTCTGGCAGTTTGGTCATAGATCAAGTTCTGAAGTTTTCAGCTTGATGTTGGAACATCAAACCCCAAAAGATTTCAACACTTTTTGGAGGTATGTTTTTGGGCGTTTGCTTGTCTCCTTGTCAAAATAAAGAAAAAGTAAAAACAAAACCAGGGAAAAAAACCTAAGAAATCCCCATGTCCTCCCCTCACCCATTAACACAGTAACTTCTTTTGGAAAAGATTTTTACATTTTTTTCCCCCTGTTTTCCTCCTCTCTTACTCTGCCCTGTCAGTCACATTTAGAAACTTCCCAAAAGCTCTTAATCAAAACTCTTTGAAAACTCAGACTTTGAAAATGACTGGGTAAATGACTTCAAAATCAATGCATCATACGAGAAGTCAATGAAATATTCAGAATAATTTTTACATTTGACTTATTTTATACATGTACTATTTTTCTCCTTACTCTTTTTCTGTCTCCCCTCTGATAAGGGATTACACACTGCTGCCACTCTATCTGCAATCTCAGGACAGTTGTAGCAATAGACAAGTGACAGGCTCAAAGTCTGAACTCTTGTAATACTCAGCTGTGACCTTTAAGTTCTGGAAAAGGGAGAGCTGCATCTTTCCAGTGGGACTAGTACTGTCATTGTGAATGCTGTTCTCCCTGAGTCCTCCCACACCACAGGGAGAAGCTATAATGAAGTATAGGTTAAGTAGTAAGTTATTTTAGTCGGTTCATGAAATTTAGCTTAACGTAGCAGGGAAACAGATTTGTCAGGCGGGAGATACAAAAATCCATAAGCAAGTAATAATCAAAGCCACTGCTTAAATACTAATAGCTTCCCCCATGCACACATCACCTTGTAAAATATTTGACATTTGTGAACACATGGGAACAATGCTTTTAAAAGTTACTGGCAGTTGTTTTCAGATGACCTGAAAAAAATAGTTATAGCTTATTCCTCAAAAGTAATAGACAAAATCTTTCTTAAGCCTGCACAGATCATTAGGAAATGTGGCTAAAGCAAGCCAGGTTCTGAAGCCAAGGGCACAGAAGGAAATAGTATTTATACTTGAGGCCATTGGGGTCTTTATTTCCTTACTGTAATAGCTCAGCATTCGCAGACATGGGGCAGCCTTTGCAATAAACACAGCAGGAGGCTCAGACTCACCACTGTGGATTTATGTCCCGTCTTCACAGCCTCTTTAAATAACATGGCTGTATCAAACTCAGAAGCTTTCAGTCTTACTGACAGCTGTTCAGTGTTTAAGGCATTATTGAAACCTTTCTACTTCAAGTACAACACTACAGTGGAATTTTATAGTCTTTTAGCAACTTTTTTTGTGTGTGTAAGAATTGGATGTCCACATCTAGCTTTTGGCAGTGGGGAGACTGCAGTGGTATCTCCGAGGAGAGGCCAGGATGTGCCCCATGCCAGACACAGACTGTTTCAAACAGTTCCAACCAGCTCCAACAGGCCCTTTGCAGGACAGACCTGAGCCCGTCAGATAAACCAGTGGCATCTCTATAATAACACATTTAAGAAAAGGCCAAAATAGTAGAGAACAAAGAGGAAAAACAGGGAGAGACAGAACAGTGAAAATATCAACAAAAGTGAAGAAGGATGGGGAAGAGGTGCTGCAAGTGCTGTAGCAGAGATTCCCCTGCAGCCTGAAGGAAAGACCACAGCAGAGCATGTGTTTCCCTGCAGAACATGGAGAAGTCCATGGTGGTCCAGGTGCCCATCCTGCAGCAGGTGGATAGTTCCTGGCAAGAACTGCAGCTGATGGAGGACATGCTCTGGGTCAGGCTTATGCTGAAAGACTGTAGACTGTGGTAAAGACTACCACCAGAGCAGGAAAAAGTGTGAAGACTAAGGAGCAACAGAGAGGAGCAGTTGTAAACTGATCACATCCACATCCCCTCTGTGCTGCTTGGGTTGTGGGGGAGAAGCAGATAAGCTTGGAGTGAAAAGTAGTGTGAAGTCTGAGAACAAAATGGGGGCAAGGTTGATTTAATTCTTCTTTATTTTTCACCATTAATTCTATTTTAATTGGCAATGTATTACACTAATTTTCCTCCAGTCAATTCTGTTTTGCCAGAGATGGTAACTGGTTACTAATCTCCCTGTCTTTATCTTGACCTGTGAACTGTTTTGTCTTCTTTTTATCTCTTGTCCTCTTCAGAAGGAAGAGATTGAGAGAGTGAGCAACTAAGTGGGCATTTGGTACCTGGGTCACCTTGTAAGTGAAGTTTAAAAAATCTCAGATAAAACATCTTATATGTATCACAGAAAGCTAAATACTCATCATAAAATTTTCAGGTTTCACATAACTTTTCCACATTTGCAGAACTCTGGAGAAGAGTGGAAGCACATTCTTACAAGAAATGATCTGTAGGTTGTTGAAGTTCAAAGTTATTACTTATTGGCAGATAGCCAGGAAGAGGCAGCATGATGCTTAAATCTGTTGGGAATTCAGGTTTTTTATCACAACCTTAGTGTTCAATTTCTCTAACTGTGACTTTGATTTTTTTTTTTTCAGATTAGTAGTTCAATGTATTGAAGACTGTTTTCCTTAGCTTTGTGATAAATAAAGTCTTTTACCACAAGATAGAAAAGGATAGAGCTTTAGGAATGTCCTTGAGTTTCTACCAATATATTATTTGTAAGTAATGGCTCCCATTTGCAGTCCCCAGTATTTTTTCCCTTATGACATGAATCCAAAACCAGACAATGCAAAGAGTTGACTGTGTAGAACTACAAAAGTTGCTCTGTATATGAAAAGAACACAAGGTATAAACCAATATTTTTATTCTGTATGATATACACCAGCCCTGTATTCCTTGGTAATCTCTAAATCTCAGTTCCTCCCATTTAATTATTCCCCTGTTTTTGCAAATGGAGATTTGTCATTATCTTCAAGTTTTGCTAAATATGTATAGCAGAGTAGAAATTTATAAAACACTGAAGTGAAGGAAAAACTGCTGGATAACTATCTCCTACTTTGTATCCTTAGCTGTTCCAGTAAGAAATATGTAGACCTGTATGTGTGCATTTATATAATACATCTACATAAACACGTAAAGAAAAATGTCTAGCTCGGTCAGATTGTTATCTAATAGTTCCTTCAATGTGTACATTTCTTTTCTCTGTGAAATGCAGTGCTCCTACGAGTAGAATCATAGACTCATAGAATAGTTAGGGTTGGAAGGGACCTTAAAGATCATCTGTTTCCATCCTCCCTGCCATGGGCAGGGTCATTCCACTAGGCTGGGCTGCCCAAGGCCCTATCCAACCTGGCCTTAAATGTGTTCTAGCATATCACTACATCCATGGTGAAAAAATTCTTCCTAATGTCTAGTCTAAATCTGCCCCTCTCCAGTTTATACCCATCCCCCCTCATCCTGTAACCACAAGAGTTTATGAATAGTCCCTCTCCAGCTTTGTTTTAGGCTCCTTTCAGGTATTGGAAGGTGGCTTTAAGATCTCCTTCGAGCCTTCTCTTCTCTAGGCTGAACAACCCCAGATCTCTCAGCCTGCCTTCATAATGGAAGGTACCCCAGCCCTCGGATCATCTTTGTAGCCCTCCTCTGGACCTGTTCCAACAGTTCCATATCCTTCTTACGCTGAGGATTCCAGAACTGGACACAGTACTCCAGAGAAGGTCTCACAAGAGAGGAATAAAGGGACAGAACTACTTCCACTGACCTGCTGGCCACACTTCTTTTGATGTATCCGGGATACTGTTGACCTTCTGGGCTGCAAGCACAAACCGCCAGCTCATGCTGAGCTTCTCATCAACTAGCACCCCCAAGTCCTTCTCTGCAGGACAGCTCTCAATCACATCATCCCCTGTCATGTACTGAAGTCAGGGATTACCATGACCCGGGTGCAGGACTTTGCACTTAGCCTTGTTGAACCTCATGAGGTTCTCACAGGCCCACTTCTCCAACCTGTCCAGGTCCCTCTGGATGACATCCCGTCCTTCCACTGTGGCAACTACACTATTTAGCTTGGTGGCATCTGCAAACTTGCTGAGAATGCACTCAATCTTGCTGTCAATATAATTGATGAAGATATTAAACAGCATTGGTCCCAGTACGGATCCCTGGGGGACACCACTTGTCACAGATCTCCATTTGGACTTTGAGTCATTGACCACTATTCTTTGAATACTATCCCCCAACTGGTTTCTAATCCATCATACCATCCACCCATCAAATCCAGATCTCTCCAATTTAAAGAGAAGGATATTGTGGTGAACCATGTCAAAGGCTTTACATAAGTCTAGATAGATCACATCTGTTGGTTTACCCATGTCCACTGCTGAGGTTATCTTATCATAGAAAGTTAATAAGTTGGTCATACAGGACTTGCCCCTGGTGAAGCCATGCTGGCTGATATTAATCACCTCCATGTCCTCCATGTGCTTTAGCATAGCTCCTAGGAAGATCTGTTCCATGATCTTCCCAGGCACAGAGGTGAGGCTGGCAGGTTGGTAGTTGTCAGTGCCATCTTTTCTACCCTTTTTAAAAATGGGAATAATGTTATCCTTCTTCCATTCACCAGGGACTTCTCCTGATTGCCATGACTTTTCAAATATCATGGAGAGTAGCTTGGCAACCACATCTGACAATTCCCTCAGGACTTTGGGATGCATCTCATCAGGTCCCATAGACATATGTGTTCAGCTTCCTTAGGTGGTCATGAACCTGATCCTCCTTTACAGTGGGAGGGGGTTTTATCCCCCTGATCACCATCTTGCTGTCCTATGACCCAGGAGAGGTGAGGAGAGCAGTTATCAGTGAAGACTGAGTAAAAAAAATTGTTAAGTACCTCAGCCTTCTCCTCGTCTGTCGATACAAGATCACCATTCCCAACAATAAGTGAGGGTACCTTCTCTTTAACCTTCCTCTCTTAATTGACATACCTGCAGAAGCCCTGCTTATTAATCTTTACTTCCCTTGCCAAGTTTAGCTCCATCTGCACCTTGGCCTTCCTGGCTTCATCCCTACACAACCTGGCAGAGTCCCTATCCACATCCCAGGTAACCTGTCCCTGCTTGCACTGCCTGTGCAGTTCCCTCTTCTTCTTTAGCTTAACCAGCAGCTCTCAACTCAGCCACACCTGTCTCTTCCTTTTCCTGACTAATTTTCTACATATGAGGACTGAGTGCTCTTGCTCTTTATGGAAAGCATCCTTAAATATTTGTGTTATGTTCTATTCCCTTGTCCTTGAGGACTATGTCCCAGGGGATCCTACCAATTAACTCTTCGAAGAGCTGGAAGTCTGCTTTCCTGAAATTATTTATACTCCTCACCTGTCTCATATCCCCCTGGACCTTGAACTCCACCAATGCATGATCACTGCAGCCTAGGCTACTTCCAATCCAAATATCACTGATGACTTCACTTGTATTGGTGACCATAAGGTCCAGTATTTCACCTCCTTGGGTGGGGATCTCTATCAGCTAGACAAAGAAGTTTTCCTCAACACACTCCAGGAGTCTCCTGGATTGCCTACATCTTGCCATGCTACTTTTCCAGCATATGTCAAGGTGGTTGAAGTCCCCATGTAGGATGAGAACTTGTGAGCGTGAAGCCTCCTGTAGCTGGAGGAAGATTTCATAAGTTGATTCTCCTTGATCCAGTGGCCTGTATATACACGAACTACAAGGTTTCCATTGGTTCTTCTGTCCTTAATTCTGACCCACAAGCTCTCAACCTGTTTGTGGCTACTCTTCAATGACCGCTTTTCACATTCTATCCCTTTCCTGAGAGAGAGAGAAAAACAGCTCCAGCCCTCCCTCCTGCTCTACCCTTTCTGAACAGCCTGTAGATGTCGATAGCCACACTCCAGTCATGGGATTCATTCCACCATGTTTCAATGATGGCAACTAGATCATAGCTTTCTAGTAGCACAGTAGCTTCCAGCTCTTCCTGCTTGTTACCCAAGCATCATGCATTAGTGTAAAGGCACATCAGCTGGGCTGACAGTTGAATCAACTTTCCAGTGGACCCTTTATGACCTACAAGATGTTCTAGAGAAATATCCTCCCTAACACCTGACCCCTGCCACTCGTCCTCTCACCACTTGTTACAGGTTAGCTTGATGTTATCCCCCTCCCCTCTCATATGTAGTTTAAAGCCCTGTCTTCAAGCCCTGCGAGCTCCTGGGCAAAGACCCTCCTCACCCTCTGAGAAAGTTGTTCCCACCTGAATCCTGTAGTCCTGGTGCCATCTAGACCATCCCATTACCAAAATACCCCAAAGTTATTGCTGTGTCCCCAGCCACAGAGCCATGCATTAATTGAATGGATCCGTCTGAATTGTGCTATGTCACTAGTCGTAACCGGAAAGAGGGAAGGAAAAATCTCCTGGGCCCAGGTTCCCTCAGTATCTGTCCCAAGACCCAATGTACTTTTGATAAATATTAATTTCTATATGCAAATATTTTTTCTAAAACATTATTTTGTGGATCTATCTATGTAAATAGAAAGGATTTCAACTTTGCTTACTATTACAGTTTATCTATTTGTATCTTAAATTTTACAATATTACAAACACCTCAGCATACATTAATCAGGAGCCGAGTTTCCGTATTATACTACTTTTAATTTGCTTTACATTTGAATATATTCCAGAGCCATTCAAAGTACCTCTTTCGTTGTCACTAATTATCTTGTGTTCGTCACATTAATATGTTGCTATAGAAACCATTATATTATCAAAAAACTAAGTTATTTTTATTTCAGTCATCCTCTGTTACAAAATCTATTTGGAATAGAAGAGAAACATTAGAATTGAAACAGGAACAAATGAAGGAATAGTTTTATATGTACAGAAAATAATTTTGCAAATGTCATGTTTCACTTTCAAAAGTGATTGGATTAGCATCAGTTCAGTCTTTTATCTCTGTTTCTAAAATACCCTTTAAATGAACTTTGATTGAAAAAGTGAGTTTGATTTATGTTTTGTTAATACTGGAGTAAGACAGTACTCTTGATAAAAAGAAGAAAGCAGGAAGCAGTTCAGCTATATCTCTTCTAAGTAATTTTTTAAAGATAAGATACAAACATCTGCACAGTCTGTAAAGCACACAATTTCCTAGTTCATTTGGCTCAAATTACTGAAAAGTTTAATATTTCCCACGTGCTTGTCCCTTGGCATACATTAAATATAGTAAATATTTTAGTTAAGAAAAACATTTCAGAACTTGCTTTGCATATTATTGGTATGAAAAATCGGGGGATAAGAGATTATTCATCATGCGGTCACATTTCTGTACGGTACACCTCTGCAAAGTCTTATAAAATTCTATTACAAGGCTATCAAATTTAATCAGCCAGTCAGTTTTGAGTCTAAGTATTGCACTCCCTACATTTTAAACCTGTCATACTAATACAAAAAAGGAACTAGCTGTTTCCATTTATGAAATCTTATTTTCATCACACAAATAAGTACAGCAAAAGATTACCTTAAGCCAGATGGGTTTTCTTTCTTGTTGTTAAAGCAACCATTTCTCTCCAATCTTCTTTATCTTTGTAGTTCTGCCATTACAACCACATTAAGACTACACAAAGATGTGAATAGGAGCACATAACTTAGTGGTTTGATGAAGGAATACAAGCTTTTGAGAAAGATAGGCTGGGAAGCTGAGGGGAGTTAGTCACTCTGTATGTAGATCAGCTGGAATGCATGGAGCCTCCAAGAGTCAATCAAGAGCTGCTGGATAAAGACTAGTAAGTAAATAAATATAGGTGCTGTGTACTGAGTATTTCCTATAGACTACCTGATAATGAAGAAGTACATATAACCTTCTTCAAACAACTGAAATACACCTCACATTCACCAGTCCTGGTCCTTACAAGGCACTTAAAACATCCAGAGATGGGCTGAGACCAATGGCAAGAGATTTAACAAGACCAAATGCCAGGTCCTGCACTTGGGGCTCAACAGCCCTGTGCAGTGATACAGACTAGAAATCTTGCTGAAAAGCTGCCTGGAGGAGAAGGACCTAGAGGTGTTGATTGACAGCTCTCTGAACATGGGCCAGCAGTGTGGCCAGATGGCCAAGAAGGCCAATGGCCTCAAGCTCTGACAGGGTAGGTTCAGGCTGGACATCAGAAAATTATTTTTTTTTATGGAAAGGGTCACTGGGTACTGGAACAGGTTGCCCAGGCAGGTGGTTGATTCACTTTCCCTGGAGATATTTAAAAGATGGGTGGATGAGGTGCTGAGGGTCATGGTTTAGTGGTTGATAGGAATGGTTGGACTCTATGATCCTGTGGGTCTTTTCCAACCTAATGATTATGTGAAAAAGCTCTTTGTGCATTTGTGTGTAGTGGTGTAACCTAAGTCCTGAAAGAAATATGGTAAAGACATTGTTATGTCCAAAGTTGTTCAGGCCAAACTTAAGAGATATGCTAGGCAAGGATGTTAGATCATCCCAGTGGACAAAGCAGACTATGTAAGATGAGAAATTGCCTTCATCCTATTTAGATCATTACAAGAAATATTTTACTCAATAATGGTTTTCTACATATTTGTTTAGGAGGAAAGGAGAAGGAACTAGCTGCAAAAATGGAAGAAATTATGAGCCTCCATTCTTCCTCCTTTCCCTGTCCTCTAAGACTCTTACTTAGCCATCTATATATATGTTATATTAGCAAAAACGGGTAGGAATCTAATGAGAGTGAGAAAACAACAAAATGTACTAAGTTTTGAGACAGGCAGGAGACCTGAACTCAAAAATTCAGCAAGTGGGTTTGGAAGCGGTTATCATTCTAATAGCTGTTTTGACTGAACTTGGTCAAATTACATCCAGTGTGTGTGCAATGCAATCCTATGCAATATGCAAACATTAGTTGATTATTCAAGGAATAATTTGGAAAATTGAACCAGTCTGACCACTAGAAGTAGAATGACTGGGCTGGAAAAGACAGACTATTAGTTTGATGAGCTGTGTGAGACAAGCAGCCATCTGTTTTTATTTGACTTCAGAAATTTTAAACAATGAGCTACTCTGAGTTGCAGAGGGGAAACAAAAAAAAGTTAAGATTAAAAGAGGAAGAATGAATTAAAAAATTGTACTCAAACAGTGAAATTAAAAAAACATATAATATTTTCTGCTCAGTAGTAAAACATAGGAAACCTAGCAAACAAGCTTATACAACAGCTTTTCCTAATCTTAACATTTCTTCTGTGGTGCAGACTAAATTTAAAACTACATATTATCATGCACTAAAGCATCCCCACTCATACTTTAAAAATATGTAAATTTGAAGGTGATGCCTCATATCATGCAATAGTGTGTGGTCTGGAGACAAAACAAATGAAATTGAAACTCTTTGAGTTCTCAAAATGAATCTTAAAACTAACTTGAATATTATGTGAGTCAAACACAAAGAGGATTTATTCTTGTACATGTCAGATTCTTTGGTCCTATTTTTTCAGCCAAAGTACCTATTTTTCACTTAGAAGGAACAATTATCACCTGGTTTGAATATCTATGTTCCTTTAAGGTCATGCAGCACTTTTTACCACAGCTCTAGGGAAACAAGCAATTATTAGCTGGTAACAAATCTGTGGTCAGTGATGGCTTGGGAAATAGAATTTTCATACCAAAGAAAGCTGTGGTAATCACATATTTATGCTAATATGATTTGAGAAGTTCCTAGTCTTATTTCTGCCTTCATGAGATATTTCTTAGGAATGTGTGGGACTGAGGAACTGCTACTGTGTTCAAAATAAAATTTCTTGGGTTTTAATATACTAAGAAATATTTTTTGTTTACTTAATGCTGTTTTTTATCTCCTGCAGTATGCGCACTTAGCTAGGTGCAGTAAGAAGATGTTTCTTCTCCCAAGAGTTGCCAAACTCTCCCAAGGAAATAATACAAAACCTCCAGCATCATGATTTTACTTTACATTCATCTAGGAGGGTAAAACCGACTATTACAGAAAAATTCTTTGGGAGTCTTCAAAGAAAATACTGGTACCTAAAAGAAGAAAATGGCTTGATCTAACACAGTTCCTATTTTTTATTTTTTTCTCTGTTATAGCTACAGTTCAAACTCTTCTAAACTTACCCTTACACCAGCTTTGATCAGTGTCCTGGTTCAACCAACACAGACAACAACAACGTGGCTGAAAACTTGAGACATTCTCAGGATGGAAGAAAGCCATGGTTTAAACCCATTTTCTCTTGGACATAAAACAGGGCTTGAGAATCCTTATGTTTGATGCTGGGCCTTAAGATCCCATCTGTGGATTGACTCCTTTTCTTGTCAGTGGGGTAACTATTTAGCCCATTCCAGGACTTACAATGCCAGGAAGATGATGGCTCCTCAATATCCCTCAGGCAGCAATGTTTCATTGTGCTTTGTAGTGATATGCTGGATGGAAAGGAACACACTTAAAACCAGCAAGATTTATAAGAATTTAAGATTTTCCTTGCTATTGTTCCTTTACCCCATATAATATCATGTCTTGTTTTTTTCATTAGAAGATCAAGACTGTCACACTGCTACTGATCAGAACTTTAATATGTTTTTATTAATCAGTTGCTTTATTTAAATTACTTTCCACTGATGAATGTATAGGGAACATGGGTTAAATTCAGATCATCACTTCCATAGCTCAGCTGATAACAGCTTTTAAAACTACTAATATCTTGTAAATAACTAGTAATAGCTTGTAAAAAATGTAGTCTTCAAAGACTGACAATGCTGATAATTTATGTGCAACTGTCCTATCTTTTCTATTTTCTGAATAAGTCATTGACAGTATAAATTAAAAATTCTTCTGGACTACAGACAGGCAGCCTGAAATACCAGAGTGTGTATCCTAGCAGTATGTTTGAACTGGAAAACATGGAAAGCACTGGATGGTCATTCTCTGAAACACTCTTATTTAATTTCTGATTTCTTCACCTGGAATTGTGTGCCCATAATACCATACTGATGTAAGTGGTATAAATGCCTAACTCTCCAGGTATGTAGAACCTATTACAAAATTAACTTAAATTTTTTTCTAGAGGAAATCCAGGATTCACATTTTTCACCTCTATGCTCAAGATCTACACAATAGGTGTAATTCTCCCTGACATTTTGCTGCACCCTAATTTGAGATATCTTAGACATCCTTTCCTATCCTTAATCTCCTATTAATTACTGAGAATTATTTCCGAGACATTATTCATTTGCTGTTCTTCTTTGTGTGTATGACCCAGTCATGGCCAGGATATCATATTTCTCTACTAAGAGCAAATAAGATTAATATGTAGTAATATTAACTGTATTTCATTAGCAGTAATTTCTATGGAATTAGTACAATTATGTATCTATAGGATGCTCTCTGTCTGACATTAAGTCTGTTCTTGTTCCTTAAATTGAAATACATAGTTGATATTGATATCCAAAAGACATCCGTGCTTTGTATTATAACGTTGTATTTTAAATAATCATTTAGTTTTTTATTAACTACATTTCTTTTGTGCTTGTCATAGTATTTTTTCTTATTATTATTCTATAATGAATATTTTTTTAATGAAAAAACCCCTCTGTTGAGGATTCTTGAATTTTCTTGAAGTATATGCTTAAATCAAACCGTTGAAAGCATTTATTATTCTCATTACCCAGTTCCAGATATTTTGATCAAATTAACAATAAGTGGATTAAATGGAAGTCATTATTTATAAATTAGGAAAGCTGCTCCATAATATAATAAAAAATTTTAACATTCAATATATGACAAAGTAATTTCAGAGGCAACTGTCAAATTCTAAAGTAAGCTTTGCTTAAATATATATATAATTATGTATTACATTTTTATGGGATAGCTAAACAAATACCTATCAAAATCTTTTCCTTCCTCACAGCTAATTCTGTAAAAACACATAGTAAGATTTTTCTATTTATTATTTTATAAATGAATATTTTACTTGTGCCAGAAAGAAGTTCAGAAACAATCTAGCACTTAAATGCAATCTTCAGTTGTGTATCATAATTTTTTTGTCATACATAAATGCATTGTGCTACTGCCTGGTCTGAATATTTCCTTTCAACTGTTTCTTACAGCACCAACGAGGAAAGAGAATGAGTGATATGTGATTTTCCAAGAATTTCACTTTATCTTTGTAAAAGTGAATTGGCTTTTTGTGTGTATTGTATTAAAAAGTAGGCAATATAGAAAGGCAAATTTCCAAAGAGAACTCCACCTTTTCACTGGACTTTTGATATTGCAAGTGATTATATTTGAAAATAATGGTGGTTGTTCTCAAGCACTTCAATATCTAAGTACCAGATGAGTACACCAAAGAAGTAATTAGACTCAAATGTACAATAAAATGAGCCCTCAATTAATTACAGATTCAAAAATACAAAACAAATGTGGAAATTTAACTACAACAGTATTGCAAATGAGAGAGAGAAAAAAGTATCCTTATATGGTAAACCACATGTTCAATTATTTCTGTTTAACCACAATACTTTTATTTAGACTTTTCACTTAACAGCAAATAAACACAAAGCCCCATTCTAAGATTCTTCCAGGAAAATAATAGATCTTCATATTATAATAATTAAGTTTAAAACATTGTCATAGAACTCCCATAAGACTGTGCAAGATTCTAACTAGAAGCGATTGCAATTTTGCCACAGTCCTCAGCAAAGTGGTCAAGGAATTGAATTCAGAAGCCACATGTGATGATTTATTTCCCTGTACCTGGGAAGTTACTGGCATTTCCGCAGAATGTTTGTGAAATTCCAACTCAATGGTATTTTATTCTTGATTTATATGGTTCCTAGGCAAAGGATAAGAAAGAGGAGTATGATGTCATCAAATATATCTCACATATGGTTGTTCTTTATTTGTAAAGGGATATTCAGTCAGCACTCTTCTCTGAAATTTTTAAGGAAGGACACTATCTGAATTTGAATACTCATACCTATAAGCAGAGTTTATCTCCATAGGTTTATCCTCTGATCTCAAATGTTTTCTCCTATATATTATCTAGTTTATTCTCATAATCACTTACTATACAAGCCAACACATTAATTTGCCTGCCAACGTTACAGAAGTTTCTTTTCTGTAACCACTTCACAAGAAAATGTTTGGTTTCTCTTTTTTGGGGGATGAATTTCTCAGGCTGTTCTGTTATGGAATGATCATGGACTTGACATGTGGGCAGACAATATTAGTTCTTCAAATATCACCCTTTAAGAACATGATTAGAAAGTTTTTGTTGTTTTATAGCATCCTGGTTACCACATTTACTTCCTAGCAACAGGGTAATATTTCCAACTGAAGCGAAATCATCATCAGTAGTGGTAAGATACAGATGACAGAAAACTGATCTGAAGAAAGATTTAAGATAGCGGTATTTAGTAGACTGAAAGATTTTTGAGGAGCTAAATTTACATTGGCTTCCTATTATTTATTTTTAAAAACATCCTTTACTTGCTCAAAGTTTTCTTTTGACTCAAGGTTTATTTCTCTAATTTTCCTCTCATTATTTGCTGACATTGCTGTCCTGCTACACCCACCACTTCCTCTATCAGTTTAAAAGACTAATGTGAAAACAGAAAGGAATTTTTCAACAGAGCGTTTTTCCATTAAATAGAAATGAAATGTCAACAGCAAGTTTTAGTGGAAATATGTCTGCTTTCACAAAAATGTCACTAGAATAATTCACAAGTCCAGAGTGAAATCTTAGAGTAGAAACAGAGGAGAGAAGACTTATAACTTTAGAAGAGGGAGCAATCTAAGGATCAGAGCTAACACGAATATATTCATGGAAGTGTTTGGAAGTTAACCTTCTGCCCTGTTTATCACTGGTAGCTAACATCAGCCTGGCTGGCATACCAGCCTGTGGGGATGGAAAGAACCCCCAATCTGCAGTGCTGCATCCCCACTCTTCTCACATTACACAGCTTGGAATGCTGGAGCTATTTATTTACCACGTTTCAGGACTGCCTTTGGAGCAGAGCTATGCAGCTATTCACACTGTAGATGTCATCACCTCTGGTGGAAGTATTCCTTCTGGAGGAGTATTGAACTTTTTTCTGTTGTATGCTATAAAAATGATTTAACCACAGAGCCATTGACTGAGAAGAGGGGAAGAAGTAGGAACAGAGAAGGCAATTTCATTCGCTTGTTTGTTTTTTAGAGATACTATTGACGAAAGGAATAATTTCTTGTGATATATGAGATTTGGGGTTGGGTTTTGGTGGTACATTGTGTTGAGATTTTTTGGGGTTTTTTTCTCTTCCATGATGCAGAATTCCTGTTATCTAGCCAGCTAACATTCATATGAAAGCCGTACTAACAGACCAGTACTTCCCAGATTTTTAAATCCAAAAAGTATCTCAAGCAGTACAATCCACTGAAAACATATCCCTGAATTAATGAAATGTTTACTCATTGGTACATTCTACAATGAACAAGGAATTTCTGTACCACATTTGGATGATAGATTCCATATGTAGAGATCTGTCTATGGGCATCTTAACTTCCAAAATCTACCCTGTTTCACCTACTTCCTCAATTGCATCAGCTGATTGTTACACTCAATTAGGACATTACTGCCTGCAAGAGTGGTTTGTAAGGTATATAGGTCTTGATTCCAGAAAAGTACACTTCTCATTGAATTCAACAGGCTTTAGTTAAAACATTCATTACTGACAGAGGATCTGGCAAAACAAATTCAATTGGAAATAGAAGGTATAAAAGGACCTGGTTAGAAATATATAAATAACCTGTGGAAAATGAAAATGATTCAACTAACTGTGCCAGTAAGCCAGATGCCAAAGTAGGAATGAGTTTCATTATTATGAACCAAATGAATAAAAGGAGACATCCATTGATCTAACAAGATATTTAAAATATTTAACACAATTTTCTATTCCATTTTATTCCAAGATGTTTTTAAAAATAACCTCTGCTACTATTTATATACTATGAACATTTTTCCCCTTCCTTCTCTTTTCACATGACATAACACTTTAAAGTTGCGTCAATACATGGCCAAATTTTCTCACCTGGAAAACTGTGGTGAAACATGAACACCTTTCAAAATCACATTAATGCAAAAGCCTTACGCTAAGATAAAGGCATATGCTGAGGTCATCCACCTTGGTAAAATATTATCCTATAAATAGGGAAACTTTACCTAAAGACCAAGTCAATATTCAGTAAAACAGTGAAACACACTTGTAGGTATAGTTTTGCCCTGGCAAAGCATGCTGCCAGGAACTGAAATACCCAAAGAAATTCTTAAACAAAGCCAAAATCCTGTTATATGCCCTTTGGCGTATTAACATCTACAATATAATTCTAATTTACACTACTGCTGAGCCCAAGCCAAAATTTTAAGTGTTTTAGCTCAATGTGTATTTGTTTATATTGTTGTTTCTTTTTTTCTTTTGTGTCTTGTGTAACAATTTGTTTCCTGTTGTATTCAACCCCATGGCAGGGATGTTGGAACTAGATGGTCTTTAAAGGTCCCTTCCAACCCTAACTATTCTATGAGTCTATGATTCTAAGTGAACAACCTGTACATATACTTACCTAGTCAGAAGAGACTAGAGCTCTAAAGAGAAATAAGTTCATGTTAGAAGTGACAGATAAAGGGAAAAAGAAATTATTTGGCAGGGATCATATAGGTATTTTTCAGTTTTACTCTTTATTTATAAAGGCAAGCATGTCAAGTAGTCATAATTAAAAGGAAAAGGATGTCAATGTCCATGAAGAGCTGAGAGATGCCTCCACAACATGCTTCCTGCCATGTGAAATCTGCATTTATCAAACAAGAAAATGTTATATCATGAATGGCTTTTAAAGCAGTACTTCCGTTGACATGTTCTGATGATACAAGTGTCATGCACCACAGCAGTGATTCAAGAGGCTGATATTCTCAAGGCTTCTCAGGGTTCCGTGTCTAGGAGGGTGATGGCAGTATAAGGATAGGAAAGACACAATTATTCTTCAATGCCACTTTAGACCAAGGTTTCCTGCAGGTATTACCCCTTTGCTTCTGTCCGCCCTTAGATTCCATTACAGCGCTGCAGTTTGTCTCTAGCTTTTCAAGATGTGATGTGAGATACAGGTGATCAGCTAGCTGGTGAGCTACTTGGACATGGAAACTTCCATAGCAGGAATGATATAATATTGTGCCACAGACAGTAATCAAATTTTCCTCTTCAGGTGTGGTCTCACAAAACATTATCCCTATATAGGTGTGCCCAGGAGGCAAAAGTGGCCCTAGCACAAGAAACTGTATGGTTGCAAAGATTCCACTTCCTCAGTCCCTCTGGAATACTTCCCAAATTAATTTTCTTGCAGAACCAATTGTACTCCTGGCAAACCCAGAACACAATATACTTTGTCTAATGCTGCTTGAATTCGGGTAGTAGTGTGCCACATTTTGGATTTGTGTTGGAGTCTGTGTTTATTGCTGCCTCATTTTGCTTAGAGGCAGATGTGGCTTCTTCTTTATATAATGATTTTTCATTATACTTCAATTTGTAGAAGTTCCATTTATTTGAGTTGGAATAAGGAAGATAAATAGTCCATCTTTGGCATAAAATTAAATTTGTTTCCAGTGGTATTCAACGTCATTCCAAATTATGCAGAATTTTAACCAATTATCAAAGGTGAATTGTTATGTTCTTAGGGGCAGGAACTATATTTTCTGTCTTATCCATAAATTATTTAACACAATGGGAACCAATGATCCTGACGACACCCTGAGGCATTATCAGGACATAAAATATAAATAATAATATGAGACATGTTTAAAATATTTTTGTAGTCAATGAAAACACTCATACCACTTCAAGAATTCTTCATCAGACTCCTGTTTTTCATTAGGGATGGTTCATTTTCATATTGACTTATACTCAGACATATTGTGTATAATGCTTTTGGCTGATAACACCTTTTTGTCTCCTTACAGACCTGATATTTGCCTACAAATCATGCTGTATGTTAATAAATTGTGATTAAATGTTAACAAATACAACTTAACCTCCTTTGGCCTCCCAATTCTCCATTGTTTAATTTTATATAATTATATTGTTTTAAAAATAAAGTTTTACAAAGTAAAAGTAATAGATTAATTATATATTGCTCCAATAAATGTCAAAATTCAAGTAGAACTGGCTTTCTAATGACTCTTTTGAATTCTGTATTGTGCAAATCAGGCCCAGCCTTTCATCCAAATAGTTTACTGCAGAAGATGTCCATGTTTTAAAGTGCACTTGATTTGATTTAAATGGTTACAGTTAATTTTGTGAGACTGTTAAATCAGGCTATGAATAAAGGTTTAATTTTCTGATGTAGAAAACCTTTTAAAAGAAAATGAATACAGTTTAAAATGAAACCAGATCAGATCCCAGATAAGTATTTAGTTTGTCAAGAGGAAAGCTTACAATCATAATATTTACTAGTATTCTACCAAAGCACCGCGTATGAAAACATTTGGGATTCAAATGGCCAATGAAAGAAAAGTAGAATCAGAATGTCCTGAGTTTGAAGGGATCCAGAACGATCATAGAATCATAGAATCACAGGTTGGAAAAAAGTCCAACCACTCCTATCTACCACTAAATCATGTCCCTTAGCACCTTGTCCACCTGTCTTTTAAATACTTCCAGTAATGGTGACTAAATCACCTCCCTAGGCTGCTTGTTCCAGTGCCCGATGACTCTTTCTGTCAAAAATTTCTTTCTGATATCTAGTCTGAACCACTCCTGGCACAGCTTGAGGCCATTCCCCCTTGTTCTGTCCCCTAACACTCGGGAGAAGAGCCCAGCTCCCTCCTCTCTACAACCTCCTTTCAGGTAGTTGTAAAAAGAAATAATGTCTCCCCTCAGACTCCTTTTCTAAAGGCTACACGACCCCAGTTCCTCAGCTCTTTCTAGTAAGATATGTTCTCCAACCCCTTTACCAACTTTGTTACTCTTCTCTGGACACACTCTAGAGCCTCAACATTCTTCTTGATGATGTAGGATCATCAAGTCCAACTCCTGTCCCTGCTCAGACAGCCCCAAAACTTGCTCTGTGTCTGATGGTATTGTCCAAATGCTTCTGGAAGTCTCCCAGACTGAGCCCAGAATGCATTCCTTCTAACCAAAATCCAGAAGACATCCTTAGACTGGTTCCTGTCCTAGCCAAATTAGCACAGATAAAGATTTTATTCAAGCCCTAATATGGTCTTTCTCTTAAATGACTTTCATCCTCACAGCCTTAGCAAATAGGAGCTCTTTAATCCTCACTGCTTTTCTTGCAAATGAAATGTTGCTTAAGAAATTATATGCTATACAAAATGTCTACATCAGAGATAAAATGGGAATTCAAGCCTCCATTACTCAGTTTCCAGTGGAAAAAATAAAGCTATTCTCTAAATTTAAATGTAATTAAATCTTTATTTGTATTATATACCCTTCACTAGAATTGCTTATTATAATAATAATGCCAGACTAAAATCTAACTTTGTCACAGAAGTAGTTTTAACAATATCTGAATATAATAAAAAGGGAATAAAAATAATAAAAGTCATTTTTTATGATAAGATAAATCCTAATATAATTTAAAATTATAGTAAAATTTTAAAATCATATTGTAACCAAAATGTTATGCATTATCCAAAATGAAATATGTTTTTGTTCTTTTCAGTGTATGAAAGAAATTTTTTTGTGCATTTTTATTTCATTTAAAAGTCTCAATGTTTGCTGTGTAAAGGGAAATAATTTTCTAGCACACTTGATGAATATCCATTAGACTCAGAATAATTTAGTTTTTTTACATTTCAACATGAAAAGTCATATTGCAAAAACATAAACATCTGTGTTGTAAAGAGGAGAAGATACACTGTTGTCAGTCTTTAACAGGAACTGGTGAATTTCAAGTTTCTGAAATAAGAATATATTGACTTTTATGGTAATTCATGTATTCATTACAGAAATTATCTACAGAGTCAAGAGTATGCAGCCAACAATTGGTATTAAATTGATGGTGGGGAAACAATTAAAGAAAACTTTCAATCTTCTTAAATCTGGCTCTCACAAGGCAAAAAAAAAAAAAGGTATCAATAAATAAATATTTAGCAAGGATATTCTGAATTTAAGAAGAAAAAAGTGAAAATAGTAAATGAAAGATAGGAAGGTGACTGGCTTTTTATTTTTAAAGCTGAAAATTAAGCATTTGTCTCTTCACTTTCTATGACCAATACATAATTTATCAGGACAGTACCCACTGATGAACATAACACAGGTTCAAGTACTAAGATTAAATGTGACAGAGCAACAATTTGAAGCTAGGATCTAACTCTTGCACTAAAGTGTATTATCACTCTCCTGTGGTAGCAATGCATTGTCAGGGAGCAGGAGGCCTGACATTGCGGATGTATATTTTTCATTTCTTTTCGCAGTTTCAGTGAAAATCAACAGCCTTGAAACTGTATTATTTTCATCATAGGCTTTATTTTTCCAAATTGTTTTGTTCATTTCTCTTAGTCATAATGTCTCTTTTTCTAGATAATTAGTCATGCAAAGTTTAGTGAGTCTCTGAGGACCTATTTGAGGGATACTAATGACTGGATCTGATCTCAGTTGTGGTTTTAAAATGAACTTTCTCTCATAAATCTGATTTAACTGACATCAAAATCAAGACTCAGCTATCCGTAAGTAAAATCAGTATTCATACTCAGACTTAAATAAAAATTACAATCATATTTTAAAAATTGCCATCTCTAAAGCTCTTAAATCTTTATTTAAATTTAAATAATAAATGAAGAATAATAATATGTGGTCTGTGAGCCTTATACAAAATCTGAATTATATTCTAAATATTAAACCCTTATCTAGATGGGAGCAGAATAAGCAAATCCCATGTAGAGTCCTGTAAAATTATGCAGTAATGTTATAATGCTACTCAAAACAATTTACAGATGTTAAATTCCAAGAAGTTACCTTCTTGGATATTTCTGACATACGTGAATATTTTTTTTTTCTCACCAGAACCAGAATAAACTTCTTCCAAAAGCAAACGAATGACATGAAGAACTGATCCTGAGCTGTGTACACATTGTCAGAGCTCCAGCAGCTACATTGGAAATGTGACAAATAACAACTACCTGTGGACCTGTCAAACACATATTCAACCTAGTTTGGTGTCACATAAAACATAAGGTGAAGTACTAGCTTCCTCCATAGCTAATAAGGAAAGGGAGAATCATATTATTGAACAGAATGGAGTAAGGATCAGAACAGTTAGGTGATCATTTATAGCACACAATGTTTAGGCTCTGAAACTTCATGTCACTGAACACTACTCAAGTTAAAAGCTTTACACAATTTAAAAGGCAGCTGTATGATTTCATACCAAAACAATAATAACAAAAAAATCTAAAGGGCTAGGAACTGTGTTTACATCGATTCCAGTTCAGGGAATCCCTGTGATGCCCACGTGATATTCTTCTCTCTAAAGTGGGGAGACATAGATTTGATAGATGGGACACTCAGCAAATAAGGAATTTTCTGGATGGTCTCACTCAAAAGAGTTGTGGTCAATGGGTCAATGTCCAAGCAGAGACGTGACAAGGGGCATTCCTCAGGGTCAGTAGTGGGAATAGTGTTGTTTAGCATCTTTGTTGCAGACATGAACAATGGGATTGAATGCACCCTCGGCAAGTTTGCTGATGACACCAAGCTGTGGGGCACAACTGACATGCTAGAGGGAAGGGATGCTATCCATAGGGACCAGAACAGGCTTGAGAGGTGAACCTTGTTATCCTCATGAAGTTCAACAAGGCCAGGTGCAGAGTCCTGCACCTGGGTCAAGGCAAACCCAAGGACAAATACAGGCTAGGCGGAGAATGGATTGAGAGCAGCCCTGAAGAGAAGGAATAGGAAAGGCTGGTGGATGAGAACCTGAACATGAGCTGGCAATGTGAGCTTGCAGCCCAGAAAGCCAAACATATCCTAGGCTGCATCAGAAGAAATGTGACCAACAGGTCAAGGGAGGTGATTTTACCCCTCTACTCTGCTCTCATGAGACCTCATCTGGAGTGCTGCATCCAGTTCTAGAGTCTTCAACACAGGAAGGACATGGATCTGTTAGAGCAAGTCCAAAGGAGGACCAAGAAGACTATCAGAGAGTTGGAGCACCTCCAGGACAGGCTGAGAGAGTTGTGATTGTTCAGCATGAAGAAGAGAAGGTTCCAGGGAGACCTTATAGCAGCCTTACAGTTCAAGAGCAGGTTGGATGAGGTTTCTGAGTAACCTGACCTAGTGGAATGCGTCCTTGCTCACGCAGGGCATTGAAACTGGGTGATCTTTAAGGTCCCTTCCAACCCAAACCACTCTACGATTCTATGATTCCAAGTCTACCTCTGAAAGCCAGCACAACATCTAAGGAAGATATTATACTTGCCTTATTGTATTTAAGATTCGATCTTGTATGTTGTGGGGAAAACTGAAGCAAGTAGGTTGGCGCAGATTTCATATCCATGACAATATGTAGTGTGTTCTTTATCTGACATCTGCAAAGAGAAAATCCTCTTGCAATGCCTCAGTTTACTTCTTTTGCATTGGAATTGATTTGGAAAATCTTGTAGTGCCATAAAAAAAATACCAATCCAGTGTTTCTTTGAATAAATAAGTTTAAAAACTACAATGTCTGTTCTTGAAAAATCTAACAAATGCTATTAAAACTATTTTTTTTCTTTACCACATAAAACACTAAATAATTTTGTTTCAGAACATGCAGTTCGGCCAAGATAAGTTCTCCTGTTCATCATCAGCACAAAACAGCTGTGGATATGAATCACTGAATTAAATCTTATTAAATTCTAAGAGCTTTTTTCCAATAACACTTACACAGCAATTTCTTAATGCATAATCTGAAAGATGTAGAATAATTGAATTAGTTTAGGGTGTCTGTTACTTCAAAACTATCTAAAAATCACTAACATTGTCAGATTTTAAAATTCAATAAGATATCTGGTTTCCCTTGGGATAAAAACTTTAAAGATAAGTTAGCTTCCTTATTTTTTTAAATGCATTTATGTTTGTGAGCAGCTTCCAAAGCAGTAGTATAACTTGGTTTCAAAATAGGTTCACAAATTAAAAATTACAGAAATACATAAATCTCCAATACATCATTTTCTATATTTAAAAAATAGGGTCAAATATTTTTATTTTATAATGGTATCTGATACTTTCCCAAAGGAGATGATATGAAACAGTTGTCTGCAAAAGGAAGAGAACTCAACTCAGTCCTCCATGGAGGTATTTGGGGTTTTCTTCAGTTCTAAACCACTGATAAACAAAATCATGAAAATTATACATACACTATTTACTGTTCTCTGTTTTTTTGTTTTAGGGGTTTCTTTGGTGTTTTTTTTTTTTCCCCTCTCTGATATAAGGCACTTTACCAAGCTATTCTTTGGTGTTTTCTGAAGAGCTTCGGAGATATCCAAAAAACAGAATACAAAATACAAAGTAATTGGAATGCACATAAAAGTTTGCAACACTGATCAGCAGCTCCCAGCTAACTACTTAGATGCCTAACAGTCTGCAGGCAATCCAAATTGTGCCAAAAAAATGTTAATGTCAAAAATTTGGCAATGGACATACTTAAAAGCACTGCCATCTTGGCAGAAAGCTCAGGTCCCCATCAAGCCTTAAGCTGTTCCCAAAACTGGTGTCACTGGGCTTCAAGCCCCAAAGGAGCTAAACCGATTCTCACATTCTTTGCCTGTTTAATACTCTCTGACAGCATAAATCAATCATAATGGTTTTCAGTTAAAAACACAGCCCCTGGAATATGACTTCCTACCTACCTTTTTAATAGTAACTTAGAGGTTAGCACAGATGGCCACAAAGAGCTTGGTCCAGGTTCTGGGCCATCTTTAGCTCACAGAGCTAAAGCACTTCTTATACTTCAGAGATCTACTGTAACCATCATGTGGTCTGCAAACCAGAATAAAAAGACTATCCACCTATCCACTGAAGCTGTGTTACTCTTCCGTTAAAATTTTAAGTAAATTTCAAAAACTGTAAGGAAAGAATGCATAATGCTGAAGCCTAGAGGGCACTGCATTTCTTTGTTAGCCTCTCTCAGCAAAAAGACCAGTCACTGGGCCCATCTCTTGGCTCTGGGCTTCAATTCCATGCATCCAAATTCAACTAGGTTAACATTGCTGAGCAATTCTCAGCTTTTAGGCATTGAATTAGAAAATAATGGATTAAAAATAGCAACTTATAATAACTAATATCAAATAAGAATATGTTTTGAAAAACTGATACCTTTAATAAAGAAATTCTTGTTCAAAAACCATCAGGAAACCACTATGTAGTAATGATAGAGACAAGTACTCTAATGCAATATTTCTTAATGTATTTCTTAATTGGGAAAAATCTGTGTGCATGTTTTGGCTGGGATGGAATTCATTTTCTTCATAGTTCCTAGTACAGGGTTATGTTCTGAGTCTTACTGGAAACAGTGTTGACAATACAAAGATGTTTTCATTATTGCTTACACAGAGACAAAGTATTTTCTGCTTTTCACACCACTCCATCAGTGAGCAGTCTGGGGGTGCACAAGAACCTGGGGGGAAACATAGTAGGATGACTGAAACCAATGAGTACTCCATACCAAATGATGTCATGTTCAGCAAATAAAGTTGGAGGAAGAAGATGAAGAAGAAAAGGGATATGTTTGCAGTGACAGCATTTGTATTCCCAAGTATCTATGATGTTTGATGAAGCCTTATTTGCTGGAACTGGCTGAACACCTGATTGCTGGTGGGTAGCTGTGGATGAAGATCTAGTTTTGTTTTACTTATTAAACTGGATTTATCTCAACCCACAGGTTTTTCATCCTTTACCCTTCCAATTCTCTTCTCCATCCTACAGGGGAGGAGTCAGTGAACAAGAAGCTGTGTGGGGCTTACTTGCCAGCAGGGGTTAAACCACAACAATCTGGTTTGCATGACATAAACATAAATGAAGTACGATTTACACAGCTTAAGTGCTTAGATGTTTTGGCAATGAAACCTAGATCTCTACTTCAAATGTTATTTTGCTTATATTTTGCTATTTTTTTATCCTGTTCATGCTATACACCATCAAGTAAATGACCACGCAATGATCTAGTAAAATAGTCACACAGAGATATCTGTGGGCAATATAATTGTGGTACATTGTGGCAGATAATCTGTGGCCTGGTCTGGCCTCTGCTAGGAAATTTTTTATCAACCATTTCTATGTTGCAGGCAATTAGATCTAAGCCAATCTTCAAGACTCCTTTCATAATCCATGAAGAGCAATAAACCCATCAACAATCAGATCTGGTGCTGTCAAAGCTGAAACAGAAGTACTGTATTACAGAAATGATGTTTTTCTCAAAAGTGACTCTAAATTGAACCATCCTGGAATGACAGGCTAATTGTAGATGACTTTGAACCCAGTTGTTTAGTCTGCCCCAGGGGTGTAGGCAAAAGTATATTGATATCTTCCATGTAAGTCTTTGTAGGGTCCCATAGTTCTTAGGCAATTTAATCTTCTGAATGCAAAGAATAAACCAGATTCTTAAGACAGCTTGAAGTACAATGAGATAGAATTTGTACAATATTGACACCTGCATGTTGACAGAGCTTTTCTTCATGTCCTCTTGGTTTTTTTCTTATCTAGAACTTCAAATATCATATAAGCATTCACTGTTTATTCTTGCACTGAGATTTCAAGGTTTTACAAACTATCCTCCTTTATTGGCAGATAATATTCTTCAGTATATTTCTCTTTTCCAGTGTTTAGCAATGTTATGACATAGGATGGTAACCTGGGGAATTTTTTATCTTAAAACCAAATATTCAATGTGTTGCCATAAGCAAAAGGCTGCAAATCTCGTTGTGAGAAAATACTTCCTTCTAACTCTTGTTAATACAGGACATCATAAACATTTTCCCACTTAAGAAGACAGGACCTGGGTTTGTTAAGGTGCCTTTATTCTGCACATTGGCTTTAGAAAGCTTTTTGACAAGTAGTGAAAAAGATGTATTTCTTGAAGCAGGAAATCCTAATCAGCAGCAGTTGTCCTGCTGGAATATTGCCATTGTAGTCATCACAAAAGGAAGCCATGAGCTTGTCATGGAAGCTAGATACTGGAAGTATTCCTTTGCCCCGTGTTTTGTGATGTGTAAAGAAGTCATGACATTTTATTAAAAATAAAATTAAATAATAGTACAGAGTACATCAACCCAACAACATGTACAGTCAACCAGAAGACATAGTTAATAGGCCTAGAATGAATACTGAACCTCAGAAAAATATTCATTTACACAAGATGAAGCTATCTAACCTGTAAAATAATGCCATATGGCATAAATGCTCTCCAGAGATCACCTGTTGTTTTCTCTATAAATCAAATACCAAGGCAAAAACGATTGTTGGTTTTTCTGTCCTGATAGATATCACTCATTACTGATCTACAACAAATATTTTGCTGTTACTTTATGGAATTTTCATGCCTGAATCTAGTAGTGCATTCTTACAATGGCAAGATCTAATAATCAAACAACTGTGCAGAGAGGAATTGAAAATTATATCCATCTAGTATGCTGACCACATCACAAAGCTGTTAAAGAACTGAAACACATCTGGACAAATTAATTCAGATTTTTTTTTAATGTTCCTTTTAAAATCAAATGTACTCAGCACTTGTTGAGAGTACAGTTGGGTAAAAAAAAAAGAAAAAGTGGAACTCATGGGTTGATTTCTTTAAGGACTTCATTTCAGCTGATTTTGAAGGAGCTGTAATAAAATAAAGGGGGGGAAAATCCAGTATTACATTATTCATTGACAAGGAACTATAATTTCTTTTCTCATACAATTGTCACTGAGGAATAACTTCATTAAGTTTTAAGTACTATGACTTGACTGGATTAATCTGACTAAATGTCGGTGACTGCAACTTTTAATCACCTGAGATATCTTATTGCTGGCAAAGAGGTGATCAGTGTAGAAGCAGAGGTATAATTCACCTCATTCTAAATTAAAGCTCTCTGTCTGTTTAAAGTACTTAAACCTCAACTTCAGTGAACACATTGACTAGATATCTGTTACCTACAATGGCAAACTAGACAACTAATTCCAAATGAGGGTATCTACTTTATTGATATCTATGTTTGAGTTAAATGACTATTGCTCACAGGAAAACCTGAATTCATAGCTCTTTTCTACATCATAAGCAAATAATTGAAATAATTATATTATAGAAACTACATATTATTTCCTTATTTCAGCATTTATATCTTTTGTTCTACTGTTTTTAAAAAATGACTGAAGGGAGACAAGATTAGGTGCCAAATGTAGGCAGCAGAACAAAATTCTTGAGTTTTGAAGGCTTAATCCTGCAAAGTGCATGCATAACTGAACCATTTCAGGGAAATTTGCTGATTTTTTTCCCAGCTTTGATGATCAATCCACTTCTGCTTGAGTAGCTGTCTCAACTAGGGATTTATTTGCCTTTCGTGATTCCAAGCAGTTAAGTCAAGTATAAAAAAATTGGACAGAAATACTTATTTAGTCACCTAAATAACATTTTAAACATTAACTTAGTGATTTACTTAGAGCAGTAAAAAGGCACTTTAGGTACCTTTAGTACCTGAAAACAGGTATTTTAATGTCAATGGAGCAGTAAACTGGCATTAACCTTTTACGTTTATGAAACAATGAGGCAACTGATAGAAGCTCTGCTTTCTCAGAGTAAAAGCAGCCAAGCCACTTCACTAAGCAATTTCCTTTAATAATTCTTTTAAGTGTCAAATGATCTTAGCTACACAATATTTTCATTACAATATTTTTAAAGAGTGCAAACTCTTTAAACTAAAAACACTGAAAATTGAAACACTACGCTGCTTTTTGGACTATTTTTGTGAGTAGTATCTTTAATTGTATACAAATTCATTACCAAGAAAGGAAATTGAGAACACAAAAATACAGCCAATGTGCCCTGACTTTAAACATCTGTTAGGGACTGTTTTATAGTGTTCCATTGAAAAACTCCATGGATTTGAAGAAAAGGCACCTTTCGCATAAACAGCGTTTTTATTGTATTTATAACTGGAAGGATGTCAGGACTGATTCTGCAATGTGATGTTGACAGTTGTGCAATGATTAATGTTTTCACGCCTACCCAGCCCCAACTGAATCTGCCCCCTCGTCCTGCACTATGACCACTGCAGGAGTACCAGTTACCAACCCTCTCCCTGTCCCCTGGACTGTTTCTTGACCTGCGCTGTATGCCCTCTCCTGACCCTTTCTCCTTTTTCTCCCATCTTGGCTTCCGGAGGGATCACAAACCTGATTCGTCATTTGTTTTGTTAGGGGCTACCCATGGACCCTCCAGCTCCGTCCCAGGTGTTCAACTCCTGCAGGACTGTGCATCAATGGTGGGAGCATAGACTGAGCAGGGTCAACCTCAGCTCCTGGCTTGACCCACTAATGGAGGACTTTCTCCCTCAGGTCCCCATAACACTCATTACTAAGCATGTCGTGATGTGAAAACACACTCTTCTACATCAGGCATGAATACTCCTTTGGATCTTTCAAACAATGCTATGTTTGATTAATTTTAGTAAAAAAATCACATTTATAAGTAAAAATATTTACTAATAATTTTTCCAACACTTTCTGAAAGCTGCCAAAATAACAATAGTTCATTTAACTGTATTTTGTTATTATGATGGAATGAAATTACTGATCAGGTTTGAATTTTACTCTTCATTCACAGCAACAGAATTCACAGTGGTAAAATTTGTTTGTCATAGAGGTAATAATGCTTTAGACTAATGTCTTTTCCAAATAAAATAGATCAATTTTTGAAAACATTTTAACATTAAATTAATTTAATTTTGTCTGTTATTAAATATGTCAATTTTTACAAAAAAAATCAGAGTAAATGTTTTCATAGGAAAGTCATTTTAATTACAACATTTTCTCTTACAAAAATTCCGCATATCCATACTTTATGCTGCTGAAAGTCATAACAAGATTGTTGCTGTGTGTGTGGTAAATATCTGCTGGTGCACCTGGAAAAGAGATTGAAAGTAGGAAATGATTCAGAAGTTGAAGACTCATATGGACAAATGTGACTCTATTATCTTATTCAGTCTTCCATTCTTATACGTAGGTATGCAAGTCATCAAAATGCAGATGTTATAAGGCCAGAGAATAGACACTACTCTAAATAATATAATTTTACTCTCTCCAAGATATAATGACTTACAATAAGAATATTGCAAAAGTAATAGTAACCTGGTGCAAAGAAAGACATTGTCATGTCAAAGTGTCTTCCAGACTCCTGATCAACCAAAGTTAAAAAATCCTTGTGTCATTGTTGCCCATTGATTTGCAATAGATTGTTTTTCTCTTCTTAGAAGTAACACATAATATCACGAAAATAATTTGAGATTGCCTTAAGTAACTCTGCCTTGGATTGTCAGCCTGTCAGACAGTTCTGCTGAAATTGTTAACTGTTCTGAGGGAGGGTCGTGTTGCCACCTAAACAGAAGAAAATCGAGATCCAAATAGCAGTTTTAAAGAAGATCCTTACAGAAGATCCAGTAAAGCAAGACAAAAGAGGGGAGGGCAAGGAAACAAAGGAAAAGTAACTCTTTCACTAAGCTAAGTATTTTCCAATTGTCCACCCAAATCCTGTACAAACCATTAAATATATAAAACATGCTGTAGGAAAATTTGTGTGGACATGTGTAAAATCTGTGTAAAGCCCAGTGTTAGGCTTTCATTGGTTTAATGAAGTTGAAACATAGAATCATAGAACAAACAGGTTGGAAGAGACCTATCGGATCATCGAGTCTAACCATTCCTATCAAACACTAAACCATGTCCCTCAGGACCTCATCTACCAGTGCCTTAAACACCTCCAGGGAAGGCGACTCAACCACCTCCCTGGGCAGCCTATTTCAATGCCCAATGACCCTCTGTGTGAAAAACCTCCTCCTAATCTACAGCCTAAATCTCCCCTGGCAGAGCTTGAGGCCATTCCCTCTTGTCCTGCCCCCGTCACTTGGGAGAAGAGGCCAGCTCCCTCCTCTCCACAACCTCCTTTCAGGTAGTTGTAGAGAGTAATGAGGTCTCCTCTCAGCCTCCTCCTCTCTAGGCTAAACAACCCCAGCTCTCTCAGCCATTCCTCATAAGGTCTGCTCTCCAGACTCCTCACCAGCCTCGTTGCTCTTCTCTGGACTCGCTCCAGAGCCTCAACATCCTTCTTGTGGCGAGGGGCCCAGAACTGAACACAGTATTCAACGAGCGGCCAATTCCAGTTCCATATTCCAGTATTTCTGTATACATCAATGTAAAGGAAAATGCAGATATCTGAAGTTTTGCTTGCTATTTTAAGCCAGCATTTTTTTTTCAATATTGCTTAAAAGAGAATCATATGTATAACTATTGTTCTTACACATATTTTCATCTTATTTTGGAGCATTTTGGCCATCTTCTAGGTTTCTTACTCATTCCTTATCCTCCAAATTGGTATGCTTATTCTGCCTTTCTCTAAGCAGAAGTCTAATAATAATGCAGGATATATAGTCTTTTTTTTTTGAAAGGAAACTATTTTAATTTTTTTAAAAAAGAGTAAGGAAATAATTCATAAAAATAAAATGAAGCAGAACAGAAGGGAAATTTTACTTTAGATCATATTTATACAGCCATATATTTAGAAAATAGGAACACTATAAACAAAGCTCTGAAGAAACATTTAGATGGTGACAGAAATTAATGCAAAGAAATCAGATTGTGAATCAGCCTCCAAAAGAAAAAATAACCCCCACCTCCAGATTATAGATAATATTTCTTATTCCTTTTCTCCTGGTGACTGTTACATAGAGATCTCAGACTAATAAAGCAAGGGGTGAAGTTTTACTTTGATGCTCCTCCTGAAGCCAAAGAGATTTTATTATGTACTTCTATAGAAACAGAATTATACAAGCAGTAGTAGCTTTTAAATTTTCACTTGTAGTCTTTATCAAATCTACAGTGATTCTGATGTGAAAAATACTAAAATATAATGATTTTTAATAATAACAACAAGAAATCATTATTTTGAGATCTTAATGACATAAATTCACAGACTAGAGTTAAATATTATTTTTGCAGTATTTAAGTTCAAGAATTTGTCAATAAGGCTTGGGTATTTCAAGTGAAATGGTAAGGTAGCTTGCTTTAATGGTCACCAAGGAATGAAGGTCATAATTCTAAGATGACAATGAATATTTATCTTGCTGTAGAGTCCTTTCATGCCTAAAGTCTTTCACAAAATGCAGCCTTGATATTTTAAACTGTATTTCCTCCATGCAATTTGCAATTGAATTACTTTCTACTTGCTACTCTGTTTATTTATGGATATTTGAAATACGTCTTTATCTTTATATTCCTATCATAGAATTGTAGGATCATAGATCACTATGTTAGAAAAGACCTTTGAGATTATCAAGCCCAGTCTTATCTGTCCACTACTAAATCATATCCATGAGTATCTCGTCTAGCCATCCTTTAAACACCTCCAGGAATGGTGACTCAATCACCTACCTGGGCAATCTGTTCCAGTGCCAACTAAATCTTTTGGTGAAGAAATTTTTTCTAATGTCCAATCTGAACCTTCTCTGGCATAATTTGAGGCCATTAACTGGCCAAGCAGGTCTCTAACCATTTTTTTTCTTGGACCATGAGTGCTTTGTTCTGCTCTTCCTTCCTCTCTTCTGGCTCAAGAGGCTGAGTACCCGGAAAACGTCTTAACTTTCTATTATGACTGAGACAAAGAAGGCATTAAGTACCTCCACCTTGTCCTCATCCTTTGTCACTATTGTTCCCACTGCATCTAAAGGAAGGAGATTCTCCTGGGCCCTCCTTTTGTTGTTAATTCATTTATAGAAACATTTTATTTATTTATTATCTTCCTCAGAATTGGCCAGTGTAAGCTCTAGTTGAGCTTTAACCCTTCCGATATTCTCTCTCATGATCCCACTTCATGCCAGTAGCCCTCCTGAGATGCCTGCTCTCTTTGCCCTCTCCTGTTTGCCATGCTCCTGTTGCTGGCTCTCCTTAGGGGCCATTTACATCTCCTACCAATGCTTCCAAGAACACCTCTCCACATCAACCTCCCACATGTGACCTTCTGCAAGTCAGAAGCCACCTGCCCCTACCTCTCTCCTGGCCTTTTGCTCTGGGGACCACCAGTGCTTTGAATTAGCACTTGGCTGCAAAACTTACTGTCCCTGCTGCTGATTCTCACTGATCATACATTTTTCCAGGCATTTGAAATGTCTAACAATTTTACAGTTTTTCTGTAATGTTCTGAAATCTTGATTTAAACATAAGATTTGTAATACAAAATTAGTGGATTTCTGAAGTCATTAAAAACTGACTTTGTACATTTACAATATAGAATAAATATCAAATTTCATTTTGTTGTTGTTGTTGTTTGCTCAGGAATGTCATCTACATTAAAATATTGATGAACTATTGACTTATTTAAACACAACTTCTAGGAATAAAATGTCTTTGAGTCTATTTTTATGTTGTTCAATTCCAAGAGCAATAGGGCAGGAATCACTAGAGTTTTACCAGTCTCAGAAAAGAACATCAGAAAACTTATACTTTTTTAAAGAATTGTTGTAAAACCAAAATAAAAATGTGCATATTCCATAGTTTTTATTTATTGAAACTGAAAACTTTTTCAAAGACAAACACAATATTTGAGCTGAATGAAGTAAATTTGCTTTTAAGCCACTGAAATTTCATTCTTGTTGAATGTGTCTCCTTGAACATTTCTTTAATTAACATGTTGCTATTCTATGTTAGTTTCTGTTAAGATAAAAATAAATTATTTCAGAAAATATTTAAATAAGATTTTACTGATAAGAAGAAAAAGCAACCTATTGAAACATAACAGCAGTAATGTCCATAACATGCCTATGGTCACACACAAATAAACCTTGGTCATTTTTATTGTTAGTAGATGCGCCTTAGAAGTCCTAAAGATAGTGACCAGCTTGGGTTATACTGTTAAATAACTGCTTACTTTAAGATTTTTTTTCTTTCTTTCTTTCTCTTTTTCCCTCAGTCATCTTTACCTGAAACAGGAAAATGGGCAATATAAGTAATGATTTCAAATACTATTCACTAAGGGAAACTTGCCATCTAGGCTTAAGGCAAAAACCCCACCTCTGTTCTTCCAATTAATAACAGTTTCATATATAGTTTTTGAAATTAAGCTTACATTTGTGTTATAAACATGTCAACAAATCTAACAAATAAGTGAAAACAAAAAGTTTTATTGTTGTTAATAACACCATTCTATTTTCTTCCATTTTCTTCTAGGCATTGAACCTCACCTGTAACATTTTTTTCAAACAGTTGTGATTTTGTTGGCATTTTTGTTATTTCCTTGACACTGAGTTTTCCTACAGCTGTTTTTTCTTTAGTGAGGTATCTCCCTGGGTCCCAGTATTCTAATTAAAACTGTGTATTGATGTACTACTTAGTTTGGTTTAATAGTACATCAATAAAGTAGGAAGCAAGTTGGAAGGCAAAGTCTCCCAGAGCATTCTGAGGTATTTTGTATTGATTTAAATTACTTTCCACAGAGCGACTTTGTACTTCATCTGGTGCAGATAATATTATACTCTCTCTGAAGCCATTAGTATGATATTGATTTCAAATGTTATGGTCAAAATTCTGGTCACTCTCACAATGGTAGAATGCAGGGGTAAGAAGCATATAGATAACTGTGTCCCTCTTCTCCCCTTTTTTTGGGTCAGACAAAATCTTGCACATAGGGAAAGAGCCTCTTTAAAACATGGGAAAAAACCCTACAACATGCCTCCCTGCATTTAAAAGGTTGCCAGCAGCAGAGTGTCAAGAGTAGTATTAGGATATGTACATTATTACAGTGATCGATGTGGGGTGCATTGCTCTAAAATCTGAGCAAAGTGACTGAAACAATTCTAAACAGATGATGGCATATTGCAGACATTCAACTCCTAGCAGTGTCAGCAGATGTTGACAGTCAGTCTTCTGTTTGTCTCCTCCACTCTTTCAAGACTTTACTCTAGGAGAAGATTATCTGTCACTAAATCATTCACCTTCAGGTTTCTTATTTCAGTTGTGCTTGTCCCTTCCCCCTGAAGAAGGAGATAACAGACACCTCTTTGACCAGTTTAACAGTCCTCACAGAAATGTTCTTATCATGAGACTTAGAATTCAATTGATTCAGAGTTTTGTGCCTAGGAAAAGAACATGGGATCCTTTGTGACCACAGACATCACCAGAGCTGGGATACACAAATTAAAGTATATGAAGGACTAAGATCATTGGACTATGGTCACTGCAGTGACTATATATTTCCTTATATTAAGAAAAAGGTTTGAGCACAGGAAAATAGACAATAACCCTCTCATAATGTCCACCTTGTTATGCACCTAGAATCATTCTGCCCGTAAGCAAAATTGTTATAATTCTTCCATAACTCTGAAATCTACCATACCCTATCTACTTACTCTGAATATTAACTTCTGTTTCATCCATCCATCCATCCATCCATCTGTTCATCTTCCCTGAGATGCCCTCATTACTTGTCACACTACAAACTGTGAGTAAAATCTATTTAGAGTCAGTTTGATAGCAGACTCAGATAGTTCTGGAAGTCTGGACGAAGCCCTTTCAGGTATTCTGTTACAGAAATTATTGTTCCTACATCTGGCTTATATGAGGGGTTTTTTTTGTGCTAGAGGATAAACCAAAAAGTTGAGATGGCTTTGGCTAAATACAGTCTTTTTCCAGCCTGTACTTAGTATCCCAGAGCAGAATGACCTAAATAGAAGATACGTAAAACAATAATAATCTGACAGTTCTTTTAGACTAAAGTAATTGAGGGGAGCATGTTGCATTCAGTCTGATCTGGAAAGACTTAGTCAGGTGAACCAGTTCTAAAGGTCTGTTTTGAAGAGGATGGTCATGTCAGAGGGACAATTCCTGCTTGAGAAGAAAGTCCTTTCCACATATCTATCTCCTCAGCAGAAGAAACTCTGGCAATATACAAAGTCCAGGACAAAACATCCTGAGACTACCTGGTATAGCTCAGGAACCAAAAGTGGGAGGGGAGAGGTAGTTATAGAACATGTTCTACTCTGTCACTGTGAGACAAGACTCCACTCAGTTGTTTCATTCAGTGGAAGTGGACTTATGTTCAAATACAGGTGTTTTCTTGCTTATGGTCATAAAATGTCAGTGTACAAGAGTGAACAGCAAATTAACATCAAGTTTCTTGTGAAATTGAAGAAATCAGTAATGACGAATTTTCAGTTATTGAATGAAGCTTACTATGAAAAGATCACAAACATGAAGTCGGTGGTCAGAGGAACCAAATTTTTGTTTTTGTTGATAGAAGATTTGAAACTAAAACTGGTAGAGATCCTAAACAGCCTTTCAGAAAATGATCTGTGGAATTGCTTTGAATGTTGGCAGCATCATATACAGCTGTGTGTCAACTCAGAAGGGAAGTATTTTGAATGTGATCACGATTGATTTTCTTAATTTGTTAAATATAGTCTTTTTTGTTTGGGTTTGTTTGTGGTTTTGCTGGTTTTGGGGGGTTGGGGTTTTTCTTGGGTTTTTTTTCTTTATTTCTTTTCCATGTCAGACCATTATTACCTACTAGCTCTTCATCTAAGTTGACCCTTTCTTTCTTTTCATCTATCCTCTCTCACTCTTTCATTTTATATCTGGAGTGGAAAAACACAGTTCTACCTAAACCACTGAAAACCTTTAAACCAGCTCTGAGATGTTGCATAAAGCATTTCCAGCTGTCTATTAAGTGTCTGCATTTTGTTCTAGACAGAGCTTTGTGTTTGTCTTTTTCAGTTCTGTGACAAAGGAAGGAAAAGAGGCCTGAGGCACAGAGTAGTTTCACCAATATTCGTGCATCTCCACAGTCAGTAATGTCCAGTAAAATAAATGCAGGTTCTCAGACAAAGGAAGAAGGCACTGGAACCTCATTTTCCCTCCAAGCAAATGTTCCATCAAGCACTTCAACACAGTCTGGATTAATGTAGGATGCCTACAGAATCATATGTTGTAAAATTATTTCAGACATATTTTACAGTTAAAAGTTCTATCCCTATGGGTCATTGTCATCTTACCTAGGAGAATGTAAAGAGTCAATTATTTGTGAATGATTATATGTGGTAGCTTCATTTGCTAGTGAATAAATTGTATTACGATGAGAGGAAAGGAGGAGCTTTGGATTTGGTGAATATAAGTTATCATGGAAGATATGCTCACATCACGTTCCTCTTTTTTGTTTAGCAACATCAATTCTAAATCTGAATAGTCAGAAAGTCACATTCAGTAAGATGATTTTTAAAAGTGGTCTCTGAGGTCTAGGGACAACCCAGTGACTTTCTTCAACCACTAGTTGGCCTGTCTCAGATTGATGCTGACCAAAAGCCTGTTAGCATCATAAGTCCCTGTCAAGATCAGGATTTTCAAGACAAACTCATGTCACAAAGATGCCACATAATTAGTGTTCATACTGGAAGTATTACCATACAAACAAATGTGTCAAGGAATCTGGGGCGTGAGCTACTTTCTTAATTGTAGTCATTCTCTTAAAGTGTATATTAAGTAAGTCATTATCATTTTCTAACTATTTGGTAACTAAGCCATTACTGGACTATGATCGTTACATGAACTTGAAGTTCATTACTGAAATTGTGGAGATGCTGTTGTAACCAACATGGGATTCTACATAGCAAAGGCTATACTTTTGAACATATCTTCTGTCGAGACCTTTTTCCACGTTAAAAGTGTATTTATGGAAGTGTAGTTTAGCAGAAAATATGAAATACAGATTTGACTAGGAGATCAATTGGTTTAGGGGTTTCACTGGATACTTTGTAGGGTATATTTATGGTTGTGGGCAACCTAAACAGAGTATCTATTTAGGGGCTGAGTGCTTCCAAAATTTATTCCACTATCTGTAGTCTAAGGTTCCCAGTCATGAATGATTTATCTTGTGTAAGGCCAGTTTCCTCAATAGTGAGGATACCCATGGGAAAACGATAATATAGTGGGGCTATTTATAATAATGACACAGTCATTTTTAACAGTAACCTCTCCTTATATAGTAATAAAAAGATACTGAGAACTCTACTGAACTATATGTACTGAATATTTAGTAACAAAAACAAGACCTAAAATCAAGGCTCAGTGTCTCCCTGCCTAATAACACCTATCTACTTTTTCACAGAGCTTTCTTTGGAGAGAGATGTTGGAAAGAAAATATGAAATCAAAGTAAGAAATTCAGAGGGCTGGAAAACCTTCTAGGTAGTTAACATTAATATGTGGTCAATGATATTCATTGTTTTGTGACCTGTAAAGTGTGTGAAAACAAAGTGTAAAAGTTGCTAAGTTACTTCTATTACATTGTCTTCTTAAACTCCATTTTATAGTCCTCACATCTGATAAGAAGGCAAAGGAAACAAACTAAAAACTGAAACGATTTCTTCCCTCTGCCCTCTACATCCTTAAATCCATGACTTAATAACTGTTCCTCAGGAAACAAATAAAAGAAATCTTTACAGTTTTCCATTGTTTATTTCTTCTACTTCCCACAAACATTTGGGCTAACAACTTTCAAATTATTTATTGTTCCAGTGTAACTGGGCCTTTGAAAATCAGATTTTGAAATGGAATTTGTTTCAGTCTCTTATATGCAATTGTGGGAAGATAGCAAAGTAATGGATTTTAAGTTATGCATTTGAGAGGGATGAGGCATATCAAGTCTGCTGGAGACAAGATGACCCATTGTTCAATTTTTCATTTGTTTCTAGAAATAAGTATTTCTTATATGTTAGAATAGTTAGATCATGGGCAACAGTAACTGAAAATGACCAGAACTAAAACTATTGGCTTTGAAGCAACACCTTAATCCTTTTCTCTAAGGCTCTTATATCAAAAAAAAAAATTAGTTATTTGAGATAGTTCACTTTTGCATTTTCATACTTCTCTCACCTCTCACTTTGAGAGCTAAGTTAACTAAAGCTTGATTTCACTTACTTACCTCTCTTCATTGCTGTCTACAAAATGGATTAATATATCTAATCAGAAGAGGAAGATATTGATTAATAAGAAGGGATTCATGATAGATGAGGAGTAAGGGAAAAAGATATCAGACTGCGTATCCAGTGTACTCATAAAGGCTACTTTGTCCCTTAGAGATGTGTGTATGTACTAGGAGGTGATGGAAAAATTGCTTAATCTATTCAAATGTTATGAAACAATGTAATCTGTAATGGCAAAGGAAATTAAAGAAAAAAACACCTGTGACGCTTTACTAGAGGAGTCAAATTATTTTTCAGTTTTTAAATATACTTAAGAAGAAGTCCAGATTTCAGTCCAGAAAGCAGACTCTCACTTATAATGCAAATATTGGCATATTTTCCTAAAGGTAATCACTGCTTCACATCACTTGACATATAATTCCTGCATCTACACCGCAGATAAGAAAGAAAACATGCAGTCAGTTGTTTTTATCTGTGATAAAAGTACATTGAGGCTTCATATTTGTAAAAAAATTCAATTAAAATTATTAAAATTATTTTGTATATTCAAATAGCTCTTATTCTCATGCTTTTGTGGAAATATATGCCTTTATAAACACTGAAAAACTTTTAATATATTAGCCAGAGGAAATTTATAAAGTCTACTATAAAAAATAGTCCCTCGCAGTTACATTTGGTAGAAATAGGATGTGATTCAGCAATTCTAAAAATTAGACAGGTAGTATCATATGATTATACACAGAAGTTTTCCTTAATGTATTTTTCAGGATAAACTTCATTTAGGAACATAATGTTATTACTTAAAACAAAACAATTGTTTTGTCTTAGTTCATGTGTGTCAGATTTTCAAAAGACACTTCTGCTGTTCAGGAAGTATGTTTTTCTAGTCCCCGTGAGACATACAAATAATCAAACTCTGTCTGAGATTTTATGATCCTGATGCTTTCTGCATATTTCCTGTGGCAGACAAGACAGCACTGCAGCGACAAAACAGGGTGTCAGCATGACCTTGCTGTTTTATACAAGCTATTAGAGAGAGTTTGCATAAGACGGCCTTGGATATGTTTCAGAAATTGTTGTAGTGAGATACTTAAAAGCATTAGACTCTACATGTAGCATGGTACTAAACAGCAGAAATTAATATTTCTTCATGTAAGTGCTCGACATTTGGATTTTGCAACAAATTCATCATTAAACTGCACATAAATAGAATATTTTTGGCTGCAGACTGAGACAATGTCACAGTACTTGTTGTTGTCCAAAGGCTGTTGATAGTAAATTTGTCATAAGGTCAGTCTGTCCCTTGTGGACATACAAATAGACTTATGATCAAAGAATACCTGCCTATTCTTTAACACTTAGAGAAGAGTGGGATTTCAATAACCTTTTGAATAGCGGTTTGGAGTAACTGTCAAGAAATGTATGTGACAATCATGGAAAAAAAAAAAAGAACAACCTAAATATCTTGAAATATTAAATAGGCATCTTCACATATTGCAGAGATTTCTGCAGTCTTCTGAATGGTGCATATCTCCAAGACTGGTGAGCTAAGCAAGTGACAGTATCAGGGATGCTAGACCTATGCTAAACCTCAGAGAATGGTTCCATCATTTCTGTTGTATTACAAAATTCCCAAATATGGAAATATAGCACTTTCTTAATGTGCAACTTGCCAGTCTGAACAGCTACATATCGTGTTCTTTGGGTTGATCAGTCACATGTGCTTCAGCAGTGAGAGAGAGAGACACACAAATTACTGAAAGAAATGCAGGTCTTTGATATTAAAGCCTCAGTGGCACTGAAATGAATTCAATATAAATGTGAACGTGCCACTTCAGTTTAGAAGCAGAGGAGATTGTATCTGATGTTGTATTGTACCTTGTTGAGAAAGTATTCTAAATGGGCATGTGTGGGATTCCACAGCTTAGGATGGTCCAGACTCATCATCTGCTAATTAGCAAGAGACTGCCTTCATAGAATCATAGAATGATTTGGGTTGGAAAGGATCTTAAAGATCATTTAGTTCCAAACACCTGCCATGGACAGGGACACATCCCACTAGATCAGGCCCCATCCAGCCTGGCCTTGAACACTTCCAGGGAGGCATAATCCACAACGTCCTGGGCAACCTGTTCGAGTGTCTCACCTCCCTCAGCATGAAAAATTTCTTCCTAATGTATAGTCTAAATCTTCCCGTCTCTGATTTGTAGCCATACCCCCTAGTCCTACATGCCCTTGTAAAAAGTCCCTCTCCAGCTTCCCAGTACCCCCTTTTTGGTTACTGGAAGGTAGCTATAAACTCTCCCTGGAGCCTTCTCTTCTCCAGACTGAACAGCCTTAACTGTCTCAATTTACCCTCATAGCAGTGGAGCTCCAGCATTCTGATCATCTTTGTCACTGTCCTCTGGATCCATTCCACCAGTTCCATATCCTTCTTTTGTTGAGAATTCTGAAACTGGACACAATAGTCCAGATGGGGTCCCATGAGAGAAGAATAGAGGATCAGAATCACTTCTCTTGACCTACTGGCTATGCTTCTCTTTATGCAACCCCAGATTTAGCTGGCCTTCTGGGATGCAAGCATGCATTGCCAATTCATGTCAAGTTTCTCATCAATGAGAAGTCCTTCTCTGCAGGGTTGTTCTTGACCGTGGCATCCCACATCCTGTATTGAAACTGCAGATTGCCCAGACCCAGGTCTAGGACCTTGCAGCTGGCCTTGTTGAACCTCATGATATTCACACAGGTCAACTTCTACAGCTTCATCACACTGTGCTGAGAGAGACTCAGCTAAACGCTACTTTAATAAAAATTCTTCTTACGATAAAATCTATATTATGAGTAAAAAAAAAATTAATAATATTTGTGGGGTATGAGAGAGAATGAATACAAATTTTCATCTTGGGGTAGAAAACAGTATGTTATCAAGTAGCAGAACCCAACATAAGTGGACTTGCAACATAAAATAGTCTTGAGGAACCAGTGTCTACACTACAGATGTTTGAGGAATTTTACTTCAAGTTTATTCTAGTCTGGCCTGAAAAAAAATTATCTGGTTAGAGTTTGTCAGGTTGCCATTTATTCTACTTTAGGAGATGTCTGCTTCATGTTGTTTGAGATTGTTCTACAAAGGGAAGCAAAGAGTCAGAAACAATTCATTTGAAAGGCACATCTCAACTAAAATGCTTGTATAGGCTCACTCCTGGCTTTTCAAACCTAAAATGAGATGAAAATTTCTCATAGAATCACAGTATGATTGAGCTTGGAAGGGACCTCTTGAGTTCATCTGGTCTAACATCCTAGGGTCACCGAGAGCAGGCAGCCCAAGACCACATCTGGATGGCTTTTGAATACCTCCAATGATGGAGATTCAATGGCCTCTCCAGGCAACATGTACAAAATGTGCTCAATGATGTTCAATGGAACCTCCTGTGTTTGTGCCCATTTCTTCTTTTTCTGTCTCTGGATACCACTGAAGGAACCCCAACTCTGTCTATCTTGTACCCTTCTTTCAGGTATTTATATACATTTATATGACCCCTTCCTTGAACATTCTCTTCTGCAGGCTAAACGGTCCCAGGTTTCTTAGCCTATCTTCATATGTGATAGTCATACAATATAATCCCTTAATAATTTTCCTCGTCCTTCATGTCTGGACTCTTTTCAGTATGCTCATGTCTCTTGTGCTGGGGAGCCCTGAAATGGACACAGTACTCTGAGCACAACCTCATCAGTGCTGAGTAGACGCTAAAGATCCTGTCTCTCAACCTGCACTGTAGAAAACCTTACTGAAATGTAGCTAAGCAATATTTGCTACTGGACTCTCATCTAATAGGTAAAATAATTTCATTGTAGAAATGTATATGTTTCTTTTCCATACCAAGACAACAGAAATGAGAACTAATGAACCGCTATTAACATTTAAACTAGACATTAGAAGATTAACAGAAACTGTAATGTAGTTGCCTATTACATATAGTGTATTGAGAAAGCTAGAGTGTTACCTGGAGAGGACCTGTTTCAAAATCTGCCATACAAAAATTACTACTAGGTGGTAATTCCCAGCACTTTTTTTTTTCAATTTAGATAACTGGAAACTATGATCACAGGTAGGGAGTAAAATTCCCAGCACTATCTCACAAAATAGTCCCTAGGTACTGCATTTCCATGCTTATAATTTGCAGATTAAATGTTCTTAGGCATAAAAATATGGCTACAGTTCATAGTGATTGGTGCCAACTACCTGAATATTTAGCTAGCGTGATTTAAAATATGCAGCCTCCTCCACACTCCTCCTTGTTGCCTCACTGTCCTTTATCCCCCACAACCTTCTGTTCCATTTATTTCAATAGCTCCTTTCACTATAATTCTCCTTCCAATTCTTATTTGGATTATCTTTGGCTTTAGTTTCAAATAAACCTCCCACATAAGGAGAAGAGATGTAGTGAAGGACAAATCTGTTGCAGTACATGTGACTCAAGGCCACTGAAAGGCATGACACTCTTTTCTTTTTGTTTCACTTATTTCACCCTCTTTCAAGTTGTTGTTTATCTAAGGACTCTATGCCTACAAATGAAACCGTTAAACTACCTTTTATTTTATATCTCTCTGTTAAAAACTATTGATTTTAGAAAATTGTTCTTCACTGACTGTAGAGTGCCACCTATTGAATTACAATTAAAAAAATATATCCTTTAATTGCCTGTTGTTTATAATAATACAATTTGGTACTGTGACAGTAAAATATACTTTGACTACTTTTCTAAGTTATGAGCAAAGATGTCCTAGTGCTAGCCCAGAACTGTCTGCACAACTCATTATTGTGTTGAAAAGCTAGGTATAGTAGAGTTTTCATGTCAGTAAAAAGAAGCATCATTTCACAGATAGATTCATTATAACTTTTAGCGATTCAGATTATATCATATGAATTTAAATACATATGGAGAGAATGAATTTTAGAAAAATAGAAAAGAAAATTTTATATTGTTAATGGAGAACTATAGAGATCAACTGATCTGGTACTGCTTCCCTCTGCTGCCACATGATTGTGCACCAGGGTGTACAGAACTGGATGATATGAACTCTGTAGGTAAAAAGGCGTTAAACTTATTGAAAATATCAGTGGAGTTAACATTCTACTTTAAAAGGAAATTTTTTTTGCACTAAATGTGGACATGAGACAAGTAATTAGCAAGGTATGTGCATTTGGCTGGGGATCAACTTTGACATGGAAAGAATATTATTCACAAACTTTCCTGAAGAGATAAATCTTATGCCTGCTGATGTCTCAGTACATTTTGCATCCAACTGCCTTTTGTGACATAAGTATTATGTCAGAGTGTAGTTGAGGATAAATTTATCAACGACTGTATGATCCAAAAGCCACTGAAAGTAATGAGATGGTTCCTTTTCATTATATCTGGTCTTGGTTCGCCTTTAAGTTGGTTATTGGTTTATTCTGTGGATAGCAAGAAGGCTTCAGATTTTAATAACTCGCATGTGGTCTCAGTCCATTCTGTACTGAACCAAGAAACCAGCTTAATGGAGATATTTTTACGTGCCAGTTGCAGAAGTTAGATGGCTCTGGGTTTTTTGTAGACATCACTTGCCTGAGTTCTTACTATACTGCACTGAGTAACAGTGCAGGCTGGTAGGATTAGAAGATTAAGAAGGATATGGAACTGTTGGAATAAGTCCAGAGGAGGGCCTTCAAGATGATCAGGGAGCTGTAGCACTTCTGCTATGAGGACAGCCTGAGAGAGCTGGCATGTATCTGGAGAAGAATAGGCTCCCAGGAGACCTTATAGCAACCATCCAGTACCAGAAGGAGGAGTAAAAGAAAGCTGGGGAAGGACCATTTACAAGGGCATGTAGTGATAGCATGAGGGGGAGTGGCTACAGATTGGAAGGGGAAAGATTTAGATTTAGGAAGATTAGGAAGATTAGGAAGAAAGTCTTCATGCTGAGGGTTGTGAGGCACTGGAACAGGTTGTCCAGGAAGTTGTGGATTATGCCTCCCTGGAAGCGCTCAAGGCCAGGTTGGATGGGACCTTGAGCAGCCTAATCTAGTGACAGGTGTCCCTGTCCATGGCAGGGGTTGGAACAAGATGATCTTTAAGACCCTTTCCAACCCAAACCATTCTGTGATTCTATGATTAGCATTCACAGATATTCTAAGCACTGAATAAGGAGACAAACTCTAATCTTGAAGAACATAAGTACTTCTGTCTAACAGCAGTACATTTCTGTTTGCAGAGGTGAAGTTTCTTTTTGTAATTGAGAATTCACTGCTGTATGAATCTGCCTTTTAAATGATGATCATAAATGCAAAATTACTGACAATAGTTCCTCACAAATATATACTTAGGCTGTGTTAATTTATATTTTATTTCTATAGTTTCAGTTCTCGGAGAATATTTTTTCAACAGCAAAATAAAGCAATCTTTTTTCTCAGTGGTTCCAAGTAATTTTATAATATCTTTTAAGATGACCCCTCAGTGCTTTATTGTCTCTTTTTCATTATGCCACACTCAATGGTACTGCACATGGTCTTTACTGCATAATCATAGAATAAGAATCACCAAGTTGGAAGAGACCCACCGGATCAAGTCCAACCATTCCTACCAGTCTCTAAACCATACCCCTCAGTACCTCATCCACCCACACCTTAAACACCTACAGGGAAGGTGAGTCAACCACCTCCCTGGGCAACCTATTCCAGTGCCTAATGACCCTTTCTGTGAAGAATTTTTTCCTAATGTCCAGCCTAAACCTCCCCTGATGGAGCTTGAGGTCATTCCTTCTTGTCCTGTCCCTTGTCACTTGGGAGGCCAGATTCCTCCTCTCCACAACATCCCTTCAGGTAGTTGTAGAGAGCAATGAGGCCTACCCTCGACCTCCTCTTCTCCAGGCTAAACAAAACCAGCTCTCTCAGCCATTCCTCATAAGGTCTGCTCTCCAGACCTCTCACCAGCCTCATTGCTCTTCTCTGGACTCACTCCAGAGCCTCAACATCCTTCTTGTGGTGAGGGGCCCAGAACTGCACATAGGATTCGAGGTGCGGTCTCACCAGTGCCAAGTACAGAGGGAGAATAACCTCTCTACACCTCCTGGTCACACTGTTTGTCATATAGGTCAAGATGCCATTGACCTTCTTGGCCACCTGGCCACACTGCTGCCTCATGTTCAGTCAGCTGTCAGTCAACACCCCCAGGTCCTTCTCCTCCAGGCAGCTTTCCAGCCAGGCTTCACCCAGTCGGTAGCTCTGCATAGGGTTATTGTGGCCCAAGTGCAGGACCCGGCATTTGGCCGTGTTAAATCTCATGCCATTGGTCTCTGCCCAGTGGTCCAGCCGGTTTAGATTTCCTTGTAGAGTTTCCCTACCCTCCAGCAAATTGACACTTCCACCCAGCTTAGTGTCATTCCCAATCTTGCTAAGGGTGCACTCAATGCTTTCATCCAGGTCATTGCTGAAGACATTGAACAGGGTTGGACCCAGCATTGAGCCCTGAGGAACCCCACTTATGACTGGCCTCCAGCTGGAGTAAATTATCTGATCATTCCCAGAAAACACTGGGGCTATTGCAGCTGCAGCCACAGTCCAGCATTTCCAAATGTGTATGTCAGCAGTTAAGTCTTTAAATCCATATTAAGGCTCATTGGTAAATATGACCTAACATTCATTCCTCTAGCTCTTTTCAGTTGATTCATGGCCAGTGACTATCTTTGAAAAGCAGGCCAAATTTACATAGAAGTATCAATATGGATTTAAAAATCTAATTTCAGATGCTTAACTGTGGCCTGCTGTGCTTCCCAATTTTAACATAAACATTGTTAATACTGTCTTCTGGAGGTAGGTCTACTTCTGCTAAAATCAATGGGACCTCTGCCAGTACCCAGATGGGGTAGTATCTGTCATGTTACATGGAAATATTACATTGCAAAAAATAAGGAACTGGAAACTGTGGTATAATTTGCGATATTCTAAGGATACTGATACATATTCTTTGGTCTTTATATGTTTGTAATAAGAAAATAGATACCCTATTAAACTTTTGTGTAATCCATTCTTTGGCAGGATGTCAATGTTTGTAATCCTATGAATACACTTTTACAATTCAGGCCAACAACTACTCCAAATGCATAGATTGTTTCAATAGAAGCTTCTGAGGTCATAGTCCTTCAAAGCACTGTTTGTCAAGTTGTTCTGACACACCTTCTGCAGGCAAGCTTACTCACGGGGTGTTAATGTGCCATAATCGAACCACATAACCTTGAAAATTGATTGCAGGCTGTGGTAATAGTATCAAAAAGCTCAGTTAGATGGAGGGAAGTGGTGATGACGGAAGGGAATCTGGTATGACCAGAAGAAAGTTTTTTCAGAGGAAGTAGACATTGCACAGACATTTCTAAAGTTGCTCACAAGATGTTTAAAGATCAATAAAGATTGTGGAACAACACGGAAGCTATACATTTTTGTAATATGACTATGAAAGTTCATGTTGAACCCTTAAGATTTATAACTGCATAGGTATGCCAATGAAATTGTATCTAGAGAAAAAATACTTTAAATGAGAGCAAAGAGTGTGCTAAAAAGGAAACATTATGTTTAACAGTAACTAGCATTGTCAGGAGAATGGTCCAGTACATCAGACTTGATTTTATTTTCATGACTACAAGGACAAGATCAATACTTAGATATGTTTAAGAGAAGACATCATCCAGACACAAGTCAGATCAGAATCAAAACCTAGTTTTTTAACATTCAGATTCAAAAATGTTCTGAAAACATAACTAGAATTGAATAACCTGTTGCATATAAAAGCAAAGGCATATTTGGGATTTAAAATTTTGGCAAACATTAATTTAGTATGGGAATTAAAATGAACTCACAAGTGCTTTGTCTGCAGTTTATGCATCTTATAGTACATTACGGCAAACTAAGTGTGGTAGTACAGATTCCTGTTTCTCTAAGACTCTCAAAAGAAGTGGCTGTCAGAGTTTGAAATGCATGCTTGTTTCAACAGGATGGAAAACGAATCAAATGAGATCAAAGTGGTAAAGTGAATATTTGTGCAATAAAACACATGCTTAAAAAGTGAATCATCAGATGAAACAGAATGCTTGTGGGTATATTTCACAGTATAAACATAATAAATACGATAACCTAAGCTAGACCTTATACTAAAAATAACTTCAGAAGTGTCTTTGAACATTCATTGTTAGGCTACATAGCAAACCATTTGACTTAGGCTCTCTTTGATTACACCAATGCAAATATCATAAGAGTTTGAAATCTCATCATTAGAATAATAACTCTTTAGTAAAAGAAATAAAATCTCCAAAAATTATTTTCTGATTTTTAATTTTTCTTATTTTTTAAAAGAAGCTAAAGGTAAGTACATTTATTCAAATATAAACTCTCTGACAATTCACTTATCATTTTATTAGTTAATTGTCATAGAATACTTTTTTCTCTCTCTCCCCATGTTTTTCATTTTTTGTTTTTTTTTCCCCCCCGAGCTCAACATCTGCAGTTTCTTAGGCTTAAGTGCACATCTGCTAAACTCCCAGAGTAAGGGAAGTAACTTTGTATGAGAAAATGTCAGAAAAGTCAGAATCTGAAATTTATTAACCAAGATATGGCAAATGTAAATGTCAGGTTGTATAACTCTGGTTACCTGGGGTTGCAATAGATTTTTCAACTGTCTGGGCAATGAAAAGTGAACTTTTATTTCAATGACAATGAAATAACACTATTCCTGGTATAAGAAAATGTTTTCTAGCTAGAGGGCACTTCTTGAAGCAAATCAGTTTATACTTACTTGCACTCCAAAGTTTTCAAATTAAAAATAAGGTTAATGTATGAAAACATCCAAATAGATGTTTTTCGTGTTTCATTATTAATGCTTTACATATTTTCAAAAATAAAGATGAAGAGGCATAGGTCAATATCTGTTCATATCAAACATATTCTGAAAACTTACAGTAAACTATTAAATAGTGCTGAATGAGAACTTCAGAACAACTCAGACTCAGGAAAGATTAATGAACATCAGGAGAAGAAAGAAAAAATAAGAGTGAAAGAGTAATTTCTCTCCCAAGCTGGCATAGAGAGAAAAACAGATATAAAAAGCTATTTATAAAGTGAATTCTAAATTTTGTAGCTTAGAACTTCCCTTCTGCTGTAGCACAAAAGAAAAGAAACAAAAAACCTTTGAAAACCAGACTTAAGGAAAACTGCAATATCTATCAGCACTGTATTTGTGGGTCCATGTTCATGGTTTGCAGAGGTTTTGGTTTTCCTCCCATGGAATGTAAAATCATGCTGTTGTAGAGCAAAGAAGGCAAAAAAACCCAATAAATGCGGTTACTATTTTTTATGTGTTATCTCATAGGCTATATTTGATAGTCAATAGCACTGGGAAGCATTCACACTGTCTATCTCCTTTGTCTCTCATGCTTACACACATGTACATATTTAATAAATGCATGGTAGAATTTTCCATAGAAAATATTTTTATTTCATGGTTATGTTCACAGTTATGTTCTCTTATTGAAAGTCAAACAATCATGAAAAAATGTTCAAAATATGTTACGTATAAGTGAAAAAATATAGAAGTTTATGTACTGCTTTCCTAATTATTGTCCTTTGTTTAGCGATATGAATTTCATTATCCTTACAAAAGCAGTGATCATCTTATCAGTTACTCACTATTAAATGCTTGGCTTTTATTCAGTTTTTACTGCTGCTATCATAATCCTATTTCAACAAGGGAGAAAATTCTGTTGGATAATAAATACATCCACTATTCTCAACACTAGATGACTGAGAACAGCTCTAGTTGCTCAAACCAAATGGATGCATTATAAAGTAGCAGAAGTCATCTATACTTCCAAATAATCAATAATGCATTCAGAAATAATTTATTTGTTACAAGGCAAATCTAATATCAGGGTATTCAAAATTAATTTGGAAAAAACTTTATACCTATGGCCTACACTGAAGAGTGTCTTTAAAATAAGATGGGAAATGGCAAGTACAGACAAACATGCACTTTATGATAAGTGCTACCTGTAATAAAAATATGATTTTCAAGAGGCGCTCACTTAACAGTTCTCACAAATGGATGACTATTCCCATTTCATGTCTTTATCAACCAAGGTAATAACTGTAAGAAATAGAAATGTGTAAAGAAAGCAATTCACAGAGTGCTCATGCTAAAAATAAGTCAGTAGTGATAAAGCTCTGTAAAAATTAACATATAAAACCAATAATTACTCTTAATGTCTTTCTGAAATATCTGGTTATTAGCAATGAAAACATTGTGTATGTATTTTTATTTCAAATGGCCAAACCTAACACTGCACTCTATGTCAGTAGACACTATAATGATATATTTTTTAAAGAAAACTGCCAGATTTGTACTTCTCATTTGTCACCCCTATCAAGTTTCATGAGATCTAACAGAAAAAAAAAAAAAAAGGGCGGGGGGAGGGGGGAGTGTGTGTGTGGAGAGAGTGGAACAGTCAGCCTACAGGCAGTCAGTATCTTCTGAATCACTGTTTTACTTCCTGAACTGTCATCGTAGTTGAGACTAAAGCACAACACTTTTCTCCATTGTTACGTGCCTAGTAAAGAATTTGATGTAAAATGGAGGTTGACTGAAAGTAAGTTAATAATTGAGATATTGAAGATGAACATTGAAACCCAAATCTACTGATATTTATGAGCACGTTCAAAGGAATTGACCATCTATCAGAAGCAGGGTAAACTCTTTATTCCTTCTGTTGTATCTTTTTCACTGTGGAATAGAGAATCAAAACAGTTCTAGAGAATTCATATTTTCTTCTCAAGGTCAGCAGGTAGCTAATTCTTCAGCTTAGTGTCTTCTTCACATAAGAAGGGAAAGCTCCTGGTCTCTGGCCCTTGCTTAGGAATTGCTTTTGTGGTGTATATCCAGCCAAAGAGACACACAGACAGGTCTGGACGAGGAATCACAATTTCTGGAGCTAAAAATCCCAGGATTTACATTTCTGACAATGTAAAGTGCTTGATTCATTTTATATCATATTGTTTCATAGCTGCACGATCTTGCAAGAAGTTGAGTACTCCATATACTTAAAAATACGTGGTGAGTGTATCTGTCTTGCAGAAAATAAACTTAAGTTCCAATCCTTTTCAGAGAGATCATTGAACTGAGAAGGATGCTGATCTTCAATTTCTGATTTAAAACTTGCTTTGGACACATGGTAACTATTTGAAAGGAATATGGTAGCACCAGCACCCTTCTGCTGAAAAGCTGTAATTCTATTTGGAGCCTGTCAAAGCTCAGCCCCCACAGTGGAATTAAACAAAAGTACAACTCATTCCTTCACCTCGAGTAGGCTAAGGTGCTAGTTGCCAAGTTTTTAAGATAGCAAGTTTAAATATAGGCAACTTCATTCCACCTACATTCTATTTCAGGTATCATAGTGCTCTGTAAGATCAAGTTGTACATTACTGGTGGAAATGAGATGACATTCACTGCAAACCTTTTAATCTTAATTAGTATTCTTGCCTGAAGAAAGAGAGCATCTGCCTATACTCAAATTGAAGCTCAAAAAAAGTTCATGAATAACTAGTTTAAAAAAAGGGAAAAAAACCCACAGAACTTTCAGTAAGTAAAAACTGGATGCTGATTTGAGATGCCAAAGAGACTGACGGCAGGAAGCCAAAAGCAAGCTTGTCAGATCATGTTTTTGACTTATCTTGACTTTCTTGTGAAATTGTTTTCTTCAAATGCATTTTATTTTTGAGCATCCTGACAATAAAATTACATGAGAAACTACTTCCTTCCCAAGATCTACTTGCTGAGCTCTTATTGTCAACACATTCATCTCATGTTCATTATATTATTGTCTACTTACTGAAATTCAGTAACCAGTTAATGAAGAAGAAGCTGGCAGGTATTTATTTAAAATGATTGTAAGTAGCTGTTAACATTGGTTATATAAAGAAGCTATTTTTATGTATCTTCTCTGCAACTGTTTTGTTTAGTCATAATTAGAAAACTTTAAGGCATTAAGATAACATTATTTTTAACTGAGTTTTTTGAGAGGAATAGTAAGGAGGCTGCTAGCAGAGGAAATTTATTTCCAAAATATTTTTAACTTTCAGTGTAATCACCTTTAAAATTTGAGTTAAAAAATGAAAGTTGATCACAAAATTTTGGGTTTTGTGAAACTTAGTTTCTGAAACATAATTTGAGTTCTTTCATTCTTCCCAGTTTTCATGTTTGGATTGCTACCAACTTTTTCAGGAGTCACTCCAGTTGTAGTTTCCATCTATGTGTATGAAGATAATTGCATTTTCTCTGGTTTTTTTCATCGTAATGTCTAAGCCTTGCTGAAGTTATACACATAACTGTTTTAGTTATGTTTAGTTACTTGCCTGTAACTATCAAGCCTACTAACAACCGGGATTTATGAAGAAATAGTTATTGCTTTTTAAATACATTGTAAAGGAAAGTAATTGTTATTTTGCAGGAGGATTGACATTGAAATTAGGAGTAACATTCATGGACCAAAACCTCACTGTATAAAGTGTTGTACCTGGACAGATCAAAACACTGTTCCTTAGTCCAAAACCATTTATTGAATTATGCATTGCAATGACTCAGATTTTTAAAAGATTGATTATTTTTTCTCAGAGTTTTAACATGTCACTGAAAACCCCATCATATGGAAATCTAGGTGAAACATTCAACATCTGTTTCTAGCTTGTTGTTACATTTCTTAGAGGACAAATAATTAGTAACTAGACATAATAAAAATAATGCAGAGATTTCCAGTCTCTTGACTTTAAGTTGATAGGGTATTTTTTAATATACAGTATGAAGCTTTGTAAAATAATGTATGTTAATTTAAGCTTTAATTAACTTCAAAGAATCTTCTTAAAGTTGGTTATAACATTGACCTGTGCTGCATCATTTGACAGAATTTCAACTAAGAGAAAGTAGCTCAGTGAATGTGAGGGAGCCAGTTTATTTGGTAGTTTTGTTTGGGATTGTTTGGTTTTTTATCCTTTTGAAGGGCTATAAGTTAGAGACATGCCAGGATTTGATCCAACTAACAAAGAGAAGCCTTGAAACTAGGTGAAAGAAATAAAATCCAAATTGACTCAAGAAATTAAAAATATCTTGATTGCGTTATTCCACCTGTGTTGATCTCACTGTGAAGTCTGCATAATTTTTGTAAAGGCACATGGTAGTCAATAAGGTTAAGCTATTCTAACATAAGAAAGCTACTACATACTCCTTCTCATGCTCCTCTCAAATGTGATATACACATGCTTCACTGGAGTCATGCTTCTGATTATATCCTGAAACCACTTTTAAATTAGGTTTACTGGATCAACGTTGTGGTTTTTATTGTTGTTGCTGTTTCTTTTTTTTTTTTTTTTCTACTAGAGGTTCATTTCTTTGGAGGTGGATCATTGCATTGGGAAATCCAGCTGTTGAGAATACAAAGTACCTTTTGATAAAGTATTTGTAGCATTCTCAGACAGGCTTTTATGTATGTTAACATGATGTTTGCTACATTCTCCACTAGAGATAAAGTTACTGCAAGTATGATTACTGAAATAGTATACACATAAGACCTTAAGTTCCTGATCTTCGTATTCATTGAGTTTCTTCAAAATATAAATTTTTGAATGGCAAGAGAAAATAATCTACTCAGGCTTACATAGATTAAAAGTTTACTAAACTCTACTGATTTAATCTGCAACTCTGAATAAGTAAGCTCCTGAAATGTAGGTTAGAGAACTAGACCAATACAGCATGATTTTCATTTCAGCTAAGCACTGGAATTACCACATTGCAGTGTTTTAGGCTTAATGTTCAATAAGTAGAGAAGTGTAAAATAATTTAAATGACATGATAAATCTGAAGTTTAAAAGCCTAAAATACTACTGGTTAAAAACAAAAACAGTGAAAGAGCAGCATCATGCGATTTCAAAGAATGATTTCTCGCAATCAAACTAAATTGAACTTTTGATTTAAATGTCTCAGTTCTAAAAAAAGAACTTGTCACTCAGCAAGAAAGATATTTTCAGAACAAATTGAACTTCCTTGGACAGCGTATCTACAAAATATTACATTAAATGTCTGGTAAATTCTTACCTATCATTATGATATGCAGAATGGGGTACTTTGAATGCAAAACTGGATTAAAAATTATAGGAGGATAGAGATTTTATAAATTATCTCAGATTTTCAGAGTGCTGGATATCCTCTGCAGCTGTCTTCTCAGTATGTATACTTCAGTCAGAATCTTATTCACTGTTCTAAAAAGGCTGTGTTTGATAGTTTACAATTTTTTGTCATAAACATGGGCTTAGAAGCAGCGGATCTTGCATAAAACGGTTTACCACAGGAAAAAAAAGTGTTGATTAGACACAGAAGAGATATACACTTTGATAACAGGCAGAAGACAGTTTTGAAGGGGGAAAATACTTTCCATTTTATGTCTAATGGAAAAATGCACTTAAATTTTGTATGAACATTGGTTTATATTATATTATTATCCTAATGATCTTACCAGCTGGAATGAGCCTATGAATTATTATATTTCTATTTCAATTTTTCATAATGTGTTTGAAAATTCAAAGCATTCATGGAATTTTATTTAACATTAAATTTACACTGAACTGAGTTCTACACACCAACCCCCTGGGGAATTAATCCAAAGTCCAAGAAGTCAACAGTCCAGCTGAGTTAAATCATCCTAACATCTAGTGCTGTTCATATTCCACTATAATCATCCATACTTACTGGCAGCCAAAATGCTAATACTACCTATCTTGAATTTAGCTGTCCTAAGTATCATAACACAAAAAAATATATGGAAATAGCAAAAAACCTCCACCATAAAGACTGAGGAAAAAAAAAGAAAAATACTTAGACTGAGTAATGATTCAAATTTTGATCACTTCTAATGAAAAAAATAACCTGCCACAGTAGTCTATAAATTGCATTGCTCTTTGGACAACAACAGAGGAGGAAATATACAAAGAGGCAATGAGTGTTTAATTCCCTTTTGAATTTAAGTTAGTGAAGCTAACTTCTATAGCTACAAATCTTGTCAATCACTTTTTCCAGAAATTTTTGTGCAGGAAATATGATTTTGGTGCTCCTATTTATGTATAATATATCTCTAGATATGAATTAATTTATTGTGGGTGGAAGGTTGAAGGCCATTCAAGTCACAAAAGCTGTTTGAAAACTGTACCATGATGTGAAGGTAGAGTGTCAAATATGTGAGAAAATCTGAATGTTGGAGGTTCATATATATATAAAATACATATATAACACATTTTTTCAACAAATCTGTATATATAAATATATATACAAATCCTTATATATAAATAAGGATTATATATATATAAGGATTATATTATATAAGGATTTGTTGAAAAAATGTATTATTTTGAATAAATATGAGCAAGATAGCAAGAAAAAATGAATATGGTGATAAATAGATTACACTAATGCATGCAGATGCTCATGTTTGTACATATGTATCTGTATCTATGGAAAGATATATAAAAAGCTAGGGAGAAAATGATACTGGTTCTGCAAGTAATCTTTCCAGAAATGTACTCTTTTCTCTAATCTACTTTTGCTGACATTTACATTTGATTAAAAATTATCTCTCTGTTTAAAGATGAAGCTTTATTCTTCAGCAAAATCATTGCACTATGTTTACAACATAGTAGTGTACTGCTTAGGCATAAATGAACTATTGAATGTCAGCATGGTGATTTTATTACAACATCATGAAGAAGGATCATATGTGTAGATGAGGAAGAACAAAATTGATAATTAACAGAGCAGGCAGAAAAAGTACTAAAACTTATGAGACGTTGAGTGGTCTAAACATCGAGAAACTTAAATGCAAAGCATTCCCCCCAGCATGAAGGTAAGACTACTTTGGAAAATACTATACTGCTGATACTTCACTCAATGAGCCACTTGGAGTTCATCCAGAAGCAGAATCACTGCTCTGGGCTGTTGTAGCTGCTGTTTTTACTTTTGTTCGTTGCTATGTGATACTCACTGCTCAGAATCTTTAGTCTACTCTGCCAGAAGAAACGTTTTCCAACTACATGGTGACTGAAGATGTTTTGGAGGGTTGGAAAGCTGCTTATAGAATTCTTCATAGCTAGTCTTTCCAATTTCCATATTGCTAAAGCAAACATCATTCTTATGAGGGATGAAGATACCTTCCCACAATATTTTTATATATGTGGTACATAACATCATACATTGTGTATATAATAACATGGATGGTAGTATCTAATGTATTACAGAATAAATTAAAATATTCATCCTAATTCCTTTTCATGAGTCATCATCAAACTCAATGAACTTTTCCCCTAAGAAGTTTGCACATATCTTGTCCACTCAATATTAACACAACCTGTAGGAACTAAAGAAGCACAAAGACAGTATAGTCATAATGCATGGTTTAGTTCCTTTCCCAGTCTGAATGTATCAAAGAAAAAATTAACTATCATAGAGGGAGTTCTTTTCCTAGAGACAGCAATAAAACATTTCCATCTCCTCTGTTCACTTGATGACTTAGAAATTTTCTATAATATTTAGTTTCAATTGTCTGTACAGTTTTTGTAAAATTAATGTCCAGACATTCAAAGATTCACATATAAGTTTCATTTTATGCATAAGACAAATAATTGCACATTCAGAAATTTTTGCAGATCCTGGACCCACTTGTTGTATCAGGCAATAAGAAATGAAAATCTAAACCACATGAAGAGAAAAAAAGGACAATTAAGAGTATGATGAAAGCAGGTGACAATGAAGTAAAAAAAAAAAGCTTTAGGTTTTTTTTTTCCTTCTTTCTTTCACACCATCACACCATCTTATGCAGCTTCTGAGACTTCATGGCTTGTGAAGATGAATGAACTCCTGTGAGCTGTGTAGCTGCACATGTAGATTTGACCCAGAAAACACATTCTTCACAAAACCCTTATAAAATCTAAGGAATATTCTTTAGAAACTTAGAGACACTAAAATTAAAGGTGCTACGTAAATTCAGAGGATTGTTACATTAATTGGTTTGGTAAACTAGAAAAAATCCTTACTTGGAAAGATCTAAGAGTGATATTTTTAATTTTATCTAGAGATGAAAATTACTGATTGTTTGTATTCAAGGAAAAATAGCTTAAAGCAAAGAGATGTGTGACTATGAAGCTATTAGTTGCATTAAGTACTGTCTAGAATGCAATGAGGAAATTTTGTCAAAAGGTACTGCTCGGTGGTTACTAGCCACACATTAAAGTAATTGTCTGAAATTTTTATGTATTAGTAAAGGTCTAAAAATCATAAACCAGGAGGAATCAGTGAGACATACAGCTTAGTCTTACTACTGCTTCAGATAAAAAAATATGTTCATTGTTAAGATAAGATGACTTGGGCTTTAAAGATTTTCTTTACTGATGGTTAGGTGTCAAAATACACATGAATTTAAAAAAAAAAAAACAAAAAACAAAAACCCAAAAACAACGAACTGAAGACTTATGTACATTTTCTACAAAGTGTGGTGATTGTACCACCACTTCATTGCTTTGTAGTCTGATATACTGTGAAATGACAGCCTGAAATGCACACACGTTTGACAGCAAAATTACTAGCTATTTTAATTCTGTGTAAATTATCTATGGTGCACAGTATGAAAAAATCTGCAGCAATGGCTACCTTTGTGTGCCTATGAAAATATATACGACCTATAACTCCATGCAACTAACAGGAAAACCCAAGGATTCAGCAATGCAACATTTCAGACATTCATCTGAAAGTATAAATACTTCTTAAGGATTATGTGAAGAAAATCACCTGTGTGATATAGTGAGGAGTATATCACTCTCATGCAACATGGAAAAGCTGTTTTTAATGTGACACACTATGATTTTTTCTCATCTTTGCTATATGGATATCTTAGGTATGAGGCAGACAAAGCTGTAAGGACAACATTTATAAGGCAAGGATCAAATCTTTCTGAAGTGCTATACGAGCAATGAATTTTAAGTGTTATGTAGTTTTCATAGTAGGCTTCGTACATGGTGGGATAATAACATCAGAGGATTTCCTCCTTTTCTTTCCTATTTGTTTGCAAGATGGATTTACTCCTCTGTTAGTCCACAGAGTATCACTGGGAAAACAGAAAGTCATTTAACTTAAGGAGATGTCCTTGCTATGTACCTGGAAACCTGAAAAATATCCTCTAAAAGACGTATGTAGAGTTACAACTTTCTCTGAATACTGGATTCTTCCTTTACAGGACATTAAACTTCTTATTTAGCATTTGTGTTTGCAATGACCATGGTAGATTACAAGACAGTTTATTGACGTATGACAACATTCTAAAGCTTCAGAAGGAATGAAAAGGAGTAAAAGTGGTTTTTTATTGCCTTACAAATATGAACATGAATGTGAGGATCAGAAATAAAAACCTTAGACTTTAGTGATTTTTCTAACAAGATATTCTCTTTAAAAAAGAGCTGGCAAACAATAAAAACATCTATTCCTCTTGTGGCAGCCTTGTTTCTTTTAACTTGGATAAAAGTGGCTTTACAAAGTGCTAAATTCTATTTCTATGACTCATACCTTGGTTAGAGGTAGAATAGGATTTCTTCATTATAACCTTCCTCTTAGTTGTTTCCATATCTCTCGCTATGCTAAATTTGCTTTCAAAATGTTTTGTAAAACAAGTGGTAAGATTCCATTTGTTGCCACAAATATTTAACTTTTGCAGGTTTTTGTCTTCACTGTAACAGCTGCACAGATAACATCACAAAGCAGTAGAACATCCTTTCTTATTTTTCAGACTGATTTAAACAATTTTCAGGATTACAGTCAGTTGCAGAGATGCCTACATAAACAATAGATGAACAGTCATATCTTCTTTCACTGGTCTTTTTCTGTGTAACAAAACTGTATGTGCAGGAATGTAGTTACAAGAGAATATCAGATTTAAAACCATGTTAAGGGTTAATTTTAGATATTGTTCTTGTAGTTATCACGATAAAATCTACTCCCAGATTAAACAGACAAACATATTTCCTGATAGTCAAATAAATAACGACCCAAACACTTGAGTAAGGTCAGTCCTTCCTGAAAAGAATTATGTGGAATAAGATACTACAGGTTAGCTAAGATAAATTTAATCAGATAAAAATGAAACAGTCAATCAAGACCTACCATGAAAGTCTAGCAAAAGATTCTCGTGAGGAAACTGGACAATAGTTACGATTACAGATTAAAGAGTCCAAGATGACTGGACGCTTGCCAGTGTGACGCGTCTCTACAAGAAGAGCCTAAAGGCAAATCTGGGGAACTACAGGACTGTCAGCCTGACCTTGGTACCAAAAAGATTGTAGAGTGCTTTATCTTGAATGCATTCACCAGGCAAGTGCCAGTCAACATGAACACATGGGTTCATGAAGGACAGGTCCTGTTTGACCAGCCCCCAAATACTGTGTTCAGTTTTGTGCCCCTTAGTACAAGAAGTTTTTTAGCCTGGAGAAGAAGAGGCTGAGAGGAGACCTCATTACTCTCTACCAGTACCTGAAAGGAGGTTGTAGAGAGGAGGGAGCTGGCCTCTTCTCCCAAGTGACAGGGGACAGGGCAAGAGGGAATGGCCTCAAGCTCTGCCAGGGGTGATTTAGGCTAGATATTAGGAGGAAGTTCTTCACACAGAGGGTCACTGGGTATTGGAATAGGCTGCCCAGGGAGGTGGTTGATTCACCTTCCCTGGAGGTGTTTAAGGCACAGGTGGATGAGGTCTTGAGGGACTTGGTTTAGTGTTTGATAGGAATGGTTGGACTTGATGATCCGCTGGGTCCCTTCCAACCTGGTTGTTCTGTCATTCTATGATTCTAAGAAGGAAATTGAGTTGCTGGAGCATGTCCAGAGGAGGAGCTTGTGAAAGGTCTGGAGCACAATTCTTATGAGGAGCAGCTGAGGGAACTGGATTGATTAGTCTGGACAAAAGGAGGTTGAGGCAAAACTTTATCATGCTCTATGACTATCTTCAGATAGGAGGTTTTAGTAAGTTGGGTGTTGTTCTCTTCTTCCACATAACAAGCAATAGGATGAGAAAAAACAGTGCCTAGTTGTGCCAGGGGTGATTTAGATTCAATACTGGGAAAAAAAAAAAAGATTGGTCAAGCATTAGAAATGGCTGCCCAGGGAAGTGGTGGAACCTCCATTGCTGGAGGTTTTCAAAAAGTGGGGGGATGCGGCACTTGATGATATGGTTTATTAGGCATGGTGATATTGGACTGATGATTAGACTTGATGATATTAGAGATCTTTTCCAATCTTAATAGATTCTAGTATCTGTAGTGAAATTTGTGTATATCTAGGAGTCTAGAACCAGATTATTACCTAAGTGTTGGAAGCAAATATGACCCTAGCTGAGTTAATAGAAATCTGAACCTGCTCAAGAAAGATGGAGACTGATCCTTCAAAGCAAGAATGTACCATAGATATTTTCTGGGGAATGCTGGTTATACCAATAGCAAATCTGCTGATAGGAATGTCATAATATCCTTGCTGTATCTTAATCTCTTCCTTGTGTTTATATAAAAGGGTATTTTATAACATTGTCCCCCACAATGCCCTTTTCTCTAAATTGAGATTTGATGGGTGGACAGATGAGAACTGATAGGTTGTTCATGGATGAGGAATTGGCTGGATGATGGCATCCAGAGGGTGTGGTTGACTCAGTGCCCAGATGGAGATCAATGACAAGCAGCGTCCTTCAGGAGTCTGTATTGGACCCCTTAAACAACTGTTTAAGATCTTCATCAGTGACACAGACACTGGGATCAAGTCCACCACCAGCAAATTTGCCAATCACAACAAGCTGTGTAAAGCAGTTGACATGCCCGAGTTTGGAATACCATTCAGAGGGACATGAGCAAATTTGAGAAGTGGGCCCATGTGAACCTCATTAGTTTCAACAAAGGCAAGTGTAAGTTCCTGCACCTGAGTCAAAGTAATCCACAAATACAGATATAGACTGGGGGATGGAGGGATTGAGAATAAATTGGAAAAGAAGGGCTTGGGAGGGCTGATGGATCAGAAGTTCAACATGAGTCAACAATGTGTACCTTCATCCCAGGAAGCCAACTGAGTTGCATCAAAAGAAGTACAGGCAGCAGGTGAAGGGATTGATTCTTCAGCACTACTCTGCTCTTGTTAGACCCTACCTGGTGTTCTGAGTCCACCTCTGCAGCTGAACCTGCTGGAGCAGGTCCAGAGGAGAGCCACCAAAATGACCAGAGTGATGGAACAATTTTCCTATGAAGACAAGCTGGGAGAGTTGGGGTTGTTCAGTCAAGAGAAGAGGAGGCTCAAGGGAAACCTTACTGACACTTTTCAGTACTTATAGGGTCTTATAAGAATGATGTGGACAAATACTGTAGCAGGGACTGTTGCAAGAGGACCAGGGTAATGTTTTTAAACTTTCCCAGATTGCATATGCCTTACTATGCTATCCCACCAGAAGAGTCTTTCTAATGGTCTTCAAGAGAAATAATTTTTTACATTCTATTGTTAACAAATTATTGAGTTGGAAAAACGTTAATTGACATTTTCTCATCAGCAACTATTGTTGGAGTTGACTGACCACTGTAGTAGGAATTGATAACTGTTATATACTTTACTTAATCATGACATTTATTTCTTCCATTGTCTTGCTGTCTCTGTGCTCAATTGCACTCACTAATATAGAAAAGCAGTAATTGGTGTAAATGATGATTTTTATTTATAAAATGAAGGTGACTTTCAGGGAGAAAATAATTTTAGAGAGTTGCTGTAGAAATAACATTAATTTACGCACTAAATTAGGACATACTTCTTCCAGAACAAAGGTGATAAAAATTGTAAATTCCTAGTTTTCATACACTTATCAAATAAATAGAGATAGGTTAAGATCCCAGAAAAGTAGAGTATATTACCCCATTGGACTTCCCTGTGTTGTTTTAGATTATCCAGTTATTCACGCTTTCATCTTCTAATTGTTAACATGAAACATTGCTGCACTGACCTTCTTGAATCCAATGAATGTTGTACAGGAATGCTTAAGATTGCACTCCTCAACCAAAAATGCCTTCTATGCAGTTAAAAGCTGCAGTGCCTACTTAAATCCACTGAAAATTCCTCCTACAAAAGATAAGCTGCATAACTTCATGTCCTGATTCTGCCAGTATTTCATTGTACAACTGTCTGGATCTAAAATTAAAAACTACTCATATATACATTCTGATGAAAATAGCTCAAATAGCAACTATAGTATTCAACATCATTAAATCCATTTTATAATTATTTAACAGACTACGTCTTCATGTGGCAAACGTTATCCTACGCATAATAAATAAGATATATTAGGAAGGTTTCAATAAGTATTTATGAATAATGTCAATAATCTGTAATGTTCATGGAAGCTCAGTATATATTTCTTCAGATCAGAGTGTTAATGCTTCATGAAGGGAACATTAGTTTGCATTAGTTCTGTGAGTGCATACTGAGCTCAGTCACCTATTAATTCTTTATTAATATTTTTACTACTAACAAAACTCTCTGTACATAATCATTCTGAATATAACAAAGGAGTATTTCTAAAATAAAAACAGTTTTCTTACACTTTTAAGTGTCATCTTTCTCAAAGTCTCATTTATTCTTGATGACCATCTCAACAAGAGTATAAAATTAGGCTTGGATGTAGCCAGAAAATGGCATGAGAAAAGATCTTAAACACACTAGTGGTCTCCAAAGGAGGAACTATTTTAAAACATTTTGGTGTTTTTTTGTGGAATACTTGTCAGCGAAACTTGAACATTTGCTTGATTACAATAATTTACAGACTGTTCTAAATATACCAATTATGAAAATCTGGCCTTACCTAGTAAATGATTCCTTTCTTATGTAAATAAACCCTATAAAATATCCAGTGCTTCAATTTTAGTCATGATGAATTAATAATATATATTGCAAAATGTGTTAAATGAAACACACACACACACAAAAAAAAATCAAAGCCTTCATCTTACACAAAAATACAGGTTCTGTAGGGGAATATGGACTGAAATGTTAAAGCCCATTCTTAATATGCAGCAATTTTATCTATCATTCTCCACATACCTCCTAAGTGTAAGTTCTAAAATAAAGAAGCATAAATTGATGAGTAAATTAACACTTCCAAAATTAGGCATCCTATTTTAAGGTCTCTGTATAAATAAGCAAAGTGTACAAGTGTGCACAGTAACTGCAGTTATGAAAGGTATCATGCACACTGTGTACCCAGTGTACATCCATTTTAATTTTAAAGGCATTTCCGGCTTATGTTAGTACTGTCATGGCATGCTAAGGAGACATGATGTTTAAAAAGCTGTGGCAGTTAAGTGACCTGCAACAGATTAATGACAACCTGAAGAGGAACCAAATACCTATAAATCTTGGGCAAGTTTCATAGAATCCTCAAAGTCTATCCAGACAGCGTTTCTGAAAAAAATAAAAGGGAAATCTGGAAGTGCCATAGTTCCAGTTCAGAAAGATAGTTCTGTATTTCTAGAGGACATTACTGTATTTCTATGAAGGCTGTATTAGGAAATGATACTTCTTGGGAACTACTATATATACTGCTTTTTTTAAAAAAAAAATCGAGTATCTATGACACAGTAGAAACTGATGGTTTTCATGGGAACATTTCATATTGTATCCATTGACTCCAGAGGAAGAATTTGGGTTAACATAGAAAAAAGAAGGGAAAAATATCCCAAAATAGGCTTCATTTTTGTACAATTTTGGGATGAGGAAGAAAAATTATTAATGTTTTACCATCCTTCCATGTTCAGGTTACTACCAGTGTACTACTCCCAAAAGAGCATTTTACATAAATATTTAACTATTAATTGGAACAAGGTCTTGACCCTTAGCCTCCCACATGACAAATAAAAGTTCTAATAACTGAGAGTCCGGCTCTACCCAGGACCACCCAATATATTATTTAGAGAAAGTGAAACAGCTTCAAGTTCTGAGAATGGGAACATCTTGTGTTATGTGGAAATCCTGTGATAGCTCATATGGCAGAACTGAAAAAAAGATTTGATATTAACTTCCCATTTGAAAAAGTCTTTCTTCTTGAAATGAAAGAATGACTTTTAAAGTATCTTTATTAATTGAGGAGAACATTTTCAATGATACGTAAAACAGTATAACATTTGGAAAAATGACCTGCACTTCCAATTTTCATTTACATTGTAATTTATAGGAAAAATGAAACACTTCATGTCTTCTTTTTATTTTCTTAATATCTAAGTTGTGTTATTCCAACAGATTTCTTCATAATTTAATTTTTCATTATGCAAATATATAAATTTCTTTGGGTATTTTCTCATGATATTTGCAAGGATGTTGTATTATTTTGCAATGGGCAGCCACAAAAACTTAGATATAAAATAAAAATTCATTATCTAAATCATTCCTTGGTAAACGACCCCTCAATCAAACAATCGTAGATTGATAGGGGTTAGAAGAGGTCCCTGGATATTATCTAGTGCAACCCCCTTGCTAAAGCAGATTTACCTACAGTAGAATATTCTCAGAGAAGGAAACTCCATAGCCTCCCTAGGAAGCCTGTTCCAGTTCTTTGTCACCCTCAGAGCAAAGAAGATTTTTCTCATGTTCAGGTTGAGCTTCCTGAATTTCAGGCTGCACCTGTTGCCCCTTATCCTGTCACTGGGCACCACTGAGAAAAATCTGACCCTGTCCTCTTGACACGTGCCCCTTAGCTATTTATAAACATTGCTAAAATATCTTCTTATTCTTCTCCAGGCTAAACAGACCTAGATCGCTCAACCTATCCTCTTAAGATAGATACTCCAGTCCCATAATGATCTTTATGGCTCGCTGCTGGAGGCTGTCCAGTTTCTTTTCTTTCCTGAGCCAGGAAGCCCAGGACTGAACAGAGTACTCCAGATATGGCCTTACTAGGGCAGAGTGCCTCATCTACCCATCTTTTAAATACCTGCAGGGATGGTGACTCAACCACCTCCCTGGGCACTCCTGCTATTCTCCATGATCTTTTAAAGATAAGAGAGAGCACTTTAGCAATAACATCTGCCAGCTCCCTCAACAACTGTGGGTGCATCAAGTCCCACGTCTTTGTGAGCATCCTGTTTGCCTGGATTATCTTTAACCCAAATCTCCTCAACCATGAGACAGCCTTCCTTTCTCCAGACTTTCTGTCCTCCAGAGTATGGCATTCCTTATGGCTAGACTTAGGAGTAAAGACTGAAGAAAACAAGGCATTCAGCAACTCTGTGTTTTCTACATTGCCTGTCACCAGAGCAACTATCTCATTCAGCAGTAGGCCCACGTTTTCTCTCCCTTTTGCTGCTGATGAACTTGAAGAAGCCTTTCTTGTTGCCCTTGATGCCCTTTGCCAGATATAATTCCAAGTGGGCTCCTTAAGCACTCTGACAGGGTTGCTATATTCCTCTCAAGCAGCCAGTCCCTTTTTCTACCCTCCATAAACCTCTTTCTTCAAGCTGAATATTTTGAGAAGTCCCTTATTCACCCATTCATGTCTTCTGCTTCCTTTGCTCTTTCTTACTCTTGGTGATGCACCGATCTTGAGCCTGGCGAAAGAATTAGTTGAACATTACCAAATTCATTTGGAGCTCCATAGATCCCAGAGCCCTGTCCCATGGGATTCCTCACAGTGAGTCCATGAAGAGGCTAAAGTTAGCTCTCCTGACATTTAGTTTTGTAATGCTGTTTATTGCCCTGCTATTCAAATGCAGGATTCCAAACTCCACCATATTATGGTCAGTGCAGCCAAGGTTCCCCCTAGCTTTCAAATCACCAGCCAGATGTTCTTTGTTAGTATAAAGTCCAGAAGCACTCCTCAACAGCTGCTCCATCACTTGTGTCAAGAAACTATTATGTTCAGAAATGCTGAGATATGCAAAACATAACTTCCTCTGGGTTCAGAACAAGGATGTGACTTTGAATTTTATTTTCTGCTAACAGAAATTAGATGGTTACTTCTTCAGAGTACTGCTTCTTTAAGAATGTAGATTTCTTGAAATTTCTGAGCTGACTCTGTACTTATTATAAGAGGATAGAGGAGCGGCTGAGATAGCTGGGGTTGTTTAGCCTGGAGAAGAGGAGGCTGAGGGGAGACCTCATTACTCTCTACAACTACCTGAAGGGAGGTTGTAGAGAGGAGGGAGCTGGCCTTTTCTCCCAAGTGACAGGAGACAGGACAAGAGGGAATAGCCTCAAGCTCTGCCAGGGGAGATTTAGGCTGGAGATTAGGAGGAAGTTCTTCACACAGAGGGTCATTGGGCATTGGAATAGGCTGCCCAGGGAGGTGGTTGAGTCACCTTCCCTGGAGGTGTTTAAGGCACTGGTAGATGAGGTCCTGAGGGACATGGTTTAGTGTTTGATAGGAATGGTTGGACTAGAATATCCGATAGGTCCCTTCCAACCTGGTTGTTCTATGATTCTGTGATTCTATGATTTCTCTCCTCTCCTTTGCACTTTGTTTTAAAATTTCTACACACCCCTACTGTCTTCTGGTCATCTCAGAATTTTACTTTAGGCAAATATAGTGGAAATGGTTTAAACTGTTACTAAGGAGATGGTGAGTCAGAATACATGTCTAAGATAACTTAAAAGATGGTGGTGTTAAAAATGTCAGATATCTAATTTATTCTGGAATGTTAAACCTGTTTGGCAGTTGTCTATTAAAATTCCTGATTTCTCTCTCAATTTCAATTATGTCTTTTCATGTCACTGACACTGGAGACAGGAAAAGTATTTTAATAACTTTTTTTCAGTATAATGGTAATTTTTTTTTCCCAAGAACTTTCCTGCTTTATTATAACTCTTCTTCATCCCTCTTGCTGGATGGATGGTCAGGCCCAGAGAGTGGTGGTAAACGGTGTTAAATACAGCTGGAGACCAGTGACAAGTGGGGTTCCCCAGGGCTCAGTGCTGGGTCCAGCCCTGTTCAATGTCTTCATTAATGACCTGGATGAAGGCATCGAGGGTACCCTTAGCAAGTTTGTAGATGACACTAAGCTGTGTGGAAGTGTTGATCTGCTGGAGAGTAGGGAGGCTCTGCAAAGGGACCTAAACAGGCTGGACCACTGGGCAGAATCCAATGGCATGAGGTTTAACATGGCCAAATGCTGGGTCCTGCACTTGGGGCACAACAACCCTATGCAGAGCTACAGACTGGGAGAAGCCTCATTGGACAGCTGCCTGGAGGAGAAGGACCTGGGGGTGTTGGTCGACAGGAGACAGAACATGAGGCAGCAGTGTGCCCAGGTGGCCAAGAAGGCCAATGGCATCCTGGCTTGTATCAGAAATGGTGTGACCAGCAGGTCCAGGGAGGTTATTCTCCCTCTGTACTCAGCACTGGTGAGACCGCTCCTTGAACACTGTGTTCATTTCTGGGCCCCTCACCACAAGAAGTATGCTGAGGCTCTGGAGTGAGTCCAGAGAAGAGCAACAAAGCTGGTGAAGGGACTGGACAACAGGTCCTATGAGGAGCGGCTGAGAGAGCTGGGGTTGTTTAGCCTGGAGAAGAGGAGGCTGAGAGGAGACCTCATTACTCTCTACAACTACCTGAGGGGAGATTGTGGAGAGGAGGGAGCTGGCTTCTTCTCCCAAGTGACAGGGGATAGGACAAGAGGGAATGACCTCAAGCTCCACCAGGGTAGATTTAGGCTGGAGATTAGGAGGAGGTTTTTCACAGAAAGGGTCATTGGGCATTGGAATAGGCTGCCCAGGGCGGTGGTTGATTCACCTTCCCTGGAGGTGTTTAAGGCACAGGTGGATGATGTCCTGAGGGACATGGTTTAGTGTTTGATAGGAACAGTTGGACTCGATGATCTGATGGGTCTCTTCCAACCTGGTTGTTCTATGATTGTATGATTCTTGCAGTATTTTATTATCTTTTCTTATTATGATATAAAGATGTACATAGACACTTAGTTATGAAACTTGCTAGTCATTTTTAATTAATGGAACTTTCCATGGATTACACATGTTTCTCATAAATTTATGTAATCCATTTTACCTTTCATTTTCACCTTATTTTTTGTTATTTTTTATTTATTTTTTGTTATTTTTAATTTTTTTTCCCAAAATTAAGGTACTGAAATAATAACACTCTTGAAAATAAAATACTGAAAATAAAAACATAGATCTGTGCTATTTGCACTCTTCTTAATGCTCTGTTTATTGAGTTAGCATTATTTAAAATAACTTTTCTGGAACACCATTTTAGTATATGATGGTTTTGCTAGACAAAAAATAAGAAAAGAAATTCAACTCCCTGTTCTCTCTGGCAGAATTTTAAATGTAATTTTTTCCTATTTTAAAGTTCTTTCTGTTCTACCCTCTTGCACACTGTACACTATTAGTTGACTCTCTCAAATGAGTAGGTCAAATACATAACAAATAGCTGTATGACCTTTGTGTTTGTCACTGTTTGTAATGAAGCAGCACAGGAGCAGGCTGTTCTCTGAGTGTTTGCTATGATCATCAGAGATTAAGGATTTCAGAAGTATTTCACAGCAGATATTTTTTTCCCCTCCAGGAACTTTAAAATCTGTATGCCCTCGCCATGTTGTTTTTACCTCTTCCTGTGTGTACTGCACTCCTGCTTTTACCAGAAGGCAACTCCCTAATAATCTTGAAAGCTTCACAAAAGCACAACCTGTTGTAGAGTCCAGGCACCCCTCATACCTCTGGCACTTGCCCTGCCATAAAGTTAAGACTGAAATGATCATTCTTGCAGCTACTGAGACTTTTCTGAAGATCTAAAGGAAAGCTTGGTCAGGAAAGTGTGACAAAAGTTCAAGCTCGATTTCACAAAGGTGTGCTGTAACCTATTGATGACACAAGCGCTGAGTGGGTAGGCCTGCTCTGGGTAAAACACAAAAGTAACTTTTGGCTTAGAGTCAGGAGAAGTCCCTTGTGACTGGAAGAAGGGCAAAACTTTGCCTATTTTTCAAAAGGGTAGGAAAGGTTACCCTGGATACTACTGAGCTGTCAGCCTCACCTCTGTGAGGCCTCTCCTCCTAGGAGACCTGCAAAAGCACATAGACGACAGAGAGGGGATTAATGGCAGCCAGCATGGCTTCACCATGTCCTCCTATGATGGGGTAACTGCATCAGTGGACACGGGAAAACCAACAAGTGTAATCTATCTGGACTTCTGCAAAACCTTTGGCACAGTACCCTACAACATCCTTCCCTCTAAATTGGTGAGATATGGATTTGATAAGCGAACTGTTTGGTGGATAAGAAATTGGTTGGATGGTCTCATTCAGAGAATGACAGACAATGGCTTGATGTACAGATGGAGATCTGTGACAAGCGGTGTCCCTTAGGTATCCATATTGGGACCAGTGTTGTTTAATATCTTCATTAAGGATAAAAAAAATTGAGATTGACTGCACCTTTAGCAAGTTATTTATGAAGTAAGTGAAAGGTAAGTTTTCCAGATAACATACTTTGTCAATGAGTATGTTAATGTTTGCTATGACATTCTTATTAATGTCAAATTGTGCTTGGTAATTCTGTTAATGGATCTACAGTAATAGGTGAAGACATAAATATTTCAGTTATTTATCCTGAATCAAATCTTTGAAACAAATTTAGACTTGTTCTTTACCTTCAGATATCTATTTCTGCTACTTGTTTGGCACTCACTCGTATATGAACCTTGATGCAAAGACAGATGTTTTAATACTTAAAAGACTTTGATTTGGTGGAGATTTTCAGCACTTTGTAGCATCAGAAAGCAATGAGTACTCAAGTACAGGTGATAGAGGTAAAAAAAAGGTAATCAGCAGATCACTCGCTTTTGTATATGGAATAAGATAGGCAAGAAATAAATATATTGGGACTTATTGCTCTTACATAAGAAATATTTCCATTTCTGAACATTAAACCCTGTCATAATACCAAACTTTCATTTCTAAATGCATTATTAGTAGATGTTAGTAAAAGCTCTACCTACAGCTGACTGAATTACACCAAGAAGTTTTGAGCATCATCTTTTCTTTGCATATATTTTTCTATAGTTCTTTCTCTCAGATCCCATGATTATATTTCACTGTTACTCTGGATTTGCAGGCAAGAACTGTCAGAGCAAGAAAAGAAATTTTCAGGAGTGACAGAATTTGACAGAAAATCATATTTTGTAAAGGTTAAAAATCTTTGGAAAGCATACAGTGACATGCTGTGTGGGTCCAAATGAGTGATAATAAAGTGGCATTTAGTTCTTCATCTGTGGTTAATCTGATTCTTTCACACATTGATATAAAGAAGCTAGTAAATAAAGTTGTTCAGTTAAGGATCCAACCCTAAAGTGATTTCAACCCACTGTTATTAAAGATAGAGTAACTAACTAATTAATAAGTAGAAATTATGTTTCCAAGCCCTGCATTGGGCACTGAGAATATCTAAGTAGCATGGAGATCAAGAAGTGAGGAAATCATGGAAGGTACTGTAAAATAGTAAAATGTTGGTAATATTCACCTATTTCTTTCACAGAATCACAGAATCACTAGGTTGGAAAAGATCCACTGGCTCATTGAGTCCAATCATTCCTATCAATCACTAAACCGTGCCCCTCAGCACATCATCCACCCATCCCTTAAACACCTCCAGGGAAGGTGACTCAACCACCTTCCTGGGAAGCCTGCTCCAGTGCCCACTAAACCTTTCCATAATTTTTTTTTCCTGATGTAAAGCCTAAATCTCCCCTGGTGGAGCTTGAGGTTGTTCCTTCTTATCCTGTTCCCTGTCATTTAGAAGAAGAGGCCAGATCACTGCTCTCCACAACCTCCTTTCAGGTAGTCATACAGAGCAATAAGGTCTCCCCTCAGCATCCTCTTCTCCAGGCTAAATAACTCCAGCTCTCTTCAGATCCTATGGTTGTACATTGTCAGTGATCTTAGCTGAAGTCTGCAATTACCCAGGACATTAATCAATTCACAGGGCCTAGAGTATCAAAGAGAACTTGAGAAACAAAAATATTTACATGAATACCAGTAATAACGGTACTCTCTGACCTCTATACTGAACTTCATTTTCTTTCAGCTCCTGCTCTTAAATCACTACTAGAAATGCACATTAAATAAATAAATACCTGTAATTTCTCTCTGTCAAAATGATTCTTTTCAAAGTCTGCATGAGAATTAACATCAGCATAACCAAGACATACTTCATGAGCTATATCGAGCTTGCTTAAAAATAGGTGCTGTATTAGGGGATATGTCATGTGAATAGTGAATAACCTTGGTGAATAACCGCTGGAGAAGTCAAGTTCATGGCTGTTGTTATAGAGTAAGCAAGAAATGCAGAACTCAGTCTATCCAAATCACATATTGATGAAGTTTGGTTTTGTCTCTGTTTGTGAATGATATTTACTGCTCATCTTGATTTTAGGTGTGGAATATACATTTCAGAAACTTGGTGTGTTCTGTATTCCCCAACAACAGATCACATATAGAATCATAGAACAACCAGGTTGGAAGAGACACACCAGATGACCGAGTCCAACCATTCCTAAACACTAAACCATGTCCCTCAGGACATCATCTACCCGTGCCTTAAACACCTACAGGGAAGGTGAATAAACCACCGCCGTGGGCAGCTTATTCCAATGCCCAATGACCCTTTCCGTGAAAAACCTCCTCCTAATCTCTAGCCTAAATCTCCCCTGGCAGAGCTTGATGCCATTCTCTCTTGTCCTGTCCCCTGTCACTTGGGAGAAGAACCCAGCTCCCTCCTCTCCACAACCTTGTTTTAGGTAGTTGTACCTAATGAGGTCTCCTCTCAGTCTCCTCTTCTGCAGGCTAAACAACCCCAACTCTCTCAGCCGCTCCTCACAGGATCTGTTGTCCAGCCCCTTCACCAGCCTTGTTGCTCTTCTCTGGACTCACTCCAGAGCCTCAACATCCTTCTTGTGGTGAGGGGCCCAGAACTGAACACAATATTCAGGGAGTGACCTCACCAGTGCTGAGTACAGCACCTCCCTGGACCGTTTCTGATACAAGCCAGGATGCCATTGGCCTTCTTGGCCACCTGGGCACATTGCTGGCTCATGTTCAGTCGGCTGTCGGCCAACACCCCCAGGTCCGTCTCCTCCTGGCAGTTTTCCAGCCAGACTTCTCCCAGTCTGTAGCTCTGCATAGGGTTGTTGTGCCCCAAGTGCAGGACCCGGCATTTGGCCATGTTAAACCTCATGCCATTGGACTCTAAGATTTCTTTATGTAAATCTTACAGTCTAGAAATCTGTCACCCTGGATTCGCACATGGCTAGGATTTTTCATAACATTTGAAAAACTTATAAGAACAACTATGAAAGCAATAACAACAGCGTTTGACATGGTTGATAGCTTGTTATGACCTTATTCAAAGGTGGCAAGTAAAGAATATTTTTGTTCCACTGACTATTTGTTTGGAAAAAGATGACCTGAAATGTGTGATTTTTTATTATTTCTCCTGCTTAAATATTACTTTTTACATAATTTAAAAGCAGAGAACTAGACAACTAGTGAAACTACAGTGCCACAGCAGGGAAGAAGCAGAAATTTGAACATTAATAAGAGACAGCAGTTTGCTTAAATAACTTCTTTTGCTATGTTTTTAGACAATCATTTTCCTTAAGCTCCAATGATTGTCTTGAAATTTTAACACTCCAAATAAAAGAGAAGTTAAAACAAGGAAAGACTGTCTTACAATGAGCAAAGGAGATACTAGGCCCCTTTTTAAAAATTATAAAGAAAAGAAAGAGAAGGCAGAAGTAATTTGTGTAAAATTATCCTCAGATTGCTGAACACATGCTCTTTTACAATGTTGTAAATAATAGTGTTTGCTACACTTGTGATAATTTTTGGCTACAGTCAATGCTGATCAATAAAATTATACTGTGTTTATAAAATTATATTACCATAGTGTTACAATTCCTGAAGAAAGATGTCAATGTAATTATTTATTGTTGTTCCTTAGAGCAGAACTATACAAATTTTATAAGTTTTGACAGAAAAGTAAAAAAGTATGTCTTGTAGATTCTTTTGGGTACAAGAGTACAAATCAGATATTTTCTAATAACACATTACCAAATAAGATTTTTCAATGCTTGTTCTTCGAGGGAATTAATGAGAGGAATTGCCATTCTTCATTATTGCCAGAAAAACAATATTTTTTCCGTTTCCATGTAGCTAGGCTTGTAAGATATTTCTATAAGCACCATTTTCTTTTTTATAATGGACAAGTTTTCCTTTGACAATCTCTACATAACCTCATGACTTTATATGACACCTTCCTTGAACCGACAGAAGCAGAGCTCTGAAGAGTTTCATGTGGCACAGTTGACATGAGTTGAACACAGTTGCTATGGAGTCTCTGAAGTGCCATACAGAACTCTTCCTGAAATAATTCAATCACCCTCTGACTTTCAAATTTAAAAAAAAAAAAAATATATATAATCTTCCACTGCAATCTGACAATGGATGCTGGAGTGAATACACAGCTGTTGTTTTCTGTTGATTTAAGTATTTCAGTAAACACTTCAACTTGTGATAGCTTTGTAGAAAAAAAAGATGAGTATTACTATGCTGTGCAAATACAAATCATTTTAGCTAGTTGTCTTATCTTTTTTTTTTAGAGAAATTAATAGTTTTTTATCACTCTCTAAATTTTTAATCAGAAGAGTGTCTAAAATCACTACCGAGTAATATTTTTTTAAATGTTTCTTATTTGCTTCTTAGTAATGAGTTTGTTCTAGAAAAGAGAAGTTGTGGTAATATATCAATATGACAAGTAATATTAATAATGTTATATTTTACTGGTGAACACTCACCTATGAGTGAAAGATATTATTCTGAGTTGCTACATAAGATCTTCATACTTGGCTAAGATGCTGTGAACATCTTTGATAATAATATAACAGTGTTTACATGAAAAATTCAACAGGAGAAGAGAAAACGGTTTCTTTGAGCAGGAAATTCTCTATACCTACATTTTGTGGAGAACAATGAGGAAAAAAATCCTAGCACCTCAGCAAATCATTAAAAACAAACAAACAAAAAAAATCAAAACATAGTTTTCCACAATATTGTCATTTGAATAACACGGTAAAATAATTTACATTGCTTCTTCAAACCTGAAGCCTATTTAGCTCAAGCTGTAATATGTCTTTATTATAGAAGAAAACATAGCACAAAAAACCCACAGGGTGGAATTGTGCATATCAAAGGAACACAAAAGTGTTGATTAAAATTTTGTGAACTTAAATGACTGAATCATTAGGTATATAATGTGGTGATAAAGGTTAAAGTAAAAGTATGGATGGTGAGAATTATTTTAACTGTAAAAATAAACCCTTAGCATGCAGCATCAATGAAATACAGAAAATCAGATTCATAAATGTCACACTGAGAAGAAACATTTTCAAACATGAATGCTAAGGTAGAGGTGAAGCTAAGATATTTAAAGCAGAGAATATCGATGCTGTGATAATTCTATAAGGCATTTTATTCTGTAATCAGGGGTGAGATATACCCAGACTTTGCTAACTGAGTCCAAGATCAGTGTTAGTAAAGAAAGACCTAATCAATCCAGTACACCCATTTTTTAGGTCTGCCTTATACCTCTATTCCTTATTTTTTCCTCACTAAACTGAAGTGTTGACTAACCCTAAATGTGTCCTTGCATAATTAGCATTCAGCTATAAAGTTTAGTTGAGGTTTCTCATCCTAGGTCTCACGAATGTGGGTGCATTTTACTTAGGTTTTCGTTGAATAAACAAAGAAACAATTCTGGTTAGAGAATGATAGAGCTACTCTCTAGTTTAAAATACTCTCTAGTTTAAAATAAAGTTTTATCATCTAGGAAAAAGTCATTTTCTCATTATCTTCTGTTTTCAGTTTGAAAGGGTGAAGAAATTGCTGGCCAAGAATACCTGCTGATTTTAATACTTTAGTGGGATGAGTGTTGAATTATCTTAGGGTTAATTTATGTTAGGGTGAATCTGAGTCCCTTAGTTCTGTAACTTAGGGACTCAGATTGTCACCACCAATGGTTAAATGCACACAACAACACACAAGTCTTTTGCAATGTAGTCTTCACTGTCTAACCAGAAGAGAGCTGGTTGACTGGACTTGGAGTCACTAGATATGTGGAGATGTCTACAAGATCTGATTCATATACTGCTACCTGACTTTAAGAGACTAGATGAGCCTATGGAGGTTTTGGTTATGAAAGAAGCTTAGAAACGTAAATCCAGACAGATTCACCATCCTCAAATAAGAGGCTTCATTTTACTAAGACTGTATTTAGCCAAGTTTGAGTCCATCCTAAGCCTGTATATTAAACTGTGTATGAGCTATTCAATTTTTGAAATGGAATTGCCTGAACTCCTAGATCATACTGTGACAGATGCCATAGAAAAAGCAGACATGTCATGAGTTCACAGAATCACAGAATCACAGAACAACCAGGTTGGAAGGGACCCAGCGGATCTTCTAGTCCAACCATTCCTATCAAACACTAAACCAAGTCCCTCAAGACCTCATCCACCTGTGCCTTAAACACCTCCAGGGAAGGTGACTCAACCACCTCCCTGGGCAGCCTATTTCAATGCCCAATGACCCTCTGTGTGAAAAACCTCCTCCTAATCTCCAGCCTAAATCTCCCCTGGCAGAGCTTGAGGCCATTCCCTCTTGTCCTGTACCCTCTCACTTGGGAGAAGAGGCCAGCTCCCTCCTCTCTACAACCTCCTTTCAGGTAGTTGTAGAGAGTAATGAGGTCTCCTCTCAGCCTCCTCTTCTCCAGGCTAAACAACCCCAGCTCTCTCAGCCGCTCCACATAGGACCTGTTCTCCAGCCCCTTCACCAGCCTCGTCACTCTTCTCTGGACTTGCTCCAGAGTCTCAACATCCTTCTTGTGCTGAGGGGCCCAGAACTGGACACAATATTCAAGGACCGGCCTCACCAGTGCCTAGTACAGAGGGAGAATAACCTCCCTGGACCTGCTGGTCACACCATTTCTGATACAAGCCAGGATGCCATTGGCCTTCTTGGCCACCTGGGCACACTACTGGCTCATGTTCAGTCGGCTGTCGACCAACACCCCCAGGTCCTTCTCCTCCAGGCAGCTGTCCAGTGAGGCTTCTCCCAGTCTGTAGCTCTGCATAGGGTTGTTGTGCCCCAAGTGCAGGACCCGGCATTTGGCCGTGTTAAACCTCATGCTGTTGGACACTGCCCAGTGGTCCAGCCTGTCCAGGTCCCTTTGCAAAGCCTCCCTACCCTCCAGCAGATCGACACTTGCACACAGCTTTGTGTCATCTGCAAACTTGCTAAGGGTACCCTCAATACCCTCATCCAGGTTATTGATGAAGACATTGAACAGGACTGGACCTAGCATTGAGCCCTGGGGAACCCCACTTGTCACTGACCTCCAGCTGGACTTAACACCATTTACCACCACTCTCTGGGCCCAGCCATCCAGCCAGTTTCCTACCCAGGAGAGTGTGTGTCTGTCCAGGCCAGAGGCTGACAGTTTCCATAGCAGAATGCTGTGAGAAACTGCGTCAAAGGCTTTACTGAAGTCCAGAAAGACCACATCCACAGCCTTTCCCTCATCCAGCAGCCGAGTGACTTTGTCATAGAAGGCGATCAGGTTGGTTTGGCAGGACCTGCCTCTGGTAAACCCATGTTGACTGGGCCTGATCACCCGGTTCTCTTGTAAGTGCTTCATGATAGCACTCAAGATTACCTGTTCCATGACTTTCCCTGGCACTGAGGTCAGACTGACTGGCCTGTAGTTCCCCGGATCCTCCCTGCTACCCTTCTTGTAAATGGGAACTACATCAGCCAGCCTCCAGTCCAGAGGTACCTCCCCAGTCTTCCAGGACCGCTGGAAGATGATGTAAAGGGGTTTGGCCAATACATCCGCCAGCTCCCTCAAAACCCTAGGATGTATCCCATCTGGCCCCATAGACTTGTGGTTGTCCAGTTGGCCGAGCAGTGCTCTGACCGCCTCCTCTTGAACTATGGGAGCCTCATATTGCTCCTCTGTTTCCCGGGTATCTACACAGAGGGAACAGCTTTCTTTACAATTAAAGACTGAGGCAAAGAAGGCATTAAGTACCTCAGCCTTCTCCTCGTCCCCTGTCACTGCTGTTCCCTCTGAGTCCAAAAGGGACTGTATGGTCTCCCTTGTCCTCCTTTTACTGTTAATATACTTATAAAAAGATTTTTTATTGTCTTTTGCAGACTTAGCTAATCTGATCTCTAGTTCAGCCTTAGCCCCTCTGATTTTTTCCCTACATAGCCTCGCTTCTCTCCTGTAGTCCCTCCAAGAGGCCTGTCCCCCCTTCCAGAGCCTATAAATCTTCCTTTTTTTTCTAATTTCACTCAATATTTCCCTACTTAACCAAGCTACTTACCAAGTTGTTATCAACACAGTAAGTATCTACACATATTGCCCATTTTTGTTAACTTGAAACTAAAAAAATGGATTTGTTAGATCATGTTTCTCTTTTCCTGGGTATTATACCATGTAGTCTAATAAGGCTGAGGTAATGCACCGATACATAAAACTAAAATAAATTATAATTTTAATGGAATAGAGAAATAAGTCATACTATTTATAAATAGCAAACCTAGCATATTTATTCCAGGCTTGAAAAGTATTTTGTGCTTGTGCAATGCAGTAGAAAGGCTTTGGAACAGCTTCTGGCTGTTTTCAGTTTCCAGGTAAGGATGGTCTGATCTTGTGACTTGTATCTGATTAAAACTAACAATGATTAATGGTTGCATACATTTTTGAAATGGATTTTCATTCTGGAGAATCTGTTCCAAATTGGTAGCATGAGAAAAATGATGAATGCATAACAAGTGCCTGAAGAATTCCTTAGCGTAGGTTCTGCTCAGAGCATGTAACGTTATACCTTATCAAGAATCATACTAAACAAGTTGCAGATAAACCTCTCTACATCTTTCTTTTCTTTTGACTGTCTACTTGTTCAAGAATAAATGAAACAGAATAACATAATTTCTTATATTGACCAGACATTATTACAATCTACCTGACTGCACTGATCTCACAAATTATCTCTATTCATCTCTTTGCAAGTGTGCAATGTCCTAGTGTCTCAGGACACAACGTTCTATACGACTCATACTGTTAAAAGATACAGATTAATAAAGCATTATGGTGTTATTTAATGTCTGTAACTAAGTTCCCTTGTTTTTAATAATATGAAAGAGATATATATTTTATTTCCTTTATGATTCTTAAATATTTGATTATTATAGACACCCTCAGCATAGCAGATTACTTGATTCTAATAACAACAAATCTGTATTTTATTTCAAAATATAGATTGTTTCTTGCACTGGTTTTAACTGGCTCTCATGTTTAAATTTAAATCAGAAATTCTCTGGGGTGGGAAAAGTCTTTTTGTTGTTAGTGTGTGTAGTGCTTAGCACAAGCAGATCTGATATCCCTATTTGAGGCCATAAGAAGTACTACAATACAAAACAAAGAAGGTTATGTTTTTAAAGCCCTGAAATGTATATTTGTTGTAAAGGAATCACTTTGTGAATTATTTTAGTTGCAAATGCTGTTGCAAATTTTTCTGCAAACACAGGCTTTTCATTAATCAAAACATGACTAAATATGAATATGCTTAAGCTTCTGTTGTCCATGTGAAACACCCGAATAAGTAACATGCTGATCAGCTGTCATGATGATCTGTGGTGATCTATGATTTTACCACACATATTTATACTCATTAACCTTAGTAAAGATATGTTGATACACTTTATCTCAAATGACATTATCATTTGTTGTTCATTATTAACATGGAAATTCAGCCAGTACTTGTCCTAAGAAACTGACATTCATAAAATCATTGAGCTACTTTGAGATATTACTAAATTGTCAACTAATTCAACTAATGGGGTCTTCAAGATCTATGAAGATAGGGTTTATAAGCTTAGTAATGTAATTTATATGAAAATTAGAGTACTCAAAAGGAAGTGATTTAACCTTTCAAGATCGTATCAAGATATCCGGCTTCTGAAATGCATTTAATCAGAGCAAAACTTACTGTGAATAATATATTTTTGTTTCTGTTGAAGAGAAAGTAGTTGAAATCAAAAGAGTTTCTGCAATTACAAAGGTTCCAGCTACTGCAGTGTGACACTACAGGGAAATGTAAATGTACAAAAAGGCTTATTTCAAAGAATTCAGTCTGATTAGTAAACATTCAATTTATACGGTAGCATAATGTGCATTACTTTCTTTGAATAACTGATAGTAGGATTATGGAAAATGCCTCAAAGAAAAGGAATATATTACAACATTTTCCAACTAGACATGATGAGGCCAGATGAGGCTAGTAGAAAGATTTCATGTAGGACTTCTGAAGATCCTCTGTTTTCGAGGGTTAGCGGGGGTAGGGTTGATATTTTTCTATTCTTCTCTCCACAGCAGAGGATGGAGATGAACTTTCTGAAGCTCTGTGCCTCTTCCTTATCTTTATATATGTTGGTCTGAGAAAATTATTGATTTTGTTTTGACAGCAGGATTACAGTAGTATAAATTCTTTGGGTTCATCATTGGTTGGTAGAAAGAAGACGACGTCGGCTTTGACTTCTATGCATGTCATAGTTTTGAATTGGTGTTACTATAGATGGGACAGTTCTTAACACAAGATAAGTAGAGTCATATTATAGGATTTGTAAAAGATGAAAACAGTTACTAGAATATTGATATTTGTTAAGGTGTTTACCATCTGCTGGCATATTTTTTTTCCATCAGAAAAGGCAAAATGAGGAAAATAGCTCTTTTAGAGATAGTTTTTTAAAGAAAGCACAATACCCTCACACACAATTACAGTGAATGTAAATGAATAATATCCAGTTACCAAAAAAAAGAAAATAATTTTAACTCAGTGTTTAAAGAGTTGAAAAACAGACTTTCTCTAAAAAGTACTTTAAAACACATAATTATTTTAAGATACTTGTGTAATTCAGATTTAATTTTGACTAAATAAATGTCTTTCTTGGTTGCAATTCTCTGAATATCTAAGAGATCTACAACAGTATGAAAGTTATACAGGGTAAATTTTAATTTAATTTTTTAAACAACTGATCAAAGCAATAGGCTGTACTGATAGTTTGTTGATTTCTTTCCTTACTTCACCGTCTGTTGTTAAAGTAGATTAAGCTGGTGAATCAAGACAAACATGGCAGAGAAGTGGATCAGAAAAAGTATTATCAATCAAAATCAAAATTAGAAGTACTAATTTTTTTTTTAAAATCAATTTCTGTACTTTGTTTCAGCAGCTGCAGCCCAAAACCCAGTTTGCTTATAAAGCAGCTGTGTATGAAAATGTACAGACCACCCACATATTGAACAACAAAGGGCGACATTCTGCACTGTGTTATTTCCCATTATCTTCTTTGGCAAATGGCCAAATTTGTCATATTTAGACTGCAGTATTTTTTTTAATGGTTTATTCTACCTTTTCTAAGCCTCATTTCTCTTGCCCACGGCTTTTCCTGCTGAGACAGACAAGCATTTTCTATGTGAAGGAGTAAAATTCTTTCAAGAAGAGGAACATGAGATGCTTTCAGCCTGCCTCAAGCCACAAGCTGCCAGTACAATGGAAGGATTATCTGCTAACATAGATCAGAAATGGTAAGAAGGTCATACTGAGAAATCATAGCAGTCCTTCATGACCTCTAAAAAAAAAAAAGACCTCAATAAACCATCAATAACTGCTAGACTCTGAGGATTTTATCAAATTGTCAATGAAAGTAAAGTTGTCTTCCAACTTTTACTGCTGAGAACTTTCAGATTAATACTCCTTCCTCTGTGTCCTCTACTCTCTAGCCTTTTTAGGAAGGTGAAGGGAAGCTCCAAGGTCAGATATATTTCTCACATTCTGACTTTGTTTTGTAGAAAGACATACATAACCCAAACTGCATCTTTGATAATTCCAAGAATGTAGATATTTTGAGGAGCTGCTCTTATATTTTTAAAAGCCCTAAAAATCAGAGAATATAGAGGTAAAATTGTCCAGTCACTCTAAAGCTGTACACACCATATTCTAGAAAGAATAACAAATTTCTTTTTGAAATTGATTTCATTAAAAAAATAAAAGTAGAACAAAAAGTATTACATTAGCTAGGGGTAACCACATCAAAGATCTGAGGAAAAAAGTCTTGAGTGATCTACCTGTGACTATGTAACAGCTCTGTAGGGTTAGGACTTTACTAATGACTTAAAACAGTACCTAGGAATATTCCTGGAACTAATTGTTTATATTATTAAATCCTTAAAATCACAACGACACAGCTGTGGACCCCAGCTCAGATGTAGTAGGGAATCACCATGGCTGAGGATATCTTCTGTTCAGGTAGTAAAGGTTGCCTCCTTGTTTTCAAGTCTGAAACTCAATGTATGATTTCTACCATGCACATTCCAGATGTATGTGTCTTTTAGAACAGTTGTCCTAAGTTTTCAACTGATATCCTTGATGAATAGTTTTACTCCTTTGCGAAAAGGCACCAGTTTGTCATTAAATTCAGCAACATAAGACAATATGGAATAATAACTTCGAGTACTGTTTCTTTTTTCTAGAAATTCCTTTTGGTATAATGTCGTTTATGTCAACAACTTCTAACATAAGCTCAGAAAAATAGTAGATATTAGAGTCAAGACATGTAATTGAATTTACTTAAGGAAGTGGAATTCTAGTATGACCTTGCATTTCCATATAAAAAAATCAAACCGTGTAATTGGGTGTATGTTAAGAAATACTGTATAGTTTAGACATTTTGCTAATATGCCTTTCTGCCAGACACTCTCTATCTGTGCTCTTTGTTTCTACAACCTTTATAACATCATTTAAGATGATTTTTAATATGTCACTTTTCTCTGAAAGCATGATGAAATACTACTGTATCTGAAAGCACTACAAAAGAGCGCTACCAGTAGTCAAAGATATCAAATTATTTCCTTCTATTAATGATGTTTGCTGTTATGCATTACTGTCTACCATTTGAAAATGCTAATTTTCATAATTCATAGTATCTGTGTAATGCAAAGTACAGATGTGATTTTTTTTATGGCTTTGTGAAACTTGTGGAGAATATTGCAGTGTTCTCAGGTGTTTTTTAGGTACAATTTCTATGTAATTAATCTAATATTGGGCAATGAATTTTCATTCATTAAACAGAAATGTCTAATGAGCAGTATGTTGATTAGTAGAAATTCAGTTTATTTATTATAGCAATACCTATAGAATAGGATTAATCTTATTTAACTTCATCCATTCAAAAGCTATAAAATTAAGTCTGAGCATTAGATTCCTCTACAATAAGGGATAAGGCACTTTGTAAAGAGTTAAATAAGCATAGTGAATAATTTATCCTCCCAGAGGAATGGATGAAACCAGCACTATTTTTTTTTCTGTAAATATTATGCCTAGAACTAATGAGAGATGCAATAATCTCTATGTAGCTGGAAAAGTAAACATTATTCTGTTGAGGTAGGAAAGTTACTGACCTTCACAGAACTAATTGGAAAGAGTCTCATACAGTACCTCTACTTATCTCCCGTTGTGACATAGAGTGTGTGTATTCATGCTTACATACGTTGATACATGCAGTGCACAAAATATACTACGAAAAAGCTCCTGCATATCTAAACCTTGATGCTAATAATATTGTGAAAGTAATTAATACCAATTAGTACACTAATACATAAGAAATAGCAGGACCTGCTATACCAAGCTGATCTCCTTCTATGACCAGGTCACCTGCCTAGTGGAGAAGTGAAAGGCTGCGGTTGTTGTCTACCTCAATTTCAGTGAAGCCTTTGATATTGTCTCCCACAGCATTCTCCTAGAGAAGCTACCAGCTCATGGCTTAGGTAGTTGTACTCTTTACTGGGAAAAAAAACTGTCTGGATGGTCAAACCCAGGGAGGTGTGGTGAACAGAGGTAATTCCAGCTGGCAGCCAGTCACAAGTGGTGCTTCCCCAGGCCAATCTTGTTTAATATCTTTATCAGATATCTGGATGAGAGGATTTAGTTCATCTTCAGTAAGTTTGCAGATGACACCAAATTGAGTGGAAGAGTTTATCTGTTTGAGGGCAGGAAGGCTTTACATAGGGAACTGGAGAGGCTGTATTGATGGGCCAAGAACGGCTATAAGAGATTCAATAATGCTAAATACTGGGTCCTTCACTTAGGCTACAACAACCCCATGCAACACTGCAAGCTTAGGGAAGACTCTTTGGAAAGCCATCTGGCGAAAAGAATCTGGGGATGCTGGTTGACAGCCCACTGAGTATGAGCCAGCAGTGTTCTCAGGTGGCCACAAAAGCCAACAGCATGCTGACTTTTATCAGAAATAGTGTGGTCAGCACAAGGGAAGTGATCGTGCCTCTGTATTCAGCACTGGTGAGGCCCCACCTCAAATATTGTGTTCAGTTTTGGACCCCTCAGTACAAGAAGGATATTGACTTTCTGGACTGAGTCCAGAGGAGGGCAATGAAGCTAGTGAAGGATTTGCAGCACAAATCTTATAAAGAGCAGCTGAAGGAAGTGATGTTCTTTAGTGTGGAGAAAGTGAGTCTGATGGGAGATCTTATTGCTCTCTGCAGCTACCTGTGAGGCCAGTGTTGGTCTCTTCTCACAAGTAACAAGTTATAGGACACAAGGAAGTGGTTTTGAGTTCTGCCAGGGGAGCTTTAGATTGGGTATTAGGAAAAAAATCTTTACCAAAAGAGTGGTGAAGCATTGGAACAGACTACACAGGGAAGTGGTGGAGTCATCATCCCTGGAAGTGTTCAAAAAGGAATGTATATGAGACACTTTGTAACTTGGTTTAGCAGCTGTGATGATTTTGGGCTGATATCTGGACTTGATCATCTTAGAGGTCCTTTCCAACCTCAATGTTTCTATGATTCTATAAATCTATGATCTTTGGAATTATCCTTGTCAGCCACTGTGAAGACAAATCAAATGTATTATTTTGCTTCATTATTCAAAAGCACAAGATAATATTTTATTTTTCCAGATTTGTATTTTATTTATTATCTGTATGGCAAAAGAGAAGAATATCTGTTTCATACAAATAACTGTAGACATTAATTTTCTTCAGCACTGCTCTGTATTAAAAATGTTGTCATAGGTTATACATTATCATTAGCTTAATAATGGCAAATCATTATTTACATCTCTAACTGACATTTACTATGTCTTCTGTTAAAGTATGAAAATTTTACATGAACTATAACTGCTTTCTTTTAACTATAGTTAACTTGAAGGAAGCATTTGACAACTTGTAACTGAAACATTATGTTTTCTTTTTCCATTAACATAGAGTTACTCAGAAGTAGTAATGCTTGTCAGTGTTTTTTACAATACCTCTAAAACCACTATGTGCATTGATGGATAACAGTCTATATCGTTCAGTCTGACGAGTGGAGTGTTGCAAGAAAATATCCTTACCTGATTTATTTTCATCTTTGTCATGAACACCATGTGAGCTGAAAACAGTTTTAGATTCATTATTCAGACAAAAAAAAGTCCCATAAGTACCTATCAAGGTCCTGAACGACCATAGTATGCTGCTCTTCCAGATGACAACTTTAACTATGCACAAAGCTTTCAATTACTTAATAGAAATGCAAAGAAGGTAGTGCAGGAGGCTAGCATATTTTGGGCAGAATTGTTGTGATAAATGGCTTCCAAATACCATTTTTGAATAATGAAAGTTTCATGTTCATTGAGCTCTCTTTGTTCTTAGTCAGTGGAATATTACTATGCAATCTTTCTTTGATTTTGTTTGCAAAATACAGAGTATCATTCTGAACAAGACACCTTTGACTTTACTGGGATCAAGAAATATCCTGGGAAGTACTGAAGTAAAAATAAATTTCCACTCTGTGTTTTGTCTGTGTTGAGGAGAAGTATATCACTTTGGCCACAGAGGAGATCCCATCACTTTGAGTCAGAGGAGATGCATTCCACTGAAATGGTTTGCACACCAAATCTCAAATAACCAGAATCACAGAATAATATACATGTTACTGTTCTTGTACTATCCTTTGGATATGTTTCAGTATAACAACAGCAATAGTTGTTATTAATAATATATATTATGCACTGTAATTTTCTAAGAAAAAAGTAAACTTTTTTCAGTGAATGTTAAATTACCATGCATACAGGCTGATACTGTGTTGTTACATTTTAAATCTTTCACTTTTCAAAAGCCAAGTTCTGGGAGAGATTGGTGGGGTGTGTATTATAGAAAATATTTAGTTTTGGTACATTTATCACTTAATGAGTTTTTCAGAAAGATATGTATTTTATTTCGACAGAATGAAAGATATGTCACTCAAAGGTCCACAAAAGCACTGTCACATGTTTTTGTTCTATCTAGAAAATCTGTATGATTTTAGAAATTTTATGATAAATAAAAAATGCATGCTAAGCATCAACAACATGCAGATCATAAAAAAATTCAAAGCTTCTGCTATGGACTATGTTTAGAAGATCAACATTCTTCCAGTATACAACTGTGCATAAGTTATCATTATTATCAATATTTATCATTGTCACTTTTACCGGTGAACTTCCAATGCTCTTCAAAGTTGTCAAGTCATAGCTTATCTTGAATGTAACACCAACCAGATAGGAATTTCCTATATATCCATTGCTGTTGCAGTCCCTTCAGTCATCACTCTTCTGCTTCTCTAATCTCTCCTCTGTCCTCAGCAACTGCACTACACAAAATCTTCCTTGAAGGGCTCAAAAAATCACTTCCTCTTTCTTCTATATTATTTCTAAAATCCTTCCATTTAACTATTTGACTGTGACTCTGCCCTGAACTGTAACATACTTCTTGTCTCCTCAACTTTCTCTTCAGGAATTTTTTTGCCTCTGTCTCTCCTTCATTCAAAAACTTTCTCATTGCAGCACTTTAATCTCTATGCGTCTGCAGGATATCTGTTTTATCTGTTAATAGTTACTGACAGAAGTATGAGCATTTTATACATAATCATATAAACATATATTTACTTAGAATAACACATACATTAATATGAAGACAATTTCCAAGATCTTCCTCTCACTAATTTCCATTGTTTTTAATTTTATTTTCTTTTTTTCCATCTGACTTGTAATGTCTCACCAGATTTCTGCCTAGAATTTCCATCCTTTTCAACATGCAGAAAATCACAGGAAAATTCATCTCAGTGCTTTTGGTAGATTAAGTTTCATTTCCTTTATCGTATCTCTAACAGACTTTTTAGGGAGATATCACATGAGGGTTGTGATGTTATGAATAATACCAATGTATTATTACACGAACACCACGGGCATCTATTTTTGATATACTTTCATATATTTTATTTTATGATACAGGGATGCTTTCCTAAAGATTATTTTCCTTGCAGGTGAATAGGTTGTTGACTTCTCAGCACTTTGTCAGCAATTTTTTTCATAGATGTATACTGTCAGTTCTAAGGTGGCTTGTGCTTTTTCATATGTTACAAAAGTTCATTTATTACCACATGGAAGTGATCCAGTAAAAGAAGATCTAAAGGAAAGTCTGTTTGTTATCCCTGTTGAAATACAGTTGCAATGAGAGAATTATTCACTATCTTAGCAAAAATGTCATTATATGAAAGGAAAGAAGAGGTGATACTTGTCATGCTGGTGTTCCCTTCACTGAGTCACTGATAAGATTCTTCTGATCACCTCGGGTTGCTGTCTTTCTCTAATTTCTCAACATTAGATTTGAGAAAGAACAACTTCTATAGCCTTTACAGCAGCTACTTTTCCTTGTCCTTTGATACCATAAGTCTCATTTCAGTACATTCTGGAACTTTTTCCAGTGTGTCCCATGATCCTTCTCTTTAGAGCCTTGCATAGTTCAGTGTATTTCTCTTAAATATATTTTTGTCTTTCTTTATCAAAAATGTTCTAATCTCTTAGACATATTTCTATTTCAAAGGCAAGAATGTGGAGATCCAATGAGATTTTCACTGATTTTCAAGCAATCCTTGTTTACAAATGAAAGAGCTTTTACTTCATGTTGATGTTCCTGTCGTATTTTACTGCTGAAAAATAAAACAAAAAAGAACGAAACAAAGGCAAGTGTCAATGGGTTAGAAAGATAAGATTCATCAAGTACATCAAGCACATCAAGTACTGGTGATGTACAATGGTCAAGAACAGCAGGAAAAAGACATGACTTATGGGTGGGCAACAAATTTTTTTTTTAAAAGATACTAATAATTACACTTCCTGCTTGTAATTTTGTCTTGAACAATAATTACTCATATTCAGGCTTTAATGATTTTGTCTACAAACATCTAATTTTATTCTCTAGTTGAAACTTCTATCTGTAAGAAGAGTACTTAAAACTAATGATTAAGTGATCAAGATCGTCTAACTGAAAAATTGTCTGACCAAAATTCATTTAAAAATATACATTATTGTATTATTAAAAACTATATTTCCTTACATCACATGATGTTTCATATTAAAAAAGAAATGGATGGCCACATTGTTTATTCCACTTTCCTTGTTCTAAAGATATTTCTTGATCATTATTCTTTCTAAAGATGTATCTTGATCCTTGTACCCTCAGTATTAATACAGACTGAGGGATGGAGAGATTGAGAAGCCTTGTGAGAAACACCTGGGTGGATAGGAAGCTGGACATGAGCTGGCAATGTACACTTGCAGCCCAGATTGCCAACTGTATCCTGGGCTGCATCAGAAGAGGCATGGCCAACAGATCAAGGGAGATGCCTCTGCTCCTATACACTGCTCTGGTGAGACCACATCTGGAATACTGCATCTAGACCTGGAACCCTCAGCACAGGAAAGGCAAAGAATCACAGAATAACTAGATTGGAAAAGACCCACTGGATCACCACTCCTATCAAACACTAAACCATCACCCTCGTCTACCTGTCTTTTAAACTCCTCCAGGGATGATGAATCCACCACCTCCCTGGGCAGCCTATTCCATTGCCTAATGACCCTTTCTGTGAAAATTTTTTTCTGATGTCCAACCTAAACCTCCCGTGGTGGAGCTTGAGGCCATTCCCTCTTGTCCTGTCCCCTGTCACTTGGGAGAAGAGGCCAGCACCCTCCTCTCCACAACCTCCCTTCAGGTAGTTGTAGAGAGCAATGAGGTCTCTCCTCAGCCTCCTATTTGCAAGGCTAAACAACCCCAGCTTCCTCAGACATTCCTCATAAGACTTGTTCTCCAGTCCCCTCGCCGTCTTTGTAGCTCTTCTCTGTACTTGCTCCAGAACCTCAACATCCTACTTGTGGTGAGGGGCCCAGAACTGAACACAGGATTTGAGGTGCAGTCTTACCAGTTCTGAGTACAGAGGGAGAATAACCTCCTTGGACCTGCTGGCCACACCATTTGTGATACAGATGCTATAGGCCTTCTTGACCACCTGGGCACACTGCTGGCTCGTGTTCAGTTGATGTCAACCAACACCCCCAGGCCCCTTTCCTCCTGGCAGCTTTCTAGGCAGACTTCTCCTAGTCTGTAGCTCTGCATAGGGTTGTTGTGCCCCAAGTGCAGGACCTGGCATTTGGCTGTGTTAAACTTCATGCCATTGGACTCTGCCCAGCAGTCCAGCCTGTTCAGATTTCTTTGCCTACCCTCCAGCAGATTGACACTTCCACCCAGCTTAGTATCATCCACAAACTTGCTGAGGGTGCACTCAATGCCTTCATCGAGGTCATTGATAAAGACACTGAACAGGGCTGGACCCAACACTGAGCCCTGGGAACTCCATTGTAACTGGCTTCCAGCTAGAGTTAATACCATTTGCCTCCATTATCAGAACCATTGGAGTGGGTCAAGAGGAGGGACATGGAAATTATCAAAGGCTTGAAACACCTCCCCTGTGAAGACAGGTTGATAGAGTTGGGTTTGTTCGGCTCAGAGAAGAGTAGACTCCGAGGGGAACTTATTGCAGCCTTTCAGTCTTTAAGAGGGCTCATAAGAAAGATGGGGGAAAAAATTTAGCAAGGCCTGTAGCAATAGGAGAGAGGTAATGATTTTAAAATAAGAGAAGTTTAGACTAGATATTCATAAGAAGATTTTTTTGCTGAGGGTGGTGAAACTGTGGATCATGTTCCCCAAGGAGGTGATAGATGCCCCATCCCTGGAAGCACTCTAGGTCAAGTTGGATGGGACTCTGAGCAATCTGATCTAGATGAAGGTATCCCTGTTCACTGCAGGGAGGATGGACTAGGTGACCTGTAAAGATCCCTTCCAACCCTAATGATTCTATGATTCTGTCTTCCATTAGAACAGCATGATGTCCAATGTCCAATGATAAAGACAGGTTTAATGAGAACTACAGTACTATTCCTCTGAGAACAATTCTCTTTCTAGTAACTATTCCATTAATAAGTAATCCCACACTTGTCTTATAGAAACAATCAATAAAGGTTAAGTTTTAAACATTAAAATAAATTACAATTACAGTGATATGAAATATCCTCTATGATAAATAGCTGAACCAAAGTAAAATCATTACTATCAGTACTATTATTATTGGGGATAAGTTATAATTGTTCTATATTTAGCTTTCCATTGCCTGTGCTGGTAAGCAATCATCCTTGAGTTATCGCATAAAATTCAAATCCATTAAAATATTCTTAAGAAGTGTGTAAGAATATATATGCAGAACATCAACTCATGACAACTCATGACTGAAGTTCAAGTAATGAGAAGCATCAGATTAAGATGTTTAAATCCCTCTAGTCAAGTTTGATTGCTGTTTTTGATAAAATTACAGGATTAGTGGTTTCAGAGAAGGCAGCAGATGCAATATATTTGGATTTTATTGAAGCATTCAATGTGCTTCGTTGTGAAACCAAACGAAATTGCTTCACATTGGCTCAGATAAGAATAATGCCACAGAGGCTGAAGAAAATTGTTCAAGAATCGTAAACAAAGAATCATGATAATTATTCCAGTTTTGCTGTAGAGAAGTTTCTGACAAGAATTATAAGATCCAATTCCTCTTTTTTTTTTCATATGTTCTTCTTTTTGTGTTGTGATACAACCAGCATATGCATAAAATTTTTAGGTATGCACTTTCTTCTAGGAGTTTGGTGGAGAATTTGGAGGTAAAAATCTGTGTAGAGTTGCCTGCTTTTTTCCAAGAAAATTTATAATCCTGAGAGGAAAAAGGTAAATTAAAGTCTCCAGCAATTTTCTTACTGATTTGAATGTAAGTCATATTTTTCCCTTGGGTAGATTATGTTTAAATCCTTATACTCACTCAGGTGTTTCCATGTGGATACAACCTGGTAGTCATATGAAACATATGAATAATTTAAGGAGGAAAATAAAAAATATGTACAAACTGGCACTGGTTATCTGTGTGAATTATTCTAGGCCATGGAAATACAGAGTGAAAAGAGCATGGCACACATGAAGGCTATGACTGGCAAGGGAATGGTCTATAAGGACTTCCCTGTTTCTGTAATATGAATAAGAATGTGTGTGTACCTTTCTACCTATTTTATTGTTTTCAATTTATATGTAAAATCAAAATAGAGTAATTCACACTCCTGCAACTTCTTTTGTTCCAATTTATGTCCAGTTTGGTCACACTGAAAACAGAAGGAGAAGGTTTGACAGAAGATTTTAATGAGAGCTTTGAGATTTAGGGAAATTCTGGCTAGTTAGTCAGCTTGCTTTAAAATAAATAAATAAGAACTTGCAAGTATGTGAGCCAGGGGAGAGCTTAATTAAAGTGAATGGGGAAATTAAACTGAAAGGGAAAAAAAATGAGCAGCAAGAAGGGAAAGAAAATCACTCAGGGAAACTGCCTAAGGACTGAGAGTAAAAAACAAGTGTCAGGAAAACAAAATATGGCATTTCATAATCACGTTGTGGTTGTTCTTTCTGGTGATTCTTTTCACAGATGTCCTCCACAGACACTGGTCACCCAAGGAAGAGATCTCCCTAGTGGAAGGACAGACCCTTTGCTCCCACTGAGTGACTATGCAAATGACCTTGCATAAACTGAAGGATTTGTCTACATGGAGAAATTTCTAGACATAAAACTAGCAGAATAATTACTCCATTTTAAACTCTTCTGATATAACTTCCAACTGTCAAAATTATTTTGGAACAAAAGAGCTTTTATTTTTTAGAAGTAATTAATCTTGAGGACATCTGGATTTACTCAGTGATTCACTGTCCAAGTGAGGGAGTTATAAAAGCATAACTAGAATAAAATACTTTGATTGCTGTAGATATGCCAGATATTACCCCATATAAATAGACATTAGTTATGGAATATAATGATAATACATGCCTTTTTCCCAGTCGGTAAACTTTTAACCATGGATAACAAATTTAAATATTTGAGGAAAGACTAATTTATCTTTATATAAAGCCATACAATATGAGTAATTGGAAATTTCAAAAATATGATCTGTGAAAAGTAATTGAACTACTGGAATTCTTTGACCTGTGGAACAGAAGGCTGATAGAGGTCATGCTAACATTTTGTAGGGAGATATAATAGCTTTTATTAGGTTAAACTCTAAATTTAAAAGTAATGAACAAGATCTGATAAGAAGCTGCAAAATGCAAGGAAAATGCTGGTTAAACACAGGTGCTCTTAATTATCACCTATTGTGTTAATAAGGCCACTGGAGGAAAGGGTATTAGATGTTTGCAGTAGGGAAGGGCTGAATGGATAGGTGATCTGACAGTGAGCTACAGTAAGTGGTCATTTTAGATCTTATGCAAAGGTCGGTCTCTCCGAGAATTAGGCACTCACAAGTGCAGAGGTAGAAAAATGTCACTTTGTACCTAAATGGACATGGAAGTATTTATTTAAAGGAAGAGTTTTTAAAATAAGTAATATTGATTCCAAAATATGACACTAATCTGTAATTAACTACAGATAAAGGAATTAAAATGAAAGTAGAAAAATCAATACTAATTAAAACAAGAGAAATCTGTTCACTTTCTTATGATGTTTGGGAGAGAATTGAAATTTGGGAGAGAATGAACAAGATCCAAATCCATTTGATGTCAAATTGTAGTCATGGTGAAAGTTAAAATAATTGAGTAACAACACTATAAAGTATAATCTTATGAGGTCATTGAGCATTCTTTATTTTCTTTTAAAAGTTACTGAGTTCTGTTTTGGCTATGACTTAAAAAAGCTACTATAAGAAATACTCAAATCTTTCTTCAGCTTTTGCTTAGAACTTTTATGACTGCCAAAGTAGTTTGGCTTCACAAAGAAATCACTGCTGGAGGCAAAAGCATGTTGGTTAAAGCTGAGGGACAAATACAAATACATGTTTGGCTCTGTGGCTGTAAGGCGTGGGTAGCTCAGCTCCTCACATCACAAATCTAAGTCTCATAAACTAAGTGCAACTATAGTCCATTAACTAGGAGCTAATGCCATCATTGAATATTTCTGTGAAACACCATGGAAAAGCAAGCTAATGCACAGAGCACCATTTCCAAGTCTTTTGAAATCTATTAATATTTTAAGTATCTCACTGAATTGAAGGGGTATCATGCCTTTTACATTTCATTGTATGTTTTCCCAGAGAAAGAAGCAAAATCAGTTGTTTACGTGTTCATAACAATTACACAGTAGTTCACAAATGACGCTTGCAGCTCAAGAATGTGTTGTGTGTTTGGTAACACAGAACACACAGGATTTGGACTATTCACAGATGTTTCATGAAATTTGAAAAAGAAAAAGTTATGATCTGAAATAATCCACCGTCGAATCTAGAATATAAAAAAATCTTGAGAACTTTTAATTATAAATATCATAACTTGCTTATTTTAAGAAGAGTTTGTAATGCAAAAGCCTTGCTTGGAGTTTTAAACTCACATAGTTAAGTCACTTAAGCCATTTTCTAGAACATTGGTCAGTTATACCACGAGGTGTATCTTGTTAAAGCAAGAACTCTGAGCAACATGCATCAGTAACTGTTCATGAAAAGATGAAGAACTGTTCAGAAAATCTCTATGGATTGATTCCCCAACACCAGTACTCTGTGATGTAAGATGAATGTTAAATGCTTTTGATACAAAAAGGCATGTATTTCATACTATCATGAGGCAGATGGTGAGGTTCTCCAGGTGACAGTGAAAAAGGGGCACTATGCAGAGCCTTGTGTGGCTTCCTTGTGAGGGTTTGAACCTCTGCAGTTCCCAGCAGAGAACCCAGTGGGACAGGTTGTGATTCCCTCAATGCTCATAGAGCCAATTGGCCAGAAGCTAGCTGGGGCTTTTTGCTGTGAGCCATTGTCCTATGCCTTTCACCTTCCTCAGAGAGCAATGCAGACATTAACAAGTGCTTTGACTTGATAGAAGTAGATCACAATTGTTTAAACTGTTTAAGCAAGTCATATCCTTAAATAGTATGTGAAAGTCAGTTCATTTATTTAATGCTGGATTTTTTCTGATTTCCTGTAACTCATATTTCCCCAATGCTGTACATCTAAAGTTATCTGAAGTTGAAGTTGATCTTTATCCTTCCCAAGGATGGCTGAAGCACACCCAGGGTAGAGCTTATGGTTTAATTTCCTCCTGAAGGAAACTATTTCACATGCAGCAGAACAACTCTCAGACTTTAATCAAGATGCAGTAAACACAGACAAAATTACATTATGCTCATGAAATTATTGTTAGTGAAGATTCAGCTAAATTTGCTTCTCTGCTTACATAATTACTGCTGTACTTCAGAATAAGGTCCCCAGTTCCATTTTTTATTTCCAAATCTGATCAATATTATAAGCTTAGGAAAAGAAAAAAAAAGATTTGAATAAGTAGAGTGATTTTGATTTAAGGACTAAAGAACAAAAACAAAACATGAAGTATATAGTCATATAGGTCCAGCCTTGTGTTGGCAGCAGAAGATGTTGCTGTCAGCTGAACTGAAGCATGACCAACAGCTTCAGGAACTGGATGCTTCACAGAATTACAGAATGATGCGGGTTGGAAAAGATCTCTGGAGACCAAACCCCTTACTAAAGCAGGTCCATCTATAGCTAGTTGCATGTGAACATGGGTGGGTTTTGAATATCTTCAGAGAAGCAGACTCCACAATCGCTCATGGCAGCCTATCCAATTACTCTGTCACTCTCATAGCAAATATTTTCCTTATACTCAGGTGGAACTTCCTGTGTCCCAGTTTGTGCCTATTACCCCTTACCCTGCCACTGAGCATTGTTGAGAAGAGTCCCTATCCTTGTGGCACTTGCCCCTTAGCTATTTATAAATATTGGTAAAATTTCCTCTTAGTCTTCTCCAGGCTAAACAGACCAAGATCACTCAGCTACTCCTTGTAAGATAGATTTTCCAGTCCCATAAACATCTTTATGGCCTGCTGCAGGACTCTCTCTAGTAGCCCCTTCTTCTTTTTCTGGAGCCAGGGAGCCCAGAACTGGACACAGTACTCCAGACGTGGCCTTAGTAGAGTAGAGTAGAAGGGGAGGATAACCTCCCTAAACCTGCTTGCTACATTCTTTTTGATGCACCCCAGGACATCATCAGCCTTCTTGGCCAAAAAGACTCATTACTGGATTGTTGTCAGCTTTTTATCTACCAGGATTTCCAGGTTCTTCTCCACAGAGCTGCTTTCCAACCATTCAACCCCGAACCTGTCCAGGTGTATGGGGTTATTTCTCCTGAGGTGCAGAACCCTATACTCACCTTTGTTGAATTTCATTAAGTTCCTCTTTCCCCAGTTTTCCAGTCTGTCCAGGTCTCACTGAATGGCAGGATAGCCTTCTAGTGTATCAGCCACTCTTCTCAGTTTTGTGTCATTACCACACTGTCTGAGGATACACGTTTGTAAAGACTGGCTTCTTTGCTTGTATTCTATGTCTTAAACATTGTTTAAGTGCAAGACTGTGTGCACCTGATGGGCTTTTGTGGCTTCCAGTATGCAGTGAGAAGGGAAGTTGTATGCCTGCTCATCCCATGCCCCCCTCTGTGTGGTGTCCACACTGAAATGTCCTGGGCAGTCTTCTGCAGAGGAAGGTTAGGAGATGTGGCAGCAGGTGCTGCCTTCCCTTCCCCCCACACCTGGTTGTACATGTGCATCCTAAGAGTTCACACAGAGATTATTCTGGCAAGGGCCTATTGAACTGCCAGTGACCCTTGAGCCCCCAGATCCAATTCCAGAACTTTACTGAAGGAACTTCTGCACATACCTCAATGCCAGAAATTTCACAGCAAGGCTACCCCTTACTTCTGATAACAGGAGTGCTCTGGCCAAGAGCCAATCAACACATCCTATTTGACTGAGTTCCACCTTGCCAAGACGCACCAAAGATTTTTCAAAAAGTATAAAATTGGCATCTGGAAACCCTTTTGTTGGGGAGGAATAATGACTACCTTAACTGATGGATGGATGGATGGATGGATTGAGAGGCCTGGATGTCTCCCACTGCCCGCTTCACCAAAAAGGGATGACTTTTGGATAAGAATTACACGCCTCTGACTTTGTTAGATGCTCCTCAGGAAAATAGCTGCTAAATTGACTTTCAATTGTTACTTTGTGTATGTATGTATATACATATATATATATATATATATACACACATATATGTATGTATGATTAATGTTAACCAATTATGATATTCTAGCTCTAATGCATCAAGTGACTTTACCAAAAGCAATTCCAAACTTGGTTTTGTCTGTCACTTAAAATAAATTACCTACTGTTTACATTAATTCTGTCTGGTGGCTAACACATATACACGAATCACATAAGCATTTAGTTATAAAACACAGAGCAAATCTGGGGCTGGAGACAAATGCACCTGGGCTCTTCCCTAGAGGGGAACCTTAGAAAGGAAGAAGGAACTGTCTTGAACCTCGTGACTTGATGAGAGGATATCCCTCAGCCACCTGTCAGAGCCTTCCCTATTTAACATGACATGACCTGAGGCACAAATAAGGCATTCAGCACTTCCAGTTGTATCCTCCACCATCGGATCACTCACCTCATTCAGCAATGGACCCACATTTTACCTTATCTTCCTCTAGTAGCTGACTTAGAGAAGCTCTTCTTATTGTTCTTTATGTCCTTTACCATATTTAACTCTAAGTGGGCCTTAGCCTTCCTTGTTGCATCCCTAGATACTCTGACAGTGTTACTACATTCCTCTCAAGCAGCCAACCCCTTTTTCTACCCTCCATAAACTTCTTTCTTCCAGTTGAATATTTTGAGAAGCCCTTTTCGATAAGTCCTATCACGCCTCCTGCTTTCCTTGCTTTAATTCTTATTCCTAGGGATGCAATGATCTTGTGCCTGAAGGAAGACCTTATTTGTAACAGTTTAACTAATAAACCTGGATAACTATCTTCAGCCTAACATGTAGGGAAAGAACACAAGAGTAACCACACATTCAGAGGTCAAGTCAAAATCTTTTCATAACAGTATTTTAGAAACATTCTAAGCCACAAATTCAGCTTTAACTATCATAGTAATAGTTGTTAAGAGAACATGCTCACTGTAGATTTCCTGACCCTTTATAATACTGCTTATACTTTTATATCCCCTATCTTCCTGTATAATGCATCCACATAAATAATAAATCTTGAATACAATACCTAGGATGCAGAATTTGTAGCATGAATATTTGGTTATAAAATTGTCACAAAGTAATACTCAGAAAATTCTGTAAATATTAATAAGGATTACATGAACAGGTGCATTGCTTAAGGCATAAAAAAAGTTGGTAATTCACAATACAGTCAAGAAGTCTTTATTTTGCTGTGGTCTTTGTCCTCTATGTATAGATTGAATGTATATTTTGAATATAAAGGAATGTGGTGATATCCCTCTCAATTTGACTTCAGCCACCACCTTTACCAGGGGGGAAAAAAAGTCAGAGTGTTATTAGGACACTACTCAACTTCCCAAAGATGAATAGGAATCTTCATCTAAGAGTTTAGCTTTAATGAGCTAGTTTATGTTTCTTTCCTTATAAAAGTCTTTAGATTTTTACCAGCAAAAAATAGATTTTTTTCAAAGATTGACACAAAATTTGAGAAGTATGACAAGACAGATTGAGGATTGTAAGCAACATGATTTTTCTAGATGGTATCCAGAAGATATGAACCACCTGTAAAATCAAGCTTCTGTTACAGATAGATGTGTCTATATTTTAGTTCCTTAACTAAAATATAAATATCTTCATGGCCTGTTCTGAAGTCATCAACCATTTCTTCTTTAGCAGTGAAAGAGAAAGAGTAAAATGATGCATAATTTGGGCCAAGTTCTTCAAAATTACATCAGTTAAAACTCCTTGGATTCAACAGTAATTTTCCTTAAGTAGAAGGAAACACGAGGGGAAAATAAAATGACACAGGATGAGGAAAAGGCTGAAGTCTTTACAGCTTTTTGACATCAGTTTTTAATATTAAGACTAGTTTTCTCTGGATACCCAGCCCCCTGATTTGGATGACAGGGATGGTTAGCGGAATGCAGCCCCCAAAATCCAAGAGGAAATAATTATCACCCTACCATGCCACCTAGACATGCACAAGTCTATGGGGCTGGAGGAGACCCACCTGAGGGTACAGAGGATGCTGGCAGAAGTACTCATCAAGCCATATTCAACCATTTACTAGCAGCCCTGCTGACTGGAAGTTAGCAAATGCCTGTCAGTCTGACATCAATTACAGGGAAGGTTACTGAGCATATCATCATTAGGATAGATATCAGGAAAACATCATAAACTGAAATGGCTGTCAAGCACTAGAACAGGCTGCCAGGAAAGAGGTTGAGTCTCTATCCCTTGGCAATACTTGAAAGATGTGTAGATGTCATGTTTAGTGATATACTTAGTGGTTAAGTTCACAGTGCTAGGTTGAGAGTTTCACAGGATGATCTTAAAAGTCCTTTCTAATCTGAATGATCCAATATTTCTGTGAAATATTCAGTAATAGTTAAAGGGAGTATATCATATTGTTTTAATTTACTGTTATAACGTGTTTTGTACCAGAATGTATCAGATTGCATTTTGTCAGTAGACAGATGGAAAATCAGGTTGAAGAATTATGAATGAACTTAAATGCACTGAGACGTAGAATTACACCATTTGGTCACATGAGTGTAAGGGTCTATTTCAGAAATGCAACCAACCTTGGTGTGTAAGTTGGAGGAAATAACACCTTGTGTAAAGTAAAACTCCTAATATTATAAAAGGTGCTTACTGTAATTATATTCCTAACTGGTATGCCCGGAATTCGATGGAATGAAGCTGCATTGAAGTTCAATTTTCTAATACAAAGAACATTTTCTTCAGAAAAATAAAGGGGGGAGAAAGATAGCTAAGAAATAGGTAGTCACTTTTTTTCCTTCTTTGCTTTTAATACAAAGGAACTCTAAGTCTGGTAATTTGCAATATATAATTCCAATGTCAAGATTCGTGTTAGTAGGGCAGGGCTTGGCTGGTTAATAACTATTTCAATGAAAATCCATCCATTGTGGAGATATACAACCAGCTGTGGCTATGATCCAAGGCTTCCCTAGATTTTTAATTGGACTTTTAGATCTTCCTTCAGCAAAATACTTAAGAATATGAGTAGACATAAACATGGGGTAGCAAAAATTACTTCAGTGGGATTCTTGCTGAATTTGAACCCTAATTACTTACTTGGAATGAACCTCCCTAGCCTAAAAGAAATAAAATATATAGTTTAATTATTATTAAAGTAAAAATATATTTATTTATCATCCAGTAGTATCCATCCATTCAAGGGAAAAAGAGTCTTGCACATAATATAGTAAATCCATTTTCCAAACCTCTTCAAAACCTAATATAGACCACAGGATTATATAGCACAAGTCATTAGAAACCTTTAATGTATTAAGCTTCTGCAATATTCCACCTCCTGAACTTTCATTTAAACCACATTGACAAATGCGACAAATAAGAAAAAAAGGAAACAAAGAAACAAAAAATATTCCAAAACTCCCCAAACTTGGTTTCTTTTTCTTCTCTCTAGGTATCTTTCAAAAATATAGCTTTCACTTAAAATGAGTTAAACTTTTCCTATAGCATTTAAGATGTTCTATATTTATGTATATAAAAAAAAAATCCTAGTAAGAGTTACATCTTTCATCTACCTCCAAAACATATGGTCTTTTTCATAAAACTGCTGTTTCACACAGCAGAATGTTGGTTACGGGCTTCCCTTCTCTGAACCAGCACTTCCAATTAGCCTCATAAATGGCAGGGATTAATTTAAAAGAGATTAATACTATCTTGTCAGTGAGTCAGTTTGGTTTTTAAAGTAATAGGACTCCAATTGTTTGTCTCCTTGTGAAGGAACCTGAAGATTATTTGTGAAAATAGCCTACTATTCAAAAGTATAAATCCAGATGTTATTACCAACCATTCCATGTGAGTTTCAAAGATTAGCTAGAACTGCATTTTGGTTCCTCAGAGGCTTGAACAAAATTCAAGGAACCACTTAGAAAGTAAAACAACTAAATATTTTAGAAATAGGCATTAAATTAGCTTTTGGATTTCCATCCAAAGAGAAGAAAAGGAATGCTTTACAGTATAAAATATGGTTGCAATCAGTACATGTTAAAATCAGAGGAGATTTTTTTTTTCTGTGTTCTTCTGCCATTTATAAATAATTTGAAATAGATTTCTGAAAACTTTCTCAGGAATTGTGGTATAGTTTTTGAAGGGGAAGAGAAACAAAGAAGGATGTTAAACTCTGCTCTTTTTCTTTATTAAATTAGCAGGAATTGTAAGCAATATATATAGAGAATGTACTTATTTTCTTTGCGGTGTCAGAAAACCTGAACAAAAAGGGGCTGATTTCTAATAAGTATTTGGTTGAGAAATTTTATCAATTTGAGCTGGGGAACAACTACAAATTAATAGAAGCAACCGCGTACTGGAGACTAACAGAGACATTATATTAATTTTGAAAAAGCCACTAAATATAACTAATATAACACTAATCTATTAGTTTAGTTTCAATAATCTGAAATTGAAATAACAAAGGCCTGCAGGTTTTCATAGAATCATAGAATCATAGAATAACCAGGTTGGAAGAGACCCACCAGATCATTTTGCTGAATGATTAGCTAGCACTTCAAAATCTGTGGACTTAGAAGAGGCTGTTTCAGTTGGAATGGACCTACAACAATCATTTAGCCGAACCATCTGATCAGTTCAGGGCTGGCTAAGTTATAGTATGTTATTAAGGCTGTTGTCCAAATGCCTCTTACAGGCTTGGGGCATACACCACCTCTCTAGGAAGCCCATTACAGTATTTAACAACCCTCTCAACGATGATGTGCTTCTTAACACCCAGTCTAAACCTTCCTTGGCATGGCTTTGCATTATTCCCACATGTTCTGTCACTGGATACCAGGGAGATGAGTTTGACACCTAAATACCGCAGATTTAATGCATATGTTGTAACATTTTGGTATAAAAAAATCAAGGATACAAATTCAAAATACCTATGAATTATGACTCAGATCAAAAAGCACCCCAGAAATGCAGAGTTTGGAAGAAGTATGATCTTTAATGTAAAAGCTTGCTCATCCTTTCAGTGTCTTAAGACATAATTTTCCATTCTTATTTTCCTCCGCTGACACTCAGTTTGCTTTGATTATTGCCTTTTGATTGGTACTTGGTTTTCATCAATTTTTCCTTTTTAAAGGAAATTTTTTTTCTGCTGTCCTCCACAATCTGTATCTTTTTCTTCTAATTCCCCCTTCAGAACCTATAGGCATTTCTTGTAGAAAACCTTTCAGAGGATATGCAGGTATAAACTGAAACGCTCTGTACCTAGGAGCCAAAATATGGGAACCCGGAAAGACTCTTAAACACAGACTCTGTAAAACTGGATTAATATCATTGTTTATGTAAATGCATAAGATTTCTTCCATCCTGTGTTTATAATCAATAGACAGATTTTTTTTTTTCAGTAGAAAAGGCGACAAGAAAATCCATCCTTTTTCTTTGTTGCTTTGCTTTTTGTTTTGACAAATCGATGTAATCATGCTGAAGGAATTGTGAAATTAGTCTGGGGTATAAACAAGATTGAAATTAGATTTTCAACACTCATATTTACTCTGGAGTTTGTTTCAGAAAATTATTTTCTTTTACCTAAAAGGAAAAAAAGAATAAATAAAAAGGTTTCCAGCTTATACTGTGTGATAGTTTTGAATTTGTATTATTGATAAAATATTTCTAAAATACAGTCATGGAATAAGTTTAGAGGAAGCTCAATTAAGGGACTCTACCTCTGTGTAGGTCTTTCTCTTCTCTCATAAAAAAATTATTTGTTTTGTTCTGTGAATAAGCTTTGAAAGAAACACTTCAGGATGATGGGGCTCCTCCCTCTCTTATTTGGTGATTTATGGACCTCCAAGTACTATCCTATGAAAGTATTAAGTATCAAATATGGAAGAGGTTTTGCTTAGTTGTTTGCTTGGTTTTGTTTTCTGCCTTCCTTTAATTTGTTTAATTATTTGTGACACTCAGCAAAACATGCTGTTATTTAGCAGGCGCAGCGGGAAAACTCAAGGGAGACCAGAAAAAGGATTTAACTTCCATGAACACTAGAAGTGTTTCCCAATATGCCATATCCCTGTTTGCCTCACATTATGTACTTGCAGTACAAGGGATTGAGAATCCTTTGTTTATAGAATTTATAGAATCATAGAATAACCAGGTTGGAAGAGACCCACCCGATTATCGAGTCCAACCATTCCTATCAAACACTAAAACATGCCCCTTAGCTCCTCATCCACCCATGCCTTAAACACCTCCAGGGAAGGTGAATCCACCACCTCCCTGGGCAGCCTATTCCAATGCCTAATGACCCTTTCTGTGAAAAATTTTGATGATGATTCTTTTTTTTTTTTGGTATGTGATGTGTGAGAAACCTGTTCCCTAGGACTGCAGTCAAAATAAAAACTCATATAAAAATGAAATATAAACTACATTTAGCTAAATTTCTGAGAACAGACAAAAAAGTGATCATTTCTTCTATTTTTGTTTCTAAATTAGATTGGTTTAGTTGTTATTTCTCTTCTTTAGAGTAGAAACATATCTGTCATTAATTTTTATACCAGAGAAACAAATGTCCTCCCATTAAATGGAATACCAAAATCAATTTGTAAATGTTGCAGACAAATATAAAGAAGACTGTTTTTACTTTTTCAAGTATGTACCTATCAACAACTCATGTGACATGAAAAAGGACCTTTGATATTTGTTTTTTGAAAACCGAAAACCTGTTTCAAATACAACATTAACTATCATAAAGCCTATGAAAACAGAAAATGTCTGGAGAACAAAAGAAAAAAGAACAATATGCAAAGTCAAATCCAGTGCAACTATAACCTTCTCCCTCAGAAAAAGACACAATTTCTTCAAAACTATCTTTATAAAATATACAGATCATCAAAGTTTCTGGGTCAAATCTTATTGATTTTTTGTGTGACTCAAAACTCCACAAAATCTTAGGTAGTAGCAAACTTTTTAAAAAATTGATTTCAATTGACATTAAATCAAGAGTTTGAATTATATTGAACGGTTAAAAATGTTGCTTATTCCACTTGTTCACAGAAGCATATTCTAAGATAGGTTTCTTTCATGGTTTCAAGATAGCTTTAATGCGTCTGACTTCAGATAATCTATAAATACAGCCTAGAGCACTTGTTATTGTGTAATTAGGGATGAGATATTGGTTTACCAACAAAGAAGGTTTTAAGTATCTTTACATACTGTGAACTAAGACATTCGCAGGTATTAGATATTGTGTCTGTTATGACAGATATTATACCCTTTCAGCTTTGCAGGAGAAAATTGCATAAATCTTTGTACACATATACAATTGAAAAAGATAAGTTAGATTTCCAAAACTCTCCAGACTTCTCATTCTCATCTCCCTATCAGACTCAGAAAATGAGTGAACCTCAAACTTTGAGAGCTATATCAAGATCTTACTCTCTCTTCTTTCCATATTCTGGTATTAAGTAGTCTGCAAAACACATTAGCTTTTACAGATTCTCCCACAAATTATTTCTTAACTTTTATAGACAATGTTTGACATTGAGAGTTGATGGTGTAGAGAAACTTCTATTATGACAATCCGTGTTTTCAATACACAGTTGGGACAAAGCGACTGAGATCAGCCCTGCTGAGAAGGACTTGGTGGTGCTGATTAATGAGAAGCTTGACACGAATGAGTAATGTGTATTTGCAGCCCAGAAAGTCAACTGAATCCTGGGCTGCATCAAAAGAAGTATGACCAGCAGATCAAGGGAGATGATTCTCCCCCCATACTGTGTTCTCATGAGACACCACCTGGAGTATAGTGTCTACTTTTGGAATCTTCAACATAAGAAGATATGGAACTCTTAGAATGGGTTCAGAGAAGGACTAAAAAGATGATCAAAGGGCTGAAGCACCTCTGCTATGAGGATAGGCCAAGAGAACTGGAGTTGTTCAGCCTGGAGAAGAGAAGGCTGTGGGTAGACCTTGTAGCAGCCTCCCACAACCTGAAGAGTACAAGAACAAGTACCTACAAGAAAGCTGGGGAGGGACCTTTTGCAAGGGCACGTAGTAGCAGGACAAGGGGGAGCGTGGCTTTAACTTGGAAGGCAGAAGATCTAGATTAGTCATTAGGAAGAAATTCTTCATGCTGAGGGTCGTGAGACACTGGAACAGGTTGCTCAGGGAAGTTGCGGTTGCCCCCTCCCTGGAAGTGTTGAAGGCCAGGCTGGATGGGGCTTTAAGAAGCCTGGTCTAGTGGAAGGTGTCCCTTCCCATGGCAGGGGACTTGAAACTACATGATCTTGATGGTCCCTTGTAACCAAAATCATTCTATGATTCTATGGCAGGTCATCACCTAATAATGTCTTGACCAATAGGGTGAAGTGAGCTAGAGCGTGTCAAGCAAGACCCTTGGTAGCATCAATGTTTAATATTTTTTTTATGCGTTTTTATATAAAATGTACTATCCCTTAATAGAGGAATGTTCCAGACCAAGAATTTTATCACACCCTGTTCATAAGCTACAAACACTTTGGGTTGATGAACCTTTGAAGATGTGCTACACAGCTGTAATTGATTAGATTAAATCTTTAAACTGGTGAGATAAGAGTAATATCTTGTTTGGACTAATTTATATTATATGAAAGCAGGGCTACCAAGATTAACAGGTACCTGCTTTGCACAAAACAAGAAGATGTAAGAATATAATCTGGTACTTACTGAGAACAAACATTAGTCTTTATAAAAAAGAGAATCGTAGGATCTCAGAATCACAGATCACAGAAACAAAGGACAATAGCAGGCCATATGGTCCATCCTCCTTGCTAAAGCAGGTTCAGCTACAGCAGGTTGCACAGGAATGTGTTCAGGTGGGTTTTGAACATCTCCAGAGAAGGAGATGCCCTGTTTCCTGATGGCTGTCATCTCTGGTGGATCCTGCTCATTCTCCTACATTTTGTGCCCAGTTACCTGTTTGTTGTGACAGTCATGTTTCTTCAGATCCTCTGGGCTCACTGTGTCTGTTATCTGTCAGTCATTGTTTGGAGAGCAGTCTGTGACCACAATATGGGATGAGTATACTTTTATTTATACTACTAGTAGTAGTAGTAATCTTGTTTTTATTGCTTTATTAAAACTAATTCTGTTTCAAAACATGGTTCTTCCTTTCTTTTCCCAGTTCTCCTACTCAAGCAGAGAAAGGTTATTGTGTGACAATAACAAAATTGCCTATTTCTTAGCACTTGTATATGGACTAAAAGTAGAAAGTTCCTCACAAATTCATTTTGATACTTAAAAATGGTAAACAATAAGAAGGAAGATTTTACTGGAAGAACTCTGTATCTTCATAGCAAACTCAGAAATTAGTAATAAGAAAAGAAAATGTGATGAAAATAGGGATTCACCTTTCCAAGGACTTTCTGGAAGAAAGTCCTCCTGGGAGACAGTAAATGAAAAGGACATAATTCTTCTATTATATCACGATTTGTTACTATGTTGTTTGCTCAACATTTTGAGATCTATTTTAGCAGAAGAACATTCAAATCTTTGGGCACTGAACACAGTTTAAAATAAAAGTTAATTGACTGTCTTTGCACGATACTGACTCTGAGGACCTTATGTTCATTAGTTAGCAGATGGCTTTTTTCATAGTTCTGAACTGTCTATATTAATTTTAGTTTGGAGACAGATTGAAGAAACTGAGTTTTGTTGGGTAGTTTTTCCCTGGACATTTTCCAGTATGTACCTGTCCTGAGTTGTTTCTAGACATATGTGAACGTAGGCTTGCAGTTTATATCTTGTAGTGTTTTCATTCAGTGATGTTCCTTCATATGCATAATTTCTACAAGAACATTTCCTACCCTTTTTTTTTTTTGCTCATACTTTTTTCATCATGAATGTCATCCAGCTATGCCTGCCTCAGTGACTCTTTAAATTGATGGGAAATAATCCTTGAACTTCAATAATTCTATTCTTCCACAGTTAAGTTTGTCTACTCATTAAAAAAAAAAAAACAAACAAAAAAAAAAAACCAAAAAAAGAACCCCCCAAAAGCCAACAAACACACTTAAAGCTTCAGAAAGAATATGAAAAGAAATTTGGCATCTACTTCACTGTGGAATTCTGCTCAAGCTGTAGATAAGATATTGGGAAATAAAAAATAAGGTTATTTGCATGGATAATCGTGCTTTCAGGCAGTTAATATTTTCCCCATTGAGTCCTAACAACTACTTATATATTTGCAAAATGAAGTTAAAAATACCCTGATAATCATTGAGGAAAAGCCCTGTTGGTGTTCTAAAGTCCGCTAAGTCTAATTTTTGACTCTCATTATTTTAGACAAAAGATCTGAACTGATCTCTATTTGTATTACATAGTAGCACAGAGTAAGAATAAACTTTTAATATTTCTCACCTCTTCTGTATTTAATAAGAGTACAACTTTAATCAGAATCATGAAGTGTGGACTTGGACTTCTCCTAGAATCTGCTTAACACAGTGAATATACTTCCATTGACTTTCTGCTGGAAATTCAGACAAGCTACTACTAAGAAATAATGCAGAATTTCATGCTTAAAAGTGTTCTCGTGTTTAAAGAGAAAATATAGACCAGGATGTTTGCTGAGATGATTTCTATCAAAAGAGTAAAATCACTGGAACTTCTAAGAAACAGTTTTGAGGGTTTTTTTTTTCTGCAGAAATAATTTCTAAATATTCCCCATCACATGAAAACAGAAAACTGGTAATGAACTGTATAAAAGAAATCAAATGCAATAGCGTAACTCAAGTATAATGAGAAAAAGTCCATCACAGTACTGATAAGTAATATATGTACAGTACTGCTGTTGGCAATGGTTTAACAACTTTTTCTTTTCTGAAAATCAATCAGTTAAGAAATAAGCACCTTTAATGTCAAATAATGATCAGAGTTATAGTAAACACATGTTTAAATACAGAAAGGGTTGGAGTAGTTTATTCCAAATAGAATCTTTGCATTTAGTTTGCATATATTTTTCTGCATTCTACTGTTCCTCTGATTTATCCACACTGGCCTGCAGACCAATCCTAGGTACTTTCTAACACTATTTAGTAGTCGTTTTTTCTTACTGTTTTTATGCTTAGCTGAGTGTGACACTGAACGTGTCTCTGCTTTTTTTTGATATGACAAGCTCTATTCTTGGTTCGATTTTACTCAGACGGAGGTTAAAGGAATTTGGAAACTAGCCTCTTCACTATCTGACCAAATAAAAACCAAACTGTCTTTAGCCATTCGATGCTTGCTAGTAAGAAAAGTGAACAGTTATTATTCATGCTTCTGTAAAATGCTGTTGTAACGACAGGTTGTTAACATCAGGATGCCTTTACAGAAAATAATTCTAAGTAGTCTCCTGATAATCTTTTTTTTTCCCAAAGTATTATAATACTTGATTTAGAGAGATAGTGAATTTATTTAAGATAGGACTAAGCTGGTCAAATCTTCTGAGTGAAAAAATAAAGCTATTTATTTTCTCAATATTGCAATCATTTGCAAAAATGACAAAGTGATTATCTATTTACTCTGGGGATTTTTTTTTCTTGAAACTATTTTCTTCATTGTTATCAAAATCATTTTTAAAAAGTACCTTAACTGCAGTTAGGATATTACTTCTATCTTTATCTTTAGATTATATGTGTTAATATTAGAACAAATATCTATAGGCCAGTGCATTTATTTTAGGACTTGAGGAAAAGTGGGATGAAGAGGAGAACACTGAACTAGGAACTAAGCTGTTTTCTAGAGCAGAAGGAAGTTAGTTTTTTTCCACTCCAACAAATTATCATGTTTGTTTCCCAGGAACACTTCTATAGAATTACGTTTCTTGATTTTTATTCATTTGCTAATTTAAACTGTAATTAAGGTGAAATCTGAATGATGGTTTTAATTCGCTTTTTTATTCCTTTGATGCCTTCCAGCTTCCCACCAGAACAGGTGACTTACCCTTAGAAAAGGTCCAGGATTCAGGGTTGTTTTATAAACTCCTGAAAAACTTTCATATCTTGTAATTAAATCAGTGGTGCTATAACAGGAAACACTGGCAGGAAGCAGGAAATGTAACTACAGAAAGGAAAAACTGCTGTGTTTCAAGGACTTCAGGAAAAAATCTGTTAAGCTTTTGTGTCTCTCCTCCTCCGTTTCTTTCATTTCTCTTTCTTCTCCAGGAAAAATTGCTAGAGCATAACACAACCTTTCAGCCACAGCAAGCACGAACCAAGGATACAAGTCGGAACAAAAGCTGCAAGTGAAGCTGAAACACTTTCTTTATGAATAAACTGAAGAGATTTGCTATCAAGACTTGAACTGCAACTGAAAGAAATTAGCTTGACTGTGAGAATTTGTTAGTAACAAGTGGAAGCTGGATTTGAGAAGGAAGGGGCTTTAGTTTGTATGAAGTAAAGGCCATATTTGTGGAGGACTGAACTTAAAAAAACTGCATGAAATAAAGTTACACTTGGAGGAGAAGGGTGCTGGAGGAAAGAGTTGGGTTGTAGGGGCTGAGACAGGCTGCTTGTAAAGTGATAACAGGAGAAAGGCACAGACAAGACACGTGGGGACAGGGAATATTGCCTCAAAAAAGAGAAGATATGGACAGGTGAGAGACTTCTAACTAAATAACCTCAATTTCTTGATATTACTGGGATCTTCACTTATATCTATAGAAAGAGACTCCAGATAGTCACACACATTCTTAATAGTAAATCTCACTGTGAGGTAAAGGCTAATTGCAAAGCTAGAAGAGCTTCCATTGGGCCTTCTAGGATATTTATAAAATACTGCTTTGACCTGCACTATCACATGAATCATGCTAATCAAAAAAAGACAAGAAAAGTAAACATGTTTCCTGGGTAAATAATCTTTCCCTTCCCTTGAAACTTTCTTCTTGCTTACGGCTTTGGAAACTGTCAGCTTCTGGACTGGACAAGTACACATTCACCTGGGTGGAAAACTGGTTGGATGACTGGGCCCAGAGAGTGGTGGGAAATGGAGTTAACTCCAGCTGGAGGCCAGTGACAAGTGGGGTTCTCCAGGGCTCAGTACTGGGTCCAGCCCTGTTCAATGTCTTTATCAATGACCTGGATGAAGGCATTGAGGGTACCCTTAGCAAGTTTGCAGATGACACAAAGCTGGGTGGAAGTGTGGATCTGCTGGAGGGTAGGGAGGCTCTACAAAGGGATCTAAACAGGCTGGACTACTGGGCAGAGACCAGCGGGATGAGGTTTAACAAGGCCAAATGCCGGTTCCTGCACTTGGAGCACAACAACCCTGTGTAGTGCTACAGACTGGGAGAAGCCTGGCTGGAGAGCTGCCATCAGGAGAAGGACCTGGGAGTGTTGATCAATAGCTGACTGAACATGAGGCAGCAGTGTGCCCAGGTTGCCAAGAAGGCCAATGGCACCTTTACCTGTGTCAGAAACGACATGAACAGCAGGTCCAGGGAGGTTTTTCTCCCTCTGTACTCAGCACAGAGTTGGGTTGTGTAGAGGAGGGAGCTGGCCTCTTCTCCCAAGTGACAGGGGACAGGACAAGAGGGAATGGCCTCAAGCTCTTCCACAGGAGGTTCAGGCTACACATAAGGAAAAAATTCTTCACAGAAAGGGTCATTAGGCAATGGAACAGTCTGCCCAGGGAAGTGTTTGACTCACCTTCCCTGGAGGTGTCTAAGGTGCAGATGAATGAGGTAATGGGGGGCATGGTTTAAAGATTGGTGGTAATGATTGTACTCAATGATCCGGTGGGTCTCTTCCAACCTGGTGATTCTATGATTCTATGATTATTCTGTTACTCCTTTCTTATATACGTAAAAAATTAATACAAAAAACTTTCTAAACTGAAGAGACATCATATTAATGGTAAGCACATCCTATCTCCATCTCATCATAGCTAAACAAAGTCAATGTTTATTTATAAAGGCTTTCTAAATTACCTTTGAACTGAGTAAGCTGGGAGAATGGAGGAGTGGAAATATTAATAAACTGAGAAATTTCATTATAAATACAATTTTGTTAAAAGCATAAATATTGATGTAAAAAAACCTAAAGTTTTGTGTTCTGAGAAAAATCTAGGCATGACATCTGGTAAAACTGCTATTCTCTGCAGGTTTCAGAGCTAGCATTTTGAAAAGCTGACAGTGTTTTAATGATGTGGTAACAGATGTAATATATTTGTAGTATTTGGAAATACAGACCATGAACTGGGGAAATCTATCTGCAATTTGCAAGGCCTAGACTTTCTTCCCACCTTGTCTTCTACTTTATTTTTACATTCTTCAGAAATATAAACTTCAATCTTCACAAGCTTGATGGTAATGCAATCTTTTATTTGTTGTACATTAGATGAAACTGAGTTGTGTCACTTGGTAAAAACATTTAAAGATAAAGTTTCAGGTTAACAGACACTCTAAAAATTCTGCCAAGTTACTACTCCATTTTGGAAGAAAGCAAGCAAGTCTATGTATTTCAGAAGCTATTTAAAAAATGTGTTGAGAATTCAAGTTAAATGACTCACTTTGAAATGGATATTAGAAAGAACCAAATTATTCTACTTTTTAAATGTAAATTATGAATATTCAATTATATGACTGAAGTGATTATCGTGAGTGGGAGTCATCTCACCTAACTTAAACTGTTAAAAGGAAAACAGCTGCTCCTTTTGTTTTTTAGCTTCCCATAGCTGATGACAGCTGCAGAACATGATTCATCCTATTTGCTTAAATCCCAGTCTTACAGTTTGTGCTGGGTTTCACTGGGATAGAGGTAATTTTCTTCATAGTAACTAGTTTGGATTTGTACTGAAAATAATGTTGATAACACAGGGATGTTTTAGTCATTGCTGAGCAGTGTTTACCCAGAGTCAAGGCCTTTTCTGCTCCTCACAACATCCCACCAGTGGCTTGGCAGGGGATGCACAAGAAACTGTGAGGAGACACGGCTGGGACAGCTGACCATAATGATCAAAGGGATATTCTGTACCATATGACATCACATACAGCAATATAGGAACTACTGACCTGTCAGCTTCACCTCTGTGCCTGGGAAGATCATGGAACAGATAGTACTAGAAGCTGTGCTAAAACACATGGAGGATAAGGAGGTGATTATTGGCAGCCAGTATGGCTTCATCAAGACCAACTTAGTGACTTTCTGTGATGGGGTAACCATATCAGTGGACATGGGAAAACCAATGGATGTGATCTACCCGGACTTCTGTAAAGCCTTTGACACAGTCCTCCACAACATCCTTCTCTCTAAATTGGAGAGATGTGGGTTTGATGGGTAGACTGTTCAGTGAATAAGAAATTGGTAGAATGGTCTTTTTCAGAGAGTATTGTTCAATAGCCCAGTGTCCAGATGGAGATCCATGACAAGTGGCATTCAACAAGGCCAGGAGCAAAGTTCCCCTGGGTCAGGGCAATCTGTGGTTTCAATAAAGGATGGGTGATATGGCTCTTCATAACTAGGATATTGGATGATATATCAAATGGTTGTTATTTTTATTAGAAACAATGTAGTCAAAAACTTCCAAATTTGCATAGGTTTTAAAAATTGTTGACGATGAAACCATATTGCTTCTTTTTATTTATTTTTCTCAGAATAAATATTTAATACTCTTTGTGTCTTCATTGCTCAGATAACAAGCACTGTTTTTATTCTCATAGAAACAAGCAATCTATTTGGTTATTTAATACCCAGACTCACTCAGAAAAATATCCTGAACTTTCTGTATCAGCAATCTTAGTCTCAAATTATTAAATTTATCTTTACTTAAAGGGAAAACTATTCCTCTTCATTAAACTCGTCTGTGAACTGTGGAGACAGGAAATGTTCCTCTTTGAGAGCTAGTACACCTCACATTGTGATAAGGTCCCAAAACTCTTAGGTTTTCTATGATTTTGTAAAATATTAAATTAATTTAATTACACAAATTAAATTTAAACCTTTTTCTTCCATCTAGCAAATGTCACTGAATTAAATATAAATAAATGTAAATGTGAATGTAAATATAACTTTTCTTTCCAGTTTTTAAAAAAATGGCCGTTCAAAATCATACTGATGCATATACAAATTCTGCCAAATCTGCTAAGTACATAGTCTCTTAACAGCTCTTCAAGTACTTTGAGTTTTGATTTTGAGCAGAATTATTCCCAAAATATTCTGAACTTTATTGTTAGGAGTAGCAAAACTCAGGATGTTATGCTATGTAAGTCCTAAGGGGATGTTATATCATGATCAAAGGTATCTGGGAGACATAAAAATAAATCTGGTAAAAAAAAAAAAATTTTTTGCAGTGCTTTGTGTATACCAATTTCTCCCTTATTTTGCTTTATTGTTAACAGTGCATTAATGGAAGACGAAGATGGCAGGGAACAATGGGAAAGAGAAAAATAGAAAACACCTTATTTCGCTCTTTCTTCTAATAAAACACAGAAAAAAAATTATTTTTTTTTTTGTAAGATTTCTGTTGGATTGAAAGTTACTGCATTCTGGTAGAAAAGAAGCTAGCTAGCTGTATTTATCTCAATTATTGTCATGATAAGGTCAAGTGGTTACAGGTAAGGATGAAGGGGAAGGTCAACAAGGCAGGTACCTTACTGAGAGTCAGTTATAGACCATTCAGCCAGGATTAGAAGGCTGGTGAAGTATTCTACAAGCAGCTAGCAGAACTCTCATGATCACTAGCACTTGTTTTCATGGTGGGAATTCAGTTTACTAGACATTGAATGGAAATACAACACAGCAAAGAAGAAGCACTCTAGGAGGAAGATAATATCCTAACACAGCTAGTAAGTGAGCCTACCAGGGGAAGTGCCTCACTTGACCTGATCTTTACAAATAGAGAAGGATTGATGGGTGGACTGGAGACTTCACAGGGAAGCAGTGGTGTCACCATCCCTAGAGATATTTACAGCATGTGTATACATGGCACTTCAGGACACGTCTATCTCTTTACTTTGTAATTAAATGGTTTCAGAATTATTGCCAACCTCTGTTTTAGTAATTATGTTAGATTCCAGTACCAGTTCTCCTACATCTTACATTCATATATTTGAGCTTTAGTGACATCTTTGTAAGATTAATCCTGAAAAAACTCTGCAGACAAGGACATTACCTAAGCTGTTCATTAAGGCAAGGAAAGAAAATAAGTCTTCTTGCTTTGTTCTTCCTCCAAAGCCTAATATTAGGTCCTAATGATTATCTTTCATCTTGACAGCTGCAATCACCTGCTCTCTGGCTTTTACAAGTTACCACTTCACCTCCCTCTTCAAATGACTCCGTCTAAAAATATCTTACTTACCCATTACTTTGACCAGTCACAAAAAGGTCCTGTAAGATTTAGTAGGGATTAAACTATCACAGCTCTATAGAAATATCATGAAGTTTCATTACAGCTGTTCTAAAATGCATATGGCATGAAAGAATATATGACATGTTTCATTCTTTTTAAAAAAATCTAAAAGTAACAAAAAAGAAATAATGCACTCAAGTCTAAATTTGCATAATTTCTTTTAGTTTATGATTTTATTTAGAATTTCTTCTATTTAAATTAGAAGAATTATTTAAATTAAAAGAAATATTCACCCTTAAGTTAAAGGATTCCGTGTGCAGCAAGTGAATGACAGAATACTCACTATACTAGTCACAATATTAATTTCTTATACTGATACACTTAGTGTAGGATTCATCTTGCATAAATGTTTGACTTAATCAGTCAAACAAGAATACTGTCATAGCCTGCGGACTTAGACAGTACATTCCTAACGTGGGGGCAAGTGAACCTCATGACAAATCAATATGTTTTCAGAAGAAGGGCTTTATTATGGGTTAACTCGCTGTTTATATAGACCAAGAAGGCCAAACATGAGGTAAACATTGATTGGTCACTTCTGCCCTAGCAACCAGCCTTCCTTGACAACTGCCCGATCCACATAACTTTTTCATTAGCTTTCAAACTCCTGCCCCCCCAACTGTGGGTGCTTCATTAACATAACACAACAAAGTCATTTACCACTTTTGTGACTTTACACAGCTCCACCCTGCCAGGGCACTTAAAGAAAAAACTACCAACAGATTCTAACATAAAATTTATTTTAATATATATTACTCTTCTAAGAAAAGATGTATAAAACAAAAAAGGGACTATTTTTATCAAATCAAATGTACTTTATTACAAAAATCTCTAGGTACCTTTTTTTCAGACGACGGCATACAATCCTTATATCTGGCTCTATCTCCTTCTGGTTACCAGTCCATCAAGCAACTTTCTATCAAGGTGTAAACGTTGTGCTTTCTTAGAGAAGATATCATATTTGTGCTGATACTTTGTCTATGCATAATGTATGTTTGCTTCTACAAAAAAAAAAAAAAAAAAAAAAAATCCAGGATGTAATAGTGTCCAAATATAGCTAAAAAGTCACATTTTAAAACCCTTGCAGTGTTTTTCTGGTCTTTCTGCTCAAATAGTCCCTGAGATCTCAACACACAAATTCTGAGGTAGATTGTTTATATTGAAGCAAGAAACTCATAAATTACAATCATGATTTGCAAAATGAAACTTTGAATAAAACCACAACTAATGGAAAAAAAGTTAAAAAGATAAATTGGCGTTTGTTTCTAGGAACATCTTAGTGCAAAGAGCCATTATATGACAATTTTGTGAAGAGTTTCAGTTGTATAGTGCACATTATATCCATAAAATATGTTTTAAAAGCAAATAAACTGAAAAGTAGAACACTATTATTAATAGTATTACATACTAAATTTAATACTGTTGTTGATATGACTTGTGACTTCTCTTGGATTCCTACTATAAATTCAAGTTTTTCATGTTTAGTGCTTATCTTATAAAATAAAGAGGTATCTGAGTTTTCTACTTTGTTTTTCCAAGCCATATATTTTTTTTCATGAGGAAGTCAGACCACAGCTATCATAAATGCTTAGAAGAAAAACATGTCTTGAGACTTTGAAATTTTATTTCTGCTTATACTCGCATCATTTTCATATAGAAGAAAAATAATTTAGTCATTAGAAGTGCAATTCTACACAGTGGGAAAAAAATGCTGAATTTTTAACAGCCTAAAATTCATGATACTCTGTGGATTTGAGTTTTTCCTCTCTTCTGGGAATTAAAGTATGTCTTTTATTTCCATTCATATAGGAAATTACTAAGTATTTCCAGCAAGCATTTTCAATCAAAATTCTCTTCATTAATTTTGTTATGTTTATCCCATGTGGGTTGTCATAGAATAAGTTTAGTTAGTATGTCCTTCCTTAAAGGTTTGTTATTCTTAGTGATCTTTGAATTGGTATTCCTCATGTAGTGAGCAATCAAACATAGAAGATGGCAGTCATCAATGTCTGTAAGATTATCAAGAAAAAGTATATCTTAATCTTCAAATATTTCAGTGTATTTCTCATAATACAGTCATAATTGCCATCCTGTAGTTCCCTCTAATACATCTCTGGTTGAAATAATTTAGCTCATCACAGATGATTAATACAGTGATTACAGCTCATACTTGAAGGCTGACATTTGAAATTTTACTGCTGTGTCAACTTTAACAAAAGAAATTATTCTCATAACTTCTCAATGTGTATACCATTTTATTTCTGAATCACTTAACTATAGAATCATAGAATAACTAAGTTGGAAAGAACCCACTGGATCACTGAGTCCAACCATTCCCAACAGTCACTAAACCATGTCCCTCAGCACCTCATCCCCGCATCTTTTAAACACCTCCAGGGAAGGTGACTCAACCAACTCCCTGGGCAACCTGTTCCAGCTCCCAATGACCGTTTCCTGAACCTCCCTTTGATGGAGCTTGAGGCCATTTTGTCTTGTCCTGTCCCCTGTCACTTGGGAGAAGAGGCCAGTACCCTCCTCTACACAACCTCCTTTCAGGTAGTTGTAGAGAGCAATGAGGTCTCCTATCAGCCTCCTCTTCTCCAGGCTAAACAACCCCAGCTCTCTCAGTCGCTTCTCATAAGACTTGTTCTCCAGCCCCTTCCCCAGCTTTGTTGCTCTTCTCTGGACTTGCTCCAGAGCCTCAACATCCTTCTTGTGCTGAGGGGTCTAGAACTGAACACAGAATTCAAGGAGTGGTCTCACCAGTGTGGAGTCCAGAAAGAGAATAACTTCCCTGGACGTGCTGGTCACACCGTTTCTGATACAAGCCAGGAGGCCATTGACCTTCTTGACCACCTGGGCACACTACTGGCTCATGTTCAGTCGGCTGTCGACCAACACCCCCAGGTCCCTCTCCTCCAGGCAGCTTTCTAGACAAACTTCTCCTAGTCTGTAGCTCTGCACAGGGTTGTTGTGCCTCAAGTGCAAGGATATCAGGTGAGTGACGAAGCACCTACCTTTCCTAAATCCATGCTGACTACATCTGATCACCTGGTTATCCTGTAAGTACCATGTGACCTTCCCCAGCACTGAGGTCAGGCTGATAGGCCTGTAGTTCTCTGGATTCTGCTTCTGGCCCTTATTGTAGAAAATCAGAATTAAAATTAAAATTAAAAAAATTTTATAGAAGGATTTTGACAACTTCTTTTTTCAAAAAAACCAAGATAACAAGCCTTCCCAAGAACTGTAGCCTGGAGTTTAGTGTGTTGCTTTTCATTTCTTATTAGTGCAGGAAGGAATGTTAATCTATTTGGAAAACTGAAGTTTTCTAGGCTATGTAGCCTAGATTAAATAGACAGGATTAAAGGGCTTCTGCATTGGCCGCAGGATAATTTTTACCTGATCTTAGCCAGCTAAAATTTAGCATCCAAGTTTTGCTTCTCATTTAGATTCTTTTACAATCAATAAAAAAGGGCTCTAACAAGAAGTTTCATCCATTCATCTTAGACAGGTATCTTCTGGTAGAATAAACCACTGAAAAATTATTCACTCCTCTTTATTGACTACAGAAAGATTTTATATGACTTATTTATCTTAAGTGATAGTTTTAACACTACTGCACCTCATTCAGATGAACAGTACAGAAGTGAAATGAGATGAAAATACTCAATGACCAAGTTTTCATCCACACTTAACCTTGGCTCATGCTATGCTATCATACAGCTTTGTACTTAAGGCTTTTAAGAACATAAGTTTAAGTGTCTTTAGTCTGTACATGTAATGGACCTTCTTTTGCAGTTGATTTTTCCATAGTTGGGAAATTGTCAATACCTCTGTAATCACACATACAAATTGTACAACTTCTGGTCCATATGGCTTTTTTTCCATTTAAAAAGTAGAACCCAGATTACTACTGAATTTGGATAAATTAATCTTATTTTAACAAAAAAAATTTGCTTAACACGATTACTAGAATGAATTTGTGAGGATCCTGTCTGTGTTTCTGTATTTGAAAAAGCATCTAAGACTGAGCTGTGTGAAATATTTACCTAGAAATTTGAATCCATTTAGTATACCTTGCCAAACTTAAAAATATCAGCCCAGACCTGTTAGAATTTATGTGATGCTATTTCTAGACACTGAAAAAGTTTCCAAATTCATCAGCAGGACTTGGCCCAGGTTTTCTCATTATAATTTCATTCTGCAATATCCATTTTCTTTAGTCTAAAAAAAATGTGAGCTCAGCCCAAGTCAAGAGAGTGCAGTGCTGCAACACAGTCATTATATTCATTCATGCAAGCTCTTTTCCAGTGATCAGTTTGTTGGGAGTTTAACATTATGTTGGATATTTGTTTTTAATTTTCATCTTGTGGAACAAAGAGGAACTCTTGTATCATCAAGATCAACTTATTGGATAGTAAAGACAAGATGCCTTACAAAGAATAATTTTGGTGTATATTGAAACTTAATTATCAGAGGAAAAAAATCGAGTTAGAATAAATGATGAAGAATCAACTGGAATATTTGCTAAGAATCAACAGTTAACCCTAGAAGAAAACTGGCAATCAAAAGGGAGGCTCATATGTTGAAAGAATTAGAAAAAGCTTTTTTCCAGAAATGTTCTCGTGGGGAACATAGGAAGATATTTTTTTGTCAAGGATGCAGTTGTAATCATACTACCATACTAAAAAGTCTCAATAGGTGTATTACATAGGAAGAACTTGTATGTCAGTTTCTATAGTAAAGTCCAAACAAAACAAGATATCAATTTTTCTCCTTTCTTATTAAAAATGCTTAGTAATTTTGAGGAGTCCCAGCACTTATAAGTATTAATAACAAGATGTAGTGCTAACATCACTCTGACATTTTATAAGGTTATTTTATGGTTTTGCATGCAAATCATTCAAGTCTTCAAATTCTGTAGGAATCTTAGACTTCATTGTAGAGATTGAAGTTTACTGGTATGACTGAGGTGAAATATGTCAAGGACATTCTGCAAACTGAAAAGCCAACTGGAGAATAAAAATTCCCCTCAATGCATAATTAAAATGAAAAAAAAAAATCCACAACTTCTATGTCATATGTGGAACTGAGTAATAACTGTTGAAATTGACAATACTGACAGTGTTTCACTTATCTTCTTCTTCCAAAGCCTTTGGGAGAAACAGCTAGATTCATTTAAAAATTGGGAGCCATTGCTCTAAACCTGATTCCATTTTCTCCTGTCTCTCACACACAGTAGTAATTCCTACTCTCTTCTTTTTTTTTTTCCATATACCTTCTCCTCTCTCTTTTTTTCTGGATGATTTGCATTCACTCAATTACTTAAAAAATGTTATATTTTCTCTACTCTCTAACCAAGTTAAACTGTTTCCATGTATTACTAAAGTGAGAAGAGTGAGGAGTGTTCTTAATTCTCACTCATCCAAATTTTCCTAAAATATTTAAGGAAACACAAGGTCTTCCTTCCATTACATGAAATTAATTTTATTTTTATATTTTCTCAAACTCTTTAGAATGTCTCAGACTGTGAAGCACTGTCAGTGCTAGCAACCCTCCCAGCTAGTCTTATAAAGCTATAAATTTTACGGAGCTTTACACAGTATAACTGAACTAATTTAAATACTGGCAGTTCAAAGTTCTTAAAATGTTCTTTAAAATGGAAAGATTATTAATTATAATCACATCTGATTTGCAGGCATAATCTTCACATAGTGTATTTTATTAGTTTAGCATGTTAAGCCAGGCTAAAAAACCAAAGGAACATGGTCTGTGAAGATTATACTCTCAGAATTCGAGTCCTTCAGAATCTCTAAATTGCAATGCTCCTGACAGTCACCCAAGTGTGTATCTTCTGTCATTCTTCTGTCACATAATTTAACATGGTTTATATTACTAAGCCGAAGGAAATGTTTAAATTGCTGTTATATAGCAGTGATGATCTGGCAGCACATCAGCCATTTCCTGCATTCTTATTTTAGGCATCAGGCAAATATATAACCCAAATGAAATCATAAGATCCAGTCATCTGGAATGACACAATCACACTTGGGCACACTTGTGAGACAGCATAATAGTAGTCACTAATTATTCCACCTTGCTTACCTGCAGTATACTAATTTCTCCTGACTTATTATATTAACATACAGGAAACTTCTTAGAAGAGAAAAAGCAAAAGAGGAAGGAGGAGGCACTGCATATCTGAGCACTCACTCCTAAACAAGGAGAGAAGTCACCTGCCAAGGCATCATGACTGCATCTAGTGAATGAAGTACATGGGTGATAACATGGTGGAGGAGATTCTCACGCATCCTTTGTGAATGCTGCATGAGCAAGGTCCATTTCAAGTGTCTGTAGGCAACTGCAGTCCGGATAGGAAACAGGATGATGTGAAGTTCCCTATCTTCATATGTTTCACTGAGTTGTTGCCTGTATGGCTAACATCTATTTTTACCCCTACATTTGCAGAAAAATCTTGGAAAAACAAGCCAAACATGAGTCAGCACTGTTTTAATTAAGGGCAGTAACTTCCCCCAAAGAGGAAAACCAAACTTATCTTTGAAACAATGTAGTAAAGTTCTAATGACATTATTTACAGAGTAGAAATAAGAACTGACCATAATAGCAGAGTAAATCAGTGGAGTAAGTCAGTGGAGTATGATACAAGTTATAAATTTCAAGTGTCCTGAGAATATGTCAACGTGTCATGACTCTGATAAAGACTTATTAAAATATAGTGTCAGAGGCTTTCCAACATAGCATTTAGTGAGTGCTTTACATACAGTAGCGAAGGGGTTTGTCCTTCAAAATTGCTCTGATTTTAGAGAAAAAAATAAAATCACTAAAACCTTCTGTAATCCTTTTTCTCAGAAGTGGGAATTTCTCACAAATAATATGATCCAACCTGACCTTGAATATTTCCAAGGATGAAGCATCTGCCACCTCTCTGGGCAACCTGTTCCAGTGTTTCACCAATCTATGCAAAAAAAACCCCATTCTTCCTACTATCTAGTCTAAACATCACCTCTTTTAGCTTAAAAACATTACCACTTGTATTATCTCCACAGGCCCTGCTAAAAAGGTTCTTTCCCATCTTTCTTATAATCCTCTCTTTAAGTACTGAAAGTTTGCAATTAGGTCTCCTTGGAGTCCTCTTCTAGCCAAGCTGAACAACTCCCGCTCTCTCAGCCTCTCTTCATAAACGAGCTGTTCCAGGCTTTAATCATTTTTTGTAGCCCTCCTCTGGATCTGTTCAGCTTGTCAAGGTCCCTTTGGATGGCACCTCGACCAGAAGTTTAACAAACTTGAGTTATCCACAGTTTCAGCTCTTTAAAAATAATTCTATTTTGATTTCAGTTAAAAGGCAGTGAGCTTTTTTCACTTCTGAATACGAAAATATATTTGATTGAACAAATGCTTTTAGATTTTGAACCCTAGTCCTGCACGTCTTCAATGTTCTCATTGTTATCTCTGATATATATTTTTTAAGACAAAGTAGGAAGAACCTGAGCTTCTTTTATTGTGTCATGCGAATGTCACTTTTGTAAATAGACAAACAATGTTTGTACAGATAGGTAGTTCTTCATTTTCAATATATTACTCCTACACTTAAGTTACACAGCTCTGGAAACTGAACTCTGGATAAGTAGAAATTGTGTATGTGAATAATTTCATTGATTTCACTGAAAGTACTCATCCAAGCAAGCACTAAATATTCTGACCTTTGTTGTTTCTTAATTCTCCTCTGATTCACTTATTTATTTATTTGTCTAAGATATTAATCTTATGGCAATTAATCCTATAAGGACAAAAAAACCCAATTTATCAGTTATAAAACACATATTTGAGAAGATTTTTATTTAAGGAGAAACATTTCAGAACAATAGTCATGAAAACTGTAGTGTTTATACTTTAGATTTTTAGCTTTGAATCTCAAGAACTGGGGGCAGTAGCATGGAACAATGTACTTCCTCCGTTATTCAGGTGTGATACAAGAATAGAACAAAACCCTTCATCACTGCGAGAGCCACATACATGTTCAGCACATTTTAGCACAGGTTCATATAACCAGATATATCCTCCAAAAAATGCTTGACAACTCCTCTTAAAAATAAGGTTTCTTCACATAATTCGTCAGTCTTTGATAAAACCTCTTAAATTCCATCATACAACAAATGAAGTTATATGGCTCTAGATTTCTAAGAAAATATTAAAACAAAAAAAAATATGTAATTCATAGAGCTGAACCAGTAATAGTTTTCTGAAAAGGAATAACAGCAATTATTAGTAGAAGATGAAAAAGAAAACTTTTAATTGGAAAAAGAAATACACTGATGAAAAAAAATGTTTTAAGAGAAAGCGTAAGTCCTAAAAGCTCATTAGATCCTGAGACACAGTCTTAGTAAACATATTAAGAAAATTTTATTAGGAAATTAAGAAAATTTCATTAGGGAATTGAGAAGAAATCAATGCATATTGCGTTTTAATTTTAGCATTTCCTTGTTATGCTAGTAGTTTACATAGTACAGAACTATGGATAAAGGAAGCAGAAACCTGCTTGTCAGGAATATAGGAAATGGAATGAGTGCAAACAGGCAAGTAAAAATACGACAAATTTTTAGAAAGAGTGTACCAGACTAATCCTTTTGTATCTTCATTCTATTTACAAAGCTCTTTGTTTAATGAATGTATTGGCTAAAACATAATGCAATGGTGGCAATACTTATCTGAGGATTTTACAGTGCTACCAATAATCCATTTATCTCTAAGATAGGAAATTTACCCATACTTCACTACATTAACATCTACTTAACTCTTTCATTCATCTATATATTCAGAAAGTCAGTCAGTGTGGTCTAAGCAAGAGCTCCCTGTGTTCAAAATAAGATCAGAAAAAATATTTTGGATTCAAGACCATCCAGTCAGCACACATTGTAAGAGAAATTATTGGAGTTGTATAAACAATATGTTATAGAGGGTGAAAATCCCGTACTGTGAAAGGAGACTTTTAGGGGAAGCCGTAGAAACCCTACTTAAGATATAAATTTATTTTCCCATTATGCACTCATGGGCTTTACTAGCTACTGAATGCCATCTGTAAATGAGGAATTCACAATATAAAACTGACATAACTCAGAAAATTGGTACATCATCTCGCTGTACTAATTGCTTTTTGCAGTCTCTGTGGATGATTTAAAAAATAAAAAATTATATAGAGTCCCTTTCCTTGTGGAAGAAAGAGCTCTCCAAAAGGTCAATGGGAAGGAATAACAGCTGGTAAAGAGACAACTGACCAACCTTCTCTCCACCCCTGCTTCTCTCATGTGTACTCATGCACGCATATCCAAACCACCCATCCTTCTGTTTGATTGAGATCAAAGCATCTGCGGTGAGGAGTCCTCTGCTCTCAGTTTTCTCTTACTTTCCAAAAGAAACCATCGTGAATGTGGTCCTGGCTTAAGGGACTAGGGTAAAAACAAGATCTCCCATATACTTCTTATGAGAGGTTATTCTGACATCAGCTTCCAAAAATATATTTTCCAGAACTGTTATTCTATAGACTTCCTCATTTTGCAGTGTAACAATAATTTCCTGCCAAAAAGGGAGGTATAACAGTGTGATTTTACACAATTATTCACACTGTGAGTGACAGCAAAGCACTTGGACCATCCAGAGAAATGTACTGTAAGTACACGCTAGAGTCACACTCTCACTTGGAAATGTAAGAATGGTAGAAATGTAGAAATTTTTCTGGTCCACAGCCGTCCACAGCATTAAAAAATTGTGAATAATATAGTAATTTATAAAACACAGACTAGGTTATGTGTTTTCTGTAATTTATGAGAACCCCCACTGTTTTATTCTGATGTTCTGTGCCCAAATGTATCAGAGCAAATATAGTAGCATGGGAAAATATGGCTTCATCTCACGCTTCGTGTGAGACAGGGTTTGACTGCTCAGTTCATGTGACTTAGGAATTAGAGCTCCTGGTGAAGGTTCAGAGTCATGGGGAATGCAAAAATAAAGCAATGAATTAGTTATGCATCACCCTGTTTCTGGCACGTTATTCTGAGTAAACTGGGAACTGGTTCCATAGCACAGAATAGCTGCCAGGTTCTGGATATTCCCTTAAAACGAAGGATAATTTAGCCACCACTATGAGCTTTCTAGACAGATGTTCTAGTACTCTCTCACATATTAAGAAGACAACATACTCTATGTTGTGTAGAACCTGTATTCTCTTATAGCAGAAAAATGTCTAGACTTGGTTTGGCTTTGTAGAAATCTAAATTCTGATGCCGGACCTGAAGAACAGATGTCAGAGTGAACAAAGCTGTTCAGATCCTGGCAAGAGAAGAAAAGCTGCATGTTTGGACACATTGCTACACTGCAAGACTAATCTGAGTTTAGTTTTCAGATGACTGATAAGATAGAGAACTGGAAGTTAGTTTGTTCTTCTGCCTTCTTGGAATTCCCATTCAGTAATTCCAGAGGTTGCTTTGGTGTGATCGAAGCAGACTCTATCAGTGGGAAGGAAACATTCTCTTTTCTGTATTCGATCCAAACTCATGGGCACTTTCATGACAGTTATCATCCATCTCTCTAGATCAGGCCAGCCTTGTGTGACACTATCAATGTTTGAAAATTAGGGAGAAAATTAAAGAGAAAAAAAATGCTATAAACCATTCAGGCTGCAGAAAGCAGAGACAGAACACAAATTCCTGAGATTATATTTTTTGTGTGTTTGCTGGGTTTTTTTTAAATAAAAATCCTTCTTTGCTATATTAACACTTACATTTCTGTAATTATTTTTGCAATTACTTCCTTTCTTCCTACAGCAAATTCTACAGGTTAGGGACTGTAAAATACCACTAATAGCTCAAGGTGTAGGCAGATAAGCCATAAAAGGATCTACAACTGGCCACATACAAAGGTGTCTACAGAGCTGTGGCAGATCAGGAGCATCACTTAGGACTATCATGGTGCACAAAGTAAAGAAACCAATTCAGGGAAAGATTCTTAATCTCATCCTTAACTACAAGTTCAACCTGTTGGTAATTTGGTTAGACACAAGGCAAATATTCTGGTAGCTGCCAAAATCTTTCTTTGAAAGGGAAAACATAGTTTTACCTTGCTGAGTTAAGCAATAACTATCTTCAGAGTGAAAATAGTTTTCTGTCATGTTCTTCAAAGTATTCTTTGTGTTAACTTTATGGTCAGTAACTTGATTTGCCAGACTGTGCAAACCCACGTTTCTGACGGTAGTACCTAGTGCTGAAAATAATTGGAAAGAAATTGATAAAAATATGATTTCTCTGATATGATCAAATGTATTTAAAAATCAATACACTATGCTCAAAAGATTACATTTAGTCTACTTAAACATCTTTTCCTAATGACTGCTACTCTGATGTAATCTAACCATACATGTCAATCACCAGTGAAAGCTTACACAGAAAGTTTGTGCTTTTATTTTATTGAATTTTTACACATTAATTTTAAACTGTGAGCTCTAACAGTAAAATATCTATTACTCCTCTGAGTCAAATTTCTCAATTATTCTTTCTAATGATGGTCTACAAGGAAACATTAAATAAACTATAAAAGGAGAAAACGTTAGATGATTGATGCAGATGAATTATCACTGTACTGGTGTTGTCTTAAATCTGAATCTTGAAAATTAACTCCTGATACTAAAAAAAAAATATTAAATATAATATTAAATACAATATTAAATGTAATATTATAATGGCTAATGTCTCCTAAGCATCTAATGATATATAAGACTGCCTTGACTTCTCTCAAGTATCCAGTGTTCCTACAGATATTAGTTTATTAGTTTTTTTTTTTTAGTTCCTGAAGATATTATCAGATGTCTTAAGTGAGCTCTTTCAGCTTTTTTTCAGAAGGAGTCCTGAGAAAAGAAGAGCCTTACAGAAGGGTGATGATAAGGAAGCTTATTGAGCAAGTGGAAGGAGCTCAGTTCACAGTTCTTCTTTTACAGGCAATGGCAGGATTAGGTTCTCTGACAGAAATTAAAACTCATAAAATTTCATATAAGAACACACACCCACCCTCACACCCCCATTTAAATTTTCTGGATAACTTGTATTAATAGCTGTTCAATGGGAAGGAAACTCATCGCTTCCTTCATGATCCAGCTCTTTTTAAAAGCCAACCCTGGTCAGCACTGCATTTTGTGAGGTGTGTTAGGTATGATCTGGTAATAATCATGAGCTTGAATCCTTCAGAGCCCTAACTGTGGACTACAAACTGTTTCAGAGTCTGTTTTGGGCATGGGTGTTCTCTGGCTGCTGAGCTGTATGGCCAATCAGATTCTGACCAGGTCTAAGATCGCACAGAAAATGTGGAAACTGGGTAGCTTCAAAGGTAACAGAGGAGAAAAATATGAGTTCTGAACAGTGCAGTTTTTAATTTAAGTATCTGAGATTCACTGTGATACCTAAAACCTTTAATGGAATTCATCCTAATTTATCTGCTTTGGTCAAATACCTGTTCTTTTTGTTTTCCTGCTTCTGCATAAAAACTGATAATGCACAATTTGACCTGCAGGAATGAACAAATCTGACCATGTAATGTTAGTTGCAAAATTATTTCATGAGAACATCTTTGAGGCAATTTCAGGTTGAGATTTTGCTCAAGTAAAGCTGGAAACTAGCTTAAATTCTACCTTAGTTTTAAGTTTTCGTATGAATTGTCATATACAGAATAGTTTTTGAATTCAAGATTGCCATATTACAATGAGATAGATAATATTTTAGATTCCCTTTAGGAGATATGTTTTAGCTAATGAAATAGAATTTACCAAATGCTATAGCTATTAGGAAAAAAACTGTCAAAGAAGAAAATAAATCAAAGTGGCTACAACGATTGCATTCCTTCAAAGAAGAACTGTTGCCCCTTTTCAGTAATTTTGGTTTATGTGGTTGTATGTCTATATATCAACTTCATATTCAGAAAAAAAATTAAAAAAATACATGCAGGAGGACAAGGATTTTTTCTGAGCAGTCAGAATTTCCTTCAATAAATAGAGGAGGATGCTCTAAAATGAAAAGTTCAAGTTGTATGCAGTTATTCTTTATTTTCTTTTTGAACCCTTGCCATCCAGAGATTGGCATTGTTTGATGTTAAAGCAGGAAATAATAAATAAGAAAAACTAGATCTTTATTAATTTTATAAAAGAAAGAAAGCACCTTCCTAACTTAGAATTAAATTCAGCCTGTACAAATTTACTAGAATATAATTATGTTATCTCTATTTTATTTAGTTTACTTTCCTCGTAGGGATAGATACAAGAAATGAAGCTGCTGAATTAAATATTATTGTTACAATGAAGAAATAGCTATAATGGAATATTTAACTCAATTTTCTAGAAACAGAATCCATAACCTGTATCTCTGGAAATTAATATGGCAGCATATTTATTAGTGATTATTTTCATGTTTTGAGTAAACTGCATATTTAGCAAAGAAAAAAATTCTTGATAGAAAATACATAAAATCTATTAACAATAAGCAGATTCTGACTGACTGACTGTAATGTAAACACATAATTCTCAAAGAAAGAGTATTTACAGGATTTACCCCTCAAAATCTATTCCATAAAAAAATAAACTGATCTAAGTCGTCTTTTATAATTAATTATTTCTGCATAATTAATGAATTATAATGAAATCATTCTTAATCTTGAAAATGTAACTCATTAAATGTAGTTATTGGTACCATGACATACAGGGAGTTCATGTTATCTTAAATATACATATTTCTATACTTGTAGTAATAATTCTTTTTTTCTGTTTCATTATGCCCTCCTGCTCACAGATCATTCTTCAAATCATCAGCTTTGCACTTTTTAGGTGTTTCTACACAACCTGGGATTAATCCAATGAATTAATAAATAAGAAAACAGAGGTACCATTAGAGTTTTTCGAAAGCTCATATAAGATGGAAAACAGAAAATTAACTATCTGGATAAAAGCAAAATATATCATAATGACTGATAACATATTTTTAATATCTCAAACTCTGTTTATCAGAAGTATGATATTGATGCAAATAAAATAACAGTGAACAAAACAAGCAAACACACAAAAACCCCTTGCATTTTTGCACAGTTCAAGTTGCTGTAGTTGCTGCAGTGATGACAGCAACATACTCCCGCTGATTAATCTCTCAGGCACATTCATGTCATTCATGTGATCTGCCATATCAAATGGTGTTCATTAGTGCTCAGGAGCATTAACTACAGAGTTCTATACTAAGAAAGACTGTTAAATGTTAGGAGAAAATCTGTAAATGACAGTTTAATGAGTAGAAAGACATATTGTTCAAAGTTCTGTGGTGTACAGTAATGACACCTTGAACAATAATTTGTTAGTAAAGCCAAGAGGCAATGTAATGCTCCAGTGAACTGGTACAGTTATTATTTGATCAGATTAAATTCATGCAGGCTGGATTAATCCTTTGCAAGAGAGTAAAGCTATATAGATAGCCTGCCTGTAAAATAATTTTACCTGAAGTAAAGTCATGAACAACATGATATAGCTTGAAATTTGGATCTAAATTCAAAGTTAATCTTTGTTTCACCAGGACACTGAACTGGGTGACTGTCAGAAATCCCTTTTAGCTTGCTTTATTCTTTAGGTTGATGAAGTCAGAAAGTAGACTGAGGAAAATATAGATATATATGTTCATACAGATATTTTTGAAATTCAAGAACAGGAATGAATCCTGAGGAAGAAAAGAATAATATCTGCAATTTTCATGCCATGTGATCTTCCAGAATGTCAAACTACACTATAACATCATTCTCTAGCTAAGGCTTGGACAGCAGAGTGTGGTGAGAGCAAACTGCATGCATTATGCACTCCTAGATTTCTCTTTTGCCTCCTCAGACTTCCTGTGCTAATTTTGAAGCTTTATAATGCCAGAAACCTCCTGTAAAGTTTGATGGTACAAGGAAACCATTCCAAACCTTTTGAATTTCATTTGCTTTGCCTGTCAGGCAAATATAGCAAAAAATCCTCCAAGTCCAGGGTTGTTTCTAACTGTGGAAAAGCAAGATTCGCCTCAGGAATATTGGTGAAGGTTTCTATTTGGAAACTGTTTCTATTTGCTTAAAACCAATTTCAGACTGTCAAAACACATGAAGTTTTGCCACTGGAACATGTGATCTTCCTGTAAAGAAAAATTGCACACCTTGAATTTTTTTCAGTCACAAAAATATCATGTACTTGCTAATAATAGTATGGAAACTATGATGAGCCCATACTGGACACAAGTAAGAAAAGGATACAAGTTCTGTAATATTTCATTTCAAACATCAACATTTATCATGCTGCTCGTCACTCTATCTCTATCATTACTCCTACTTCATATCAATGGTATTACTGACACAGTGAACCCAAGCACTCTCTAGCCCTCTCCAGAGCACAAGATGAAAGCTTCCTGCTTGATTGATGTAAATAATGAGCAAGCATAATTCTAGTCTTTTGAACTGCATTCCACTGTGGAATGAATACTACCCCAAAGAAAAAAGGAGGACATAGGACAGAAGGAAAAGTTAAGTTCCTCTCTCCAAAGCCATGATTTTGATTGCTAACATTCCCCCTTCCTTGGAGCTATTTTGCCTCTAGCAATTCTTGTGGTCTCAGTCTTGCTATGCTTTCTTCCTTTCTTCCCTCCCTATATTCATTACAGATGTTTCTTTGAGATTCAGTAAAGCTTTTACTTATCTACACAATCTCAGAATATGTAAGTGAAATGTAAAATCTTTTCAACTTATTTTCTCATCCTACGTCCCTAGAGTTGCTTTCAAAATGTTCATTATAACCATGTTTGATGAGAATCTCAAGATAACCAAGATTATTTTGATTTACTATTTTTAAAAAATTTTAAAATTCTACTTGCAGATAAATGAATAAGATATTCAGAGAGAAATAAAACATTCCAGCCACTATTGTTTGTACTTACATATATCATTATATATCAATTTAAAACAAGAATAACAGCAGCATTCAAACTTGCCCACAAGATGGATTCTCTGCATATGGTGTTAAACACTTTCTGATAAGAGTTTAAGTCATAGGAAATATGTATCCATATTTTCACTGAGTTAGAGAGAGAGAACATTGAGAAAGAGTGATTATGAAAGGAAAGAAATATATTCTTTTTTGTATACCCTAGGGTATGTGGTAATTTTAACAAACATAAATTTATAAATGCCAAAAAGTGTTATTTAAAAAAAAAATTGAGACACTTGAATGGTAAAACTATCAATAGCTAATCATCATGCATTAAGCACATGAAAATTTGTTATTTAATTAAGGAGAAGAAAGGAATTGACAGTGTTATTGTCCCTTATTTATGAGTGCATCTTTTAGCAATTTATGCTTAGCATGCTGTATGTTGGATGCCAGCACTAATATGCTAATATATTATCATTGTCAGGCTAACTAAAATAAGTTATAGCTGAGGAAAATAATAGGAAGTCATTCATTAGAAAGGTTAAGTAACGTGCAGAGTATTGTCTCTATGTATAACCAAAGCTATCAACATTAATTGTAGGGTCTGTGATAGCAGAACAACTTGGTAAAATATTTGCTTTCCAAATATGCAGGAATCTTTCAGATCGCTCTCTGTTCTGCCTCAAATTTAATTGTGCAATGTATGAGATATCTGGAGACCCTCTGGGTCTCTCACACTCAGGTGAAAGTCTGTGTGTACTTGCATGGCTATAATCTCATTGGAAACCCAGAGATGTCATGGGAGAGCTCACACAACGGGAGTGCTCAAAAGGCTGGATATTGCCTGTTCAGGAAGAAAAGGGCAGGACTGCAATGAAAGGAGAATAGACCTTGATGTGAAGAAGCAGTGGTAACACATGTAAAACTGACTCTGGATAAACAATGAGCCACCTGAGAGCTGCAGGATCAGTATCAGAGGACAGATCAACATGGGTGAAATTGAGTTGGGTGTCTGCTAATGACCACTTGATCAGGAAGAAGAAGCAGATGACACCTCCCTCAGAAAACTGGAAGAAGTCACATTTTCACATTCTAGTCAGCATAGGGGACTTGTATCAGCTCAACATCTGCAACATGTTGCAAGTGATTCAAGGTGTTTCTGGAGTACCTTGAAGACAAATTCCTTAAACAAATTCTTGAGGAGGCAACAAAGGATAATAGTCTTCTGGATCACTAAGTGATCCCTTCACAGTAATTTTTCTGTTAAGCTTTATGGTTACAAATTTTTGTTAGTCCTGTAACAGAAAACAAAAAATATACCTATGTGATTAAATGACATCACACACATTGTTTTTGCTCTATAGAATGTGGATAATTAATTGATAATTTAACTCAATCTGAAATATTTATGAATTGAAGGCATAACCCTTCACTGTCACTTTCAGTAACACTCATATACGTTGTATTCTTTTCATCTTCATTCTGACTCTGAGATACATGTTCCTTTTCTAAAACCATTAATTTTGTTCCTAATATTAAATCACTATTAGATTTACTGACCTTTTTTAATAGTAACATCTGGATGGAAGATAAACTGTTGATCAGATGGGAGTGGCTGAATATACATTGGTTTGCAGCTGGCTTTGGGTGCATATATACACTATGTACCATTCAGCATAGTGTATAGCAGCAAACAAAGTTTTTGACATCTTAATTTTTTATATTATCCTTAATTTCATAAGACTCTCATATCTTCCTTTATTTTCTGCCTCATTTATACATGGAAAGAATAATCTACCACATGCTTTTTTGTAGATGTAGTATCTGCTGGCAATATAAGTGGAGGAAATTGTAGCACACAACAGTATTTAATTAAAAGTAAAATTCAAGTACTGCAATTGTTATTAAGGATCCATAGAGTTAAAATATAGCTTCAGGAAACAGCATTAGTCTTTTGACTTATTGCATTGAAAGGAAATTCTGGAGAACCTCATCTGTGTCACAACCCTTACTGGTAAGAGATAAATGCGTAAGCTTGAATGCAAATGTCTCCTATTGTTAAAATTAAAGTCAGAGGTTCAAAATTGTTCTCCCTCCCCTCCAGTTCATTGATGAATAATTCTAAGACTTTATAACTTAAGTAAGTCTGCAAATCTTTTCTAATGTTATTATATATCTATATGCCCAGATTTCCATTTTCATTAAAATATAATGTCTAAGAATAATTATCTACCTCTCATAAAAGAAATGAACAATTGTGTTGTATATCAGTGCTACTGATAATATCACGTGTACATCTCAATTCAGATAGTTTTCCTAGAATCAGAGACATGGTACAATTTTGAATGCATCATCTGTTGAGTTTTCTTAATACATTTTTTTTTCTGATTGTTGTTCTTTGTTTTCTCTTTTATTTCATTATTTAACTCTAGCAGCACCTAGCTCTGCTTTTTACCCAGTTCAGTATAAATTATGTATTTGGAGAATTTCATTGTATTTACTCCTTTTCACAGGAACAGGTTGTCCAATTACTATCTCATTTAAAAAACAGCCATCCTACTATTGCAGAAATAATGCAATTGTTCTAAATGTATACCTGGTAAGCGCAAAAAGGAAAATTTATTTCTTGAATCAGTCCAGTATCTATCAGTACTTATTATATTTTCTAGATAGCATATACTGCAGTCTTTTTTTCCTTTTCTTGTTTGCACCAGGAAATATTAACCCATCTGTCAGAGCCAGTAGTTCTGTTTTGTAGTTTTTTAGTCGTCAGTGTTAATCAGCTCCAGGGAAATTAGACTCCATATTTACACTTAAATATAATTGCTTGATTTCAGAAGTATTTTCTTGTATTTCTTATTTCCAGTTTTCCCAGTTCTGGGGAACTTTGAAGGAGGGGTACTTCCTTGAGACATCTACAGGATCTAAATAGTCAAGGTTCTAAGACTTCTTGTTTTAGACACTCTGCATGCTGAGCTATGCACAAGGTCATGTTTGGTTCATAATTTTTCTAGAAGTATAACAGCTAAGCAAATCTACAGAGATACAGAGTTTCCTGGTCTCCAAATTTGAGTGACAGACAAGTTTTGTGCAGTTGTACATGTTAAGTGTTGAGATTTCCCCACAGTTTCTTGTTTAAACTTAGCTTTCATATAAATTTGAATTGTTCCTCTACTTCTGTAAATTTTTTTATTAATTGTATTTTGACATGAACATTTTTATTATTGTTATACATTTTATTACTAAGAAGCCAATAAGTGAGACCAGATATCATAGAACATTTTCAATTAGTTATTTAGCTAACCTTTGTTCATAACCAGTTTTAGCCAGATGTTTGTGGGAAAACCAGGATAGAAATATCAGATACAAGAGGGAAAAATATATACTATTCTGCAGACATTCAACAAGGTAAGTATAAGAATTCACTAACTAGCAAGTTGTAAGAAAGTTTATGTGAGTCAAAAGCATCCTGCACCACAAATTAGGGTCAATGATGAAAATCAGGCAGATGCTAAAATAGGCTTGCAGCTAGAGGAAATATTGGCTTGCTAGCATTCCTTTGGCATTATACATATTTTGAGATTAAGTATCTACTCAAACAACAAGCCCACAAGCCATGAAGATTAAAAGTGTGATGAAGCAGGAAGGACACACTAAATAAAAATTAAATTAAACATCCATCCGTTATTTGCCAACAATTCTCTCTAACCACCCAGTATATTAAACTGCTTTCTTGTTTTTAAGACCATAAAAGAGCGTAAGCCAATCTAAATTATAAACCTCAAAATCTCTTCTCTATATTTGTAGTAGAAACTGAGTAAACTTAAAAATATTGAGAAAAATATCAATCAAGACATTATGTTAAACTTCATAAAACTAAATATAAAGGTCAGGATATCTCATTGCTAGGACTTGTAGGTTGAAAAGGCTGGGTGTTCTCCATCAGTAGGAAAGTTTAAGAACATCTTCTGACTAGCTGCCCGCCCTAAAGTACAAGAATACACTAGACGATGCTTTAAGGTTCTTCCATCCCTAGCTTTCTCCCAACAAAGATTATGCTTCACCAGATAGATCTTAGAAAATGTGCTTTAATAACTGCTAAAATGAAAATTAATTCATTTCATGTTTCAGTTTCAAGTGAAGAAAGTAAATAAATTAAGTAAAGGGAAGAAATAAGTAAAGAGATAATAAAACAAGGGAAGAGAGAGAGGTCAAATTTACATCTGCATAGTTATCTTATTTGCAATTCCATAGCATATAAATATATATATCATGTACATAAAATTATTTTTAAAGGTAGCTAAAAAAACTTTTACTGACCCTAAAAAAGCAGAAATACTTCTTAAAATGTAATCTAAGCAAAAAAACTTATATGAATTTATATTCTCCTTTTTTAATTTTGAAAATCTAGTACTGAGTTTAGTATCAAAACTTCATCATCTGTAATTTGGCTTATGTATATGCAATATACATGTACTGTTAGAGCTCGGAGTTTGGGATTAATTTTTTTTTTAATTTGGATTTTTTTTCAGCATAAAAATCTTTACATTATATAACATGAAAAATGAGTTGAAAGGCTGAGGGTGCCCTGTGTCAAGAATTTATTTGTATACCTATCATGGCTTAACCCTAGCCAACAACTCAACACCATGCTACTTCTTGCTCACTTTCCCTCAGTTGAATAAGGTATACAATCAGAAGGCTAAAAGTGAGAAAACTCATAAGTTGTGGTAAAGACAGTCTAATAGGGAAAGCAAAAGTCAAGTATGCATACAAAGCAAAACAACTACTTCCAAGCAGCAGGCAGGTGTGTAGAGCCATCACCAGGAAAACAGGGCTCTATCACACTTAACAGTTACTTAGGAAGACAAATGTCGTCACTCCATATGTCTCCCATTCCTTCTTCCCCCAGCTATATACAATGAGCATGATGTTATATGGTATAGACTATCCTCTTGGTCAGTTGGGGTCAACTGTTCCAGCTATGTCCCCTCCCAGCTTCTGGTGCAACCCCAGCCTACTCTCTTGTGGGTCGATGAGAGGAGCAGAAAAAGCTTTGACTCTGTGGAAGTACTGCTCAGCAATAACTAAAACATCCCTGTGTTATCAACACTGTTTTCAGTCCAAAACATAATGCCATATAAGCCGCTATGAAGACAACCAATTCCGTCCCATTCAAAAGTAGCACAATTCCATAAATTTTATACTTGTAAGGAAAATCCTTAGTCATATCTTGTCATATTCTCTTTGGTGTAATATTTGGCTGAATGTTTCCTTTTGCTACCTTTTTATACACATCAGGTATGCATATACTCTCACTACCTGCTTTTGCACTAAAGTAGTGCAGTCATCATTAAAATTGCATGCAATTATCAGAGAATTGTAAATGTAAGTATTTTTTATGGTAACCACTGTCTAAACTGTTACTCTTTCCTGGTGATGTCCTTTTTCTCCGTGGTGATTTTAGTTACTCTTCTCTGAACTCACTCCAATATGTCCATCTTCCTGATAAATTACTTCCAGAATGTAATTTAAGCTGCAGCTGCACTACTACCATACCATTAGTTACTAATGTGAAGAACATTGATATTGATTGATGTGGTAAAATGATATGATACTATGAAACAGCTTTCATTTTAACTGAGTCAAGATTTAAACTTATGTTTCTACAATTCATGCTACATTTTGCAAGGTTTAAGCTGGAAGAAGATAAAATCATGGGTTTATTTAAAAGGAAAAGAAAAGTATTGTAATCTTTGAAAACATGCAGAGATTTCAACACTTGGCTTTATTCTGTTTCAAGATGAGCGTCATTCCAAAAGCCAGAGGAAAAGGCTCTGATTCAGGGATTTCTGTGTTCCATAATGGCCAATAATGCGAGACTTAAATTTCTACTGTGTTTGAGTCAGACTCAGTCCAGGTTCCTCACATGCCCAAAAACACCTCTGCTTATCAAACAGTGCAAAATGTGACCCAGGTTATTCTGATCTTGTCTGGGTGTCTCAGTCACATAAATTGAAACTAGATTTTTTTTTCTTTAATCTTCTCTATGAGAATGAATCCAGAATTGATACATGCAGAAGCCTGCAGAAAGAACGCTGTAGTTAGTACTAAGTATCATGATTGAGAAAAATTGTTGAAGGAAATATGTGGAGTTTGATCTTTAAGTTTAAATCCAGTATAATAACTTTATCAATGAATCAGGTGATAAGAATCCTAGAATAGCTACATATAATTTAAGGATACTTTTGGATTAATCACTCTGTGGCATCATTTATCATCTATTAAAAAAAAAGAAAATTTACTGATACAGTCTTCCTAATACTGAGCAATACAAGGAAAAGCTAAGAATAAACTAGTGAAAGCCTATTAAAGGATTTACAGGTCAGGTAATTTAAAATATAACGTCTTAACCTGAAATCTTGATGTATTTATCAAACCTATATATGCACTTCTAATTTCTTAGAAGATGATTCATGTAGTTTGCATCTTCTTATGTGTTCTAATCACTTGTTGATTTAAACAAGATATTCAGCCTCACAGAAGCTATTCTCACCAGCAAAGAGAACTTAAATTAACATTAGAACATCTTTTATTCTGAGATGAATTAGAACTAGTAGGGGAAGAGAGGAGGCATTTATAGATTATATAATCTTGGAACTCTTCCCAGTTAACATGACAGCAGACATAAGCAACATTTTAAATTTAATTTAGTAACCAACTAAGAAAAGTGAACAGACCATTTCTTGCTTAGTTTTTTTTTTTACTAGTCCTCAAGAAACAAAGACATTTAAATATACTTATTCTTTAATTGTAATCGAGAGCAAAACAGGAAAGGATTTGGAGGTCTTATATAGTAAAAACTAACAGCAAAGCTGAAAAATGGATTTTTAAAAGTCTAACAAATCTCTCATTGAAATCTTTGGTAGGAAAAAAACTTTGCTTCTTACTATTTGGGATGTGAATAATAAATCCTGGGGTCAGATAGCATACCCAGTTCTATTCTGCTTGAAGATACTAATCTTTTAGTGCCCTGATAAAGGCAGGAGGAAATTAAGGACTGCACAATGGGCTGAATTAAGGTTGTACAGCAATCTCTTGTCCAACCACTTCTGGATATGCAGTGTAAGATTTTGGCACTTTCTACCTTTTGCATGATTGATTATACAATCTTAATGAGGTTCCTTTGATGCTTATCATAAATGAGATGGAAAATCTGCTCTAACGTAATTTAGAGCACATTTCAGATCTTGGCAGATGGAGAGACTTTACCATCAGCCCCTAGGACAAAATGTCATCAAAATGAGCACGGCTTCCATAACTCTGCATGTCCTAAGAGATCTCCTAGTTATCTTTCATCCTCATGACTGCGGGAATATTAACACAATTTTTAACTATTTCTATTGCAGTGAAATGAGAGAAAAAACAATTTTTGCAATTTGCAACCTTTGCCTGATCTGGAAATTTTCGTGTGCCTATCTTGGATCTCTTTCAGACTTTCATTTTTTTTCTGGAAAACCAAACTTCATAATGAAACACTATTAAGCTTTCACTACAAGAATGACATTTCACATATTCACAGAGTGATTTGGGTTATTATACGTGGTTTACACTTCAGGACACCTCCTGCAGCACTGCTCATCAGTCAATATCCATCAATTAAGCATAAACTTATATATAATAAGTTCTGGGAATTTAATTCTAAACTTTGGGTGAGTATTTGTAACAGGCTCTGCTTCAGTCACTGTAGTATTACCATAGGCCAATGTATATAGGCTGTATAGATGATAAATATATCTGTCATGTAACCCATTGAACTTGAAGAATGAGCATATCCTTAAGGACCTGGAGATTTTTTTTTTTTCACTCTGGTTTGTTTTATTCTTTTTCATTCTGGAGAGAGGATACTAATAAATGGTATTACTTTTGATATGAAAATTTTATATCAGGTTGAAGATGTCAGCTGCAAGCAATCTGTTACAAATACTGGCCCAGAAGACTTTTCTTATTTTTAACCATTTCTGCCAGTCCTCAGACTAAGATTTATCTGCATCATTGAAACTTAATCTGTGGGGAAACCTCTTGAAAAAAATTATAAACTTTATTATTGGTTATGATTAAGACTGGTCCAAACACTTGTCTCACACATGCTCTGGCAAAGCAAATATGTCAGAGTTATGGAATACTAAGATGTTTCTAGACCGTTCCAGACTCCAACTGTCTCAGCTAAAATAAGGTAAAATATATATCTGGTAGTGGTAAGTAGATTAATATGATGATACAACCTAGAACTATTATTTTGGGATGTATCCCAACATCTTGGAAGGTCTCTAAGTTGTGAAAATCCAGATTCTCTAAAGCAGTTCTTGTAGCCAGATGATATATTTCTTCAGATGGAAAATAGATTCTCTCCAGGGACAGAAACTTGGCACATTAACTTGGGGGGACAAGAAATTAAAAATGAGTGCAGTTTCAAAGAACAGGGATCTTGAAACAAATCTCAAAATTTTTCATCCAACTTTTTACAATATTGATTAATCATTAGAAATTTAATACTGAGAGGCCTCTTTTCACTGTCTCAATCTCTCCAGTGCTTCCTCCACTCCTTTAGACATCCTGTTTCCTTGCCCAACAAATCCTTCAGCTCCCTACTTCATGTTTGAGGAGTTCTTTGTTTCCTTTTCAGTTCATTGTTTTGCTTTTCTGCTGCTACAGCCTTTAATCACCCTCTTGCTTAACTTATAAGTGCTTCCTAGTCCCAGCATTTTATTGTGAGTATTCTGTAGGGATGTTATACTGCAGATGTGTTGCCTGGTTTATTGAGTGGTAGGGCAGACCTGAAAAGGCCATTTACAGGCAGAATATTTTGGAGTTTTTATTTGCAGATGCTATGGAGTCTACAGTAAACTGAAGTTCCTTAGAAGACTGTAATTCAATAAAATTTCCACTTCCTGTACTGTGTAGAAAAAGAAATGTTTGTTGTCACCAATTGTTGCATGCATTGATACCTCAAACTGAGTTTTTTGTACTTCACTTAAAATTTACATGTTTTAGTTGTGATAGTAAATTGTATTATTCCAGCATTTATGAAACTGTGAGAACAGTTCAGGAGACAATTTGCAATAGATGAAGCATCTTGATTTTACCAGCAACTTCCTCAACAACTTCCATGTGAGGAATGTTTTTGTGTAGCTCCAGGACAGCTACAGTAGTGTTGTAAAATTTGCATTGGATTCAGCCTGATCTAGCAGTGGTAGACTTGTTTTGCAGGGAGGTAGATATTGACCTGGCTTCATGATAAACTATGATCCTTCCAACAGTTTGACTCCATAGCCTGTCAGGAAGGAAGGAGTAAAGTCTGAGGCCAAATTTTATTTTAACATGTGTTGCATATGATGGTGAATCTTTCAGTGATAAAAGGAACAAATCTAGTCCAAAATATGACACGGTGATTTAAGTCTCTTAAATATACTCATGGTTTTTTCTGATGCTTTTCCTTGCTTCCAACTAAAACAACATCTACAATGTCATGTTTTCAAATTAAAAAACATTAGCAAAGGGAAGACTTAAAAAAATCTGCAGAGGTGATCAGATGGGCAGATTTTACTTTCTCAGACTTGGCAAGTATTGCTGCATGGGAATTATTGAGACATTACAGCAGTTAATTTAGAAACAGATTTGAAAAAAACAATTCAATTCATGTTACCATGAATGAAGACATAAATGTCTTCATTGTGTGTGTATGTGTGTGTGTATAAAATATACATACAAGATGCATGTCTACATCTATAAAATAATGTTAGAAATTTAGCACTGTTATAAAGGTTGCATTTAACTTTATTGATGGATATTTTAAGAAATAGTTAATGAAGCTTATGTTACAATGAAGTTGTTCAGATACATCTTTTACTCCTCCCCCTAAAGTTTTCTTTTTCTGTAGAACTATAGACAGCAACCTTATGGGTGGCTTTGCTTATATAAGTTAATGAACATAGAAGAAAATTAACCCTATAAAAATACTTCCTCACAAATTACTGATCTGATGAGCTGTTTATGTGATCCCAACAGTGTTGGTTAGAATGGCAAGAATTAGGAATATAATATTAGGGAGGGTGGAGAGGGGGTCCAAGGAAAACAGAACATCTAAGGAACAATAAAGATTTAATTTGGCTTTTATTGCTTCTGAATCCATAACCTTAAAGGTACACTGAAACTTCATTACACTGAAATGTTGAAGAAGCATAAGGTCTGTTTCATAACAGAGTCTCCTCTTTTACACAAGTGATGACTTCTAGGTCTTTAAAACATTCTGTGTACAATGGTTGGGTAGTCAGTGGCAGATTTAAGGGCTTTATTTCTTAAAAGAGCAGCTAATAGCAGTAATGAGAAAAATGTGTTGTGGCAGTTCTGAAACGGAACATCATTTGACTGGTGAACTGTGAAATAATCCAAATTATATGCTACTAAATAATGACATGCACAAATTCATTGCCTTTGATGCTATTTCTCATTTTAATTTAGCATTGAGGTTTGAATACCTTTGACTTTGTGGGCTTGCTCAATCCTGTGTTGTTCATTTTTATTCCTTTTATGCTAGTGGCAAATAAAGGAATTAAAAGTTGGGCTTCTATTTAAAATTAAGCTTTCAAACAAGCAGAAAAAAACAAACAACAAAACAAGAAACAAAACGAAACAAAAAAAAACCAGCCAAGACCTTGGCTTCAGCAAGAGTTATGCATCAGTAAAGGCAGACTTCTAGTATGCCAGTTTTCAACCATCACCTTAAAATGTTCACATAAGGAATATATTACAGGTGTTCTTTAAAACTGTGGCTTGTTACACTCTACAGGTCTTCTGCAAACACAAATGCAAATGCAAACTTTTTTTTTTCTAAAAAGCAACAGCAAAAAACATCCCAAGCAATATTCTAAGAATCATGTTCCTTTATATACTGAATGTCTTCTTTCACCAGAATCTAGCTTTAGCATATTTTCATAACTGATAAGCAAATCCGTAAACTTAACCTTCAAAGTATAATACACATAGTTTCTGTCCACAGTTATATAATAATTGCAAATTGAACTGGCACCTGAAATAAATCTATTGACCAACTTCATTGCATAAATTAATGATTGGAACATGTGGTCTGTTATGAAAATATAATTTGGAATTCAAATAACATGCATTTAACAAATGCACAACTAATCCCAAAGCTTGGAATTTCCAATCATATTTTTCTTGGATTCATATTTAAGGTCTTTAATGTATTAAATATACTCTCACAGACAGCAGCTTATCTATAATCCCTAGCTTCAAGGTGTGACACTCTTAAATAGTTTTATAGAAAACCTTCTGTTCAAATTTGATAACCATTAAACATAGGCTTTTACAAATTCCTATCTAGTCATGTCTGATTGCATTTCATTGCATTCCCAATATGAGAGCAATGAAGTGCCGTTAGCCAGCAATTATAATATTAGGCTGTATATAAACCTGAATATTGCAATTTCCTTAGTATTTTCCAAATTATTTGATTACTTTTTTCCTCTTACAACATAAATTATTTTCAACAAATGGAAAACCATGCAGTCCTTGCTTAGTGAGGGTACACTAACAAGATTGTTAATTTTTTAGCAGAAAAAATGAGATATAGTCAAAATTAGAATGTTTATATATATATTGTTCAAGACATTTATAAAATATTTTTCATGTAACAGCCTGAGAGGGAAAGCTTAATTTAGCAAGCAACTCTGTCTATGAATAGCATAACTACAACAACAGTAAAACTCCTTTTGTCAGTAGGAGCTGCTAGGAAATATGTCACCATTCTTAGGTCACCACAGAAAGAATATATGCAAATGGAGAAGTGGTGGGAGTCCTGAAATAAACAATGGCAGATCTCCTCCAGTCTTGTGCAGTTCAGATATAAATCAAATATAAATCTATGGCATGGACAGATGTCTTTTTGTCTCCTGTTTCCGTTCGCAAGAATGAACCATTAGTTAGATGATGCTTATGTTATGCAGAAGGGAAAGGATCCAAGAAGAAATGGAAAGAAGAAATCAAATCAAATGATCTGTAATCCCACAGATAAAGAAGAGTTACTACAACTGGAGTCCCAAATGCTCCATGATGTATTTCATCAGTTCTTCCTGGCCTTTGCAGTGATATCTCTCAAGACACAGAAACATGGAGAAATTAAAACCTCTTCTTTTCAGCGGCAGTGAAACAAAGGAAATATTCCACTGGCTCAACACAGAAACATATGAAAGAAAACAACACTATAATGCATTGTGAAAGAGCAGTTCTCTTCCCGTAGATATTCCATGAACCTGGCAAGAGAGGTTTGGGTTTTTTTTTTTTGTAGTGGTGAAGAACCTGTTCAGTTTTCAAACCTAATTTAAAATACTGTTGGAGAATGCTGTGACTTTTATTCCAGTCTATATGAACAGGTTTCTTAGTTTAACTGAGATAGAAGATGAACCAGGGCTGGCACACAGTCATGTTTGCCCTTATTTCCACTAAGATGAATTCTAACACTAACCTAGGAATTGTGAGCTTGCTGGGCATAAGAGGCAAAACCATAGTGACCACATAGGGGAACCAATGAAACACCAAATAAAACTCTCAAGAGAATTTTGAAATCTCAGCTATTGCATAAAATCCAAATCAATGGTCTCAAATATTTTTTTCTATCCTAAACTATTCTATGATTCTGCAATTCTGTGTTTTCTTTATTTATCAGTTTACAAACATTGATAAACAGTGAGTAGCAAATTATTTGAATTCACAGATCTTGAGACTCCTCTTTTCCTTTGTTATATTACAGTCAGTCACAAGTTTGAACCACAGGACTTCCTAGGCTTTCCTGCACTTTTCAGAAGAGCAAGCTGCAGAAAATATTTAAGCACATGTAACTACATCATGTGCTCATTTAGAGGTTGAACTATAAGCTTAAATCCTACAAAATAAGTTCATCTTTCTGAAAATGTATTTCCTGTTGTCAAATATTAATCTTACAATATTTCAAGTTAAAGGGAAATATTGTACTTACATGTGTTTTAGTAAGTCTTCCAAATGCTCAACCTGCTGACAAAGCACAATTGGATTAAATTTCAGCAATATTAGCTTTATCACTGTATGTCAAATTTATCACGTTATGCACAAACAAGGATTGTGGCATGTTGTTTCTGATGTCAGCAGGAAAGTAGAACAACAATTTTCATAGAATTACAGAATGGTTTGGGTTAAAAGCGATCTTAAGGATCATCTAGCTCCAACCTCCTTGCCATGGGCAGGGACACCTCCCACTAGGTCAAGCCACCCAAGGCCTCATCTAATTTTCCCATTCCTCAGCTCTTGTGAGACCTCAGCTGGAGTACTACGTTGAATTCTTCCTCCCCTCTCAGCCTCAAATCCTGTCTTCCAATGAATAAAGACATTCTCTAGTTCCTTTTGATAATGATTGTTATGGTCATATTTTATTCAGTTTTACATTTGTTATTAAAAATTTATGCCTTCTTTCTGCTATGAGATTATTTATTTTCAAGCAGGACAATGTTTTTTTGTGTTAATGACAAACATGGTATCATCTGAAATCTATTAGTCAGCTAGCTACAGATGTTTTCTAATAGTTAAAAAATGCATACATAAAGTTAAAATGAGTGACCTAAATGATCAGACTACTGTAGAAAGAACAGTTCAGAAAGTGAGTATAAGAATATAATGAGTTCTAGGAGAGCATAGGTAAATCTACATAAGAAGGTTATTCTGTCCTGGCAAAGATATTACAAATTAATGAAAATTATTTCAAAATATCTTATTAGATTTACTGATTGTTGAGATTGCTGATGTACTATTTTCCCTGTCAGTGTTTAATGATGCTTCCATCTTTAATTCAATTGCCAGTAGGGTTTTCTGACTACTTTTTGATCCTATTTGTAACAGATAGCTCTGAGCTATGGCTGGCTTTTTATGGCACCAAAAACCATTAACCATGCCTCAGAGGGTGGGATTTGGTGTATTTCAGTCACTTTATCCGTTCCTTAGGAGCACTATACTCTGTACCTTAGGCAGAATATCTATGAACTGTAGTTATATTAAGTGTGAAAGTATCTCTGTGCTGAGATTAAATTCAGCAAATAATTCCCATAAATACAAATGAAGGAAGCATATGAAATGCTGGAATGTTATATTTTGACACATTAAAAAAAAGATTAGGGATAGTGAAGGCAAATTATTATCACCAAAGAATGGAATGGAATGGAATTCTTTAGGCTGGAAAAAAACCTTTAAGATCACCAAGTTCAACTGTAAATTTAGCATGGTCAAATTCATAGAATCATAGAATAGTTAGGGTTGGAAGGGGCCTTAAAGATAATTTAGTTCCAACTTCCCTGCCATGGGCAAGGACATCCCATTAGATTAGGTTACCCAAGGCTACATTCCACCTGGCCTTAAAAACCTTCACGAAAGGGGCATCCACAACCTCCCTTGGTAACCTGTTCCAGTATCTCACCACTCTCAAGGTGAAGAAATTCTTCAGAATGTCTAATCTAAATCTTCCCTTCTCTAATTTATACTCCTTGTCCTATCACCACAAGCCCTTTTGAACAGTCCCTCTCCAGCTATCTTGTAGGCTCCTTTCAGACAGTGGAAGGTCACTAAAATTCACCACTAAATATCACTAAACCTCAAGTAGAGTCATAGAATGGTTTGGATTTGAAGGAACCTTAAAGATCACCCAGTTCCAAACCTCCTGCCATTGACGGGGACACTTCCCACTAGATCAAGATACTCAAGGCCCCATCCAACCTGGCCTTGAACACTTCCCGGAGGGGTTATACACAACTTCCCTGGGCAATCTGTTCCACTGTCTCACCACCCACACATTTACACATCTTTTGAATATCTTCAGGGATGGTGACACAACCACTTCACTGACATCCCATTCAAATTCTTTACCACACTTTGAGTGAAATAATTTTTCTTAATATCGAGTCTAAACCTCCCCTGATGAAATTCGATGCCATTTCTTCTTGTCCTATCCCTAGAATGTGCATATTCCTCAGCATATTTCAACTTTTCCTGGGTGAATGACTTAAACAGGAAGATAAACATTCTCTTCATGATTTAATGAATGTTTTTGACATGGAAAAAGATTCTGAGGAAAAGAAAAAAATTTAGATTAATAGAAATTTATCTTCACACAAATGTCTGTATAGAGGACATCATGGGAGATGTTAACATGAACTAACCAGAAAGTGGGACATGTATGACAATTCCACATAGCATTCAATAGTCCAGTATGGATTTACACAGTAAGCACATACTCTTTAATGTGGAAAAGAAACATCTGATTGATTTTTTTCCCCCCAAATCTTAAATTGCTTGAAAATCTAGGTCCTATAAGATAACTTTACAATTAGAGCTGAACCTGATTGAAAGACTATAAATACTTGGCCTCTGTTAAAATGTACATCTAGGTTTCTCAAGTGTTGCATGCACAGGGACTTCAGAATGACCACTATGATGCCACCATGAACTGTTCTACTTGAAGATGAACACTTCCTCACATTTTAAGACAAGAGACTATATATGGCATCTAGTGAGTTTTGAGACTACATAAGATCTACACCTGAATATGATCAATGAAATGTTGATCTTTGGTTCATAAGACTACATTCCTCAGAAATTCAGATACCCTTAGCTTTATTAAGGGACTAAAAAATCGACTACTAAGCACTTACAGTAAGAGTTAGATAGGGCTTAAATAGAGAGCATTTTTTAGTCAAATCAGTCCTTACTAGGAGATATGAAACTTTTAAGCTTCAGTAGATTATAAATTCCTAAAACATGTTGCGATTTTATCAGTTTATGTGGGTCATTGCTTTGAAGAAATTTACATTTCTCTTTGTTTTTTCTACTCAGTCAGGCTCCTCAGCATAAGATTAATAGTTTGTGGATGCCATAACCAGTATTTAGCAATATGAAGTTTTTAAGAGCATCCTATTACTATCATATGCGTGAAGTTTCTTGAATTTATGTGTATTTCTTTTCTTACTGTCCAAAAGTAATGTATTCTTTAGCATATGCATCTTGTTTACAACAGGTAGATCAATTTGAAAAGAAAACCCAGTCATCTGAGTTTGATCTAAATTATATTTCTTTGGTCTAGAGCAAAACAATTTCTTTTTATACAGCATTCTTATATTATATAACAAAACATTTTAAGGGCTAAGTCAATCACCAGCTAAAGAGAAGCAGAGGGTATTAAAGTGAGATTTGGAAGAGAAAAAAAGCAAATGGATCATAGACACAGATATGTAGAAATAATTCATATACCTTTAGCTGCGGAGTAGATTGGAAGAGGATAGTTGTTCCAGCTTGAGAAAAGAAGCAGGGCAGAGATGTTATAAACTTATTCGTATGGTGCCCATCAACTTTCCATTCATCCTTATACTCACACAGCATAAATTTTTCTTTTTGTCTTCCTTCGGTTTCAATGAATTTATTATACGTTGTCCTCATTATGTGTTGCTCTTGCAGTGAAATGAGGGTCAAAGATGTGGACTTCGCAGCTTTTATTGAAGGTAGTGAGATTGCTATCATCTGGTCATGTTCAGGAATGAGCTGCAAATTCAGAGTTCTCTCTGGGTAATCCCTGCATTCTGACAGAAGCAGGGTCATATGGCTGTTAAAACCATTAGAATTCCTTATCATGTAGGAAGCTCCTAAAGTAATTTTTCTTGGGTAGTTACATTGTGTGGTGCAAAGGCTAGAAGAAGAATGAAAACTGAAATTTGACTAGGCTCTATCTTCAAAACAGGTAGCAAATAGGTCTGTAAGCAGTAGTGTCCTGCCCTCTCATTTAGTTAGGTGCTACAGGGTAGCTTGTAACAAGGCTGGTAGTTTAATAGCCCAGGATATGAATTCAACTTATCCCCAGAAATACATAAACTTTTTATATCTACTGCTTTACTTGTTTTAGGTTTTTAGTTAAGTAAAATCACATAGTCATATATTTACCAAGGGCCATGAGCATGTACATGGTGCAGATTCTAGCTCAGCCGATAAAGAGAAATTTGTCAACCCATGGTAGTTTAAAAAGTTATCTCAGAATATTTTCTTATCCAGTAGCAATGTGAACTCCTGAATTTAGGGAGTATTTTTTAATTTAAAATCAAATAAATTTATTTTCTATGAGCTTTGCATGAATATGTTTTTAATTTCTTAAGCAAGGAACTTAGAATAAGCATAACAGAACAAAATGCTGTAGCGCAAGTGCCTTAAAGTATAAGCAGCTCAGAGTCAGTTCAAGGTGATGTCAGCTGACAATAGATATAGTTTAGATAGGAAAGGCAGGAAAGATACTCGTGACATTTTCATTTTCAGATACTCAATGGTAGATTTCACCAGCTAAAGTTTGGTGTTCAAATCCTAACGTATTTAATGAGGGGGGAAAAGGTACTACACAACACAGCAATTGATTGTATCATGAAAGAGGAATTCATACAGAAGTTTTCACTGGTGCTTCCTTGACTTCTATTCAGCGTAGAATGTATTTCTACCTTAAATAGAAACACTTAGGTTTTAGAACACTAGAGTACGGACTTCCCAGCCCACAATTCGTGAGCAAGTCATGAATTTAGTTTTTATCTCATTAGATCTACATTTAGAACATAACCTCACAAAAAGTATTGAATTACTGAAATATTTGAACAATCCCAAGTAACTTATTTTCTCTTTACATGAAATATTTATTCCTGGCATTAAATAGCTGATAGTGTTGCTTATAAAACTCTTACAGAGTTATCCCTTGTGCTGTGAAAGAAATGGTGATTTTAGATATTTTAGTTAGTTAGTTAAGTATTCTGTACCTCCATTTTTTTTTGAGTATACAATCATTGCAGAGCTGGAAATGCTAGGTTTCAAGGAAAATGCCCCAAAAGAACTAGTCAATAGGCAATCCTGTTTGAATTCTGCCAGTGCAATATGAGATACTTGGTACCATGATCCTTATTAGGTAATTTCAAAGTTCTTTTATAATTAAACAGTGCTAGCCATCATGATAACAAACAGACACCAATGGGAATGCAAAAGGTTTTCCAGATTCATAAAAAAAAAATGAGACACTTTAGCTTCAGTGGAATAATTTTTATTCAGAGGACATGAAACAAGATATGAAAATGTGTTTTAACATCAGAGCACTTCCCCAGCTGAAAAACAACAGGTTCTGAAATTCAGTTTAGTTTGATGCTTACTTCTAAAACGTTATTATATAATACTTTCAGACTCTGCTGTCTGATTCAAATGCTTATTTGTTATGGAAACTAATTAATCTGTATATCTTGATTGATTCACTCATGGTTTATAACACTATTACTTAATTACATAAACAGCTAATTCAGTTAACCTAACAAGTATGATACTTCATATTTTTGCTTCGGAATTTCAGTGATTTTCATACAGTAGTAAGTCAGAGAATTCTGACTACAGCAAAACTTGCCCGACAGTGAACATTGCAGTATATATATGCTATTTACATTAATAAAAATAAATAATGAAAGTGTGATTTCTAATACTCGCTCTTTTTTCAGACCAACCTTTTAAATATCTGAAAATAGCTATTACAGACTCTTTAAATATTTCTGATAATTAAACTAGATAACACTAATTCCCTCAATTATTTTTCTAGATATGCCATGTCTTCCAGTGTTCTGATCATTCCCTTTGCTTTCTTCCAGGTTCTCTGGAAAGGGATCATTTGCTTTAAATGTAGATCAAACTGGACATATTTCTTAAAATAAGGTCTTTCATCTCTTTTGCAAATTTGAGTATAACATTTGCTTTTCTAAAATGGTATCACAGAGTGGACCTATGATAATTTTGTACTTTAATAGTCCTAGACAGAAAAATACGATATAGATATAGTTGATCCTACTTTGAATGTGCTAGATGATCGCTTGAGAGACACTTCAGCCCTGAAAAATATATTTGGAAAATATAAAGGTTATTAATTTATTTCAGCTTAGTGCACTTCTTAAAACAAAATACTTAAAATTAAGGCTGGAAGAGGATGTTTGTGTCAACAAATATAGTTCCCATTCCAAACTAACATCTGTATCATGTTCTCTCACTGAAAATGTACAATGTTCCTATTTTAGAATGAACATTTTTTAGTCTAGCAATCACATTTATTACGCACAGAAGGTCCAAGCCTGGTCACACTGGAGTCAGGAAGAAATCTTTCATACTTATTGATAATACATGACTAGATAAAATCTTAGACAAGCTTTATTCTTGGAAAAATCTGAAGCAGAATTCTGGTAAAATTTGCCCAATACATATAATTTTCTTGAAGCAGCAGGTTCTAAATTTGACTTTAAGGGATACATGCTGATTATATATTGTTTAAACATACTTCTATTTTACTATTTAAAGCTCTTCTGCTTCCAGTACATATCCCTTAGGTTTGTAGTATGCAGAAAGATAAACAGGATTCTGTTTTTCTTTTTTATACAGTTCATTATTTCATAAATGATCTCTCATCATTCTCTCTGTTAATCGTCTCCCTAAATGATACAACCCTTATCTTTTCAAATCTCTTTCATTGTCAAAGTCTTAAGATATTTTGTCATTTCCTAGCTTCAATGAATATTTTTTGCTAGTTCTGCTCTGTCTTTCTGCAGGATGAATGACCAGAATCAAGTCTACAGCCCAAAGTGTGGACCATTATATCATCTAGTGGAACTGACGTTGTAGAAGAATACAAGACTACCAGTAGTGGTGTTCTTTAATCTGCTGCTTCTTCTACCCCAAGAGCTGTGAACATCCTCTTTGTTACTCTCATTGTTAACAAGGGCAGTGGTTTTAATACTCACAAGCTGACATGAAGAAAATCAATTTCTGTTTTAACAGAAAACTACATTTATCACAAATGGGGGAGAAAGTCAGTGAATCATTTCATCTCTAAAACAGTGGAAGAAAGATGGTTGAAAAATCACTCTGCAGTAAACAAACGCTTCAAAATTTCTTTACACAACCTTTGGAGAAGGTAGAATAAAAGGTTTTGCAACAATACCTGATACAACAGTATTGCTTGCATTTAATTAATAAGGAACTGAGGAAACCAGCATGTAAATTTGATGTGTGGAACAAGAAAAAATACAGCATGCTTTTGTAGAAAATTATGTTAAATACTATGGACAACATGTTTAATAGCTTTCAGAACAATTAGCGTAATTTTTTTGCATACTCTCAGCACAAATGTGTTTTAAGTTTGAAGAAGTGCATTTGCTACCTAGTAATGCAATACGTCATTGAGAAATGAACTAATACACTTTTGTATTGTTCTGTCACATTTTATGGACATATTAGACTCATTTCACACGTCAGGAAGTAATCTGTAATGTATATAGTCATAAGGATGATTTGTGCATATCCAGAAAATCTGGTAAGTACAGACTCTTGATTTCTGCACATGCAGTATGCATCAGAATTAAAGCCTCCACATTTACTAATACAGCTGCTGGCGCCAGCTAGTTTTGGCTCACTCTGCTGAAAAATAAAACAATTTCTGACTGCTATATACATGCGGAGATCTCTGATGTCTCTCTCACAAAGCTGTGAGAGTAACTCACAGCCAAAGGTCCTGAAGAGATTGCTCTGTGCTGAGGAAAACTTGGAATTGTTTAGGTTGGAAAATGCCTTTAAGATTGAGACCATTTATCTAACACTACTAAACCCAATCACTAAACCATGTCCCAGAGGGCCACATCTACTGGTCTTTTAAATAGCTCTAGTGATAGGGTCTCAGCTACTTCCCTGGGCAACCTTTTCCAGCTCATGGCAACCCTTTCCTGATATATGACCAAGACCCTTATGCAACTTGAGTCCTTTTCCTCTCATCCACTTGTTACTTGGGAGAAGAGACCAACACCTGCTTCACTACAAGTTCCTCTCATGTAGTTCTAAAGATCAATAAGGTCTCCCTTAAGCCTCTTCAGACAAAACAACTCCAGTTCCCTCAAGTGCTCCTCATGAAACTTGTTCTCCAGACCCTTCAGCAGCTTTTTTGTGCTTGTGGGCACATGCTCCAGCACCTTAATGTCTTTCTTATCATGGGGGACCAAAATCTTAATACAGGATTCAAGGCATGACCTCACCAAAGCTGAGTACAGCAGTACAATTCCTTCCCTGGTCTTGCTGGTCAAACCATTTCTGGTAGAAGCCAGGATGCTGCTGCCCTTTTTGGCCACCTGGGCACACTGCTGGTTCACATTCAGCCAGCTATCGACCAACACCCACAGGTCTTTTTCCACCAGGCAGCTTTTCAACCATTCATCCACAAGCCTGTAGCATTGCATAGGGTTGTTGTGGTCCAAGTGCAGGATCTGACAAGTAACCTTGCTAAATCTCATACAACTAACTTCAATGAAGCAATCCAGCCTGTCTGGATCCCTCTGTAAAGCCTTCTTACCCTCAAACAGATCAACATACCTGCCCAGCTTAGCATCACCTGCAAACTTACTGAGGGTGCACTTGATTGGCAAAGACATTAAACAGAACTGACCTCAACACCGAGCCCTAGGGAACATCACTTGAGACCAACCACCCTCTGTATTTAACTCCAATCACTACAACTCACTGGGCCTGACTACTCAGTCAATTTTTTACCCAGTGAAGGGTACACCTGTCCAAGACAAATTCAGCCAGTTTTTCTCCAAAAGAATGCTGTGGGAAATGGTGTCAAAGACTTTACTAAAATCTCAGTAGACCACATCCATGGGCTTTCTCTCACCCACTAAGCAAGTCACCTCATTATAGAAGGAGGTTGAATTAGTTAAGCAGGACCAACCTTTCCCAAACCCATGCTGGAGATACTTCCTCATGAACTGCCATGTTGTACTCTGTTTGCCTGCTTTAGTTGCTTACTCTGTTCACACCGGATTGTGTTAAAAATGCTGGCATACACTTAATGGGCAAAACTTTGTATGTCTGCCCAAGGTGTGCACCAGAGTTAAGTACTTAAATAGAAGAACTAGCAGTTTGTGTCTACAAATTGATTAGTGCTGTACAAGTGTGTTCCAGAAATGAAGTCATGAATATACAGGATTTTGCCACAGTCTTCTTTATTTTTTTCCTAACTCCTTTAATTTTTTTGGTAATAAGATGAAAACATCCTCCTCAAACTGCCAATAGGCAAAGGTTTATATGAATTGTGTAGGATGACATACAGTACAGTCAGGGTTTTTTATCATAATTTTAACTGACTGTCTCCCAGTCAATTCATCCCACAAGAAACTGATTTGATAAGTCTCTTAAGATACTGAAAGATTAATAACTTTATCTTCTATAGAACATCATCAAGAAGCATCCGAGCAGAAATGAAAATACATGTTGATAGACTTTATCTCCTGTTCTGTTTCAGCAAAAGATGGTTCACTCTTTGGCTAGTGTTTTACTCGGTGTTTCCTTTTACCTTTCTATAAAGAAAAAAGGAGAAGGGTTTATCTTCCTACTTAGCCTCATTACAGGAGTCTTGTAGTTACAGCCAAGCACTTAACCAGAGCCATAATAATGGTATTTGATTAGATGACATAAAATCTATAGGACACCAACACCTTTCTCAAGTAGCAGGCTAATGTTTGAGTCACACTAGATACCTGAATATTAATTACAAAGTCAAGACTAATGTCTAACTTTTTCCACATAGCATCTCTTCTTATCAACTGTATCTCAGATCATTATTGAGCTCCCCAAAGTCTATAGAAAACATTAGACCTGAAAGCAAAACACTGATGTTTTCGAAGTAAATGTGCTAGAGGAAGTAAGATCACTTGCCAATGACCTGGTCTGGGATTTTTTTTTTAACAACGTAATGCCTGAGAGATTGCAGAACACCCTCTGTTTAGCAGGTTAGATAAGCATCCACTATGAGTGACTTAGGTATAGATGGTATGCACTGAGGCAGAGAAGGCTCTTCAGTGATACCTGCTTTCCTCCAGCCACGGCCATATGTTATTAGGAGGCATTTGATCTAGATGAAATCACTTCTACTTGGTTTTATTTCAGCATGTCCTTAAGAACTATTTCTGCTCCGTTAGTGTTCTGTAGTGTTTTTATCTTCTCCAGGACCACAGTTTTGATGCCTGGATGCCTCCCATCGCTGGTGATGGCACAATTCAGATGAGATCAGACCAGTAATTGGTATGATCACAGAGTTGACTGACTATTTCACAGAATCATTTATGTTGGAAGGAACCCTCTGAGGTCATCTAATCCAGTCAGCTAGAGCAGGTTTCCTGACTGTGTCCGCTTGGGGATTGAATATTTCCATGGAGATATTCAAACAGACACAAAGAAAGAAAGTGTATTGTTATTTATTTGCTGTGACTCTAACCTGTAATGTGGAATTTCTTAGTTTCTTATGTTACAGATCTAGTGTGTATATTCATACTTAAAGAATTAAAATGACTGATTATAGACAATAAATATCCTTGCATTCAGAAATTCCACTTTCAAATCTACCATAGAGGAAAATAAAGTGAAAGCATGTGATGGCAGTACTTGCATCATAGTCCACATAATTTCTCCTGGAAGATGTGGAACTACTTATACATTGGTTTTCTTTACCTAAACTCATTGGGATAAGTCTCATTCTTATTTCAAGGGCAAGATGAGAATGAAAGGGTACACTCATCCTCTGTACAGACTTTGTGGATTTGCAAACCTTCTTGATTCAAAGGTCAACTGGATAAGAAATGTTTTAACAAATCATATTTTGCTTTTAAAGGTGAATTATTATTAATTTTCCATTGTTCAAGTACAATTTCTACAGGTTATTTCCTTGGTGTGCATTTTATTATGCTATCCTAGACCTACTCCAACATATTTTCATTTTGGCCTTGATTTACTTTCTCACATTTTCTATACTGAGAAATTATTCTTAGTGGCTTGTGAAGTACACTACTAGAGTATTTTAAAAAACAGCCATCTGCCTGTAGTTTTTTACTGCTGGATTAAATGTTTATGTACATTTTGTATTAAAGCAAAAAACTGTGTGTATAGCAGAAGATGCAACACATTCATAAGGATGTGGAGAAGGAGCTTTAGGCAGTAACTGATATGAGAAGTGTGTGGCAAGCACGATGTCTTGAATGTAGACTATTCGGTGACAATAGGAATCAGATCCTTACATCCCTTCTTATTTTGGATCAGAAAAGGACCACTTTTCTTAAGGTCAGCATACTGGCTTCAGTATCTTCCAGACCATTAAGAGTCCCACAGCTACCTGTTTCTAGTAAGTTGCTAGAAGCCTTCAGGCAAGAAGTGAAAGTGCACAGGACTGAAATGTTTGACAGAGTCAGCATACAAAGGACCTTTATTCTGAGGTCTATAGCACTTTCACCAGACTATATGTGTACATAAAATATGTATAATCGGCATCATAAAAAGCTATGTATATTATAAATTCTGTTGCTATTTTTCATAGGACCTGGCAAGTTACTACGTAGGCAAAGAAGTAGGGATCAAGTCAAGTGTGTTTCTTTAATTTTTCTGCTCCTTGAGATGAATAGTATTCAAAGGTTATTTTTAAAGTGAGCAATGAGACACTTGGATATGTCTGAGCTTCCTGGGGCAGCAGCTGAGGTCTTGGAAGCAATCTAATTAAAACAGCAGGGTCCAGTAAAGCAGGATCATCTCAGTACTGTTGAAGATAGGAGCTAATGTCTCCGCGTGGTGCTAGGTGGTGGAACAGATTAAGTATGCCTGACAGAATTGCAAAATGCAACTATGTCTTCTGTAACGTGATACTACTTCAAACAAGCGTGACCTATTAGATCCTTAATAATTCAAAATTTTCGTTCCCATCCTTAACTGCCTTTTTGGTCTGTTGGCTTGATGTTTTCCTTTCATTAAGTTAATAAGATAACATTTTTACCTCATTAACATGAAATCTAAAATTAGCTTTGTGGAACTATAACAATATTTTGATATATATTTAGATGTATTTTATCAAAGAAGAGATATGAAAATTGCTTATTTGGGTCTGCATTTCAGGCCCTGTAGAATTCTCACTATCGCAATTCAAAGACCTCAATTTTAACTTTAAAAATTTTGTCTCAGAGGAAAATTCAGCTCTGAAAATAGAGTTAGACTTTCTAACACTTCTCTAAAACTCACTTTCATTTTGGGCACTATCTCTAATAATTTGCAATCATATTCCAGCCTCAGGAGTTCAATATCAGAAGTCTATTAGAAATATGAAACCAAAATTTAACTTTTTCTTACTAGTTGCCTGAGGTCAGGTTTCATAATTGAATAATTTTTAATATTTTGGAGCTGCACTTTATACCTCTTAGTTGTATAGAGAAGAAAACAGCTTATCTTAAATTATACTGTTAATCTTTTTGGAGAGATTTAATAGGATTTATGAAGTCAATACGCCTTTATTTTTTTCTTGTTTCTGCATCAAAGTTTTCAAAATTTTGTTGACCTTAAATACTGGAAGTTGTACAAGTTTTATGCTGATATTTATTCACAAGCATCCCAATTCCCTGAATCCATTAGTTAGAAAGTTTAAACGAATATCTTTATAAATCCTGACATGAAATTCCTTTTAAATTTGACTAAATCTTTATTTTTATTTCCTAGAAAATTTCCTAGAATTCCTAGAAAAAAGTGGGCTTAATATTTTCTGCTAGTAACCCCATTCGTTAAGCCAACAAAACATCATAACATAGTTAATCATGCAGAGTGGAGATTAGATTCTATATTCAGACTCACATTTATGACGAATATTTGGGCATATCTGATCCAGTTACTAAATCAACATAATGTTGTCATGAAGGGAACAACACAATTTAGTTTCCTTTGGACTTCCAATTTATCCTTTGCTTAGCCTATTGCATAGTAAGACTTATCCTACAAACTATTTCTAGGCTAAAGGCTTGGTGTACATTTTATTTATACCTCTCCAGTTCATTTAATGGTTGTATGTTCTGTTTTGGGTTAAAGCAAAATAAGTACTCTGAATTTTCAGCTAGACCTCTTTATAAACTTCAACTACTGAAGCTTACCAACATACTTTTCAGACAGTTCCCACCTCTAGAAGTGATAAGCCTGATAGTTATCGTCAAGGCAATGAGGCACTAGTGTGCAAGGGGGTCACTGCTCATACCTGTTCCTATTTGAACCAAGGCCATCCCAGGGTTGGTTGTGAAGTGGTCACACCTGCTGGGAGAAGTAAATTAGGCAGGTAACTCAAAACTGACCAGTGAAGTATTTCATGCCATATGTGTCATGTTCAGTGTAAAAGCTTAGAGATCAGGGATTAGCCCTCTTCTTCAGTGGTGAACATTCAGGGAAGACTTTACCTGTCTCCCTGTCCCTGAAGCCATCCACAAGTACCTGAGTCCAGTTCCTCAGTCTTGTCTAGGACCTTCCCTTCACCTGTCCTGTAGTGTCAGTTGTAAGGTATGTATGTTGAGGGAGTTTGAATTGGTTTTGTAAATATTTTATTATGTGTTTGTATTTTTTATTATCATTCTCCTTTTATTATTATCATTTCATTGAAGTTGCTTTTGTGTTAGTTTCTAACCTACAAGTCTCTCTCATTTCCTTTTTTTCTTTCCTGCATGTGTTGTCTGGGAATAAAAACTGCTTAGTTTAGTTACTGACCTGGTAGTCACGGTGAAGGCAGTAAACCGGGACATCCTAGAAATGGAAAAAAAAAAAGGTTATAAACAACATCATTTACTCCAATATCCTTTTCAAAGCATGACTATTTTCAGCATTAAAGGAAGTTCAAGTTTTAAGTACTGCTATAGATGGAGAACATGTTCAGATATTTATTAACTCTCAATGCAATTTTTTTCCTTTCTATTATTGTCTCTTGGCTTTCTCCTGCTTATCTATATCTGGCTCTGTATGCAGTACTTTATGCAACTCTTTGAGGTAGAGTAGCAAGCAGCATTGAGAGTTGACTTCTCCACAATGAAGTCAAGAAATTGGGAACCAAAGGTGATCTTGAGGCAGTTAAAGAAGGAAATATTTATAAAAGTTTTTGAAAAAAACTTCACAAGCTAGGGTCTCATGTGCACATTATATTCCCCTAGTCAGATTTCTGTCTTATTAATAGTCTTCAAACAATATTTTTATAAGTAAAATAAGGTCATAGTGGTTATGTATCGCCCTATGGAAATCAATGGGAATTTTATCATTGATTTCATCTGCAATAGAAGTTCCCCTCAGTTAGGAGTATCCCTTTTAAAAATAAAAATGAAATAAATAGAACCCAAGGGGATAAAAACATTGTTTAGTCACTTTTATGAATGCTTTTTCATTAAGTGCATTATACTCCTTATAGTCAACTTTTTATTTCAAAGGGAAAATACTTTCACCAATTTCCATTTTGTGTTTACTAACATGCTGTTCTACTCTTTTTATTTCAGTCCGTGTGAAATTAACTTAGTCGCAGTGTTTCACAACAGTGAAGTTAAGAATATACACTAGCTTCTTTGTGTCACTTATATATTATACTAAGAATGTTTGCAATCTTACAAAGGCTGAACAGGATGAACATGTGATCAATCAAATGTAACCTTAGCTCAACCCCTTCAAGTTATTCATCATCGCTTACAATGCCTCTTCTAAAATTTTTATTATAAGCTTTCTTAGGAAGGGATCTTGATTCATGTTTTCTATGGAATCTATTGCCCTTTGTTTACCTACTATAATAACAGGGTGATAAATTATTTATATTTTCCTCTATTTCTCCATTCTGATTGATAAATCAATAGTTAGATGTACTTTAATCATACTCACAATTTTAGTTTACTCTGATTGAAGTCTTCTGGATTACCTTTAGTAGTTTTTACCTGGAATTTTCACAAATATGAGCCAAGATTTTCCACAGACTTTCACTACATGGCAGCAGCAATACAATATGTATTGTGAGCTCCATCCAGAACACACTGGAGGAATTTTGCCTTACCTATGATCAGTGATGGCACATTCTGGAAGGAGATATGGTGTGTGACTGTAAAACATAATATTTCAAATAGCAAGGTCTAAAGAAAAAAAAAATATTTTATTGCAACTATGAAAGCCACAGCTGACAGCTTTTTCTGTTGTCATTTTCAACACATTAATGAATTTTACAACCATGTGGCTTATTGGTCATAATACTTAGATGTTTCAAGAAAACATTTAATGAAATGGTGAATTGTTGTTTTAGACACCACACGTGTAAAATAATCTTAAATTCTGTAGCTCTTTATCCCTGTATTGGTACGTATTTTTATTCCAACTCCTACAAAGCAGTGAGACTGTCAAAAAATAGCATCCTTCCCAGTCACAGTTATGGTCCTAGAAAGAAATGCATTCTCTGCTATCTATTTTGAACATTCAAGCAGCGTATGGCTGTCTCAGTTTTTCTCTGCAAAAGGGGTACTTTTCAACATGAATATTAGGTTATTCTATCTACTGCTATTAGTGACATAAGAATGCTGTGGGGTTTAATCCTTTCCTTGCGAATAAAAGTCCACATTTGTGATAAATACAGTTTTCCAGTGTAACTGAATCTCCCTGATGGATGTTTTTATAGTGTAAATATATTGGCAATTTATCTTCCCTTCTCAAGGTATCTTGACCCCTCTTTCTTTCTTGAACATCACAGATGTATTAATAAGAGCAGTAGGCAAAACATGGCCTTGAATCCACACCCTTTTTAACATTTCTAGCAGTTCTTAGCACTAATATTACTGATAATTCAACAGCACTAACTCCACTGATGGTAACATTTATAGGAGTTAATCTGAATCCAGTGATTATTAGTAAATCACTAATGTATTATGAGGTTTCACATACATTCATCAATTCACTCTTCATGAGTTGTGAAATTTGGTCAGGGCAGAGATTCACAGAAATGTTAACAGAGTTAAAAAGACTTCTGAATCTTTTGTCTACTAGCAAGCTATGTGTTTTGATATAGATTAAAAACATGTTTTTAAACATAAGGGAAAGTGGAAGTGATTATGCTTACTTGTTGGCAACTGTTAATATTGAATTTCAAAGGTTTCACATGCCTTTTTTCAATTCCCTTTGTGAGACAAAGATATCTCTTCTGACAGGGATAATATTATCACTCTGCATCTTTAACTTTAAGAATTGCCCTTGTCTGTTATGGAGTGCCGAGTCTACATGCTGTTTGCAATCTTTTTCTGATCAGCTTCCACTCTAACAGATGACAGCTCTTTCAATACATTTTTTTTCTCTTCCCCAAAACATCTTCCTGTGTGTCCCAACTGATTTTCTTTAAAGGAGAATGGATGTATAGTCTTTCCTGTATCTACTGAAAAAATCTTTCAACAGTACAACCATACAAAGATGTTACTGCTTTCATGTCTTCGTCAGACATGCAGTGCAACAGGAATGTTCCTGTTTGTTATTATTTTTCATCTATCATTAATATTCACTCTCCTCTTTTCTCTCCTACTCTTACCTTATTTGTCAATTTCTTTCAACTTTTCCCTCCCACTTTCATTTACACTGCTAAGAGATGACAGAGATTTGTTGAGTCAGCGAGGAGTTTCTCTGTGGACTTTCCTTGCCTTTCGAACTGGCCTTTTCTTTCCTTTCGAACGGGCCTTTTCTTTCCTTCTTTAAAATACCAATTTACCCTTAATTTATCTTTCCTAATTAATCAAATCCTGCTTTTTTAAGCATGGTGTAGGATTGCCACATGAAACTAGAGACTTGAAAAGACAGTAGTACTAGAAAGTTTTTTAAAAAAATAGGAAATATAAAAACAGCCACAACCAAAACCTTCACATATATTCCCCATTTTTTCATATGGAAACTGTTTTCCACTAGATTTTAGCTTTGAAGGATGGATGTACAATAGTCAAGAAAAAAATAAAAAGTTCACCTCAAAGTTCTCCTTGGAGTTACTATTCTGGGTTTTCTTCATTCCCCCAGAGTAGTCATTTACTGCTAGACTAACATAGCGGTGCATTCATGCAGCTGTGATCTTACTCTTTTTTTTAAATTTTTTTTATCCAAGGCCCTTCACTGACCATTTAGATGAATTAAATATATGGGCAAGAATCCATATTTATGCTTATGTACCTAACCACTGCATATGGGTAACAGTAGTGAATGCATTTGAACCTGAAAATCCTATCCATAAAAGAAAATATGAATTTTAAATAAAAAATATTTAGGAAATTTAATTCCCCTGCATCTCTTTACTGTTTTTAATTTGTATAAGAACATACAATTTTTTCAGATCAATGAACATACTTGTATTTTATTACTTTACCTACCTGGTAGCTTTTCAACATGTTAATCCAGAAGTATTAGTATTGCATAAAGGAGACCACAAAGAGAGCATACATCTATTTAAAATCCAAACCAATTTTTGCTTAAGTGTATTGGAAATGTTTCCAATATTTCACTGACACTGTTAAATGGCTCAATGCCCTATTTTGTGGAAGAGTGCAAGTTCTAGGAGTCATCTGATAACAACCTGTGTGTTTGTTTCAGGTGACAGCATCAACATGCAGTTCCTTTCATTTCCAATGTAGACAGTTTCTTCCTTTAGGCTTTCTGAAACTGGCAACCTTCTTTAAAAAAGCCAGTTTTAGGATTATGTTCCTTTGTTATGATTTGGAGATGTTGTATAGTCCAGTCCTTCAGGGTTTTCCCTAGAGTACTGCATCTGGCTCAGAGTTACCACTGAAGGCCAGGTTGTCTTTTTGTTTGTTTGTATTACAACATATATAACAGCACACTATTTTTAGAGCATTTTTTTATTTATAATAGCTTTTTTGACCTATGTTTTTCCTCCACCTGTTAAGCATAGAAAAGTATGTGAAAAGAAATACTAACTTTAAGAAAATTCGTTAATCTTGTCAAGTTAGGACATGCTTCTCCATGAAATTTTCCAGCCTATCTTCCCATCTGATCGTGGGAATTCTCACCTTTTTCAGGTGAGAATTTGTTAATAGACCACATGTGTACTAAACCACACATACACATAGTGTCTTAAGCTAAACCTCTAAAGTTGCAAGAGGAAACTCTGTTCTTTCAAAAGAGAAGACATGAGGGGAAGGATTCAGCTTTTATTGCTGTATGTAAGAAAAAAACAATAACCATTTCTCTTAAATACCAAATTTACTTCAGCTCAGGTGAGAGTTAGTAAAAAAAAATCATGCTATTCTGCATTTCTTATATTTTACCCTCCAGGAAGAAGTCTTGGTAACAAAAAAAACCAAAACATCGTCACATGGGATATAACAATACAGCATGCTTAGATCTCAAATCAATTTCTAATGGGAGAACACTTAAATTGTTCACCTCATGGTTCAATTACTTGCTTAATCATGACTTTTGCACCTGTTGTCCTCCAAATAACTGAGACAGCCTCACTAAAATAAGAATTGTTGAGAATTTTACTCTTCTAAATGGCTAGACGCTAAGAGTGCTGTTGGAAGTGCTACAACCTTTGTGGCACTAATGTGTACAGAGATACCTGAGGAATGGGACCACAGACTAGATAGTGCTGCAAATATTGTTTTTACAGCATCCAATCTCAACCTATGCAGTTCTTCCTTCTGTTTCACAGTGCAAATAGGAGTAGTAAAGAAAAACTGGGAAAGCACAACTGGAAGAATTAGAAAAATGAGATTGCTCCTTCTGTATGCCAGCTTCACTTGTGATGGAGTAAAGCAACGATGGAAGAATTTCTGGAGTTCCTTTATTTTTTCATATTACCACCCACTGAGGTCTGCTGATTTGCATCTTGGCAATAGTGAGAATTATTTATACGTAATGAGGTCCTAAATGAAATGCTGCTGTGATAGAATATATATATTGCATGATTCAATAAAATATAAAAGCACGTGTAGAACTGAAAATTATTGCTTGTGGTATCTGTCTGCTTTCTGGTTTTCTAGATGTCTTCTTGATCCAATATTCCTTAAGTCCCACTTACATAGTAGTGAATCTGAGCAATAATTCACAATTATGAGGGTTTTGCCCTTCCTCTCTTGTTTTATTCTCTTATATTAAGCAAGATTATTGCTATTTGGAGATTTCAGTTGGCATTACATTCTGCTTTCTAAGCAGAAGCTGGACAAATATTAAGCATCTTCAAGTTAAGTATATAGTCCAAAACACATGATTAGGCTTATTCTATAATCTTCTATAAATTCCTTGTAGCAGAAACAGCATGTCCAGCAGAACCAGAGAAGTGATGGTCCCTCTGTGCTTGTGAGGCTGCACCTCCAATACTATGTTGAGTTGTGGACCCCTGACTCAAAGTAATTGAGGTGCTAGATTGTGTGCAAATAATGGAACAAATCTGATGGATGGTCTAGAGCACAAATCCCATGCAGAGTGGTTGGGGGAACTGAGGTCTGAAAGGAAGGAGGCTTAGGGAAGACATCACTCTCTACAACTGCCTAAAAGGAGGTTGTAGTGAGGCTGGTGCTGGTCTCTTCTTCCAAGTAACAAAAACAAGACAACAGAAAATGGCCTCAAAATACTCCAGGGAAGAGTTACAGTAGATATTGGGGGAAATTTCTTCACCAAAACTTCTGTTAACAATTGGAAGACTGTGCCCAGGGGAGTGGTGGATTCACCCACCCTGGAGTTACTTAAAAGGCATACTGATATGGTGCTTAGGGACAAGATTTAGTGGTGAACTTCATAGTGTTAAGTTTACAGTTTGACTTGATCTTCTTACAGATCTTTTCCAACCTAAACAATTCTGTGATTCTTTTACTTTTAAACGCTTCTACGGGATGGGAATGAATAACAGTGGCCAAAGTAGATCTTATCAAATAAATGAACCTATTTGTTCCTTTGCATAAAATAATAACTTATTTCTGCCAAATGGTCTCAGAAAGCTCTATAAATATTAACATCAAACTTATTGATGATCAGGCTTGGCTAAATTAATTTTATTGATACCATTCTTCTTACATAAATAAATTAATAAAGTGGGGCATAGAAAATATACTGGACAAAACCAAGTCACGCAGCACATTGCTAGCGGATTGAGCAATTAAAAATCTTAGAGGTTTCCAAGCTCTTACATAGTACTAGTTCCCTGTGTTTATTTCTTTAAGTATTAAAATTACAATGTATTTAAAATACTGAGTCCGGATAGAAAAAGTGATTTACCAACAAATTAAATGCCCCTCTCTCGGAACAGAAGTATTTTCCTTAGTTCTTTCCTTTCTGTGTTAAAAAAAAGAAGAAATTATACATTTCAAATATTGAAAGCAGAAAACAATTGGCAGCATCAGATGTGCATATTTACTTCTGATTTTATTACTTAAGGGCCTATTTTTATTGAGGCAAAACACCCACAGAGATCAGTGACAGCCTTTTGTGTTTAGTGAGTTCATTGTTTCCAATGCTTAGTTGTTTGGGCTGTGATCCAACAATTGGCTCAGCAGAGTCACATGGGTTGGATGGTAGCATCAATGCTCAAGCATTTATCCCTGTTTTGTGCACATTTATACAGCAATAAGGAAAAGAGGGAAGTTCTTTCAGATGAGAAAAAAGAAAAGGATAGATTCTAAGTCAGGCAAAGTACTGTAAATTTCTTTTAACTCTTCTTTTGAAATTCACTGTATTTTGGACATATGTCCAAGTTATGATGGCATAAAATAATGAAGTTGATGAATCACATGTCCCTTAAACAAAATTCAATTAATGAAAATGAATATTTTCAATTGTTCTTATATATAAAACTATTATTTATATTATATATAAACACACACACACATATGCACAAACCAAATACATCAATCTTGAGCCTGGAGGAAGAAGTACTTGACGACTTCCCAGGTCTCTAGGACTCCTGTACTTTCTAGAGTCCTACTGCACAGGATTCCTCCCAGTATGTCTTTGAAGAGACTAAAGTTAGCTCTCCTGAAGTCCAGTTTTGTAATCCTTTTTATTATTCTGTTTCTTCCATGCAGGGTCCTGAACTCCACCATTTCATGGTCACTGCAGCCAAGACTGCCTCCAGCTTTCACAGCATCAATCAGTCCTTCTTTGTTAGTGTAAGGTCCAGCAGCACTCCTCTTCTCATCAGATCCTCCATCACTTTTGTCAGGAAGTTATTATTGATGTACTTTTCCATTGCTGAAGAAGGCAATTTTATTTGGAAAGAAACTAGTCGAAGTTTATCATCTGCCTCACTTGCAGTGAAATAATGCTGTTATATTTTTAAGGCAACTCCCTAACAGACAGCCAAATTTTGGTTAGCTTCATACGGTGTTGTGATCGTGTACCCTGTTAAATTAGATCTTAATGAAAACAGATTTTTTTCTCGGTCTTTTTTTAATATACTATGCAATGCAGAATTGAACTAGTATAGGAGAAACAAATATTAAACTACACAGTAAGCACATGAGGCAAATATTAATATAAAAACCCCCTAATTATAGTTTCTTGATATTTAAGGCTACCTAAAAGAACATAAAATTTTAGCGCTTTGTCCAGTATTTGACCAGATTTCCCTGAAACTATAAAGTACATTTAAAAGAGTAATCTATAGACATTAGTTAGACAAATTGTGCAGCTGACAGCAGTAAAATATGCTGAGAAGAGACTGATTCTTCACTTTAGAGGATAATTTATGTTGTTAAAACTGTGTAAAATGTTATCAATTAGACACTGCTTACATAGGGTTTGTGTTATTGCCCAAAAATCCCCTCATTACTGACAATGAATACTTGACTTCTTGGTCTTTACATAATTATCAGTATCTTATGTTGTCTTTATCAAGATATAACTTATTGTACAATGTAGTAAAGAACTGAGTTGAGTGAGGCAAAACCCTTTGCTGTGTGATCTAATTTTCCTTGACATAGACAGTAGCGCTAGAGAAGAAAACAGGATGAATTATAACCTGAGGTTGAAAAAAATTCCGACCTAAATTGTTGTTGGAGGTTTTTTTTTAAAATAAAGGTTAGTAAGTTTTAATGCTAAAGTTTTCAACTGTCTTTCTAATTGGAATTTCCAAAGAATAGTTTTCCGAAAATATACAATTAATTTTGATATATGCAAATTAACTTGCAATTTACATGTGAGATTAATTTATCAAGCAAATTTTTTTTTCAGAACTGGAATAGCAATTACCGATGGTAAATTTGCGAGGGATTCCTTTCATCAGACTTAAGTTCTAGATTTAGTTCTAAAGACTAGATTTAGACACCTATTTCAACTATGCTTATACATGATGTTTTAAAGTGTAGCATGCGGAGCAGTTTCCAAATATTTCCAAATACTGCACATTAGTTTTTGATTATCCAGCTTTAGATTCAGGAGCCTATGGTGAAACACAGCTTTCATTTTGCAAACAGTCATTCCTGGTTTATGTACTGCTGTGTCTCTCCCTCTCTCGGCCACACAGTTGCTTTTCAGTCACAAGTTACCATCTCTTCAGCTCTGCCAGAAAAACAGATCATGTGTGTGCTCTTCTCAGTTCCTTGCAGCCAGGATACTCAGAGAAAAAACTTATTTGGAGTGCACTGGACTGACTTTGCCTGATGATGTCCCCACACTGTTCCTCCATCCTGCAAAGCAGACGATGAATTACCTTGCAACCTAGGAGCTGGAGGCAAAAACCATCTGCAGCTGTATCCACAGAAGGGCATCCTACTTCAGAGGATTTTTAAGTTCTTTAGTATTTTAATTCCTTTCTTTAAGTGGGAATAAAAACATTTTTAATCTAAAACCTGGGACTTGAAGATATTTACAGTCAGAAAAATGAAATGTTCTATTTGACAATTTCAAATATTGCATTTATACACATATTAGAATACAGAAAAAAATGTGGGGTTAAATAAATATCTTAATGATATTTAGTGATTAACTGGAGTAAAAAAAGGGGGAAAGGTATCTTTTTTAGTCTAAGGACAACAGCATTACTCTCTTTAAGTGGTATATTGTCCTTAATCAATATTCTACTGAAAAAAAAGATCATATTAAGAGAAATAATTGCCACAAACCTCCTAAAGGTTTCTCATTATGAATGGTTATAACAATTACCTTTTGAGGTAGGACTGGGATGAGTCATACAGGAATTACTACATCAGCTGCCACACAATAAAGCCTTTTCTTATGTTTTGACCTAGTTTAAAATTAGAATTTCAATTGTGTCACAACCAGATGCCGGAACATTTTGTCCTATCTTTTATGAATGCATGTAATTATGAATACATATTCAGTAAAACATTACTGTGGAAGAAGTCATTTTATTTCACAACTACTACATTTATAATGAAAAACGTATATGGAAGTTCGTACTCTTGTACATGAATAAGCTGTCTTTGAAGAAACAGTAAGGGTGGTTTTAAATAGAGTAGTGATGTTATAGTTTTCAAAATGTAACATATTTAATATGACACCATTTTCGAAAAGTTTCTCATGCTTGTTAGGGGCTTCATAAGCAAATGTATTTGGAAAATGTCACAGTATCACGACACAGGGATAAGTCTATTCTTCTATTCTGGTAGCTGTAGCCCCCAATATAAAGCCTAGGAATTGTTTTATGAGAAGTACATGGCACATTTTTTATTTATTTTTACTTTAATCCAATTTATTATTTTTGCCAAAATTTACTGTGTTGGAACAGAATGAATTTATATTTATATTTACATGAGTATAAGAATCTAAATACTTAGAAAAAACAGTGACAGCAACCTGAGTCTATTTTTGGAATCCTGCATCAATTTTTGAATGTGTTTATTATTTAGTTACTGTTTCTTTATTGATGGTTACTACTAAAAAATTCTCCAAACTCATCCCTCTAAAAATATTAAATCATATTTGAGACTGTTGGTTTGGAAAGTGACTTTAATGCAACAGTTACAATACAGAGCAAGATGCTGAAACTGAAAAAAAGAGTTTCATTTGCTCCCAGGATATTTGTCAGTGTAACTTTTTCTTTGAAATTAGGTATAGAATTTTCTCACACTCTAATGCTGATTTCCCCTGACTCCTGTCATGCATATTTTCTTATAAAAGAGCTCAGTACTTGTGTCCACAATCTTCACTTAACAAGAGGAACTGCATTACCAGCAAGAAGTGTTCTTTTATGCTATGTTCTACCTAGGATAAAAAATTATTTTAACCCAAATATCTATTCATGTCACATTTTATGTCTATCTTTGCAAAAGATGCTGAAGATCACTGGAGGATTGGTTAAAAAACAGACAGGAGAATAACTGCACAACTCAAAGAGATCCAAGAATTCTTCAGCATTTATTACAGAAAATTTAAACAAGATGAAAAATGAAACAGTTTGTGTTCTAGACATTTGACATTGAGAAGCAGTTGGAAATCTGCAAGATATTTAGTAAGGTGCAGTTAATCTTTTGAATGAGGACAGGAGAACAACACAGGAGTACCTCATTGATCTTCGGTGTCTTTTTCTCATACTTTGGGAGAGTGCTCAGTACTGTCAGAGAGATATGCAGGTGTAGGTTCTTTTAATTTACATCTGTAAACTATGTTTTCTAAATGTAAGACATAAGATGTTCAATAACTTCTCTCATAAAGTTTATATTCCTTGTAATATCTGCCACAACACCCATGGATAAAACAAAATATCAAAAAAGACTGGTGGGGCTCCTAGTACTTGAGAGTAGACACCCATATTATAAACATCTGTATACATAGTCACTCCAGATTCTTCTTTGGTTTAATGGAGAGAAATTGACATTTTTAGGGCCTGAGTTACTGAACAGTTTTAGATATCAACTTCAGGAGAAAATATTCCCTAAAGTTCTTCGGTTTTTTGTTTCTTGTTTGTTTGTTTGTTTCTTTTTTTTTTCCCCTTTCATTACAAAATGTATATCCTGTTTGAGTGATTACCACTTAGTCAGATTAGAACCACTCATTTTGTAGTGTGATGTTATGAAGGGCAAGTAGTGTTTACAACAATCACAAAAGGAATATGAGGTGCAAATCATGTACCTCAGATGTGTTTTTCTATTACAGACAACAGTCTACTGCTACTATAGCTTCTACTATACTTTTCCATGATTAAAATTTTTATTAAAATTATGTGAACTGAAATAAATTTAAGGTCTGCCCCTTAGGACTATTTATTCAGTCTTACTCAAAGCACTGGAATAGCTTCCAGGCTTCATATATCAAACTGCTTCATAGCAGGTCATACGCTGGACCTACAGCTACCAAGGGTAGGAGGGCATCTGCAGTATTCAGGCTGCAGATGACATGTAGGATTGCAGACTGGAAGACAATTCTTCAGGAAGTTTAGAATTTTTCACCTCTTTTTTGAATGTTTAGTTATTTGGAATAAAAGTACATGGGACATTTGGAAGTTCAGCTCAGATTTTCCCAAACTTCTCAAAGTTCCTAAACATCACTCCAGCTGCGATTAAGATTCAGAGGAATCATCAGCCTGTGGGATTCAGCTGCTGAATATGCTTCAAGCAGCCTTAAAAATGCTCGAAAATTTGTGAGGGGTTTTCTTTCAAGAAACTCTAAAAGTTTAGCAAGGTTTATAGGAGGCGAGTAGATTGCTAATTAAATTCATCATTTTTTCTTTCTGACATTTTAGAAGATCACATATTCTGTGAATAATGATTTGATTTCCTGGCTTAAAATTTCAAAATTCTCTTGGTTTCTTGCAGAACTTAATACATGTATTAATTAAATTGTGGTACTATTAACAAATTGCAAAACTGTCAGACCAATGTTGAAATTCCAGAATTGATGGCAGGTCTGCGATTTAATGGATTAAACAGTAATAAGGTTAAAACATTTTTTAATTTATTTGTAGAAATTACTTTTCTCAGGCTATCACTATATACATTTCATGCTTTACTTTTTGCTGCATCAGCTGTTATGTTTCTGCCAGAAGCCTTCATGGTAGTTATTTTCCTTCAGCAGCTTCTTCAGAAGATTTAGGAATTAGTTTTACTGGTGACTTAATTATTTTCCTTCATTTTTTGAAATATTTCAAATAATTTATCCACAGCTTCAAATGTTTTGATGGTGGTTAATGTTTTTATTCTCCCAGGCCTTCAGACACATCTAATGCTATCCTAATCTTCCAAAATGGAGCTAAAAATACATGCTATCAGTGTGTCTTCTGTTAATAAATTCTCCTTATAGTCTGAATTAGACTGACAGGCTATAATCATTCCTAAATTTATCTAAAAGGCAAAATTAGCTACTTGTAGCAATACTCTTTCAGTTCTAATATCTGTTTTTAAACAAAAAAAGGTACATGTTGATGCATGAGTACCTTAAATACTACAGAGTTATTTATATGCAAATAGGGCCTAGTTATCACCTAACTGTGATTAAATTCTCACTTTTAAAAAGTGTTTATTATAACCTCAGTTTACTACACCAGAAGGAAAACAGGCATAGTAATATAAGGGAAATATGATATAAGAATTCAGAGCTTCTAGGTTCAATAACATAAATGGCAAAGTTCGGTCCCCCACAACAACCTTCACTCTAAATTGGAGAGATGTGGACTTGATGGGTGGATAGTACAGTGAATAAGAAACTGGTTAGATGGTTGTATTCAAAGAGTAGTGGTCAATGGCTCAAAGTCCAGATGGAGATCCGTGACAAGTGGTGTCCCTCAAGGGTCTGTACTGGGACCAGTGTCGTTTAACATATTCATCAATGTTATTGACAGCAAGATTGAGTGCACCCTCAGCAAGTTTGCAGATGACACCAAGCTGAGTGGTGGAAATACCACACCAGAAGGAAGGGATGTCATCCAGAGGGATCTGGACAAGTTGGAGAAGTGGGCTTGCGAGAACCTCAACAAGGCCAATTGCAAGATCCTACATCTAATTCAGGGCAATCCCTGTTTTCAGTACACGATGGGGGTTGATGTGATTGAGAACTACCCTGCAGAGAAAGACTTGGGGGTGCTTGTCAATGAGAAGCTCAACATGAGCCAGCAATGTGTGCTTGCAACCCAGGCCAACCGTATCCTAGGCTGCCTCAAAAGAAGTGTGACCAGCAGGCCATGGGAAGTGATTCTGTCAGTCTATTCCACTCTTGTGAGATCTCATCTGGAGTACTGTGTCCAGTTCTGGAATCCACAATGTAAGAAGGGTATGGCACTATTGGAATGGGTCCGGAGGAGGGCTACAAAGATGATCCAAGGGCTGGAGCACCTTCCATTTGAGAGCAGTTGGTCTTGTTAAACCTGGATAAGAGAAGGCTATAAGGAGATAAAATACCAACCTTCCAGTACCTGAAAGGGTCCTACAAAAAATCTGGGGAGGGACTAGTCAAAAAGGCTTGTGGTGATAGGACAAGGGGGAACAGATATAAACCGGAGAGGGACAGATTTAGACTACACATTAGGAATTTCTTCACTATGAGAGTGGTGAGACACTGGAACAGGTTGCCAAGGGAAATTGTGGCTGCCCCATTCCTGGAGGTGGATAGAGCCTTGGGCAGCCTGATCTAGTGGGGTGTCCCTGCCCATGGCATGGGTGCTGGAATTAGATGATCTTTAAGGTACATTCCAACACAAACTATTCTATGATTCTATGGTTCTATGATTCTGTGACTTTTATAGTCCATGATGTGAGACTCATAAAATAGATAGGTTGTGGAAAGTTTTTATTAACAGTGTAAGACTTCGACACAGGCTGACAAGCTTAGGCTTCTGTGCATGTCTTTTAATTCAGGCACTGCATTAACAATATTGCATAATCTCATCGTTGCAGTCCTTCCTGTGTTTCTCACTGTGATTTTATAATATGGCACCTATTCATTTAACAAACCAATATGGAATATAAGATTAGAATGTAAATAGCAATGAGAAAGTAGAACATTTTCTCAGACACAGCTGAGATCAAAGTTCAATGTCTCTTCCCTTTCATGTGACTTTGATAGCCTGTTCAACATCTGTTATGAATTATGCATCATCTGTGCAACAGGAAGAAGAACATAAAACTATGTACATTTCAGAATCTTACACTTCTTTAATTGTTAACTGAAAATGTTTTGCTCTGCTCATGGCTTCACAGTAGCATTGCTTGTAATTGCTAGTAAAATACAGAGAGTCTTCCCACTGGCATGCACACAGCTGTCATTCAGAGGCAATGACAAGAATGATTTCTGTCCAATTAGCATTGAAATGTATATCTCTTCTAGTTGCAAAAATTCAGATCTGTTTTGAGTGGTAGGAGTTTCTAGTCCTATGACTACGTTGATGCAAAGCAACAGCTGGTTTCCAGCCTAGCTACAGAACACCTTATCAACCTACCATCTGAGGCTGATGAATTTTTCAATTCCATTCTGCTAGTCTGCTAATAATAGACTCTAGAGTTTAAATCTTATTTATTTATTTATTTGATCTTGCCTGGTTTAACTGGATAATTGTTGAATGTTAACTTCATTTGGCTTTTTCAATTAGCTTAATTTTCAGAAAATGTTCAGACACTAGACTGTTTTTTGTTTGTTACTGTTCTACAAAATAGAGGGAATTCAACAGAAATCAATACTGTTTACCACACTGAACTTTAAGAGTTGTGTCCTGCTATCTTGAAATTCTACAGGAATTAGTTTAGGCTCACAATTACAAATTGAAAAATATGCAAATATAAGAAAATGCAACCTGAAAAAAAATAATGGGATTTAATCTTTATCTTACAGTGGTGGCATACTTGACAATGCTCACCATTAAGGGATTAGACACAAGAAAAAAAAGAAAAGAGAAGGAGTCAATTAGAGTCAACTAGAAGAGATGGAAAGTAGAGAGGCAGAGGGAAGTCATGGTTTTACTTGGCTTCTTAAATGACAAACTTTGTACTTGGCTAGACTGGGAATCATTTTTGCTGGTAATATTCTTTTCTGGCTGGGAAATGGGTTAAGAATCTCTCTCCCTGGCAACTTCTTTTGGGTTTTGGGTGAGTAGGTTAAAGAAACACCTTTGTTTATTCTGGCTGGCTGATTCTGCCACTTGTAGACAGAAGAATCATAAAGATCAGAAAAAGGGACATAACAGCACATCTGCTAGTGGGTGATCAATCAGAGGCACATACTGCAAATGGAAATAATGTTTAAAATTTTTGGCAATGTGATCTGGTGATACTGTAGATCTATTTTTCTTTCAGGACATACATATCTAATACATCACTACTGAGTCAATGTAAAATTATTCCTGGGCATTGACTCTGATCAACTTTCATTTGCAGATTCTTATTTTATCTTCAAAAAAAAAAAAGAGAACAAACATCTTTCATTACTTTCTTCACTTCCTTCCTCCCCTAAACCTTGAACTGTGTATTGATGTCCTTGACAACACAAGAATAAAATTTTGCATTAAGCTGGGAGGAATGATCTAGAATAATTAAAAGAAAGCTGCATTCTTTCATTTCCACAGAGGCTTTGAAAAACTCATGCTGAGAGAAGAATTTTTAACCATACATAGAAGACTGTGATTTCACATGATAAATAACTGTGTAATCTCCTCCAACTCCTGCTATGGAGTGGCTGAAAGGAGCAAAACAATCCTATCCTTTGGTCCAAATGTTGACAGGAGGAGGGAAGGGATGAAGGTTGTCTTATCAATCCCTTTAGTCACACAAAAGGCACTGCATGGAAGCTGCTTGCGAACAGAGGTCTTTAGTTTTTGAGAGAGTGCAACTATTCAGGGTGAAAGCATTGCTATTATGGAGAAATGTTCCTCCTCAGTGAAAGCATTTCCTTTATGTAGTTACTGTTGACATTGGCAGAACAGTTTTTCACACTTCCCACTCTTCACCTGTAAATTCCCTCCAGGCACATTTTAAACCTTAAAGGGTAGCCAGCCAGAGACAACACATAGGCATGGGCAGAGCCTACATGCAGGAGAGAAGCTTTTCCAAACATACCTCTATATTGATGAATCCATGGGAAAAACATTACACAGGAGTCCCCGTGGGTTTGCAGGGGCTGCAGTCCCTGCTGGCTCTGTGGGTGTCCAGACCCATCCCCTCAACATTCCTCAGCACATGATGTAGTGGAAACCATGGTTTGAATTTCAAGATCATTTTGCCTGATTTTTGGCCATCCCATGACTTTTTTCCATGGGAGGATTTTAGCTGAGCCAAAGTGTTTAACTGAATCTGGCAATTCTCAGCTGTTTGCTGCAGCCACCAATTTGGTGAATCAACATAATTTGTGACACTCTCAGTGTGGGAACCTAAATGGAGACATTTTTATTTTAAAATGAATTAGCTCAGCTCCTGTGAAGAAATAATAATAATAAAAAAGATGTTTTCCTGGGCTAATTATTTCTTGTGCCTAAAATGATGACACAGGCAGTATAAACTCTGGGATGAAGTGGAAAACCACTGCTTCTAAACAAGACAAACCAAGCCTGCCCACATCCCTTAAAAATTCTAGGAAACAGGGACAAAATTCATACTCTGAATTGTAACATTAGCAATGTGTTATACTGTCAGTGAGAGATAGTACATAATTACCTGGGGAAAGAGTAATTTTTTCATCTTTCATGTAACTTTTCTTCAGGAAAATACTTTTTCCTTGCTTTACCCTCTCATATTCAACTGTTTTCTAAATTTATTGCTTCTTTGACATATTTAAATGAATGTTGTTCATCACAGCAGTTACTTTAGCTGCCAAATTAGACATGGAACTGAAACTACCATTACTTTGGATGTCTCCTTATTTAATGTCTTCCCCTTGGAAGCCTGCTTACATACCCTCCCATTCTCATGAGACAAGAATCATGGTTTGAGCACTTGCTCTGTACAGACTGTCACCATCAAATCCTCATAATCAAATGCTGTCCTCGAAAAGATTTAAAACTCAGGGAAGCAAAATATAGCTGTTGGTAATTGTTTCTTTAAGTGCCTTGGCAAGGTGGAGCTGAGAAAGTCACAGAAGTGGTAAATGATTTTATTGTGTTATGTTAATGAAGTAACTTGCAGATGGGGGCAGGAGTTTGCAAGCAAACAACAAAGTGATGTGGGATGGGTGATTGCCAAAGTAGGCCGGTAGCAAGGGCAGAAGTGACCAATCAATGTTTACCTTACGTTTTTTGCCTGCTTGGTCTATAACAGCTAGTTAACCCTTAATAAAAACCTTCATCTGAAATCATATTGATTTGTTCATGAAGTTCATTTGCCCCCACTGTGATATATAGCAGAGTAAAATATAACTAAATAACTTAGCATTGACTCTCTATAGAGATTTTGTTCTGGCAGCATCCTCTTGCTGGAATTGGCCAGTAGCCAAAGTGTTTCCCAAACATTGGCATAGCTCCAAGCAGATTATCAGAATTTTACAGAAACAAATTCATTCACTTTAACTGATTTTTAACCCAGTGTTTTTGTTGTCTTTTTCACTAATAAATTAGTTTCACTATGGTAAAAAATATTTAGTATCCATCTTTCAAAAGAAAAAAATACTGTTTGTGACCTGGGATTTTTTTTCATTTAAACATAAGAATTAAATGAAAAATACAGGCTAGATTCCAAAACCTAGTAGATTCAGAACAGCAGCAGAATGACGAGAGGCAAAATGAGCCTTGCAGTGGTCTCTGTTTAGCTATGTGTATTTGTTCTAGAAAACATTACAGTTGAATGCAAGGTATGAAGATAGTGTATAATTCTAAAAAGCCAAGACTGTTGGCCAGGCCTCGTGCCGTTTATATCTCTTACCAATTCATCAAAATATTGGAAAAAAATGATACACTAACAACAATTGAAAATAACATCCCTGAAATTATAAGATGTTTCTTCACATGGACACTGATGTAATCTGGAAGACATTTGACACAAAATAAATGCAGGATTTATTTACAAGACTACTGTTATTCAAACATGTACCATCTTCCTAGTGTGTCAGCCTCCTAACAAATATCAAATAACAGCCTGAAATGTAGGTGAAATACAGAATTCAAGTACTTCAATAACAATGGCATGACAAAGAGATTACAGGTTTGAGATTCTTTTTCTTCTACTTCAGCGATCTGTTTTTTAAGTCACTGAAAATATTTAACCAGGTAAATTTTCATCTCAGAAAGTAGATTAAACCAGAGAAATGTCAACATTTATTTAACAGCAAATTATATTGTCCCAAAGACAATGGACATTTTAGTAACAATTCAGGATATCAAATAGAGTTATAAATTACTGCCACATGAATATAAACAACAAAATAATTACTGGAAGTTCATATTTTGATATGTATTTATCTAAAATATTTAGTAAGATAGTATCCTCTTATTATTCAGTCATTTGATTGGATAAGGCTGTTAGATCATGTAGAATGCTAGGTGCTTGCATGATTCAAGTACTCATGTTTATTAAATTATAGCTATGCTGCAACAAACTAGATTCATATTTCTTGTACCTTTCTGAATAAATAAATGATGGGTTCAAATTTTCACCGTGTTTCTTATTTTCTAGAGCTAATACTTTGTGAGACTATTTTTCTTCATTCTTAATTATAGAGTACTTCAGTGGCTAATAAGACATGAAAAACTAAATCTTTAGTCAAATGTGACAGTTTTGCTAGAAAGAGCAAGAGGAATCTTATGCAATGATCCCTACTACTTGTTTTGCATCCAACGCACTATCCAAATCTCTCTGCACTTAGTTATGTCCACAAAATCAATAAAATCTGGTTGCCACCTCAGTCTGTCTGGTATTTTCTCTCTGAGTCTGACTTGTGTGAAGTGAAACTATATCTTAAATATTTTTCTTTTAGTGTGCTACAGATTGAGGTGATAGATCTTATTTTCTACATCAAAGCGTATTCCTCTGGGGTTATTTTCTCTCCAAATCCTACAAGCAGTCTATCCTATTAGTAAGATTTCTTTACTGGAAAAGTTTTCTGAAATATGCATATAGATCAATTGTATGTTTTTTGGCAGTTATCTAACCATCACTTCTATTGAAGTTAATTTTCTGATTAAGAAAACTTGCCTAGTATGTTGAGGAACATAATGATTAATTTGGATGTCCTACTACCAAGGGAAAGTGACCCAGTTAAACTTAGTTAAGATTTCAAAATAAGATTGAAATATTTCTATCTTTTCCCATTTCTGTAAGTGCAATCATAATTTTAATTAGACTTGATATTCGCTATGTGTATGAAACTCATTGTGCTGCTGGATCCACAGTCAGTTTAGGGTTTCTTAGCATTAGAGAGTAATCTGAAGAACAAGGGACCTGGGCTTGGCTATGGTAATGTCATTTCTGACACAGGGAGGAAAAGGCAGGATGTTGTGTAGAAGACCATGGGGAACAAGTCTTTCTGATCGTGCTGACATGTAGAAGCTGGGAAATGTTAAAACATCACAAGCCGTGTTGATGCCTGGAAAGATAACTGTGCCAAATATTAGCTAATAGCTCACAACTCTTCTTTAACTGACAGCAATATTACTTAACTTGACATCCCAGAGTTGTGGCTCAGGTAAAGTTGGCAATCTGACCATAAGCTAATCCTCTGCCATCAGCACTCTGCTTAAAATGGATGCTGCCTCCTTGATTCTGCCAGGAGTTAGCTCTGACCAAATAAGATTTATATTTTCTTCATTTTCAAACAATTAAAGACGTTTCAAAGTAATTGTCATAATCTCAGTCATTTATTCAGAAACAAGCAGGTAATCATGATTTAATTAGTGGATGTCTATGTATGCATTCAAACAAACACATCACTTGATCTGACCTTCCTTAAGAACAAAGATAAAAAATCTAAAAAAATAAATATTCTTCCTAAAACTTAATATTCGAAGGTAACTGTTTTTGTTAAGACCAAGCAGAAATAATTTCATTTTGACTAACTTCTGGAGATTGAGTTTACTTAGTAAGAAAATTATGGGTTCAGATAATCTAGGCAAATATAGGTCAAAACACTCACCAAGGAACAATAAAAGCATGTCATTTCTCTTAGATGGTCCTTTAGAAGCCGTCATGTTGTCATTTCAGGTCTGGATCTTCTGGTTTTCAATGAAATTGTTCCATTTTGTCTGAGATGAAAAATTCTTTGAAATGGAAATTCTAAATCATTACCTCTTGTCAGCTTCAAAGGATTGATAGCCCACTTTGAATTTCTTTGAAGTACTTATTTCAAATTAAAAAATAAGTTACCCTGAATTAAGACAATTATACCTTGAGCAATAGACATCCTTTTTCCTTCTGAAAGGTTTCCTGGTCCATGAGCATTTTTGTAGTATATATTCATCAATTCTACCACAGATTTTAAGCTGTAACAAACACTCTTTTGTAATATAGACGTGTAGTCTGATATTTTAAAAGTCAAAGAGGAACTATAGTCACTATGTACAGGGTTGGTCCAAACAACCAAAGCAAATGTATAAGATTGGTTATTACAATAATAGCAACAAAGTGATTACTTTTAACTCTAAACCTCATCTCCAACCACAAATTCTGGGATTCTCTCATCTAAAAATTACAGTGTTTCCTTGCCCTCTCCTTTACCAGTGGAAATTAGTGGCTTATTTTGAATACTTCTTTATTTACTTAATCAACAAATAACTACTAAAATTTAAGGTGAATAAGCCCACTATTTGTTAAATTCATGTTCAGGGGGAGAGTTGCTGTTTCTGAAAACTATACATCAAAAAAAGAGCAATAAAACCTCAGAGCTGAACTTTTACTTTCTTGATTTTATTTCAAGAAAGTGGTGTTTGAAAGATTGTAGCAAACTTAGATTTATAGACTTTTTTTCTTACACTCCTCTCCTTTATGTCTCAAATATTGTTTTTACCCCATTTTTCATTGCAAAATTAAAAAGTAGAGATGAATTAATTATAGCAAAGAAGAAGCTTAATCGAAGATTTTTAATATGATTAGTAACATTTATATAAATAACTAATCATTATTTTTAAGAAGCTGAATATAATGATAATTTTTGCAGATTTTTATGATCCAAGAGAACAGTAGAATTATATATCTAGGAGAGAAATAGAGGTTAATTTGTGTTTGTTCCCTTATCCCAGAGTACCTGTGGGATTCCTGAATATAGTAAATGGTCCATTCATTAAAATCCTTGTTCATTCTTGACTGACATCCATTTTCAAATTTTCCTTGCCACACAATATTTTCAGTATGTTTAGAAGAGCTACCAGACTAGAGTGGACCATGGAACTGATAATAGAGGAAGAAAAGATACATCATCTTTCTGATACAAGCTACTACACTTGTTTCAAAATTGAGTTAATTGTAGCTTATTTGCAAGTGTATACAAATTTCAGATTAAACTCATAAATTTCATGGCTGGTAAACTAATACAAGAGAAAGCTGCATCCTATATCAGGATAATTCATACCTCTTTAAGAGGAGGTAAGTAGCTGACAAGCATCAAATATAGTGTAATCAGGTCTTTACTCAAGAAACTTTATCTTGACAGTATATAAATTGTCTTTACAGCCCACTCTCCAGCATTCCCTTCCAGGGGAAATTCCTAGAGAAGATGACAAAATAACAGCTGTTCAGGAGATGTTTCATATTTTGTTCTCCAAAGATATCTCACTAGTCTAATTCTAGATCCCACTTACTTTGGTATTATGAAGTGTAACAGTATTGAAAATACTTGAATTATGCCACTGCAGACTTTGCAGATCAAGATCAAAATTCGATTTAGTGTAACTTACTTCATTTTTCGCTGGTGTTGGTAATGTTAATACTTTTAAGCAGGTTCCTGCTATTTTTTTTAATTTGGAAACTGATTTACTGAAATAAAACACAATTTCTTTCTAGCTGTTAAAATAGTAACACCTAGGTAGAACATGAGGAACATAAAACAGTATAATTTTTTTATTAAACATCATAAGGGAAATACTTTATCAAGTGAGCTGATATTCACATAATGTTGTCCAAATGCTCATCTTGCTATTCTTCCCAGTAGCGACAGTAATGAGTAACAGAACATGTCAGCTTAAGATGAACAACAGGAGAGTTAAAGGAAAAGGAATCCCACAGCATCATAGAAAATATCACTTACAGAGACAGGATCTGATATGAAGAAACGCCTCCATCTTTCATTGTTTTCCTCTTCCATATATAAAAACAAGCACCTGGGTATGAATATGAATTCAAACTTTTAATTGAATAAAATAGTCAAGTATACTAAGTTTGTGAGCAAAATGTTAACTACCGAGACTAAAATACTAATACTTCTCTTAATTTCTATGGGATCCACCTTGCTTTTTTAATTTGAAAAAAGTGCAGTAGGAGCTCCCATGGAAACACAGACTTTCACGACTAATCAAACTGATTTTCAAATACTGAAGTCAATTGTTTTAAGCTTCTTCAAATGGAGCTGGAAGAGAGCGAGAGATCTGAGGGTACTAAAAGTTTCTTGTAAATAGGTTATCAAAAGGGAAGGAATCTGGAGGTTTTTTCTATGCCCCTAATAGAACAGCAGGTCTCTTCAGAGTACTAGCAACAGAAATAATGTATCCTTGGATGTCATAAATATATTTCAGAAAATCTTTAGAGTATGGAGAATGGTCAAGAGTTATAAAAGCAAAAATTTCAAGTCACTGGGACAAAGTCCTCTTCTTATGTGTGTGAGAGGCTCACAAATATCTTAAATATTATACAAAATTAAAAATGTGTCCAGATGTCTTTGTAGTGTGCCATAAATCGTACAAGCACGCGGGCTGCAAATGTTTCAGAATACCACAGCAAGTAGATAACAGAAAGAACATAACTAACTCACTTTAGTTAGTGTAGGGCAGTCTTCCATTAAGTACATTCAGTTCCTTGTGTTTTTTTCATATGAAATATCTCCTGAAACAGTTATCTCCTTTCCTTTAGCAGACACATTCCTAAACTGATAAATACTACACTGTTAATATTTTACTAATATCCAACCTATATATTTTCAGTTAATTTAATCCAATTACTATTGGATAGCTCCCTTTACACTATACCTTATTTTTCTGTACATAATTGACAAATATCTAGAGAGTACTTAGACCAAATCCTCAGTGAAAGCATGCTGATTTAAACCAGATGAATTTCTGGCTCTCTATGTCTACTAAAACATCCACTTTAAATCTTTCCACAAAGTTTAGTCCTTACAGATCTCTGTCCTCTTGCTACTACTTTCTTAACTGTTTTCATTGAGTCAAGGCTAGGCAAGTGTGTGCCTGGATGTGGGGCACTAGAGTTTAGGAGAGGGTGTTCTGGTGAGGACCACCAGCACATCACTGCACAGGAAGTTGGGAGAGAATGCACCCTGGAGCAGCAAAGATACGGGTACTCTGGTGCAAGCTACTCCAGTTGACAGGCAATTGGGAACAAACACTGTCCCCTCTAAGAGGGCTGAAGGCTTGGCTACTCAGTTGAAGTGCATTTACACCAATACACGCAGCATGGGGAATAAGATGGAAGAACTGGAAGCTGTCATAGGGCAAGGAGCCTATGATGTTGTTGCCGTCATGGAAATGGAAACGTGGTGGGATGACTCATATAACTGGAGTACAGGTATGGTGGGGTATAAACTCTTCAGGAGGGATAGAAAGGGTAGGAGAGGAGGTGTAGTAGCCCTCTTTGTAAGGAAGGACTTGGACACCACTGAGATGGATTGTGGCAATGAGGAGATTGAGTGCCTGTGGGTTAAAATCAGAGGAGCCCATAAGAAGCTAGATTTTGTGATGGGAGTCTGTTATAGGCCACCAAGCTAAGGAGAAGCAGCTGATGAGCTCTTCTATAAACAGTTGGGGTTAATCTCCAAATCAATGCCTCTTGTCCTTGTGGGAGACTTCAGTCTTCCTGATATCTGCTGGAAGTACAATAGAGCAGAAAGGAAGCAGTCTAGGAGGTTCCTGGAGTGCATGGAAGACAACTTCCTTGCACAACTTGAGGAAGTTTTTCACGCAAAGGGTCGATGGGCATTGGAATAGGTTGCCCAGGGAGGTGGTTGATTCACCTTCCCTGGAGGTGTTTAAGGCACAGGTAGATGAGGTCCTGAGGGACATGGTTTAGTGTTTGATAGGAATGGTTGGACTTGATGGGTCTTTTCCAACCTGGTGATTCTATGATTCTATATTTTAAAAACATTTTTGTCATTTTATTGTAATTACTTTACTTTTAGCACTAAGTCCGGAATAAAATGTCCTAGTCCAGATATGGTAATGCTTTGATTATAAGGAATCAAGTTTTCCTTCTCTATTCTGTTGATATGACACATCTCAAACATAAGATACCCTACTTTTGTTGGGGGTTTTTTAGCTATCACTTTGCATATCTGAACTTTTTTCCATTATTAGAACTCCAAAGGGCATTTTTAAGTATTTTTCTCTTCTGAATTTCTCTTTCCCTTGAATAGTTGTGGTTTGGAAAACTTGTACCTCCCAGGTATAATACAACAAAGCATCATTTGTTTCTGCTCTCATTTAGACTCTTTTCTGAGGCAGGGACCTTGTGAATTCAAAACCTGGGGCAAATCAAGAGCTGGTGCATACACAGTATAACACAACCATGCTGAAAGAGTACCAGGGATATGGTTCCTGATGAATGAGATCTGCATTTGATATGCTTTAAAATGCCTTTATTCAGTTTGTGCTGAACACATTTCTCACACTTTGAGTGCAGACATTGCTGAATTGTATCCAGTTGCAGCAATGGAATTACATCCAGTTATGTGGTAATGGACCTCGCTTCTCCCTGTGTATAGGATAAATACTCACCAATCCCTGTTACTTCTAGCCCCAGATTTGAATAATTTCATTGTTTGAATTTTTCTGTGTTTTTGTTTTCCCATTAAACAATAGTCCGTTGATTTTTAACAGACTTCATGACTCACTGAACATAATGTTATCCACTTGTTTTTCTTTAAAGCAACATATACTGTTCCACATACTTAGTATATAGAGTATCTCTGACATATCTTTTTTGACAGTTCAGTTTAGCCTTACTCTAAGTTTAGAATTTCTGGACCTGTTCAGTTTTACTCTTATGGCCTTGAGATATCTGGCAAAGACCTCAGGTACAACCTAACTCACTTAAAGCATAACGTGAACTTAGCCAAAGCAGCTCTGACTGGCAAGGTCACAACAATAAGTAAGTATTATTGTAATCAGTCCTAAAACACACTTATGAATTGCATCCTTGTTGCGCAATAACTGCAGTTTTTTAAGCTTGGCTATATCTCAGGAGGAAGTGGGGAGCCAGGAAAATACAATTCCAGGTAACAACCTAAAGGTACCAATATATTCTCATAAATCTTCCTGAATCTTCAAGGACACTGGAAGCTACTCAAAGACCAGAGTCCTCAGCTTCTCACACATGCAGAAAAAAAGAGGTTTGTGGAAGTAACAGATCGAGGACTGAAAAATGAGGATGATAATATTGCAAGAAGAAATATTATGACTCATGAGAAGAGTCATGTAGAGTCATTTGGGTTTCTGGAAAGATGAAGGAAAATTAGGAAACAGCAAAAGGAGTTTCAAAGAGGAGGGAGACTGGTGGAATTTAGTAACATTTTAAAGGACTTCAAAGAAACTCAGACGTAGTTGAATTATTGGAAATTTTTTGTCATTCTTCCCCACTCTGCTATATAATTTCTCCCTCCCCTTCCTCAATTTAATTTAAGAACAGGATTTTTACTTACACTGTTTTCTTTCCAAGATCCGGCCCCCTCTTTGAAGCAGCCCTTTAATTCAGCATCTCTTCACTTTCTGGACTGGCACAACAAGTCCAGATACAGAAAGGAGGAGGAGTATCTGCTCTAACTCAGTGGAAGGTAAAGAAAGAAAAGGGGACAGAAACAAGAGTTTCTGCTCCTGTGGTTGCAAGTCCTGAAGAGAGGGGTGGAGTACATCTGCTACAGCCTCCATACAGGGTTTCAACCTCACCAAAATAACCATGCTTTCACAACTATGATAAGAGGAGAGGTTCTTGGGAAGCAAGAGACCAGCTGGTTTGGATCATGTATTATTTGACCAGCCAGTGGTAAAAAAATGACTGTATATTCTCTTTCTGTCATGGTCTGTTTTCCTCCTACACAGAAACTGAAAATTAAATGTAATGATCTTATAGTTTCCTAATTTGTTTTCCTTTGTGTTAAAATTGCCAACTACTACAACCTAGATCCTAGTTTCATGATATGAAATCTATTTGTCTAATGATCTTAAGAAATGGCATATAAATGATGCAAGGATAAATAGCCACAAAATAGAACACTGAACAGCAGAATATAGAGGACATTTGAAATTATTCTGGAGGCATTTACTTTTACAAATACTAGGTAACATTTATCTTGTATTTCAGGGATATGTTATGATAATAATGGTTGAAGACGTAAATAACTCAGACTTGAAAACGGCAGTTGTGTACTGTCAGTATTTAGCTTTACTGCTTTTAGTATCTCTTGGATTGTATTTAACTAATTTTGCCACCTCTGTTTATGTTGTATTCAGTACTGACCCAGCACTGTTAAATTTCTAGTTACGTTCAGTTTTTGCTGTCGTGGTCTTCCCGTTATCATTGGTCTCATTGTTACAGACTGTGTGGAAGGAATCAAGCAGTTAGGTTTATTTTTCACAGTTCAGTAGTCACAGTTAATGTAACTGCAGGATGAAAGCCTAGAGACAATTCTTAGAATAATATTTTTGGAAACTTTACTGAGTCGCTAACTTATTTGTCTAATTCTTAAACACAGTTCGCAAGGTGCTGTAATTGAGAAAGCTAAATGACTGACTATACATCTGAAGATAATCTCAGGCATAAAAACCGCAGGACTCAAAGGGCATTTCCAGCCCTGCTACAGCAAGGAACTGCTTTAAGTCTTCCATTTTCTTTTGAGTTCTCCTAGAGTGTACATTCACAGTCCACTTAGGTAATCTTCCTCTTTACTACCACATTTCTACACTGTTTTTTCTTGCAAATAGCCTGAAGATATTTTGGTATAAAGAGTACCGCTGTGTGTGTCTGTTCTTAGAATCATACATGCTTTTAGTTTCCTATCTCTGAGGAAGTATTTTGCCTGCAGCACTCCTAAGTTGCAGAGGTCACGCACACATTTTTGTCACAACGAACTATTTGGTTCAAGCAAGATTAAAACACGCTCTCACAAAACCAAACTTCATTCCTTATCTGCAATGATCAGCTTCATTGAATACATTACAAGCTGCCTTATTTTCCATTCAGTAAGAGCCAATTACTGTTAATCTACTAAGTTGGAAGTCACCGCACATACTAATAAGTCTTCTGATCCTCTGATTTACAAAGAACTTTACTCATTTTCTATCATCATCACTTGTGAAGTTACAAAGATGCTCTGTACTGGCAGAACTTTCTAGTTCAGATCTGTATTTGTCTGTTAATAAGGAAATTTATTTGGAAAATAAGTAAATTTAACCGAGTTGGTAATATCTGCTTGTTTTCTTGTTACAAGTTGAGACTTTACTATTATAAATTTCCATAGCAGAACATAAATAATAATTAGAAAATATGTCAAGTGATAAGAATCTTATTTGCTTGTTCAGTTTGATTTTTTGGTTTGGTTTGGGGTTTTTTTTTTTTCAACCCAGGGATTCATGTGTGGGAGAGCAGGGAGAGAAATGCCACCTGCTCAGAAAATTTCCATTTTCCTGACTAATTTTTCTTAGGTATCCTTTGCTCTCATCTGTCCTATTGCTTTTCTAAATTGGAGCAGAAAGCTAGACCCAGTTGCCTCAGTGACTGGCAAAGCAAATCTTTTATAAGAAAGGTCATAAATGTTCCTGAAGACCTACCGAAATAAATTTACAGTGGAAAATCACTGGAAATGATCCTACCAAGGTAAGCAAAAGGTGCAAGTATTTCTGATTGGCAATTACAAATTGATAAAAAAAACCCCAAGTGTTTACCAAATAATGCACTGATGAAACAAACAAAATAAAAAAAGTCTTGCTATCATTAGGATGTGTTTTAACTGAAAACAGCCAATCAAAATACTAAAAAAGAAAAAAAAAAGGGGGCGGTAAAACATATTGATTTTGCCAAATAATTTTGTTAATCAATAGTCCATTTTAATATCCATGTTAATAAAGGGATATGTAACTCTTTTCTTTAAAATCATAAAAGAAAAAAGGTATATCAAATCCAGAGATTACGTTTACAATTACCTACTGTAGATCTAGTTTAGTAACTTGGCTCGTGTGCTGTACATATACCAAATCTTATTCACATATGTGGTGCACACATGCTTCAGGAAAGAGTTAAAGGAGAATAAAACTACTTCCCAATAAAACTTGAGACTTGCCATTAGTGCAAAGATGTATTGCTTCTATTGACTGTGATGTTTCTGTTGTGACAATGTTTCTGCTTGCATTTCCTTTCCTACTTTTTCTCTGGGATCCTCTGCTGTTGCTTTTCCCCGGGGCCATGAAGTGTGTGAGAGTCAGAGCCTTATTCTCAGGGGGTATAAACAGACTGACTTCAGTGCTTGAGAGACTTGAAGGCTGTTGGAAAAGGTCACTAAACACTTCCAAATGCTACCAATTGATGCATTAAAGAGTATGGAATTCAGATGGAAATCCCATAACTTGTCTTTCCAGCACTGCAATCTCAGTGGTCACTCAAAGCGGCTTGTATAATAGTAAGCTGCATAAAGTTTAGAGACTGTCAGAGGTTGTTTTCTTTTTCAGCTCAAAATTAACATAGCATTTATCCCATTTGTCAGCCCCCTAATGTTTTCATCTCCAATGCTGTTTCTATGTCTCTCTGACTTTCTAATCTACGTTCCCATGATAACACATCCATTCTTATCACCAAAATCTTTACTTTCATGTACACACAAAATTCAGAAATCTATGCTGAATTTAATACTTCCTGGATTAATTGCATCCTGTCAAAGGTCAGTGATTGACTGTCTTCTAAACAAGACACTGTCATGAATGATGTCATAACACATTTGTCTGACTTCTCTCTGTTCTTTCCTGGAAACTTTTCAGGCAGATTTGTAATTCTGTGGCAAACCTAGATTGTTGTAATGGATTTCCTATAATGGCACTGAATTTAACTTCTAGAACTTTGTTTTTCCATTTGCTTCTGTACATGTTTAGACATCCATCATGTTTTTAATAATCACAACCAGTTAAAGTGAACATGTTAGGGTGTGAAGATTTATGCTTTGTTCTTTAGGACCAAAACCTTTTGAAATTGGTTTGTGAAGCTCTCAGCAAGACAATTTGTGATGTTATTTCATTCTGACTTTTTGTGTTATGGATTGGTTCACCCCTTGATCTTCCATATTGCTTACATAGTATGTGAATGGAGAATTGCAAGGTTTCATGTTAATTTGTTTCAACATAAGTTATTAAAATAATCTTTTGGGGGGAACAAACAAACTTTGGATTTCTGTTTTCAGTCTGATTGAACTGCTGTTTGAAAGGATCCCATGAAGAGTAAATCTAAATCCTCCTCTGTGCTATAAAGCCATGAAATGGTTGGGTTTTTCTCGTCATTAAGGAAACAGAAATACCAGATTGGAGAAGTGAAGGAATTCAACCTTGTTTAAATGGGACAACATAGCAAAATAAAGAACTTCTATGCAAATTTGAATTAAGCCTTCTTTTAAACAGACTGTGCAAACTACATATTGATATAAAGGCTTGTTAAATATTTTTACTGGCATTCTGCAGCACTTCAGACAGTACAAAACTTGAAGAAAATAAGACTGTGCTCAGTCTGGCATCTAAGCACATCAGTGGTCTAACCACAGTCAAATTTTTTGTAGGCATCCTGGAAAAAGAGAATTTTAAGTAGTATTTTGGAGGTGGATAATGAAGTGGTATTATGGGAACTCTTCCTACGCATCAAGAGGTAGCAAGAAACAGAGTACAAAGACTTTTGTTTGGAAAGAAAAATAAGATTCATCAGTGGAGAAATGTCACAGCGGAAGAGAGACTAGGTTCTTAAGAGTAAGAGAAAAATGACAGGCAATGTGGGGCTGTAATAAAAAGATTTAAAAACTGAACACAAATTACTTCTGCATGACAGTAAACAGTCATAGAATCATAGAATCAGGGAATGGTTTGGGTTGGAAGGGACCTTAAAGATCATTTAGTTCCAAGACACTCACCATGAGCAGGGACACCTCCCACTAGACCAGGTTTCTCGAGACACCATCCAACCTGGCCTTGAACAATTCCAGGGAGGGGGCATCCACAATTTCCCTGGGCAACCTAGTCAGTTTCTTCCTGATGTCTGGTCTAAATCTTTCCCCTTCAATATATAGCCTTTTCCCTTCTTCCTATCATGACATGCCCTTATAAAAAGTTCCTCCTCAGCTTTTCTTTAGGCCCCCTTCAGGTACTAGAAATAGATGCATTTTGCAGGATAATGAACTAAATCTTTAAGGTTATCAGAACTTGATTCATTACATTTTTTTTTTCCCTAGAATATTACTACTTTGGTGACAGGAATTCTCCATTCACATTTAAAGACATCAATGAATTCAAAGTTAATTCTGCATTGGTGGTTTTGGTGTAGAGAGGACTGGGCAGGAAAATCAGAACAAAGTAGTTTTTCCTTCACTCAGTGACTGGGAAGTAGAAATGACTGCTATTAACCAGCAGTACTTTATAATCTGTTGTCAGATATTGCATAATATAAGTATTGATACAACATGACCTGCCCTTTCTACAAATAGTAAAATTTAGACAGCTATGGTGTACATTGACTTGAACATGCTAGAAGGTTTCACACAGAACAGTCTCTCATCCAATGGTTTATGCTAAAAACAACCAGGGAATGATCACCAAAGTGTAGTACACATCTAACAGGAATAATTGCAATCCTAAAGCAGCTTACACCACACACAGAAACAAACTGTTGTGTTGATGAGGTGAAAATAGTGAAACCTACTTTCTTTCAGATATCAATTCTTTCCTTCTTAATCCTGCCACCACTCTCAAAATACCAGCTCAGTAGGGGAACTAAACCAAACCAAAGCAAAAGGAGAGAGAACAGTCAGGAGTTTCTAGAATAATTAAGAGTGTCGTAGTTAGGTCTTTCACCTAGGAACAAGTAGATTAGACTTCTAAACTTCTGTAGAAGTCACTTCAAGGAGTTGAATCTTCTGTTCTTTGTAGGTGAGTGCCCTTGAAACAAAGTCATTAATCTGTGTTCTCTCTGTCACTATTGATGGAGATGTTCTTTTATGTGCATATACTTAAAGATTTGTTGAGAAAAAAAGATAAATATTCATGCACTTATTTCTGTAAATTCAAATTTAAAAACTCTGTCTAAATAACCACAGCTGGGTTTGTATTGATAAACATCAACACAGCAATTTTCCCCATTTAAATAATTTTTCATTACCTCCACCTTCACTGAATGCTCTGTTTTGCATTGCTGCCATGCCATATTGCCACCAGAGGTAACTGATATGAAACAGAGACATCCTTCAAAAGGACAAGTAAAAAAAAGTGTATTACCCTGCTTCTGAAAACAATGTCAATATTCGGTATAAACTCACTTAAAGGACTGTTTAAAATATATTGTGGCCTGTTCGGCACTGGAAAGATTCACTGTATTAGTCAGACACTATTCACCAAAAAAAAAAAAAAATCCAACCCAAATTTCCTGGTACTGTATTATTTCAGGTATAAAAAGGAGAAAAGCACACAAACAAAAACATTGTAAAGTACAGATATACCAGAGTGACACATGAAATCACTTACAAGTAACCTAATATTCCTTGACTAGATAGTGCTAGATACTTTCAAAAAAATCCCAACATATATTACTATAAACAAAAACAAAGAAAATGATTGTAAAATAAGTTTGTTTATTGGTTAGGAATTTCTTTGTAGTTTAAAAGAGAAGAATTTTCTTTTTCAGTTAACAAATACAGAGTTTGAATTCAGCAGTTGAAACATTTAATTTCCACCTAAAATGTCAAACATATAATGTACATTTTTACACTTTTTATTCCTGAAAATGCTGTAACATTCAAAAAGCCATCTCACTCTAGACAAAACAAGACCTCAAATATTTTATTATCGGGACATTTGAAATGGCAGGATTGCACATTTTTAGGCAGATCTATCTAGAAGATTCTGGGTTTATACTCTCTATTAGGCTGTTTCCTTGATTCCTATAAGAGTTTAGCCATATGTAGATTTTGAAGGTGTGAGGCAGAGACAAGGCATATGTATTTAGAATGTATGCATTTCATAAATGAGTATCTAGATCTAAAAGCACATTTTTAAGTGCCATAATATAATTGACTACATTTTTGAATAGTGTCAATCATGCTCATCCACATTTGGCCTTACTGATGTTAAGTATTGCAGGGTTACTACAATTTGACCAGAGTGTTTGCGGAAGTATACATTTGAAATAGTATATTTCTTTTTAACTTATATGTCTTTATACTTGTAAAAGATTTTGCCGACACCTTGTACCCATTATTATCAACTTTACTTTCTAAAATTAGCTAAGTATAGTACAATTATGTTCTATTTTGGATGTAGTTCAAGTGTTCCATTAAGTTTAGAAAAAAGTCTGTTACTTTTATAAATTTGTTCACTGCTGACTTTACATAACCTAGATGCTATGTGATTCAAAGCTGTAGCTTTTAGTTCCAAAAACCTACTTCCCTCATTTACAACAGACTTCTGTTGTGCAATTTATGTGATGTTATTTTTTTGTAGAGACTGAGTTTTTAACTCAATGTTTGCATGCAACGTGGCATTGCTGAACTTGGCATTGTAGTTTACAATCTGTGGAAAATGTGCATCTCATCAATAGATTGGCATGTGACCATTTTCAGTCAAACTCATTCTCATTAAGACAGTAAAATGTGAGCTTGAGGTTTTGCTGATTGCTTTCTTCCAACCTCTCTTCCTCCCTTATTCTCTTCTTTTTTTTGTTCTGTGCCATTTGCTTCAAAGTAACAATGCCATATTTTAATTAAATGTTGATGGAAATATTTTAAGCTTGAAATAGTAACTCTGTAAATGATAAGTGTAGTCAGCAACTCATATCCTTTGCCAATAGGTTTCATGTGGACTATTGCCACTTTGATACTCAGCTTCACAGAAAAGTAAAAAAAAATGGTAATGCAGTTAAGAAAAACAGTTACAACACCTCTTCAAAATAAATGTCTGTTCTGGAGTACAGAGAGTTCTGTTTGTTGGACAGAAAGTAAAAATTAGGAGATTGTATTATTGGTTTGCTTTGTATTAACCCAGCACCTAAAGATATCAGTAAGAATTCTGTCACTACTGTGCTAAGCCCTACACGGAGTTGACACTTACATGTTGGTCACTGCAGCTTTAAACATTAGTGTATTAACATACACATTGTGTATATAATGTATAATAGAAGTCTCCTACACCTAGGAATGGATAAGTACAACATAAGCATAGGAGTATGATAATATTCTGTACTGATTTTGGCAGTAAGTTTTCTTCACAGTAGTTTGTATCAGTCTGTGTTTTGGATGTATGATCAAACCAGTGTTGATAATACACCAATGATCTAGTTATCACTGAACAGTGCTTACACACTGACAAGGCTTTCTGTGTTTCTCAGGCTGCCCTGCCTGGGAATATCCCATAACATGGTGTTGTGTGCAGTAATATAACTGGTGGAAAGAAGGAGGAAGAGAGGAAATTCAGGGTTATGACATTTGTCTTCCCAAGTAGCTGTTAGGTATAATGAAGCCCTGCTTTCTCTGAAAATAGCTAAACACCTCCTTGCCAATAGTAAGCAGTAAACTAATTTCTTTTTTTGCCTTGCCTGCTACGTAGCTTTACTTTACATATTAAACTCTCTTTATTTCAGAACACAAGTTTCTCACTTTTACCCTTCCAATTCTCTCTCCTATCCCCCGGGAGGGATTGAGGGAGCAGCTACATGGAGCTGAACTGCCTACCATAGTTAAATCAGAGCACACGCAATCTCACAAACAAGGAGGAACTCAGTGGTAATGAGAAAGTTGAAGACAGCTTTAGCTGCAATAACCATGATGATCAAGAGTTCAGTGTCCTGAGTTGAGGGAGTAGAGTTAAAAGCAGGACCACAGCATTAGACTTCAGGAGAGAAGGCTTTGGCTGCTCCAATATCTGTTTGGAAGAGTCCTATGCAAAAAGTCCCTGGAGGGAGGAGGGACACAGGAACTCTGCTTAATACTCAAGGATCACCTCCAAGCTCAAGAGCAGTTCATCACACCAAGTCAGAAGTGAGGCAAAAATGCTGGGAGGCCTGCATGGACAAACAAGGAGAGCCTGACCGCACTCACTCACAAAAATTGTGGACACAGAAACAGGTATCCTGGAAAGAATATAAAGATCCTGTGTGAACATGCAGGGATGAGGTTTGGAAAACCAAATCTCAAATAGATTTGAATCCGTCCAGTGAAGAGAAAGACACCAAGGTCTTTTATAAGTGCATAAGTGACATAAGAAAGACCAGGGAAAATATGCCCCCCTGCAGAGTGGGTCAAGGAACCTGGTGACACAGAACATGAAGAAGGCTGAATTACTGGATCCCTTCTTTGCCTCAGTCTTCACTAGCAAGCCTGATGTCCAGGAATCCCAGCATGCAGTGACCCTAGGGAAAGTCTGGAGCAAGAAATTCCTCATGGTACAAGAGGATCAGAACAGGAAATGTCTAAGCAAACTGGACTTACATAAGTCCATGAACACAGATGCGATGCCTCCACAAGGTCTGAGGGAGTTGACTGACATAATTTCCAGGCCACTCTCAATTGTCTTTGAATGATCATGATGACTTGGAGAGATGCTTGAGCAAATGTCTCTTCTATTCTCAAGAAGGGTAAGGAAGAGTATGCAGGGAACTACAGACCAGTCAATCTCACAGCATTCCCTTTGACAGATGAGCCAAACCTGGGAGAATTTTCCAGATACAAGAAGGACAAGAAAATCATTGCAAATTCACCAAGGGGAAGTCATACTTTACCAAACTGATATAATTCTACAATAAAAAGACTGGCCTGGAAGACAGAGGAGAGAAGTGCATACTATTGGAGTTCAGTAAGGCTTTTGATACTGCTTTCCATAAGATACTCATAGAGAAAATTATGAAATATGGGCTGTGTGTAAAAACTGTATAATGGGCTGACATCCATATGAATAGCCATGCCTAGAGGGTGGTGATCCGTGGCACAAAGTCCAGTTGGAGACCAGTGACTTTAGCTGCCTTTCTGTCTTCCTTCTTCCTTCCTGAAGCTGTCCAGTAAATGTAGAAGACATTTGATAATGCTATGATTCAAACTGAAACTACCAAAAATATAATCGTGGAATGATTAAGTGCCTAAGCATGAAGAAGGTAGCGGAAGCCATCTGAATGGGTGACAAACCTTAGATAAATCAGTTAGATTGTACTTTCACTAGAGGCTTAGACCATAGATCAAGCCTATTCTTATTTCACGATTCAGACACTTATAAATCTTTCTGGTCTGGATAATAAAAATTCATGGAAGTTACTTAAGAGTTAAGGAAGAGATTGAAACACTATGTGCCTGAACTGGAATTAGAGGTGACCCAGATGTACAAAAAAAATGTTTAATTGAGAATATGAGGGAATTTAGCAGAATTGTGTCTGAGGTTATCATTTAAAAAAATCATTTTGGATTTAGCCACAGAAAATTGAAGCAAACTTTATATCATTCTCTAAACATTTTCATAGAATCATAGAATCATAGAACAACCAGGTTGGAAAGGACCCATCGGATCTTCTAGTCCTTTTCTCCAGTCTCTTTCAAATATTCAAATCTAATTTGTAAATTCTACAAACCCCTGGTCTACTGTATTTACATTTTTAATAATGTCTTCATATATATCCACTGTACACCTGAAGACTAACATTTCTACAATCATTTTATTTCTTTTCAAAATACAGTAGCAGACACCAAATTCTCCAGTGGAGTTCTTAATTAGAGTCTCAGGTTCACTATTATCCCTGTCTTGTCTATCTTTATATCAGGTTAATTGGTTCCCTGTAATCTCCTGTGTGAAGTAACTTCTCCATCAGCAGGTGTCTGAGATCTATGTTTGTGCCTCTGCCTGATGATTTTCAATGTTCTCAAAAATTGTGTAGAGAGTTAAAAAGAAAAAAAACCACAAATTTTTATTGAGCTCTGCTATACTGTTGTACTTTGACAGCACCTTTCCCATTAGTGTCATAATAGATGACTACAGAAGGTTTAGTACAATTGAAATACTGGCAAACAAGAAATGAGCAGAGAGGGTCACATACAAAAGAAAAGGAAATATAAAACCTGAAATAAGGCAGGGAAAGGCACTCACTAAGGTTACTGAGTGGATAAAACAATCCATTTTCAAAACTAATGAGAGCTGCTATGCTGCTATCACTCCTTGAGGCATGGGGCACAGAGATAAAAGCTCACATGAAGACCGCTAATAGTCATATAGCATTTTTGTCAGTGAAAGTAGTTGGAAACCCTTTCTGAAGACAGCTCATGCTCTGTCTTCTTTTCTTTCTCTCCTTCTCTCACATAAACAACTTTTCTGTCTATGTTGGCAGATCGTCATAGTGCAAAATATTTGTCTTTAGACTGTTGAAGCAAGGATAAAAATGCAAGCCAGTGCTAGGGTTATAGTCTGATGAAATGAAATTGTGAATGCATAAAAATTCATACACACATAGTATAATGTAATGGTTCTATCTTCTTCCATGAAAAGACAGAATTCAGTAAGAGTTATGTCAGATCTCCAGAAATTTCAGCAACTTCAGGTTCTTATTGCTTCAAATGTCACGTCAAGTATTAACAGACACAAAAACAAAAGCCTTATCTTAAAAATAAAGAAAGAAATGAGCATTTACAGAAAACTGTCATACTACACAGTATGAATCCTTCAAACATTTCTGTCCTAACAGGTTCCACATTCAGGTAACAACCACCTTTTTTGAAGTCCTTATTAGGTCACTTTGCGTATTCGCCAGCTTGCTTGCAGTAGATATTGTTAATATGCACTCAGCACTAGAGAAACTATCTTTCCTATTTGCTTTTTGTGTTTATAAATGTACCGGTTATTGTAACAATAAATGTATGTGTCAACATCCAATACAATTTCTCTGACAGTAAAGGTCTTACTTTTTTACTACTGCTTTCTGATTTCTTTTGAGTAGTACCCTCTTCATCTTGTATATACTGTAAATTTTTTTTTTCCTGCATGACATCAGCTTGTGGATGATTTTTATCACCATAAATCTACTTGGGTGTTCTTTGCAGGTTTAAAAATAGCTTAAATTGCAGGATAAGTGGGTAGATGACTGGAACTGAACTGTGAAATGCTTGAGGAGAACCTTATCACAGGTTAGGGTTGGAAGGGATTTTAAAGATCATTTAGTTCCAACTCCCCTGCCATGGGCAAGGACAGACCACTAGATCAGGTTACTCAAGGCCCCATCCAACCTGGTCTTAAAAACCTCCAGGGGATGGGGCATCCGCAACTTTCCTTGGAAACGGCTTCCAGTGTCTCACCACTCTCATGGTAAAGAAATTCTTCCTAATGTCTAGTCTAAATCTGCCCTTCTTCAGTTTATACGTGTTCCCCCTCATCCTGTCACCACAAGCCTTTATCAATAGCCCATCTTCAGCTTTCCTGTAGGTTCCTTTCAGGTACTGGAAAGTTGCTATAATGTCTCCTTGGAGCTATCTTTTCTCCAGGCTGAAAAGCCCAACTCTCTCATCCTGTCCTCATAGGGAAGGTGCTCCAGCTCTTGGATCATCTTTGTAGCCCTCCCCTGGATCCTTCTCATTGATCAGCACCAAATCCTTCTCTGCAGGACAGCTCTGAATCACGTCATCTCCCATTATGTACTGAAATCAGGGATTGCCCCGAACTAGATGTAGGACCTTGCACTTGGCCTTGTTGAACCTCAAGAGGTTCTCACACGCCCACTTCTCCAGCCTGTCCAGGTGTCTCTTGATAGCATCCCCTCCTTCCACTGTGGTAACTATACCACTCAGCTTGGTGTCATCTGTAAACTTGCTGAGGGCGCACTCTATTTCACTCTCAATATCATTGACAAAGATATTAAACAGCACCGGTCCCAGCATAGACCCCTGAGGGACACCACTTGTCACAGATCTCCAACTAGACTTTGAGCCATTAACTACTACTCTCTGAATATTACCATCCAACCAGTTTCTGATCCACTGTACTGTCCACCCATCAAATCCATATGTCTCCAATTTAAGGAGAAGAATGTTGTGGGCCTTTGCAGAAGTCTAGATAGACCACATCCATCAGTTTACCCGTGTTCACTGCTGCAGTTACCCCATCTTAGAAAGCCACTAAGTTGGTCATACAGGATTTGCTTCCTAGCAAATTTTCTTCCATACCTTGTTGTTTCCTAGCTCCAACCAGTAGAGGCTGCATACAAATTTCGATAGAAAAAGGCATCTCTTCCAGAATCCTCCAGTTAATAAAGGAACATGAGACAGAACCAATAATTAGGAAGGTGATCATATGTTGTCCCTCTGCATATAGACTATTTAATTTGGGAAAACTGAGGACATGCAGCCCAAAAGAAGGGCTCCTGGAAAAAAGTTGTGTTCGAAAGAAAAAGCAGTCTTGTAAAGAAGAGAGTGAAAATTCCACCTGAAGGAAATTTCCTGAAATTGCAGGAGATACATACAGAAAAATGTTGGGCAAAGTCCAGAGATACTGATCAGTAACACAGGTGGTTGTTGATTATGAGCATAGGCAGAGCATGACTCATCATGGCTTTGTGCTTAGTATTCGCAAAACAGCAGAGCCCTCCATGTAGGGAAGGGAAGTCCAGAACTACTGAGTGTTCTGCTAGGGGGAGTGAGTGTGAGACATAATCTAATCCCCTTGGTTCTTAAATAAAACCTATTGTGCAAATCTATTGAAGTTTACCATTTACTCTCTCACCTGTAACTGTGTCTTAATTGAAAGCTACTAGTCTACAGGGTCTTCATTTGTGTTTCTCTTATTCTCAGTCTCTTAGTACCTCGTACGGTTAAAGTCCCACCTGAATACTTAGTATTCTGTTGATTAATATTTCGTGTGGCAATTAACAGACTCCGACCAACTTATTTGTATATATATTTCCTGGTGTTTGATTCTTTTCCTGAATTCTTTTTCTTACCATTTTCTTAAATTATTATTTTCCCCATGATGGATGGCAGTAGGCTACTATTGAGGCTGCAACCTAGGGCACAGGTCCTAGTCAGTCAGTTAGTTACACTCTGAGGGGAAATTCCTTCCTATTTATCTTGCTTTTGCTATCAGTTTTCCTGTTTTTCTCTGCTTTTTTCTCATTGTTTAGCAAACAGAGATGAATGTCTTTTAAAGCTGATTTTTGGTTTTATTTTTCTTCTGCACTGATGACTGTTCTAGACTGAATTTCCTTTAGTTAGTCTACTTATTTATGCTTAATTAGAAATGTATTATGCCATTGTTCATGCTGTTAGAAGCTGGACATTGATCCCTAGCTCAGGCAACTGTGGGACTGAATATTAGGTCCTTAAATCATCCAGTTACACCAAAAGTACTGGTTAATTTTCTGTTCCAATTTCCAGCTGAAGATTTGTAAGTACTTCCCATGTGCATGTCACTTTTAGCAAAGTATTTCTTCCCTCTTTTGTTTCATGTTTTGGTTTGGGATTTAGAGGTTTGTGGTTTTGGGGAGGAGGAAGGTGAAGTGGGAAGGAAGGGAGGACAAATAGATGGGAAGGGGAAAAGTAGCCAAGAATAAAGTATCTTATTACAAGAGCATTTTCATCAGTTGCTGGAATATGCTTGATTTTATCTCTAAGAGGGGCTATTCCATTCAGTTCTAGTTACCTTTTCTTCAGTGCATCGATAAATGTAAAGCTCCATTTTTCCCATTCTTCAGCCCCAAAGGTAGATATTTTTTAAAGACTCATTTCTTGACGTCATCTCCCATGCCTACACAGGTCTGTTCAAATGTCTATATAGCATTCCCTAAGGTTTTAGAACTTTCATAATGCCTCTTCTCTCCATTTCAAAGTGACTTATTTTTGCCACTGAATCATGGGGTTTTTTTTAATTTTTGCAGATATCTCTAGGGATATCTACACCAGGTTTTAGATAACTCTGAGAAGACTAAAACTGTTATTAGGATGCTCTTCAGACATGTCATAATTGCAACCATCATTGTAGTTGCAAGAACACAGATTAACTTCTTGACATTGATTTCTAATTCTTTCCTTCTATAATCTATAACCTTTCCTCCATGGAATTTGCTTTATTACTTATTATTTTAGGAAGTTAGAGCTGTGGTATCATTGCTTGCCCTTACCTTATCATGCTGAAAATCTCATTTGTTCAGACTTTACCCTCCTTAGAACAGTAGATTTTAAAAGCTCTTTGCTAAAGTAGGGTTTGCTTGCAACTGCTGTATGCCTTGATCACTGATAGTTATGCAAAGAGCACACTAAAGAAATCAATAATATTAGAACACTAGATAACATCAAGTAGCTACAGAGGTCCTCATATTTTATTTTTAAAATCACTTTGAACCAGGCTATATGACAGCACAAGGTCTAAGACAGTGAGGTTTCTAATATTTATGATTTTTTTGGCAGGGTTTAGGATTTGTAAACAATTCTGCAAGAGAAAAACTGAAACAATAGCTGTAGTTCTCAAGGGAAAATCTGAGATTTACTGAAAACTGGGACACACAGTCTGTTCCAGGAGTATGTAAGAGCAAAATCCTCTGAAATATAGCTCATAAACAGTAGTTATTTTGCTTCTGTTCTTTAAGGAATCTCAACTACAAGCATATTATGAGAAACATAAATGAGATTAATAATCTACAACCTACTGCCCATTTATTTACTCTAAAAAAATCTACTTCTCAAATTCAATTGCAGCAACTGTTAAGCACAATGACAATATTGAGAGATGTTAGCCACTGAACATAACCTTTTGCAGAGGACAAGTAATGACCAAAAGGATGACTTTTTTTTTTAGGGACTATGTTTCACAAAAAAAAAGATAGTAAAAAATAAAAGGCTCCCTATTGGACAATGATCTGGGAGAATAAAATTGTAATGAAACAAGTGTTTCTTTGTCTTTTGCATGTAAAAGGGAAAGAAATAAATTAGATGTTTAGACAACCCATGAAGGAAGCAATCAGTGTCCAATAGCTGCATTTCCTTTATTCACTTTCTTAACATTAAATCTTTGCACAGAATATGCAAATGTATCTTCCACTATGTTTTAAAAATAGGTATACATGATATCAATAAAAGAAGACTGCAGCATAAAATGTTCATTAAATCAAAGCATCGAACTGTCTTATTGGGATAATGTGATCATTCTTTGCACTTGTCGCATTTCAGGTAATGAAAATAATGTGAATACTGAATTTAATGCTGAGTTACTGCAAGAATAGTATGCAAATATGCATACTGTATGCATATGTCTTTCAGTAAGGAGGGATAAGGAGCTCCTGTAAGTTCCCAGTAAAGCAGGCAAATTAAACCTGAAGAGTAATCCTGTGTTTTCTGTTATCAGTGTGGCAAGGGATCTTCATTTATTACATATTCTACTTTTTTACTTACTCAGTAGTCTTCACTAGTTTCCTTGCCTGCTGGTTTGCCTGTATCAGATTTGGAAGCACGGACTTCCACTTATTCTTGATCATACTTACTATCATTAATTACATGAAAGACTAATTATCTATTAACAAAATTTAGCAGAGGCGTGAGCACAAACCCTCTGCAAACCATATGCACAAGTAGATCTGTGAGTATGAATCCTTTGTACATTAGATGTGTCATTTCTGTTTGTATGGAGATGCTGTATTGCTAAGTCAGTGTAAAACCCTGGACATCATGAAATGCACAGCAGTCATTTTTCTATGATTTTTGGAAGCCTGGCACAAACAACTTTTATAGAGTATATGAATTATGATTTAAAAACATCCATACTCCAGGCTACATTTCTAGATCAGAAAGAAAATATATTTGACAAAATCTAGAATATTTATAATTAGAATTCAGTAGTAACTGCAACAATGCTTACTCAGAGAATCAGCTCACCAGAGGAGGTATTTATGGCAATAACTTGATTAAGTGTATTTGTAGACACAGCAATCGTCCAAGTCTTAGAAGACTAAATTGAAGACTCACCTTTTACCATGAGTATTTGTACTATTTTAAGTCCTGCCTAGTATTAAATATTCTACATGAAATGGCATGGTGATGTTATAGGGAATATTAAGAAACACCTGAAGAATCACAGAATCACAGAACAACCATGTTGGAAGGGACCCATCGGATCTTCTAGTCCAACCATTCAGATTCACAAGCAGCTAGCTAGGCAACTTGCTGTAATTACTACTTAACTGTAAAAGATATGTCATTGGATTGAGGACTTGTATTTCAGAATATGTCTAAACTCTGGGAGCTGGATCACATTCAGTGTTTTCAGTCTAGAGCCTACCTTGACTGAATTTCAGTTTTATACGTGTATAACACTAAGCAGGTATTGCTGGCTGCACACTTAATTTCATAGAGAGGCCAGAGTTTGTTATCAAGTTGATATATCACCAAATGAAAACAAGAGAAGGAAAAGGGAAAAATAGCTACATCAGTCTAAGACATGATGCCTACCAGTAATCAAGTTGATGTGACTGTGAAAAAAAACAGTTATGATCTTAGCATGTGTCAGGTAAATTTTAGGATGTTAGGTAAATTATAGGTTGAAATTCTGGCTGCCTGCATGCAGAAAAGCCTATTTATGCAGAAGGAGTGATACAGATGTTAGGATCTAGAGCAGTCCTATTTTGAAGAGTTCAAGAATATGTTTTGAAGGAGGTAGTGTCATGGTAAAAGAATTAACGCTGAAAAAGAAAGAAGATTGTCACACCAGAGAAACACTTCTGAGAAATGATCATAACTATCATAAGAAATAAGTCCACATGTACAGCTGTCATTTGTGGGTATCTGTGTTGCACAGCTTAAAATCTTATAAGAATGTTCTAAATATTTTCAAACTATTACATTATGTTTGTAGCCATGTCTTAAGAGTAGCTGGCTGCAGTTATGATTCAGTCAATAACTATATAATTAATACAACATAATAGTGAAGACTATTCTAGCACCAAATATCCTTCAGCTCACTTTTTGACATAGAAACATTAGGATGGAAAATACCTTTGATATAATCAAATGTCCAACCATATATGCCCATATATATCCCTAAGCACTTCATCTGCACATCTTTTAAGTTTCTTCAGGGACAGTGACTCAGTCAGATCCCTGGGCAGCCTGTTCCAGTGCTTAATGACCCTTTCAGTGAAGAATTTTTTTCACAATGTCTAATTTGAACCTCCTGATACAAGTTGAGGCTATTCCTTCTTGTTCTATCATCTATCACTTGGGAGAAGAGACCAACACCCACCTCGCTATAACCTCCTTTCAGGTAGCTGTAGACTGTGAAAAGGTCTACCTTCAGCCTCCTTTTTTTCTAGAATAAACAACCCCAGTTTCCTCAACCACTCCTCATAAGACATGCTCTCCAACCCCTTCACCAGCTTCTTTGACTGTCTCTGGACACGTTCCAGGACCTCAATGTCTTTCTTGTAGTGAGGTCCTACTGTTTCTGGAACAGGGCTTCTTGGCCACCTGGGCACGCTGTTGACTCATATTCAGACAGCTGTCAACAAACTACCTTAGGTTCTTCTCCTCCAGGAAGCTTTCTAGCCACTTTTCCCCAAGCCTGTAGAACTGCATAGAGTTGTTGTATCCCAAGGATTGAGCACTTGGCCATGTTAAACTTCATACCATTTGTCTTTGCCCATCTACCCAGTCCGTTCAGATCCCTCTGGAGAGCCTCACTACCCCCAAGATAAACACTTCCTCCTAGCTTAGTGTCATCTACAAACTTACTAAGGGTACACTCAATCCCATCATCTAGATCATTGATAAAGATATTGAATAGAACTGGATCCGGCACTGAGCCCTGGGGATACCACTTGTGACCAACCATCAACTGGATTTAACTCTGCTTACTGTGACACTTTGGGTCTGGCCATCCAGCTGATTTTTAACTCAGCAGAAGGTGTGCCTGTCCAGGCCAATGGCAGGCAGTTTCTCAAGCAGAATACTGTGAGAAACGGTGCCAAAAGCTTTACTAAAGTCCAGGTTCACACAGCCTTCCACTGATTCGGTCCCCTTGTCATAGAAGGGAACCAGGTTAGTTTGGCAGGACTGCCTTTCATAAACCATAAAGTGGGCTTGATCACCTGGTTGTCCTGTGTGTTGTGTGTGATGGCACTCAAGATGACCTTCTCCATGACCTTCCCCAGCACTGAGGTTAAACTGACAGTTCTGTAGTTCCTTGGTTCTTCTTCCATCCTACCTTTCCTGTAAATAGGCATAATTTTAACAAGCTGAAACTGTGAAATTTGCAGAGATTTATGTTGAATCTAAGGTTTGAGAAATTTAGTCATCTAACTCAAAGAGAAAGCACATTTTAAAGTTTAGTCTCCCTTATACATTACCCAGATTCCAGCCCAGGTTCTTCTAGGCAGTACCCAGACATTCTCTATCCATTCAACAGCAGGTGTAAGGGATCACTCCTGATCAGTAGCATGAATAATGATCCCCTGAGTCTTGTCTGGAGCAGAGGGGATCAACAAAAAGTTTAGAAACTGAAGTATGAGCATGCTGAGCCACATGTCCTCAAGTCTGTCAGTTGATTCCTGTCCCACTTGATGTATTAATACAGACATAGGCCCAGCCAATTCCTTATATTCTAAACTACCAGTCAACATTCACATCTAAATGCCATCTGATGACTTGGTTTTTTAGTAAACTCATTCAACTTGATATTTAATTTAACTGTTTCTAAAACTAAGAGCACTTTACAGTGACAGAAAACACTGTATGATAATAACATAACACAATAACCATAATATAATAACCATAACATAATAATTATAACTATAATAACCACTCTATTATTTACTCTGCTCTAATTGGATGCACTTATACTTGGTGCAGTAAATGAAAATGTGCACGTAAAACATTTCCAAAGAGACATGTACAGTATCCTTGCTCAGCTTAAAAAATGCAATAAAGTGGAAAGTTGACCAAGAAGATGAACCAACACCAAAAGTGAAAAACAATTAACCACAATGGTATCCAAGTTTGATAACACCCTCCTCCTATGTGCAAGAAACAGAACCATCATGTACTGCTTTTCCAGCTCCTAAAAGCCAGCTGATCCTTACACTGAAAGTCACCCAGTATGTTTTCAACCCAGCAGGTTCCAATGTTGCAATTGTCTTCATGAAAACCCTGCTGAAATAACTATTAGACTGCCTAGACATTAACACAATAATAATTATGCTAGTGCTTTGTGTGAATACTGGATCTCACCTGTAATCATGTTATGAATTTATTGCTCTCTATATTATAAGTAATCATTTATATAGTACCAGAAATCAATAGGCAGTTTGTATGGGTGCTTGAGCCAAGATGTCACATCATTCCTTATGATACACCATTCACGTAAGCATGCAGGCTGATGTTAGTTTCTGGGTTTGTCTCTCTCTCATCAGTCCAGGTAAGAACATTATTCATCACAGCTGACAAAAAAGAAACTCTGTTCTTGATTTTCACACCAAGCTCTCATCGTAATTACAGCTCAGAATGCTCCAATTAAATAGTCCAATTAAGTCACACAGAACAATTCCTTTCTCAAGGTCATTCCTTTCTATATATTTTTATCAGCTATAGGAAAAGAAGAATGAAAGTCATTGAGAAAGAAGGAAAAGATCTATTAGGTCACCCGCTCCTTCGCTCTGCCAGAGTATGATTGTTCCTTATTGTTCACTTGAGCTTTTTTTTTTTCTCAAGTCTGATTTAAAAAGACACAGGCAAAGAGTATTCCATCACATTCCCTAGGAAACAATTAGACTAGTAGTTAACTTTGTCAAGAAGCTTTTTCTTCTTCATGTAATGTTAGAGCTCTTTTAATTTTATTCAATTACTCCGAACGACAGTTTCTTAAAACTACACTGTGCTTAATAGTATTTTACTATCCTTTATTTTTATACCCTCCAGATATTTGTAGACTGTTATAGTCCTTTTGGACTTGTCAGTTAGCCAAGATCACACATTTCATCTTTCTACTACATCAGGAGCTACTGAAACATTAAAAAAAGTTACAGAAGGATGCAACCTGAAATACAATAAGTCAATAATATGCCCATAATGTAAACTTTTTAAAGAGGAAAATAATGGGGTAAAGCTCAATCCTGTAGCAAATACTTGGGCTACTTACAAACAAGTGGGATACTGAGGAATAGGATTGCATGTATTGGAAAGCAATTCTATACTGTGCCTACATAACATCATCTTTATTTATGTATCAGGTAAATGAAATAGTTCCAGTAGAATATGGGAAGCTGTGTAACACCATTCCAAAGATGAAGGATTAATGTACTAGCCGAGGTTAATAGTACAGCTGCATTCCAGTGCAAAAATTTGCATGTTGGATTTGTTTACTTGGAATATGGGAGTGTAAATGTTGCCTCCAGTCACACCTAGTGCAAGGCAGCTTACCTTTTTCAGATAAAGTAACAGAGACTGATTTTCTCAAGAAATGGAACAAGTTGTCAATGTTGTTATTCCTAATAGTAGGAAATAATAATAAGTGAGAAGTGAGTGAGGGTTATAGTATTTTGTGAAACAGAAAACTATGAGGACTGATAAACTGAGGTATAAAGGAATTTTATATTTTTAATTAAAGGTCATTAATTTTTGTCTCAAAAAAATGATATTACTGAAGAAGACTAATTTGTGGATATAGTTTGTTCTGTTTGAGAGTATACTGTCCAGAATAAAAAAATTAACATTAATACATTTCATTTGTGTTGAGAAGATAATATATAAAATGTTGGTCATATCTTAATATTTCTAAGGATGGAAGGCTGATCCTTAAAGCTTGATTAAAGACTACTGAAGAAAAATATTATGAAAGCGATAGAGTCGGTGAGAGAGTATTGAGTCTCCATACTTCTTGAAAATTGTGACTAGATTTTCCACAGAAATTCTACCACAGAGAACATCCCCACAACATGCTTCACTTTAAATTGGAGAAATATTTATTTGATTCTATGATTCTACCTGTAATCTGTAGCATTGTCCTCAGGTATTTATAATGGTTCACCTTTGTGAATGAGCTCTGTTCTGCTTACCTGCTGAAAAGTTGTTATAACAGCTGACCAAGCTGCTTGCTTGAAGACAGTTCTACTCATCTTGCAACTTCTTATGCATGGCTCGAGTGTATGGACTAGCAGTACTCTGTCTGGGCTTCCTAAGCAGAGCAGTTTGTAACTGATGGGTTTGAAATATAAGTTCAGAAAAACAATGCCTTAGGATAAATCAGTCAACATGAACAACTCTCATTCCATCACTCCATCATCTACCAGTCTACAGGATTAGTTCTACAGCCATCATTTTTGAGGAATGGAAAAAAATAGACTGTGAAAAGAAACATATTTTAAAAAAAAAACACCTGCCCAGAAGGCTAACCATATCCTGGGATGAACCCCATCCCTACACAAAGTAGGTGAGAAGAATGGGATAACAAGTGGAAGAAATATATTGAAATGAAAACTAGCATGTGATTAAGAAAAAGGGAATCTAGAGTCCACTCTCCTGTTCAACATGCTGGAACAATTTTAAATTATAATAACCACAGTTTGGTCCATATTATAAGGTATTTTGATGTGTTTTATAACTTTATCCTACTTTCTTGCACTTTCTTTCTAACTTCAGTTTTCAGTTTTTGAAAGTGTCCTGAAGACTTTCTGTAGGTAATAGTAAATGACATATTTAGGACATCAGAATATCTGGAAATAGTTAACATCATTCTCTAAAGTTGTTGAGACTGATTTTGAATTAAATAGTGCCTCAGAACAGGGAACATCGTTACCATCCATGCAAATAAAGGACTTCAGAATTGTTAGCAATTACTGATCCTGGAGCTCTGTCATTAGCTAGATTCACAAGAATTTGTGACTGTGACTTTAGAAAACAGTTTTTACAGCATATATGTTGATATTATATTCTAACAGATCTACATGAAAATGTTTCTAAATTCTACTAAAATGAATTACTGCATTAAATATTATATTATAGATAACATGCTTAGTTATTGAAATAGTTGTTCTTATTAATATTAAATATAATTTTAATATATAGTCTTTTTTTTCCTCAGTAGTAAATCTTTGTTGGAAGAAAACATGTGGAAAAATAACTATGTTTCTTTCATGCATGTACACTAGAGTGTGCAACTGAATTTCAGAAGATGAAATCATGGATTTCATGTGTATCATGGATAAGAATAGTGTCCGTAACAGGCTCAGAAGTTCCAAAACACTGTCTCAAAATCTTCAAATACAGAAAAAATTAAAAGGTACTTATGTTTCATGTAACAGAAGCAAGAGCTACAGAATACTAGCATCTGAAAAAGACATAAATTATAGGTTTTTTCTACCTTTAACATTTATTATTGTAGCAACTTTAGCAGTGCTTTGTGGAGCAATTAATTTTTTTCCCCAAACTGAGTCATCTCCTACTAATTAAGCAGATAATACAGTTCTTGAAGGGTGACATTTTGATTTATGAAATCTAAGGAGTTGAAACAATGCAGTAAGTGGCTTTTGTTACTGGTTAGGGTAGCTCTGTGAAACAAAAGAATAAGAAATTATTTTATCACCCTTTCCATGCTCCTCCTTTCTTGCACTAGGCAGTATACTCAGTAATAATCATTTGTGTCAATACAAAAATGCCAAAACTTATTCTCCTTTTCGATCTACTTTGCTGCAGGCTACGGTTGTCGGTTACTCTTCTAAAAATACATTGTTTTGTGAAGAACACATACACTACTCACAGTAGAAAGTAGTTGTGTGCCTGCTATATGCAACACAAGTTACAAGTCTGCATGAAAAACACATTTGTTTTCAAGGCAAGTCATATTCTCCTACTCTAAGCACTGCTGTTAAGGTACCAAGAGTATTGGCAGAAAACACCAAACAATAAGCAGATTTAAATATAAATCTTTGGAATGTGAATTATATTGACAGGTTTGTATTGATAGTGGACAGAAAGGTACAGGTCAGATAAGAGAAAAGTGAAAAGAGACAGAAAGGAATGAAAGAATGCCAACAAAGTAAGTGGGGTTTCTTCAACTGCTAAAGAGAAGAAAAGTGATATTATTGTTTCTGTGATTAGTAGGTACTGTTGGGGATGAGAAAAGTTGAATTTAGGTCACATTTGTAGATCACATGGCTGGACTCATGTGTGGGTTAGTTACAACTAATAAAATATCATAAGTTGAAATATTTTGTGATCATTACTCCTGGAACCAGGAAGACCATCTAATTTGTTTTAGCGCTGTTCAGTCAAAAGAGACGAGATATTTGAAACAGACAATAGTTAGCAATAGGCATTATCACAAAAACATGAGATTGTTTATTTCTACTGTCCATTTTATCTGAAGTTGTTCTGCCAAAATAAAATTCTGTTTCTCACACTATATAATCAACAGTTGTCCATTCTGTTTAATGGATATTGAGTTCTTTAAGCCAGCATATTCATCAATTGATCATTTTTCTAGCATAATGAATTTTTGCTTTTTAAATGATTCACTTGGCTAGCTGTTGATTCTTCAAATTCTCCCATTTACTGTTTCACTGTATTCACTTAGAGAGTATTTATTTGCATATGAATGCTTTGTCCAGTTAGTAATCTAGGATGTCATAAATATTGGTAGTATCTTTCCGTTTTGTTGAAAAGACCACTTACTAATATACTTGGTCACATATCTTATTACCTTACTACTTACATCATGCAGTAGGAGTTATTCTGCTGAAGAGTCTACATTAAAATTCCATAAACTTGACAGAAAAGCTTCCTATTCATTTCCCAAGATACGCTAGGGGGACATATCACTCATCAAATAGACTGAGGAAGGAAAATAAAGTTGAATATTTCATATTTAATGCTGAATGGACTGTGTATGTAAGATGATAGTTTTTTTAATATGAGGTAGTAGATAATTCCTTGAAAACATTATCTCAGTACCCTGTGTCTGTCAAAAAGGTCTCAAATCATTGAATATTTAAAATTTTAATGATACAGAAAAGATCACTATAATATTTCACACAACATGCTACACTCACACTTTGACATCTGCATGGAGCCCTAATTCTTTATCTCAGAAAATATATAGTAGAACTGGAAATGTGGAGAGGTGCAGGAAGGATATTGAGATATAAGGAATTGTTTCTGAACTAAATAGGTGAGGATTCATTCTTAGTGCTGATCTAGGGTAAGGAACGGAATTTTTGAAGGTAGAAGGGTAAGAAAAAACAGTAGAGGAGGTAGTCAGGTCTCAGTGAAGGTGTGGGAAATGCAGTCATAGGACATTGCAGGTGATCCAGCCTCCAGGGACTGACAAAGCCATGAAAGAAACTCATAGCAAGAGTTTGTTTCCCCTACCCTCCATCACCCTCTATTAAACAGCAAGATACCAGCTCTTCTGATTTAACAAGTCATTGAGCTATAGAGGTTTGGACAGTGAGAAAGTGATTCAAGACACCCAGTATGGCTTCACCAAGGGCAAGTCAGGTCTGAGCAAACTAGTGGCTTTCTATGATGGGGTAAACACAACAGTGGACATAAGAAAAGAAATAGATGTAGTCTCTCTGGACTTTTATAAAGCCTTTGACACAGTCCCCACCAACAACATTCTCTCTAAACTGGAGAGATGTGGATTTGATAAGTGGACTGTTCAGTGGATAGCGAATTGTTTGAGAGGTCGTATTAAGAGAGTAGTGGTCAGTGGCTTGATGTCCAGATGGAGATCTATGACAAGTGGTGTCCCTCAGGGGTCCATACTGGGACCAATGTTTTTTAATATCTTCATCAATGTTACTGACAGAGGGACTGAGTGAACCCTCAGTAAGTTTGCAGATAACACCAAGGTGAATGGTTCTGTTGCCACACCAGAAGGATGGGACATCATCCAGGGGGGTGTGGACAAGTTTGAGAAGTGGGCATGTGTAAACATCATGATGATCTAGATGGTCTATAAGGTCCCTTCCAACCCAAACTATTCTAGTATTCTATGATTCAATGATTCTATGATTCAATTCTTCGATCATGAGATTCAACGGGGACAAGTGCAAGGTCCTACACCAAGGTCAGAGCAATCCATGATTTCAATACAGAAAATACATCTCCAGTAAAGCCTTTGACACAGTTTCTCACAGCATTCTGCTACGGAAACTGTCAACCTCTGGCCTGGACAGGCACACACTCTCCTGGGTAAAAAACTGGTTGGATGGCCAGGCCCAGAGAGTGGTGGTAAATGGCATTAAATCCAGCTGGAGGCCAGTTACAAGTGAGATTCCCCAGGGCTCAGTGCTGGGTCCATCCCTGTTCAATGTCTTCATCAATGACCTGGATGATGGCAATGAGTGTACCCTTAGCAAGTTTGCAGATGGCACTACTGGAGGGTAGGGAGGCTCTGCAAAGGGATCTAAACAGGTTGGACCACTAAGCAGAGACCAATAGCATGAGGTTTAACAAGACCATATGCTGGGTCCTGGACTTGGGGCACAACAACCCTATGCAGAGCTACAGACTAGGAGAAGTCTGTCTAGAAAGCTGCCTGGAGGAGAGGAACCTGGGGGTGTTGGTTGACAACCGACTGAACATGAGCCAGCAGTGTGCCCAGGTGGCCAAGAAGGCCAGTGGCGTCTTGGCTTGTATCAGAAACGGTGTGACCAGCAGGTCCAGGGAGGTGATTCTCCCTCTGGACTCAGCACTGGTGAGGCCACTCCTTGAATACTGTGTTCAGTTCTGGGCCCCTCACCATAAGAAGGATGTTGAGGCCCTGGAGCGAGTCCAGAGAAGAGCAACAAAGCTGGTGAAGAGGCTGTAGAACAGGCCCTATAAGGAGTGGCTGAGAGAGCTGGGGTTGTTTAGCCTGGAGAAGAGGAGGCTGAGTGAAGACCTCATTGCTCTCTACAACTACCTGAAAGGAGGTTTTGTAGAGAGGAGGGAGCTGGCCTCTTCTCCCAAGTGAAAGGGGAAAGGACAAGAAGAAATGGCCTCAAGCTCCACCAGGGGAGGTTTAGGCTGGACATTAGGAAAACAATTTGGAGTTGTTTAGCCTGGAGAAGAGGAGGCTGAGAGGAGACCTCATTACTCTCTACAACTACCTGAAAGGCGGTAGTGGAGGGGATAGAGCTGGCCTCTTCTCCCAAGTGCCAGGGGACAGGACAAGAGGGAATGGCCTCAAGCTCCGCCAGGGGAGATTTAGACTAGACATTAGGAGGAAGTTTTTCACAGAAAGGGTCATTGGACATTGGAACATGCTGCCCAGGGAGGTGGTTGATTCACCTTCCCTGGAGGCATTTAAGGCACGGGTGGATGAGGTTTTAAGGGGCATGATTTAGTGTTTGATAGGAATGGTTGGACTTGATGATCCGATGGGTCTCTTCCAACCTGTGATTCTATGATTCTATTCTATTATTCTATGATCTTTAGGACTGCTTCTCATCAGCAGAAGTGTAAACTCAACTACAAGAGATCTAAATAATGAGAAATAATAAGAGGGAAGTAAGTCTATCAGTAATTTCAAACCTTGCACAAGCATCTTGAAATTAAGGGTGATGTTAGGCTATGTTCTAATTATTTTAACATGCTGCCCATTATTGCCATATGCTCATGTAACTGTAAAATCTAGAAGTTAAATGCTTCAGTTTTTCTCATGAAAGATGGAGAATAATACTGAGGAGTTTCCACTTTTCTGTAATGTTATCATCCATGAAATGTGCTATGTGCACACTGTTAACTCCCAGTGTGCTAAAAGCACCTTCACAAGGAGTACAGCATTGTTAAATGTTGGGCTACAGGCAGGTTGTGATGTATTATTAATGACACATAGCAGAAGACAGTGAAGTGAAAAACTTTGATTACTCCAGCATGTCTTTCTAGCATCTGTCAGTGTCGCATGATGTCAAGAAGACTGAAATATCGATTAACATTGTAGAGAGGTAAGCAAAGATAATCCAAGTATCTTGATGGTGACTGATAAACAAATCAAGACATCATGAACATTTCTTTTGGAAGTCTTGCTCTTCTCCATCCCGCTGAAATCCTTCATCTTTCCTTCTTCATCCTTCCACAGCGATATAATCACCCAATCACAAAAATTTCCCTCAAGTAAATCCAGTGAAACTTGTAATTACTAAACTACAGAATAGTACAATTAACAAAATAACAACAGCTATCAGTTTTGTTCCCTAAATTTTTACACTTAGTTATTCCTCCAAAGTCAAGAAGTTATTCCCTGCTTGCTTGCAAAATTATTATTTGCCTATTCTGAAGTCTAATAATGATCAATCTTATCTTAGGCGTGGAGAAAACCTAACCTTTTGCCACTGAAAACTGCGACTACATCTGTGATTTACACTTGCAGGCTAAAGCCCTAAATGGCATATAAGAAACACATTGTGAACAATAAGTAAGTAATATATTATCATCCTCAACTAAAACATAAGTGTTTTCCGAGATAATTCATTTCATTAACAAATTCACTTTACAATCCTCAGCATGCAGTGTTAACAAGGGACTGTATTTGCTTTGAAAGGCATTTAAAAGGCTCTTTTAAAGATTTGATAGAAAATGGAAATGGTTTTGTAGAGTGAATCAGAACTTGGTAGTTTAATGTTTTCTCTTAATGTCTTCTGAAAGTGTTCATTAATCTAAGGAGCTGACAGCATAATCATTATTGCCAAACAATTGCCTTCAGAGTGTGTTCACAAGGTATCTTCTTTCAGTCTTGGGATGATTTAGTTTTGCCTGTGTTTTGTGCTGCCACTTAGACTTTAGTAATGGAGCAACATGTGCTTAGAAAAAACACGGGATGGAATTTTTCATCATTAAAAGATTCATAGAGAAGAGAAAGACAGCAAGAATATACTTTAAAAATCTGTTTGAAATATGCAGGAGTACAATATCAATAATTGTTTGCAGAAAATTCCATTATTCATGTGACTCAAAGATTTTGAAGTGATAGGTATTTTTGCTGTGACTATGATCTGCTGTGATTGCTCTAAGCTTTCCCCATGGGTCTTTTTAAGAAACTACAGATTTTAAATATCTCCTTGTCCCTTGTGGCAACTTCAGAAAATACAGTAATTGGATAGCATGGTCAGGAGAACTTATTTCCTGTTATTGACTTAGACATAGGCCAGTTACATGACCTTGAAGAAATAATTTGAAATTTTTGTTTGGTACTACCTTTGTATCCCCATAGTAATTCTTAGGACTGAGACCTTTTTTCATGCTAGGTCTAAACAAAGTTTAGGTGAAACAATTCATTGTTAATTGAATCTTCCTGACATTGTAATAAAAATGAAAACATTAATAGCAGTAGAGTCTGGGTACCAGTGACAGATAAGTTTAAGACTGTCATTGAAACAGAGATTTAGAGTGATTAGAGAGATGTGACTTGTTAGTTTGTTATGGTGAAAACTTCTGAAAATAATTCAATAAATTGTTCAAAACAAGGGAAAAACTCAGATAAAATCATTTGCTCAAGTATATCACAAAGCAGATCTCTGGTAATTTATATGGTTATTGTCAACAGTTGATCAGAAGAAAGCATTCTTCTATTGGGAGCATGCTAACCTGATGCATTGAATAGGATGTGGAAATGGGCTAATAAATCTTTATAGCGTATTTTTGGTTTGGGATCTTTTATAGCATGAAAGGGCATTAGTGAACATTTTATTGGTGAACTGAGGCTATAGTGCTGTAAAAGTGACAGGTCTCTGTGTGCATCTCCTTTTTTCCTCAGAGAACTGGAGTAGGAGAAATAGTCACAATGTGAGTTTTCCTAAGTCCTCCATGAGTGTGTTTTAGTTCTTGCCACGGAAATTACTTCCAATGGCAGGTCAGTCCAGACTCCATGTCCATTCAAACCTCTTTTCTGTGCTTAGCCTCTAGACTGCCAACCCGACTGTCAATTAGAGCCAATTTTAAAAAGAAGCAATTTGTTGTCCCCCAGCGGCAGCTGAGAAATAGGGTAAAGAAACCTTCAAAGGGATCAGTTATCTTGTATATAGCCACTTTAACTTAATGTTGATTTCTGCTGTCACAAGCAAAGAGGACAGTAGTTTATTCTTGCTGGCAGCAGGCAAAACCTACCAACTGCTTGGTTTGTGAAAGGAAAAAAACGGGGTGGGGGGGGCTGTGCTGAAATGAAAGTGCCCATGAGCAAGATGACAGGTTACTGTAAAGGCTATATTTTATTTTCAAATCTCTCTTAGTGGGCAGTACAACAGTTCTTATATTCATTCCTGACTTTCATAATGACAGTAACCACACTCAATTTGATTAGTTGCCTTAACCAGAGGGATATCTTTGAAATTATTTCCACTTCTCTTTTGTTAAGAACTGTTCCGATCTTAAAGGCTGTTCCATTTTCACCTTAGACTTCCACTATGCAAACAAGTTCAGCATATCACAATATCCAGTTTTTAAGAAAGTATTAAGACTTTTAGAGACAAAAAGGGAAAGAATAAAAAGGCAGCAGGCCTCTTTAATTTCTGTCAAGGCAAGAGGATAGTATTAGGCAGAGAAAAATCAGAAACTACAAAAGCAACAAAAGAGCTAATCGCAACATCCTTGAGTCACTATGGAGAGTACCTGATACCTGTATTTGTTCATACAGTGGTTGCCAATTTATTAGCTGCTTTAGAGAGATGAGAAAAATTTTCGAGAGGAATCAGGAGCTGGGCTGATCCAAGGGCAGCCCAAGAATATGGTCTGAAGTACTAAACGTGATTTCAGTCACAGATACCTGTCAAAAAAGTGAAAACGTCAGCTTGGGACTGTTGGCATAATACTGATGGTCATTGAGAGGTGATATGACAGAAATGGGTGTAGGAAAAAATGGTAGCCAGGATTAAGATTTCATGATTTAAAAGGGAAATAAAAACAATTTGTATTGTCAAGGGATATTTTCAGGATTTTGAAATGTGGTGAAGCTCAAACCAATTATAAATGTTGTCTCCGTGATACACTAATCTCAGTGCAAACTTCAAGTGTTTTTGAAGGAAGTGTTTGTGATGTAGCCCTGCAGCCCTGTTGATGTGTGTCCTTCCCATCATGCACACAAGAAGGACTGCTGCACAGTTTCCTCAGTCATTTCAGATGCATCCAGCCAGAATGGATAGCAAACATTCAAGGGAAGGATAGACATTTGGCTGGCTGAGGAAAGCAATTTGCAGCAATGACAGGTCTTAGAAACTTAACCTTAAACTGGCAGATTTGTAGCTCATACATTAAATGTGGGGAGGAGGAAGGAGAGGGGAGGCTGAAATTGTTGTTCACTTTTTTAAAGTACTGGCACTCCCTGTTCTTGTAACAAGGATACAGGATAGTAGTCCAGATCGACTGTTTTGAATTTACATTTTTGGCAGATTCTTAACTCAACTGCTAACAGAAATGTAGTAAAGAAAATGACTGCACTTACATTCAGGCAAATGAAACAAAAAAAAAAAAAATGAAAGAAAGGTATTACTAGATATGAAGTAACTACCAAAAGTGATACTCTGTCCAGTACTGCAATGTCATGCAAATCACTTATTCTGTGTGTATTCTAGGGTCCTCATAATCATAGGATGTCTCCCTAATAATTTAAAAGAATATTTCATGTGGTTACCATGGTACTCTACAAAGTAAGGTGTTTTTGAACACCCAGTCTGCTTCCAAAGTTGGTCAGGCTTAATTGAAGTTACTTAATTCAATTATTTTAACCATGGTCTAAAGCAATGAGCAAGAAACCTTGATACAAATATGTAATTTTACATTTTTACTACTGTTAGTTGCCAAAATATCAGTTTTGATAGTTATAATTATTGAGACAGGTTGTCTCACAATTTAGCATAATACAACAGTAGTAGCACTATATTTTCTTAAACGGGTTATACTACATACACATTTAATGAGTTACATAGTTTGGCATACAGTTGAATCAATTCTTAATTTTGATTTTATTATGTTAAAAAGCAGTTACTGTAATTTCTTCTCTAATAGATGAGTCATTTTCCACTCATGACCTCATGACTCAAATGGCTTCCGAATGGAAAATGGAATTCAATTTAAGTGTATAAAATCAGCATCTTTAAGTTGTTTTTATTAGATAAGTAGAATAACGTTTCTGGATGCGTAAGGAAGAAAAACAGTAATGTCTACAGCTGGTTATTAAATACCTCTTGTCATACTGTCCTTCAGTTTTCTAGAATTAGTACATGACAACTCTTAAAAATTATTATTTCTCATTGGATAAACAAACTACAATAAAGAAAATCTAAAGTTGTCTTTGTACAATATGGAGGGCTGTCAAAAAGGATTTTTATTTTTTCTGAAATTCACTTTTTATGATACTACCTGACCTGGAAGCAAGTTTCCCAAATAGATTGCGGAGAATTATCCTTTTGGGTTTTCAAAGCTCAGCTGGATATGTCCTGAGTAGCCTGAGGTCTCAAAAGATCCCTTCCAAATAAACTCTTGAGTAATTCACGGATTCCATGGTTCAACTTTAGAAGTTTGAATTTAAAAAAGCGAGCAGCAAACCTGTCCTGCTCAAGTGCTATATTTTTTTAATTTACCTTACAGTACTTAATAAGTGATGGTAATAATATAGATTGTAATCCTTCTTAAATTTATTCAGTTTAATGCAATTCATTTTGAGAAAAAACTTCACAATTACAGATCTGGGCAGAAGTCTGTTTTCTCCTTTGAATTAAATTTAAATATATTCATGTACTGCTTTCTCCAACAGAACAGTTAAAAATCATTAATGGTGAAGAAAGAACATAGATTGTTTTAAATTGCCAAAATGGACTTGGGATGGCTGCCAGTTGTGAATTAACATTCCTGATCTCGAATGACTGAGAGGTATTATTTATTTCATCAGATATTTCCTTTGAATACTGTCTTGTATAATGAACACAATCAGGGACATATGGATAGTAAAGTACAGAAAGAAATGCTTACTTTATCTGATGAAAGAATGACCATGGTCTGTCATGTACAGTGTTTTTGGAATAGGGCTAGTTGGCCATTTGTTCTTTCAGATTGCCTGTGCAGGATATATGGTATACTGCTTTAAAGAGAACCACAAAACTTAAGCAGTTAGAGAAACATGTAGGAATTGATACAGTCAAGTATTTATGGATTCTCCATCGTACACAGTCTTTAAATCAAGATAAGATAGAATCATAGAATCATAGAACAATCAGGTTGAAAGAGACCCGTCGGATCATCGAGTCCAACCATTCCCATCAAACACTAAACCATGTCCCTCAGGACCTCATCTACCAGTGCCTTAAACACCTCCAGGGAAGGTAAATCAACCACCTCCCTGGGCAGCCTATTCCAATACCCAGTGACCCTCTGTGTGAAAAACTTACTCCTAATCTCTAACCTAAATCTCCCCTGGTGGAGCTTGAGGCCATTTCTTCTTGTCCTGTCCCATGTCACTTGGGAGAAGAGGCCAGCTCCCTCCTCTCTACAACCTCCTTTCAGGTAGTTGTAGAGAGTAATGAGGTCTCCTCTCAGCCTCCTCTTCTCCAGACTAAACAACCCCAGCTCTCTCAACCGCTCCTCATAGATTCTGTTCTCCAGCCCCTTCACCAGCTTTGTTGCTCTTCTCTGGACTCGCTCCAGAGCCTCAACATCCTTCTTGTGGTGAGGGGCCCAGAACTGAACACAGGATTCAGTATTCAAGGTAGCCAAAGGTATGTAATAAAGCGGCCAGAAGATAGAATCTTTATGTAGTTACTGCTTAAAAAAATTCTATGGCCTATACTATGTGAAAGCAGCATGTTTCAATGTTTTAACTTGAGCTCCACTTCAATCAATCAAAAGCATTTTGAGCTTTGTCATCCAATAAGAAACCAGAGAGAAGTAGTGAGGGAGAATGGGTTTTGTCTCACTGAGTTCAGCGCACATTACCAGCTGAAAAGACACAAGGCAGCAGTGAATATCTGATGCTGTTGAGGTCAACAGGCCTTTGTCTTCAGAGGGCAAGGATTTCAACTAATTAATTTCATGCAGATAGAAAAATTATATGACTACACAGGAAATATGCACTTGCTAATTAGTTTCTGCATTCACATGCAAAATGGTATGTTGAACTATTATGCTCAACATAGTGGTATGCTGAATTTCTTCACCAAAATTCTTATATTACACACTCTCAGAAACACTCCACATCTTATTTCAATATATAAGCATTATTTCAATACAGATACTGCTTTTTGGTGAAAAATGGGAAGAAAGTAGTTAACTACAAAATCTTATATTGAAGATGACAGTAGAATACTTGAATAGAGGTCCAGTCTTTGGTTCAGAGGCACTGCTAATGCAGTTATATCTGTTCAAATAATCATGATAATTCAGAAAAATGTCAATCACATCACTTGTGCTTATTAAAATGTGAATGTAATAGCATTTGAATATATTATAGGCTGCATTCAATAGAGGATTCTTCTTAGCCTATTAATCCCTAAACCTGCTACAAGTGCAGACCATCAACATTTCCCTAGTAAACATGATTTGCCTCTCTCTGTAAGCTCTGTATGTTTATGAATCTAAGAAAAATTCAATTAAGCCAAAATGGAGAAAAGCTTAAAGGAAGAGAAAATTTTATAAAAAGCTAATCTTTTCTTCTTTCTGCACCAAATCTCTCTTCTTCATGGATCTCCTTACCATTTTTAGACCAAACTACCTCAATTCCCAGTACAGAATATACTCTGAATAAATGCCATCAAGCTTTAAAATTTGCTTTTCATTCAGACTCTAAAGGGCAAACAAAGAATTTGTGAGGCTGCCCAAGCAATCAGAAAGAGTCTGGTTTCTAATAGTGCAAATCTTTTGTAAACAGGTCATTGCAACCTTATGTCATGAAGTCCACAGAGGACTGCTCTGCATTTATAAGTTTCAAGCCTTGAACCATGACTTAGCAAGGGTTAAATTAGCTTTGTTCACTTTCAGTCCAATGCTGCAAAGATTCTGTCAGTTCTCTGTAGGCAGTCCAAAGTCTACCACACTCTAGAGTCAAAAAATAACAGCTCCTTTCCATACGCCTTCAGTGTAGGGATGGTTACATGGAAGGGTAGACTCAAGAAGTGGATCCATGTTAAATCAAAATAATAATCACAGAATCACAGAACAACCAGGTTGGAAGGGACCCATCGGGTCTTCTAGTCCAACCATTCCTATCAAACACTAAACCAAGTCCCTCAATACCTCATCCACCCGTGTCTTAAACACCTCCAGGGAAGGTGACTCAACCACCTCCCTGGGCAGCCTGTTCCAATGCCCAATGACCCTCTGCATGAAAAACCTCCTCCTAATCTCCAACCTAAACCTACCCTGGCGGAGCTTGAGGCCATTCCCTCTCGTCCTGTCCCCTGTCACTTGGGAGAAGAGGCCAGCTCCCTCCTCTCCACAACCACCTTTCAGGTACTCGTAGAGAGTAATGAGGTCTCCTCTCAGCCTCCTCTTCTCCAGGCTAAACAATGTAATGTAAGCTAGATTGTTATTAGGCATTGTTTGGAGTCAGAAACCTTAATCAGAAGCAAACAAAAATAAGTACCAATGTTTAAGTCATATTTATCTGTTAGGCTGAACTGTTTGTAGAGGAAATTTATCTGCCAAGGTTATAAAGATTCTAAAAGACGCTATTTAATTATCCCTCAGCTGAACAAAGAAGTCTAGAAAGTGCATGATACGGGACTAATGGACCAGCAAAAATGCAAAGTACCTTTCACCGTTAAAGTAATTGGGCAGAACACAGAAAGAGACCAGGATAAATTATTACTTCATTAATTTTAAAATTAAAGGGCAAGATAAGGCAGTCACTATCATAAAGAGTTATTAAAGTAGAACTGGCTAATCAGCACAATTTAAATGTAAAAACACCATCCAATGCCTGCCAATTTCAGAAGAGCATGAAATAAAGCAATTTGATGTAGCTTTATCAATCAAACCATACATTTAAGTGTTTCAGTCTAAGGGGTTTCTAATTTATTGTAGCTTATTTTGTAATACAGTGATTACTGTAAGTTGAGGATGGACATCTCTCAAAAGGTTTGGGTTTGGGGACAGAATTACCTAATACTTTGCAAATTTCAGTTCTCTTCAGGAAATCCCATATTCCTTGATTCTGTGAAGCTCCTATGAAAACTATTGCCACCCTTTCCACAGAAATTCAGTCCTGCTTAGGCTACCGATCACCTTTTTTAATATTTTCTTCATAACAGAGGTTTTTGTCTTGCTTTCTGAGTTGATTTCACTCCTTTCTGTTGCACTGACTTAATACTTTTATGGAAAAATTTGAGTTGCCACCACATATGTAACATGTATAAACAGAAGTCACAAGATATCTCTTTTCACTCTTCCTCTATGAACTCACATTTTGAATATAAGCGATTTTATTTTTATCCTGTATGGATTTGATAGGAATGGTTGGACTCAATGATCCAGTGGATCTTTTCCAACCTGGTGGTTCTATGATTCTATGATTTACCTGTGAATTCTATAACAATAAAATAAAAATACTAATAACAACAACAACTTACAAAGGTTCAAATAGCCTTGAGTCTTCTTCAGAAATACAATCCTATCACTAGAAGTTTGAGTAACTATCTTAAATGGTATTAAATCAAAAAATACTTCCTTTATCTTTTTCAGTCCATCAACAACATCTATTTGCTTACTCCAGTAGTATTTAATATGCCCTAAATACAATCCCGCATGCCTGACTAGAAGACTATAACTTTTTACTTATTTATATTCTGTCATGATACTGCCATGGAAATGTAACATCTCCTGAGACTAAAAGCCTTAAGGGTTGTGCATTATATGCTTGATCTGTTATCAACACATCATTTTGTTTCCCCTTATAGCTGTCAGTGAATTCTGGAACAATAATACGTTAACGTTTTCTACTGACAGACAAGATAGCATATAATGAAAACAGGGGGTCTCAATTTAGTAATAAAGATGCACTTTGACAATAATTTTGAAATGAGAAAATGTATAATAAAATCTTAAATGTCTAAACCTGAAAACATTCTTCTAGGCTACCTGCCAAATGAAAGTTTATGAGGAAGGTTGGGTAAGTATAGACATAAAAGCACACAGATGGAATAAAAGTTTTGACAGCATCCCTCCCCTTTTAAAACATAAAATTCTAACTATAAATTTAGTTCTACAGATTGGAGACTGAAAAACAAAATCAAAAATTCTGGTTCACATTTTCTTGCTCATACATCTGCCCCATCTTTTATTCTGGGTTTCACCTATAGCATACTTATAAGCTTTAGAAATACTTTCATGTTTTTTAACCCATTCTGTAAGTACAGAAAACAAGTTAAAAGAAAGTGCAACATTCTGCATGACACTTGATTGTTTCCTGTGTTCAAAAATAACTCATACAAAGAGCTCTGCAAAACTCAGTTATTTACTTTGCATTGTAATATGTAACAAATGTTCCTTGTTAGCTTTACTTTGTTTCGATCTGAGACACAGAGACAGAGAATACTATCCTGTTGTTTTAGTAAAACACTCCTGCATACTCTTCGGGTCTGCTAATTGGTACTATTTATTGAGTTACAATTAGACAAGGCACTGAACTGGAAAATCAAATCTGAACACCCTTTCATTCTGAAAAAAAAGTTTGGATTTAGACCAAACTCTGGATCAGAACTCTGCAGCTGTCTTTAAATTATATGAATTTGACCAGAATTTCAATACTCTGTAGTTCCAAAATATTACAGTTTACACTGTGCTTTAAGGTACTTCTGGTAAGTACAGTTGCACTTTTATCATATGACTAAGACAAATGTAATAGCTATGTATATAGACATTAAAAAAATAATAGAGAGCTGTGACCTTGGTATCCTGTCTCATCTGCACTCATTTTAATGCAAACTTGCATAAAGGTATGTGGCCTGAAACTGAAGGGCAAAACATTGGACTTGATGATCCGATGGGTCCCTTCCAACCTGGTTGTTCTGTGATTCTGTAATTCTGTGATTTACCTGTTGCTTCACTGTCTTCTGCCATTCTGTCTTCTCAGTTTTCAATGAATGATGACATTTCCTATGTCTGCAAGAAATTCATATATTTAATATTGTTGCTAAGTATATTACTGTCCATATTTTGTGTGGGTGTCAACCAGAAAACAGAAAGTAGATAGTGGTGTAATATCTTCATTGATGTGTATTTTTATACGTTTTCGGTAGCATTTTAAATGCATCAACATTATAATGGTTGTATGTTCCTGCTCATTTCTTTAGTTTTAAAGGAACTGGGAGTATGGGCCTAATTTCTGTAAGTAATATGAAGTTGTTAAAACAGCTGTAAAAAAAGACAAGTATTTAAATAATACATAAGACGAATAATTGGGCCCACAAAAACATACAGGGTAGAATCTATATGAAACATGACAATACATGTTAACAATCTCCCTGTAAAATAAGTCTGGCAGCGTGCTCTTGAGAGAGCAATGTCAAATAAGTCTGGAAGAGAACAGAGCATTATTAACTGAATAACAGCACCACACAGACATAGCTACTTCATGACTTGTCTCCTTGGTGCTATACTGCACTGCATTGATTTACTAGCTTCTGCCCATGATAGCTTGGGGATGGCTTACAGTATGGTGTGCCACAAAAGGTAGAAGCATTGTTATGTGCTTCATTAATGAGCAATTTTGCTCAAAATTAATTTCACCAGAAAGTGTTTTCTCCTTTCTTGATGGGACAACACTTACACACCCTAGAGTAAATAAGCTGAAGCATGGTTTCTGTTCTCAATTCAAGGTGATCTCCCTGGACGTCTAGCTGCCAGCAGCTACATATAGTTGCTGAGTAACCTACTTGCAAATCTAAGCTTAAATGGTGTTTTGAAGCCAAGTATTCCCATAAATATATCACTACAGCAGGATCTGAATTAGGAATTATTTTCAGGACAGCCCTCTGGAAGAACAACAGCATTTAAGGAAGCTTCTTGAGAGATTTGAAATGTTGACTTGGATTGGTATGTAACGCTGACTTGTATATATCTTCTGTTTAATTTACTATGGTTGGACTTGATGATCCGGTGGGTCTCTTCCAACCTATTGATTCTATGATTCTATGATTCTATAAAAAGTCCTCTTTCAAGCCATTGATATGCTTTAAATCTATATATCAAATTTGCAGCAGAGAGGGGAAGAGGTCAGCCCTTTTGGTACCATTGCATGGGATAACAATATTGAATTAGCTGCCACATGAATTTGCACTCCAGATTTTGAAGCTCACCTAACTTAACTCTCTAATCAAGAGATGAGTTACATGGCAGGAGAGGTTTTCATTGGCACTTCTGATGGCCAGGTTTATGTAACTCCCTGATAATAGCAGGGCTGCTGTGAATCTGATTCCTATAATCTTTACATTCCCAAGTGTTTGAACAGCCAATGTCACTACGAGATGTATTTCCTAAACATTAAGTATAAGTTTCTCTTGTTTCAGCACTAGTCCTCTAACCTGAGCAGAAACTGAAGAAAAAATTTAACACCTAACTCTGCGCACTATATGACACCTTCCAGAGCCATCTTGTAGTATTACCTTAGCTTATTTTGTACAATTCTACATGAATTCCCCAGTAACAGTGGGTTACTTTGCTAATTACTCACAAAGCATATCACTGTCAAGCAGCAGTGTGTGTACCAAATAGATATTAGGAAAATAATTATTTCTCTGCTGACTTTTTCTGCACCAGGGATGTGTATTAATAAACAGTAATGGACATGGCATGAAACTCAACAGTTTATTTCATAGTTAGCAGCATATTGTTAAAATCCTTATTAATGTTGGTTTAAATCCATATATAGTCTATTCACATCTATACAAAATCATTTCTTTTTAAGTTCCATCTCTCACCTGGGTGTTCTTTCTAATGATTGTGTTGCATGATCTTGGTCGTGGATTGCTTTGAGCCTGTTCGCCCACTTTGAACCTGGGCCTGAAAGTGCCAACACTTCTAAATTGTGGCCCTTTTAGAGATACCTGGGTGATTTCTGAAAGGAAGGTTTTAAAATCTTTACAGGAAATAGGCAGCAAAGAACCATTATAGTTAAATCACACAGCTTTTATGTAGGGAACCAGGGTTTGTTGCTCACCTGCATGTTAAGTTCTCAAGTCAGGTTACTAGCTTAGCAAATCTTTGTCTGATAACAGAGTGACTGATTATCTCTCCTTCTGAAATCCAAGAAGCCTTTTTCCTTGTGCCTCTATTTCCAAACCTTTCTCTCTCATACTCATTTTTCAAATTATGTTTATTCTATTTTTTTCCTTGATGACTTTTCCAAGGAAGGCTAATTCCTACAAGTCATTATCTGATAGATGAGTCACCAGTATTATATCCAACACATTTCCTTGAAATATATCTAGGTATAAATGATACATTTAAAAATTGTATAAATGATACATTTAAAGTCTATGTTGGATGTATAAATACAAATGTTGCCTAATCCCTCTGCTTTCCAGCCCAAATGAGGATCTAACTCATTGTCTCCTATTATAAATAATTAAACAGAAATGTAAGAAACTGTGACAAGCTTAGTAGACATAAAAGTATTTCAGAATATTTTCATATGTTCCTTCAGTTTTTATGTGAACTGAGCATGAAGGAGGTTTTCTTCAAATTATTGGGTTTGAACTATAAAAATATGTCAGTGTTATCTAGGTGGTTTTGTGACTCTGGTTTGATGTGGCTTGTCTGGGATCCCAAAGGACACTGTAATGCCAGAAAGGGATCCCAGTATATCTCTTCCATACTGTGTGAACTTTTTTATGAAATTCCTTTTTTCTCTGATTAATTTTTTTCCCAACCATCATAAACTCCTGTGAAACTACATATTGACTTTGCCAAAACAGAAAATTCATAATGCTTTATGATACTTTTGAAAAATATTTTAAATATTGAGTTTTTCAAACTCACATTTAGAACTATTTTCTGTCTTTCAATAAATTCTGATCCACATAAAGGAATTCATAACATAGAACTCTGTGGAAGATTATGGCTTGAGCCCCAGTATTTTATGAGCTGTCACCATAAGATGGTAGAGCAATGCTGAGGTTACTGGAATTCTAGATGTAGAATATGAGAATGGGCCACATTGAAAAACAAACAAACAAACAAAAAAGCAAAAACCCAACATGTAAAGTTGGGTTCAGTAAATAAGAACTACTTCTTCAACTGGAAAATACACTTTGCTATGGAAGTGTATGTGGCTTCATGAAGAGACAAAGCAAGTTCACAGAAAAGACACCCAGAGAACGGTGACTGCACATAAGGCTCTGGAAGAGTACAAGATGTATTGTGTATGCTCAAAGTAATCTTACAGTCTTCCATATTTATCTGCATCCTTTGTCACGGATAGTGTTGCTACATGGACTTGGGAGTGTGTGTCACTACAGCTCTTCATTTCTTCTATGACCTTCTGTACATTCTGAGCAGGCATGAGTCCTTTGTCCAAAAGGTAGCTGAAAGAAATACAGAAGAAAATAGTAAACTCCAAAATAGGCATATACGTACCATAGAGGATTACATATGATTTACAACACTTCAGTGAAAGAGTATCTGTCTAGTGCCAGCTGAATAACAAGGACTACCTAAGGACTGGCAGGTCTTATAGTGAAGTTTAAAGCTGTGCCTCTGAGTTTCTAAGGACATAAATTATTCAAGGCCCTGTGCCATTATTATATTTTCTGTTGACTATTAGGACATAACTGCAATGCACAGTACTGTTTACAGCAGAACTCTGAGCAAAAAGAAACCCTGCAACCAGAAAAAGGGTAGGCACCTTCATACATTTAGCACTTGGTCTCAGGACTTAGGTTCATATCTCCTCAGAGGACTCAATGTACTGTAATAACAAATCTACTCAGTCAGAGCTTTCTGAGGCTCTTTGAACTACATTTTACCATATGGCAACAATGCATTTTCAGTCATGTCATATGAATAAAAAAAGACCAAATCAGCTTGGACTAGATCACTGCAACTTTGCTACAACAGGTTTATTATAGGAATTATTCATTTAAATGGGTGGGAAGTGTATGCTCCTTGTGTTTTTTAAATTAAGGTAATTTTGTTGACTAAATATGGATTGAACTCATGGACTCAGATTTCCAACTATTTTCATTTAAAACTATTCATATTTTACATATGTGATAAGAATTGTCATGGATAATGGAATTATAGTGTGGAATGGAAGTGTCATGTACAGCTAACTTCCATTTCCTCAGAGTTATTAGAAGATTGCAAGTTATATTTACAACAGAAACTCTTTCTACACAAATATTGTACTTGTTTAGTACTGGGCTAACAGCTGGATTTATTTAATTTGAAACTAAAGATAGTTTTAAAGTCTGGCTCTTTGTGTTTGAAGATTTAAAGAAATTCAGCAATTTCAGCAATTTTTACTACTCCAGTTTTCTGTTGTGACTAGTTTAGCATAAAAGCAGTGATATCCTAAGTGATGCCTTTATCAAGCATTCTGCGCTATTGTGTTAAGAACTTTGTAGTGAAGACAGACTGAGCTACTCAAAGTAGTTTCAAGTATGGTGTCACTGTTCTAGTACATGTCTTCTGTTTTGTTATAGCTAAGTCACCCTCACAAGTTGTTTCTAAAGGCATAGGGAATTAGTAGCTCTAGCTGTATTTACCACAAGTACTAACATTACGAGTGATCACTGGGAGACTTGATATGAAATGGGTACCAGGGAGAACATTCCCAGAGAAAATTATTTTATTTTAAAAATCATGCCTATTTTTTTACAATTTTATCCATTGTTCATGGATTGCTCAAAAAATGTTTTTAAAGATACGCTTTTGAAGAAAATTTGAATTTATAATTGATTAAATGATGATAGCTACTAACGAACTGGATTTTAAATAGATTTACATAGGACCTCAAAAATCAATTTTTATGAGACAGTGATCCAGAACAGTTTTTTGACTGACACTGGTCACTCTGATACACAAACAACTTCTTTTTCTAATGGAGTTTGAAGATTACAGTCACCTTCCTCCATGAGATTTTAGTTTTGGCATTCTATCAGTCTATCTGTTTCCTGATTATTATCTCATTGCTATTAGAGCATCAATCTTTTTTTTCTGGATATATAATCTTTCTATATAATTTGGCACTCCCAATGACAGTAAAGTAGTATAATTCAAAACCCTCCAAACCCACAGAGCGCATGTCATGCCATGTGAGTGAGGCATGGCAGGAGTTTTGGAGATGGGGTTTGTGTAGAAAAAAGCTTGTTAAAATATGGACAAGTCTCAGAATAAATAGATATATTCTACTGAACTCAGTGCATCATAGTCAGTCACGTTGTTTATGGTTTGGGTTTTTTTTTTACTCTGTCCCTCACTATCCAAGATTTGCTTTTGTGATCCATTTCACAGAAGTCTATGTCCTGCTTGCACACTCTAGCCTCTATCCAGTACATTTAGCCTGAAGCACCTAGCTGAACAGTCTAAGTCAGATGTGTTGCTCTCCTGGTCTGTCTACACCTCCAGAACGTGATTCAGTTCTTAAAGAGATTGAATTACCTTTAGGAAGCTCCTGTACATTCTTCTGACAGAAAAGGTGCCTTGGGTAACCCTGTTTCCAGTTTAAGCAATGTCTGAAATTAAATGGAACTGAAGCAAGTCCCACAGCTTAACAAATAGGATGCTGGAAGACAGACAGCTTTCCAGGAAAAAGGAAATTTCAATTGCAATTCAAATAGATGGGAAAGAAGGGGGAATTTTATTTTAGTGCCTCTCAGTTCATAACACATGACATAGTACAGACTGTGAGCACACAATGCATTAGATTTTTAAAGAAATACCTCTTTTGTATTAGTCAACTCAAATAATTATTTGCCGGTGAAAAGCACAATAACCAGAGCAGAAGGTCCTTGATCCCTGATCATTTATCTGTACTAAGAGACAGATCTGTCACAAGAAATGAGTGTGATTAATATACAAAGCATAAAATAAAAAGTTATTCATGGAACAAAGGTTATACCAAGAAAAATCATCATAGATTCTCAGTGTAGAAAACCAAGTCTGTCTTATCATGTATCCTTATTAGAAATTCAGCTACAATATTCCTTTCTTTGATGCTTAGAATAACATTCCTTGCACTGAGTACTGACCTGTCTTCGGTGTTTCCAGTACTACAGAAGTGTGTAGCATGGATTTTACCCATCTGAGTAACCAAGTGCATTAAACTTCATCAGATTTTACATCGACTTTGCATCAAAATCAGTAGTAATAAACTCGTGTCATATTACTGCTAATTCTTCATACACAGCCAAATCAAACAGAGAAATGAGAAGAAATAAGAACAGGTTCTTCCCCAGACACCTTTTGAAAAAGCACTTCATACTCCAGTTTGCATATTCAGCAATATGGCAAAACTATATGCTTGCAAACCATACATGCTGCTGAATTCAAATTGAACAAAGATCCTATCTTTTGAGGGGAAAAGATGCCACAAAGATGATCAGAGGGTTGGAACACCTCCCATATGAGGACAGGCTGAGAGAGTTGGGCTTGTTCAACCTGGAGAAGAGAAGGCTATGAAGAGATCTTATAGTGACCTTCCAGTACCTGAAAGGGGCCTAAAAGAAAGCTGGGGAGGGACTGTTCACAAAGGCTTGTAATGACAGGACTAGGGGCAATGGTTATAAACTGTAAAGGGGCAGATTTAGACTAGACATTAGGAAGAATTTCATTACCATGAGAGTGGTGAGGCACTGGCCCAGGTTACCCAGGGAAGCTGTGGCTGCCCCATAACTGGAGGTGTTCAAGTCCGGGTTCAATGAGGCCTTAAGCAGCCTGTTCTAGTGGGATGTCCCTGTACATGACAGGCATGTTGGAACTAGAGGATCTTTAATATCCCTTCCAACCCAAAGTATTCTATGATTCTATCTTTCTATGAAGTTAGAGAGCTTGACTTGTTTAGTGTAACAAAATGGAAAGTAAGCGGGGACACAGTAGTGAAACAGCTACATAATATGTGGTGGGATGGCAGTCTAAGTCTTTACAAGAAATTTGTTACTGCATCATATGCTTTTTTTTTGATTGATTTGGGACACTGTTCTCCACTGCTTTACTCAGAATGCTCCAGCTTCCTGACCTAGGACATTTAGAGGATAAGCATTTCCATTATCATCTACTTCTTACAGCCACCACCTTACACCCACAAGATGTTCAAGAACTAAAAAAGCATGTATTGCTTCAGCAGTCTTACTTTTGGCAGGGCTGGAGACCATTTCCTCTGGGAACTATAGCAAAACCTGGTTTTTGTTTAGTAAGAGGAATTCAGGTTACCTGTGTAGCTTCTAGTTTAAGCTCCCTGCACTACAGGTCCAATGCCAGTCCTCCTATCCCATACCTTCTCATCCCTGGTTGTAATTTTAATTGAGAAGTTTTTATTTTAGGAAGATATCCTGACCTGTTCTTCTGCTTCTCCAACTACCCTCTCTCATGCAAGGTTTTTGGGCTTAGCTCTTGCAGAATCCGAAATTAATCCCAGCTGCTCCCTTTGTTATCATTTAGCATCTGGCAAAGGATTTGATTTATATATACATGCATGAAAAAGAGTTATTAGATGAAATTACCCTTAACTTACACCCACTAAATACTAAAACACTCTAATAGGTTTTTGCAGTGCTTTGAAGCTTTAAAGAATATATCACAAACAGGGTTGCAGGTTCCTAAACAAATTACAGGGCAAAGGAAATGCCTAACAATTGGTTTTTCAAAGACCACTTGTGAAAAAACAATTAATAATACTACTGGCTCTTAAGAAAATAGAAGGCATTTGGGTCCTCAGTGAATTTACTTTTTAATTTCAGAGTAGAATATACCAGGATCAAGCAGCTCCTAAATGAAACTGCTTAGCTTTACACAGTATTAATATAATGGAAGTGTGAAAACAGTCACATTAGAAATACATTTTTAAAAGGCCTCAGAAATATTCTGACTAACAACAAACTTAGCAATTATTCTAAATTTCAATAAAATTGAGTGTGATTTTTATAGATCAAACAATCTAAAACCAAGCAGTCAATTAGCAATGGACAGGAAAAACATCCATAAATACAGCTGCTACAAAAAAATGCAGCGTCATAACAAAGAAGTTGCAAGTAGCAACTGAAAATCATCACCATATGTTGTTAATATCATGGGAAATTATATATATAAAGAAGAAAAAGACTATCAATACCACATATCACATATCAGCTCAATTGCCTGCTTTTTGTTGACAACTTAGTTTTTTATGCAGATAAAAAACGGTCCAGATCAACAGAAACTTTTGTTATTTCAAATAAGGTTTGAAAGTCTAAAACTTTTTCTTGCACAAGATGCTAATTTGAAAAGCTATTTCATATACATTTGCTAGATGTTTCCTGGAGTAATAAAAAAATAAAAGAGGAAAAAAGAAAAAATATGAAGATGCAAAGACAACAAGTTCATATTCCAAAAGAAAAAGTACTTTTGACTGGAAAAAACTAAAACTGCTTTTTTAACACTGTTTTCTGTTTCGATCATTGTTTTCTGTTATGATCAGTCAGGATTTCTTCAAGAGAGGAATATAAAGTGAAGAATGTAAAAAAAATAAGTGGTTTTATACATCATCTAGACAAAATATCTTGACAATACACTAATATTAAAATTAAAGAACCCCCCCAAAATAAATTATTTTCAAAGAAATAGCAAGAGCAGAATTTAAGGAATTTATTTTTTAGATGGTTAGATTTTACTATAGAAGTTCCTAATCAATTCAGCTAAGTTAAGGGTTCTGTTGCAGTCAATGAGGTAAAGCATACATGGATTTGTACACATCACATTTCATTAAAGTAACATTTCCACTTTTGCTAGATCTGCAGGTCTAATTTCTCCAGTAAATGTTACAGCATTTGATCCCAGAGGCTCTTGATCCCCATAAGACCTTAGAGCATGAAAACACATCTCAAGTAATTTGTAGGTACATGACTAGTTTTGAAGTTTTTTACTAGTTACATTTTAGATGATCAAAACCAGATTTCAAACTCACGTGTCTTGTCCCTCATTTTGTTCTCTTTTTTTGTAGTTGCTGTCATTTGCTTTGTTTTCCAAGGAGGAATTGCATTTCCTGTGGGTAGGAAACAAAAAGATCTCTGCCTTTTGTTTGCAGTCACAAATTTCTCACAAGCTTATTTTGAACTGTTGGGAATTCAGCATTTGTATGACTGTTCATTTATTCATTAAACGTACATTTGAAAAATTTAAAGAATTTTATATCTTCTTTTTTTCCTTTGGGGTGATGATGGAAACCAAGGATATGATTTTTCTCAAGTTTTGTTGTTTGAAGTAACTCAGAAAAATTTTCTTCAGCTGGTGACTTCAAGGTCAAATGTTGAAAAGAAACACTATGCAGCAATTTCTAGGAGTGTTTTAAAAGCTCTTGAAGACTCTATCAGTTGCTACTAGAACCTGAAAGGTGTATACTATGAAGGTGCAAGTTGTCACCTCTTCCACTGTGAAATATGTGAAATATTATCTTTGTATAGACCTGCAAGTCTAAAGTCTAGCAGGTCCCTATCATTAGACAGCTAACCCATAAACCTCTGCCAACCTAATAGTTTTCCATCAATGACAACTTTCCTCTCATAAGAATTTGGGGACATTAATAGAAGTAGTTGACTTCCTTACTTTTTAATGAGCTTGAATCCAAGACCTTACTGATGGTCTTTGAAAAGATTTCTAATTATTACCTGTACCTGCAGGTGGCAGTTTATGCAACTTGACAAGAATGCCACACAGCACAGAGGAGTCTATACATTTGGAAAAAAGTGGGTGTACGCAACGAGTCTCCTTGGTCATTGTCATGGCATATATATGGGAACTGACACTTTGGAGGGAATTTTCCAAGCTCTATTTTTTCCTTTCCCAGACTTAAAGTTGACCATATCTGTATAATAATTAAGTTTCTAAACCCTGTGGTGTTCCAAAATCAGTGTTTCTTCCTTGGTTTGAGGCCGTGGTTTCTAATGCATCTGAATATCAGTGGAGTCAGGATTCAGATGCTGTGATTTCTAGTCCCCTTCCCTGTGACTGTTTTCCTGTATAGTAAGTTTAGTATGTATACCTTACGTTGCAGGTCATTTTCAAGAGAGGTAAATAGTATCTAAAGCAGGAAGAACTCATAACCCCTGAGTAAATGAAGTAAGCTTCCTGCTCTGTAGTAGTCATGAGTTTTCCCTATTCTGCTCCTTTCCTTGAAATCTGTCTAAGAAATGTTGTTGAGATTACATTTACCTAACATATGGCATTTGATATATTAATCAGATATCACTGTGTGTTTTATCCTGACCATTCTGCCAGGGTCTCAGGAGGAAGCCAGGTCTTTTATTGGACAGGAGATCCCAGGGATGCATGGAAACTCTCAGCTCAAAAACCCCTACTTTGAGTAAAGTGTTTTACCTGAGAGTACTCTCAGTGCCATGGTCTATGGGCTCAGTGTGTACTTCCAGGAGCCAGGATACACAAAGTTGGGATTAAGGAATCCTCTTCAAGATCATGAAAACTGTGATTATAATGCATTTATGTGCCAGTTATCAAGATATATGGGACCTGACAATACCCTTATTTCAACTTAGCTATCACCATGGACATTCTACATATGTGAGAAGAGAACAATCACAGTACAATAATTCACTGAAAATCTTATAGGAAACTTTAAATTCCACAGATACAGCAAACTTTACAGAGTAGTAGTATTAAGCGTAATAAAAGAAATAGTTGTAATAGTACTACTACTACTACTACTAAGAAATAGTAACTAAAAATCAAATAAATAAAGCAATGAGCATTTAAAAGTTTATTTTGCAGTGTTGATACTGTCTACTGAAGTATGATAGATGTTGTAGCTGTTGTGTTTAGCTACTAAGGCATGGACCCCGTCAATGAGGCAACAAGCAACATCACTTTATTGAGTGGACACAAACCTTATATAGTGTTTCTGTATCTAGTCAGCAACTACCCCAGTCAATTTCCACCTTTGAGAATCATGCAGTTACAGTGATTGAGTGCAATCCACTATTTACCACAGATATGCCCCTTATCTTCATGTGTTCCATCTAATGCCTTGTTTTCTTATTAACTCGAGGGTCTTAGTAAAGATTCCAAAGTCTCAACAAAATAGAAAGCATGAGAACACTGGCCGTTTGCTCTGTGCTTGCTGCTAATATCACAGGTATGCCAAGGCATCAGCCACTTGTCCCAGTATACATGCCAGAGTGAAATCTTTCATGCCTACAATTGTGTAAGAAAAAAAGAAATAAGGACTGCAAAAAAACCCCATTTTACAGAGATAAAAATAAAATAGCTAATACATAAGGGTGTTACTTGGTTGTTGTTTAAACTCTGATCATTTGGAAAACAATTATCTTTCATATTTGGCAAAGAAAACATATGCCAATGGGTATTTTTGATTACCCCATAGCTGATCCTGCTGAATCCTGAAGCACGTATAGTAGAAAAGATATACTACAGAAATTTTATTGATTCTCCAGTTATTAAACTATGTGCTTGTTTTATGAATTCAGGCCATAAGCTGGAGGTTGGAAGTGTGCCCTGGTACAACTCTGAAGGCTACCTGCCTTGCATGAAAAATTTTTATTGTCATGACTGACTGAATGATGATTTGGTAGAAAGACAATAGTTGTGATTTAACATTTTAGGCAAAGTACTCCTGCCAATTGATTACAATTTTTTGTGTAATACCAGAATCAAGGAAATAACAATTAAAAAGCAAAGGATAGAGATACCATTTTCCCACCTTATATTAAATTCATGATATTGGATATAACCCTAGGAAGACAATTTCCTTTAAAATTCCTTGGGGTGATGGGGGCAGATTCACCGAAAATTGCTTCCTATATAACTTCTAGTGATAACTCTTTTCCTTTTTTTCAGCATAAAGAGCCATTTAAAAGTACTTAAAGTGAATTGGCACAGATTTTGCAGAAAGGTACCCCAATCAAAATCTCAGTAGAGTTAAAAAAAATTAAAATAATGTCAACAAAGTATTTTTATAATAATTAATCAGCTTTAAAATGCTTGTGCAGTCCTTCTTAAAGTCTTGTGGGAATTCATAGCTTTCTGTGAAACCAAAACCAGAGAACAGCATTGACATCAGTGAAAATACTTCTATGTAATTATCTTCAATTGAAATAGAACATAATAACATTCATTCTTCAAACTAACTTGATTTGTACCTGAAATGGGACAGCGTTAGTAAAGAAGTAAGTTCAAAACCAAAACAGAGTAAACACAGTATTTTTTTGTATCCTTTGCTTAATACATAAATGCAAACATGTAAACCACAGATGTTTTCCAGCTTGACTTGACACTAATTGTGATATTGAAAGATATTTGAACCACATTCCTTAAAGACACAAAACCTAATTGCATTTTTCAATCATTGCCTAAGCTAGTGATGAAGAAATTGCAGAGGTTTTGAGAAACAGTAGTTTTATGAATCTTTCAGATTCTTAATTGTAGAAAAATAGAGGAAAGAGATTTTTCTCTTATTTTTTTTAACAACACACTAAGGCCTCCAATCATGCCATTTGTACTCTACTTGACACAGGAAGAAAGTAGAGGAAAACCTCAAACAAGAACCATAGGCATACAGGTGTTTTTCATAGTTATGAATATGGACTAAATTTCATTAAAGTAGCAAATGCTAGAAGGTCTACATGGAAAAACAAAAAAACCCACCAAACCCAGTATTATTTCATGAAAATAAATGAAATTTCAAAATATAATTTGTTTGCTAATTGCTGTAAACTTGATTGACATATGATAAAAAGAGCTTTACAAAATTTCTTAAAGGGGCGTTTTTTTAAAGGGGCATCATTAGGGCAGCCAATAGCTTGATGCTCATACTGGGTATTCAGCTCTCAGAACAAAAAAATTAAGTCTTCTCATAACTTTCTTACATCTAGCAACTTACCTACTAGTCAGTATAAACTGAAAATGATGAAATTTGAATCAGAATCCCCACTCCATTTCACTGTCATTTTTAGCTTAAGAAAATGTCATTTAGTCATCTACATGTGTAAGGGACTATAATTAGGGTTCAGGCTTACTTCCACATTAGAATGAAGAAAACCAAAAGAGCTTGTTTAAGCAAGGATTTTGTTGGACTTTGTTGTTACAGTAATATTGTGTCTTGCTACGTGACACTTTGCTGTATATATTTGGCCTTCACATTAAATGAATACTGCACTTTACATAGTACATCTTTAGCTGAATGGTGCTCTACTACCTTGAAAAAAAAAAAAGAGTAAAGCAAACAAAAAAAATCAAGGCCAAACACTTCTCATACCTTCCTTTTCTACATCTTCAGAGAGCCACAACAGCCTGTTTCTGCAACTAAAACGAATGACATTTTTCATCACCCAGCAAAGTTGTAGACATAGTTTTTCTTTACTAATTAGGCAGAAAAAGGAGGGATTTTTTTCTTGCTTGAACTGTTATCTTCTTTGGCTAATACTATTTTCAGCTCCTCCTAGAATGTCCAGAAGAGTCTCCCCTTTTGTTTGTAAATCATTTATCTGAAAAAAACCCCAAACAAAAACCAAAAAACCCAACAGTATTTAAATTGGTTATTTCACCTACATAATCTTCCGGCTGAAAAGTCACCATCGTAAGTAGAATATCATTTTTTGACCAGATTTTCAAAGAAATAGTATCTGCTCCAGTGGGTTAAGATCACTAAGGCTTCAGGAAAGGAAATTTAGGAAAAAGAAAAAAAATATCTATACACTCAAGGTCAGGACAGAATTTCAAGTTCAAAACAGAGGTCAAAACTACATTTCTTACAACCTCAAATGCTGATGATTTCTTTGGTGCTCAGAGTACAAGCTAGAGGTAGTCTTCTTCTTTTGATTAAAGCAAAAAAAAAAGGAAGACAAGAAAAACCAACAATAATGGAATGTTCTCTTTGCTTATCTCAGAGGAAACAAGGTGGTTGAAATTTTTGAACTTTTCAACACTGAATTTAAACCACAGGCGATGATGACTTCTCTCAATGAACTGTTATTCTTTTTGCATATTTCTCAGGTTTTTTGTTTACCATTTTAGAATTGTAGGTGCTTTTATCTGGAGTAATTTAAAAATCTGATAAATAGAAGATCAACTGCCTATTGGTCTCACAGAAATTAATTTTTTTTAAAAAATGGTAGTTTGGAAGTGAACTTTATCTTTCACTCATCTAGTCAGTGAGGAGAGTTGATGAATCACTAGAGGAAAAGACCTAAACAAGTCTCCATATAGATTCTGTTTCTCAAACCTACCAGCAAGGTAATCCTCTGAATTCTAATAGTTTATCAAGAAGTTTACATTAGTTTTCACTCTGAAAGAGATATTCCTGTGTGGTTATAACTTGAATGATGATCAAATTTGCCAATGACCTGAAGACAACATAACAGAGAGATTACAAGATATCTGCATATATCAAGCAACAGACATGAGTAATAAATTATAATTTTGTAAGGCAAGTATTACCAGATTAACTGTTTTTCTTTGATACATAGAGAAGAAAAAATAATTTGCACTATATTTGTTTCACCCGCTCCTCCTTTTTTGTGTTAAAGTGATAAAGAGTACTCTAAATGAAATCACTTGTTAAACTAGAAGTAGTAGTAGTAGCAGTAGCCTTCCACAGCCTGGAATTGTTCCTTCACCACAAAATATTTATGTTACTGAATTTGCCTACTTTTTAATTCTTGTCCTAATCACAACCCTTTCCAATATAATTAGTATTTTTTTTACTGTGTGGCACTCTCTTGAGAAGAGTGAGATTTACTGGGTTTTTTTCTGTCTGGAAAAGTAGGAAGTTTTAATTAAAAAATCATCATATCAAAGGTTGTATTTAATATATATCCATACCCTAATAAGGAATAATAAATTCTTTCACTTCAAACTGTACACAGGTCATGCCACTAGGTCTGTGCCTACTGAGGTACATGTCTCTACTCCCCTTTTTAATTACTGATAGAGCATCAGAGAGTACTATACTAAACAGAATATATTTGTTGAGTAGGTTTGGTACAGGACTGTTCTCATGAGTCAGTTCTTTTGGAAGTAGGGTAGATAACACCTTGTTTTCATCATATGAGCATCCTATTCTGTTAGAAGTTTTGTTTCTTCATTCTGTACATAAGTTTCTAAATCTACCTTTCTATTAATCATTCTGCATTTATTCTTACATCAATGTTGTAATGTTAATGAAAAACTTTGTTTATCAGGTTTATTTGGCTTACATCCTCAACATTAAACTGTTCATTGTTCCTGAAAAAATCAGCCTTCTGCATCTCCAGAAGACTTGTACCTTACTTAAAGCCTAAACCATCAAACACTGAAAATACAGATAGTTCTTCAAGTACAGTCACAACAAAGTTGTCAGAAACAGTAGCTGTCTTGTTCTCCTATCTCTCAGCTAGTGGAAAAGTAATAGCTTCTCTATTAATTTATTTACAAGAAAGAAAAAAAAATGAAAAAAAAATTAAATGAAACTTGACAAGGACAACAAGGTGAAAGATCACTGATCAGATCAATTTCCTCCTCATATGTATTGACTCTCTAGTGAAGGCTTTACTGTATATAGGCAAAGGGCCAGCTGCTCAGTCTTTCTGTAAAGGACTACATGCTCCATGCCCAAGATGGAAAGAAAATGATGCATTTAAAAAAAAATACCCTGAGAGGAATCAGTCCTGCACATAGATTTTTTGCTGAAGTAACTTTATGTGTGTGGAATAAAGAAAAAGTCTCAAAACAATGTTTTAGAGGTTTTAATCTCTGTTTAAAGGACTATGAAAAGAGTTTATGCTGTACTGCTATGCTGTGCTCTCATTATTTCTTTGACCTTGCTGCAGTAGTGCATTTGCAAACGGAGACAAAGGTGAGTGACACATTCTCAGATTAAAAGGTATGAGGACTGTAAAATATGATTAAATTCTGCCTCATCCAGACTCTGTAATGATTCATAGTGACCAAAAGGAGACAGAAAACCTGTGTAGATAAAAAAAATGTGGTGAGATGATATTTCATATAGATCCATTTAAAGTGTACCCAACTAGATACCAGCCATGACAGTCATTTGTACTTAGATCAGATATGGATCCAGTCAGGACTCACAGGTGTGACAGGGGACAGGAGAAAGGGGAATGGCCTCAAGCTATGCCAGAGGAGGTTAAGACTAGATATCAGAAAGAAAATTTCACAGAAAGGGTCAGTTGACATTGGAACAAGCTGCCCAGGGAGGTGGTTGAGTCATCATCCCTGAACAAACTGCCCAGGGAGGTGGTTGAGTCATCATCCCTGGAGGTATTTAAAAGATGGGTAGACAAGGTGCTGAGGAACATGGTTTGGTGGCATATAGGAATGGCTGGACTCTATGATCCAAGAAATCTTTTCCAACCTGATGACTCTATGATTTTGTGATACAAAACATGAATAGCTCTGAAGTTAATAGGAAAATGCAAATCATAAAAAAAAGGATGATAATGCTATTTGATTGCTCTAATTAATGTTAAACTACTTTGGGGGGGGAGCAGAGTGTCATCTTCAATTGAACATCTCATGTTTCAGCCCTGACTTCAGTACATGGAGCAGTCGAATGTTACCCTAATTATAAACATGGAGAAAGAAGAAAAAGAATGCTCAACCCTGAAATATATGCATCCACTCAACCTTTATGAAATTTCAGAAGTTCTGTGCTTGTGGGGCCGCACCTCAAATACTGTATTCAGTTTTAGGTCCCTCAGTACAAGAAAGACATTGATCTGCTGGAGCATGTCCAGAAGAGGACAACAAAGATGATAGAGGGCCTGAAGAACAAGTCTGATGAGGAGTGGCTGAGGGAAACCAAGATGTTTAAGTCTGGAGAAAAGGAGGCTGAGGGGAAACATTATCATTGTCTTTTAATGCAGCCCAGGATTTGGTTGGCCATCTGGTCTGCAAACCTGCCTTGTCAGCTCAAGTCGAGCTTCTCATCAATGAGCATTTGCAAAAAGAGGTTGTAGCGAGGTGGGTGTTGGTCTTTTCTCCAAGTGACAGGTCAATAGGAAATAGCCTCATGTTGTGCCAGGGGAGGTTTATATATAGTGAAAAATGCCTTTACTGAAAAAGTGGGAAAGCATAGGAACTGGCTTCCTCGGGAAGTAGTGGAGTCTCCATCCCTTGAGCTATTCAAAAATTGTGTAGACATGGTTTAGTAGGCATGGTGGTGTTGGATTGACTATTGGACTTGCTGTTCTTAGACATCTTTTCCAGCCTTAATGGTTCTCTGATTCTATACCTGAGACAGTTCCTGCCATTGATATGGGCTAATTTTGCTGAAAGTGCTGCTAATCAGTGAGGCAGGTTTTCTGTTAAATAAAGTACATTTTTCCTAATGCAAGATGGACTTTTTACTTTTTTGATGTGTTTGTTTTCTTGCTAGAGTTGCTTGCTGCTAGTCTCACTCTTCTAGAGAGTCTGTTAAACAGTCAGCTTTAACAACCTCCTTCCAAGACACGATGTCGACCTTCCCTCTAGCACTTTAGGAAGCCTCCTCCAGAACCTGGAATCTCTGCACTCCAAGATGGATAAGTGTAGAGGTTTATAAGGTGTCTTCAGCATCTCCAAAGATGTTGGAAATATGCACATTTCTGTGGGAATTAAGTATTCTGACTTCTTAGAAGCACATCAATCTGAACGGCCTGAAAACTAAGTTGTCTTTCTTTTTCCTTCCCCTGTTTTGCTTTGGTATATGCTCATAATGATTAAATTCCAAAACAATTTTTTACTTGTCTGTAAAACATGATATTTATTGCATTTTAACAAAACGTAACAATATTTCCATATTAGATGAACAATATACATTATTACCATTATGTTCTGTAGATGACAATAAACCCACCACCTGTTATTGGGCTTTTGAAAACCATTCAGTTTATTTTCCTTGTAAAAACAAAACAAATGTACGTCAGAATCCGGTGTTACACAAAGAAAATAAATTAATCCCAGTCCTTTCACACATTGCTTGCTCTCATGCAATAGCTGTGCAGACTACAAATGACTGCAGACAAACCAATGCTCAACTGGCCACTGGAACAGGCTGCCCAGGGAGGTGGTTGAATCACTATCCCTGGAAGTGTTTAAAAGATGGGTAGACAAGTTGCTCAGGGACATGGTTGAGTGGCAGATAGGAAGGGTTGGACTTGATGATCCTGGAGGTTTCTTCCAAACTGGTGATTCTATGATTCAAAACTGAGTTCCCAGAGAGGATACACTCTCTGGGGAACAGTAAAGAAGGATCTGTATGATTTCTGCCACTGATACTTGGTTACTGTTGCCACTGTTGGTGGCAACAAAGAGCAGAATTGTTTAACCCTTGCAAGTGATAGTTAGCCTATCAATGTTTTTCCTTCCCAAATCTCAGTCTTGCTCAGTTTTGCTTATCACACTTGCTAAGTATTCCTCAAACACTGCAAAAAGCAGAAACCATCACACTAAAATAGCTTTATTTTCCTACTGTTTGGTTTCTTTATTTTCAAACACTGTTTTTCAGGCCCAGATAGAAATCTCCTTTGCAGAACTTATCACAAAATGAAACGATATCCTGCAGTGAAATTCAATATTTCAGGTGCACGTAGAATCATAGAATCACCAGGTTGGAAGAGACCCATCGGATCGTCGAGTCCAACCATTCCTATCAAACACTAAACCATGCCCCTCAGGACCTCGTCTACCCATGCCTTAAACACCTCCAGGGAAGGTGAATCAACCACCTCGCTGGGCAGCCTCTTCCAATGCCTAATGACCCTTCCTGTGAAAAATTTTCTCCTAATGTCTAGCCTAAATCTCCCCTGGCGCAGCTTGAGGCCATTTCCTCTTGTCCTGTCCCCTGTCACTTGGGAGAGGAGACCAGCTCCCTTACAACCACTTACAACCACAAAGACAAGATTTAGTCCTATATTAAAGCATTGACAATAACTATCTTTTTTTCCAAACAGTACCCAAGTTTTTTCATTTGAAATTTATAGGAAAATTCTTCTTGAAATTTCAGCTCAAATTTTACTCTTATTGGATGACATCCTTAATTTTCTCTTTGTTCAAACACTCACATACTCAAATTTTACTGAAATCACTATGTTATCATGAATATGAACAATGGGAATTAATTCTATTAATTCCATCATCTCAAAATACACTAGTACAAAATTTGTGTTTCCTCAGAATTTCCAAGTTAATCAAAACGATAAAGTTTCATAGAAAGAGACTGTGATAAAATTCAAATAAAGGACAGGAGCCTTATAAAACCTGATAGTCAGGTTTTCCTACTTCCTTGGCAAACCTATCTACCAGACTGTGTGCAATCTGAAATAGCAAGCTTTCTGTGATCTCTGCTGGAGGCAGCTCACTAGACAAATTGCCTTGGGGTAAGGGTGCTATTCCCTTTCACTGATGTATCAAAGCTTCTATTTTTTTTTTTTTTCCCCAAAATGGAATGTAACTACATTTCAAAATTCTTCCCCAAACCACACTAACTTTCTTCACTCTGTTCTCAAAATATACTTGGGCAAGTATGATGGCTACCCAGCAAAGTTCACAACAAGGAAATTGCCAGCTGGGGCTGCATCTCTACAGTTTCTAAAATGCATGCAGAATGATTCTGCTGCAGGCATTAGACACCCAAAACCTGAGTTCTGCTTAAGGAAACATTACAAAAAAAACCACAAAACAGGAGCTAACTGTTGCCTGAACAATGATAGCAAACAACAGTCACATGCATTAAATAAATAGAAACTTGCTCAACAAATTTCTCTATTTCAGAGGAAACATGAGGACATGCCTGCTTGTAAATGCTTCAGAAGAGAAACACCGTGTACTGTGAGACATATTGGAGAAGTTTTTCTTTTTTTGGTCCACTTTGGTTACCAGAATGTGCATTTTTTTTTCCCCACATTATTTTTACGTGCAAACCCAAAGCCTATTCTTTCATCACCATCAGGGCCATCTTGATATAACATTTTATCCCTGGTGCTTGCAAGAAGGGTAACATTGTTCCAACTTTTAAAAACAGTAGAAAAGATATCCCTGGGAACTACTGACCTGTCAGCCTCACCTCTGTGACTGGGAAGATCAGGGAACAGATCACCCTAGAAGATATACTAAGACACATGGAGGATGGGAAGGTGATTAGAAGCAGACAGCAATGCTTCAACAGTCCTGCCTGATGAACCTAGTGTCTTTCTATTCTGGGGTAACCACATCAGTGGAGATGGGAAAACCAATAGTTATAATCTATCTGGACTTCTGTAAAGCCTTCGGCAAGGCCCCACACAACATCCTTCTCTCCTATTGGAGAGATGTGGATTTGATGGGTGGACTGTTCAGTGAATAACAAGTTGGTTGAATGGTCACATTCAGAGAAGAGTGGTCAATGGTTTGATGTCCAGATGGAGATCCATGAAAAGTGATGTCCTTCAGGGATCTGTACTAGGACCAGTGCTGTTTAATAACTTCATCGATTATATAGACAGCGAGACTGAGTGCACCCTCAGCAAGTGGGTAGATGACACCAAGCTGAGTAATGCAGTTGTCACATCAGAAGGACAGAATGTCATCCAGAGGGACAAATTGGAGAAGTGGGCCTGTCAGAACCTCATGAGATTCAACAAGGACAAATACAAGATCCTACACCTTGGTCAGGGCAATCTGTGGTTTCAGTACAGGGGGATGATGTGATTGAGACCAGCCTTGTGTAGAAGGACTTACAAGTGCTCTTTGACGAGAAGCTCACCATGAGCCAAGGATGCATGCTTGCATCCCAGAAGGCCAACTGAATCCTGGGCTGCATTAAAAGAATTGTAACCAGCAGGTCAAGGAAGGTGATTCTACCCCTCTATTCCAGTTTCATGAGACTCCTTCTGGAGTATTGCATTCAGTTCTGGAATTCTCAATGTAAGAAGGATATGGAAACATTGGAACACATCAAGGGGAGGGTCTCAAGGATGATCAGATAGCTGGGGCACCTCCCATAGGAAGACAGGCTAAGAGAGTTGGGGTTGTTCAGCCCAGAAAAGAGAAGGTTCCAGGGAGACCTTAAAATGGCCTTCCAGTACCTGAAGAGGGCCTACAGGAAAGCTGGGGTGAGACATTTTACAGAGGTATGTAGTTATAGGATGAGGGAGAATAGCTATAAACTGGAGCAGGGGAGAATAGAAATTAGGAAAAAATTCTTCATGCTAAAGGTGGTGAGACAATGAAAGAGGTTGCCCTAGGAAGCTGCAGATGCCCTCTCCCTGGAAGTGTTCAAGGTCAGGTTAGATGGGTCTTTGGGTGGCCTAATCTAGTGGGAAGTGTTCTTTCTCATAATAGGTGGGTTGGAACTAGATGATCTTTGAAGTCCCTTTCTAACCCAAACCATTCTGTGATTCTATATTGAAACAGTTGATTGCTTCAGGGTCAGGAATGAGCAAGAGTAAAAAATGTAAAATAACTAAAGACAGTAATTCTTATGAAACCACTATTCATACACAGTAGGTGAATAATAAAAAAAAAAACAGGGCAGGAATTTTTTTACCATTACCCTTTACTTGGAATTACTTGGTCATATTTAGGAAGAATCAGTTCCTGTTTCCGTCAACTTCACTTATAAGGAACCATGTTCCAAGTCTATTCATGACATTGATGCTCTTTTACTTCCCGTAACACAGTATGACTGAAGCCAGCTTCTGTATGCTGGTAGTATCATTGAAAATAGGAAGTGAAAAATATTCTCATTACTGCGTTATCCAAACAGTAGGTTATTACACTTTTTCAAAGCTGCACATCAGCATTCTTCCCATTTGTGTTACAATCATCACCAAGAATTCTACTGCCTTAAAGACGAGTATTTTAAATATTTTTATTTTATTAAAGAAAGTACAATTTATTTTCCAACTCCTTGTTTTCTGATGCAGAGATTTTTTTTTTCTTTGACTTGTTATTTCTGACACTGGCAAAATATTTACATTGTTGTCGTGTTTTTGAAAACCTCCACATAATCCTGGAGTATCTCTGTTTATGTACTGGCTATATTTTGAGACTTCTAGACAATGCTTATAAATTCATCTCCTCTCACGTTTTTTTCTAATTATATTCTTTTTCTACTCTAAGTATAATACTTCTATGTAAAATGTAGCAGATCATATGTTTACTCTCACCTAGTTCTTGTACAATGCGCATAAGAGCACTTTATATCCACACTTCAGACAACTGTCATATGGAGAGAATTTGTTCTTCTTCAACATATTGGGTAACTAAATATATAGAATAGAGTTGGTAACTTTCTCACCGTAGAGCTCCACACCAATTGCAAGTTCGACTTCCTCTTATTTACAGTCTGAACTGCATCAAACATTCCTATTTACCAGACATGATGTTCAGTGGAACCTTCAGCACACATGCAATTAAAAATTAAAAATAAATCAATGAGGAAACCTCAGAAATATGAAGATTTTACTTTGGAAAGGAGAATTAAGTACATCAGATCAAAGACAGTAGCTAAATCTGCATATCCTATGGAAGCTGAGTTGTGAATAATTTTAAAATATGAGAGATAACCAGAATACAACTATAATACAGTCGATGTCTGAATAAAATGTTAAAAATAACATTGGCAACATTGACAGTTTTCATAGGTAGTCCTGGTTTCTATAGTCCCAAATGATAACGTCACTGAAAGACACCTCAGATATTAGATTATGGAAGTTTTTGGGACAAATGCAATGAAGAACTGACAACAACAATGACAGAGGAAAGATCTAGCCATGAAGTCAAAGTTTGGAAGAGTTTGATCAAAAGTTCTGAAATAAATTTCCACCTACACTAAAGATGAAGATGATCTCTAATTAGAGATAATTAGAACCTGGAGCACAAATTCAATATGGCAAAAAATACTCTAGAAAAGCATAGGAGGCAACTGGGTAAAGGAGTTGCAATGACACTTCTTTTACTGTCAGATTATCTCATTCATCATCTCATTGTCTAAATTCACTATTTAGATGTAAGTCTTATTGTCTTTTAAAGGATTTGAAGAACAGAGTTAAGAACTCTAGTTAAAGTACATATGGAGACAGGCACATGTGTAAGTGCTTTCAGCTGGGTCCTCAGCAACCTTAAGTATCATAGAATCATAAAATAACCAGATTGGAAGAAACCCACTGGATAATTGAGTCCAACCATTCCTATCAAACATCATGCCCCTCAGCACCTCATCCACCCTTGCCTTAAACACCTCCAAGAAAGGTGACTCATCCACCTCCCTGAGCAGCCTGTTCCAATGCCCAATGACCTTTTCCATGAAAAATGTTTTCCTAATGTCCAGCCTGAACTTCACCTGGAGGAGCTTGAGGCCATTCCCTCTCGTCCTGTCCCCTGTCACTTGGGAGAACAGCCCAGCTCCCTCCTCTCTACAACCTCCTTTCAGGTAGTTATAGAGAGCAATGAAGTCTTAGCTCACCCTCCTCTTCTCCAGGCTAAACAATCCCAGCTCTCTCAACCGTTCCTCATAAGGCCTGTTCTCCAGCCCCTTCACCAGCTTTGTTGCTCTAACCTGGACTCGCTCCAGAGCCTCAACATTGGTCTTGTGGTGAGGGGCCCAGAACTGAACACAGGATTCAAGGAGCTGCCTCACCAGTGCCGAGTACAGAGGGAGAATAACCTCCCAGGACCTGCTGGTCACACCGTTTCTGATGCAAGCCAAGATGCCAAGTATGTAACAGAAAAAAAAAAAAAAACCCACACAAATGAAGAAATAAAGACATTATGAAGTTAGAGGTATTTAATGCTGCAAACCATTAATATCTTGTATAGCAGGCATTAGTCTCTGTTACTAGCATAAGACAGAGTTCATCCAAAGTAATAAGAAGATCTAGGCTCCCTGGTGTGCCACTTCAGTGTATATCTTATTATTCTGCCTATCAAGAAATAATAGGCATAGTTTTACATATTTCTCTGCATGATAACTTCTTTCTCCATCTATTATTACCTTAGATTTCTTAGATATAAATAAGATACTCATATCTGCTATAGGTTTATAGGACACGGCCTCTTTGCAAGAGAACTATTTTATTTAGCATTTCTGACTACTTTCCTGGGTTGAAGTAATGCATGTTTAGGTATCTCATTGTAAGCGAGCTGATTGAAATTTCTGAATTAAATATTCATGTGAAATAAAGCACCAGGCTACTACATAAGCATATATTTCTTTTGTAAATAACTTTAAACGTTGTATTTTGATGAGAAATATATATTTTATTTATATAAAAAGGGAAATGAAAAACAATGCAATGAAAAATACTACTTATTCTTGTTTCTAAGTTAGCTCTATCAGAATTATTCTGAATATAAAATGATTGCTCAGGTCCAAGTTATTATTAAAATGGTAAAAAATTGCATGTAAAAATGTTAAAAAAATACTGTAATAATATTCTTAATGTAAAACCTTCTGTATTAATTAGTTTTGAATATATTGTAAACCATATAACTTCAGTGCATCTCCTTAAATAAAAATAGAGAATATTAACCCACTTAGAGAAACAGCTCTGCAAAGCAGGAATAATTTAGTGGAATCTCTTGATTAGCAACAGTGTAACATTGTTACAAATAAGATGAATCAGGTCTCCACATGTTTTTCCCTTATGCTGCAACTCAGTGTACTAGAAGTATATAAAAGACTCATGAATCCAGGAAGCAACCCAAAGTTATTTCTATGGAAACAAGCTCTGGCTGCAGGGAAAGCAGTAAATCAACCTCTTTAGTGTTGTGTTTGAAACATGTTTGGATGTTTCCAACACTTGGCTGCCAGGTTACCTAACCAGCTAGTTTCTCAGGGTTTAGCACTGATGACAGAGTCTGATCCAGAATTCCCTGCACACCTAACTGACAACTGTAGTTTTGCCTGAGAAAAAAAGCAGACAGACATAAGTATTTTTTCTTTTTTTTTTTTTCAGATTGCAGAACTAATGTCTATTGGTTTTTGTTATGTTGTTACACATCCTGGTAAAACAGTCTTTTAAAAAGGATCAGATCATCCCTCCCCAGAACCCTCTCAACAACAACAAAGAACCTCTCCTTAGGTTAAATAGGCCTACTGTAAACATAATGGACCTAAGCTTCCCCAGAACCCCAGGTCCCAGAGCAATATCAACACAAACTCTCCATTTGCAAGTACAGGCTGCAGAGGGCAATGTCCCTTAGCAATACACTGTGCTTCCCAAAGAACAGCAAAGGGATCTTTGGGTTGTCAGGAGAAGATGAGTATTACTTTTTCCTGGGTTGTCAGCTTTTAGTGATATGAAGGATCAGAGATCCCAACACGTAATGCCAACAGTCAATGATGATGTCCAGAGTTAAAAGGAAACCTGAGCAAGTATTCCACATCTGGAAATTAAAATCTGGGATAAAAATCCCGCAACATTTTAAATAAAATCAAAAGCTGATTTCTTATCCTACCATTTAATCAATAAAAAGAAAAACAGGTAGTTTGCTTTGGTTTTAACTGAAGAGTAGGAAAGTGAGGATATCCTTCCCCTTTATCCTCAAGTTGTGAAAATAGAATGCAGAAATAGGTAGGGATAGAGATTCACTTATTTGATGCTAAAAGAAAAATGTTAACGAAGCTCAGTTCTTCCACAAAAGTATCAGACAGCTGTATTTGAGAGCAGTGTCTAAGATCAAAGGAATACAAAGACTGCTTTTGCCATCAGTCTCTCTACAGATGCCCAAAGTTGGATAAGCTCCATACAATATTGTCAGCCACAAGCCTTCAGAAAATATAAAGCAAGTCTCTCCAAATTATAAGACCAGTTTTAAAACCAAGCAGTCTTCAAGTAGTAATAAGTAATCTACTTTCCTTTGGAGTTAAGTTGTTTGGCCTTGATCCACCATCATAAGAACAGGAAGTTCTGTGTTAAAAAATAAAAGCTGAAATTCTCACATATCCACTGGACTGGAGGACTGGAAAAGAAGGAAAATATTTAAGTGAGAAGGAATGAAAGGAAAGAACATGAAAGATGGGTGCAAATGGACAACAGACGTCAGTAAGGGAAAGAAGGGAAAAGTAAAATGTGATTCAGACTGCAATTTGTAAACTGTGTAATGTCATGTTTTGCCTCAGTTGAATTAAGCCACAGAGATGATAAAAACCTCTGAATAGTCATTCTGGTTCACTGTACTAGCCAAATGAATATTTAAAAAAAATATTTGAACTCTGGCTACTGAATTATAATCTATACACACACAGTACAACTCCATGCTGTCATTATCCAACTCAAGAAGATTCATGATCATAGACTGCATTACCCCAGACAAGATACTGTCTAACTCCATCTGGAGCTCACAAGAGGTTTAGATAAGTACATGATGTTAAGACTAACAAGATAGAGTTCCATAAATATCTAATATTTGCTGCAAAGTTATACATGATTACTAAGAAAAAAACCCACAGAAAGAAAGAAAAACACATTGTACATTTATAATGAACTTTGGTTAATGGCAGTAAATAAAATTCTCAAAGAAAAAAGCTGAGAAACGCATTCAAGTTATTTCATGTATAATCAGGTTTTCAGATATTCAAGTTTTTCTTCCTAATTGTATTCTCAGATTATAATGCAACACTTATATCCAAAATAACCAAGTTTTTATTTAGGATAACATAAATGCACTGACTTAAGTTTTCCCTTGTCTTCCACTCACTCCTCAATGCTTTTAACACACACTGGCTATTATTTTTTCCGTTGAGCTCTCTTCTCAACAGTGTTTCCTTCTCTTCTCAGACATAAATGAGGTGCTGGGCAATGTTCTGACGTCAATGTGGTGATTGCCCCAGGGGAAAAAAGCAGGAATTTTAAATAGAAATGGAGACACAGACAGACACCTTCATATGGACACCTGTGGGTGCCAATAACACTGATAGACCCAGACTTTCTGGAAATTCTGGCAGACTTCAAATGCCAGGCTGCTCTCTGTACAGCATTTTTCTCCCTCCATCTTGGCAAGGTTTGACACAGAAAATTCAGGATTGGCACTAGACTTGGAAGTTCTCCAAAGATTACCAAGGTGCAGAGGACATAGCTGAGGTCTGTCTCAAATTACAATTAAATTATAAAACTAAAACTGTTTATAGATCTCTGGGTAAATGATAATCTCATGTTTAACTTCTTCAACACCTCTAATGGAAAATCTTATGTAAAAAAAATTATCCCATCACCAGCTACATAGAGAATGCTAGCATAATGGAATTAAAAGAAACATAAAGGAATAAAATCTAAAAAAGAATCTCCAGAGGTAGAAGGCAAAAGTCTGGATTTATTTCTCATCTCCATCTCTCTTTCAATTCCCAACACATATTAGGTCTAGAAAAGCTACAGTATAGATAGCTTAAGAAATAAAAAACTGTTTTGTAAGCAGATGCTAGAGAGTTTTGCTTGTTTAGTCTAGCAAAATTATGCCTGGAAAGGAATACAGCAACTCTTCATGAAAGAAACAACATACTAAATATCAGATAATTAGCACAAAATGAATGGGAATATATAGGTCATGAATACATTGAGATTGGAAACTGGAAGACTTTTGAATCATTTTTCAAGAGAAAAATAGGATGCTTTGATAATTTTATGCATGCATTTCAAAAAAAAAACAAAAGGAGGTCATGTTTTGGACAACTAGGAGAAAATACTTCAAGCTCTTCACCAAAGGATTTTAAAGATTAGAACCATAAATCACTTCAAGAGAAAATCAGCAAAATACCTGGAAAAAGAATCCACAGAAGATTTCTAAACAGGGAAAACCCATGAAGTTGAAGAAAAGAAAGCACTCTAGGCAAACTTCCTATATATTTACTGGGTATTTTTTACTTTTCTCTTATGACTTGAAGATGATTTACAACACAGATATATTCATTTCTGAGAGAACTCTGTGTTCAAGAGACTTCCTATGATTACACCTCTAATTTTAAGCTAATCCTAGTGGAGTGGAAGATCAAACTATATGTAAATTATTCTGTACTCTGAAAAAGGATGTAGAGGAAAGACTGAGCCTTTGGTAGTTAGCTGTGTTCAACTCCAAAATCTGTTGTAATATGTCCCCTTAATTTTTTTAATACCAGTCCAGTGTATTCAAATCATCTTCACCTCTCTCCAAAGAAACTTCCTTCTCCAAAATGAATAAAATATTTTATCTTGAGCAGTCACATTTCAACCACCCTGACATCTGCTGGAAATGTAGCATGGAAAACTGTAAGTAATCCAGGAGATTCCTGAATACATTGAGGATAATTTCTTAAACCAGATAACAGACAGCCCTGCCAGAGAGGAAACAATACTGGACCTGATGGTCACCAACACAAGTCAGGTAACTTGATTGGTGGCAGTCTGGGCTGCACTGATCATGCACTTGTGGAGTTATCAGTCCTGAAGTACATGCATCAGGCAAAGAGAAAAGCCAGCAAGCCCTGCCTCACCAGTCTAGTGACTTTCTGTGATGGAGAGACTAAATTAGTGGACAAGGTAAGAGCTACAAAGGTCATTTACCTGCACTTCTGTAAGCCTTTTGTAGTAGTTCTGCATGGAATTCTTGTTGTTAAGTTGGATAGATGGATTTGATGAGTCTACTATTTGACAGATAAGGAATTGGTTGATTGGTCATACCAAGAGGGTTTAGGTCAATGGTTCAAAGTGAACATAGAGAGTGGTGACAAGTGGGACCCACTCAGGAGTCTCTAGGGAGACCTTATTGCGACCTCTCAGTTCTTTAGGATGGCTTATAAAAAAGGTGAGGACAGAATTTTTAGAATGGTCTGTTGCAATAGAACAAGGGGAAATGGTTTTAAACTAAACCGGTGTAGATTTAGACTACATGTAAAGATGACATTTTTTACAATTAAAGTGGTGAACTGGAACAGGTTTTGCAGAGAAGCAGTAGAATCCTGATCCCTGGAACCATTCAAGGTTATGTTGGATTCCCCTGCAGTCCATGGAGGGCCCCATGCTGACACAGGCACTTATACCCTGAAGTAAGCTGTGACCCATGGAGAGCCCATACAGGAGCAATCTCCTGGCAGGAATTATGGCCCATGGAGGACCTGCACTGAAACAGAGGAAGAAGACAATACAGAGAGGATCAGTTACGAATTGAGCACAATAGCCATTCTTCATCCAGTGTATCTCCAAGTGGGGTGGAATTGGAATGAAGGAGTAGAGAAGAGATTGGAATGAAACACTAAAGTTGAGTCTGGGAAAAAATAAGGGATGAGGGTTTTTTTTTTAAATTTGTCTTTCATAGAATCATAGAATAACCAGGTTGAAAAAGACCCACCAGATAATCGAGTCCAACCATTCCTATCTAACACTAAATCATGCCCCTTAAAACCTTGTCCACCCATGCCTTAAACACCTCCAAGGAAGGTGAATCAACCACCTCCCTGAGCAGCCTGTTCCAGTGACCAATGACCCTTTCTGAGAAATTATTTTTTTCCTAATGTCCAGCCTAAACTTCCCCTGGTGGAGCTTGAGGCCATTTCCTCTTGTCCTGTCCCCTGCCACTTGGGAGAAGAGGCCAGAACCTTAATCTCTACAATCTCCTTTCAAGTAGTTGTCGAGATCAATGAGGTCTCTTCTCAGCCTCCTCTTCTCCAAGCTAAACAACTCCAGCTCTCTCAGCCATTCTTTCTAAGGCCTGTTCTCCAGTCCCTTCCCCAGCTTTGTTGCTCTTCTCTGGACTCTCTTTGTTTCTTACCATCTGACTCTGTTTTATATGGTAGTAAATTAGATTAAATTTCCTCAAGTTAAATCTGCTTTGCCCATGAAAACAGTTGCTGAATTATCTTTGTCTCTTTGTTTTGGTCCATAAAGTTTTTCATCTTCTTTTCTTCTCCTGACCTGTTTTAGCATGAAGTGAGAGATCAATTGGAAGGGGGTCTGACAGCCACCAAGGCCATGCACTCCACCATCCAAAAGAGTTGTTGTAGGTATACTGGAAGAAATACTACTAAACAGCTTGAGACAAAATTTGGGACTGCAAGGGTGACTGGAGAAAGCGTTTCTTGAAAGTATTTCACTTCTCTTTCTTCTTATTTTTAGCTATGATGAACTTAAAAAAAGAAAGTATTTTCTAAAAACGAGGCCTATATTTTTCATGTAAGAAGTCTATTCTTCAACTGCTCCAGTTCTTGTATTTTTACTTCTATTTCTAATGCTTGAGATCTTTTTTCCAGGCTTTTAGGAAGTATACTTTTTCCATGTGTGATCAAAAAAACCCCAAATTCTTGGAGGCAGTCTGGCCATCTAATGATAATTAGTTGTACGGCATGTCACTATTAAAGGCAGAAATATTTGGAGTATAAGATTTCAGTCTTACACCACATCTTAACTACAATCTGCTGCTACCTCTGACGGAGGCACTAAACATCCCCAGGAATTTGTGTATCTATCAGAAGTATAAACACAAGAAAAACAATTTTAGCTGCTGCACAGTGAGAGGAGTGCTAAGTAACAGTCTAAATTAACATCAAAGTCAAAGGGATAGCAACTATCTTCCCCTGAAATTTTCGTATTTGCTCTTATTGTTAAGATAATAGAAACCACCAGGGTAATTTTTCTTCTTCAATACAAGCTAAAGAAAGAGAAATCTTTCTGTCCGTTATGGGACCTTGAATTAGCTACAGTTTTGTGTCGAAGATGCAGCAGAGGACCTTTGAACACCTAACGCCAGAGACTTGGGTTTACTTGGTGAATAGCTTAATATAAAAGGTTTTATCAACAAGTGTTTCTGCTAACATCTTACAAAGACATTCAGTTTCTTTCGCACACAGTCTAGCACCTGTCTATACTTTCTAAAGTTCAAGAAAACCATGCCAAGCCCCCTCTGTACTTCTAGAAAAAAACATTCATTTTTCTGCCCTCTGAAAAGTCTGGCTGTGTAGTGTTATTAGGAGGCTCCCATCTGCCCTTGTGCTTTCAGCTTGCCGTCTTCCTCACCTCCTGCCTACTGCATCCCCAAGTCTGTCTTGGGATACTGCTTTACCCCAGCGCTCTTCACCCAATAGCTGGGCATGCAGCAATCTCCTCTTCCTACTGTAGGAGTTTTCTCTCAGTTCAGGGTTTTACTTCGATGATGCCCAAGACAAACTGGCAGCTTTTATCTCTGCTGCCTACAAATATCTTTCAGACACGATGTTACATGCAACTAACTGAATAATGAAGTAATATTACCCATCTTACCATTGCACCTTATTTGTTTAGAAATCCCAAACAGTTTAATCTCTTAAGAAAATTATTATTTGTACACAAAAACACACACATAGGACTACACTTCTCTTAAGAAAGAATTAAGAAAAGAAAAAGTATTTGTAATGCAAATTTCTTCCATATTAAAGTTCAGCATCTTGGGTGACTCATGCACCTCAAACTGAATACCAGTGCATTGAAGCATGTGCAAGTCTCAAAGGATGGAATCACATAAGATATGTATGCAGTTGTATTAATTTGTGCCAATTCGGTGCTAGATAGGAAAGCATGAGTTGACCTTAGTGTCTAAATATGGAATCTATGCCACACTTCACAGCTCAAGTTCCTTTTTCTCAATGCAGCTGTCTAGTGACACTTTACTTCACTGTATTTGACAGAGTGCGTTCCATTTTGTAATAACAGGACTCCTATAAATGCAGTCCTTCAGAGTTCTACTTCTTTCTATCTCTAATACTAACAGAGATTTTCATTTTGCGGTCTAAGACATGTTTCTTCACTTTGTTGCAGTGTGTGTATAAGAGCGACGGACTTTGGTGAAAAGAGCTAGTATGCATGGCAAAATAAACCATATTTTGGTTGCTGCAACCATGGAGAAGTATGAAAACAAAAATTGCATTTTAAGAGTGGTGGTAAATGGTGTTAAATCCAGCTGGAGGCCAGTTACAAGTGGTGCCCCCCAGGGTTCAGTGCTGGGTGCAGCCCCGTTCAATGTCTTCATCAATGACCTGGATGAAGGCATTGAGTGCACCCTTAGCAAGTTTGCAGATGACACTAAGCTGGGTGGAAGTGTGGATCTACTGGAGGGTAGGGAGGCTCTGCAAAGGGATCTAAACAGGCTGGACCACTAAGCAGAGTCCAACGGCATGAGGTTTAACACGGCCAAATGCTGGGTCCTGCACTTGGGGCACAACAACCCTATGCAGAGCTACAGAGTAGGAGAAGTCTGTCTAGAAAGCTGCCTGGAGGAGAGGAACCTGGGGGTGTTGGTCGACAGCTGACTGAACATGAGCCAGCAGTGTGCCCAGGTGGCCAAGAAGGTCAATGGCATCTTGGTTTGCATCAGAAACGGTGTGACCAGCAGGTCCAGGGAGGTTATTCTCCCTCTGTTCTCGGCACTGGCGAGGCTGTTCCTTGAATCATGTATTCAGTTCTGGGCCTCTCACCACAAGACCAATGTTGAGGCTCTGGAGCAAGTCCAGGTTAGAGCAACAAAGCTGGTGAAGGGGCTGGAGAACAGGCCTTATGAGGAACAGCTAATAGAGCTGGGGTTGTTTATCCTGGAGAAGAGGAGGCTGAGCGAAGACCTCATTGCTCTCTATAACTACCTGAAAGGAGGTTGTAGAGAGGAGGGAGCTGGGCTCTTCTCCCAAGTGACAGGGGACAGGACAAGAGGGAATGGCCTCAAGCTCTGCCAAGGGAGGTTTAGGCTGGACATACGGAGGAAGGTTTTCTCAGAAAGGGTCATTGGGTACTGTAACAGTCTGCTCAGGGAGGTGGTTGATTCACCTTCCCTGGAGGTGTTTAAGGCATGGGTAGACCAGGTGCTGAGGGACAAGATTTAGTGTTTGATAGGAATGGTTGGACTCGATGATCCGGTGGGTCTCTTCCAACCTCATGATTCTATGATTCTATGAGGCTATGATTTTCCAGAATTGAGTCTAACTCTGCGTTTGCAGTTATAACATGGAGCACTAGGTGTTAATACCAAAGAAGCAGTTGGTAACAATTTATAATAAGAGGATATCAGTGTTATGGTTTATTAAAGATACAGTTTCAAATTCTTAGATGTTTTATCTTTCTTTGATTAAATTCTATTTCTCTGTTTCTGAAGGTGAGTACTTGTACTAAAGATTATGTAATTCAAGATAACACAATTCACTGGATTTTTAGCTCAACTACTATTTAATATATAATTTCCAAATGGGTGAAATCCATAACAATGTTATTATAGTGAAATGTAGGAAAGCACTTATGATTATGGAGAAGGATTTGAATGTGCTGGCAATACATACATACACTTATACACACAAGGAGATACACACACAAAAGATTACTCATCTATTAAAATGTTATAACTTCAAAAATTATTATTTTGAATCAAGATTCAATAGATGGACGCATTCCATAATGAGGCAGTGCTGGTCAATATACTAGAAAATAATCTTAGCAGCAGTTTAATATCAGTAAGGATTTTCAGGTAGACATAAATGAAAAATAAACTAAGGATAATTTTAAACAGAACTGTTAGATTTATTTCTATTAATCCATTATAAATTCACTATGCCATATATGAATTCCAAACAAAGAATTTTCTAATTATATAAAGAAATGAAAGACAAATTGATGTGTTGGAAAATATTCTTATAACAGAGAGTAGACTCACCCTTATACTCAAAGTATTGAAAATGTTCCTAGACATGGTCAAGCTAAGGTGTTATTCCACTGTGGTTTTTGCTATTATTTAAATGCATTATGAATTGATGTTTTGTCTTAAAAATAAAGAAAAAAAATTAGCTTAGGTTAATGAAGATAACAAAAAGAACATCAAATCTGAGAACATCGCTACTGAAGAGAATGTTTAGGATAATGAAGATTTCATTCTTGACATTTTAGTCTGTAATTGTCTATAAATTCAAACTTATTTTGAGTTAGCATTTAAGGAATGTATTTCAAGTTGTTAAATCGAATAAATATTGGTAAGATGGGTGATGACTTTTTCATGCTGATACAAATTTTTTATTAGAAATAATGGATTAAGGGATCATCTAAAATGAGAGTTCTTATTATAATATATGTTTATGATTTACAGGAAAAAATAATCATGTATCCTTGTGTTTTTCCTTTAATGCATTCCAAAGTTGTTGCTCTTGATTACCTTCCAAAATGTTTCCCAAATCAATGCATTAGTATTGACTCTAAAAGAGATTTGAATACTTTGCTTCACTTTTAATTCTCCATTTGTAAGTTTAGTGACACCCTGCTAAGTGTAGAAATCAACTATTTTCCTTTTTGCTAACATACTTATTAATAGGACATCAGTAGCATGACTGAAGATGACTTTTTCATACTCTGTGATATGCCATAGACAAACTGATTTTGTGATATAAAATTACCGTTTAACATACTTGGGTAAAGCCATCCAAAACTATAAATTCTTTGCTACATAGTGACAATCTGTGTACTGGATATTTTAGTGCTTTCTTAGTATTCACTCAAAATGCTTCACATTTGTTATTTTGTGGAATTTTTTTATCCCATTTGTCTTTCCTCAATGTTGCAGACAATGAGTTATTCTGAGGTAAAAGTTATGATTATTTTTAACCTATTTGAAGTGCCTTTTTCTTTCAAAGAGGTAGAACTTTCTATATGGATGCTAGATACATGATAAAATACTGGTTTTATTGGCCTCAATCTTTGCTACAGCTTGAACTAAATTAGAGTCTGTTTTGTGAATCTATCTCAGTTGCTCTAAGTCACTTAATTCTCTGAAGGTTAACTGCATATTTTTAAGGCAGCGTTCCTCTGCAGAAGTGATAACACAGGTATGGTATTGATATTGATATTGGTATTGGTATGAAAAACTGTCAGCGCTTATACTTATCCCTACATTAACCAAAGCCAGACAAATGTTTGCACCAGCAAGGAGGGGTGGACAGGGCAGGTAACCCTAAACTGAACAAAAGAGTATTCTATCTGATGTATACTATACTAAATGTAAAACTGAGAGACCATGAGGGTTCTGCGATGACCAGTGTCCAATGAGAATATATGTCCATTGCTCCTGACCCCAGATCTGTGTGTTCCTGAATCCAGTTCCTGATTCAGCTCCCTGCTAGCCATGGACCCATTCCCTCATGTCTCCTCTACAGTACTTGTGGTGAAGTATCATCATTGAGGGGTGAGATGGGGCACAATCTCATGTATCATCATCATCATCATTATTTCATCGAAACTGTACATTTAATTTAACCTGCAAGTCTTTTTCCTCTCATTTCCTTTCCATTTCCCTGAGGGATGGTGGGAAAGGGAAATGGGAGTTCAGCTGCATGGTTTTAGCTGCCAAAATTAACCAGGTCAGGGTTAAACCATGAGAGTCGTATTTGGTTCATTGTAATTAGATGCTGGATTACATGTTTTTTGCCAGTTATCAAAACAAATATTTCCACTTACCTACGCAACCTTATGGAAACATTTTCTGCTTTTAAAACTGTTTGAAAGACTTTCCCATGTTGGCCTTTAATACCAATTGGTCTCAGTCAAAACATTTCCACTATTTTTAAGAGAAGATGACAGATTTCAACCTATGGCATAGGAGATGATCTGGTTAGCTCTTTCCTTGATACGAAAAATAATTATCTGCTATGTGTGAAATAATAGACACTAGGTTATGGGCTAATAAACCACATTTCTAGGATAAAATTCACTTTCTCCCTGTTATAACTTCTTGGAGACTTTGGTGAAGTAATTTGGATAATAAATAAAATAAGTCTGTTAAGATTAGCTATCAGCAACACATACTGTTGTTACCTACATACCAGCCACCATTCCCAATATTAAAGCCATATGCATACTTAATATTCTAGGATACGAGCTTATATCTTTTATATATATATAATAGAAAGAGCAGAGAATATGCAAATAATTCCAGAGACAAACACAGTAGTAAGAATATGTTATGGCAAATTTGCATTTCTTCCTTAACCTTGGTTGGCCCCGGGACCAGGGTGAGAAATTTGATGTTTCCAAGTGTTTTAATTACTCATACAGCCATGAAAATTGTAACAGTGAAAAAGACCACGTGTTTCTTCTGACACCTACTTTTTGTGGATAATAATTGTCTGTGTAGAACATCTGAAACGCATGCTAAAAGACTTACAATACTTCTATTTGCTTCGTACATTAAGAAGTTTACCTTGTCTCCTGAAGCAGACAATAATTTGACAAAGACAGGTTTGGTGGTAGATCAAAGCTGAAGCACATTCAGAAAAGATGGGGCCTAGATAATGACAACCACTCATACTCAAGATACACACTTCATAAGGAACTGCAAAATTTATTTCTGTATGTCAGACTTCGTAAATCATTTTTTTCACCCATATAATGCCATCTTTTAAGAGGTCATTTGAAATTCTTCCCCTAGACAGGACAAACCCAAATTTCTTTAATATGTTTAGATTAATGCATTGAATTGGAGGTGTTCAGATACTGAAATGTTAGGATCCAGACAGGTTAAGTTATTAAATAAAAGCAGCATAATGGTGGACCAAGAGGAAAATGTTTGTATCTATGCCGCAACTAACTGGATGTCATCCCAGAAAATGCTATTGTCAGCCCTCTGACAATGACTTTCAAACTATGCTGTGGTTGGGAACTTTCAGATTTTAATAGAATTCTACCTAAACCTCAAGATCAAAAATGTACCACTTCTTTCCCAAATGATTCAGTTTTTATTGATTAATTGTTGGATGAAATCATATAATCAAATTACAAAATGACACATTCGCATATGCCATAATTTGCATACAGTTTGAACCACCTGGTGTGTGATTTCTTCCATTACAATGGGAGTGGTTTTTAAAACCTGTTCGTCTTCCCCTCTTTCTAAAAAAAATAAAACACTTTTAAAGCTAAACAAAACATTATACCCATTTGCAAAGGAAGATGTGTCAGATCAGTGAAATTATATATTAAGGTTTATATGATAGAAATACTGAGCCACAAAATCAGTAAAAGGTGAAGAAGATTTTTATAACTTTTTGAAAATTTATGGAATTCATGTGTCAGACTGCACCTTGCTTTCTGTCTGAAAAATTCAAGCTGCAGTCTGTTAATTTTCCTTTCCATTTAGATATGATGTGTTACTACGAAATAAAAAATTCTGAAACAAGATTATACTGCCCTTACAACTGTAATGGTCTATGTCCATCACTGAATAGCAAGACTGTCAGGCATCCTTATGCATTCAACATTATAAATAGAATTGATCACCTCCAGCCTGGAGAGCATAGACTTCTAAATGGTAAGTCAAAGAAATAACTTAAACAGTAAAAAAATAATTGCAATGACTTACATACATCTCTATTCAGAAGCAAATCACAGTATAATGTAAAGGATAGACAGAAAAAAAAAAAAAAAAGAAGTAGAGAACAGCCAACTCAAGGTAACTACATTAAAAATAGCAGCTCTCTCTGGTCCTCATCCAAAACCCAATGGAATCTATTAAACCCTGCTGATGTCTTTTTTTGCTCTCATAGTCCTCTAGAAGGCTGTGTTGGGATTTATTTTCTAAATACTCAAATGAGTAGCTTCTCTGAATAACAAGGACATGAGAGAAAGTGTTTTATAACAAAAGCTAAATTAAGTTATTCTTTGTTCTTTGTTTAGAAAAAGAAGGCATGTAATTCTTCATTTCTCTGAGGCTTCTTTAGCTGGGAAATGGAAATGATCTGTGAATGGAGCCAAAAATATTTGTTTGGGTGGTTTTTTTTAAGAACAACCTGCGATTGTCCCTGTTGGACTGTGAACAAGGTTCATAAGCAATGAAAGTAGGGATAAATAAAGGCTGTGCAGTCTTATGGCACTTCCCTTCCTCTTCTAGTAGTTAGAGGAAGTGTCTCATAACCAAACACATCTGGGTACCAAGACAATATCAGTTCAATATTCACTTTTTTCAGAGAATATCAGTTCAATTTTCTGTGTTTCTTCTGGGATTAAGTGGAAGAAAAGATTTCTTTTTCTTTGTTCCCTTCCTAAGCCTTCAGGACCCCTAGTTCTAATCCCCAGCTTTCTAAAGAAGTTTGGGTAGCATATTTCTGTGTACTTCAGTTTTGCAACTATCAAATGAAAATTATACTGTATAGCAGCAGAATGCAAATGAATTAGAGTGTGAAAGCCATGATACTGCCAGGTATCTAATATGAAGCTTTGTACAGTGACACGAGCATAGAATTCCTTTTTCCTACAAAACTAGGTCAGGCTGCTGCTGAGAAAATTATTTCTGTGTTCTTGGACATGAAAGTATAATTAAGGACAGAAGCAATAAAAATACATCGAAGTGGAACACAAGGCTCTGTGTTAAAAGTCAAGCCAAAGAGTTCAGTTCTACTTGTATCCAAGGCATATTTTTAAAATATGTGAGAGAAAGCCAAGTTTTATGACTTTACATAAAAACCGTGGTAATCACCATCAAGCTGGAAAGTTGGGGAATAACTCAATTTGTCAGCCAGGGAGTCCTTAGTGAGTTTTCCTGAGGCCAAGGATGTATATGACTGAGAAAAAAAAAAAAAAAAAAAAAAAAAACATTTTGTTCATGACCCAGCCTCCTGAAGTGGAATCACAGTCCAAGTACCAACAAGGTCATCAAAGGTTATTTGTCGCTCTTCTCTAACAAACTGTTCAGAATTTTCAGGATTCATATGCAATGAGTACAGACGCATGCCTTCAAGACCACACTTTGATATAAATGATAGTTTTACCTGATCTGAAATACCTTGGCCATATGTACACTTTTCTCACATTCATTCCTTCCTCCCTGGAGTGGATACGACTGGCATATGCTTATACATCTCTTCCCCAGTAACACCTTTTGAGGTGAGAAATACTGCTACTCCACACCTCATCACAGTACATGGAAGTAATGTTCAAGTGTTTCTTCAACCTGAAGTCCACCCACTAGTATGTGCAAGTACACCTATAATGGAAGTACCTTTTAAAATCTCCAAGTTTGATCTTAAAGATTTAAGAAAACAAATTAGCAACACAAACTACAAAATTATGTTTTTATTTACACAGATAAGTAGATTCCTGACAACTAGTGTGTTTAGTTATAGAATCATAGAACAACCAGGTTGGAAGAGACGCACCGGATAATTGAGTCTAACCATTCCTATTAAACACTAAATCATGCCCCTCAGCATGATGCCTCTCATCCACCCATGCCTTAAACACCTCCAGGGAAGATGAATCAACCACCTCCCTGGGTAGCCTGTTCCAGTGCCCAATGACAGTGCCCAATGAGCTTGAGGCCATTCCCTCTCGTCCTGTCCCCTGTCACTTGGGAGAAGAGGCCAGCACCGTCCTCTCTACAGCCTCCCCTCAGGTAGTTGTAGAGAGCAATGAGGTCTCCTCTCAGCCTCCTCTTCTCCAGGTTAAACAACCCCAGCTCTCTCAGCCGCTCCTCATAGGGCCTGTTCTCCAGCCCCTTCACCAGCTTCATTGCTCTTCTCTGGACTCACTCCAGAGCCTCAATGTTTATATTTAAGTATGATTCATATTAGAAAGCTGCCATTTAAAGGTTAAGAGATGTCAAATATAAAATTGCCCAGACAACGTCAGTTCTCTTCTTAGTATATTTTGCATATGACAGAATAGCTAACTACATAATTGTGTGCAATTTTACCCCCATTTTTGATAACTTTCTCTTTTTTTAAATTGATTCTCTATTGACGCTAGTTGCAGCATTGAGTTCATACCTCTACAAATAATAACTCAAATGTCTCAAGCTGAAATAATTAACAGTGAAGAGCTGGATTCACAAAACCATTTCAAACACCTAGATTCACAAGAATATTAAGGTAACCCAGTTGTTATTCCAGGCACTTAAATCTATAATTTGAAAGTGGACAGCACAAACTGCCACTCACATATTTTTTAGTTCTGTTGTACTTAGTTACATCAAAACATGTAACTTCACAGTGAAATTGCTCAAAGGTTTTTTGGAGTTCCAAACTGACATTGAGATAGTAGTCTTTTTTGGATGCAAGATGTATCTTCTTTAAAAAAATCAATATTTTTCAGAAAGATCATCTACAAGAGAAAAAATCAACTAATTGACTAGTGGTAGAACTTGAAGACAGAATTCCCAATCACTTCTGAGAATCTTTAACAAAACACTAAAAACATATAGCTCTCAAGTAATCAAGAAGCAGAGAAGAAAAAAATAAGCAACAAAAGGTAATTTAAAATTTTGAGGTATTGTTTCTTTTCCTGATTTCACGTTTTTTCATAAAAAATCTTCCACTAAAAATGAACTGAAATTAGTAGCTTGTTCAACATCTTAAAAACATTTTTCTTCTACTATGTGCTGCTTCTTTTTCCCCTTCTCCTGGCCATGTCAGCACCTTCTTTTGACAAGGTATGGGCAAAATTAGGGAACAATCGATTGTGCTGTGAGTCTATAATACATGCAGATACAAGAGAAAATAATTTTTACTATATCATTCCCAAATCAAATGTTAAACCAAAATATGAGTACTCCTGTTATAGGAAGAAAAAAAAAATAATTGAGATAACCCATAATGCATACAAACTCTCTTCCGAATTCAAAGAAGCACAGACACCGAAAGTATTCTCATAGTCCATGTTAGGCATTTGGCTTAATAGGCCCAGAACTTCTGGGTCAGAGAAATTTAGGTGACAATCTGATGATAAGCTTATGTCTCATAAATGCCTACACACTGTTTTATCAAACTCTAGTGGATGTTAATGATCCTGGTTATGAAAAGTTTGCTATTTTGTTGCTAAATATGGAATTTCTTTAAGAAAAAAAAAAGCAAAAAAGAAAGAAAAACATTTGGGCACTGGAACAGGCAGCCCAAGGATGTTGTTGAGGTATCTTCCTTGGAAGTATTTAAAAGACAGGTGGATGAGGTGCTTGGGAACATGGCTTAGCAATTGATAGGAATGACTGGACTCCATAATCCTGGAGGTATTTTCTAACCTGTGATTCAGTAATTTCCAATTCTGTGATTCTGTGATTCCAGCTTTGTGTACACCTGACAGATAATGTGATGATGAACGCATTCTTCCAGAATACACATCTAAGTGCCTTAGGTTCCCAGTATGGATCATCTAACATATAATCTTTTTTCACTTTGAGGATGAAGGAAGTATAAGAATATGAACCTCCTGACATAAACTCCTTAACTTCATGTGAAATTTAAGTAGAGTCATAGTCTTTTTCCCTTGTTTCCAACTGATGAGTTAGAGAGGAATATCAGATATCAGACAGCTAGAAATTCACATTAGACAAGTGGTATAAACAGAGCAAAACAGGCAGCACTCTCTCATGTTCTCATGATATGTATAACAGGAAGTTCTCCCTTTTTTTTTCTTTCTTTTTTTTTTGGCAAAGAAATAACCTCCTTTTATGTGTGGAGTTTTCTCCTCAAAGGGAACATATTTTCTGTTCCTCTTAAAGCCTGCAATCATTTCCAACTGTCAAGGAGAACTACTTCTAAAACTAAGCAAATGGATTTAATGTAATTTACTTAGGATCAAACAAAGTTATGCAAAGCCTATGTACAGCTGAAAATCCTCAGAAATCAGTAGGATTAGGAGAACGACCAAGCTGTACTAGATGTGGTCATAGAAAAATTGTTTGTTCTGTGCGTTGTTTTATATATTTAATACATGGATATTTAAGGCTATTATTTTGATCAGCAACAGATTAACTGTTGAAATGCTTCTTGATCATGCTTCCACCTTTAGTACTAGAGTTACCTAACCCCAGTGCCAGGGAAAGTATTATAACAGATCATCTTGAATGCCATCATGCAACATGTAAAGGATGACCAAGTGATCAGGCCTAGTCAGCATGTGATTACAAAAGGCAGGTCCTGCTTAATTGACCTGATCTCTTTCTATGATGTGGTGACTCGCATACTGGATGTGAAAAGACTGACAGTGGTGTCTACCTAGACTTTAGTAAAGACTTGGACACCTTTCCCATAGCATTCTCCTGAAAAAACTGTCTACCCATAGTTTGGGCAGGTATGCCATTTGCTGGGTAAAAATCAGCTGACTGGATGTGCTTAGAAAGTTGTGGTGAATGTAGCAAAATTCAGTTGGCAGCCAGTCACAAGTGGTCTTCCCTAGGGATCAGTGTTGGAGCCAGTTCTGTTTAATATATTTATCAGTGATCTGGATGAAGGGATCAAGTGCTCACTCAGTAAGTTTGCAGTCAGCACCAGGTTGGGCAGGAGTGTTGATCTGCTTGAAGGACAGCTCTGCAGAGGGATCTGAATGGACTGGATCAGTGTGCTGAGGCCAACTGTATGGGGTTCAACAGGGCCGAGTACTGGGCCCTGCACCTGGGCCACAACAACTCCATGCAATGCTACAGGTTTGGGGATGAATGTCTGGAAAGTTGACCAGGGAAAAGCACATAGGTGTGTTGGTCAGTAGTTAGCTGAATATGAGCCAACAGTGTGCCCAGGTAGTCAAGACTGTCAATAGCATCCCAGGTTCTATTAAAAATAGCTTGGCCAGCAGGAGTAGTGAATTGATTGTCCTACTGTACTTGGGACTAGGAAGGCTGTATCTCCTATACTAGGTTCAGTTTTGGGTCCCTCAATACAAAAAAGTCATTGAGGTGCTGGAATGTGTCCAAAGTAGAGCAAGAGTTGTTGAAAGGTCTGGAACACGAGTCTCTTGAGGATTGACAGAAGGAATTGTATTTGTTTAATATGGAAAAGAGGAGGCTGAGAGGAGACCTTATTGCTCTCTACAGTTACATGAAAGAATATTGTAGTGAGGCAGGCGTTGGTCTCTTCTCCAAAGTAACAAGTCCTATCAAGGTCACACCAGGTCACACCAGGGGAAGTTTAGACTGGATATTAGGAAAAATTACTTCACTGAAAGGGTTGTCAAGAATTGGAGCAGGCTGCCCAGGGAGATGGCTGAGTCTCTGTCCCTGACTGTATTTGAGAGTCATGTAGATGTGGTGCTTAAGGACACGGTTTAGCAGTGGACTTGGCAGTGTTGTTTACAGATGGACTCAATGATCTCAAAGGTTTTTTCCAACCTAAATGATTCTGTGATTCTGTGATCATACAAATTAATGTGCTTGCCACAACAATCATGATCCAAATATCAGTGACACTGAAAAAAACTTGACAATCAATTTAATAGAGAATATGTACTTATTTTGATGAAAGCAAATACTTATTTACATGCAGTATATTCTATCTTCTTCAGTAGAAGACAGAAAATTTATGAAACTATATTTTAATGAAAATTAAAATTGGCAACTGAATATCTCAGACTAGAGTGTGATTCTCCAGCATAATCCTTTATACTTGATCAGTAAGTAACTGTTACATCTGTTCCTAATGTGTATAACACAAAACCATGTCAGCTTGTTTTTAATTAGGGCAGCCAAGGCCAAACACATCTGTCTCTTGAGATCGATAACATCATTAAACCTACTAGCTAGCTGTACAAAGGTGAGTGCCTAGAAACCCTGAGTTAGGCCCCTAATCCACCTCTAGGGGCAGAGTTAGCTGACCAGAACAGTTTCATGGAAGCCAGACTGCTGAATGGAACATTCTCAAGCAGAGCTTTAAAAAACATCATTCAAAGTGAATTAGACAGCAATCTCTGGCTGAAGAAGGCAACTCCTTCCACTCTTAATTCACAGTTATGAAAACTGTCACTAAGCCACACGCGTACCTTGTAAGATATGCCAACAGCTCTTGATCGTGTTGCTTTTTTACTCAGCATTGTTTAGCTGGCATGTGGAATAAAATCTTACTTCTGTTTTCTGAGAATTTAGCCCGTACCTCTCAGCCTTTTGATAAGTACTCCTGTGGCTGGCTGTAAAGTATTTCTTGATATAACCATTAATTTTGTCTTCTTCAGTTCAGTCACTCCACTTTTCATATGTAGTTGAAGACTCAACCTGCTAGGGAGGAAAGAGAAGAGAGTGGCCGGGAGCTAAGGCACTCACTATCCACTTGCATCATGTTTTAATGAACTAACAGTGTTCTCACAGTACATTTTCCTAAGCATATCCCACAAACAAACAGTCAAAAAAAAAAAAAAAAAAGTCAACTTTTTAACTCTATAGGTCTCAACTATGAGTACAGAATCTAATGAGCAGCTCAGCTGGAATGTGAGCACTTCTTGGAATATACACAGGGAGACATTTAAGTATCTAAACAAGTAGCCTTTATTCCTAAAAAAATGGAAGGAGCTGAAAGGTTAGGCAGCAAGACACTAAATTGGAGCTCGGACTTTGATTCTACTTTAAGCAGTGGATCTTTGCAGGGCCAGCTCAGAGCATTCAACTATGTTGAGTTTACACTTGTCGCAACTGAAAAGCTTCCAAACCAGCCTTATATCTCCCTTGTTCCTGGGAACAGTAAGATGCCAAAACACCCACTGGCACAAATAAACCAAAAATCAAAATCTAGCCAGTGGAATTATGGGTATACTACATGCAAATAAGGTTGAACAGAACCAGCTTTTCTTCATTGCCCCCATATGGAAAGCAAAGTTCTCTATCCTCAAGGCTTCCTGGCCAAGAATCATGCAAAGAATAGTCAGGTAAATGTCTTTAATAGTTTACTATAACTAGACTAAACTGTGAAAATCTTGCTTTTGTGGTTGAGTATCAGAATTCAGCTACTCAGAAATACAGGCTCGTCTTTTTCCCTTATTAATATTTTCTTCTTGTTGTTGGGAATGAGCTTAATCTCATCCTAGTCCCCAGATATAGAGTAAGATTTTGCAGAAGAAACCTGTCTCAAAACGTTTCTGCATCTTCTTGTTCAAGAAGCTGACCCAGTAGGGGTTTAAGTTCTAACTAACTATCACAGAACAGTTTCTTCTGGATTTTAGCAGTCTCTTCTGGGATGCTGGTAAGTGTTTTCTTAACATGCCCAGACTTTTAAGGTATTTGACTCTTTATTTGCGGAAGAATACATGGTGGACACAATATTATCAATTATCTCTATAGAAGTTTTAATGATTTTCATGGTAAACTCGTGAACAGTTGTGTGTAAATATTAATAATATAAAAAGTAAGAAACAACAATGACACTTTGAGAATCAAATATCCCCAGCTTTCTAGATGGAACAAGAATTCATTTCTCTACTTAACTACTTTTAGCTAACTCTCTAGTAAATAGCTGTAATAATCTGTACGTTCATTGGTTTATATTGGGTCTGGATTTTTTCTTAAACATAATCTGTTCCTTTCCATCATACAAAAATACTTGACAAATGCATTTTTTTTTGTCAAGACATTCTCCATGTGACATAAGATATTATAGTGACACAAGACAGGGGGAGGAAAAGTTCCTTGCAAAAAAGAAAATCAAACTAATGTCTTTTTTCACCTTCTACATGGTAAACAAAGAATTTTCTTTACTCACTCTTTCTGAGACACTACTGATAGATGATAGCTAAGTTGGAAATCATCACAGTTAGAAGAATTAGCTGGTTTTGCTGCCTAAATTTGTATGTTTGTGGGGCTTTTTGTTAATATATGTGCCTAAACATTTATTATTAATGACATCATCCAACAGACAGATACTTGAATTAATTGAATGCAGTCAGCCTTAAGAGTTTTCAGTGCGCTTACACTGGTGAATCATGGATTCAAGCTATGAAGTCTTGTAACACAGGCATAGCCACCAGGTTTCTTTCCCTGCTCTCTTCATTTAGAAAAAGAAATTGAGATCCTGATGGCATGTCTGAACATAGCAATCAAATGCTGAAAACTATCCAAATTATACAATAACTGTACCTCAGTAATAGAAAGACATTTTCTGAAGCAAGAAGTGAGCTTCTTCAGACAGAATGCAGTTCATTTCTTACTTGGCTGGAACTGTCATTTTCTGGTCATACCAGTATTTTTAAAATTGTCAGAGCTAGCATATACTGTTATAAAGAAAAATCAGAAGAGACAAAAACTGTCAAAAATATGGGGTTTGGAGAAGATTTAGAAATGTAAGTTTGTTTCTCTAATTCCTTTTATAGAAGGCCAGTCACACAGAAGACTATTTTTCTCTCTGTTTTTCATATGTCAGTAGAAATATAATCAGCAAATCATGTTACTTTATTACCAGGCCAAAAGCGATTTCTTTTTGAAATAGTGCCTTTTCTTCAAGGGAGTCTTCCACTACAATAGTGGATTGATTTAAATTATGGTGCAATGACATTGGTTTACTTCTTTTAACTGATTTCAGGACTATGGGGATTTAAATTAACACTGAAAAATTAAACCCACGCATCCTAAAATCTAGTGCATTTCTCTACTTACAAAATTTTCTTTTGTTCTTTTGTGCATTCTATATGCCAATTAACTTCTTGTAGCTTTGAAATGTATGTGCTATTTTTGATAAATACCAGAATTTTAGTTTGTCAACAGTGATTGCCAAAAATTGGGAGGCAGTACTTGCATGCCTCCTACTCCTCTTTAGTACTAAAATAAGCAAAAACAGCAAGATAACTGAGTAGACTAAAAAAAAATAGAAAACCTTCCAGAAGTGATGGGAGGCGATAGAATTCCAGAATGAAATTTCTTTCATCCAAGAATATTGTTACATTTTTTTCAGAAAGGAATCTAGTAACAACTCAGAATACAATGAAACAAACTAGGAACTTATGCAACATACTTCCTATGTGGGTCACAAGTATGACCTAAATTGAAAGCAACAACTGTGACTGTATTCAGACTAACTAACATGAAAGAGCTGCATCCAGCAAGTGACATTGTCTCTGTGATGAATTTGACCATCTCTAAAATAATTTTTTTATCATCGTGAAAATGATTTTTCATATTTTTTGTCAAAGTGACAAAACAGAGTAGAAATTTAAACACAGGATCATTTAATTTGGAAATATTTGTTATGACCAGAAACTTCCAGGGTGTTCTTTTCACCGTGTATATTTAACAAGTTCTGATGATATTCCCTAGGTACACTTCCTGCAATAAAGCTCTAGGATCAGCTCTGGTTTCTTGTTTAATAAGGTTTTAATACACACACCATTGACAGGCTATTATGGGCCACCAGAAACAAGACTGTTGACTTCAGTTAAAAAATATGTCCTAGCACACTATGCGAAAAGGACAACCTGACACAGTGAGTAAAAAATTTGCATCTCTCTACTGAGATCAGGGTTCAAGGCTGTGGATAACCTTCATAAAAAGGATTTAATTCAGCCTCTTCATCTACCATGAAAAAGAATTCATTACCATGCAGAACCAACATGACAACTTAAATTGAAACAAGACACAAGCCTGTGAAGAAACGAATAATGAACTAGATGTCAACACCTCGAAAGGCTGTTGCTTTCAGGTAGAAGATGAGGTCAATGTTAGGTCAGTGTTCTTCTGAACCTCATCTGTTACAGCTTTGGAGGTATTTAACTGGTATCAATTTAACAATCTTTAAAAGTAGATATATCCACAATACATAATTAAAAATAATGAGATCCACCTGAGTACATATTTACAGTGTGCAAAAGACCAGAGCAGCTCTGACAGGGAACATATCAGGTAAATAATACATGGTTTATTTATAAATATTTACCTGTTGTACCAGAAGACTTATAAATAGCTTTTCCATGCCCTGTACAAAAGATATGTTCTTTAAAATAAGTACCTGTGGGAAACCTCGGCTGGTCCAAGAAGTTAGAGTGTGTGAACTTGAATAGATGCCCATGTATCCTTGGGGAAGATGGAAGGTGCCAAGAAGAGCCAAGTAAACAAGATTAGGAAGCTCCCAGGCCCCAGGAGGCATCACCCAATTATGAAGTTACAACTGAGAAGGAGTTGTCCAATTATGAACTGTCAGTCTTTAGCTAAACCAATCATGCATGGACGTGCAGCTTGGGAAAGGGTATAAAAAGTCTTGTAAAATCAGTAAAGATGGTCTTTTGGCCCACAACTTCTATGTGTCATGGATTGCCCCGACCAAAACAGGAACTGATAACATATTTACCTGAAGGATCAGATCACATTTAGAAGATAAGCCATTTTATATATTCTCATAACATTTCCTAACAGGAGAATTAAGATTTAAATGACAACTGAATATTGTTACATCAAGAATGGAAACCTTAAGGAGATAAAGTGAGTCAAAACTCCACTATTATTCTATATCTCACCAAATTTCCATCTAAGCAAGAATGCTGTAGGTAGGGAATAAATATCTAAATGCACTGTAGAAGCCCTTATGGGACTCAAGGATACTCAAGAGATTTCTGTGTGGTGCAAGATGAGAATTGTTTGGTCACATGACCAAACTCACAAGTCCTAGCAATTCTCAGGTAAGACCTTTTCAATAGTGCCCTTGAACCATACATATTTATCACATGACAATATCCCACCAACCAGTATTGAAATAAACCTTATAAATGGATGGAACTATTTCCCAAAAGTTACAGGACAAGTTAAGCATCATGAGGTAAATGTTAAATATTGGATACTAGACATCCATAAACTGTTCCTACAGGGTTTAGGAGACATTTATGAACAATAAGTTGGGGTTCTGGGGTTGTTTAGCCTGGAGAAGAGGAGGCTGAGGGGAGATCTTATTACTCTCTACAATTACCTGAAAGGAGGTTGTAGAGAGGAGGCATATGGACTGTTCTCCCAAGTGACAGGGGACAGGACAAGAGGAAATGGCCTCAAGTTCCACCAGGGGAGGTTCAGGCTTGACGTAAGGAAAAAAATTTTCACAGAAAGGGTCATTGGGCACTGGAACAGGCTGCCCAGGGAGGTGATTGCATCACCTTTCCTGGAGATGTTTAAAGGATGGGTGGACAAGGTGCTGAGGGACATGGTTTAGTGATTTATACGAATGACTGGACTCGATGATCCAGTGGGTCTTTTCCAACCTGGTGATTCTACGATTCTATGATTCTATGATTTTATGAATACCGTGACCATGGAGTTGTACCACCAGAAACTCCTTTTATGCTATTTCTGGATATTGTTTGGGGTTTTTTTTGTCTTTGGGTCTAGGATAGTTTTGTGACTTCCTAGACATTCTTCTGTCTGTCCTTGTCTTTATCAAGGCATAAACTTCTTTCCAAGGAGGGAGACTACAGATATATTTGGGAATCCAGGCACAGGCTAGTACAAAGGCATATGGCATGATATGGCACAATACCGTGCAAGTTAGGAGATTCAAAGCAAATCTGTTCAATGGCAGGAGGCATAGGCCAGTTCCTATGGCAGTGGATCGTAGGGCTCAATACATTTTACTCACTTTAATCCTGTTGACTTTTGACTTGGTGACAGTTTATGACAGAGCACTTTGTTGTTCTCTGTCCTATAAGTACCCAGATAACAGGAACCCCTATGGGTTCATGATCAGTTTGTTTTCCCCCAAAATATTAGACTTACAATCCTTGCATTAGGTTTTTCCAAATACCTCAGATGCATATATTTTTCTGTACTTGGCTCGGGACATGATACAAGAAACATTTTATATTGCACAAGATGCAAGAAAATTGTCTTCTCTTTTAGGACAATCATCCGCACAGCAATTTTAGACTAAATGAGGCTGTGAAACTCTGGCAGTGTTAGTTTATCCTCATCTGTAACAGCCTTGACTTTAGAAAAGATGCATACACTTACAAAGACAGCCATCTGAGAGCTGAAATAAACCTGTAAAGAAGCACAAGAGCTATTTATAGTAGTGGGAGCTCTTAAATGGCAGGGTGATTCTGTGTGGGACTCTGTTTGGTATAACTGATGCAACCCCTGCCTTGTAATAGCAATATCAGAAACGTACTTCCTCAGTGTTTAGCCAATGGCCAGTGTGGTTTTCTTCACCTCAGTCAAAACAGCAGGGGAAGTGCTGTCAAGAATCTGCACCAGAGTAGTTTAAATTATGGGGTAATGCTTGTCCTTTCTAAGCAGCTTTTACCCAAGATGAATCCTGAAACCAAGTTTTATGAAGAAAGATCAGTCCACTGTAGAGATTTTGATGAGACTGACCTTGATACCAGAAGAGAATAGTAGGAGAAGTTAATAAAGAACTTTTGAAATAACTGAGTTATCCTAGGGCTGCTCTCTTTCACTTTGAACTCACTCATCGGCATCTTGGATCTATGTGCCATCTTGTCCTGTAGGGCCACTTAGAAATGAGTAAAAACTGATCTCTGCAGTGAATAAAAATAAAATAAAAAAACCCCCAATCTTCTTATGTTTTTCTCTATACCTGCAGAGGAAATCTGTCACCTGTTGAAAAGTGATATCACTCTCTGTTTGGGTTCTGACTTCTGTCAGTGGGTGAGACTGTCAGGACTGAAGTGGTGCTATGTTTCACAGCAAGGGTCTGCTGTCTTATGCCTGATGCCACGGGTAGAAAGAGAAATAAGGAGGATATGATGCCCCTCACATTATTTGTGGGGGACTTCATCAGTGGCATGAAGCCTTGTCATTTCTCTACTATTAATCATCTAATTAAAATACTTGGTTCCTACTGAAACATAAACCTGGATGAAGTTTTCAGGGTATTTTATGCCTGGGAAAGCTACAAACGGGCATTATAGCTCTTTAATGATCACAATATCTTGGATTTCACTCCTTTTGTTCTAAAAAAACCTTCAAAGAGTACCCTTACAAGAGTTACCCAGAATTCAGGAAGTCACAGTACCACTAGGAAGGAAAGGAAAAAAGGAGGAGAGAAAAGTAGGAAGGAAGGAAACAGGGAAGGGAGAAAGGAAGAGCACACACCATCCTGTGCCAGACAGACAAAACTTTGTGCTTGCAAGGGGCTAACTCTGAGAAAAAACAAGGGCACAACCACTGTGGAGCATTGGTCTTATAAATCAGGTCACTCTCTTGTAGACAGTTAGACTGTTGTGAATTGAAAATGGGTTAAAGAAATAGGTTTACTTGCCAGAGGCCCATGGCCAGTGATGTCACCTAGATGGACTGCAGAGCATCTCAGCATTGCAAACATACAACTCAGTGGTTTAAAGCATTTTGATTTCTTTTAACTCTCACTTCCAAACTGTCTAAGAGGGCATATTTTTTTCCAAGCTATATATTTATCAAGAAAAAAGAAACTTACATTCAAGTTGAAGAGTTACTCCATTCTGAAACACTTGGAGTTAATTACCTTAGATATTTAATATTTTAAAAGACAAAAACCTCGAAAATTTAAGTGACGACACTTGGAAAATTTTACCCCCAAAGAAGGATTGTTCTGAAATGCTTCTGCACATAAGGCCAGGAGACTCTAATGAAAGCCTCAAAATAACCTATAATCATAGTTTTCACTATCTTTCAAGGAATAATGTCTTATTACCAAAGAAGCAGTAAATAACATGACACCTAGTATACAGAGAAAAAAAATTGTAGCGATGTGCAATTAAGTATTATTTTGGGGTATGACTTCAGTGTAATTGTGAAACTGAGTGGAATTTTCGGTCCAGCTATTTGCCCTTGTATGATTTTAAATTGCAGTACTCCACTTAAGAAGTCAAAAAAACTTATTGTCTTCTGTAATTTAATTTAAATATCCTGCCTGTGCCTTGTCTCCTCCTTCCTGCTGAAGACTGTTCCTTCCCTCTTGGGATGTCCTGGAGCTTGGAAACAAACGTAAATTTGTCAATAACTTTCAGAGTCAATTTATTGCTTAGGTAGAATTACCAGCTGCCTAGGATGATAAGGCATGCTTTCCGATCTTCTTATTCCCAGAGATATAGAATCAGCCCAAATAACATTAGTACTATGGAGAAGTGTGGAGCAGGGTAGTGGCATGCAGAAGAGACATATAAAGAAAAACAAAGTTTCTGCTGCAGGTAATGAACCTTTTTTGCAACACCATCCCAGATATATCCAAAGAGAACAGAGGAAGAAGAAAGCCCTGGATCTTGGACCACCACATCCTGATACTTTTGGAGCAGGCTAATAATTTAAATAATTTTCCTATTCCCTTTCTCTCAGTATGCCAAGACACGTAAGAGATTGAATGAGGAGTTTGGGGAGAGTTAATGAGGAGAGTTAATGCATTCTCAGGGTGCATTCTCATAAAAGCCTGTGGAAGTGGGGTAGATCAGAGGGAGGAAGGGGGACAGAGATTTTGAGAAGAAGATGAAGGGTGTAAGCCTGTAGCCAGGAGACTATGAAAGAAACTGCACTCCTGCATATTTGTTCCCCGAGGTGAGGTTGCACAGTAGAGCCCTGTGTATGTATTACTGGGAAGTTTGCTTGGTCCCTACAATGTGAGCCAATTGGGGAAAGTGGTGCTTGTGGAAGACAAATTCTCAAGAAAGACATGTTGAAGGAGCTGCAGCTGCATCTATGAAAGGAGAAAAAATTCTCTTACTTAAACCCGATGTGCCATAGGCAGCTCTCTATACTTAAAGCAAGAACTTTAATCAGAGTTTACTTGTCTGTACACCTGAAGTGGTATTCATCTAACAAATTCAAGTACACATTGTGTATTCTCTCTTTGCAGGAAGAATTATTGACTTCTAGAGAATGATTTGTCTTATTCCAAAATAGACATCAGACACAGATGAGATGTCCTAAACATGTCTGTTTCCCAGAGGACTGTGTCAAGGTTGCCTAGCTACTCATATACAGCCAACTGACACTGAATAATACAGTTTCAATCAAAGACAGAGGCCTCATTTGAAAATGTAACATTTGGTCTCCACACACAGGCTTTTTGTAGTGACTGATTTCCAGCTCTGTATGGTGATGGCTTGGCATGTAAAATTTCTAAACAGGCACAAAGAATGCATTATTTTTTTTAACTATTTAAAATTATTTTATCTCTGTGTAATAAGCAAGAGAATTCTTAATGGCACTTGAAAGCAAAGACATCTAAGACATAGGTCAAACAGAAAAGAACAATAGACTCTCCATACCCTCTGCCCAGTGCTGGCATATTTGATAGCAAAATTTCAAACCACCCCTGAGACATGACCCTGCCTTCCCCAAAGTTGCGTATCCACATCTAAGCAAATCAGGTAGAAGGTTTCCTTACAACTCCTGAGAAAGAGGCCTTCCCAAATTCCTGCTCTCTGAGCAGAGTCCATGCACAATCTTCCCTAAGGTATAGGAAAATCTCATGTGAAGTCTCCATGCACTTAGAGATTTACCAAACTTGGCTCTGGGTGAAGAGTAGATAAACTAGAATATCTTTTTTATCCTTTGTCTCTGTTATTCTTGGATCTGCATTTCTGAGGGGTCAGAGACAAAGCACAGTCTGCATCTAATCACTCCAACTGATGATTGCAGCAATAACCAGGTCAAGACAGAATCACTGATCCATTTAGCACAGCTTTATCAGAAAGCTTGTAAAGTTACATAAATAGACGTATATAATTCTAAACTGAAGATTACCTATGCACCTAATGATTTATAATTTAAGCAACCATCTTTCACTGCCTCACATGTTGTGAGGTTGCTGAAGAGGGATTTAAAATATTTTTTATGGCAGCAAAGTGATTAATATTTCGAATTTGGATGTCTTCCCAAACTACAGATGCTCTGGCCAATGGCACACTTGTGTTCCAAGCTTCAGTGAAGTGGAAAGGTCCTTCTCGGTTATTGATGATTAATTTGTTATCAATTGAGATGTCAGCTTGCTTTACATTTACTAATAACTTTTTTTTCTTGCTACAGGTCAGCTATGATGTTGTTTGTGTAGCTATCGTATACCAATAGCTATGTAAGTCTGTTTGCAACACTGAAAATGTATTTCATTTCATGTGGGGTTGGTCCAAAATTCTTGTTAATTTAGTACTTACTCTAAGCTGTTCAATACCCCCTATCTTACTGCCTAATCTAATCTAAAGTTATGCTTCAAGGCTTAAAATCTGGTTTCCAGGCTAAGGTTCTTTCCAATACCCTAATACTTCTTGGTCAACATCTGAAGTTAACATATAACTTTTCTATCAGTTGTCAGGCTTGCAGTGTAAGGAGTTAAACACTCAAAGAATTTTAAAGATGATCTAAGTTAATACCTCTAATGCTTTAATTTCCTGTTTGGTGATACTATTCCCTCTGATCTACTGTATTTGTGACAGTGAAGAATTAAAGCAGTTATGAGATGTTAATAACCAATTTCCTATTTCAAATAAAAAAATTTCTTCCCACTTAACAGGTACACCTGAGAGTATCTGAATACATTGAACATCATATGGTCTAGAGAATGTTCTGTTTTGCTCATGGCATTAAAAGATTAGCATGTTCACATAGAGCAGTCTAGGTAGAGAGATAAAAGTTAGTGGGGAACATTCTGTGTCTCTGATCAGGTGGCAGTAAAAGTTGTTAAGTCCTTAATTTTAATCTTTTGACTGGGCACAGAACAAATAAAGTCAATTGTTTTTAAACAAAGTTCTTGTTTGTGAGAATAACATTATATAGATTTTGGCCAAAAAGACAAAAAAAAAAAAAAAAGAAGGTAAAACAAATAAAAAGCAAACTATCCAAAAGAATTTTGGTGAGTAAAATTCAGTTCAAAATAAAGCACTCTGAGAAACCTTTCAAAACACATTCAATTTGCCAAGCAATAAATAACCTTCACACCTGATTTACTTTAAATTAACAAGGTCTACAGTAGATACCAGTTAGTAGTAAAATGAAACCGTTTCTCTACACAGTTGGGATATCATAGATTTTAACAAATAGAGACATTCAAATCATTTTCACAGCAGTAAACTGAGTGATTTAATGAGGCTGAAGAAAGGTAAGATCGATTGAAACACTCTGGAGTACATGACATCTCTTTCTTAGATGGCAGCACATATATTGAATACAGCAAGTTAGGTAAATGAAGAAATCAGAGAATATCTATCAGTCCTTTATCACATCCCTGTGCTGCTGCTAGGTCTTTGTCTAGCATGCCATGATGTTGTCTGTATTAGGAAGTGAAGAGGACTTCATTCTTGTCAACAAATACGTACAAAACCACTGAGCTGGTAATGGGCCAGTCAGTTACAAACTCTGACAGGTCTATCTCCATGTGAATGATTTTTTTTCCACACAATAGATTATATAATCACAAGTGATGCCTTTTTTGTGTTGTCTGTGGTATACATCTACATTTTCTTGATTATAGTGATGAAACACTTCTCCTTTACATCTATAAGAACATACGCTTTAAAAAAATACCAGAACTCAAAACACCATATGTAATTACCAGTAGAACATATATGCATAAATAGAATTGTGTTATAAAGACAGAAACTGAAAATATCTTGAGTTTTCTTAGATTATGGTGCTGTAGAACATTATCATAAAAATGAAAGCATAGCTGAAACAAGTTGAACCACAGTGGTATTATTCCAGTAGATAATTTTAGCTTAATACCAGTTTAAAATACATTGTTCTACAATTTTTTTAACTTGCCATCTTGTTGTCCCAGTTAAGTACACAAGCTGTATATATTTAAATATTTGAAGAATAGTCTCACTGGAAGAAGGTCCTAAGTTCATCTGTCTCAGTCTTCTTTCTTCAACAATAAGCAGCAAGGTTCTTAGAAAATGCACAAAATATGGGAAATGGGAGAAGATGTAAGAATCTACATTCCAGTAGTGAAAAATGTCAGTACTGCCTGAGCCAGTGGTGACTTCTGCACTGTTTTACTCAGATTGTTTGGGATGGATTTAATTTTCTTTATAGCAGCCCTTATAATATTATGTTTTAGACTAGTGACCAAAACAGTGTTGATAATACTCCAGTCATTTGGCTGTTACTGAATAGTGCTTGCACAAAATCAAAGCCTTCTCTGTTTCTCACTCTGTCATTCCAGCGAAAGACAGGGAGAGGACAAAGCCAGGACAGCTGACCTAAAATGGGCAAAGAAATATTTCATCCTATAAAGCATCATGATGGGCAATAAAATATGAGTGGTATTTTTCCCAAAGTGGCCATTATTTGAGGACTGTATGGGCATTGGTCTGCTGATGGTGAGTGATTGCTTTGCCTTTTTGATGGGCACTTTTTTCTGTTCACTTATTAACCTAAATTTATCTCAATCCAGGAGTTTTCTCTCTCTTCTGTCTTTCCAATTCTCTCTCTCATCCCACTGAGGGGAAAGGGAGTGAGAGACTGTGTAACGTTTAGCTATCTACTGAAGTTTATATACCAATGTTAATGACAGCATTTTTCACAACTCATAATTAGTAGATTTATTCAGTTTTTTATCTGTATCTCCCAACATTTTCTCATTCATATATTGTGAGGGGCAGACCTACATTAGCTATTTATGGAATCTAGCAGCCATTTTATGCATTTAAGTCCAGTTCTGGTAGACAACATCAGTTTATTTCAGAATCATCTGAAAACATGGAATAAAGGAGGAAAATGAGGAAACACGGTAGAAATATTGGCAAATATAGGAAAAGAATGAAATTAAATGAAATCTAGTCAACTTAGTGATTTCATGATCATTATATTGTCTCCCCATGCTCTTGTTCTCCATCTCATGAATCTCTCACCTTATCCATGTCAGAAAGAGTCATTGACCCACATGGGAATGTCTTTTATCAATGGATGACTTTTACTGTCTTTCAAAATCAACCAAATACTAATAGCAAATACATTTATTTGATGCTTCTTTCTTATTTTCTTTAACTAATAAGATCCAGAGATAACTTGCCTACTAGTCAGTTGATTAGTTACTGAAGTTTAAGAGAAATTACATTACTAAGTGTGGTTGTCGTCAAGACCAGACACCAAGGCTCAGAGCCTGAGATATATGGTATGGATTCCTTTCCTGGTTGATATGGTTAGCTAGGTATCACTAATTCAGTTGTGTCCTATAACTTTTTCTACAGGTGCAAATATATCCCTGTACATCATACTTCTTAGTAAAGAAAGTAATCAAAACTGACTGTTTTCACAACTACAATTTTGACTTTAAAAAATTTACCTTTCCAAAAGAAAAATAAAATGTTTTATGCAAGGGTTTGGGGTATTTTTTTGTTCTAGAATAAGCATGATAATTTGCATAGTGATGCCTAGTCAAATTGCAGCAACATAATATGAGGTACATAGTGCGTTTAGATAGGACATCCCAATGTATATATTTCCATAGACACAGAAGTAGAAAATCAAAGATTGTATAGAAACAAATTTGCTTCAGTTAGAAAATGAATATAAAGAGATGAACATGAGCTATTTAATGGATTTCAGTTGCAGGATAGCATCATATAAAAAAAGCAACTAGAACAGAATTTCATAATAATTATTTTTAGTAGGTACATGAATGCTGCTAATTACAAGCTTGATCAGTTCTTTCAGTGTAGGTAAATTGACATATATTGACTTTACTCTATTTTTTAGGTTACTTTTCCATTAGTTACATGGATTCTCTCCCAACTTCTGTTGCAGAAGTTTTACAGCAGTACTACTTTGCTAGCCAAATTATGTTTTCATAACTGCAATGACCTCAGTCACTGTATTGGCCACAAACCAATTCAAATGATAACAAAATTTGTTCCATTTATTTTGGTGGACCTCCAGTATATTCTCTTCAATGTCTGACAGAGCTGTATTGTAAGCATTTTTAAAGCCATTCCTCTGACTTCTGAGGACAATTTCCCTGCCACCATAATGAATATTTTTTGTCATTAATGCCTCAGCTTGTAGGATACCATCAATGCTTTCTGTGTCATCTGTATGCATTGTTTCTTAAAAAGTGAGGACTAGAGTCAGTCATGTTCACGAGTAAAATATCAACATAAGTAACTTAAAGTAGTCATGCTAGCTGTGGACCTGTATTTTCACAATTTTAATTCAATGGAAGTCCTCATCTTTAGCCTCATGACAAAAAAAAAGAAATTATTTGAAAGTCATAACGGCCACCATAATTTTAACACATGTATTTAGAAAGCACAGAATCTGTATCAATTTCAGACTTGTATTATTTATGTTAAATGTGTCTCTTGTTTAAAAACATTTCCTCAGTAAGCCATTCTGTGTGGAAAATAGTAAGCACTGCTGATTTAACTAGGAGGATTTATTCTCCTTTTTAAAAGGGAAAAAGTGAATTTTAAAGATAGTTTTGTTGTAATCTTTATACTCATCAGAAACCATCTCTCTGTGACTTTAATGAAAAATCTTGGCTCAGCCACTGCAGAGATGAGGCAGGCAAGAAGAGAGATTGAATGAGGACGCAGGAGAAAGAAAAAAGCTATTTCTTTTTGTAAATTTAACTAACATCAGGAGTTTCCATTAGTTTGAAACAACGGTAGAATAAAGAATTTTTATTATATGTATTCTTCAAAAAGAATAAAACACGTAAAGGATGCAGACAGAAGGTAATATCTGTTGTTGCTATGAGGGAATTATAATAATCAAAGCGATCAAAATAAAGCTCTTTTAAAAATTCTTTTCCTCCTGAAGTACCTACCTGTGATATTCCAGACAACAGTATCTGCCTCTTGGCATTCATTTAAGATATACCTGGCAAATGAAAACTGATTTAACAATAATACTTTAAAAATCCCTAAGGCCATATTGAAATTCTATATACTTATAGATGAAAACAGTTATGCTCCAAGTGGTTGACAGCACCATCTCCAGGCTATATACTAATAGGTACCAATGAAAATGATCTTTCTTCTCACTGGATAACCTTCAGGTTAAATAATTTCAGGCTCTCTGATTTCCTAGCTTATTTTCCATACTTATTACACGCAATAGCCTCAACACCAAAATCTGCATGTCAGTCACATACACAACAGATGAAAATATATCTAAGGTTTAATTTACTGCTCTGGCTTACTGTGTTCCATGGTGTAAATGCTACATAGCTACATCCCTCTGAGGAACTGAAGTAACCACAAATGCTGAGTCCAGTCATTCAGAGAAATTCTCAAGTAAAGGCCAGAAAATTCCACTGAAGTGTGCACTGTAACATTCCTTCTTGCACTAGCATATTTTGGGCAGTTTTTGGACATTTGTCTAACTCCAGCCTTTGCTAGGCCCAGGGAGTTCCCCAATGCTTTAGTGCTCTTCCATCTTTTTTCCTTAGATTTGGCAAAGCATCCTTGCCTTAAGGGTAGAATGGAGGAAATCTTGCACACACAGCCATAAATCCAACAACAGTGTTTATGTTCCCATTAGGATCCTGCTTATCTAGGCAACTATTTTAATTTTCTTGTTTAGCAGCTTTGTTATCTGAATCCATGGAAAGTAAATGCTCAGAAATACTCATGATGTACATAAAGAAATAGTATACATAGTTTGTAGCTTATGACAATCTAATGTGCACTGGGGATAACAGAGCACTTCTTTTCTACCTTTAATATTTGATACAAGGAGGTATCTTTGCTATACTTATTTCAGTGTAAATTCTTATTGTCAGAATATGGGTAGACAAACTTTAATGAAGTATCATGAATAGTCTGAAAAATTATATGAATACTTTCTCAATTCTGCTAAAGAATTTGCTGTATTTTAGAGTCATATTAATCTACTGTATCCATACTGTTAGCCATTATCTTCAAATCACATAGTACCTCAAGAACTCTTCTCTCTTCCCTGTCTCTCAGGCAGAAAGACTTAACAGTCTCTATCACCAATGTGTTATCACATTTCTATTACACTATTCCAGATTATCTACATCTATTTGTATTATAATCTGATCCTTTCCTATATTGACAATAATTTGCATAGCCTGAAAGTACAAATACTTAAAAAAACCATACTATTAAACAAGATTGATCTTAACACTATTTTCTGAAACTCATAATTAATTGCTTTTGATCCTAATAACTCTTTTTCATGACTCTGTAGCTTTTAATTATCTGTCTTTCAATACCAATACTAGTCCCTTTCTACTCCGTCTTAAATCAGAATTTGCCTTTGCTTACAACTCAGTGGTGTAGGTTCATTGTATTACATTTGTCTATGAATAGTTATCACAGAAGTCTAACAGTTTAGACTGGCATCTTCTAGCCAATGTCCATGGACTGTCTTAATAGCTAATAGTATGTCAGATATTGTAGTTCACAAGTCTTATACCAGGTTAAACAAATTGTCTATTTGTTCTACAGTCCTCTCCAATAATATCAAATGTTTTAGTAGAATTACTTGCCCAGAGTAGAGGCATGTTCTCAAATATTTAGCAATTCATTAACATCACAGAATCATAGAATCATCAGGTTGGAAGAGACCCACCGGATCATCGAGTCCAACCATTCCCACCAGTCTCTAAACCATTCCTCTCAGTACCTCATCCACCTGCAGCTTAAAAACCTCCAGGGAAGGTGAGTCAACCACCTCCCTGGGCAGATCCTTCCATTGCCTAATGACCCTTTCAGTGAAGAAGTTTTTCCTTATGTCGAGCCTGAACCTCCACTGGAGGAGCTTGAGGACATTTCCTCTTGTCCTGTCCCTTGTCACTTGGGAGGAGAGGCCAACTCCCTCCTTCTCTACAAGCCCCCTTCAGGTAGTTACAGAGAGCAATACAGTCTCCCCTCAGCCTCCTCTTCTCCAGGCTAAACAACCCCAGCTCTCTCAGTTGCTCCTCGTAAGACTTGTTCTCCAGCCCCTTCCCCAGCTTTGTCGCTCTTCTCTGGACTCACTCCAGAGCCTCAACATCCCTCTTGTGGTGAGGGGCAACCACTACGTTAGATTTCTATGAATCTATGATATTAATAAATTTCTAAGTATTTGAGTATCTTTTTCATAAGCCTATTTTCTAAACCTTTGAAAAGGATATAGTTAACTCCAGATGATTCTGTGGAAATGATTATGCAAGATGTGTGTGAGAATGGCTCTATATTTTCTTAGACATACATATTCCAGCTAATTTATGTAAAAAATAGTATCAAATTACATGTTCTACTCTTCTTAAAATCTTTTAGTTTTCTATAATTTGTATTTACCTGTGGTTACTTCCATATTTTCTGTCTTCATGGCTCTGAATGAATTGCTTCTCTTAGATTACGTGAAAGTGTTCACAAATCTTTTTTATCTTTTTTAGATAATTCACTCTTAAAAATAAAACTTTAACTGAGTTCTTGGCCTGTGGAATGAAGTTTAGGTTTTCTTGTTAAAATCAATCTTGTTAAGAAGGAGCAGTATTGAAATTTTGTCAGTTTTAGTCTGAAGTGATGGAAAAATGTTTAAAGTGAAGGTTTCCTTGTTTTCCTTTTAGTTTTATCTTTCTTTGTGCAACTGCAAGCTATAATGCAATTGGCAATATAGCTGTTCTCATAGATCTAGAACAGCAATCCTAACATTAAACACATGGAAAAAAATTTTCTGGGGTTATGCTGTGATTGAAATGCTGCATTGACATCACTAATGTATTCAACGGGATATTTTCCATTTATTTCAAACATCTGTAGATTCCATCACAATTTAAAACTCTGTATATACTGCATATCATTCTTGCAGTGATGGAAAATCTTCACCTCCACAGTTACTACTTAGAATATCACAGGAATCTTCAGAGCATAGGACTACAACATTCCGTATCATTCACAGTCTGATAAGTAACTCCTTAATCATAATTTGACTGAAATGTGATAGTCCTAACCTCCACAAACTCTCCTCTACAATGTGGAATTACTGTTGCAGCAAATAATTTCTGTGTTTATCTTTTAAGGGAATGGAAAGATAGGGAGAAGGTGAAAAGTTATCCAAATACAGATTTTAGGAGATATTTAGCAGTTTTAATATTTATTTTAAAAATCTCTATAATGTAGAAGAAGCAGAGATAAATATGAATAAGTTAAAATACGAAGTACCTCCTAGACATGCAACAGTAGAAAAATTTTGCAGTAATTCTGTACTTTATTTAGTTTGGGGTTTTTTTTGTGGTTTACTGGTCAGAGTTTGAAGGAATAGAAATGACTTTGAATTATATCCCTACCTCTCAACTAAATTAAGAAGTTTGATTCTGAGCATTACAAATTTTTTTATCTAAATTCAGATTCCTATTGTGGGTGTCCAGTCCAAGTAGGCACAAACCATGAAGAGGGTTAGGTATCTTTAAGTGACACATTAAAGATTTAGGGAAGGATGTCTATATTTTTGTGGCCAAATGAATTTTACAATGTGCCAGGTGTCTATTCCAGAATCCGAAGAGAAACAATTTTCTTCTAGTTTCTGACCCAAACCACATACTTTGTACAAGACTTCTAATAAGCAGTTTTAGGTCAGTAATATTGTAAAAGTTGCAGGACAGTTGCTACGTAACAGTCATATCAATACATTAGCCCATACCAGCACAGAGTCTAAAGTACATCTTTAAATTATTTTCAAAACACATTCCACAGAGAATCTGTAACAAATGACAGACTGATGTGCACTAGCCCTTGTAGGCAGTTCAAACTCACACAGATGCACTCACACAGTGGGATATGGGAGTGAAACAGAAAGGTAAAAATGAGAAAACCTGTGAGTTAAGATAAATACAGTTTATTAGGTAAAGCAAAGTTGTGTACAGAAACAAAATAAAGCAAGGCATTCGTTCACAGCTTCTCATCAGCAGGCGGATATTTAGTCTTTTGCAGGAAAGCAGAGTGTCATCATATGTAACAACAGTTAAGACAAATGCCATCATGCAAATGTTTTCTCTTCCTCCTTTTCTTCTCCAGATTTAATTGCTGAGCATGATATCATATGGTATGGAACATCCCTTTGGTCAGTTGAGGTCAACTGTCTCAGCTTTGACCCTCCCAAATCCTTGTGCATCCTCAGTCTGCTTACTGGCAGAGAAGCCTTGATGTTGTATAAGCACTGTTCAACAATAATTAAAATATCAGTGTATTATCAACATATTGTTTTGGTCACAAATGCAAACCATGGCACCATGCAAGTTACTACAAAGAACAATAAATCCTAGACAAAACCAGTACATAAAGGAATGAATCACTCTCCTTTGATAAATGAATTTATTTTAAATAAAGATTAAAATGTTATCTTGCAAAAAATTTTAATGTGTTGGTAGTAAATTATATTAGGTTAAAGAATATTAATTAAGTCAAAAGCTTTTTTAAATGTTAAAAAATCCAATTAGATTTTTTTAGTAAATTTTTTTTCCAAATGGAAATTAGAATCAGTAAGATGAGTTCTTCTCACGTCATCGGTTATTCATTTGCAATCTTTTGTGACATGTAATAAAAAATTGAATAAAATGAGGAAAAATGTCAGTCATGTCTTATTTGTCTAGATATCTGCAGAGACCTGTCATGGTGTGGGTTAATGGCTCAAAGTAGGTGATGCTCCCCCAGCTCCCAGTGACAAGACCAGAAATGTTGGAGAGCGCATCTGCACCTGCCATGTGGGGAGCATGAGAACATGTTACCTGTCCCCCCAACCTCATCTAATGTAGGGTGGAGGCAGAGTGCCAAAAGATCTGGCAACCTTGTGTCTTGTGTCTTTGCCTTGTCCTGTAGTGTTGTGTGTGGACACCCACCATCTTCTGGACCCGCTGGAAAAAGAAATGTGTTGCTATATATAGAGTCCCTAAGGTGGTGACTATCTCTCATCTTTCCTATTTCTCTTGTAAACATTTATCTCTCTTCTCTTTTCCTTTTTTTTCTCTTTCTCTCTCTTTTCTCTTTGCAACAGGCATGGCTGCAGTGTGCTGTAGCTGGCCACTTTGTTTTAATTTTGGGTTTGATTCCAGTAGCAATTAGGGCTCTCCTGTTTTTGCAGTTCAGTTAAGCTTTGGCTTCTACAGATTTTCTGCTGATGCTCTGTCGCATACAGGTTGTTTGTTCATTTGAATCCAGGGCATGCACCTTGTTTAGTAAAAAAGTACCATTTACATCCTCCTCCTGAGTGATTTTGGATCACTCTGGCACCATGGTGGGATAAAGACCTCACTTTTTTTTAAAGTGGGCCATGACAATAACTCTCCTAAAGTTAGAAAAATCTGCGAAGTTTATTTTCTATGTTAGACAAATAAGTCATTTTTCTTTCCCAGAACTAAACCCATTTTTAATTTAAATCAAGAATACATAGACTTTGTCCTCTGTAGTGACTTCTACAACTCTTCTCCTTCAACTCTGACTTTGCCTCAGGCTCATGTATTTTTAAGCTGCAAAATACAAACACATATTCTTTATCTAAACAGAATAAGAATAAAGTTCCAAAAACTGGACTATGTATTTCAGTAAAAAAGTTTAGCACATCTACAGGGGAAATCCTTAGCATTCAGCATAAACCAATATGATTGCAATGGTCAGTTATGGCAGGATGTATCTAGCCTAACATTGCTAAAACTTTCCCTGAGTTCAGTAGATTCAGATGTATTCACTGCAAAGAAATCCATTAGTCTCTGAAATACAATGGACTGCATCTTATGGCTCAGTAAGTTTCAAGGTCACAGTTAACTAAATGCTAGAAGACTATTTAGGGGAATTATCTCTCTGCATTTATGCTATTCTTTCATTCTTCCCTTCAAATATAGAGGAGAGAAAATGAGAAAAGATGCATACTGTATATTATAATATCAGAAAATATTTGCTCTATACTTATATCTTTATATTTGTTTTGAATATTTCATTAGTCATTGTTGTGCATGTGATGCAAGCCTAGACAGACCTTTATTCTGAGACAGTATTGAGCATCGCCCTATGTTTTTATGTTCTTAATCTCATTTACCTACAAGGGAAATATCTGTATTAGAACTGCAGGGTGACCATGAGTTTTTTGAGGTGAGTAGGTCCAGGCAATTTTAGAATGTTATTCATCTGACCTGTTGAATAACACCTCTGTACCCATAAAATGCAGAATATATAATCTAAAAATCCCAGCTCATGGTATGAATTATCTTTTATGGTTTTGTTCAGTAATTATGTCTGTATCAAACTGTTTTATCCTTGTTAGTGCTGTGTGGGCAGCCTAAATGCAACAAGCAGCTGGAATATATTTCTGTGTGATGCAATTGTTTCACTAAGTTTCTCTGCTGATCGATTTATTACAAGTGGAGTAGGAAATGAGGCTGGTCTTAATTAAACATTTTATGGAAAATGCCAGAATTTATGGATGGAGCTTAATTAACTCAGAATTCCCTGCATCATTAACCAGCCTATGACTGACTCTGCTCAGAAGACCTTTGCTAGGCCCTATGATTTCAGTGTGGTTTGGCTTCACAGAAAGCAAGGTAGAACAGAGTTACATGCCTCCTGGATCTCATGGTAAGTCTATTCTGTGTTATTGACTACGGATGGATCTTGAATATGCTTAGTAGAATGCAAGGTTTATATAAGCATTCTGGCAAAAAGCAAATAAAAATTTCATTCAGAAAGATTTGTAACATCTGCATTGTATGTGTGTATCAATCACTACATTTTCAAGTGTCTTCTTTCTAACCATACTAAACTCTGAATAACTTGCATGTGGAATTTCATAACACAATTAGGCCAAAGGAAGAATCCTAAAAGATGACACAAAAAGGACCACACAGTAATGCCAAGAGCTACAACAACTGGATAATGCTCTCCACATTTTCTCAAGGAAATCAGGAAAATGTTCAACAGAATAGAAATGTCTATGTCTTCTACCAAAGTTCTAAGTATGGGAAACATCTCAAAATAACTATCCAATGAATACTCCTGAGGGTAACTGATAACATTAAGTACTAAAACCAATAACAAAAATAAGGCAGTCAGTGATCAAAATCATTAAGCATTAGTTACATAATAACACATACAATATTTTTACAGCCTGATAACCCTTCTGTACTATGAGGGAGTATTCAAATGAAATATTAATTCCTAATTTCTGTTAAAATCTGTGGAGAAATGAGTTTTTATGCATTCTGAGAAGGAAATAAAGGTAGAAAGTGAGTTCGTGAACAGAGAAGACCTTGTGGGGGATGTGAGGGTTAGAGGACACCTGGGGCAAAGCGAACATGAGATGATAGAGTTCTCAGTGCAGGGTGAGATGAAGGAGAATGTTAGCAGAACAGTTGCTCTCAACTTTCAGACAGCAGAATTTGGACTGTTCAGAAGGCTGGTTGGAAAAGTCCCATGGGAGGCACTCCTTAAGGGTAAGGGAGTCCATGAGGGCTGGGCACTCTTCAAAAAGGAATTCCTAGCAGCTCAGGAGAAAACTGTCTCCATGTTCTGGAAAAGTAGCCGGCGGGGTAAGAAACCAGAGTGGTTAAGTAGGGAGGTGCTGAGAGACATCAATAAGAGGAAGGTCTATGAGCTTTGGAGGAAGGGGCAGGGATCCTGTGTGGACTATAGGGAGGAAGTAAGAACGTGCAGGGAAAAAAAGAGGGGGGTTAAGGCCCAACTAGAAATCAGATTGGCCAAGTCTGTGAAGACAATAAAAAAATCTTTCTACAAATATATCAACAGTAAAAGGAGGACTAGGGAGAACAGAGGGAACAACAATAACAGGGGATGAAGACAAGGCTGAAGTACTCAATGCCTACTTTGCTTCAGTCTTTAATAGTAAAGAAAGTTGTTCCGTCTGAGCATCAGGGGTTGGAGGAGTAGAATGAGGTTCCCACGATCCAAGAGGATGTGGTCAGAGACTTACTTGCCTGGTTAGATGTCCACAAGTCTATGGGGTTGGATGGAGTCCACACAAGAGATTTGAGGGAACTGGCGGATGTGCTTGCCAACCCCCTTTCCATCATCTCCCAACACACTGGGAGCTTCCACTGGACTGGAGGCTGGCTGACATCTGGCCATCGATAAGAAGGGGCACAAGGCATATCCAGGGAACTATAAGCGTGTCAGTTGGACCTCAGTACCAGGGAAAGTCATGGAACAGGTGATCTTGAGTGCTATCACGAAGCACGTGCAAGAGAACCAGGTGATCAGGTCCAGTCAACACAGGTTCACAAAAGGCAGGTCTTGCCTAACTAACCTGATTGCCTTCTATGACAAAGTGACTTGGCTGCTGGATGAGGGAAAGGCTATGGATGTGGTCTTCCTGGACTTCAGTAAAGCCTGTTACACAGTTTCTCACAGCATTCTGCTTCAGAAACTGTCAGCCTCTGGCCTGGACAGGCACACACTCTCCTGGTGGAGAACTGGTTGGATGACAGGGCCCAGAGAGTGGTGGTAAATGGTGTTAAATCCAGCTGGAGGATAGTGACAAATGGGGTTCCCCAGGGCTCAGTACTGGGTCCAACACTGTTCAAAGTCTTCATCAATGACCTGGATGAAGGCACTGAATCATAGAATCATAGAATCACCAGGTTGGAAGACACTCATCGGATCACCGAGTCCAACCGTTCCTATCAAACACTAAACCATGTCCCTCATCACTTCATTCACCTGTGCCTCAAACACCTCCAGGGAAGGTGAATTAACCACCTCCCTGGGCAGCCTCTTCCAGTGCCCAATGACCCTTCCTGTGAAAAACTTCCCTCTAATGTCTAGCCTAAACTTCCCCTGGTGGACCTTGAGGCCATTCCCTCTTGTCCTGTCCCCTGTCACTTGGGAGAAGAGGCCATCACCTTCCTCTCCACAACCTCCTTTCAGGTAGTTGTAGAGAGCAATGAGGTGTCCTCTCAGCCTCCTCTTCTCCAGGCTAAACAACCCCAGCTCTCAGTGCTCCTTTAGAAAGTTTGCAGACGACATTAAGTTGGGTGGAAATGTCGATCTGCTGGAGGCTAGGGAGGCTCTGCAAAGTGACCTAAACAGGCTGGACCACTAGGTAGAGACCAATAGCATGAGGTTTAACAAGGTCAAATGCTGGGTCCTGCACTTGGGGCACAACAACCCTATGCAGTGATACAGACTAGGAGAAGCCTGTCTAGAAAGCTCCCTGGAGGAGAGAGACCTGGGGGTGTTGATTGACAGCCGACTGAAGATGAGCCAGCAGTGTGCCCAGGTGGCCAAGAAGGCCAATGGCATCTTGACCTGTATCAGAAACGGTGTGACCAGCAGGTCCAGAAAGGTTATTCTCCCTCTATACCAGGACCCCCAACTTCTTTCCTACAAAAGTACATTTTGGTGAGTCAGATGACAGCCTATACTGGTGCACAGGACTTTTCTTCACAAAAATCAGGATTTGGCATTTAACTTCATTGAACTTCACAAGGCTTCAGTTAGCTCATTTCTCTAGCCTGCTGAAGTCTCTGACTAGTAGCCCTGTCCTCCCTCTTATTGACAACTCTTTATTTTGCACCATCTGCAAATTTACTGCTAGTGTTTTCTATCCCATCTATGAGGTCATTAATAAACGTATTAAATTTGTATTGGCTCCAATTGGCTCTTCTCTGTCTAAGGATAGGCCGCTAGCCATGTTTTGTACTGCTGTTCACAAGGCACAGAGCCTGGTGGTCCAACCAACTTGCTACCTACCTTACAATCCACCAATCCAAATAATGATAAATGTTGCTGCAAAAGTACCATTTCAATAGAACAACAAACCTTCAAGAAATCTATCTAGAATTCAGCCTGGCTGGGAAACAGTTATAAAAAAACTAGAGACAAGATTTCATCTTTTATTCAGAAGCTTTATTTATAATGAACAGGGATTCTAAAAAAATAGCTTAGGTTATAGATACTCAAAATGACAAAACTTAAGTGAGATGAAGTTGCCCTCACTTAAGGAGCTTCCATTTCAAAATTACAGACAGTGACTCACCTAGCAATCCTTAAGAAACAGATGCAAGTATCTGCAAAGAATTGCAGAACAAATAGAATATGAAGAACAACTAATTCCTGTATTTCTGTACTGGTCAGATGTCATCTCATTGAGGAACCGTACAAAGAGAGGTATATAGACCATCAACTAGAGAGTCAGAATGCTCAAGAGCATTGAAAATATATTATGCAATGCAATGCTGAGAAATCTTAACTTGTTTTGCCCGTGTAGTCCAAGTATGTAGTGGAGATGGCAAGAATTAATGAATTTAAACTGCAGCAAGAAAGGTAAGATTCAGATGTTAGGAAAAGCAAACTGCCTGACGTAACAGTGGAATATGTCAGTCCTTTAAGAACCTACTAGTGAAACCCCTAATACATACCTCAGTGCTTTCAGTCTTATTTTCTATATTTGGCAGTGCTGTGTTCATTGTATTAGTAGAAGTTTCTAGATAAACATAATTCTGTTTTGTGGCTAGCTGGGGGAATACATTTCTCCCTATCATCAAGCATTCAGAGGCTGTATACCCAGCTATTTGATCAATCTGGACAAAAACATAAAATCAGGCCCTCAAGAGTGATTGCCTTAACAGTATGCAGCATAACAAAATTGCCATTTTTCTTTCTGTTGGTAGAGAATAAACTAGACATTAGTTGTTATATAAGTTGCATGCAGTTCTATAAAGGAGTGATTTATTTATATTAGTTATTTTCAAGTAGTGGATTATTTAGCCAACATTTATCACTCATTTTAGAAATCTTTAAGCATAAGCATAATAAGTGCATAGACAGAATAGCCTACATATTCTACAATAGCTCAAATTAAATAAATAATCTTTTACACTTGGTCTGTCCTCACTCACAATATTGTGCTGACCAGTGAAGTAAAATTAACTCTTTAATAAATTTTTCATTCCTCGATGAATAAAAATCTAATCTGGTCTTGTTAGTGAAGTGTGTGTAACAGATATAATGAGTAAGCTAATTCATTATGAATGAAACAATATGAATAGAGAGCAGTCCATACTACATATTCTTACAGATGTATGTTAAATACATACATTAAACTATCTAAGAGTTAATGGCATGATTTTCCTGGATCCACAGTAGTTGCTCAGAATGCTTAACAACAGTACATGGATTACAGTTACATGTGGAAGGTAATTTTCGAAATTCCTTTAGTATATTTTATATATTTACCCTTAGCACCTGCATGGACTATCTGCATATGTGATAACTCTGGCTGCTGGCAAGGAGCTCCAAGACACATTTCTACAAATTAATAAACAAGACATTGAGTTTGGGAAAATTCAGAAAAGGATCTACCATAATAAAAATCATTAGGCGTACCCTCTGTAACAATATGGAAACAGTAAATACATGTATGTTTTTTCTTCAGTTGATCTTCCTGGATGTGAGAAAGCTAGACTCAAAGTCAGGTTTTACTATAGAAATAGAATGCTTAACACTCAATTATTGTGCAAATTCTGCTGGATTGTGTAAATGGAGAAAAATCTCATTCTCCAGAAAAGTTATGACATCACTCTGGGTTTGCAGTACCATGAAAAAACTCCATGAGTGGAATTTTCTGGACTCAAATTTGGATATAAGATATTGTATGAGAGGCACTTGCATGACCAGGATACGAGATTTCACAGTCTGTCCCACATTCTTCCTATTAAAATGTAAGACCATCCAGTGGGAACCTCAGAGTTACATAAAAAAAGGCATGGACTAGCTACAACGCATTTTCTTCCTATACAGAACTGTTGTAGAGCTGTGCATCAAAATCACAGAATGCTTTTGATAGCTTTTCAGCTAATTTAATCCAAGTACTCATCATCTCAAGATAATACAATGTAAGTAAGAAGAAATTATGAGCCTAGCAATATATAACTGTCCATTCATATGCAAAAAGTAAATATGAGTTTTCTACATATGATTCTAGTCTACGGCCTGTGCACTTCCTTAGTAGATGACTGTTCACTAAGCTTTCCTTCTGTAAAGGTGGTTTGCCTTGACTCCAGAGAAATTTTGCTGGAACTAGAGACTTTAAAACTATAAGAGCTGTGCAAGCATAAATATTATTTTGCAAGTGTGTTAAAATGAGGAGTTCATACCTAGTCTGAGGTTGGAAGGTAAGGAAAGATGAAAATTAGAACCTCTTTACTTTGACAGTTGAATTCCAACAGCACTTGGAAGAGGGAGATAAGTGTAAAACCTCCACTATTAATAAAACGTTCCATTTAACCAAAACAGTCTTTATCTTTTGGCTTTATAAGATAAACTTGTCCAATACAAACTGAAATACTAGGATATATTTCAGGAAATTTTTACATTAGGAAGGAATTTTTGTAAAAAATGTGTATAATAAATACTGTATATGTAGCAGGTTTAATTCTTTTGAAGAGTCAATACTTTCTGTGGTCATTGGCTGATGTCCAAAGGAAGAAAATATTTGCTTTTAAAAGTGATTGATTACTTTTGATAATGCTTTGCCAATAGTTACTTTATAGATATTTTATAGTAAATCTTTTCCTTCTTCAACCCAAATATGGTTCTTCAGTCATTTCTCATTTTCTGTCTTCTACCTTAGTACACGAGGTTTAACAGAAAAGAAATTGAGACTAAACCTATAGTTTGGGAACCAAGAGTAGAGGGGGAGAGGCAAAGAACATGTAGAAGAAACAGAACATGTTCTAACCTGTCACATAGAGACAGCTCAACTTGATCACTTCAGTCAGTGGACCCATGGTCAAATGTAAGAGATTTCTTACCCTCGGTCAGAAAATGTCAATGTGCAAGAGTGAACAGTGAGTTAGCATCAAGACAATGTGCCAGCCCACACACTTGCCTGTGAAGCAGTTTTTAACTAATACCAACATCATTGTGCTTGAACACCCACCCTATTTGCTAGGCCTGGGTTCCTGCAATTTCTGTCTCTTCCCAAAGATCAAGCTAGTGCTCAAAGGAACCTATTTTTTGCTGGTAGAATATGTGAAAGAAAAACCAATGAATATTCTTAACAGCCTTTCACAAAATGATCTGTGGAATTGTTTTGAATGTTGTCAGGATCATAGGCAGCTGTGTGTCAACTAAGAAGGCAATTATTTTGAAGGTGATCTTAGCTGATTTTCTTAATTTGTTAAGTGTAAAGAGCTACAGGCACAGTCTCTGGGTTTTATTGTGTCAGACCTTGTATCTTCAACTCCCCTTCCTTTAGACCTGTTTATGTCATCTTATATTGCTTGAAATTAACTGTGAGTGGTACCAAGTAACAAATTACTTAGTCACTGCTCATTTTTGTTATTCATACTGCATGATTAATCTATTGAAAATAACCTATATTTCATTTTACTTATATTGCTCAAAATCAATAGGAGTTACAGATATAGGCTAGCTAAATTTGATTTTACTAGTATAAGACAGCTAGTTAATTCGTATCAAAGTCATGTATTTTGCAGGCTAATAATGAAGTTACTCTTATTTTATTCCTCCTGACCCACAGAATAATAACTACCTAAAATGGAATTAGCATTTGCAGGTTAATAAAACCAATAAAGATCCTGCACCTAGCCAGAGAATGGGTTGAGAGTAGCCCTGTGGAGAAGGACTTAGGAGTGCTGGTGGATGAGAAGCATTGTGTTCCTGAAGCCTGAAAAGCCAACCGTATCCTGGTCTGCATCAAAATTAAGTGTGACCAACAGGTAAAGAGAGGTTCTGCACCTCTACTTCCATAAGACTTCAGCTAGAGTACTGTGTTCAATTCTGAAGTCCTCAGGAAACGAATGATATAGATCCAGAGGAGGGCGACAAAGATGATTGGGGGGAGCTGGAGCACCTCCTATAGATGGACAAGCTGAGAAAGTTTGGCTTATTTAACCTAGAGAAGAGAAGGCTCAGGGAACACCTTACAGTATCCTTCTGGTACTTAAAAGAGGACTACAGGAAAACTAGGGAGGAGCTTTTTATCACAGAATGTAGTGATGGGATAAAAGGAAACGATTTTAAGCTGAAAGAGGAGTGATTTATATGAGATATAGGGAAGAAATTTTTTACTGTGGGGGTGATGAGGCACTGGAACAGATTCTCCAGAGAAGTCATGAGTGGCCCATCCCTGGAGATGTTTAAGGCTAGGCTGGTGGGGGTTTTGATAAATCTGATCTAGTGGAAGGTATCCCTGCCTAAAGCAGGGGTACTGGAACTAGTTGATATTTAATGTCCCATCCAACCCAAACCATTTTATGATTCTATGAGTTGAGCATGTTGGTTATATGTGGATCAGGAGAAAGGGGGTTTTAAATTCACAATTTTGGGAATACAAAAACATTATAATACATCTTTCAATGAAAAATTGTGAAACTCCCCTTTCCTTTCCCTTTTCAACTTCACTGTACTCTAAGAAGCAAATGAACTCTACAAAACCAAGCCAGCAATTCTGTCTAATTTATTAAGAAATTCTGTTAACCAAGGGTTCCTTTCCTAAATTTATTTTGGTTTCTTTGCTGACTAATTCACTTTTATTACACACATCCTGTTCTCTCCAGTTGCTTCGCATGGCAGTTCTCACAGAATTATTTCACATTGCTGAGGTTTCCTTACCTTGTGCTGACAAGGGTTTTAGAAACTGTGGCTAGAAGCTGGTGTTCAACATTTACCACAAGCTAGCATAAAGGTCAAAGCAGCAATGCAGTTAGACTTGCTTAGAATTTCCTCATCCTAAATAATAGATGAATCTTTCAGAAAAACTGTGTATAATGTGAGTTTTTTTATTCTTAGTGGATAGGAAGTGCTTTTGATTGCATTTTTAAAAATCTCTTGGGTTTTTTGTTTGCAAAAGAAAATTTTTCTTTGAAGTACTTTAAGTCTCTGAAACATGACATTACCTACAAAGTAAGTTCATAGTATTGTAAAGGAAGTGTTCATGTTCAGTAATAAGTTTTTAAAGTATTTTAAACAGATTAGTTCCACATATTCTGTTTAATAAAGAAGGGTCTCCTCTTCTCCAGCACTTAGGAGTTCACTGACATTACCAACCTCTTAGAAAAATAGGTATTTCTTAGCAGCAGCAGTAGAAAAGACTGAAAACTAACAGTATTCCCAAGTCACTAGGTTTTGCTTGAGCTACTCTGAGGTTTACACATGCAAACACCTGTCCTGAGTCCATGCATTTATGCAGCTAGCCACAGCTGGCCACTCCTCACACAGACAGCTGCTTAAGTAACAAAATCAGGAGCTAAAACCTGAGTCAGTCCTTAATCCAAGCAGCTAGGAAGCGAAAAACCATGTCAAATGGAGCCATTAAATACAGAGATGATATTTATATAACAGCTTACAGGGATGGTGTTTCTTGGTACAATACGTACAAAGAAAGGGGTTTATGACTTCTTTGTACAGAGTTCTGTACTTGGAGGAGTCACTGCCATAAAAGAAGATGAGTAACCTACCAGCCCTCTTGTAAGTCTAGCTGAAGTTAAATAGCATTTATTGTATATTCAGTATGTTTCAAATGAGTGGATGTGAATTTTCTTGAAATCAAAGCATATGTACAAGTACAATCACAACATAGTTTGCTTTCATGTATTTTACAAGCCTTTTTTACTCTTCTGACACCTATGCAATTAATCTCATGTTATGAGTAGAGAAATAAAAGCTGTTGATGGCTAAGATAACGGAGACTGGGAGGGAGGATAGGCAATATCCTGATCTGAGAACATGGAGTTTGCCAATGGTCCATTTCATAGAATCATAGAACCATAGAATCACCAGGTTAGGAAAGACCTCTTGGATCATCAAGTCAAAACATTGTGATCTGCCACTAAATCATGTCCCTGAGCACCTCATATATCTGTCTTTTAAATACCTCCAGGGATGGTGACTCAGCCACATCCCTGGGAAGGCTGTTCTAGTGCCCAATGATCTTTTCTGTGAAAAATTCCTTTCTGATACCTAATCTGAACCTCCACTGGCCTAGTGTGAGGTCATTCCCCCTTCTCCTGTCCCCAGTCACTTGGAAGAAGAGGCCAGCTCCCTCCTCTTCACAACCTCCTTTCAGGTAGTTGTAGAGAGCAATGAGGTTTCCCCTCAGCCTCCTCTTCTCCAGGCTAAACAACCCCATCTCTCTCAGTCACTCCTCATAAGGCCTGTTCTCCAGCCCCTTCACCAGCTTTGTTGTTCTTTTCTGGACTCACTTCAGAACCTCAACAATCTTCTTGTGGCCCAGAACTGAACACAGTATTCAAGGAGTGGTCTCACCAGTGCAGAGTACACCTCCCTGGACCTGCTGGTCACACCGTTTCTGATACAGGCCAAGATGCCATTGGCCTTTTTGGCCACCTGGGCACACTGCTGGCTCATCTTCAGTCGGCTGTCAATCAACACCCCCAGGTCTCTCTCCTCCAGGCAGCTTTCTAGACAGGCTTCTCCTAGTCTGTATCACTGCATAGGGTTGTTGTGCCCCAAGTGCAGGACCCGGCATTTGACCTTGTTAAACCTCATGCTATTGGTCTCTGCCTAGCGGTCCAGCCTGTTTAGGTCACTTTGCAGAGCCTCCTTACCCTCCACCCAATCATGTGCCATCCCAAATTTTGCTAAAGGAGCAACTAAATACCTTCATCTAGGTCACTGATAAAGATATTGAACAGGGCTGCACCCAGCACTGAGCCCTGGGGAGCACCACTTGTAACTGGCCTCCAGCTGGATTTAACACCATTTACCACCACTCTCTGGGCCTGGCCATCCAACCAGTTTTCCACCCAGGAGAGTGTGTGCCTGTCCAGGCTAGAGGCTGACAGTTTCTGAAGCAGAATGCTGTGAGAAACTGTGTCAAAGGCTTTACTGAAGTCCAGGAAGACCATATCCACAGCCTTTCCCTCATCCAGCAGCTAAGTCACTTTGTCATAGAAGGTGATCAGGTTAGTTTGGCAAGGTCTACCTTTTGTGTATCTGTGTTGACTGGACCTGATCACCTGGTTCTCTTGCATGTGCTGTATGATAGCACTAACCTATTTCATGATATTCCCTGGCACTGAAGTCAGACTGACAGGCCTGTAGTTTCCTGGATCCTCCCTGTGACCCTTCTTGTAAATGGGTATAGCATCAGCCAGCCTCCAGTCAACTGGGGCTTCCCCAGTCAGTGTTTTTAATTTATCTACCTCTGCCTAGTATATTTCTTCAAACTATCTAATTGTTTCTCCTTGTTCTAAAGACTTCTATAGAGCAAATGAGTTATGATTTTCAACCCAGTCCTCAGTCTCCTCTAGCTAAATAAGTCGATATATTGAAATATTGACTTATCTGTTAACCCCAATGCTATCCCTTTCTCATTTCATTTCACACAACATAGCCAAGGTGTAGGATCCACACTTACACAGATCAGAAATGCATGTGTCTTAGTAGCCACATTCTGCAGAGACTGTGGTTGTCCTTCTGAGACAGTATACTACAAGAAGCAGGGAGTTGTCACACCCTTAAATTAAGCTTAAAAATATACATCCCTGGGTAATCACCCTTTTTTGTTACATTCATGATATGACTTCTGTGTAATATAGCCCTATTGCTAGAATGATTAAAAAGCTTAAGAATAACTTAAATAGGTGGTTGCCTTAAAAATATGTTAGATAGAATAAATAAATACTAAGCTTCCAGCAAAACAGTGCATACCATCCAATAATTTGTGGCATGCTTGAGTTGTCGTAAGCAGTCATTTGAGAAAAAGACCCTCAGAAGTGCTCTAAAGACCACAACATGTTGAAACTACCTATGTATGAAATACTTATACAAACAATCAGAAAAGGGAATGTTTGATTTTTCCGATGTTTTTCTCATAATGCCACACACCTTGTCCATTCCTATGTCATCTCTTTGATATGTCTGCCTTTGCCTGGAGCTGAAAGACTGGAAAGTGTGAGCCCACTTCTGTAGTGGAAGAATATTTGTTCCAGGTGAACAATTAATGAATCTTTTTCTCAGGTACAAAGCCACTCTCTCCATTAGGATAACAAAGAAACTGCTCTTCTGTTCAGTTCAGTAGGATTTTTACAGATTTTTTTTAACTACGGAATTCAGGGCAGGGTGCAATGGTCTTGAAGCATCTTACCAGAAACTGGTAGAATCTTTGTCTCACTCATAATTTGCTGTGTATCAGCTCCTCACTGTTTTTCAGATCAACATATTTCAGACTAATCAAAGTCTTTTGGTTTCCTGTAGGACTTATCTGACTATAAGTTAATATATTGAGTATATATAGTTAGAAATTACTTAAAGGTCTCCCCTGACCTTAAGCTCTATGAATATGTTAAATTAATGCCCTCCCATCTTACACATTCAAGTGGGAACCAGGCAGACTTTTGTAGTTTTACTCAATTATGACCAAAATCTGTGGAAATGTAACTGATTTCACTTTGACTCCCCCTTCTCCCCTGCCCCACTCAAGTCTTTACTAGTCCCATAAATGAGCCTCCAAAACCAAAATGAGTTTGAAAAGTGATTCAAGTTCGGGATATTTTATTCTGTGCAGTGATCACAAAATAAAGTTAAAATTCAGTGCACTCTTCACAGCAGGACAAAATGGAAACCTATATTTCACAGAGGAAAAATGTCAAAAATTATAGTAAACCCTTAAGGAAAAAACACATCTGTTCTTAAACGGCAATCCCCTATATTTCATTAATAAATTTGGGCAGAGCATATTTGTCAAAAAAACAACCAACAAACAGACATGAAATGTAAGAGTGATCTGTATGTTTCACCTCAATATGAAAAGTAATATTCCAGGTTTATTCCAATCTTATTATGACTCTCTTTGTTTAAGGTAGTTTGCTATAAAAATTAAAAAGACATTACTCACACCATTTCAAATTAAGAAATATAGCATAGCTATAATATTAGTGTTACTTGGTGTATTTGGAACCTATATAATATTCTTACTTTTGTCTGTGGGCAGATGTATATGGAAATTAGCTCTTTCCTCACTTCAGTGCTTCATCATAACGTCTTTGTGAACAGCTGTTGTACAGAAATCTTGGTGAGGGAGCAGGAGGGGCCAGGCATCTGCTGTGCTACATCAGTAGAGATGCTCTTACCAGTGTAAGTTTCCTTACTCTTGTAAGAAGCATAGATCTTCCCATAGTTTCGGTCTCCAACAAAATGCTTTGTCTTCTACCTCAAATATTTATTTAAAAGATTGAAATGAGAAGTTCCACTCAAGCTTTCCTAACATTAAATCACTTCCCACCAAGAATTTGAAGGTGCAGAAGAGGACTGTGAAAGCCTAGCTTCAAGATGCATAGCAAAATAGGCAAAGTCTTCAGTCCTCTGTCCGTTGATACTAGTTCTCTAGACAAAGAATACTATTAAAATTGATGACAACAATTAAATGATTATCAGGAAGGATTCAGAGAAAACATCCACCAGAGAATTTCAATGTAATTGTTGGAAGAAGCAGATAGTGGATATCCTGATGTAATAACACAGAATCCTTAAGGATTCTCAAATACACATGCACATACTCAAGACTTTCAGCATGAATGTGATGTATCAACTGCAGTTTACCATCTTTGCTATCTATCCTACAGCTTAACAGAATGTTTCTAGCATGACCAAATTTGGCTTTTCTTATATTTCAGGTTTGGAAGGTTTTATGACAGGTAGTTTTTTGATAAATGTATTCCACTTCTGACATCCTTTACTCCTTTTCTACCCACTGTTCTCATCTGACATGAGATAACAGTTCTGTGCAAATAAAACAGTGATTTTGGTTAATGTGTCTCTCAGTTTGTCCTTCAGGGTCAATGTAAAGAAAGTCTCCATTTTTAGTTTTTATTCCTGTTAAGGACTCTTGGGAACAAAAATAATGTCCCTTTGAAAAATGACAGGCTTGTTATAGTGGCAGTAGGTACTTTGGAAAATAATCAGGGCTTAGCTTTAGGGTGTAAAAAGGAATCTTACAGCTGATGTCAAATATTCTTGAAGCCATAAGGAACTTGAGGAAAAGTTTTGGACTCCACATTTCAAAACCACCTTTGAACCTAGTATTCACAGTTAGGAAACCATTGAGGCATGATAAAAAATTTTATTTAATAAAGTTATTTTTTGAGTCTAATGGTTTAGAACTGGGACATTTTCTTTCTTGGGCATTGTCAGAAGCATCAACTCAGGAACAAGGGCTATAAACTTACTGCACACATCTACTCCCTTGGGCTTACAGGTAAAAAGATCTTTCCTGACTGTAACACAGACAGCACTGGGTCAAACGTTACGCCTATTCTAGGTTTTTTTGGGAAATACAGATTAAGAAAATAGAAAAAAAAAATGATTATGCAATAGCATGAAAAGTCTCATCATATTGTAAATTCAGAGATTATCACACTGTTAATCCTTAGTCCATCACTATAGATCAATTTTGTTTTACTATACCAGATATCCTGAAATAGAAGTCTCAAGAAGTGTCTAAACTGTTGGAGTAGGAAACTGAAAAGCAGATTTTGGCTGGAGAGTTTTACCTGAAAATTGTATCTTCTCCACATCCTGCCTTGTATTTTACAATAGACATTTCTTTTCCCATACAAATATTACAACCAGTGGTTCTCCACCTCTCAATGAGGAGAAGAAGTACTTACACAGTATCACCGGACTTGAATCCAGGTCTTTTTTTCCTCCTAAATACTTTGGTTATTAATCTAGGGAATTTTTTAATATTTTTCTTTCTGAATTATTGATTCTTGACTTCTGTTTATGCACAGTGGATGTCTCAGCAGACAGCCTTCTGAATGGTTCCACCTCAGTACATCCTATAAACTCATTTCTCAAACACTAAGATAAGAGCATTTTGTGTGGTGATAAATGTGCACTTCATTATCTTAAGACAAAAGAAACTGAATTCTGGTGTACTACGAGACACTAATTAAAAACTAAAAATTGAGTACAGATGAAAGAAACAGGTAGAAATTACTTTATCAGATGTATTTTAAAAAAAAACAGCACTGCAAATCCTACGAAGTTTGATAAGATATGTATTGAAAATGAAGTCTATGGTTGTAGATTGATATAGATTATAAACTTGAGAGTGAGCTAAATATAGCAAGCTTCCTCTCCAAATGTTATATCTTTGCTAAACCTTCCAAATGGTAGGAATAGGAAGACCTCCAGTGAAAAGTCCAAATATCCTTAGTTTTCATCCGCACAAGCTGCAATATACTGATAGAAACAGTTTTCATAGTTTTAAATTAAACTATTTCTTATTTATGTTACAGCTACTCAGAGCTCAGTGTTTGAGGTAATAATAACAATGTGGGGACAGAAATTAAGCTTGTTGTAGTCAACTGAAAAACTCCTCCCACAATTTCCATTGGCTTTTAAAAACATCTAATTGTAACATATTTCAGGGCACCTCTTTTATGCACTCAACTTGTCATCTCAAGAGGCCAAACTTCAAGAATTCTGCTCCAGGAATGCAGTAGAAGCTCAGATGATTTAACCTTTCTGTTTCTTAGATCCACCATCTGTTTGAGGGGGATAACACCACTTGCTGAGAGTAACGGGAAGTTGTTCAGACCAAATTAAGATCTTTCTCATATAAGTAGTTCTTTGAAGATACATACAGAAGTTTGAACAAGGTAAATTACCAAAGCTTAGCTTTTCATGCTCCTGGAGGATTTTGAAATTTGTGGTAAGCAGTCCGTAAGTACAAAAGGTTAATTTGGTTGCCTAAGTGTAAATCTAATGTGTGTTCTGCACCTGTGAGATATCCATCTTTTCTGCCTTTCCTTGTGTGTGAATAAAGCTAAATATGTGAATAAAGCTACATGTTGGGAGAAAAAAGAACCCTAAAGTTTTCTAAGCACTCCCCCATAGGCTGAGTACAAAGCAGGTTTACTTTAAAAGCAAAGTGAGTGGAGATGCAATATGCACAGATGCAGCACACTTTTCATCACCAAGTAATCAGAAAACCAGTTGAACTCTGCTATCCTGAAAGACTCAGCTAGTGACATACTCTAGCAGCCAGCCCAGTTGAATTCTAGTCTTGGCATGGAGACACCAAGAATTTATTCAATCTCCAGTAAAGCAAATTATTTGGGACTTCTTTGTTTTCTCCTTATTCCCCTATCTGCACCTTGTCACTATCTCATGCTGGCAACACAGCATGGAATCCTGATCAGGCAACAGCAAATCATTTTTCCATTATTTCTTAATTTCCTTAAGGCCTCTGGACCACTTAGTGTAGTGTCCTAGGGGAACTCTCTTGGCCATCTACTTTGTGACCTTGCCTTTGCCATCAGACCTTCTGACATCCTCTGTGCCCCCTTAGCCACATTAGTTGTTGCATTTGGCTCCTGTCATGATTTTTGTGCCCACTTTACTTAAGAGAAATGGAGGATACCAGGGTAACAGCAAAGAGCACAGCATGCCTGGACACAATCTCCAGGTAATTAGCGTAACTATGTTAGCTGCAGAGTCCATAGAGCTTCATGTTGTAAACACCAATCATCATAACAGTAACTGTGTATTCTATACACTTTGAGCAAATCCCATCCGCCAGATTGTGCCTTTACACTTGCTTTGTCAGTGAAATTTAAATAATGCTCAATTCAAATAAATATTAGTCCATAAAAACTATTGGTAGGAAATATATCAGGATTCAAATTAGCTGTGAATTCTCTGGCAAATAAATATCAATATTACCTAGAGCAAATTTACACATTAATTTGCACTTTTAAGCTTTCTACTTTTGAGAGGCATAAGAAAGTTTAACCTTGCTTACAGGAAAATTACCCGAAGAAACAGTAAATAAAATCCTTATTCTTTACATCTCCATTTTGGAAGACTATTAACAGGTTCCAAGTATATCTCCTGCTCCTTAGAAAATTAGAATCACTTTTAAACACACCATTGACCCCAAAATAAAAGATAATAGATCAGTATGTAAGAAATAAAGACTACCTTGTACACAGTTTACCAAGTATTTTCTCTTTTTTGTCTCTAAATGTTAGCACATTTCTTCCAGATTTCTGAGATGTTATGTCGCAACATTTCTTGCCTGCAAGAGTAAAAACCCAAAGCATTATTTACACAAATTATGTGCAAATGTTATGCATGCTCTGTGATTCCACGATGAATTATTGAAGGATGATTTTGCAAATATTTCTCATTAAATGTTAAACTTGTTAATTTTAAAATACAAATAAATTTAAATTTAATGGTTCCTCAACATTAATGTTTTCAGAGACAGACATTGGTAATCATATGAATATGAAACAAAGACTGAAATTCTGAGAACAAATTATTACTTGTGAGTCCAGTCAAACTGCAAAGCAGTTGTATCGTATCTCTGGTGTGCCACATGTATTATTTTACTAGTAGTGTTTATTTTATAATAACATTTCTTTCTGCTTTAAAGTCTAGATTTAATGTGGAATGCAGTTGCTTTGCATTGACCACTACAGATCCCTGATGGACACCACTTGTCACGGATTTCCATCTGGACATGGAGCTGTTGACTGCTACTCTCTGAATGTGACCATCCAACCAATTTCTTATCCACTGAACAGTCCACTCATCAAATACATATTTCTCCAATTAGGATCATAGAACAACCAGGTTGGAAGAGACACACCAGATCATCAAGTCCAACTGTTCCTATCAAACACTAAACCATGCCCCTCAGCACCTTGTCCACCCATGCCTTAAACACCTCCAAGGAAGGTGAATCAACCACCTCCCTGGGAAGCCTCTTCCAGTGCCCAATGACCCTTTCCATGAAAAATTATTTCTTAATGTCTAGCCTAAATCTCCCCTGGCAGAACTTGAGGCCATTCCCTCTTGTCCTGTCCCCTGTCTCTTGGGAGAAAAGGCCAGCTCCCTCCTCTCTACAACCTCCTTTCAGGTAGTTGTAGAGAGGAATGAGGTCTCCTCTCAACCTCCTCTTCTCCAGGCTAAACAACCCCAGCTCTCTCAGTCGTTCCTCATAAAACCTGTTCTCCAGCCCCTTCCCCAGCTTTGTTGCTTTTCTCTGTACTCACTCCAGAGCCTCAACATCCTTCTTGTGGTGAGTGACCCAAAACTGAACATAGGATTCAAGGTGCAGTCTCACCAGTGCTGAGTCCAGAGGGAGAATAACTTCCCTGGACCTGCTGGCCATGCCGTTTCTGATACAAGCCAGGATGCCATTGACCTTCTTGGTTACCTGGGCACACTACTGGCTCATTTTCAGTCGGCTGTCAACCAACACCCCCAGGTCCCTCTCTTCCAGGCAGTTTTGCTATTCAAAGAAAAGTATGTTGAGGTTACCATTTTCATGCATGAATGGGGGTACGCTTTCTTTAACCTTCCTTTTCTGATGGGCATACATATAGAAGCCCTTCTTGTTAGTCTTTACTTCCCTTGCCAAGTTCAGCTCCAGCTGCACCTTAGACTTCCTGACCCCATCCTTACTAATCCGGGCATCATCTGTTTACAATTTCCAGGCTATCTGTCCCTACTTGCAATGCCTGTGCAGTTCCTTCTTGCTCTCTAGCTTGACCAACAGGCCTCAATTTAGGCATTCTGATCTTTTATCTTCCCTGCTTGACTTCATTCATCTGTCTAGGTCCAGACTGTAAAGTAAGCAGTGGGTGTTCAAAGATATTAGAGCTCCTGTTTCAGCAAGCTCAATACCTTTTAAGATGGGTGTCTAAAACATATTTCAAGCCACGCAGTGTTTTTCTGGTCATATTAAAACACAACTGTGTTAGTGAAAAAGGATTTCCAGAAAAATGCTTTGTTAAGATTAAGTGCATCATAACAACGTACACAATGAGAAAACAGTCATAAATCACTAGACAGTGTAAATTAATTGCCACAGGCAGCACCTTGCCAATATCACATATAATTACTTTTTTGTTGTAGAGTGGAAAATATGAAACTTACTTCTAGAATTAATGAAAGAAAATATGTATACATGTGAAAGTGGCTAGAATGCTTGCAAATATTCCAAAGCTTGTGAATTACACTTTTCTCTGTCTTCATCTTCTGTACCTATGGTTAATCCTCATATCAAGGATAACTCTATTCTTTGTCTGATAGAACTATCAACCCAATACCAATAAAAAAATATCTTGAGAGCCACAAACTAAAAAAAGATGACCTTAAATAAACCCAGATCTACACATTATAGATTCAGTAAAAGGACCAGGAAGAAAACAAGGGACTTCTTTATTCTTCATAACAATGGAAGATAGAAAAAACAAAGCTAGAAAATAAAAAACTTTGGTCAAAATGGAAATTAATATTGCTAACAGAAAACTGATTACTAAAATCCAACAAGCTTAGATTTGTGGTAAGCTGACATAAACTGTATTCTTCACCTCTTCCCTCCAAGCGCCAGCCAGCATAATATATGGATATACTGTGCATGGTCATGGCTGTGTGGCATTTCCATTAACAGCAGGGTTATATCCTACCTTCCATTTCTTAAGTCAAATCTTTGTGAGTTCAAATTAAAAAATTCTGTCAACTTCATTATTCAATGACCACACAGAATCTTGACAGTTGGGAAACACAAACACTAAAACTTTGTAGGACTAGGATAATTTTAATGAAATTGGAAAAATATCTCATGCAAGCCACTTATTTCCATGTTTATGCACCTTGCCAATGAAAGCTTTGAAAGATTAGTCCTGGTTGGAGACAGAACTTAAATAAGGTTCTTTGTGTTCATAGAATCACAGAACAATTCAGACTGGAAAAGATCCTTTCATAATATCCAATCTAAACCTCCCCTGGTGCAACTTCAGATTGTTTCCCTTCATCCTACCACTTGCTACTTTGGAAAAGAGACTGACACCCACCTTGATACCATCTCCTTTCCGGTAGTTGTAGAGAATAATAAGATCTCCCCTCAACCTGACTATGTAGCATTTCCATTCACAGCAGGGTTCTGTCTTACCTGTTAGTCAAGCTAGAAAGCAAGAGGGAACCGCACAGGCAGTGCAAGCAGGGGCAGGTAACCTGGAAACTGTATAGGGATGATGCCCAGTTTTGTAGGTATGGGGCAACGAAGGTAGATGAGGAGATGGCTGAGGTACTCAACAATGTCTGCCTAAGTCTTCACTGATAAATGCTCTATCCTCAAATCTCCTGGGTCAATGAACAGTAGGATGGAGACCAGGGGAGTATACTCCCTCGCACTATAGGGGAAGATAATATTTGTGACTATCTGAGAAACCTGAAAAATACTTAAAGTCTATGGGACCTGGTGAGATGCTGGTGGTCAGGCACAGGGAAGCTGAGGATGCTTCCTCTCTGGAAGCCTTCAAGGACATGTGGATGAGGCCTTGAGAAGCCTGTTCCAGTAGGAAGTTTTCCCTGCCCATAGCACTTGGCTTGGAACTAGACAATCTGTAAGTCCAAAACCCTTCTGTGATTCTGTTCTATGATTCTGTGACGTTTTTTCAAGAGGGAAACATTTGAATTCTTCCTAAAAAAGCAATATAATTCTCCAAGGCACAAGAGAGTCCCAGGCTGTGAAAATATTGAAGAATCCTGCTCCTTATAAAACTGATTTTAATAGATGTTTATAAAAAGTTAGTACTGACTCCAAATTTGTGGTTGTTATAGGCAATATCCTCAAGGACAGCAAGATTCAAAACATGTGGAATTTCCTAGATGTGTAAGGCGAAGGAAAAGAAGTCTGTATTTCCATTACTTGTATTAATTTTAACTCCTATTGTGCTCCCCTTCTGTATTGTAGAACTTCTTTCCTTAACACTAGACAGTTTCCAAACCCTGGGAAAAGAATGAGACAAGTCCTCTTGAAGGCTATTTCAGGGCCCTGAAGGAATAGAAAATGATAGTGAACATTGTTTTCCTGATAGAATCAACAGTGTTCTAGGCAACATTAACAGGACCACTGTCAGTACAAGAGGAGCAATTATTCTGTTTTACTTGGTGGTTTTTGGTCCACATCCAGTTTTGGAGCCCCAGTAGAAGGTAGGTGTTGATCAGGTGGAACAGGTTGATCCCAGGGTCACATAAACAGTCGAGGTTGGAGTGCTTTTACCTTGTGAGGAGGAGCTGAGTGAGCTGGGCTTGTTCAGCCTGGGAAAGGATCACTGCAGGAAGCTTAACAGGAGCTCCCCAGTGCCTATGAGAAGGTTACTGAGAATGTGAAGTTATACTGTTTAATAACGTACATGTCAGAAGAATAAGACAATGGTCATAAATTGGTATGGGACTAAGTAAAGAGTATTCTGTCTGAATATAAGGGAAAAAATGCATAAGGATAATAATTTGAAAATGGTTGCCTAAGAGGTTGTAGGTTCCCTGGAGGTTTTCAAGTACAGCCATCAATGTCCTGAGGCATCTAGTCTGAATTCTGTTGACCCTGCTTTGAGCATGACTTTGGATTAGAGACTTCCCAATCCCTTCCAGTTGGATTCATTAAGCAATTCAATAACTTTAATGGCAGCAGCCACTAGAAGAGTCCAGAAGCTGCCAGGCTAGATATTTAGGGGCCTCACAGCTTCTAAGGAATCACGCAGAGCATGTGGATAGCTCAGTGATGTTCAGGTTTTGGCTTCCTCCTCTGAGAGAACATTTTTCCTCCAGCAAAGAACTTGCAATTAATCCCATGATGGGATTCAACCTTTTCCCAACTGAAACAGAATGCAAATCATGTCCATTTTAAGTGTCATTTGTTGCAGAGCAGTGCATTAAATCTGCCTGTCTTACTTTACTCTTAATCTTCAGTGTTGTATTTTTTCCTAGAAAGATGCCAAATTGATAAAAATCTGATTTTTCAGCACAGCTGTTACAATTAAACCCTCAATGCTACAACTACATTAGGAAATAAGGAGAGGTAAAATGGTTGAAAAATATTTTCTTTCCTACTTAATATCCAGATTGTTGGTGTGAAGGTCTCTAGTCTTTGTCTTGGCTTCCCTTTGCAAGCTGGACATTGACATCTGCCAGTCGCTAGCTTCTGAGGGAATTGAGTTTCAGAGAATCACAGAATCACTAGGTTGGAAAAGACCTACTGGATCATCGAGTTTGAAACATACTGTACATAAAGTGCCAAATTTTCTCTGTCACAAAGGCGAGATTGTTGTCTTCGTCCTGTTTTGTATTTGCAGCTTAAGAAATTTGGAAGGAAATCAGTGATTATCATGACCTGGAGAATAAGAACAACAATAGATACAATCAAATAACACTCCACTAATGGATCCAGTTACAAAAAAATTATTTAGCAGCTGCTGTCTCAGACTATCTCCATCAACTTCTTTTGATCCACAATTTTGGACTGTATATGGAATAAGAAAGCTATAAAAACCAAACTTTATTAAAATTGTGCTGCATCCAGAACCCTGCAGCCAAAAGCCCATATAAAGTACACCGGGGGGGCTTGAACGTGAGTATTCTAGAGCTACTTGTGGTATGTTGAAGAATTGTGCATCAGGGTACAGTGGAGTTCCTAGGAGTTAAATGAATGATAAACTGAAAAGGATCCTTTACCTGCCAAGACCTGAGTTCAGCTTCCTGAGTTTCTCTTAAAACAGCACAGCTGATGACATCACTAGACTCCAAAGTAGACCACAGTGATTTTTTCTAGAATCTGGCTTCACTGTGAGAGAATGAGGCAAATAGACAGAAACTCTTGACTCCTAATCACTGCTTTCTGCACATTGTGAATTTGGATTTGGTTCCCATTTCTCTCCTTAAATCAGAGGAAAAGGCAATAGCTTGCCCCACAGAAGTGCTCTAGTGGTTAGTTAAAAGTGAAGCAATAGTGAAGACCTCTGTGAATGCCAAAAGCATGATTATTCTCCCACCCACATAAGTGTTAATCTGAAGTCACAGGAGTCTCTGGTGTCAAACTGCTATAAGCAATAGAAGTATCAAAACATAAGAATTGTTACTGTCTTTAGTATCTGGGAGGTTACAGGCAGCTGCAGTGGAGGAGTTTGCTTACTGCAAATTTTCATTTTACTCATTTGAATGTACTTTTTCACTGGAGTGCTCTGCCAAATGCAACAGAGTCCTCCTACTGAGGCCTGCAATCCTTAAATGCTCTTTCAGTCTAACACACTAAATAGGGGGACTGCTTCTCCTCAGGAGCCTGGCTCTGCAGCACCTTTACCTGTGCAAGAGACTGGAAGAATTAACATGAATATCTCAGACTTTCTTGCAAAGAAAAGAAAAGACGAACAGCAATTGAGAGGCTGGTGCCACTAAATCATGATAAGCAGGATGGGTCTCAGAGGCAGAACTTTGAAGAGTCAGGGTGGCCTTGCTCCAGATCCATCCCTTTCTGAGATGGTGACCATGAAACGACCTTTATCTCATTATCATCAAATGCATGTAACGAGTGACATCCATGCATCTACACATGGAGATTATCAAGCACGTGCTACTTTCAGTATCTCATGTAGAGGCATACTCCTCCAGTATTATCTCATGTAGAAGTGTTCTACTCCTCCTCTAGGGAGGAACAGAACCACTACAACAACCTGGTTTACCCACTGTGGGTCGTAACAATCTACCTGCATCTCTCTTCTTACTCGTGTGTCAGCCACACACTGCACAGCTTCTTGAGTAGTCAGAATAAGTTTATGTCTGCCTAGTGGCAACGTGAGCACAGAGAGCAGAATAAAGCCCACCTAGTTAAAAGGCTAATTTAGGTACTAGGAAAAAATTGGGGACAGTACTAGCAAGCCAGTTCAATCCAATATGGCCTGAAAAATATTTCTTCACAAGGCACAAAAATAAGACGACTCCATGAGCAGGAAAAAACTTATTAGTGAGCTTTTGTTTCTTAATTTCTCTATTGAGAATACAGGGACTCACAACAGGGAAAACAACCTATTTTGTGTTTCTCTCAGTTACCCATACTCCCAAGTACGACAGAACAATTACAGAATCACAGAACAACCAGGTTGGAAGGGACCCATAGTCCAACCATTCCTATCTAACACTAAACCAAGTCCCTCAATACCTCATCCACCCGTAACGAGGCACTTCTACCTGTTTTGGCTCTCTTGAGAAACATGAGAGACTACTTCTCCGTTCCCCTGGGCTAGAACAATCAACATTGTTGATAATAATGATAAGAAAGGTGGATTCATATAGAATCACACAATCATAAAATAGTTAGGGTTGGAAGGGACATTAAAGATCATTTAGTTCCAAGCCCCCAGCCATGAGCAGGGGCATCCCACTAGATCAGGTTACCCAAGGCCCCATCCAACCTGGCCTCCCTAGTGGAGAGAACCAAGCTTTGTATATATTTGGATAAACTTTTAATGGGAAGAATGTCTCTTAGTATTGACAAGCCACAAGAAGAATTTTTGACAAGCTAAATACATAAACTACCATTCTCGTCGCTAAAAAAATCCTATTTTAAAAAAATCCTTCTCTGTTTCACAGCTTCAATTTCCACATTCAGATCATTTTAGCATTAGTTAAAGTGAACTGATCAGATCTAATGGTCCATCTGTTCTTAAGTCAAAAATAGCACTTTCCACCAAAAATATGCATTAATACATGGTGTAAAATTGTCTACATTTAATTGAATTTGTAGGTGAGAAAATATGCTTCAGCAGAAAGGTAGACGAGCCCCATCTTTTAGTTTATGCCAGTTTAACTTTTTTTGCATAATGGGTGATATGGTTTTTTAATTTTATCTTTTCTTTAAGAATGATGATTCAAATGGGGGTCTTACCCATTGAGCTAAGATTTCCTTCTTTCTGATCTCCAGTGGCTGTACAGGGTGACAGTCTGGATCTGCTAACAACAGAGGGAGTTTTGCCAATACTTAACACTGATCCAAGGATTTCACTCATATGCTATAACTAGTATAACTGTAATCTTCAAAAAAGCAGATGATAATTCTACTTATTTGTCACTTGGTTTTGGGTCGTCGTTTAACTTATTTTACCTCATGGGTTCAAAGAAAGGCAGCTATTTGCTTTCTTGTGAAATTTTCAATATGACTCTGCAAGAAATCTTTGATTACAGCAGGGTAGCTCTATTAATGCTCCGTGCTAAACATATTACATGTAATAACATACTTGCTATACTTATACAATTTTAATTCTTTAAACCTCTAGCACTGGCTACATTTGATTTCTAAATTTGTAACAACTCATTAAAAAATTCCAGTCATTTTTTTTTTTGCCTGCATAGTGTTCTAACTTTATTTTCTCTTCTGAAAGGTGAAAATAAAATTAAAAAACTTATGTATAAAAATAACAGCAAAAAAAAAAGTGCAAAGGTATACAACTGCTTCATCAGGGTTGTACATTATGAAGCTTGAACTGGATATTACTACTGAATATAAGAATAAGTTGACTAGAACTGGTGTTATTTTTCAATGGGGGAGTGTAGCCCTTTGCTTACAGTCATGCTGCATTTGCTGATGGTGAAGGAGAGTTAGGGCTGCTTTCACTTCTCCCAGTAAATCTACAGCAGGTGAGAACTAGGTCCTAAGAATATTTCTTTGCTTCAGAAATGATACCCAGAAGCAAATTACCTATGTATTTCTTATCCATATTGTCCTGTACTGCTTTGCTAGACACTGTAATGTAAGTTTTCCCTCTCTTTTATCTCCCTGAGCAAAGTAAACCTGACATGGAACTTCTTGATATTAGGAAACACTAGTGATTTTATTCAAACTAAACTGTCCTGCTTTGTCTGACCTTGAAGATATTACAGTCTTCAGAAGTTGTTCAGACCTGCAAGCTTGTAACAGTTAGTTACTAGGGATTATGATGATAAGAGAATGATATACAGAAATTTTTTAATCGAAATAATATTGGGGAATGATCATAGGCATTAGTACATGATGATACACACTGTTAAATTTTTCATTCAGTCTCTTCAGTGGTTTTGAGCCAGACCAAACTGAGCTTTCTGAAATAACTTTGAGGCAGAGGATTGGACTGAGCATAGGCCAAGCACCATTCTCAGTCTGGATGCAGCTGTCCTGTTTTGGAGGGGAAAAAAGTTTATTCATGAGCTATTTGATGCCAGGTGAGATCAATGCCAAAGACCAGTTCCAGGTTAACTTATTAGCATAGCTCTAGCAAAAATAATCAAAAAATTGTACATTTTGGCTAAGTGTCGTCATCATCTTCCAGCCCACCACTCACACTTATATTACCCTGGAAGCAAGCAAAGGAGTTAGTAAAAACTAGTTTCAATGCAGAGAACCATATATCAGCTTATAACTAAAATCAGCAAAAGATTGTGCTTATAAAGCAGTTTATATGGTGAAGCAAGAGATTCAAGTTAATGCTCATCAAGCTTTAAACTGAAGCATTTCAGTGGAAGCATTTTTGGACTCTAGGGGCATATAGATCCTCCAGGAGTTTTGTCTTGAGATCATCAGGGTACTTCTGGGAATCCTTTGAGAAACACCAGGGTACCTACTGCTGCTAAGAAATGACAGCTACTCATTACTTTCAGCAAGTTCTCACAGCTTCTAACAAACTCTGTCAGCTGTTCTTGATTGAAAAGTGCACTGAGATTTTACTCCAGCAGATTCTTGATTAGGGAGGATCAAGCATCCTTTCTGCAGGGGCTAGAGAGAGGCTTACTTAGGTGTTGGCTTAAGATAAATCTTCCAGAGGTGGGACTAGCTAATAGAGGTATCAGTTTTTGGAGAAGGGAGACAGGAATTTTGTTGAGGGAAATATACATGCACTCTGTGGTGGTAGTGAAGTGCCATGGGGTATAATTCCAGCAGCTACCGGAGCAGCTACCCCCGCAACATCATAGCCCAGATGGATGACAGAATGGAGCATACAATGGAGTACCACCCAGTGGAGGACACAGACCTGCAGGCTTGGGTCTGCAGGGATGCCTGAGGCATCTCACTAGGATTATAGTCAGGGGCTGAGGTGGGATCCTTGCCTGCAGGAGGAGTATGCTGATATGTGTCATCAAGGAAAGAAGCTGAAGGAGGAGGCAAGCAGACTTCACAGCATCAGAAATTACGAGAAAGACGTTCCCTGGATCTTCTTCAAAAGTCTGCAGATACAAGAGCCTGAAAACTTAAGTAGTAAAGGCAAAGGTAGAATCTGTGCATAGCTGGATGGGAAATGAAGACTTCCATGGTGGCCAAGCCTAGAAACTTGTAACTTTTGGTACCGGAAGGACAAGGTTACAGAACTGGTGGATAAGGTAAGAGAAACTGATGTCACCTACCTGGACTTGTGCAAAGCATTTGACACTGTCCTGTATCACAACTTTGTCTTTAAGTTAGAGAGACATGGATTTGATGGATGGACCATTCAAGGGACAAGGAATTACCCAGATAGCTGCAAACTGTTGCCTCATTGATGGGATCCGTCCCTTAATTGCTACATCAAAGGGTTGCAATCAATGACTCAATGTCCAAGTGGAGAGGACTGACAAGTTGAATTCCTCAGGAATCAGTAATGGGACCGGTGCTGTTTAACATCTTTGTCAGTGGCATGGACAGTGGGATTGAGTGCACCCACAGCAAGTTTGCTGATGACACCAAGCTGAGTTGTGTAGCTGACATGCTAGAGGGAAGGGATGTCATCCAGGGAGACCATGACAAGATTGAGAGTTGGACCCATCCAAGCCTCATAAAGTTCAACAAGGTCACATACAAGGTCCTGCACATGGGGAGGGGCAATCTCTGGTATCAGTACAGGTCGGGTGGACAATGAATTATGAGTAGCCCTTAAGAGAAGGACTTGGGCACACTGGTAGATGAAAAGCACAACATGAATCAGCAACGTGGACTTGCAGCCTAGAAGGCTGATGATATCCTGAGCTGTATCAAGTGTGGCCAGCAGGTCAGAAAAGGTGATTCTGCCCCTCTACTCTGCATTCATAAGAACTTACCTGGAGTACTGAGTTCAGTTCTGGAACCCTTAGCACAGGAAAAACATCGAACTGTTGGAAGTCCTGTTGGACCTGCTGGAGTAACTCCAGAGGAGCGCCACAAAAATTATCAGAAATTATATCAAAAATTATCAGAAACTATCACAAAAATTATCAAAATTATCTCTTTTATGAAGACAGGTTGAGAGAGTTGGGGGTGTTCAGATCTGGGTCTGGATGTCCAGCCAGTTCAGATCCCTTTGCAGAACCTCCCTACCCTCCAGCAGATCCACACTTCCAAGCAGCTTAGTGTCATCTGCAGACTTACTAAGGGTACACTCAATGCCTTCATCCAGGTCATTGATGCAGACATTGAATAGGGCTGGACCCAGTACCGAGCCCTGGCCTCCAGCTGGATTTAACTCCATTTACCACCACTCTCTGGGCCTGGTCATCCAACCAGTTTTCCACCCAGGAGAGTGTGCACCTGTCCAGGCCAGAGGCTGACAGTTTCCATACCAGAATGCTGTGAGAAACTGTGTCAAAGGCTTTACTGAAGTCCAGGCAGACCACATCCACAGCCTTTCCCTCATCCAGCAGCTAAGTCACTTTGTCACAGAAGGTGGTCAAGTTAGTTTGGCAAGACCTGCCTTTTGTGTATCTGTGTTGACTGGGCCTGATCACCTGGTTCTCTTGCGTATGCTTCATGATAGCACTCAAGATCACCTGTTCCATGACTTTCCCTGACACTGAGGTCAGACTGACAGGCCTGTAGTTTCCTGGATCCTCCCTGTGACCCTTCTTGTAGATGGGCACAACATCAGCCAGCCTCCAGTTCAGTGGAACTTCCCCAGTCCTCCAGGCCTGTTGGAAGATGATGGAAAGGGGTTTGGCAAGAACATCCACCAGCTCCTTCAATACTCTTGGGTGGATCCCATAGACTTATGGGTATCTAATCATCCTTTGATTCCATGAATCTTCTACTCCTGAAAGGGTTATCCTAACGATGGATGAACATTGAAAGAAGATCAGTATTATTTACATTCAAACTAAGGAAAAAATGTTTAGAAAGGGAAATTTGCTTTATTTCTTGTCCTACAGATAAATCACTGATAAAACTGAAGTCATTATGTCATAATCCCTATTTTAAAGGCTTGTATTTTTCACAACTCATCTATGTTGTCCTGTAGCAGTAATATGTAAAACTCTCTTCCTTTTAAAGGGAATAATAAACAAAATACTATGCCACTCTCCTATTCAAACTGTCATAATCAGCCCACTCCTTTTGTGCAAATTATCTTCTATGGGAATAGAGTTCTCAAATGAGAAAGTTCATACAAAATACTCACATACAGAAAACTTTGAAAATAAACTTTCTATTCATGCAACAGAAATTATAAATTATCGAATATATAAATTGTTCATCATCAGCTCTGAACAAGATAATTAATTTCTGATGTAAACTAGAATTTTAACCCTAGTGATTTGATGAATTTGAATCACTTAGTGTGTAATTAAGTAAAGCTTCTCCGAGTTTCATTTTTTAAGTGGTACTACTAATACTTTAGTTCATAAATCTAAAATTTTGCTTAGAGTATGTTTGGCTGTTGGACTTTTTTTTTCAGGGAGAAAAATGTTAACAAATTGTATATGTTTAGTGTGCCTCCAGCTGTTTACAGCTACACACAATATAGTATAAAGAAATTTGTAGTGATTTATCAATAAGTTTTTTCAAGAGATGAAAATGTTGAAGGTAGCTGAACTACACAAGTACAATACAAGCAGGAAGATAAGAGTACAAAACAGAGAGAGGAGTAGGCAATGTGATCCCTATTGTGTCACACACATTGTTTGTGATGAATGAGTTTTTTATAACGTGGAAATCTAACTGCAAAATTATAGTGTAATTTATACTAGAAGGAGTCTCTGGAGATCATCTGTTCCAACACCCCATCTGCAAATCCAACTTAGATCAGCTTGTTCTGGCCTTGAAGGGAAATGCCTTTAGTATTTCCAGCAGTGAAGTCTCCACACCTCTAAAGCAGTCTTAATACTGCTTCTTCAGCAGCACCCGGCAGCAGGACAGTGAGTTCTTTGGTGGGATGGATATTTTGAGGCAATGGGGAGCTTCTCTGAGCCAAGAAATCCCTGAAAAACCCAGGTGAGGGAAGGGCTCCTGGCAGCTGGCACACACAGGTGGAATCCCCCACAGTGCTGCCTGATGGGAGATCCACATTCCATCTCCCTCTGTTCCATGTTCCCTTGCCTCATGCCACTTTGGTGGCTCTCCACTTGAATCAAACCAGTTCAACAGTGTCTTTTTGTACTGGGGTGACCAAATCTGGACACAGTGATTCACATGTGATCTCACAAGTGCCATCAGAAAATACATTTCCTTGTGCTACACTCCTGCTTCTACAGCCTTAGGATGTCATTGGCCTTTTCTGCTCTTGGGACACATTGATGACCCACATGCAACTTTTGTCCATCAAGAATCCCTTTTCCTTTTCTGCAAAGCTGCTCCCTAGCTAGTTGCCCCTCCTGCCTGCACTGGTAGATGGGACTGTTCTGTTCAAGTTGTAGGACTTTTCATATGACCTGGTTGAAGTTTATGAATTTTCCATCAGCTTACTTCTCCAAACTTCTGATGAAGTTTCCCTAAATAGCAGCCCTTGTCTCCAATGTATGAATCATTCCCTCAGTTTGGTATCTTTATGAACTTATTGCATGTGCACTGTCTTATCATTTCTGTTGTTAATAAACATGTTAAACAGTGTTTTCCCTAGCATTTACCCCATAGAACACCATTGCTGACCATCTGCCAACCAGACACCATACTGCTGATGAGCATGGTGATATATAAAATCTCCTCTATCTTCTTGTCCATATAAACACTCTGTATTTCAAACATTTGGGTAAGAAAAAAAACTATGGTAGACCATACCAAAGGTCTTGCTACAGTTCAATCTATATAACATCTACTGCTCTCTTCTTCATGAAACCAGACATCTAATCCTAGGAAGTTATCTTGTTGGTAGGGCAAGATTTACCATTATTTACTATCCATGTTGCTTGTCTCCTTATTCAGGTACTTGAATATGTCTTCCAGGAGGAATTGTTCCATAATCATCCTAAGTACTGAAGACAGGTTTTTGATATACTTCTTGTTCTTGAAGGTGAATATGTGTTACCTTTTCCACCAGGATTATGGACCTACAAGCAGCTCTTACCAGTGAAAAACTAAGGTGACGAAAGTACTTTGACCTTTTCCAAGTACTTCAGCTTTAGTTTAGTCAGTGTGTTTTGGAAGAAGTTGATATACAAGTACTTAGATCAGAGTGAGCTACTGCTATAGGAAGTGCAACAGAAGCAATAGATACTAACAAATAGAGAAAACTGGGTATCTCTGTATTTCAATCAGGAATAAGCTAGTCAGTTTTATGGTTTTTTTACTGAAAACCTGAAAAAGAAATTATCAAAATTAGTTTATTTTAAAAAAAATCTCAGTGCAATTTAAATTTTGGCAGAAAAATGTTAACCTTAGGAAATTCCCACTACAAAAGCGTGAATTCTAGCTACTCAGAATAACTTTGAACAATTATTGAAACATGAGGGTTTGCATTCAGCATGAATTTTTGCAGTTACTTATTTTTTTTCAGCTGCCCTGATTTTATATTACTACTACACAACACCAAAACCTTTATTTTCTGAATACATTTCACAAGCTTTTTTTTTGTAGGAAATAGTTTGCTATATGAGACTGCATGGGAGATGCATACATAGAAAAAACTAATTCTCTTTTCTTAGATGTCCAAAGAGAGTTAGAACATCAATATGGAGAACAGAGTCAAACAGTGTAACACTAAATACAGGGGGGACTCTTTATTTACTTCAGGTTGTAGATCTCCAGATCTTTGGAAAGTAAATGTTTACAAGTATTCTCTCTTTGATAAATGGGATATGGAGGTTGGTTTGTTTCCTTTTCTTTTTTAAAAAATAATCCCACAAAACTATCTGGAGAAAAAAATACTCCTTGTGTGTAATGATTTAGTTGTTAAAACACTCGCTCATGGAGATAAAGATTCAGATTTTAAGCCCTTGTCTGACTGATGAGGTTCAAATATACAAACCAACATCTGTTTCAACCATTGGATTATAATCCATACTGGATAACAGAGTGACGAGCACATTCCTTCTCTCTCCCTGAAGCTGTTTTCTTCCACCATGAGGAAAAGAATATATTGGGTTAGAGAAAGATCATGAGAGGAAGTCTGGCTCTGTAACATAATACTTAGGACTTTGCTCAGCGAACGATTTGGATCCCAAAAGGTTTTTCTGTGTCTTGCATTAAACAGATATTAAATAATATGAACTGAATAGAATGCCAAGAGCTGAGACCAGAACACAGTACTCTTCCTCCCAGAATGAGCACTCAAACCACATTGTATACAATTTCTATATTTTCATGTTACTTTGAAAGGAGACTATTGTTTTCCAAGCTGTTTCTGGAGACTATTCAAATAAACAATTTGAGAATTTTTGAGTTAACAGTTCAGACCCATGAAATGCCTGAGCTAAGCTGAACAAGCAGCTCAAAGCATGGAACAGTCCACCTTCATGTCAAGAGACTTTTAAATAGAAGATCGTTTCTCAAATAATTTCCTAAATCTAATATTTAATTTACAAAGAACCTTGAACAAGTTCAGGAAACCAGTCTGTGGGAGTCATATGCTTCAGTGGCTGCTTATCTATGTTTTAAACTCCAATCTGTACTTAGGGTTTTCTCCAGAGCAGAAAAAAAAATTATCATCTAGGTCTTTTCCTGCTGACTTTGAAAGCAGGAGGGATAGGTAAGCTGTGAAACCAGTGCAAATCCCATATATTGAGCCATGAAGCAAGGAAGAAAAAAATTGAGTCTGGGAATGTGTCTCTAAGAAAAGCAAATACTTTGAAGGTCCAAATTCCAAAAGAATTTTACAAAAAATATTTAACATGGATTACAGCATGTCTGTGTGAAGCGAACACTTAATGAAAGACACATATATGTGAAATCCTTACAAGTGGACCAGTAAGGAAAGCACCCAATTTGCTGAAATTTATAGATCCTGAAATGTCAAAATATAAAACCCAAAAAAACCCAAAAGCTAACTCATGGCTAGACAGCTAGGGATAAACCTTATTCAAACATCAGATGTGGAACTGTGAATCGGGATGATATTCACTGTGATTGCAGCTGGAAATCTCATCATAAGCAAGAATTGAACTTCTATGGAGCACTGATAAAAAAGCTGGATGTTCTTAATTTGTTATAGAGCCTCTTGCTAAATTAGATCTAATTTATGCCTAATATTCTTCCCCCACTGTTCAGTGCATCACCCCATCTCCTACCTGGTAGTTAAACAGATTCTGTGTGAATAAGGTAGAAAGTACCTTCACTTGAAATCTGGTTCTCACTTCCTTTGATTCTTCTTTCCTTAATCTTTCCATCTAACTTAGACTAAACACCTTAGTTCTAAGAGCATAATTTATAAAGCAAGAAGCTCATACTGCTTTAAATCATTTAGAGATCTTCAGACATTCCTAAACATTGCCACATCCCCTGTAGCTTACTTTTCATATATTTTCTCCTTGTTCTCTGTGGTAAATAAAGTCATTCTGTTCTGTATTTGTACATCACTGATGGAAACAGGGATTTGGACCACAACCAGACCATCTAAATACTGATAAAACTATCTAAAATATATCCAATGCTTAAATTCCTAAAACAGGCGCACAATGTCGCTCTGAAAACATTCTCTAAAGACTATTCTCCAAAGGCATTTAGCTTAGAGAATTTTCTTGACTATCACAAATATTAAAAAATTCATAAACCCATCTTTCATGGTATTTCTAGCATTTCCTTTTCTGTCACAGCATGGAAATTAAAAGGAGAAAAGAATAAGAAAATCAACAGATTCAGCGATATATACTTTGTAATATTTATCTTTACATTATTCTGAGCCAAATTTCTTATCCGAGTGGTTTTCTACTCAGTTGAAGCCATAGTGGCCAAAAAAATCACAGCACTGTGGATCTGCCTTTCCTTGTCTTGTCAAATACTTCAGGATTGGAGAACAGGCTCAAACAGACCACAGACTTAGTTTCTCCATTCAGCACCAGGCAATAAGAAGAGACAACATCGTTGACAGTAACTAACTGTGAGTGGAATTTCTTCCTCAGAAGACACTACTTCTAATGACACCATTCACTGAACAAGAGGCTAGAGAGGGACTTAGGAGTATTGAGCTATATATCCTTCTCTGTCAGAAAATTTAAAATTTACTAAGTATAGTCAACAAATAATGTTTTCTGTGTTTCTTACCTGTGACCACTCTTACCTTTATTTACCACAAATATAGCTATAGGGTTTTAGAACATTGCAACATCTGACCAAATCACAACTACTCTAGAGTGACATCTTGTGGCATAGAGAGTTGGACAGTGAGAGACACAAATTTATTCCCCCATGCGGTGGGTACTCATGGTTCTTTCATATTTATTCCTGTGCCCTGTAAATGTAGCATAAATACAGTCTTGCATTCAGAAATTTCAGAAATAGGTGGTATGGAAAGCAATATCACAAAAAAATCTGAGGTGGGAAGACACCTCTGAAGACTGTCTGGTCAAACCCTACCTTCTCAAAACAGGGTAGCCTAGACTAGGTTGTTCTGGACCATGTCTAGTCAGGTTTTGAGTACTTTCAAGAAAAGAGGCTCCACAACATCTTTGCACAACCTGTTCCAGTGTGTGTTCACTGATAGAGTAAAATGCACTTTTTTATATTTATGTTGAATTCCCTGGATTTCAATTACTACTCATTCCCTTGTCTTCATCTTGAACTCCACCTTCTCATAGTCACCATGGCCAAGGTTGACCTGAACTTTCAAGTTTTGTTACAATCCCCAAGTAGCTCTTCCTTATTTATTAGTTCCAGCTCCAGCAAAGCTTTTGCTTTCCTCAGATCCTCAATCATCTGTGTTAAGTTGTGACCAATGCCTTCCAGAAATCTCGTGAGCTGCTTATGTTGTGCTATGTTATTGATATAGAAAATCTCAGGCAGGTTCAAGTTCCTCTATGAAAATCAGGGCTTGTTAGTGTAAGGTTTCTCCCAGTAGTCTGGATAAGACCTCATTTGCTACTTGCTTATCAGGTGGTCTGTAGTAGATACCCACTCCAGTGCCCTCCTAGCTGCTGTGTCCCCTATCCTGAACCATATGTTCTCATCTTGTTCATCATCCTTATCCAGGAAGAGCTCCATACATTCCCACTGTTGTCTCACATGAAGGACAATTTTCATCTCCTCACTATTACAGTCTGTCCTCCCTAAAAAGCTTTTATCCATCAGTGGAAGTACCCCAATCATGTAAACTATCCACCACATCTCTGTGATTTCAATGAGATCGTTGCCCTGCTACTGCATGCTGACCTCTGGCTACTCCTTGTTTTCAGCCCATGAGGCAGGAATCAGTGTACAGGCACTTCACAGAGACTCACAGGCATGGTGATGTCACTGAAACTGAGAATGGTGAACAGGATCACACCCAGTATCAACCCCCAAGGGTTCATTGTTATTGACTACCCTCCACCCAGACTTCATGACACTGATCGCCACCCTCCAGGCCCAATCATTTAGCCAGTTTTTAAGCTGCCTCACTGTCTGCCCATCCAGCCCATGCTTCATCATCTTCTCTATAAGGATCTTATGGGAGACAGCATCAAAAACCTTACTGAAATCAATGTAGATAATAGCCACTGCTGTCTCCTCATCCAACAAGCCAGCCACTTCATTGTATCAGGATGGTCAATCAGATGACCCCCTTGTAAATCCATGCTAACTACTGCCAATTGCTTTCTTCTCCTTCATTTGCCTGGAAAACATCTGCAGAAACGACTCAGAAGTCTTGAAGAAATTTTATGACATATACTTAGAAATTGCTTTTAAAGAACCTAGGGACTATTCTGTTTCCAAACAGAATTGAGAAGCATAAAAACTAGAAAGCAGAAGACCTCATTCTGTATTGTGTGAATTTAGCAGCTCATTTAGCTTCCTCAGAACAGACTAAGAACAGTTACATGGCTGCGTCCAACATGTCAGTCCCTGACTGCCACAAGTATAGATTAAAACATACAAACCTAATCCAAAGCAAACTATAGAGATGTATTTCCAGCACTAAATGTGCACATATACAAACCTAAGACTGCTCAAGCCTTCCACACTCCCACCATCTGACCATTTACAGAGGAATGATTTTCTAAGAGTAGCAAAAAGGGATCAACAGACCTATGTTGGGTGTGGGTAATGATTAGGTCACCCTCCTTGACTGTCTTTTATAGAATGGTATTTAAGAGATGACCCAAACACAGGTACCTCACTAACACCTGACCTGCCTCAGGATGCTTTTAGTTTGTTTGGGCTGAGGTCACAACCTCAGATGACCCAGCCCATTTTAAACTTGTAAGTGTTTAAGCAGCTTTTAAGATTTCCTTTGTCTAGCCTTCTGTGTGGTCAATGTGATGTGCATTCACAAATCATGTCTGAGCTTCATAAAGTGGGAAAAGAAGACTGTACTCACTCAAATTACAGTCCATTATGTGTTGAGTCTGAGCACTGAAACAATAACTGTACCAGAAAAGCAATTTTTCAGGTGTTAAGCAACCTGATATAGACAATAGGTGACAGTACACACGTGGGCACAAGAACCTCTGGTTACCTCTGCCTAAAGTCCTTTTTACTACACAGACTTAAGACTATGACAGTATTTACCCTCACAGGACTTCCCGCAAAGTAAGGGAACACAGTTCTAGATGGGAACTGAGGAACAGAGGGTTTGAACAATTGGTTCCAAGACACACAGGAAATCTGCATATAGAACAGGAAATTAAATGCAGGGATCTGAAGTCCCAGCTCGTTATTTTACTTACTTCCTTGTAAAAATGATCTCTCACCATTTTCACCAAAATAGGTATAAATTAGAATTCTCTCATTTAGTCTGGGAAGTTTTTATACAGCTGCAGTACACACGTGCTTCTAGCTTAATGCAGATGATCGAAAGTTCTGGGATAATAAATACTTCCTTGCCTTCCTTGACAATGTCTATTATCCTAATTATTGAACTTTTCTTGTGAAAAATGAATTTAATTTTCAGTTCCATTTACCTCCTCATATGTTTTTTTGTTTTATCTTAACTTTGAAGCTTTGTATTATTGTTCCCAGATTTACTCATGAAACTGAAAAGTAAACAGACACTATGCAAAAAGGTAATATTTCAAAATTCCCTCATTAACACATTATTTGAAAGAAAATTAATATCATATTTTAAATATTCACAAACCCTGGATGAAATTATTTTCATTCAGTTATTCTTCTTTTTAAAAAAAATTCTTTTCAAATTTAGTTGTGTAATGTAATGGAAGTTAAATGGTTTTTAGAATATTCGCTACCCAGCTCTTCAGTCTTTCTTTTTTAGAGTTCTAGTAACTTCTTTCTATTGATATGTTTTCTACCAGAGTCCAACATTCCATTCCAGACTTTTGGGCCTCTGGTTTTGATTCCTCAAAGCATTTAATCATCTACCCAACAAATTGAAAGTGTTTAGGTCCCTTTAGGATTAAAGTAAACTAAAACACACTCACAAATGTTTTTGCCAGACCATGCTATCCCTTCATCTTTGTAGTCAACCATGTAAAATCATTTATGTCAAAAACATCAAGCTCGACCTGATTTTTATGTTCACCAGAGATACATTGAATAAATATCATTTCACAAGAAAATGAAATGGTGTTTCAAAGCTTTGAATGTTTCTGTAAGGCAAATATTGATGTTGAAATAACTGGATACTTTCAATTTATTTATATATTTATAAATATAAAGAACAGATCAGATAACTGGATTGTTATTAGAACAAATGCATAAATTTCTAACCAAAATAAATGCAAACAGCTTTAAATGTAAATTACAAAAAAAAAATCAAAAAACAAAACTCTAATTCTAACTACTCTGATCAATACATTGGTTCTATGAACTGTTTCTCATGAGATCATTGAGATTTTACAATTCAGATATTGTGTATTTCCACCAGTGTTGTATTTTGGAAATTCAGTCTGAAATTCTGGGTGAGATTTTTGTGAAAACTGCAGCCCTGTCTACGCTAATTTTTGTTAGAAATACTACAGAATTTGTATGGTGTCTGTGGCTGTTTTAACTATTTGCTTGCGGCAATGTAGAAATTTAGCTGAAAAAGAGGTCCCATGACACAGAGAGATGCATAAGAACAGGTGGGATTGTCTGGTTTTATTTTTTGTCTTAGTAGAGGAATTAAATATTCATAGAGTTCAAAAAACACAAACCAAAACTAACAATAGAAAAAAACCAACCAGTTCCAAGAGCGAGAATGATGCTGTGTAGTCACCTACTAAAAGATAATATTTGTTTCCAGTCACTCCTTTCAAGACTGTGAATTTCACTTTTAACAGTCATGGGACAGCACTAACTACAATATGAAAAATTACATATATTAGGTAACTGGCTGAGAAATAGACTATGGATTCTTGATGAGAGAAGTTTTAGCCTTGCTAAACTGAAGAGAATTCAAATTCCTAGCTCTCAGATTAATCCACTACCCTATTGTTACATAAAGACAACTGTCAGTGGCATCAATACCTTTAAAACAAGACCCCATTCTTTCAAAATGCAATTGTAGGCATCTACCTTTGTGAGAGAATTCTGCACTCAAAATGCCTGCTAGAAGCAATGGAAAAGACTGAAATTGCATATGTAATGTTATGTTCAGCACTACAAGTGCCTACCTCTAGGGATATTCCCTTGTCCACTTCAGCTTAATCCTTCACCTTTTTTCTGTGAAGATTTCTTTAACGTTTTTACTCATGCATCTAATTTTGTTGTAGTTATATTTCCAGCTCCAGGTTTTAAAACTTAATCTGAGGGCCAGGAGGCTAAAATCTAGGCATTGCAGCGCTGGATTTAAAAGCTCCACATCCTTTTATTTGGTTGAGTCTTAAGTGAATTCTGTTGGATCAGCCAGGAAATCTATGGCAAAGCCAAAAACTAAATATCGGTCCCTAGGAGCTTATTTCAGAGCATTGGGCAAACTGACATTGTTTCTATCACTATAAGCTAAAGCTTCTAGTCCAAGCTGGAAAAGAGAAGTGGGGGAAAAAATGCCTCTTTTAGCACTCCCAAAGAGTAGTCAAAGGGATCCTAAAATCAAGCAAAGCTGCATCGTGATCTTTAGTTTTTCACTCATCCTTCATTTTTCAGTATATAAGAGTGTCACAACTGGGAACAATTATGGACAAAAATTATTACATAATGTATGACTCAACATACAGATGATCTTTGGGAAAAGAGGTTCTTGAAAAGGAGGTTTTGCGCATGGAACAGTATCAAAAGCACTGCGTGGTTTGGTTGTTGGGGGAATTATATATTGGTATGTGACACCTTTGGGAAAAGTACCGAAAAGCAGGTCAGGTACCATGAGTCTTAGCAGACTGGTTACTTATTCATAGGCATCAGCTGTTCTGAGCTTCAGGAAGTTCAGGTCTCAGCAGCTGCTGTGTAATCAAGGCACCAAATTCTTTACAATGGCTAACTATAAAAAATTTGGAATTGATTGAGAGGGCCTGAGTTATCCTCCTCCTGTGATTGCAAGATGCAGCATATAGAAAACTCTCTTATACTTAAGTCTTTCTTTTATATTTCCAGTGTTCATGAAATTAGTTTTAAACCACTAAGATTTTTTCCCCTCCTCCTCATCTCCCCACAATAATTTCTGGTTCTAATTTGAAGAGTTGTTTTTTTTTTTAAATAAATATGTTTTAGATTAATTTAGTGCCTGTGAAAGTTGCCAGCCTATTTGATTGATCTTGGACTGGGGGGAGTGCAGATATTAAATGCTGGAAAGATCTAGGACCTCACATGCTGAAGAGACCTAAAAAGCAATTGATAACTCAGGAAAAAGAATAATACTGCAGGACTAGCTGATCAAAAAACAAACCAAAAAATCCTGTCTTCCTCAAGAATAATCCTAAGGAGGCAATGGATGTTTAATATACAATCCATACCAGGCCACCACTCTGAAAGACCATTTGAACTGAAACATTATGACTGCTAAAGTGCAGTGAAGAGCAAGAGAAGATATCTGAAGGACTGTGGGAAGAATCTGCCCCTACGTTTGAATTTGTCAGTCATCAGTGTTCTTTAAATCCCAGTGAGGACTTACCCTCCATACTGCTCTTGTCATGCCTACAGCTTGCCCAAAGCACAAGATACAGTCAGTTTAAACATTGTGAGAAGTCTTAGTGAGAGCCTTTCTCTGCTGAGAAAAACTATTGATTATTAATAATTATATGAACAATGGATATATTTTTTCTATATGTTTATATCATAAAGACGTCAAAATGGAAAAGTCAAACAGAAGTAAAAAAAGACTTTTAGTTCTAACTAGCTACAAACCATTCTGAAGTAATCAGATGGGTGTGCATAACACCTTTTGTGCAAAGATTTTTATTATCTTAGAGTAACTAGGAAAAAAACAGTACAGGTTCTCATTTTAATGATTATAGGAGACCTGTATGGGCCATCACATTTGAGCCAGGTTATATATCCAGTTATTAGCAGCATAGGAATGGGAAGTTGGGGTGAAATCCTAACACTGCTGAAATTATTGGGAGACTTGCCATTTTCTTCATGAGGGCTGAAACTTTATATTCATGTGTTCTTTCCATTATTTAACCACAAAACAATTCTTCTATTCAACTCCCTCTCTAAGCACAGTAACAGACACACTTACAAGAAGCTTCAAGTTGTTTCTTTCATACATTAATCATAATATACATTGACATCTTGACTTGCCTGTGCTTACACATCCAACTACTCATAGATTACCCATTATCACTCTGTCTGATCATTTTATACGCTAAAATTTGACAGAAAATAGAAAGGTTTACTCGTCACCTGCAGCTATAAATATACAATCCTAAAGGTTTTTGCTGTATCATGCCCAAAGTTGTTTTCCTTCCCTGTAATCAAGAAAGGCCAAACTGGGTAGAAAAAGTGTAAACTCAAACAAACTCTTTCTTTGTTTCTTATGGTTGTCATATGTTTGTTGTCTTACCCGTAAAAAGAGAGAAAATCGAGTAGGAAGAAACACAATAAAAATGTGCAAAGGAAAAACTTATCAGCCGAGTCCTGATTTCTCCTGGTCTTATAAAGGGACACATGGTGGCCCTAAGGCAGTAATTCAGTTACTGCTTCTTGACAGAGCCCTTTTTTTCCCCCCTTTGCTGCTTGAAACTGAGATATCAGGTCTAAAATCAGAACAACATTCCCACAGAATTAGGCAAACTTTGCAGGTTTTTATTTTCATTAAATTTATTTTATTTAATCCTATGTCCTCTGCAAGTGTCTTTTCCTTTGCTGCTTCAAAGTTACATTAGTAGTTTTATACAAAACACTACTTCTTATCCATTTAATAATCTTAGTGTTCTCCTTGGAGTGGAAATTCCAGGACTGGCAAATAACTAAAATTGTGGACAGCTCTGGCTTCAAGATCTTTGACATATCATACATCATGTGTCCCTTCACATTACATTTTTTTAAGGAAAGCAATCCTTAAAATATTTATTACATTTTCATCAATCCTCTCTTATATTCTTCCCTTTTTTCTGTTTTTAAGGTGCAAAAATTACCAACAAACCTGGAAGTTAATTAACTTATTGCCACACAGAGTTCACTCCCAGGGAAGGAGATTTAGAAAAGGGAGTTAAGCAAGAAAAGAAATAAATAATAAATTCATCTCCTGTGATGCCAAGATTTATTTTTTTATTTATTTGCCACACGCATTTAATATCATATCTCACTAAGTGCTGCTGACTGAGATACACGAATGATGTTAATAGAACTTAGTTCTTAAAAAGACATTTGTAAGAGCGTGAAAGTTGGTTAAAGAAAACCACACCCTAGAAATACTGCACGAAGTGCAGAGAATCAGGAAGAAAACAACATTGGAGATTAAAACGCAATTCATGATCTAGGAGAACCCTAAAGTTATTCTTGGCATTTCTGAAGTTAGAAAAAAACAAAGCTAGCCTCAAGATGAGGTGAAAAATTGACTGAATACTCTACTGCCTTCTCCAGATATGGATTGGGAAGAAAAATTTAGGCATATTCAGTGAGAGAATGCTTTCTTATTCCAGGTCTCAGTACTTGAGTACTTGCCAACTATATAATAAACAATTACATAAATAAATAACCCAGAAACTTTGGAGATGTTGAACATAAGGATTCCTCTGAAGGTAAAAATTGTTGTGACACACACAGCACAATGTCCATGAAGTTTTGTGAAAGCCTGATTTTTTTTTTATTTTGTTTTTGCAACCTAGAAAGATACATTTGGAAAATATTGTTCAATCCATATTCTCAATATTTCAGTTTATAAGTATGCAGAAATACACACAGAAGCATTTTGAGAATCAACTATGACATTGATTTTCACATCCTCAAGACCATTCCTAGAACAATCTGTTCATAATTTGGCTATCATTTCATAAGTGCTTGTTGGAAGTTGGGTGATGGAACTGATAACCAGAAGAGAATAGAGATGGTCCTGTCATCTTTCCTCCAAGTCATGGAATTTCAATTTATTATCTTGGCATAAAGCCAAGTAATTTGTGCTTAGCTGATTTTATATTCCAGATTGAATTTTAGGGTGAGGATGAAGTCATAGAGCAAGCACCACTTATTCCAAATATTTCTCTATGTATTAGAGCAGAGCAGGTTGGATTTTTTTCTATTAAATTAATTGAACTCTGTGAGAAAGTGCACAAGCAGGGAACAGCCTCTAGCCCACTGTGATTCCAAATGAGTATGTTCAATAATATTTATAAGTTCCCATATGAAAATAAAAGGCACCAAGGAATCAAAAGCAAAAAAAAAATCTCACCCACCCTCTCTATTCTAATGCTTTCATATCTGGTAGAACAAAGAAAGAAAGAACATCTGTAGATAAAACCTAAGAGGGACATATGTGTTCCACACCTAACTACAGCAGGGTGTCACTAGAACAGCTTGCTCACTACTTATCACATCCAAGTCCATATGGTGCATTTCTGCCATAATTGGGCATTTCCATGCTTTTGTAGATTTCTGTCAAAACCTAAATGATATTTAAATATTCTTTTGCTGATATCAAGACTTTTTTATTTTAATGAATTCCAAGTAAAAATTAAATCCTGGAGTGGATGTCCACAATATTTTTAATGACCTGAGAGATTCTCTAACAACAGACAAAAATGCACTGTTATTTTACCTACATTCATATTTGAGTTTCTTGCCAGTATTCAGCATAGACTGCTCCAAATCAAATAAACTACAGAGGCCCACACAGTGAGAGGGGGTTCATTAAGGATCATGAATAGCACAGAGTGGAGGTACCAAAGTAAAAGAACAGATAGCACTATAAAAAGACACATAATATATTTGCCTCTCCATATGTTCAGTGAACGTTCTCAGAGAGGTTGTTTTATTTGGGCATGCTGAGGAATAAGGAAATGAAAAATAAGTGGCTTTACGTATTTGTCTGAATGTGGAGAGCTATTTTGATAGAAAGGTAGACAAAAGGAAGTGTGAAGAGGATCAAGCATGTGCCAGAGCCTCGCGCACAACTTCAGTAAGCCTACGCATAAAAGGGTGAACAGCAAAATAGTACACTATGTGCAGACAAAGCAAAGAGATAGCATTGATCCCTACTGAGTCAGAGCCAAGGATAAAAGGTAGAAGTGACAACTGTTGACTGAAACTACTCTCTATTACTGAAAAAACATGAATGTTCTGAAGGATCTGTCTTGGATGCAATACAGTTTTCCATTTTTTTTTCCAGTATTGCTAGTTTTGCAGCTAACGTATTTCCTTTTTTACTGGCATAAGAAACAGGAATATGGATATTCTCTGCTTTTTTAAGAGTGGAGGAAATGTCCAGAGTTTTTTGTGCCTAAAAATCCCAGTATCTTTGGCTGAATAAAAACAGCCAAAGATAAAATAAATAAATAAATAGATTGTTGAAATAAAGATCTTAATAGGAGCTTGAGTGGAAATGCCTTTCTTTGTTTAGCTCTTGGACAACAGCCTGACAGTATATGTTCACTCTATCACTCCCCAACATACTCAGTGAATGGGTAAGAATCAGAAAAGGAAAGCAAAATGTGTGAGTTGAAAACAGTTTTAATAAAAAAAGAAAAGAATAATGATAATGCTAATAATAACCCTAATAATAACAGTAAAATATACAAAACAACACTTAGCCCATCTTGAACAGTGATCAGAGAAACCACAATTCAAGTGGTGACCGCCAGATGTTGGACACAGTGAGCACAGCAGTTCAAGTGGGCACAGATGTTATGGCCAGAACAGAAATCATCAAAGATAAAAACCGAACTTGGAGCACCAGAGGCTGGATACCGAGGGCTAGAGTGCCAAAAGTAAAAGGAACACCAAGAGATGGTGGACGCAGAGCGAGTGACACACTCTCCTCCTCCAAGCCCTCTTACACCTGCTTAATTGCAAAAAATGGAAAACCAAAAAAAGTTGTTGATTCCTTGACAACGGTCAAAACCAGCAGTTTTTTCCAGGATTCCTCTCATACTAAACACAGAAAAACAGCAGCTGGTTAGAAGAAAATTAATTCTATCCCAACCGAACATAAACATCACCTAGCAACATGCAAAAACAATGTGTTATCAGCATTGCTCTCACACTGAGTCTGAAACACATCAACTCATATACACAATTATAGAACAGTATGTAGACTTAAACTGAGAACAGTATGAATAAGATTTAGGTGGTTTTTCCTAAAAAAAGCTGGTTTTCAGTACACCAAATGGCAAGCTTGCTTCCACTTATCTCCAGGTTCCCTCCAGCAACCCTTCCTGGATGAATAGGGATGCTGAAAAAGTTGTTTAAGAAATTAAAAGAAAAAGTGATGAGACATTAAGCCTGGATGAGTAAGAAAAAGCAATGTGTGCACCACAGTATGAAGTATGTCAGCGACAGTGAGAGACATGCAATGTGGTGCTGTCTTTTTTTAGAGCACAGTAACTAGCAGCAGGTACCTCTATCCCACACAGAAATAGCTTAGCATACAAAGAACAATCTCTAAAGGGAACGTTTTATGAAAGCTGAACTCAACCACGATCATATCTTTCACAGGCTGATTTCAAGCAGTTTTCTCCATCTCCATGGTCTGGACATAAGCTGATTTTAAAATTCAACCATCCTATGCATAATTTCTTTGTAAAAACGCAAGAAAGGGTTGGAGATTGATTTGAAAGGATCAGATATATAACATAGCTCACGCTACAGAGCCCAGATGTGACCAAGAAAGCTTATTTTTCTTTCTGAGTACAAGCTTCATAGCAAACACCCATCTGTCTGTTTGTTCTAACTTGTATGTTCAGAAGACTAGGAACCTTATACAGTTTATCAGGATTCAAAGAATAATTTAGAACATAACAAATCCTGATAACATCTCATAGGTTATCCTTGGGAAGAGGCATCAATTAATTTAAACTTTTAATACTTTTTATAAAAATCAGAGGGTTTTTTGAAGGTGTTTGAAGTACTTGACTCTAGTCCTTTGCTGTTTAAATTCCACCTTTTGAAATCTTTATTCAAGATTTCCATAACATAAATTACAGCTATTAAACAAATTGAGAAAACAAAGTATGTTATCTTTCTTCTTGTTACGTGTAAAATAAAATGGACTCTGAGGAAATCATGATGGTAGCACTGAAAAAGCTGTAGAGCATGTCAGGATGCATAAGTTGTATCATATACCAAATTATTTTCTAACATTTCTTAAAGTCATACAAGGTTTTTTTAATAAGAATAGTAATAGCAAAAAAATATTCAGATTCATAAGTACTATTTAGTTGATATTACTGAAATTTACTTGCCTTCATTCACAACAGCAGGTCACAGGCTATCACAACCCTCTGTAAAGTAACTACTCAGGTATCCGAGAGGCTATAGAGAAATATTTCTTGCAAGAGAACTTACTTCAATAGCTTAAATTCTGCTCTGGCATGAAAACAGTATTGTCTCCATCACAGCTGAGTTGAGCAGTTTGACACCTGATTACTCTGTGAATCACCTGGGATATCCAAACTAGGCACCTCATATTAATGCCCATGAGAACAGGAACAGGTAAGCAATTTCTGAGCCTGATTAATTTGTGGAGAACCCTCTGAATGCAACAAAACATGACATTCAAATCCATCTAAACACTTGTCAGATAAGGTGCTGCCACATCCTGCTGAAATCATAGTTTTCTGCTTACAGGACTTGCCCAGGAAACTGAAAAACTATACCATCATCAGCCAGAATGAATACAAACCCACAGCTCCCACCTCTTTGGAGAGTGCCCTAGCCACATGGTTTTTGTTGAAACTATACCATTTTTGTGCAGCCAGGAACGTGGAATTTGTTTGGCCTGCAAAGAAGATTGCAAAGGGAAGTCTATTTCTATACTCTAAGAGGCAAAACACTCTGCTGGAGAGGAGGAGAAGCTAAAATAGTTCTTCCCCGAGGGCCTGCTCAGAATATGTAATTTCCATGTAACAGTCTTAGGATAAAACACATTAGCGATATTGGGAGAAAAGCTGAAACACAAGAACTTTCTTGTTTCCACAATCTCACTGTCTCACAATTGATGTCTTTTGCTTACTTTTTCTTTCTGTACAAGGGTTTTCTTCCAATGGATAGATTTAAGACTGGCGTGGCATAAAACTGGCCAATAAAGATATAAACATGACAAGAAAGCATCGATCTATGTTCAGTATTCAGCACAATATCCTGAATCCTGAACTCAGCGAGTGGGTGCACAAATATACCTCACGAAACTGCAGAGAAGTGTAAAAGTCTATGGAAAAACTTTCAAGTGTATTCAGCATTTCTTAGCAGCTGGCTTATATATCTTCTTGAAGAAGATAAAAGCAAACACTTCTACATACTTGAAATATTATTTGAATTGATAAATTTCACCCTTGGAATGTCTTTATGAACCTCATCTACAAAGAAGGAGCAAATTCATATTCTAACTTTGATCCTACCTGCAGCTTTGGGAAAATAAAATATCCCAACTTAAATTCTCAGATCTACTTTTTAGAGAACTAAAAATAATGTTAAAAGTTGTAGACTCCATTTAAAAAAAACCCAAAAATTCCTGGTTAAGAGTGAATTCCCTGCTGGCATGAAACTTCAAAGGAACTTTCATAAAGAAGACAGTCTTCTTAATCCACCAAACAGGTAGATCCCTGGTTAGAGGTAATTTTGTCTTTCTTGCATTTCCCTACAGTGGTGCTATAAGCTAGAAAGTACTATTGCAAACAGTTATAATCCAAAATTTAAACTGAAAGCTGCAGCCATGCTCTGAAATGTTTACTGGCCTTCAGAGTGTTGTACAGAAGGTCTCACGAGGCTCACAAAGCCTCAGAGTATCTTAAATGAAGGTACTGTTCCTCTCACAAAATATTTGCTATATAATCTGTGCATGAAATGCACTATTTGTCCCATTTTTAAATTTGAAACTAATTTTACATGTCTTCCTCCATCACCTCTTCTTTTATTATCTAGACCACAAAAAGTCAATCACATATTCACCAGGAATACTCGAATTAGAAAGTGGTGACAGAAACAAGTTTATGATTCTGCAAGTCCTAAAGATAAAATACAGTGATCTAATCTCTCTGCATAGGAATTTGGACAGGTAGGGTTAATGGGCAGAAGCCAGTTGTATGAGGTTTAACAAGGCCAAGTGTTGCATCCTGCACTTTGGTCACAACAACCCCATGCAGCACAACAGAGTTGGGAATGATTGACTGAAACGCTGTCTGACAGAAGACCTGGGATCATTGGTCAAGAGCTGGCTAATCGTGAGCCAACAATGTCCCCAGCTGTCTAAAAATGCCAACAACATCCTGGCTTGTATCAGAAATGGTGTGGCCAACAGGTATAGGGAAGGGATTATGCCTCCACACTTGGTACTTGTGAGGCTGAACCTCAAATGTTGTGTTCAGTTTTGAGCCCTTCGCTGTGAGAAGAAAACTGAGGTGCTGGAGAATGTTCATAGAAGGGCATCAAAACTGATGAAGAGGCTCAAGAACAAGTGTCTTAAGGAGCATTTGGGGGAACTGGGGCTGTTTAGTCTAGAGAAGAAGATGCTGAGCAGAGACCTAATTGTTTTCTACAGCTGCTTGAAGGGTGATAGCAGTGAGGTGAGTGTTGGTCTCTCCTCCCAAATGACTAGAGATTGCATAAGAGGAGATGACCTCAAGTAGTGCCAGGGGAAGTTTAGACTGGATATTAGGAAAAATATATTTACTGAAAGAGTGCTGAAGCATTGGAAGAGGCTTCCAGTAGAAGTGATGGGGTCACCATCCCTGGAGGCATTCAAAATACATGTAGACAATGACTTCTAGGCATGACTTAGTAGGCACAGTGGTGTGGGGCTGACAATTAGACTTGAATGATCTTAAAGTTCTTTTCCAACAATCTATAATTCTATTTCATAGCAAATGAAAACAAACTGAAAACTTCTCTTATTGATGCTACTTATCAATTGACAAGATTTGATAATAAGAAACAATTCAGCTCTGGTCGTAAAGAGTCAGGAAGGAGGTATCAGAAATATCTTGCAGGTTGTCCGTATCTCTGAGCTTGAAAAATTTTTTGGCATCTGGATCTACTAACTTCAGCTCTGGTTTTAGCCATGACAATGGAATAGAGCAATTCTTGTACTGGAGACTTGAAGCCAGAGTATCTGGGAACAAGTAAATTTCACCTACAGAATAGTATATTACAAGTATTCACATAATATTTTTTCATATTACATTTATTATGAGATTATTTGAGAGATTTCTGTGCCACCTTGAGAAAGAAAAAAGATGTTTGATTTCTAATTGAATGAGATTGTACACTTACATGTGATTGTATTCCTTTTTCACACATTATGATTATGTAATACCTTTACGTGTAAGGCATTTTCATCTTTATTTCACATGTTTAAGAAAACAAGCATTATTATTATTTTCATTTGGTATATGGGAAGAAGGACAAGGAGGTGAGAAAAGACAAGGAGAGGGGGAAGAGAAAGAAAGAACAAGCAAGCACAAGAAAAATTTTAAAAACATGTCAGTCTCTATAAATAGAGGTCACAATTTAATCTCATATTCAGTCTTTCCTTCAGTATGTTTATAAAATTGTAACATTGCACTTTTTATGATATTAATTTCAGCTTTGTTTAAGTGGGAGGCAAAGAAATATATTCTGGTTTCAATTAGGAAAGACAGCTATATAACCAGGTTTTATTGGAAGGTCTTGATAGGAACAAAAGTATGTGATATTGATGGACACAAGGGACTCGGACCTGCTCATGTTCAAACCACTGGAAAAAACTTCCATTGGCTTCAGGTCTGCAGGATCAAGCACATCCCTATGTCACCAACAGGTTTAGGAGACATGTTAAAACGGCTTCAGTTTTGATTACTGATGGCTCCATCCCCAGGAATCTGGATTTCACTGCCATTACCCACAGTCAATGGTAGCCAAATGACTGAATTTCTGCTTTAAAAAAGGTTGAAGCCTTGCCATAAATACTTTCCACAGAATGGCAGTTATTATGGCAACAGTGTTCCCATTGCTCTAGTTAAGGTTGTGTCAGCATTTAAATTATAAACCCCTGTTTTCAGGGGTTTATATCTTGGCTATAAACATTCGCCAAGAGATAAAAATTGGCATTCACAGCTCTAAAGCCATTTTTTTAATAACAAAGCTTGGAGAAAAATCAGACTGTTTGGTTTGGGTTTTTTTTTTTTTTATACTGCAACAGGGAAAAGAACTGGAGTTTTGTTGTGGGTGGTGAGGTGCATTTCTCAGTACATAGCTATATGTATATACAGAGATGGAAAGCATGTATACTCCTAAAATATAAAATCTGATCTGTACTTTTAATTAAATTTTGCTAGGCGCTGAGAGATTTGTTAGTTTGTTTTAAATACACTTGTGTAAGAGTACTAAAACCAAAATGAGAACATTGTAGCTAGTATATATATTTCTTATAGTAGTATGAGCTTTAAAAAGGACATAGCAAACTGCAATAAAAATAGCTTGCCCCTAAAACACTAGCAATTTTGCCCTTTGTAAAGAGGTTGTCACATTATGTTTTGTATAGTTTTTCTGAGAACAAACACTCTCTTTTAACTGTAGAACACAAAACCCTTTTGCTTGTAACTACTCATTCTCAAGGTGTCTTAGATGACATTTCTCCTTTGAGTGTTCACATATGAAAACTTCTCTAGCCAGAAAATTCACCCTTCAGCATTAGCCAGAGCTGTGTGCACCAGTCCTATTCCTCTGTGTGCTAAACTCTGGCTCACAAAGGAGTGGTGCACATTACTCTTTTCCTGAATTTCTCTTTCTAAAAATCCATTGGAATCCCTCTTACTCTCTGAGCTGGTGTTTTTAAATGCGTGTGCCTTTTGTGTCTGTCTATACACATATCTGGATTCTTATGTGTAAAAGATTTCTGAAGAATTTGTTATGAGTAACTTCGTTCTTGTATGTTTGTTGTATGTACATTAATATTGGACGACTGCAGGAAATACTCCCTAGTGAAGCACACTGCTCTAAAGACAAGTTTTATATCACTAATGAAATTATTACAGAGAGACAAGATTCACAAAAGCAACATTACTGGGTAAGCAGCACTGTTGTCATGTGAAGGTACCTGAAGCCCATGCTACACATTGAAAACACAATATGAAACCTTTGGCAGGAGTGGTAGTTTCCAGTGGTCAGTGAAAACTGAAACAAAATTGCTTCAGAATTCCCAGTGGCAGATGGATTCTTATTTCTTTATGTGACCCACACCAAAGGATAGAACCGGTGAGAAGCACACATTAGCCATGCTAACTAGAATTAGACCATGTCTAGTAATATATCATCTCAAGCAGACATGTTCTTCTGGAAGAAGGCTGGAACCTCCTGTTTCAGTTTTAAACAGAGTATGTGAATTTGAAGTCTTTCCAGTCTTGGGTGACCAGGAAATCTAATTTTTTCCAGTTGCGATCAACAACTTCAGTATGGCAAGCTCTTCCACCAGAAGAGTCAAGATCTGAGGTCCAAGACTGTGGACAGAACCTTCAGTGGAAATGGATGTTGTCTCATCAAAGTAATGCACTGGAATGGTCAACAAGTATGTGCTTTTATAGGTGTGTTGGTGCTGACTATAGGAATAAAAAAAAACTGGAATTAATTTTTCACATTTCTGACTTTCCCTAATTTATGTGTAGCTTCATGGGGAACCAAAAGGCTTGAACTGCCAGATCATTGAAGTGAGTTTCTCATTCCAGAAATGAAGACTTTAATACAAAACAGCAGGGGAAGAAGGAAGAGCAGTGTACTGATGACACTGCCTCATGTCTACAACCAGCAGAAGCCTTGGACATCTCACAGATTGATATAAACTAAAGATAACAATACAGGTCTGCAAACTCTCAGGAACCCTGGAACCAGGTTTGCATAGACAGGAAACAAATAAAGGGAAGGAAATTGTCACAATTAATTTAAAACTAAATGCAAATTAAAACAAAATATTCCTTTACATCACTTCTGATTAAAAAAAATACCTTTTACCCAAGGCGTCAGATTCATATATATATATAATGCTATTCATTGCATGTAATACTTCAGCTGTTACTGTCAGTTGTAGTCTCTTAGGTCTGATTGGCCTGCTTGATTATTTCTAAATTATAAACAACACTCATTACGATTTTGCTTTGAAAGGGATGAGGATACACCCCTTAATCACATCTTTTGGAGTTATATTTCTCGGAAAAAAAATCTCTATGAGATCTTACACCTCTGTTATCCTTAACAATTTTCAAAGAGTACAGAAAGTTCAATAAGATATTGAGTACCAGCTCATTGTGTGATATTATTAACAAGCGCAATAATTGTTCAAGCTCTTCCATAGCATGACTGTGTAGTTCAGTGAACATATTAATGAATAAACCATTATTTAAATGGCAATTCATCTTTGACTATTATAAGTTATAAGCTTCTGAGTATACATAAATCCAGATGAGACCCTTAATGTAATGTATAGCACATTATTTCATTTAGTTAATGAAAGAACAAGTACCAGCTAACAAATGGATAGTGGTCTTGTTTTTTTCTATCTGGGGTTGTGGAGATAACTTCTTCTTGTTTATTTTCCCTGTCAGCAAAAGAAAGGCAAGTTGAAAAACAAACCTGAGCCTGTCTTATACAATTCAGAGCAATTAACACTGCTGAGATGATGATAACTCTTATTTATTTGAACTGATACTCTGCTGCTGCAAGGAGAAGCTTCACTGAGCAGCAAGGCCTTTTTCTATTAGATGCTTAGAGGGATCCATCAATCTCCTGCCCTCGAAAGTGTTCCATCTAGTATCAGAGGACATTAAAAATGGGAATCATGAGAAGGGAAATTAAAGTTAGTTGATATCATTGACTGGAAACTGATGCCCAGTGCAGCCATTCCAAATCATGTGTAAGGGTCATAGAGAATAGAGAATACTGACAATGATAAAAATTGGCAAGACACAAAGATCATTACTATAGAAACTGTAGATGTGCAGAGAACTGAAAAAAGGGAAAAGATGATGTGTAAAGGCAAATATGGACAGGGATGACGGGTAAGGTTATGAAGCCTCAAGAGTTTCAGAATTTGAATACAGTCAGGTGAAAAATTGTGAGGGAAGACAGTGGATAGAGATAGAAAGTAAAAATACACCTTTCTGGTTGTGTCTTGTGATCATCTGAAGACGTGAGATCTATACCTAGGTGAGCTCAGAGAAGTCAGGAAGGAGTGAAAAATATGGATGTCATACATACAGAAGAGTTGAGGGAACCAAAAACATGCTACAGGAATATGTGTCACATGAGGAAAAAGTGATAAAAGAAGGGGTTAAACTCTGAAAAATCCATTCTTCTACTCTATAAAGAAAGTAATGGAAATGAGGATTTGTCCAAAGGAAGCCAGGGAAGACTGCTGAACAGCCAGCATAACCGCTACAAAAACTACAGGAGAAGACGAGAATTAAGGTAGGAATGGAGACAAAAAAAAAAAAGAAAAAACCATGGCAGATACAGTCTTTATTTGACCAAGAAAGGTGTGGAGTACAGATCTACAAAGAACAGAGAGTATATTCTCTGTTTCTTTCCTCCTCTCCCCTTCTGCAGTTGCACTAATTCTATGCGTATCCACAGATCTCTCTTCTATACCTATACAAGATTTTCAAGGCCAGAAAAGAAGGCTTTGAGCTACCAGTTCTAGCATCACAGAAAGGTAATGTAAGAGTAGAGCTAAGAGGAATAGGTGGGTCTCCCTGAACAAAGACCTAAGTAAGTATCTATGAAATGGCTCAATGTCATCTGTTCTGTGTTGATGATGATAAGAGACTATACAAAGACTAAAAACAATCAGAAAAAAAGTACATGGCCAAGGGAACTTATGTCACGATAGCCAATAAACCCAAAAATATATCATAGCTTGAGCTGTAGATTATAGATAAGGAGCACTTAGAAATTCACATACCAATTTTTCTGGGCAGGAGGGGAAGGGAGTGAAGGGGGACTCTGCTTGTTGAGCAACAAGGAAGAGATGAAGAAAAGTACCAAAACGAAAAATACAAAGCAGATCAACCACTGTAGTTACGGAAAACTTTGAGAATAGGAGAATTAAGTGCAATAAAGAAACTGTAGGGACAGAGAAGACTATTTACAAAGCTAATATATGTAAAATGAATGATTAGTGATAAAGTAAAATGGTTGAGATGATGGTTGTAGATTATATCCAACCACAGAAACTGCTAGGAGAAAACAGCATTCTTTGGAGGCCCAGCAAAAGATTTAGTGTAGTAGTATAAATTTGTTCAGTAAAGAACCTTAGCATAAACAGTGCAGATTTTGAAAGATTATTTTAAAATTGTTTAATTTTAAAGCACTGCAAAAGTCTTGATTAGCTTTGGGCATCTAATTGCATCAGTGTACTAAACAAGCCCTTGGATTTTAGATACACGGAACTTGGCAAACTACCAGTGCAGGCTTATACTTGGACAGATAGATCTAAATACCAGCAGTATCTTCCAAAGGCAAAGAATCAAGAGATAATTTGCTTACCTCTATTACTTGTATCCCACCCCATAGGCAGGATCAGCTAATGGCTTGTACAGCACAATGTCTTCCTACCAACACTGCAATTTTAGGAGAGCACATAATATTAACTGAGATTGCATTTACAGCTTCAGAGCATTAAATTTGGCTAAAGTGAATATTGCTTGGGACTCCAGCTCAGCAGCAAGTAACCAAGTATTACTTCTTGGGCAAGACTTGTTGGATCTAAGTGCTGTATTCTGCAAAAAAAATTACACTGGCACTTAAGCCAAGCACAAACATTATGCTCTCTAATAAGTAAGCCCTCAGGACTTACAAGGATTCTAGGCTTTAGGTTTGCCTGCAGTGAAAGATTAATATCTTCCACAAATACACTTGTTTATTCATTTGCATCTGGCTATCACTGAAAGTATCTGATCCTCCTCGAAAACAAGGTTTTTTTCAGAAATTATCTTCATATGAGAAAATACTGGAAGGTGAAATGCAGTAATAATTTCAAACATACTTCCTCTGGCTCTTCCACTGGAAAGAGCTTGAATGTAATTCTACTATCTCTGGGGGAAGGACTGTCAATCAGGACACTCTGCCAGCAGTCTTTTTTAGGCTCATTCTTGTGGGTAGCTCTAGAAGTCTGAAAGAATTTCATTGTGTTTATACAAACATTTAAATAATGGATGAGCTAGGAAGATATGAATCATGGGAATCAGTTGTCCCAATCAATGCAGCCTGTACTGAATCATTAGACAGTTGTTATTTATTTATGTATTTTTGTAGTTGAAGCCAGCTACACAACATAACAGCAAGTTCAACAGCTCATGACATCTAGTAAGGATTATGGTTCCTTCTATGTCATTATTTTCAAAAAAAAAAATAACAAAAAACCAAACCACAAAACACCAGAAAGAATGAAGCTGAGCATCTTACATCTGGGTGTTTCTTCAAAAGGCAGTAAGGGACAGCAGTCTCCTAGTCACTGAAGGCAGAGGATGAAGGAAATAGTGCAGAACGACAAATAAATTCCAAAAGGAATTAGTAACCTAGCCAGACAGAACTGAGCATTGAGCAAAGCAGCAGCTACCTGTAATTTGGTGCCACCTGTTTTGAAGGCAATGGAACATCTATAGTCTCAGACATACAGCACTATACCTCTATTTGGGACTAGATTTAGTAGCTGAAAGTTTAAAAGATACAGTCATTCCAATAATAGATAACAAGTTAAATTAAGAGCAAGACGTTTAAAAATATCCAGTAACAGAGAAGAGATGGGTCCCTATCACTGCTGGATACCTGCTTGAAACACAACAAATGGCAGGACACAATAGAAGGCCAAAAATGTTACAAATAGTGTCAAGCAAATAATTTTTAAACAGAACACAATTCAGATGAACTGTCTCCATTTTACTATTTTATGTTCCACCATTAATGTTAATTAAATGTAATTTTTTACTGTGTGTTAATAACAGCAATAAAAAAGGCAAAAAAATAATACATACAGCTTTCTTTCAACAAGCAGATGGTGGCTAGAGATAGACTGCTCTCAAATTGTTTCAGCTCTTTTCCATTTTGTAATCACAAGAAGGGATAAACCGTTGTATTACAGCAGTCTGTCATAATATTCCACTTGAAAGTTAACAATTCAGTCTTTTATCAGATGTAAATAATTGCTTAACACCTTCTATATGTTTCAGGAACCATCCATTTGTTATGAAGAGGAAATTTCAGATAGATATAACAGTGACATGAATCTTCTTGTGTGGCAATGTGAGCATTTAAACATTCTAGAAAGTATCAAACTGTCCTCTTTCCTCTGCAAAGGGAAAATCTCCATTAAAGAAATAAACTGATTTTGAAAGTCCTTCTGTTCTAGTATAGTGAAAATCTAATGCATTTTGTCTTAAAGAAAGACTTTTGTTGAATAGGAATGCTGAAGAACTTTTTTGGAGCTATGTTGAACTCCAGGATGTTCCTGTTGAACTCCCCAGTTCTATGGTTCTCTGGCTGTTGACCTTTGCGCATAATATCCTACAGCTTCTGTTACCATTTCTTTATCTTGGTTTTGTGAATGCATGCCTCAAATTAATCCAACTAGCTGAATTTGAGTTTTGCTGTGGAAACATCACCGGGATTTGTTATAGTTGATGCTGTATCATTTATTTATACTGAGATAACACATTTATTAAAGGAGTTCCCAGAATCTAAGCCAAGGAAGATGGTAGAAGCTGCACTGCAAGATGTAGGTTGAACAATTTACTTGAAATGTATGTCATAATACAACTGGGGATCCATTCTCCCTTATGGTGATTCATCCTTCTGAATAGCACAGCAAGTTCAGTCTGCCATTAAATGTTAGCATATGCAATTTGGCTTACCAAAACAGCTCATTGGCATCTGAGTTATCAACAACACGGACATTCTGTTTGGAAACATCAATTCCAATGAATATCACTCATCAAGTGAACTACCCTATAATCACATCGACATATTTCGTTCAGTCAGTAGACCGTAATACTCCCTAGTTCACAAAAAAAGCATCTCATAAGAACTTTAACATCTGCTCCTCATCTCTTCAGATGATCTCAATTTTTCAACTTCACAGGCAGGTGAGTATCACTTCTTGTTACATTTTAACATCCGATACTCACATGCCATTCATTTCCAGGCACATTAGAAAGAAATGGTTTTCAGAAGAGAGATTAACTCAGGGTAGAAGAGAAACTAACTCAGCGTAATGAAATAAAATAGTACTACAAACATGGGCAAAATTAAAACTGAAAATAAATAGGTTTTAGCTGAATAAATACTATAAATATTAAACAGATTAATAATAAATTCTAGCTGCAAAAGCAACTGTTGGACTGTCTGATAGTTCATGAATCTATATATCTTCTTGTGTCTTCTACAATTGCAACCCAGACAACTCAAAAGTGAATGACTACCCAAACAGGCACCAAAAGCAATCTTGTATTTGCACTGTGCAATTTTCTGTATAGTAGCTGGGACCACGAGACCGAACTTAAAAGAACATAAATCCCAGAACACCTGCAGTGGAAGTACAGAACTGGCTTCAAAACGATGAGGTTCAGATTCCTAATATGAAACATTTGCCTTCAGTAGAATATCATGGCTCATGCTGTCATAGAGGCTGGTTAAAATACATTAAAAGTAAAGGGAGGGAAGTGAACAAGATGGAGAGTTAAGAAGCCATTATAAAATGCCAGTATGTGTAACTCTGCAGGTTTGAGTCTGATCCATTCTGGTGTCTTCCATTTCATCCTATGAAGAGAAAATGACAGTAGGAAACTTCTAGTGTCAACCTTTATCTACTCTTCAGCATTTACTAATGCCTTTTGACTGGACTTCTTTCCTGATGCATTTCTTCCCATAACTTTTCTTATTTAATCTCATCTGCCTTCAGCAGCTTGAACTAATCCTACTGCTGACCGTGAAATTTCTGACTGTGTTACTGGGTTTGCCAGGAATCATTCAAGTTCAGACTTAGAAGGACATTGATTACTTGCTATACAAATATTGAAAATTTGATGCACCATAACGTAAGACTTTGTCAAGACTGAGATTAGATTTTACGGACCCAAGGACAAAATAATTTTTTTTTAATGACCTTAGAAAACCCCCAAATGGGAGATAGGCTGAATTTTGCAGATTCAGGTGCTTCTTTCCAAATTACAAGACTGACAGAGATTCTTCTAAAAGGGTGTATGCACAGCAAGACCACTCCTATTCCCTACCCAGCACACACAAAAGGAGTTTACAGTTGTAGTCCCTATAAAATCTTAGAATCACTAGGTTGAAAAAGACTTTTAAGATCATCGAGTCCAACCATACCAGTCCACTACAAAATCATATCCCTAAGCATTTCATCTATCTGTCTTTTAAATACTTCCAGGAATGGTGACTCAACCAACTCCTTAGGCAGCCTGTTCTATTGCTTGATAAGACTTTTGGTGAAAAAATCTTTCCTAATGTCTAATCTGAAACAGACGTCTGAACATAAACCAACAGTGTGCCCAGGTGGCCAAGAAGGCCAATCGCACCTTGGCTTGTATCAGAAACGGCATGGCCAGCAGGTCCAGGGAGGTTATTCTTCCTCTGTACTCAGCACTGGTGAGACCGCAACTCGAATCCTGTGTGCAGTTCTGGGCCCCTCACCACAAGAAGGCTGTTGAGGCTCTGGAGAGCATCCAGAGAAAAGCAATGAAGATGGCGAAGGGCCTGGAGAACAAGTCTTACGAGGGGAGGCTGAGGTAGCTGGGTTGTTTAGCCTTGAGAAGAGGAGGCTGAGGAGAGACCCTATTGTTCTCTACAACTATCTGAAAGGAGGTTTTGGAGTGGAGGGAGCTGTCCTTTTCTCCTAAGTGACAGGGGAAGGACAAGAGAAAATGGCCTCAAGCTCCACTAGGAGAGGTTCAGGCTTGATATCAGGAAAAAATATTTCACTGGAACAGTCTGCCCAGGGAGGTAGTTGAGTCACCTTTCCTGGAAGTGTTTAAAAGATGGGTGGATGAGGTGCTCAGGGACATGGTTTAGTGACTGATTGGAATGGTTGGACTCAATGATCCAGTGGGTCCTTTCCAACCTAGTGATTCTATGAACCTCCCCTGGTGCTACTTGAAGCCATTCCCTCTCATCCCATCACCTGTCACTTGAGAAAAAAGATCAATACCCATCTTGCTACAACCTCTTTTCAGAAAATTGTAGACAGTGATATGATCTCCTCTCAGCCTCCTCTTCTCCAAGCTAAACAAGCCCAGTTTCCTCAGCCACTCCTTAGAAGACTTGTCCTCCAGCAACTTCACCAGTTTTGTTGCTCTTCACTGGACACAGTCCAAGACCTCAATGTCTTTCTTGTAGTGAGGAGCCCAAATCTGAACCGAGGATTCGAGGTGTGGCCACACAAATGCTGAGTACAAGGACACAATCACCTTCCTGGTCCTGCTGGACACACTATTTCTCTTACAGCCCAAGCTGCCATTGGCCTTCCTAGCCATCTGGGCACACTGCTGACTCATATTCAGAGGGTTGTCAACCAAGACGACCAGGTCATTCTCCAACAGGCGGGCAGCCCATTTCTCAATCAGAATACTGTGAGGAAGGGTACCAAAAGCTTTATTAAAGTCCAAGTATGCTATATTCACAGCCTTTCCTTCATCTGTTGAGCAGGTAACCTTGTAATAGAACAAGATCAGGTTAGTTTGGCAAGATCTACCTTTCATAAACTCATGATGACTGGGCCTGATCACCTGGTTGTGTTGTGTGTGCTGTGTGATAGCACTCAAAACGACCTACTCCATGACCTTCCCAAGTACCAAGGATAGACTGCTGGGCCTGTAGTTTCCTGGATCATCCCTCCAAACTTTCTCATAAATGGGCATCACATGTGCCATCCTTCAGTCAAGTGGAACTTCCCCCAGTCAGCCAGGACTGCTGGTAGGTGATGGAAAGTGGTTTGGTGAGCACCTCTGCCAAGTCCCTCAATACCCTTGGATGGATCACATCTGGCCTCATGGACTTGTGAAAGTCTATGAAATGGCTGGTTACTTTTTATCTTTTTGCAGGCAAAGACAAAAGCAATTACCCATTAATTGGACTATGCATCACGTTTTGTCAGCCTACAGAGAAGACCATTCTCTTACATGTATGTTATTTTAAGAATTTAAGTTAATGATACAATTTAGACCTGGGTTACAAATAAGTAGAATTCTAGAATGTAGACTTGCTTTTTAAAAAGCAAGCATTTTATCCATTTGTTATTAAGCTTCCTGAAAATTAAAAATGTTAATTTGTCCCTCAAAGGAGTCTAAGTACATAAGAAATAAAGGATTAGATAATAAATGAAGTCGGCACATTAATCCAGATTTCAGGAAAATACTATGCATGTGGCTAAGTATTTCCTGGAGATGGTATTCCCACATGAATGCAATAAAAGTTCCCCAGAAAATATTCTACAAAGTAAACACTTCATATATGCAAAAATTAATAGTGTTTCATGACTTTAGTCACAGAGTTCTTCATCCAGCTTGCAGGGACTAAGAGGCGCAACTACCGTTATTTAGAACAAAAGCACTGAGGAAACTAAAAGATTAACATCAAAAGGAATGGGGAAAAAACACCTTTGTGCAGTATGACTATGGCAAAAAGTAGAAGGTCTGACAACTTTTTAAGGAGAAAAATACATTTCTCATTTTAAACAAATTTCATAAGTTGTCATTAGTAAAAATCTACATTTTCAACTTTTCATAAAACTGTACCTTTTATTCATTCACTGTCCTGGAAACTTTGACTAAATCTGTGGAGTCTTCAGGATACAGGATATGATGTCAATGAACAGTTTATAAGCATAGTCTAGCTAACTTTTTCCCCACCCTTATGCTAATTTTAACCTTGTCAAATCTCATCATGATTACCTAGTGCAACAGAGCAAGTGAAATGCAATGATACATTTCATGTGAACCTTTAATAACTTTGACAATATATGATTCTCTATGTGTACTTATTTTTATGCAATAATAACACTGGTAATATCTGTGCTAAGGTTTAACTCTTCAATATAAAATGCAAACAGTGAAGAACTAACCTTCAGAAAGTCAAGGAAAATTACACACCCACTTTACTAATGAGGAAACTGACTTTCACTTTTGAAAGTCTTTACTTTTGAACTCAGAAATTTGCAAATATTTTTCGTATTAATGACTGAGGGAACATTTTTAACTTTCTTTAGACTATTTTGAGATATATGTATTTATATATATATATAAATATATATATATATATACACACCTCTCATAGTATTAACAGTGGTCGTGAAGAGAAAAGAAGCAGCTCATAGAAAGTAGAAGAGTCGTATTAAATGCACAGTCTCTTAATTAATGTCTTTGTTCTTTTAGGTACACAGCAACTGGTAGTCTGCTTGAAAGGTAAATAAGTTTATGGACTAAAAGGGGAACAGGTAAGAGAGAGGCAGCTCTAGATGCCACTTCATAAATGTAGGGGAAATTATCTGTATGTTCTAAGGCCTGTCACTGCAAGCTGAACACTCATAACTTCTGCTACAGAGTCCTTGCCCATTATTAAATTTATTCATTCTTTACATCACTAACAGACTATGCAAGGTTTAGATCTTAAAATCTGTGTCGAAGATTGTCAAAGACAAAACCAAACTGAAATGTATGAAGATTAAAGTTATTTGAGTGCAATTGAAACAGTAGAGTGCTTGATCCATGGGTAGGACAGAAAAATGTATTTTGTTTAAATAAATAATTTAATTTTACTGTAACTTATTTTACCTTGCTTTGAAACACATTGGATTCTATGCATGATTTCAAGTTTAAATATTTACTTAAAAAGAACTATCAAAATCTTGCATTTTATAGAAGGTGAAAACTGCTCTGGAAGTATAATTTTAAAATCTGTAGGGTTTTTTACTTAATGGAAAAAATTCAACAAAACAGCATTAATTTGTATATACGTGGGTGAAACCTCTGAGGTTTTTATGCATCATTTATATTTTAAGTTTTCACAACTACTTGTTTATAGTCCAGCATCTAAATAGAATAATTAGAAGAAAAGCCAAGACTTTAGCCATGATGTCATATCAATACCGATGTTCTAAAAACTGAGAAGCGAAAGATCAGTTTTAGGGTTTCAAGTTGTGCCTGACAATTAGGCCATTAGATAAAAAAGTAATATCCAAAGCCAGAAGCAGGATTTTCAACAGGAGAGGAAAACCTAGCAAGGTGTACATTTTAAAGAACTGAATATCCGTTCATCTCAAAAGAAATCAAAGCTGCTCATGAGATTGCACAAAGGCAGAGAACTGGACCCTTAGTGGAACAAGAACGAACTGCAGATGGATATCAAGAAGAAAATGATAATAAGTACAAGCTAGGGCATGATGACTGAAAAAGTAAAATTAGACTAAAACTGCAGAACCATTCAAAGTGAGAAGGTGGCAGTGGTTTAGGGTATTTCATTCATTAACAATGATAATTAATGTGAGGATGGTAAAACCCTCACACCTGTCTACACCTAAGCGTTGCAAGCTAGGACAAGATCATTCAAAGAATAGGAGTAAAAGCTCTGAAAGAACCACTTTGCATAACTGGATAGTGATGGTTCAGAATATGGGTTTATTAGTGATGATAATCAAACATAAAATGGTATAGCCTCCACCCTTCTGCCGGCAACACAGCCTCTGTGAAAAACTCCAACCTCAATCACCTTGCGCTGATGTTAATCTGCACCTCTCAGGACACATCAAGAGGGTAGTTCTGAGATTCCCTCTTTTGTGGCTACACAGAACTATGCATTCATGACTCTCTGCTTCTTAGGGGGAAAATGTCTGAATTAAGTAATTTTTATTATTCTTGTTGTTGTCATCATATTTCTTGTTGCAACTGTAATCCAGACAAACTGGAAGGAGATGCAGAGTCAGAATTCACTAACTGATTTCCCCATGAGCCACATGGACAAGGGCCACATTTCTTCCTCCTTTGCTCATTAACAACATAATTTCATGGTTGTCCTGTCTGGACACAGAACACTGGTAACCTCAAGCAGTGAGTTTCTCCTAGTAGCTACTCTTAAGTAGTGAGTTTCTGCTGGTAGTCTCAAGGAACGTCCTGAGAGCTCTTACATAGGCAGGCAGAAACCCAGGTATGAGACCCATATGATTGAACTTGCAATGTAAAAAAATAAAAATGTCTCTCATAGGACTTCTACAAATATTCAGCATTCCACGATCAATTTACTTCTTACAATCACCTTTATAAGAAATTGTCAACTGTTTGGGTTTTTTTAAGGATGGAAACATATTTTTAACTCGGGTTTCTGTATCAAACTTCTTGTCTCTTCACACTTGAATGTAAAATCATAAACTGACTGACAGAGAGAAGTATGACAAAGAATTTTGGCTCAAGCAGAAAAAAAGTCTGCAGATGAAGTACTTCCCTTTTATAAATATCACCATTTCAGAAACAGTTCTTAGAGAACGCAGCATACAGAAATAAGATGTTCATTACAGCAACAGAAATGTCCATCTGCAAAAGTCATTGCATCAGTGTGTTAGAAGTCATGAAGGGACAACCAAAGAAGTGTATCTACTGTGCTGATAAAGTTATTTAGGTAACTGAGTGTACTCGTATAGATTTTCAAGGTTTATAATCAATGAAAAGAGAGAAAAAAAGAGAAAGATTATAATTAGATATTTTAATTTAAAACAATTCTGGATAATTTATTGTAAGTTTTTATGTTATTAAAACTGAAATAATTTTTCCGCCATCATATAGTTTCTGAGTCCTAGTTCAGTATCCATTGTTACGCTATTGAAGTCTATTTCATCTTCTTTTGCATTTCCTGCAGAACCCAAAATAATGTAGTCTGGTATTTCCCTCTTAACCAATTACATTTAGAATGTATGCAAGAACAATGATGTTGCTCTGAATTCACATTATTGGAAGAGAATGTTCAAAATTCAAAATGAATAACTCAGTTTTCCCCTAAAGAGAGTAAACATTTGTATTCAGATTTTCTGATTACCATCCCCTTTACTTGATTCAATTTGTTTGGCTTTGGGACGCTTTTTACAGAAGATTTGGATTCTATGCCAAGCCAGGACTGATATTGACCTTTCAAATTTTCTGCTACTAAAACCAAAGTTTATAGGTGTTAAATTATCATAAATTGCCATGATAGCTTTTATTGATTGCCAAACCATTTAGAAACATTCAACAATTAATCTTCACAGTAGCCTTGTGACAGAGGAATAATAATGCAATGCAGCTTTCCAGAATAAAAGTAAAATTAAACCTCAAGATGGGTATAAATAACACATAGGTTTTCTGCTCTCTTTTGTTGTGTACAGGAAAGTTTCACACTGATACTAATATTGACATGTTTACTTGCTGCTTTATTTCTTTTTTCCTAAAGAAGCTAGTAAGTTCATTACAGCGTTGCAGCAGTTTACTGTCATACCAGGGCAAGATACACTTTCAGAGTTCAGCTCCTAAATTTTTCCTCATTAGTATTTCATGGATAGACTATAAGTTTGATAATCAGCTCTCGTTTCTTATATTAGAAATAAAGATTACTGACACGCAGGGAATTCCAGCCCAGACACCTCAAGTAGGTCTTAGAATAACAAAGACAATTTCATTGTCTTTCTTTGAACATTCTTTCATTTGGAAAGATAAAGTCAACATAATGAACGAAGTGACGACTTCCTGGTTCCCAGTGTCTTTTCTCCACTTTCAGATTTACTAAGTTATTGAAACAATTCTTCTCATGATTTGCTACTCTTTCATATACGCTTCTCTAACCTCTCTTTGATTATGGCGTAAAGTTCCTTGCACCTTCGTAATAAAATTATAACATTTGGCTTTTAATTTACAAACTGTGGCATTATAATATCCTCTAGAAAGAAAATACAATAAGAGAAACTGACAAAGAGAAAGCCTAAAAAGTCCTTCTTATGTATCAAATATGTATAAGTTGAGCTGTTAGTGAAATGCATCTATTGCACCATTTTGAAAGAAGAATAATTGTTGGTATTTTTTTTTATTAATACCTGGTGCTTGCCTCTCCTGGTCTTGGGGAATAAGATGCAAAGACTGCTCTTATCTGAAAGACTTGACTTAAATGTAAATCATTCCATTACAGCTTTTTAAGTGCTGATAAAAACGCCACATTTTTGTATTCATCTGAATAATAACTAGCTGTGGGGGCTGGTGAAAAACTAACCATATATTTTAAAAAACTTTCTCTAGTTTAGTTTCCAGAGCTGAGTGGTTCTGAAGCTCTTGGGGATTATAAAGTCCAGTGGAGCTGGGGTTCTCTCAAAGTCTTCCTCTGTCCCCATACCACCTACAGCACTGTGGTCGCTGAAGTGATTATTTGGTAAGGTTACTAATTCATCTCAGGTTATACTATATTCCAGTGACTAACACTTCAGTAGGATTAAGGGCTTCATTATGAAAGGAAATATTCATAAAGAATTCAGCTTAGGAATGGACAAAATACTGGTTTTTCTACCAGCTTGTTTCACGCATACATATAAACCTTATTTTTCAAATGGTTTGCACTTCTTCAAAATACATCCCATTCTTCACTACATGTCATAGAATCATAGAATAGTTAGATTTGGAAGAGACCTTAAAGACCATCTAGTTCCAACCTCCCTGCCATGAGCAGGGACATCGCACTAGATCAGGCTGCCCAAGGCCTCATCCAGCCTGGCCTTGAACACCTCAAGGGGTGGGGCAGCCACAGCTTCCCTGAGCAACATGTACCAGTGTCTCACAGCTTTCACGGTGAAGAAATTCCCCCTAATGTCTAGTCTCAATCTACCCCTCTCCAGTTTATACCTGTTCCCCCTCGTCCTATTACCACAAGCCTTTATGAATAGTCCCTCTCCAGCTTTCCTTTAGGCCCCTTTCAGGTACCAGAAGGTCACTATAAGGTCTCCTTGGAGCTTTTCTTCTCCAGGTTAAACAATTCCAACTCTCTCAGGCTGTCCTTATACGGGAGGTGCTCCAGCCCTCTAATTATCTTTGTAGCCCCCTCTGGACGCGATCCAACAGCCCCATATCCTTCCTAGTTTGAGGATTCTAAAACCTCTTTTCTAATTTTAGTCTACTTCTTAAAATAAATAAAAGATAAAGTACAGGAAATCTACCAAATTTCTCAGAAGTAGTATAGACATTGCATTTTTCTAACTGATCAGATGAATTTTGAGAGTGGATTTGTAACTCCATATGATCAACACCGAAGTACTCAAAGGTGCAGAAGCCATATCTTGACAACATGTATTCCAGCTTCTGGTTCTAAATTTTTCTTAACTAAATAAAAAATCAGATTGTGATTGCATATATTTGAATTTAAATCTATGTAGAGGCCTTCCTTTCAACACATCTTCCCCTTTGATCAGTTACACAAAAGCCTAAATATTTAGACTTCAGCTTTGAACTATTAAAAATAAAGGGGAAAAACAAGGAAGGGACAAAAAAGGAAAAGGTATTTTTTTTCAGAGCCCCACATCAGACACCACTTAGCCAGTTTTTCTTGTGCTTGCTTCCAATGAGAAAACTGAACATTAGGTTCCAAACAACTGTGTAAATTGCAGCCCCAAAAGAACTTGTTTAGCAAATCTGTAAGTATCCTTAAAAAGAAAATTAAATGGAAGTTGGAATTAACTTTAAGGAAGTTGGAATTAACTTTAACAGCTTGGCCTCAGCAAAAATAACACACATTTTTAACTACAAGAAAATTCATCCTGTGAACACACTACTACCAAGAAAAGCAGCAGACTCTCCATTTATGTATTATTGAATAATGACAAAATATGTCCATGGGAGATGAGTTGCAGTCAAAGTTTACTGAGTTCATTGCAAGAGAAACTGATGAGGTTCTATGTTCTGCATTATTTAAGTCAAGCTAGTTGATGTATCGATCCCTTCTGGCCTTAAGGTAACATATATATCTATGAAAATGTCTAGTTAAGCATAATAATACTGTTTAAATAATATTTCTTTTGCAATGAGCTCTTAACAATTCATTCACATGCAGGCTGGAGATTAAAAAAAAAAGTAAGATAAAAATAATTCTTATTAAAGGGATTATCCTTGAACCAGCCTCATTAAAATTTCTGCTATAAATCAAGAACATATATATAGGAGGTACATATGTCCATCTGGACTGCAAGTTAATTTTCTCCAGTCTATTTTCTAAATATTCGCTACATTGTACAGTGTGTGGTGATCTCTGAATTCTTAAGAGAGACTTTTAATTTCTCATGACTGTACATATCTCTTGGAGAACAGCTGCAATATAGTGTATTTTCTGAGCCATGAGGAAAAAAAGGCACTTGCTGTTTTGACAAAGCTGAAGTCATGTTTAATTTCCACTGGACCTGGACATTGCTATAGACTTGCCACATATCGATACTGAGTCCCCAAATAAGAAGCAAGCACATTTCGGTAAAAGCATGAGGTATATGAGTTACCCAGCTGGCACGGTATGTGTGAAGGTGATCCATTGTTTCCTGTTGTGAGGACATCCATAAAAACAGTGGACTACTACTCAGGTGTTTTAAAAAATATATTAGCCTTTGTTTAACTTTGAAAATAATGTCTTTTTAGGAAGACATGTCTGGAAAGTGCAAATGACCGACTATCAGTCTTGATGCAATGCTTAGATGGTTTAAAACGTTCATTGTAAATGGTAACACGTGAAATATTCATTACAAGTATTAAGTTTCATCTTGCATACACTTGGTAACATCCTACAGTATGAGAAGAAATTCTGCCTTATAAAAAAGAAACATATACAGTAAATAGTTACTGACTTTAGATGACATAAATCACACCTTTAGAGTGATGTTTTCCTCAACTTTTTAAATAAGAAGGCTGGATGTCATGCCTCAGCACAGATATATCTACATGTATAAAACCCACAAAAGAAAACCATGATTTCTTTAGAGATTTAATGCATGGAATAAATTTTAAAAATATCCTTTTCTGTGTATTTTAAAACATCTGCCACAGTAAAGAATTACTGTCCTGGTTTTTTTTCAAAACAGAAAATTTACTTGATCTGTCATTGTTATGGGATGACAGTGGTTTTGTTTCTGATTTACATTCCTCTTTTGGTGATATTCACATGTAATATGACAAGTGTCAGATTTACAAAGAACATAGTTTTCAGTGGAAGGCAGAAATAAAGACCTACATTTACAAAATAGTTGATGTAAGTGTGTTTGTGTCTCTGTGTACACAAACTCACATTAATATACTCTGAAAACTTTGTGCATATAACTACAAATATGATTAGTTTTAAGAGATATCAGCTCAAGCATTGTACTGTTGTAGAACTGGAGTGTTTTGTATTTTTAAAGAAAATTATATATGCAAAATAAAATATCCTTTCAACACACAGAATATAAAGTAAAAAAAGAAACTGAATTAAAACACAAAGAAAGCAGCAATTACAGTCTCAGAAATATAACTTATTTATGATGTTTGTATAAGTTAAAGTTAAAAATAATAACTGATACATTAGTGCTTTGCAATAATATATTTACAATAAAACATTAATAGAGTTGCTAATATTTATTCAAAAAAGCAATAGTTTCCATTCAAGTATTTATCCTTAATTTTGGTAGGGAAATATTTGTCAATGGCTAATTTAGCATGAGGTGTGACAATAGCTGATTGAGGTGAGCAGTTTTTCATTTCTGGATAATCTTTATGCGTGTGTTTGTAAGCATTACAGAGGAAAACACCATCTATTAATGATTCTTTTTCCATGACATCTTTCAGTTCCACTGAGTGTTCTTTGTATTAGTCAAGTGTCTAGAGATTCCTGAAGAAATTAAGGCACCAAGATTTAGGTAGGATATTAGTATACAGTTGAAGAGGGAACATAGCTAATACATTTGATGTAAGTCACATGGAAGATTCTGCAAGGCCCTGCAGTGTGTTTGGTTGGCTAGATAGATGTAACTACCATGGTGCCAAGACAATTCACACTGCAGGAGGGCTCTTCTTGAACCTACGCGAAGAGGTAATGCCAATTCAGGTTGCCTACTTACCAGCCTGGAAATGTCCTAAAGATGTATGCTTAGCACTGGTTTGCATTAATAACACAGAGTGCTGAATTTGAAAGTGGGTGCTGGCTTGGGGCTACGTTCAAATGGCAAATTCAGCCATAAAATACCTGTTGCCCCAAAGAGGCTTCATTCCTCTGAAAGCTGAGATATTAAAATTTAAAGTACGAACCATTTAATGTAGTTTTCATGGTAATGTTGCATATGCTGTAGCTTAAATTTTTTTTTTAAAAAAAAAAAAAAAGACAAGACTGCAGTTAAGGAAGGATATTTCTCTTTCTGCTAAACTGATGGGAAGCAAGGTCTGGAGAGAAAATATGACTTACCTAAGGTCACACAGGAAGCCTGTGACAGAACCAGAAATTGAAATCAAATTTCCTGACTTCCAGCTATAAAAGGATCTTTCCTCTCTTATTGATTTAATCTCTTGATTTATCTTTTTTTCTTCTGAAGCATCTGGTTGACTACAAAACAAAATGGTTCACATGATTAGTGTAAATAGCTTTACATTTTGGTGCTATTTTCATTGCTTATATATATCCTGAAGCTATTTCAGATGGTGCATCTATTATATATAGTCACTGAATAGGTACATTGATTAATTTATAAAGAAGTCATAATTAAAGGGGTTTTCTTCCTTAATTTGCATATAACTGATCAATTTTCAAGTGAACATACCATTATTTTACACAGAAATTAACCTTAGGCACTTCAAATAACATCTATGCATTTATGCTTCATTATCTATAATTTACATACTATGTCATTTGCTACTAATTCCTCATAGAACATAATCATACAGTGAACAAGCAGCATTTTGATGTATTTTACAGAATAATTATAAGAATAGAAGGAAATGGCATACAAACCAAACTGCTGTTTTTCTTTCTGCTACTTAAGATGAAGCTGCTGTCCTCACTTCCTCTAGCACTATAGTGGCACCTCAAGGCAGAATAAAAACATGTCAGGATTATTCACAGGTTCATCACTTCTCACACGGGGAAGTTAATATTAAGCCAGAAAAATGCAGACTTAGGTCAACAAAGGCCTGAGTCTGCAATGTCTACTTTTAGTTGTCTAAAAATGAGAGTTGCTAACTCAAAATGAGTGAAAATCCCTTTTATGAATCGGACAAGGTAGCTCAGTCCTAAGAAATACCCATGTCTATTAAGTTAATAATAGAGTAAGTTAATGATAATGTTATTTCTTAGTGAAGAGACAAAGCTAAGAAGTAAGCTGACAAAATTTGTCTTCCATACTAGAGTCATAGACTCCCAGGACAAAGTAGGAAGATTTCTATGCAGGAGTGAAAGGAGAAAGTTACTTATCTTTGAAACTTCCTCTATGGCCAATTTTTTCTGTCTAAAGAACAGCAGATACATGTTCATTGGCCTTACATACATACAGGACTGTGGTGTTAGTGGACGGGTGAAGAGTAACAGACATTACTACCTGGATTTATGCAAAGTATTCAATGTTACCCCATGTAATATTCTTGCCTCTAAACTGAAAAAAAAAAAGAAAGCAGATTTGGTGGACAGACTGCTCAGTGGATAAGAATAGGCTATATAGTCGCACTCGAAGTATTGTGGTCAATGGCTCAATGTCCAAGTGGAGACTATCGAAAAGCAGCATTCTGCAGGGATCACAGACACAGACAATGGAATTAAGGGCTCCCTCACAAAGCCGCCAACCACAGCAAGCTGTGTGGTGCAGTCAACACACTAGAAGGAAGGAAGGGATGCCATCCAAAGATCTATTACATTGAAATTTTCTTTATCTGATAATCTTACCAACTTTTGTGCATCTCCATGCTATGTGTGAGAGATCAAGTGTCCTAATGCTTGATACTGGCACTGTTCTTACTTATAAATGTCAGGTAATTCAGCAAAGTAATAGAAATGACATAATTTTTGCCAATGAACATTCAGAAAAAGAAAACCAAATTAGTAACACAGAGGTTTGTTGCAAAAAAAAGAATTGTGACAATCCACAGGTCTTATTCAGCTCATAAATGTTATTTGTCAAAGAATGAAAAATAATGAAGAAGAGCAGATAAATCATCACTACATAAAAATTGAAATAGTCAAAGTAGATGCTATTAATTATAAAGGGAAAAAGTGCAGTCTGTCTTTGCACTTATATTAGAGAAGAAAATGGCACTGAAGAACTGGTCCTTGTGTAGAAAACTGTGAAAATGTTTCATAAGAGTTAATCTTGATTTGCCAAATACTTTTCTGTTTTTGCAGTCATTATCTACACCTATATAGGAAACTAAGATGTCCACTTGGATCATTGGTAAATTAACAGATAACAGACAACTGATTTAATCTTCTTAGATAATATACAGAATTCTTCATTGCTAGAAAGAAGATGTAAAAGTAGCTGTGAATTGGCTGATGTTTGTATGCATTTGTGAACTTTGCTAGAGCAAAGATTTTACAGAGTTTTTTTTTTTAAGTGATTCAGGAGAGTTAATGCAAACTTTATTTTAGGATATGCATCAATAGATATCCCAGATAATTATGACTATAGATAGTTTGGCTTCCTCTGTTAAAAGCCTATCAAATGCCTGTAATAGAGGATATCGCACATTACCTACATAAGCTGAAATGGATGGACGAGGATGATGAAGAAGTTACTTTAAGTTTAAAATATTACACATTTCATAATGGTTTATGATTGAGTTGTTGGCAGGGTGATCCTTTACATTAGCACAACACACCATCTGTGAAAAATTAAGATAGAACATCTTATTCCCAGTTTCAGTCCTGTTTATACTAAATTAATTTTGTTGAAGTAACATGTTCACGCTAGTACGGAAAGAAAAGGAGACCATTGTCTGAGAGAAGGGCATCTCTTGCCCATTATAACCTCTTTTGAAGTAGCTGTTTGACTAATTAATTTGAACACATCCCACATCCAACCTTCCCCATCCCACTTTCTGCATGTTTTCAGCACTGAGGATGACTAGGAGATGGAACATGACAGGTGAAAAAAAACATGCACACCATCACATGCTTATCATCTTCACATTTCATCTGACTTTCCAGCAGCCACTAGACCAAATGAGGATAAGTTCAACCAGTAAAAATAGATAAATTGAGAATTATTTCACTCATGGATCTTGAAGGTTAGGCAACTTTAACAAAGGATTGTATAGATATTTTTTCCTTAGTGGTTCATCAATACTGATAGAAAGCATGCTTTCCTACATGTAAAAGATGAGTTTATTTGCCAGTGTCTCATTTTAGGAGCAAAGACTGGATCAAATCTATTAATCATTCTTTAACCAAGAGCATAAAGAATATAAAGAGATCTGTCTCATTTTAGGAAAAGAAATAACAGGTATTTGCAGCTCTTATACTACATATTATTCTTCCTAAACTCTCCCTATAATCAGTGGAAACAAACACTCCTCCAGACAGGAAATTCAAAGCATCTTAGCTAGATTTCTGCTCTGAACATCTCCCAGTTCAGTTGATGCTATTCAGTGGAATCTTATTCCAAAAGACAAATGTCAGTCAGTTATGTCATTGGACTAAATCAAGTAGGTGAATTAGTTTTCCTAATTTCTTTCCTGAATTTAAGCTAGCCTCAGGACAATAGACTGAAAGACCTACTATAGTTTGATTAGAAAGAATGTATTTATTTATTTTTTAAGACCATCTGGAAGATGGGGCTCTACAAAGACAGACTGTTCCTTTAAGAAGAGTGGTTGGAATGAATATCCATTCCTAAGATGAGTCTAAGCACATTGCAAAACCATTCAACAGCATGGTAAACAGGTTGGAGACATCACATTAAAAAAAAAATCAGTTTTAACACAGAAAAGGATAGTCCAGAAGTTGAGTGTATTTACCTTTCTCAAAAGAATACCAAAGCAACAAATTGCAGAGTGTTAAAAAGCAGGCTTTCTGAACATTGCCACTGGAAATTGAGACTTCTGAACTGGGAAGTTGGGGCAAGAGCAGGGACCAGGCTAAGGATAAGAGAAGAGAGGAGAGGAGAGGATAAGGGAGGAGAGGAGAGGATAAGGGAGGAGAGGAGAGGAGAGGATAAGGGAGGAGAGGAGAGGAGAGGAGAGGAGAGGAGAGGAGAGGAGAGGAGAGGAGAGGAGAGGAGAGGAGAGGAGAGGAGAGGAGAGGAGAGGAGAGGAGAGGAGAGGAGAGGAGAGGAGAGGAGAGTGTTTTGCATTTCAGGCAAGAAGTTACATACTGTAATATTATGCAACTGAATGACATTAATTAAGCCAAATTTAACCATTTCTTCTTCTTTTTAGATCACAATTCTTTACATCATAATTGGTAAAATCAGGCCGTGCATTCACACTTAAAGCTTCAAACAGTCAGTTGGAGAAAATGTTTACAGCTGAGCATAAACCCCTGAAAATAACAAGTTTTTATGAAAATGCTGACCAGCCTTTCATGCATAGAGCTAAGTAATGAAAGATTCTTGGCTGACTCACTCTCTCATTGCCATCTAACCAGATTTGTTCCATTCATTAGTGGAACATCATATAACTTAACAGAAATTAACATATGTAAAGACTATCATCCCAGAGGGATTTCTGGAACAAATAAACATTTTTCTATAGTTGGCAGTTTTGGTAAGAATTCATTTTCTAATCTACAGTAGTTGTTGAATTCGCAAAGAAATGAACTCTTCCTTCAGGTTTATAACCAAGTGCTCTATTCTTCGGCTTTGTGTCTTGGCCTTGTGGATGACTTAAATAAAAACAAAAGCACAAAATCCCACCCTCCAAGTTTCTGATTGCCTTTTTTAATAGCTTGGTACCCAAGGGGCTCAACTTGTTATTGAAATTGTTTTCTTTAATTGGCATTTTGTTCTTTTCCCCTGGATTATTTTACTTACTTGGAGTAGTGAATGCCTGCCAGTTCAAAAATGAAACGCTGGGGCAAATGCTACAAACACTTTGCCCAACATGTGGTCAGCATTTAGACAAGTATATAAAGCAAAAAATTATTCTGAGCACTGGGGATAAGACTCTTCATTCAGTATTAGAGCAGATAAATTATCTATCTCATAATTTAGATTATGCTGACAGTTTCATTATGTATTTCCAGTGCCCAAAGACACTAATAAGTGATGTAAGTTTGTCCCAGTTCAGCATCCAAGCTAAATTCTGCCTTCAGATGAATGCTGAACAGACACAATCAAGGGCAGATGTGTTCTGTAGGATCTTGGCACTGTCAGCTCTTACAACATTTGAACTTCGAATTTATTTCAAAAACCTGAAAGCCTATTTAGCTGACACTTGGGAAGGAGGGAGGGGGAGAGGATCTGATTTTCCTCTCACACATGTTTTAAGCTATTGTTGGATTGCTGATTTCATTAGAGTTACTTCTGATTTACACAGCTGTCAGTGACAAGATCCAGTCTATATAAAACCAAACTAGAAATCTAAGGAATAGTCTGCCAGATTTCTGATGTTACACCCAGCAAGAGGCTACTGAAGTCTCCTTATAAGCTGGGAAAATAACTTGCTAAAAGAAGACAGATCATCTAAAAATCTAAAGGGATGGTGGTTAATGAGTTCCCTAAAAATCAGATTTGGAGTTGTGTTTGCTTAACTTTTTTGCAAGGTTAGCACCTAAATAGTCACAAAGTACTTTATTGAGTGCTACATTAAGTTCCAGATATCCTAGAACCTCTCAATTTCTCAATGATCTGTTATCCTACCAAGTGTTGAGACTAGCTTAGCCTGCCTCAGTCAGTCTTCTGTAAATACAACCTGCAATTTCCATTTTCTATCTATCATCATGTCCTGAAGAAATTATTATAAAATGTTAAACAGTAATGAATTCTATTGAAATGAGTTCATCAGAGTTGAAGATTCCAGGTTATTTCTCCTCTTTAGAATATTTATTTCATCCAGCTTTAGGCACTTGGCCATCTAGCAACCCTAATTTCCCACTATAGTCAATGAGGAATAGACTCCACTTAAGAATGATTCAGAAACATAAGTAAGATTCCTAGTTTTAATAGCCTTCTGAAAGGATCTGTGTCTCTACATTAACTAGATAGGTTCATTCGCCCACATAATTAGGCAGCTGAACTAAAATTGCCTAACTGTATGTTGCCACCTTTAATCTGTTAGTACAAATGCTTGTTACAGGACTTCTAATTTCCTGCACAAATTCTTTCATTAAGTTCCTTGTAGTTGTTGGATTCAGAAGAGTATGTATTTTATTTTCTTCAACTGCTCTTTGGGAGAAAGCACATTCTTCATTACATTCCCTTAAAGTCATAGTCTGATTTGCTATATTTACAGTAAAGTCAATGTATTTGTGGGCTGAGTAAAATCAGTTTTATCTTTCCTGTTCCTAGGACATCTCATATCAACCTGCATTAAAACATCAGGGATCACTGTGGTAGTATACATCAAACCCACATGGGTTGTGGGCTTCTGTTTCTGAGGAGACTGACAGTGAGCCTGAAGAGAGGACAGGTGTCTTGTACAAAGACCATTGACTTTCCAGTATTTGTGACACCTCTATGACTCATCCATCTAGCTGAAGACCACGCCCATTACACCAAAAAAGGAAGAAGAGTGAAATTAGTTCTCTTCTGATGTGTTTTCTCTCAAATATCTTAGGCATATGATGTAAATTGCCAAAAGCAGCAATGTGCATCTCTGAACAGGATTTTTGAATGTTATTCATAGACTCATGGAACAGTTTGAATTAGAAAAGACCTCAAAGACTATCTAGTTCCACCACCACCACCCCCAACCCCCTAGTCAGGGACACCTTCCACTAGTTCAAGTTGTTCAAAGCCCCATCCAAACTGCCCTTGAATACTTCTAGGGAATGGAATCCACAACTTCCCTGAGCAACCTATTCCAGTGCCTCATCACCCACACAGTAAAAAAGTTTTTCCTAATATCTAATCTGTCTCTTTCAGCTTAAACTGTCACTCCTCGTCCTTTCATGCACTCCCTGATAAAGAGTCCCTCCCAAGCTTTCCTGTAGGACCCCTTTAGTATAGGAAGGTTGCTAAAAGGTCTCACCAGAGAGGCATTCAATGGTGTGGTTTTCAGTATAATTTTGTCTTTATTAATAACACAGTGTCTTATTCAGCTCCTATTGATGTCCAGGGAAAGGCTACATGATTTCCAGGTAAGAAGGATTAAGGTCATCAAAACTGGGATATCACTCTTCACTTACAATTTTATCCTTGACTGTGTCAATAATTTTGGCATTATTTAAACAAAAAAAATTCTAAATACACAGGTAGACCCCTATTTAATATATGATTATTTTCAGTATGTTGTGTAAGAGCTCCACAGTCAAAGTATGAAAGAATAGCACCCACACGGGAGAACAGCCACAAACATTGTTAGATTGTACAGTATTTTTTTAAAAAAGGTCATCTTGTATGTCTTGTTGGGGACACTAATTTGCTGTACAACTTTCTACAGGTTTGAATCCTAGTTTAATACCTAAGGTTCTAGTCATAATACTCAATGTTCATGCTACTCATCAGAAAACTCAAAGCACCTCTGCACAAAACTGTTGATGCCTGGCAGCAGCCTAAGTAGCAAGAATAGTGTCTCAAGTCCTAGTTTCACCTTCATTTAGGAAAGCTAATCTCTGGTTGTAATTCTGGCAAAATTCATCAATACAAATATGAATTAGAATTAAGCAATTATTTCAAAACTCATCCTGGAAATAATTACTTTGTGAAGGACTTTCATTATTATGCTTCATCTTCTACAGATAATCTAAAGAAAAAGAAAAAAAAACAACCTGGAAGAGTCTCCAACAGGAAACCAAGTCAGATCATTGTTGTTTCCTCTATTTCCTCTTACTGCAAAGAACAAAACTAAAGAACAGAACAACACACTTTAGCCCAAAACCCCCTAAATCCCCAAAGATGAGGTTCATTATGTCTGTAGCTTTGCTTTCCTGTCATACAGGGTTTGTCATTAGTAGGCAAGTTAGAGCTGCCTGAAAAAGAGGATTGCTCTAATCATTCCCATACTGGGAATGAAATTCCTAGGAAGCACCTATGTTCCACTTTACCTCTCCCATCTTGCTAACACAATTTTAGAAAAGCAAAGGTTCTTACTACAGTGTGCAAAACTCAAAGGCCACTTTGAGAAAATTTAACACTATTCCTCTACATGTGTTTGGAGAAATAAATGAGAAAAGTTCAAAAGAAATATGTTTCCACGAACTGTGACATTTGTTTTTATTGCCAATCTGTCAAGGAAATGAGCGCTCGTATCAAGCTGAAAGTGATTAAAAACTCACAATGGATTTTCTGAATTTGCACTTTTGCATGCAAATTGTTGCAAAATTCTGTCATGAAAATTATGTCATTTTAATTGAAAGTCATACTGCTCTTCTTTTTAATTCCATGTACATTTTCAAAAATAATAAAAAGTAAATACAAAATAAATATGGTCTATTGTAAGAGAAGACACTACATCTCCTCTCTTGGTTTTGCAAAGTTCTCCTCATATGCTTATCTAAAATTATATATAAATAAAATGTATTAATATTGCAGTTCATATGGATTAAGTTTTCTGTAATTTGCATCAATAAAAGTCAGTACTACAAGAAGCTTAAAACACAAAACTTGGATTCAATTCCCTATAAAATCTATGGACAATACTATAAATCTGTCAAGTACTATAGAAAATATTATAAGACATAATAAATAATATGTAAGCCACCCACTGTTGATCATTTTAAACTGACTTCAAGAGAACAGGAAATAGATGTGGATTTTTCTTATTCAATTTAAATTCTGATTTATATTCCAGATTAATATCAAGGTTTGAAAATGATCTTGTCCACATGGATTTTTACTGTTTTATAATTCAGAAATAGTATTGCATAATTTTTGTTGCACAGGACACCCAAGTCAAAAAGAAAATTCCCCCATTTATTTATTCTTGTACATATTTCTACAATATTTATGTTTCAAAATTTGTTTTTCAAGTCCAATTGAGGAGGTGGTGGGATACATATAGATTTATAGGCAGGACCAATTACTCTGTTATAAAGAATTTATTTTGTACATTATAAAGCTATGAAATTTTGGCGTGAAGAAGTCTTATAAAGATTCTGTAAAACTTGAATCAATAACAATTATTTTATTTCTGTCTATTAAAGCAAAAAATATGAAAAATTCCTTCTTCTCTGAAAGGCAAGAAAGTAAAATGACTAATCAGCAAGTTGGGCAACTGCTAGCAAACTGGAAAAGTATTTTTCAGGTAGGAAAAATACTATAGCCTGAAAATTCTGTAATTAATTATGGCAGGAGGATAGAATATTTCTCAAAGAGGATGATAAATTTAAAGACATCTTAAACTGTGAAAGTTGCATTTTACCTTATTAATGAAGAGAGTAAAGCAATGTGTTGCTCGTTTTAGTTCACTGCAAATTAAATTATAAGAACTGTAAATTTTGCAGTCTTTGAATTGGGATCTCTTTTTTTTCCCCTCAGGTTTTTGGTTGCTGACTGAATCTGACATAGATTCTGGTGGTTTTAAACTTCTCTTTTATTTATTTATTTATTTATTTATCTCTTCCCATTTTCTACATGTAATACCCATATCCACACCTTACATTCAGTAGAGTGGGCAGGAAGCTCAGAAATTGAGCTTCCGCATATTTACACTACAATGCAAAGAGGACCTAAAACACTACACTGAAAAGAAGATTGTACTGTGTAGTCTACCTTGCATTCCTATTACTATATCAACTCTCACACAGTATCTGGTTATCACTCACTATTATATTTACAGTAAATCTGAGAAATGGGGAATGAGTTTGGAAAAAGCACTGGAAATGAGACAGTTCTGATGGGAAAGTTACTCACTGTTATAGTTTCAAAAATACACTGTCTTTAAAATTAATATCCAAACTGTGATGTACCAAATGCATATTAAAAAAATCTGACATTTATGTATCTTAGGTACAGGAAGTAATTTTTAGACTGAAAATTAATGTTTTTCTTTGTGAAGTGCAAACACACACATATCCTCAGAAATCCAAAATAACGACTGGCTTGCAAACCTGTATTTTGTAATTTTGTAATCTCCAAGAAAGCTCTGTCAGGAACCTGTCTCCAGCACTGTAAGCACTCCAAGGATAACTAACTAAGGCAATCTGTCCCCCAGACAGGCTACAAACTAGATACCACAGGAAAGCAGTGTAAGACAGAGGCAGGTAAGTTTTCTGCAATGTCATTAATAAGGTTTGGAGTATTAGTTTTTCAGCCAATTGTTTAGCCAATCTTAAATAGAGAAAGTTTGCAGACACAGTAGAGAAGCTTTAGGAAGACGCTTTGTGCCTGAGGAAGAAACACATGAGCAAGCAATTGTGTCTGCCACTCCTGAGACAACGACGACTGAACCCTGATAGATGAACAAATGTGACAGTGTGAGACTAAGCGCTTAGGGCTTGAAAAAGAGAAAAGGACTGTAAATGATCTGGCAGGGAAGGAACAGCCAGGGAGAAGCAGCAAAAAAGATAGGACGTGGTTAGATCAATGAACAATAAGCTGATTCTAGCTACAACATGTTGAATGGAAATTTGTCCCTGTGTTCTATTTTACTCAAAATATGTTTGCTGTAATAGATTCAACATTTTGTATACCTCACTCTCATTAGGACAGGCAGCTCGTATGGCTAAGAACATCTAATGTCGCAGGGTTTTATAGGGATTACTTGCTAACTTTTAAAGTTAAAGCTTCTGTATCTTTTCCTTCTTTTTCTTACCCACTCCCCCACATTTTCACTTAATTCTAGACCAGTCCACAGATCTAAAAAAATCCAACCCAATCTCTTCTGTAATCACTTCATTCCCACCAAGCAGGAAACAATTTCCAGGTACTTTCCTGATGCTGTGTTGTTAATACTGAGGTTAGGAAGTTTTTCTATCATTTGTGGAAGCTACCTTTGTAAGTAGAAACACATTATGCAGAAAGAAGTTATTCAGGGTACTAAATATGGCAGATTACATGTGGATGTTGAATTTATCCCCAAAATGTGCAATGATATCAGTTTGCATATTTTTCTTTTGCTTAACACAAAGTTGCTTAATCCTTAAGGGAGAAAATCTTCAGTTTTACATAGTTTACGTTTAGATATTTCTCCTTCTGCACTGCAAGATTCCTCTTATAGGCTAGGTTTTCTCAAGAGTCCCAAATGACATAAAAAAATCTCCTGGATATACTGCTAGAATACAAGCTTAGTAAGTTCAGTTTCATATGTCATGTACAGTTTAAATTAGCAGTTACTATAAGTTATTAAAATAAATACTATGAAAAATGATTTGTCAGCTCTGGACTATCATGTACTGATTCTACAATTATCAGCCAATATGTTTTATTTTCTATACCTTTCTTTTTCTCCTCTAGGAAGAAAGAAGAAAAGCAAACCAGAACAAAAACCTGTACTTCTGGCGTCCACTGTTATGAATAAAAAGAAAAATAGAAAAGAAAATAATGATACGAACAAACCAGAAGGAAGCTCAAAATGGCCTTTACCTATCGCTTCTCACTATGGCTATTGCTAGCTTGGTGCTGGCAAAGGATACCAAGTCATTCTCTGTTTCCAGGGCATTTGAAGAAAGAGTAATACCCCCTGGGGAATGGGAGTTGGAAATGTGACCTGTCAAAATATCCCTGTTTCACATTCCAGTCCAGGTGTGTAAGAAGCATCAAGTACTCCATGACCTGACCAGCAGTTCCCATCAACCTCTAAATCTGGCCATTCTTAGGAGCCAATACTCTCAACATTTTTTCTCACCAGGCAAGGTAGGCTGAAAACAAACTGTCCGTTACTCTCTACAACTTCCTGAAAGGAAGTTGTGAAGAGGAGGGAGCTGGCCTCTTCTCCCAAGTAACAGGGGACAGGACAAGAGGGAATGGCCTCAAGTTCCGCCAGGGGAGACTTAGGCTAGAGATTAGGAGGAGGTTTTTCATGGAAAGGGTCATTGGGCATTGGAATAGGCTGCCCAGGGAGGGGGTTGATTCACCTTCCCTGGAGCTGTTTAAGGCACGGGTGGATGAGGTCCTGAGGGACTTGGTTTAGTGTTTGATAGGAATGGTTGGACTCAATGATCCAACAGGTCTCTTCCAACCTGGTTGTTCTATGATTCTATGATAAGAACCTTCTGCATTGGCAGCTACATTTTTATGAAATATTCCAAGTTTACTCATCTCTATCTGAGGTGAGTTCATCTCCCAAGTGTTGCTAGGAAATATATTATCTGGCTTGGTGTTGATGACACACTTGCAAGGTAACAGACAAGAAATCAGTGAACATCTATCCACTATAAACTTATCAGGTACCCTGTGACTAAATTTCATATATTTAAACCTATCACATGGAAACAGTATACTCTAATTTCAGTTAATGTTTTTCCTTTTTTTTAATTAATCCATTATTTCCTTTTTAATACTGAGACAGCCTTAAAATATATAGTTTGGGGTTTTTTTCTCAAAGTCTTAATATTCTGAATGAATCTACAGAAACTCTATTTAAAGATAATATCAAATGCCTTGTGGACTTTTTGCTCACTGTGTAGGAGTGGAGGAAGGGGGAGAAATATATATTTAACCTTCATTTTAAAAGAAATTAGTTACAAACATGTGGGTGTAAAACTTTTTTAATGCTGTAAAATCTATTCACTATTAAGGTCTATATTGAAGATGCTGCAGTTAATAAAATCCCATATTTTTTTAAAGGAAAAAAACAAAAGGAGAAAAAAATAAAAACAAATAAATTCCCTAGCCTTTAATAAAGCTGAATGTAAAATGATTGCAAAAGTCATAGCCATCCCCAAATTAGGACACTTTTGAATATGATTAAAATTGTACTTTTTCTTTTCTTTCTGTATGAGGCAGAAGGAAAAAAATGCCTGGCAGCAGCATGTGGAGACAGGAAAAGCCTTTCAGTACAGCTGCAAACTGAAAGTACAGGAGGGCTTGGGGAGAACAACTGGAATCTCAAGAAATAAGGACATCATGAATCACAATTGGTTCCTAGACTGCTTCTGGAGCAGCAAGGCTCTTTATTATGATTTTAAAGTAAGCTCCTCCTCACCCACTGCTTTTTTACTCATACAATATCTCACAGTCTCAAGAACTCTCCGTGGGAAAATAATCAAATCTGAAGGAAGAGTATTATGAAGGAGGCATGAGAATTACCTTCAAATATGTGAAAAAGGGAGCAGTCTCCACAAAGGTGGAGGCTGGGACAGGGGAAAAAAAATATTAAACTGAGGAAAGATGACTTTAATTAGATACTAAGCAGAACTTTTTAACAGTGAGAACAGTGACTCCTAACAATGGACTACTTGAAAAGAGCTATATTCTGGAAAGCTCTAAGAGCCATTTAGACAGTAATGACATAAGTAGTGATTATGCAGCTTTGGCATGAGAAGATGAACTACATGATCCTTCCAGAGTCTTTCCAGCTATATGAGTCTGTGTGCGAAACAATAGTCACAGATAATCAGTATTTGCAGGTTTGTTCATGTAAAAAATAAAGACTAGAGGAAGGAGAATCTGAAAATGTGGCTCTTAATCTGTCAAATTGTGTGGTTGCTAGTGGTGAGTTTTCTTTCCATGTTCGTGTGGTTGCTAGTGGTGAGATTTCTTTCCATGTCTAGCAGAGAGAACCTTTATTTGCAAGGTCTCATCCGGGTCACAGAGAGAAAATTAGAATTTGATTTCTCTGCATTGCAGGAGCATGAGCTGAGTGAACCCTGCTGGGATTCAGCCCACGTTCAGGGAGCCTAAGTATTTTATATCTGATGTTTAAACCTCTAACCGAATAAAATTTCTGCTGATAGATGTACCAGTGTGTGGTCAGATTTTATTGTGTTTCTGTTTGAAGACATTCACAGGTTGGAGAAACTGCTACATATTTACCAACCCAGAATGTCTGTGATGTTGATCTGTTTACAACTTCTTCTCAAGAGCATGCCAATGACCAGGATTTCAGTGTTTTTCAAAATGATTTTGTCTTCAACGTGATTCCATCGATCTGCAGATGCCTTGGATTTATGCCTGTATCGATGTTCTATTATTAATTCACTAATTTCTGTAAAGTACTCTGCAGATGAAAAATGTTACATTGTAGAACCTGTAACTGATGCTTGGATACTACTATCACTGCTCCAGAAGCTGTTAGAAAATATGCTCAGAACACATGAAGAAAGGCTACCTGGGGCAGCAGTTTATGCAGAAAGGAGTAAATCAGACTGAAATTCTAGAACTGCAGTATTCTTTTAATGCAGAGTACAAAAGTCAATACAGTTATGAGAACAGTTTTGGTTTATTCTTTAACCAAAGTGTGTTTAACTATTAAATAGAGCAAAAGGAAAAAGAACCAATGCAAGGAAAAATTTAAAACAGTAAGATGAAAAATATTTCTCACTAGCTTTTGTGAAGGTAGTTTCTGTCCTTTACTCAAATTAATTTGTACATGGACGGGGACTTGAGTTTGAATGTGAAAGTGAATTTGGATGGAACAGCAATATGATAAGTTATAGAGAACACAGAGAGTCTGTAATGGTGATTAGTCTATTTGACTGTAGATAAATATGATTTGGGGTTTGCCATGGCTAGTCTTTTTCTGATTCAGGAAGATATGTTTTTAACCCATAGTGGCCTTTTGGTGGGATGAAGCCAGAACTCTAACTAAACATCCAAGTTCTCAGCAGGTAGGGCTTTACCTCCAAGCTCTGGCATCTAGCTGCTTGCCATAAGATCAGTAATGCCTTTATAGTATTCTCTTTGGTTCCCCTCAGGCCTGCCCTCCAGCTGGATTACATCTAAGAGCTGCTCTTCCCTCTCTCTGAGATATGTACAGAAAGAATAAGCTTGTATTGATTTTTCACACATCACCCTCCTACCCACACAGACACAGTCCTAATCATCAGTTACTTTGAGCGTTTTGCTACACTTCACACATGTTGCTGCATCACAAAACACTGCTCTTTACTACAGGACTGCAAACGCTGCTGACCCAATCTCCTGCCACCTCTGTAGAGCATTACTTTTAAGGAAAGCTTGAAAAGAGATGTTTGGCTTTGAGTAGCGCCAGCTGAAGTGATCAGATAGATCTTTGACCCCAAAAGTCAGACTCCTTTATTTGAACAGCAGTCACTGCATGAGCTAAAACTCTATCCTGAGCCAAAGAGCTAAGCAGACAAAACCCCCACCAGAGCTGAAACACTAGGAAATGTGAAAGACAACCAGAGAAGTTTAAGCCCAGTGCTTCTCTTTAAATCTGCCAGCAATGGGAAACAAAATGGACACCAAAAAAAAAAAAACCAACCAACTAAAAAAAAAAAAGTCAAGAGGAAGCTTCATCTCTGATGATAGCTTGTTCTGAAGCACTTGAGGATTTTAAGAGTTTCAGTCAATTCAGCCAGACAAGGCTAAAACTGAAGATGTAACACAGGCATTTAAGAGCTGCACTCAAAATAAAAATAGAATATATGAGAAACATGATTTTAAGCAGAGGATACTAGAGTAAGCTAAAAAAACATGGAATTGACTTGATCCAAGCCCCAGTTTTAGGAGGCATAGTCCTTGATAAGAGGCAAAATACTGAATGGGATCTGGAACAAAACACTCAGAGAAGAGCTGTTGAAAGATCCAGAATTAACTATGTGGAAAACAATTCCAATTTGGATAGCAAAGGAAGCCAGACAGTTCAAGCCAAAGCCTGAAGATTGTTATTCAGACTTGATGGATATCATAGGAAATTCAAAACACAAGAAATAAATTAATCAAGAATGGAAAGGGTGGATTTCAATGCTGGGAGGCTCTAAAATACAGCTTATGAAGCAATATATGTAAATATGTACATATATACACATAAACATAACAAGTACAGATGATGTCTGACATTTGAAGAAAGATGTAGAAAATTAAATATATGTGCCAAAATGTTCAAGAGAACCCACAAATACTTTACTGAGCACAGAAGTTTCTCCTTAACAGCAAAGTATGTTACCAAAGGAGAAAAACAACAGTGGGAGGGAAGAGTAAATACTACTAGGTTTGATGGGCATGATTACATAGACTGTAAAAATCAGTTATCTTAACTCTAGTATCAGTAAAGAGGAACTATATGTAGTAACAAGCATGGCATATAAGTCCAACTGCACAATATAATCACTTTGCCAGGGGATAAAAACAAGTAGTTGCTCATTACACAATTATTTTGTCTAACAGAAAGATCCAGATCAATATTTTCCCTTTGCCTTGATATTTTTTTCCTATTTCAAGACTTACATTAAGTCCTGCACAGCTTCTGACAAACTGATGGTGCTTCTCTGTAATGATGAGTACTCAAATATCACTGGTATCTTTGAGACCATCTCTTGTCTCCTGGAAAAAGAAATTAAATAGAGGAAAATAAATACCTGATTACTTACTGTCAAAGTGAAAGTTCAAAACTGATACAGAAAAGGGTGGATTTAGACTGAAAGTCAATTCAGTCCAGAGCCCTGTCTCTGGCAGCACCAATAGTTCCCCAAAGCATAAGGATCAAGGATGGGAAAAGCATGCTTGCCTAGTTAATGCATCTGCAGAAATATAAAAATCATGCACCCACACTTTGGTCAGGTTATTTCTAAGAAATCTAGTAGGCTACTTTCAGTGAACCAACCTGAAGCTGAACCTTGGAAAAGAGTTTTCTTTCCAAAGTTTAATCACGTTCAAAGATAATTAGTGGAAAGGCATCTGTTTGTCATATTAGTGACAGTTGGAGTGTCTGATTGATGAGATGCCAGTGATGTTTCTGAATGCTTTGCTTCACAGTACCACAAATTTATATCTATTTAGAGGAAAATATTTAAAATCAAGTGATTTACTCCTTTGAAAGGTGCTTTGACCCTGATTCCATGGCAGTCAAAAATGTGGTTTGCTCAGTGGCTGTTGCTGAAGCAGTTCCATTCTGCATAACACATTTAAGTAGTAATTGGAGCTGGGACCGAATATAAGCTTCCCAAGTCACATTATGGAGTCCAAAGAACAAGAGTAGAAGAATATTATTTACAGGAAAAATTTTGTCTGAATTTTACACTTCAGGTCAGTCTTCTGCCTAGAAAACCCTAGGGATCTACTGCTTTGCTATGCAGTCTATCTGCAGTTATCATATCAATTAGTCAAAAGTACTCATAGGATTTTACATTGCAACACTGAAGACTCTAGAGAAAAAATTGAGTTAATGTAATAGCAAATGACTTTCAAAATATTCTGTTCTGTGCTTTTAAGTTTCAAATCCTGAAAAGAAAGCAAAAGAAAAAGAATCACATGAAAGGAAGAGATCAGCCTGAGACTGGAAGTCCAGCTGTGTAAACAAGTTTAGGGACTTCTTTTATCTCTAATTGGTCTTACACGCTGATCTTTCTAGTGCCAAAATCACACACTTCACATCAATTCTTCAGTAATATAGCATTATTTCCAGATGAAATTGGTCTGAAATTACTAAGTGATATGTGTCACTTGCAATCTATTAACATTTCAGTTTTTTTTCCAGGGATCATCAACAACTGTCTGTAGTCATATTACTTCAACAATTTGAGAAGGAAACAGGTTTATATTGCTGAAAATGTGCATATAGGCACTAAAATAGTGATAATAGTGCTATTCCCTGCCTGAGATATAAAGACACTCAGCTGGTATTCATTTTTTGGCCAATTTACATTAACTTCAGAAACACCATGCCAGTTAATATGGTCAAATTATTGGCCTGTAGACTTCAGAATATATCAGTCTCATAAATGTAGAACAGGCTGTCTTTACTGATAGTATAGGACCTTTGAGTAACTAGATATTCACATAATTATGTAGCCTGTTCTGGAGTAGACACTGGGATAGACACTGAAAAACTCCGGTGAAACAAAGAAGTCATGTGTACAGGGAAATTAAAATCAATACTGATAAATGCAAAGTGATGCACATTGTCCATAAAAATAAGATAAAGGGGCAACAAGAAAATTAACTCTCTGCCCATCTGGCATGGGTCAAATTCACCCATATGTAAGAAACTGGCATCAAAACAGAAGCACAGCCTGTAAGCCATTGTGATTGGGAAATCCAATATTTGAGGTTACATTGTGTGTGTGGCAAAATGAAATGCATAAAGAAGATTGTGTCAATGCAATGATGCTTTATTGCCTGCACAGTTAAAAGGGATTTGGTAACAATACACATAGTGATGAAAAACGTGTATGAAAAATAATAAACTTCTGTTATTTAGCCCTTCTATTTCTTCCAGAGGATTATTGCCTAAAACAAGAAAAGAAGAAATTCTGAAAGAATCACTGAAGTAGTTTTTCCTGCTACAGATCACTAAACTGTTATTACATTGCTGTGTATGTGTATGCATAAAACTTAAATATAACTTGGGTTAATAACAAGACTGATGACTGGTAAGACAGTTATAAATAATATTCAAATCTGGTATTAACTGATGATAAATATAATTTCAAAACCAATCAGCCAGCTTAAGATAGTCTTTAATATTTACAGATCTGTTGTTTGATAAACAGACTTTCTGCATATATCGAGTCCCATGAAGTAGCGAGTAACTGTGAGAAATGGAATATTAGACTACATTTGACCTCAATTTGATTCAATTTGGAAATTTCTATTTTGCTAACAGTAATTGTTTTCTGGCAATAATTACAAGACCCTGAGAGACCTGTTGCAGCCATTCTTGTTTTGAGTGGGAGAGCTGGACTAGAGACCTCGAGAGATGCCTTCTAACTTTAACAATTCTTTGATTCTATGATTCATGAAACAACACAAGTAATTTTGTAGGACTGATACTTGAAGGAGTATTTCTATTCTAAAAGCTATATGTGGCTGAATGCTTCTGTGGTCACATTCATTTGTAAACATCAATAACATCACCTCTTTCCCACAAGAGCAAGGTTGAGGAGAGTGTAGCATGCCTGAGAACTCAGACCTAGTAAGTAAAGTAAGACTGACTTCATCCTTTATTCAAAAGAAAATTGCTGTTAAAAACAAATGCAAGACAATCATAACTCTTGGAACAGTGGATAAAATAGTTGTCTTATTTAACAAGTATTAGAAATATCTAGCTATTTAGTATGTAAATCCTGTTGTCAGCATCAAACATCCTGACCTAGGTTTAGGTTGGGACCTGTTTTTCTCCCCTTTATTATGTAAAATGTGTTTTGACACTTCACTCAAAGAAGCTGTTTGATAACAGTTGTCAAAGAAATTGGTGAACAATTTTGCAATATTTTTGTTTAATGCTGGGAAAATAATTTTTTCAAATGTCTTCTGTTTGGGTTACTCCAAAAGAATGCCCATACATCAACAACTTTAGAGATTAAGCATGTATCATTATTATTAACAAGACTTTACCTTTTTATTTATTGGGATAAACCAGAATGTGTTTCTAGCTTGAACATTTTCACTAAGGGAGCTCAACATTATCCATCCAGACCATTAAACATGTTCAGGAACACTTTTATGTGTGAAGTCATCTGCTAACGCCAGTGTTCATCCTAACAAAACCTTTCAGCTACAAAACAAGATGGTCACATACAGACAAAATTAAGAAAAAGGGTTGTGATTACTCCTGAAACTCTCCAAGGAATTGTTAAGGACAGTGCAGTTGGCAAAGACAATAATTTTTCTAGGGACTTACCTAACAGCTGAAGAGTAGAAATGAAAGAGGCCCAGTGTCAGGGAGTCTTTTATGGCATAATTTAACTTACCAGTTTAGATATAGTTTCAGTGTTTCCATTGGTTGCTTTCAGAGAAGAGTTGGTTCTTCTAAGAATATGCTTTGACAGGCCAATATAAACACCATCTCCCCTGACTGGTAGAGTAGGGTTTCAGGTCTGCTCTCACTACTTGTCTTTTATTTCCGTGTTGAAAGTGATTTGTTCAATGGATTGCAGCCACTGAAACAAGATGCCCAACAGTAACAACAACAACAAAAAACTTAAGAAATTAGATAGCAAGAAAATGTCAGCAGTTAAAAGAAGGGAATGTAGTTATTGAGTCACAGCTTCACTGGGAAGTAATGAAGAACCTCTTTCACTGAAGACTGCTATGCAAAGTGAAGGAAAAGACCCACTTTTTAATTTCACTTGGGAACCTACCTCTAGAGGGCAACACTATCATATGAAATGCCAATTCAGTAATGAGAAGGGCAGAACCAGAACCGCACATTGATCAATATATTTCATCCTCCCTTTACATCCTAAACCTCTGTTTATACAAAACTGGGCCTGTTCTTCAGAATGACACATGTAATGACCAGATACCACCTGTGACCATATTGTACCTTCCATTGACATTCAATCATGGCCATAAAAATACATGACCTTCCACTCTGAAAACATGACATTTAAGCATAACATCACTCTTTCAAAGAAGACTAGAATGCCACATTCAGATGTCCAGGCTCTGAGCCTATGGTGGTTCCAGACTGCTAATCCTCAACTCATTTTTTCAAAAAAAATCCTAAAACCTCTTTCTCTGTGTGATTCAGTATGATGATATTCAAACACATGTATACGTGTAAATGAAATTAAAATATTCCCATAGTTGTTCTTTAAGTATTTCAGTTCCTTGTATGTACTACATCTCCACCTTTCCTGGATGACAGTCTCTTCATGGGAAGATCATCTGCATTTTCATCTTGGAAAGATAAAACATATAGAACATCTTCTCTGTGCTTCACTTGTAAATAATGCAAGACTTATTTAATAAAACAAGGATTAACCCTCAAAGTTCTTTGCTAAATAGATCTTGAATACTACACACAGTCCGCTAGCAATAATACAGGAGCGTAAATAACATAATGATTATTTTTTTCTTAGAGCATTCTGAAAAACCTTCAATCATCAGATTCTACAGCCATTCACAGAGGACTCCAGTTTAATACTTGCATTTTCAAATGTCGATTTCTGCTGTTAAAATAAATGAAAATGTGTTTCAGTGTGATCTATCATCATCTAAAGTAACTCCTGAGGAAATCACTAGAATAATGCCATTAGCATTGCCTGCCATTTTCAAAAGTGTTTCAGTGTAAGAAAGTAGGCTGTGTGGGGTTTTTTTCAGATGGCTGCTCAATGCAATCCTCATTTGGCCAAGGCTGTGGACACTTCTTCTACTTTTCACTGTGGGTGTTTTCAAGATAGTACTTGGAACTTACGAGAGGGTGAAACATTGCCTGGGTCAGTGCACAGGGTGAAGAACAGGCTGAGCTGTAATCCCCACTGCTATTGGCTTCAATAGCTCAATTTGCTTGCCTTCCTGAGAAAGGTTTAGCTAATTGATAGTGCTATAGCTACATTTGGTGTCCATAGCAAGGTGCTGTCAGCTGGGAATGGCATGGGTTAGCTTCTGTGGGAAGAGGGCAGGGGCTGCCCTATGCTAGACACAGATGGTCCTAGCCCATTCCAGCCAGGTCCAACAGACCCGCCACAGGACACAGCTGAGTCCATCAGCCAAGCTGGTGGTGTCTTTGGGAAAACAGATTTGTGAAATGGCAAAATGCTTCATGGCAGTGTGAGGAGTAAGAAAAAAGAAAATGTGAGAAACAGCCCTGTAGATACTGAGGTAAGAGAAGAAGCAAGGTTAGGAGGTACTCCGGGCAGAGATTTCCCTGTAGCCTTGGGAGAAGACCATGGTGAGGCAGGTTGTGCCCCTGCACTCCGTGAAGGACCTCATGCCAGAGCAGGGGAATATTCCCTGAAGGAGCAGCAGCCTATGAAGACCCCATGTTGGAGCAGGGGAAAAGTGTGAGGAGAAAGGAGCAGTAGAGATGACCGTTATGAACTGACCAACCCTTCCCCATCATTCGTCCTTCCCCTGCACCGCTTAGGGACATGGGCAGATACTAAAGGAGTCATGAATGAAGGAGTAAAGTTGAATCTGGGAAGAAGTGGGGGGTGGGGAGACAGAGGGAAGATGTTATTTGGATTTGGAATATTTTTCCCCCATCCTAATCTATTTTAACTGACAATAGATTGACAGAATCCAGAACAACCAGGTTGGAAGGGACCCATCGGATCTTCTAGTCCAACCATTCCTATCTAACGCTAAACCAAGTCCCTCAATACCTCATCCACCCGTGCCTTAAACACCTCCAGGGAAGGTGAACCAACCCCCTCCATGGGCAGCCTATTCCAATGTCCAATGACCCTCTGTGTGAAAAACCTCCTCCTAATCTCCAGCCTAAATCTACCCTGGCAGAGCTTGAGGCCATTCCCTCTCGTCCTGTCCCCTGTCACTTGGGAGAAGAGGCCAGCTTCCTCCTCTCTACAACCTCCTTTCAGGTACTTGTAGAGAGTAATGAGGTCTCCTCTCAGCCTCCTCTTCTCTAGGCTAAACAACCCCAGCTCTCTCAGCCGCTCCTCATAGGGTCTGTTCTCCAACCCCTTCACCAGCCTCGTTGCTCCTCTCTGGACTTGCTCCAGAGCCTCATCCTTCTTGTGGTAAGGGGCCCAGAACTGGACACAATATTCAAGGAGCGGCCTCACCAGTGCTGAGTCCAGAGGGAGAATCACCTCCCTGGACCTGCTGGTCACACCATTTCTGATACAAGCCAGGATGCCATTGGCCTTCTTGGCCACCTGGGCACACTGCTGGCTGATATTCAGTCGGCTGTCGACCAACACCCCCAGGTCAGATTTAATTAATTTTGTCCAAGTTGATGCTGTTTTGCCCCTGATAGCAAGTGAACTCTCCATCTTTATCTCAGCCCATGAGTTTTTTGATCTTTTTTTTCCCCCGTCATACTCTTGAGATAATGGAGTGAAACAATAGGTGGGTGGGTGTCTGGCAACTGGCTGAGGTCAACCCACCACAAAAGCATTGAGAACAACTATGATTTTTCTACAGAAAAGCAATACAATTCTGCTGTGTTATATGCTTGCTGTGTAAGGAGAGCCATAGAGAACCCAGAGAGAATGAAAGTTTACCCTACTGGTCACTCCTCTGAATTCCCCACTCAAGTTTAGCTAGATCTATCTCACAAAAAGTTATGGCTTGAGTCCAAAACTCATGTAGATTTTGGGGACATTGAATATATGAATGAAAATTTCCAATCTGTCAATCTCCATTCTCCTTCTTCATATTTCATTAAGCCAGACAGTTTGAGCAGCTAAACACTCTATCCTCTGTAGTTTATCCTGGAATTATCTTGAAGAGAGACAACTGGGTACAGAACAGTTTTGCAACTGATGCAATACTAAATCTTCTAAATATCACCCGTGATATCAGTAGGGAAGAAACACAAGCCTTACACAGTTCTTTCTGCTGAATTAAAACACTCATATCTTGAGTGGACTTTGTGGAGAGTCCTAAGCTCCCTAAATAATACAATTGTGACTGCAACCTAAGTAAACATGTCATGCACATTTTGCAGCAGAATATCAATTACAGGTTTGCTCTAAAACCAGTTCAAAGGCTTCTTATCCACTTTGGTATCATCTGGCTGGAAACTGACTTCAGAAAGCAGTGAGACATTTTCTTGTGGTTGTAGTACAACAAAATAGACACCAACTCTCAGGAATGCATCATTAGAAATTCCCCCACTAAACTTCACAGTCTCAACACTACAGCACTTACACACTGAAGCTTGTGGTTATCAGCATCTCCAGGATAATCTGCAACTTCAGATTGGAGAAATTCATTCATCCTGTCTCAAATGCCCAGCAGTAGCAGTTACAGGAGGTCTGCTCCACTCTTAAGGAGGTGAGCCACTCCCAGGACACATGTAGCAATTTGCAGGTCCAGCTTTACAGAAACCTCTCCAGGGATTTAACAAGCAAATGAAGGTAAAGCAGGTGTGAAATTCGACCCAGCAGAGGGCAATAGACCCCAGTGTACATTAACACAGTAGCTTTCCATAAAACAATAATCTCAACCCTGAGCATTATTGATCTGTAGATGGGGATGGAAGAAGAGAAGTCTTAAAATTCTGATATTTTCAACAACTGGCATGAGGCTTAACAAGGTCAAATGTCAGGTCCTGCACTTGGGGCACAACAACCCTGTGCAGAGCTACAGACTAGGAGAAGTCCTTCTAGAAAGTTGCCAGGAGGAGAGGGACCTGGGGGTGTTGGTTGACAGCCAAATGAACATGAGCCAGCAGTGTGCCCAGGTGGACAAGAAGGCCAGTGGCATCTTGACTTGTATCAGAAATGGCATGACCAGCAGGTCCAGAGAGGTTATTCTTCCTCTGGACTCCGCACCCGTGAGACTGCTCCTTGAATCCTGTGTGCAGTTCTGGGCCCCTCACCACAAGAAGGATATTGAGGCTCTGGAGTGAGTCCAGAGAAGAGCAACAAAACTGGTGAAGGGTCTGGAGAACAGGCCATATGAGGAATGGCTGAGAGAGCTGGGGTTGTTTAGCCTGGAGAAGAGGAGGCTGAGAGGAGACCTCATTGCTTTCTACAACTACCTGAAAGGAAGCTCCACCAGGGGAGATTTAGGCTGGAGATTAGGAGGAAATTTTCACGGAAAGGGTCATAGGACACTGCAACAGGTTGCCCAGGGAGGTGGTTGATTCACCTTCCCTGGAGGTGTTTAAGGCATGGGTGGACAAGTTGCTGAGGAACATGGTTTAGTGTTTGATAGGAACGGTTGGACTTGATGATCCAGTGGGTCTCTTCCAACCTGGTTATTCTATGATTCTATGAACTCTGACCCTAATGGAAAAAAATCTGTGCTGGTGCCCTTAGTCTATTAACCTCTGTTCTTCTTCATACTATGAAAAGTGGTTTAAAACAAAATCATCCTGTGACATGAGATTTGGCTATAAATACTGGCATTGAGACACATCACATATAGACTGACCAGTGACAGGAATTCCAAACAGCATATTTTAGTTGAGCGAAAAGCTTCACCACAGTAAAAGTATGAGGCTATGTTGGGATGCTTTACTTTTGAAAATAGTAAGTACTTATTGCATTTTTTTAAATGTCAGTGTAGTAAAGGTAGGGATATGTATTTTGCTTCTAAACATGAGTCTCAAAATGACATTCAGGGATTATAAATACAAGATGCTTTCAACTTACTTTTCATTTAATAGGATAGAAACAGAGTAGGAAAAAAACCCCACAAAACTTAGGGACAATCTTTTTTTTTTTTTTTTTGAAGACCATGTTCCAGTACTTGGAAAGGGCAGTAGACAATTCTAGGACTTATTTGAAAGACAGAGTCTGAATAGCTTTGGAAAAATGCTCATATTGATTTCATCCACTCTAATGCTGAACTCTGGAGTGCAACTGTCAGTGAAGTGACAGTTGTGCTAAGATGTGAGAGATCCCTTCCCGGAGCTTCTCAGCTGCATGAACTGCAGGAGTCCTGAGCTGCCACTTAGTGCTTTGAAAGTTATACAGATAGCAAAACCCAGGAAAAAGACTCTGAAAGAAAGTCAGTCATCAACAGAACAAGTAAATTGTAGGCTAAATAACAAAAATAGAAACGAACGTGAGTGATTAAGTAGGGAAAAAAATCATGGGAGATGTCAAGGATGATACCATTAGCAGTGACAAATGGAAATCATAGATTAAGAAAGTAATGAAAGCATGGGAGGAAAAAAATTGTTTGAGGTTTTTTTTTTAGTGGCTTCAAATCTTTCAAAGTTTCTTACAACCAATTCTTTCAAATGCAGAAACTACATTAGGCATAATAAATGCACTGATGAGATCCTTGTCAGCCTATATAATGAGTTAGATCTTTCAGGAGAATTGCCTGTCTGTTGTGATACAAGACTAATATCTGATTATCAATGACTTACTGTTATTGTTTTGGCTAGATTACAAGACTTAGAAAATGTGATTAGAAGTTGCTGTAGAGGCAGAAAGTATTTTATATATGCATGTAGATCAGAGGGCCTGCCTACACTAGTATTCTGCATCCACACTTAGTCAACAGTATCTTATGTTTCACAAGATGATGAGCTTATCCTTGATCCTTTTTCTGGGAAGTCTACCACATTCCAGTCATTCTAGTATTATTCCTTTTCCCTCTGAGTCCCCTAAATTTTACAGCAGAAAAATATGTACAGAAATCATAGAATCATGGAATAGTTAGGGTTGGAAGAGACTTTAAAGATCATCTAGTTCCAACCCCTTTGCCACAAGCAGGGGCATCCCACTAGATCAGGTTACCCAAGTCCCCATCCAGCCTTGCCTTGAATACCTACAGGGATGGGGCATCCACAACTTCCCTTGGCAGCCTGTTCCAGTGTATCACCACTCTTAGAGTGAAGAAATTCTCCCTAATGTCTAGTCTAAATCTGCCCTTTTCCAATTTATACCTCTTCCCCCTCATCCTATCACCACAAGCCTTCAAGAATAGTCGCTCTCCAGTTTTCCTTTAGCCCCCTTTCAGGTACTGGAAGGTCGCTATAACATCTCCTTGGAGCCTTCTCTTCTCCAGGTTGAACAAGTCCAACTCTCTCAGCCTGTACTTATCCGGGAGGTGCTCCAGCCCTCGGATTATCTTTGTAGCCCTCCTCTGGACCTGTTCCAACAGTTCCATATCCTTCTTATGTTGAGGATTCCAGAACTCGACACAATACTCCAGATGAGGCCTCACAAGAGAGGAATAGAGGTGCAGAATCTCTTCCCTCGACCTGCTGGCCACACTTGTTTTGATGCAGCCCAGGATATGGTTGGCATTCTGGGATGTGAGTGTCCATTACCAGCTCATGTCAAGCTTCTCATCAACCAGCACCCCCAAGTCATTTTCTGCAAATCAATTGAAGTTTTGCCTTTGACTTTAATAGGGCCAAGATTTGTCCCTGTTGTTTGACAATACTCACAAAAGAATTGACTACAGTTTAAAAGGTATAATCCTAGACCCCCTTCCAGGCACTTTGACTTTCCTCCTCAAGTAATCCTCTTGCCTAAAAGCCATCCTCGCTTCTTGAGTTTCCAATACATCCCTCTTCTGCGTGACTGGCTTTTAGAGTTGAAGTACCTCAGAAATTTGACTGTATTTATGTTTTTTTATTCATCACAACTGAAAAAAATACTGTAGATACTAAACAAATATTAGGCAAAGAGTAACAGCAATAATGAGACAGAGAATTTTGTAATGAAGCATGTGGAGATGCTAGATGGAGTTACTTGCCACAAAAATTTGAAGAAATGTTGAAATTGCTGATACTTGGACAAAATAGATTTCTGAGAAACAAACCAATGACAGCTATTTTGTAGAGAGAAGGAAAATTACCCATAATTAGAGTGATATAGTTGATAAAATATTAACCATTTATAGTTGGTATTCTCAGGACATAAAATGAAACATGAATGTCAGGTACTTTTTTTCTTAATGCAGACAGGACTTACATGTGTACTTATAAAAGACTTAGTGCTTCTAGAAAAACATAAGATTGAGATTTTCAACTTGGACCAAAGATTCAGATAACTTCTAGCTAAGCCAGGGTGATGTGATTTGTCTTTTTTTGAAAGTAACCAAGAAAATAAGAAAATGTCTTAAATGAGAAGGTGACTGCAGACAGTCTTTGCTAGTTCGATACATACATGAAATGAATAGTAACAATGCTTGACATTTTCATTGTGTCTTTCATCCCAAATCACCTTAATCAACTTCATATCCACTTAGACACGTCTTTTCACATCTGAGTGAAATCACATAATGGAAAAGATAGGGTAACACACAGAAAAAGAAAAAGAATTATTTTTGAGTTCACAAAAGCAAGAGTTTGGGGTTTTTTTTAGTCTGTTGATTTTATATGGAAAGATGTTTAAGAGATTAAAAAAGCACTCTAGCTTTTTGTATTGGAAATAGTATTTGAGATGTCGTCTCACCAGCACTGAGTTCAGAGGATGATCCCTTCCCTAGTCTTACTGGCCACACTATGTTCAGATTTTGGCCCCTCACTAGAAGGACACTGAGGTGCTGGAGTGTGTCTAAAGAAGAGCAATGAAGCTGGTGGAGGCGCTGGAGAACAAGTCTTATGAGGAGCAGCTGAGGAAATGGGGGTTGTTTAGTTTGGAGAAGAGGAGACTGAGGAGAGGAATTATTGCTCTTTACAACTGTCTGAAAGGAGGTTGTAGTGAGGTGGGTGTTTGGTCCCTTCTCCTAAACACAAGAGGAAACAGTCTCAAGTTGCACCAGGGAAGGTTTAGATTAGATATTAGGAAATATTACTTCACTGAAATGTTTGTCAAGGTTTGGAACAGGCTGCCAAGAGAAGTGGTTGAGTCACCATCCTTGGAAGTATTTAAAAGACATGTAGACGTGGTGCTTAGGGACACGGTTTAGTGGAGGACTTGGCAGCATTAGGTTTACCATTGGACTCCATGATCTTAAAAGTCTTTTCCAACCTAAATGATTCTGTGATTCTACTATTTAGCCTTGTAACAGTCATGGTAGAACGTTGTTTCTGAACTGGGTTAAGTATTTGCGACCTTGAGATCCTTTCCTACTCAACTTAAGATAAGTCCTACAAAACCAGATCCATATTATAAAGCCTGTTTGACCCAGTCTTTGATAAAGGTCACTAGTCTTCTCTTTAACAAGATAACTAGCCAAAATAATGAACAACAAAACTATAAACATTATCTCAGTGATGATCCATTGACTTATCAGCCTGCTCCATTTGATGGGCTGTAAGCTCTAGGCCTTTAAAAATATGTTTGTGTGCTTAATATGGTTCATTCCTCTAATAATTTAATAAAATTAAGTTCGATTGATGGCATGGACAGTGCCATAGACAACAATACATTTAAGGTAATGATAGGAAAATTAAGTAGAAGGTAACAATTATGACAAATAACATGCCTGGATAACCTAATTCTATCTACAATAGATTGGGATATTATGAATAAGGTCAAAAAATCTCTACTCCTTAGTCTTAGGTTTGTGTTTACATTGGTTAAAACCAAACCCAACTGTTTTCTACTGAAGCTCAGCCGAAGGGATGAGTCTCAAAATAGCTCTGTACCTTTTAGGAAAGTTTGACTTCTTGATTTGTGAAACTTCGGGAAAGAAAATCAATCTTTCTAATCACTTACTTAGATGTATTCCTATTCTAGCATTTTTACTTTCACTAGTAATACATCATTTTATGATGTTAGGACGTATATCTTTTTTTTTTTCCTGGAAATATTCAATTAAAATCTTTACCTGAACCAGCACTTGAGACTGTGTACACTGAGAAGCTTGGTAGAGTCTTTGGTTACAGAAAAAATTTTCTTTGCACCATTGTATTTTCAAAAAAAAAAAAAAAAGAATGCAACAACAACAAAAATTGAGATTGAGATTGTTTCGTGATCTAGCAAGTGAAGATCTGCATTTACTCAAATTTGCAGGGCCTCCTGCTTGACTCTTTTATATACGAGACAGATATACAAGATTAATTAAGGCATATATTATGTGTAATTTTTTCTTGAATATTCGTCTGACTCAGATAATCATATTTGCCATCTGGAAAATACTCTGTATGACATGGTTAAGTCAAAGTTGGAAGATGGAACCAAAGCTCAGGCTGATGTGCCCAAGGTGGCCATACTGGAATACAGACAGTAAAAAAGGCCAAATTGAGTAATTTATAGTACTGACCAAAAAAACCCAGGCAATTCGGTAAGTTTAATTATTTTACCATTTTATATAATTTTGAGTTAAACTAAAATGTGCTTAAAAGTTTGGAGAATTATAAAACTTAGTGGTTATATATTATTAATGCTTGCATAGGTAACTTTGAGTACTTCTAATAACTAATTCTGTTAGCTAGCAAAGCTGACATGGAAAAAAAGTAACTAAGGTAAGGTTATTTAGGTTGGAAGACCACTCTATTCACTCTTAGGTAATCTTAAAATATCAGAGACACCAAACCTGGATAATATTGTTCATATCCTGCTGGGAGATATAATAAAAAGGAAAATTTATTTTTCAGAAGAGTACAGAAGCAAGACACAGGATAAAGAAGTTGAGAACACATATTCAGATTTAAAGAATAACAATGTTCCTCTAGCAGACCTTAAAGTGAACAGTTCTGATTGAATTCATGCACGTGAACAAACATATATACACATAGGCGCTCACATAGCACTTACCTCTGAATTCAGTGTTTAGCTCAAAAAATTTACCTGGATTAAATCTAGAGCAATGGAACATCATATGAAAAGCAAACTCTCTCTGCTGACTTAAGTAATTTCATATATCTTTATATATTCATGACACAGTATTCATAATTTACATTCTAGTACTATCAGCTATAAGACTAGAGGAAAATAAGAAGCCTTTAAACTGTATGCTAATATAATAAAATGTTTAAGCAGTATTCTCAGAATGCATGTTCTGATTGTGCCTTTTTGAAGTTTGGATGGTTGGAGCACATGAGTAGAGCTAGAAAACTACTAGTTCCAATTCTAAACAAACGAAAGGGAAGGTAAGCATCTAAAGAAGAAACTAGTTGGAAAACTGCAAATTCAAGAGGGAACTACCAGATAAAAAGAAGTTTTAATTTCTGCCTGCTTTGTTTCAGCCAAAGGTTTATGGTCTAGCAAACAACTTCTCTTTGGCCATTTTTGGCAGACCTGCTTCCCTTGTGCTGAGCTCTGACCGGGCTTTATGAGTTAAAGAGCATTGGGAATAATCAATACTTAAACCAAGAAAATTTTAATGAAATCCATAATCTCCAGGAAATCATCTTGCTTCACTAAATTACATCATTTCTTCAGGTTCATAAAACAAGGATTGACTGCGACTCTAGCAGGTATCTAGTCAGTTGAAAAAAGGAGGTTTGAGAGAGATTAAAAAAAAATCAAACTACTAAATACTCCACTTCTGTTATCTCAGTAGTGCAATGGGAAAGATGGATATTCTATAGCTCAGTATGTATATGTGCCTAGGGTTTGCAATTGCATCTCAGATTTCCATTTGCTCTTCTATGCATCCAGGCAATACTCTTCAGAGCCTGAAATTCTGCAGACAGGTTTATTTAACTGACTCGCGTAACTCAAAATCAGGGAGGCAACAGTGCTATAAATATGAGCCCATGTTAGTTAGCTTCCTTCACATTTTGTGAGCACAGAAGAAAGAATACGGGTTTGCCAGATGTTGACCAAAGAATTTATATTTTTCAGGCCTAGATTTCATGTCCTTTTTTAATTGACTAAGTTCATTTTCAATTCTGTTAAAACCAGTGTTGGAAATCTCACCTAGAATGTTTTCTGGACAGCTACATTCTAAGTGTTTCTGAAGACATCTCAGTGAATAAGCTGTGTAGTCTTTTTGGAATTTTTCATTTAATAATTGTTGGAATCCAAATTGAGAAACAGAAATCAGTATGTTGGCCTTGGGGTTTCTCTCACTGTAAGAAAGTGGACAGACAAATCTTCCTTGCACACTCTTTGAGATTCACTGGTATGTAGTCACAGACACAGTAACACAAGATGCGTGTTGGGTTTGCTGTTTCTGTGCTTTCTCTTCATTGTCCAGTTTCCAAATCCTCGTGATATTAATTATGAAAGATATTTAAAATATTGTAGGCCAAGGTTTTCCACATGTTTCAGTCATACAGCTTCAGATACCTTAAAAAGATATCTGATTGTCAGGAAAAGCCAGCAAGTCAGCAGATGAAAAAGCAGGTTCCATTGTTTATTTCAAAGTTGAGTCTTAAAATACGTTCTTTTTAAAGACTGTGCACTTAAATTATATATGGAGTAGTGCTACAAATCTGTAATATTTGGCTGCAGCTCCTTCTCTCCTTTCTGCTTCTCTGCTTTCAGTGGGGCCTCAGGGAGTCTTACAATTTTTTAAATTTACTACAGTGTGGTGGAGTTTTTCAATATTAAGGATCTGTAGTTCTTAGTTTTTCCTACTTCCTCTCTGTTCCCTAGTTTCCTTCTATCCTGTACACTAGAAAAATATAATTCACAAACTGGTGTTGGTGGAGTTATGAAAGGCACAGAGACGTGATGCAGGTGAGTCTGTGGGATGACAGTGGATATTACAGGTAAAATCAGTTGCTTGGCAGGAGAATGAGGCAAATTCAACCTCCTTGAATTAGTCCAAGTGAGTGCTGTAGTGCTGTACCCCAAGTACACCCCGGGCCCATTCACCCATCCTCAGCCCTGTCTCTACTCTGCTCTCATAGGACCTCCTCAGCAGGGAGAGATGATAGTGGTCTCCTGCACCTCAAGTTCTACAGAGCAGTGCTAAGACGTAAAGTGGGGCAGATAAGATGTCAAAATATGTCCAACTCAGCTATTTCAGCTGTAGCAACGTTTAGCTCTTCTGAGGAGGAGTGAAAATATGTGGCTCAGGGGCAGTAACTGATTTGCTTGTCTCAGATTATTTCCCCACCCAGTGGTAATAAATACTTTAGAGAGTCTGGAGTTGGAATATATCAGGGCAATTCACTTTGGGAAGGTGGATAAAGCTGGGTACTTTGCTATAATCAAACAGTTGGTGTTTGTGTTTAAAAGGCCAAAGTGCAGAATGATGCTGAGTTTTGATTCTTTTGCACAAAGCAGAGGCATCTATCTGCACAATCTCCTGGTGTCACCTGCAGCATCAACAGCCAAGGAGTTCTAGTCACAGCAGTAAAGTATCTAATGAGCAATCTCAAAACTTCGTCTTAGTAAATTAGTACTAATTATTATAGAAGTAGCAAGGAGAAGAGAAATACCTTGAACTGAAAAGAGACTACAACTTCAACCCAAAACAAGCGTTTCAGTGGCTCCACAGGCAAAACCAAGGAGGACTATTCCAATGTCAAAGAAAAATTATCATATTTAGGCTATATGCAGGCAATCAATGCAACAATGAATGATGAGCTCTAAGGGGCAGACTGGATTCAAAGGAGACACTAGGAAGGAGAAAGAAGGAATAAAGAAAAAAAGCTACATACTAAAAAATATGTACTTAATAACTACATGAAGGAAGAGAGGAACCCTTTAAACTTTCCTCATCTACTTCCCTATCATCTCCCTTGTAGTGGCTTATTTTGCTGAGGAGCCTGCAGTGCTCAGCTTTATGGAGTACAAGGGCAGTGTAGAAAATGAATCACAGAAATGTGATTTAGAATCTAAAATGAGAAACAGGCTAAATTTCCATTGCCCATACTGGAAATGCAAAGTAGGTGCTTACACAAAGCAATAACTGGGTATAAGAAAATGGCAGGACTCAATCACTCTTTCTGTGTAAGGGAAAGCAGAATGGATTTAGTGGTACCACTGAAGGAGAGCTAAGCCAAGGCAGCCAAAGACGAGGAGGGTCATGTCTGGCAGCTGCTGGCACAGGGAAAGGAGGGTCTTTAGGGTCTCGCAACCGAGGTTTTGCTGCTCAGTCCCACCCTGCACATTGACCTTGAGCAACAAAATTTGGCAGTGATGCACAACTGAGAATTTGCTCTAAACCAACCCCCCCACATTACAGGTTTCTAAACACCTTAGGCTGGCATTATCTGCCACAAGAAAGTACATGCCACCTATTTCCACATCACCAACTCTGCTTATTTTACCACCATATATTTACTGCAGACACAAGTGCTTTTGTCTCTGTGATGGGAACCAGAAGAGAGAATAAATAAGGGTTAAAAGACATGCTTTTGAGGACAAGGGGATGAAAATCAGCTCCCCCATCTGGTTCATCTCATGGAAACCAAAATACTTGTGCCAATAGGAGGAAGGGAACAATATAAAGCAGACAGGAATGGGACTGGTTATTTTGGCAGTCCTTGGAACTTTGCTGTCCTTATGCACTAAATAGTCTCACGTGCTTGTTACAATTAACCTTTAAGTACTTGTTACATTTTGTTGAGTTTTAAAAATATAATCACACATTTCACCCTTGCTCCATTAATTTTTTTTTCCAGTGTTCAAGTTCCAGTCTGAAATCCCTGTCTTTTTAATATGTTGAGGCTTTCTGGCATTGTTCTGCTACTACATGTCTTCATCATAAACTGCATACAGGGTAAAGACTTCTCTTTTATATATTTAGGCAGTTGTCCTGTGTTATCCAATGTCTCCTCACCAGCAGCACAATCTCTCTTCAGGAAATGGAGAAAGATGGCTTAAGTGCAAACTTGGAGGTCTGTGTAGGTAAGTTAATCTTCTCTAGTACCTTTTGTTCTACTTAATCTGAAACAAGTTATGTAGAACTGTTGATCATATATTTTCCATGGAAAGCTGTCTTGCACACAGAGAAGAGGACATTGTATAATGCCATAATGAAAACCATCACAGCAAACTGTGGCTTTAGCTGCGTGTAGTGAAGCAATTGGACAACACGACCGATCAATGTGATCTCAGATGAAGCTGTTTATTTTGGGTTAACTGGCTGCCTTTCTAGACCAAGCTCGCCAAACATTGATTGGTCGATTCTGCCCTGGTAACAAGTATTCATTGGTCACAGCCAACCACATAACCATGTTGCCAGGGTGAATTTCCAGCCTCCGACAGCCAGCTTCTTCATTAGCATAACACAACAGAGTCATTACAATATTTTATAAACTCAAATATCGTAGCTAAAGCTTTCCTAACTTCACACAGCCACAGTGCTTGGATTGCTCATTGTATGCTGCCACCCATCAGCTGTGTAGGCAATGTCAGAGGAGGATTGAGTGCATCTTCAAATACAAGAATTATAAGATTTGCTAAAAAGTTGCATCCATGTATATATATTTTTGTAATCTGAGTGATTGAGACAGTTTAGGATTTGTTTGTAGAGTGGTTTCCATAAAAGAACTAGCAAGAATATTCATTTCAATGTGGGATATAGACATAGGTAGGGATTTTCTACTGTCAAACCAAGATCCTACTAGAATGGAAGTTGAAATAAAACTTACATAAGTTCTAAGTAAAGCTCATTAAATATGTGTTGAAACAAGTCCTTTTTGAGAAAAGAAGTTTTCATAACAGCACTGTACTAATAAAAAATTTTGCCCTTTTCTGGGAAGGAAGAACTAGATTGTTTCAAACGCCTTGGTAAATATAACAGCTTGGAATGGATGGCTATGCTCTTTTTTGTGAAAATGGAAGCATGGGAATGTTTATTGTTCTTGACTCTTCATTTGTATTAATAGATGATTAAGATTTACCAACAAAATTTATAATGTAAGACAACAGAAAACAGGAATATGGTCTATTGTATAACTCTGTCTACAACTGAGCTAAGTAATCATAGCATGATAAGGTTGGAAAAGACATTAGAGATCATTGAATAAAACTGTATCTGTCTACTACTAAATCATATCCCCAAACACCTCATCTACCCGTCTTTTAAACACCTCCAGTGATGGTGTTTAAAACCACATACCTGGGTAACATTTTCCAGTGCCTGAGAATCCTTTCGATGAAGAATTTTTTCCTAATGTCCAATCTAAAATTCTCCTGATACAGCTTGATGCCATTTCTTCTTGTCCTATCACCTATCGCTTGGAAGAAGAGACCAATACTTACCTCTCTGCAACATCCTTTTAGGTAGTTCTAGAGAGCAACAAAGTCTCCCCTCAGCCTCCTCTACTCCAGGCTAAACAACCCCAGTTCCCTCACTTGCTCCTCATAAGATTCATTTTCCAGCCCCTTCATAGAATCATAGAACCATAGAATCACCAGGTTGGAAGAGACCCACCAGATCGAGTTCAACCATTCCTATCAAACACTAAACCATGTCCCTCAGCACCTCATCTATCCCTGCCTTAAACACGTCCAGGGAAGGGGAATCAACCACCTCCCTGGGCAGACTATTCCAATGCCCAATGAACCTTTCCGTGAAAAACTTCCTCCTAATGCCTGGCCTAAATCTCCCCTGGCAGAGCTTGAGGCCATTCCCTCTTGTCCTGTCGCCTGGTACTTGAGAGAAGAGGCCAGTTCCCTCCTCTCTACAACCTCCCCTCAGGTAGTTGTAGAGAGCAATGAGGTCTCCTCTCAGCCTCCTCTTCTCCAGGCTAAACAACCCCAGCTCTCTCAGCCATTCCTCATAAGGCCTGTTCTCCAGACCCTTCACCAGCTTTGTTGCTCTTCTCTGGACTCACTCCAGAGCCTCAACATCCTTCTTGTGGTGAGGGGCCCAGAACTGACACAGGATTCAAGGAGCAGTCTCACCAGTGCCTAGTACAGAGGGAGAATAACCTCCTTGGACCTGCTGGTCACACCATTTCTGATACAAGCCAGGAGGCCATTGGCCTTCTTGGCCACCTGGGCACACTGCTGGCTCATGTTCAGTCACTGTCAACTGACACCCCCAGGTTCCTTTCCTCCAGGCAACTTTCCAGCCAGACTTGTCCTAGTCTGTAGCTCTGCATAGGGTTGTTGTGCCCCAAGTGCAGGACCTGGCATTTGGCCTTGTTAAACCTCATGCCATTAGACTCAGCCCAGCCATCCAGCCTGTTTTGGTCCCATTGCAGAGCCTCCCTACCCTCCAGCAGATTGACACTTGCACACAGCTTTGTGTCATCCACAGACTTGCTAAGGGTACCCTCAATGCCTTGATCCAGGTCACTGATAAAGACATTGAACAGGGCTGGACCCAACACTGAGCCCTGGGGAACCCCACTTGTCAGTGGTCTCCAGATGGATTTAACACCATTTACCACCACTCTCTGGGCCTGGTCATCCAACCAGTTTTCCACCCAGGAGAGTGTGCACCTGTCCAGGCCAGAGGCTGACAGTTTCCGTAGCAGAATGCTGTGAGAAACTGTGTCAAAGGCTTTACTGAAGTCCAGGAAGACCACATCCACAGTCTTTCCCTCATCCAGCAACCGAGTGACTTTGTCATAGAAGGCGATCAGGTTAGTTTGGCAAGACCTGCCTTTTGTGAACCCATGTTGACTGGGCCTGATCACCCAGTTCTGATCACCTGCTTTGTTGCTCTTCTCTGGGCATGCTCCAGGACCTCAATGTCTTTCTTGTAGCAAGGGGCCCAAAACCGAACATAGTATTCAAGGTGCGGCCTCACCAGTGCAGAATGCAGGGGGAGAATTGCTTCCCTGTTCCTGCTGGTCACACCATTTCTGATACAAGCCAAGATGCTATTGGCTTTCTCAGCCACCTGGACACACTGCTGGCTCATATTCAGCCACTGTCAAGCAACACCCCCAGGTCCTTCTCTGCCAGGCAGCTTTCAAGCCACTCTTCACTGAGTCTGTAGGGCTGCACGGGTGTTTTGTGTCCCAAGTGCAGGACTGCACTTGACCTTGTTAAACTTCATCCCACTGGCTTCATCCCATCAATCCAGCTTGTTCAGATCCCTTTGCAGAGCCTCTCAACCTTTCAACAGATAGACACTTCCTCACAGTTTAGTGTCATCCACAATCTTGCTAAGCGAACCCAGCTTGTAACTGACCTCCAGCTGGAGTAAACTCCATTTACCACCACTCCCTGGGCCTGGCCATCAAGCCAGTTTTTAACCCAGCAGAGGGTGCACCGGTCCAGGTCAGTGGAAGCCAGTTTCCCAAGTAGGATACACAGTAGAAACTGTGTCAAAGGCTTTACTTAAGTCCAGGTAGACTATCCGCAGCCTTTTCCCCCACCCATGAAGCATGTCACCTTGTCATAGGAAGCAATCAGGTTAGTTTGGCAGGACCTGCCTTTCATAAACCCATGTTGACTAGACCTGATATCCCAGTTGTCCTGTGTGTGCTGAGACGGCACCCGAGATTACCTGCTTCGTGACCTGCCCTGGCACTGAGGTCAGACTGACAGATCCATAATTCCCAAGACTCCCTCTCTGGCCCTTCTTGTGAATGGGTGTAAAATCTGCCAGCATCCAGTCATCTGGAACTTCCCCAGTCAGCCAGGAGTGCTGGTAGACAATGGGTAAAGGTCTGACAAGCACCTCCACCAGCTCCCTTAATACCCATGGGTGAAGCCCATCTGGCCCCATGGACTTATGAATATCTAATTTGCCTAGCAGCTGTCTAACTATTTCCTCTTGAATCAAGGGAGCTTTATTCTGCTCTTCCTCCCTGTCTTGTGAGGTTGAGTATCCAGGAAATATCTCACCTTACTATTAAAGACTGAGGAAAAGAAGGCATTAAGCACATCAGCTTTGTCCTTGTCCCTCATCACTATTGTTCCTCCTGTGTCCAGTAAAGGATAGAGGTTCTCTTTGGACCTTCTTTTGTTGTTGATATATTTGTAGAGGACTTTTTATTATCTTTCTAACAAAACCACCCTCATCCAGTACCAGGAACCATCTCCCTCTTCCTGAAGTTAATGTCTATATATAAGATGTACCTAAAAGTCCTTCTGTCTCTAAAAATTACTTAGTCAAATACAGCAGATTGCAGAACTCAGGTAAATCTACTCCAATCTACCACCATCATTGGACAAGGGGAATAAGTAAACAGAGGCAATGACAATGGTAGTAAATGAAAAATGGTCAAGGACACTTTTTAGTCTGAGGACACTGGCACATAGATTTGCTTGCAAACCTGCTGTCCTCCAAAATGTGCCCTCACACTGAAGCATTGTGTCAGGCAGCTCATGAAGTGCCCTGTGACTCTTGGTCCTTGGTAATTCCTGCTGGAAAAATGTCCCCCAAAAGAGGGGGTGCAAGTAACACAGACCCATTCATATGCTTTTCTTTGAGAACTACGAATGGTCTCCACTGTGCTACATCTCTGGATCTGGTTGTGTGTGTAGCCGGCCCCAGAAAAAGTGTCAGGGACTGCTCTGGACACTAAACCTTGCTAACAATCATTGTCCATTATTCCCAGCTTGTAAAGGTTCACTGAAGAGTTATGCTGGTGAGTATGACAGTGATGCCAATGCATCAGCAGTCTAGCATGTTATGTTTAATTGTAGGGGTTAATGTATATTTACCAGGGATTTATTGCAGTGAGTTATTATGGAAATGTAAATAGAATGAAAAGCCTTCGTGCTCCAGTCAAGTCACGTGTTTAACAGGTTGTGTGTTGTACTTCAATCCAGTTCTGGCTTCAAAGGCTTGTTGATTAGACTCCTACTCTAAATGTCCAACTGACTATGCAGGAAGATAAGGATCATCATGTGTATTTACAACTGTGTGTCCAAATTTAGGAGGAAGTTTTTCACACTGAGGGTCATTGGGCATTGGAATAGGCTGCCCAGGGAGGTGGTTGATTCACCTTCCCTGGAGGTGTTTAAGGCACGGATAGACAAGGTCCTCAGGGACATGGTCTAGTGTTTGATAGGAATGGTTGGACTCGATGTTCTGACAGATCTCTTCCAACCAGGTGATTCTATGATTCTAAATATACAATGTGAATGCCACCCTTAAGGAACATGAACATTGAGAAGCCACCTTACATTTCTGAAAGGCTTCCACATCTCACGCTTTCACATTCTGAAATCTATTTCCTAATTTATCAAATTCTATCAGGGAGTAGAATACTCTACTTTGATAAAAAGATATTTCCTTTCCCTAAAAGGGAGAGAAAATATTTTCATTTTGCTTTGCAAGAATTTTCTTAATAAAAATAAGTGGTAAGAAAATACCTAGTTCCTTTCCTCGAAATGATAATTTAGAAAGATTTCCTAATCCATTTTTATACTCCTTAATTGTTTTGTTTTCTTAAAAGAATGTCACAGTGAAAAGAGAGCTAGCTTTATGTTGGGACATTGCTTTTTGTACTACAAAAAAAAGAAAAAGAAATCACTTCACTCAGAAATAAGACCACAACAACTGTATTGCCTTTGCAAAACAAAGTGTTAACCTTAGTCTTTCTGCAGCAGATTTAAGCCTCCTTCTTAACATAGAGTTGCAATGGAAGTTTTTTGTGGGGAGGCAGGTTGTGTATTTCTTTTCTGTTCTCTTAAATGGTCATATTTCTTCTCTGGCCAACTCTACCAACATTATATCAGTGCCAACGGAGCTGTTTGGAGGAAGGTGACAGAACTGTCATCATATCAATCTCACCATTAAGCTGTCAATTCCATAGCAGCATTTGGAAGCAAATCAGACACTTGTATTGACATTGTAACTGCAACATGTGAAAGACATTTGTATTCCTTTGGATGTGCAGGAGACACTTTCATTTACAGGAAGGACCCACTAATACTCTTGTTCTGCACACAAGGATTAGTCAGACTCTTCAGGGAAATCAAAGGAAGCTGGTGTCAGTACAAACCCTACCTCTGTCAGTTTTCAGCTGTCCCAACTGTCCAGTGTAATTGCCTATCACAGTTAAAACTTCCAGTACAGACACATACACTGAACACTTTCACTGATGTTCTGCTATTTCATTGATTTTATATCCTCACCCACTGTCAACACAATTTGATATAGTATTTTTCGTGTTTTATAATATACAAGGCTTTTTAGATAACTAGGCCATTTCTGGTATCCATAGTATAATATCGACAATTATTTGCCTCCCCTTACCACAGAATGAAGTACTCTGCATATTCACTCTGTCCATTTACCTCTCCATCTGCATCTATTTATGTACTATTTTTTTAAAACTTTACTTTATACATCTATAAATTTTCTTTAACGGAGGTTAGGACTTGCCACCAGCAGATGGATTATCTTTTATATCCTTGGCCTGGCTGTAGCTGGGACAACAGAGTTCTGACCTAAGTCAAGACATGGCAGAAGTAAAACAGGAAAAAAATCAAGGACACTGTTGATAAAATACAAAGTCCCTAGATTCTTGGCAGAGATTTAAATCTTATAATCACATGCGAAGACATGATAACAATGTATGAGCTGCCTACATGTGTTATAACTGTTGTTATAAGAGGTTCGCTTTAGCACCATAAGTAGGTTCAAAAAATAGTAGAACCACAAAGGAAAATTTGTGGTCATCATCTCCTAAAATTATGAGCTCACTTAAGTATATGAAGACAGAAGGGTGATATTAAACACGGATTTTAACTCTGATTAAAGACAGGCTCCAGGTGCAGTTTTACAGCAGTAGCATAAATTTGGATTAAATCTTGTTATCCTCAAAAGATGTTCTTAAAACATGTGAAAATACTTGAATATTTAACCCTCTTTCTCTGTACATGTATATAGACATAAATTCTCTCTGTGATATGTATGTGTACATGTGTATCTCAATGTATATCTCTGTATATGCATGGCTTTTATACCTATTTATACAGTGTGGGTGTATATATACATCTTACACAATGCACATCAACTAACTTTTGCATATAGTTTCTTTTCCAAAACTGATAAAAGATTAAGCATAAAGCTGATATCTCCAAAACTGGCTCCCTTTGCCTCTGAAATCTTTTACCACCCCCCACTCCTTTCTACAGTTATTATTTTTATTAACCTCTCGAAGTTAAAAAGAAACTGAAAATGCATAGGGTCTGCAACTTAATTCTTTGGAAGAATGAATTGCTGGGCGAAGTTATTTCTACCACAGTGCTTTTAAAATTAAGCTCTAGAACGTTTGCACTCTAACATTATAAACAGATTTTACCAATTTGTATTACTTTAAGTGGTATTTTATATGAGAGTGAACAGTCGGTTGACCATGGAGATGAGACAAAACCTATGGAGAAGGGAAATTACAGTATAATGGAAATGATGGCCAGAAGCCACACCACCCTGGGCTGTGAGCTCATCCAAACATAAATGCCAAGCTGAGTTGATTTGGTCAGTGCTCCAATTCAGGATCTGAGGAAACCTAGGAGGATGCCAGAGAAACTGGTGGCAACATTGTAGGTTGTGCTGTCCGGCCTTGAGTTACCCTTGTGTCAATAATGCGCAAGCAGGATTTCCTAGAGGAGTGGTGGGCATGACGTGAAACCAAGCTCCTGAGTATCAGGGATTATTTAAAGACCACCATGGCTTTTGTGTGAAAGGTAGAATTGATATCCCTAGGGTACCAATCACAGTTCAGTATCAGGCTTTCTCACATAATTTCTCAAAATGATTCCAATATTGGTTACTCTTCGGGGCAGCAGAATAAAATCAATAGAGTAATACCAGGTTGCTGGAGCTTTGAAAAGAAGTTCAGACCCCTTTGAAAGAGACTTTCACTCTAAACCCTGTCATTAACTTGAATGAATTTTGGATCACATCTAGAGTCCTTTATATGAGACTGTGAAATACGGCTTATCTGTTTTTGAAGCAGCGCCTCTCTTTTCATGCATTAACCATTTCTGCAGTTCTGCCTTTGCCTTTCAGCTGTAAACACCAGCCTTTACCCACAGATGCTGTCAGACCCTGTCATGCTTTCAATGCAGCTTGAATCCAGATTGTTTTCCTCGTCAGTCCCACTATGATGTAATGACACTGTGACATTGCATTCTCCCCAGAAACAATGACATGAATCTGATTTATAACAGGTGGTAAAACTTTATTATTCAAGTTTAGATGTAACAGACATCTTTGCTGCCTGAAGATTGTTTGCATAAGAAATACACCAAGAACATGTTTGTGAGTAGAAATGAACATGCACTATGAAAACCAAAAAACAAAACAAAACAAAAAACCCAAAACAAAACAAAAAACACATCCATGTGTTGTAAGGACAAAACATTAAGAGCCAGCATTCTAGAGTCAAATCAGGGCTACAAGTTTAATGATGGTTTTTAGCAACATGAAGTCATTCTTTATCATGTACTTTTTTCTTTTTTTCCTTTTTTTTTTCTTTTTTTTTTTTTTTTCTTTTCCTGCTGGTGAATTTTCTATAAGCTAAATTTACAATGGCATTTTGAGATGTTTCCTTTTCTCCTGTTCTCCTTCTACACAGAGCTCAGTGGCTGAAGTGATAGGAATGGAAAACTGTGGTTGCTGTTATAATGTTTATTCTGAGAATTTACTTGACTAAATACACTCAAACAAATGAAACTGGCATTTATTTAGCTGGCAGCCATTAAATCATTGCCTTTTATCTTCTTAATAAGAGGTAAATTGGGGTATATGTGATAACTATATAGGTAACATATTGCCAATTGCCAGCTTTCCAGAGCTGCCGGAACAAAATGAAATTGTGAGGAAGAGGGTAGGGAGGAATCCTATTCTGAAGTGAGGATATTATATAAAATCATTCTATTTGGCCCATCTTAACTTTACAGAAAAGTTTAGAAGGGTTTTCGCACTTATCTATCACATTTGGGATACGCTGACAAGTTACCCACTATTCCTTGCCAAGCATAACTGTGTCCACAGAAGCAGAAGGAAATATATCTACCCTTCTGGCTGAACAGAAGGGAACTTCTAATCTCTTTGGCTTTTCCTGACCAGTATTAGGTATTAACATGTTAAGTCAGCCAAGAAAAATCAATACAGGAGAAAGAAAGGGAATATATTTAGACATCCTGGGCAAAAAGCAGATGGTAGACAACAACCTTAGCACAAAAAGCAAGTGGTTATACCTACCAAGGCAACCTGTCCAGTCCAAAGATGGACACGAAAGTCTGTTGAGAACTGAGTACTAACTCATGGTTGCCAAACCAGGTGTCTCCATTGCATGACCACTGTGTTTAAGCACTGTATACAACTAGCATCATTCTCTTTTGTCCTGCTGTCCCTCTAATTGCAAAAATACCCTTTCACCCACAGGGTGCCTTAAGTTTTTAAGATGCATCTACCTTCTCTCTCTTTACACCTGTCACAATGTACAACAAGTCCGTTTTTTAGGCAAATCTGAGATACAAGTATCCAGTGTTCCCTCCCTTTTCTGGATTGTCCACAAAAATCAAGGGGGGGGGAGTTTCAGTAGCACAGTGGCTATTAGGTGCAAAACTTCTTTTGGAAAGAATTCTGAGTTTAGCACCTGTACACAAACAGTGGTCTGGAAAATCCTTGTCTCCTGCTGCAATAGCCTACAGGACAGAGATAGCTTAGAGAAGATGCTGCATGAGAGTTCCCACTACACAGAGTGTTAATGGAAATATTGTTCCTGTGCTGCAATCTGATTGATGGCAGGCACCACAAATCCTCTGGGTTTGAACAATCTACTTACTTTGTGGTCCAAGTTGCAACATATTTCAAGATCTCAAACTATCATTCCTTAATAAGTGAAGTACAAGACCTTGAAGACACTGACAAGTTGAGAACAAAGAAAGATTTTTCGAAGTTTAATTTTTAGTGCTGTAAGTTGATCAAAAAGTAGTGGGTGCAAAAATTGTTTGAGCTAACACTGGTTTCTGTTGGAGTGCTATGGAACAAGAGTATTTTTTTCAGTGTCAGAATTTATTTTTCTTATTATTAATATCCACTGTGAAGGGGTCTGTAAGAGGGATGGAGTCACTTCTCTGTCACAAAACAAAACTGTGCTCCCCCACAACCCAATCAATGAGAACAGGCTATGCAAAGTCCCATTTCTTACAAAGTAGAAATCTTACAACATCTCAATATGTCATGGCAAGAACAATGAACTTTTTTCAATTTTTATTTGCACCCTCTAAGTGTGTAGTAAGAATATTCAAATAACTGTCTTGTTCTTTGCACTCATAAGATGACACTTCTCCTTATCCCCAAACCTTGATATGTGCATTTCCTGGTTTTGGCCTCTGCTTCTGAGTTTAGCGAGAGGTGTTATGAAGTACAGGGTGGTGCTGAAGTCTTATAATGTGCATGTCCCCCATAAAATATTTTGCCAAAAGATGCAGCTTCCATCAATGAAGAAGCCACAGGAACTGGCAGATCTTAGAAGAAGTAAGTCAAACCAGTAACTACTGTTAACTTGTAGCCAGCTACCTCTGAAGCTGATAAAATCACTGCTTAGTCTAACATGTTTCTTGGAAAAGCTGAAAAGGACACACACTGGACCCTGACATAACAAAACAAGGGCAATCTATTTCAGTCCCCACAGAATAAAAAGAAACAAAAAAATACCCAACAAAAATAAATCCACAAAAACCAAGTCAGAACTTATTATTGGAGAACAACAGTAAAAATATAACCAGACTTTGTCCGGTACTGGTATCAAGCAGGAGATTAATCTAAAAAACAGATGAAGAATGTGGCCCAATATCCTTTGCTAACCTAGAACACTATTGAAGGGTTATAGAACTCAACCACAAACAGATTGAGTGGGACTTTCCATATGCGCTCAACAGTATAGAAGCAATGGGTGGAGCAGGAAGGAATGCAAGCCTAATGTTGAACAATAGCCTGTCTGTGCCTAACAAATCAGAGAAACTATGTAATAACATTTCATCTGTATGAAAATGTATCACGTAAAATACTGCCAAGGTCAGCAAGACCTTTGGTGATCAGCTGTGTAAGTGCTTCTCATGCATGATGATGTTTGTTGCTGGTTGCTTTAGGCACATTACTTTTCAAAAACTATCAAAGTGCTGAAAGTTCAGGCTAGTTCCTCCCTGGTTTTCCTTTTGCCAACCCTTATAAGACATTTCCTATCACCTCTCCTTTTATCTTCCACCTCCCTGTCTATCTGGTTAAGTATCTTATAAGTGCACCAAATTCTAGAAGGGAGAGTGGTGAGATTCAGGTAAGTTAAATACAAGAACATTTGTTTGTGATGCTTTAGTTTCAATTACATGAAAATCTGAGAAAGGCGGCATGTAAGTGAGATCAGAATAGGACCCTTTACATATAACCTCAAGCGAGGATTTAGTCCAGAAATATTTTTATAGAACATTTTAAACAATAAAATGCATCAATGGAGAAATAAAAGACAACATAATATCTGAAAGACATTTTAAACTTCATTCGCTGCAACATTCATGAACCAGCTGAGCTACACCTGCCATCCAGCCATAAGGAACTACGACCCTGCACTGCGAAAAAGAAACAAACCCAAACAAAACAAAAAAAGCAACTGCGTAATATTGTAAAAATGGAGTGCAATGCTACTACAGAATGCAATAAAACATCAGTGCTGCATCGTCAAACAGCACTTATCAAAATAATTGCTGAAATGTTTCTTCTGAAACACAGACAAAGCAATAAAAAGAGGATATATGTTTATCATTTTAAGCATAACAATGTGAGTTAAGAGCTTAAGAATACAAAAGTACTTGGAATGAATAGTGCTACCCTTTTTTTCCTAAGTAGGCATAAAAATATTTTCATTTCCTTCTTGTTTTTCCATACCATTAATATCAACAAATTTCATTCATTTCATGTTATCGTTTACAACTTTAATGCACACACACAGAAAAAAAGATACCTACTGCAATAGAAATAGTTGCTTCATTACCTTGTTTGCTACATTTGCAAATGTAAACAGCGAGGCAGAGCCAGAACTGACTCTAATGCATGATGGAATATCTTTGTTGCATACGTACACTGTAGAAAATAATTATTCAATATGTCAGGCACCATTATTTGAAATGTAATACATTAATATTTACTAGAAAAATAAGGTTTTTTCTATTTGTTCTCCCAACTTCTTTAATGAAATAAGTTAATCTGACAGTGCATCCAGTAGCTTGTAATATCTTCTACATCCCTGTGGCAAAATAATAAACTACTGGTTGGGACACTATAATGAAAATGATTAAAGTCAGTTCTTGTACACCCTTGTAGCAAGCATGGAGGCTCGTCTAACAGCACCTTTAACCAATTATTTAATATTTAGTTATTTAGCCCTATTTCCCTGAGCAGTTATGCTGAGGAGCTTTCCCTTCATGGATAGATTTTACAAAGCTTTAAGTATTAAAAAGTACTATGAAGACATTTAATGCTACTTAGCAAAAGCTGGTATAAGTCTACTGAAGGGATTGACTGGTATGTATAGCAATGTTAAGCCTGTGGAGAAGTAACCTTAGACTTTAAGATTTAGAAATGTAATATATTAAAAATATATTAAAATAAAATACAGCAGGTTACCATGTTCTATGCAAATTAAACCCGGAGTGTGGCTACTTTATTAGAGACTTCACTTGCACAAAATGGTTTGCCTAGACTAAAGTGTGCCAGAAAGAATGTAGTGATAAAATGGTAGCTAAAAATCAGCTGACTCTGAGAAACATCTACGTGAAATTGTTGCGAAAGCTTTGAGGACTAAGTGATCCTAAGGCATGTTGTAGGGCAGAAATTAGCCCAAATTAAAGAAAAGAAATGACCTTTTAACATCTGTATATTCAACAACTTTAGTTCTTATATACAGTGTGCATATGTTCACTATACCCCTGCAGCAGTATATACATACACACATCTTTGCACTCTTGCCAGTTGTGTCTCTTACACAATAGCAAAGGTATTAATTGTCTGGTAAAATTTTCTCAAGGTTATTCACCATGATTCACTGCATTCTGGCTAGCTTTGGTGGGCCATGCCCCATATATTATCTTCTCCCCATTCTGGCCACCATCCAACTGTTCTTTTCTTTTTCTTTGTAACCCACTCATTTAAAAGGAAAAAAAATAAAGAAGAAAAAGCTAAAAAAAAAAAGAAAACAAGGGGTTTAATATTGGATAAGGCATGCTCTCTATATGAAGTGCTTTATAGGTCTTCACAAGACATTACAAGCTATTGAATTCCCATCAAGGAAACCTATTTCTGTTTAATTGTGCTAAGTGCTAAGGTTTACTCTTTAGGTTTTCCATTCTTTTCAGCTTGTGCATTGTTCCTGTGTAGGCCCCTCTGGATGTGAGTTGTGAAGTCATACTTGTCCGTGCAAAGATGCTGGCATATGCTGCACTGGAAAGGTCCACTGTCACCATGGCAACTCATATGCAAAGCATACATCACTTCATCCAGAAAGACAATGCCACAGTGCACACACTTGGTAGAAAGTTCGTCTTGAGTACTTCTATCAACTTTCTCTGTTTTTACTACATTCAAGGGACCTTCATTTTTTACATTTGGTGGTGCCTTACTCTTTTCCTTGGAGGCACCATTTGCAGTTGGCCCAGGTCTGGAATGCTTTATCGCCAAATCTAGAGGAATGTCATTGTCTGATCCAACAGCTGAAAAATGAGGAGGCAGATTGAAGGTGGGATAAGGCACATAGTTTTGGCAAGGATTTGGTAGGCCAGGCACATGACTCAAGTAGTGTGGATTCCCAGGAACAGACAGCTTATATTTACTCCAGAATCTCAGCCAGTCAGCTTCACTCTGAAAGTCATTGTGTACAAATGGAAGTCCAAAAAGTGGGTACTGGTATTTTTCAATAGGGCTTCCAGGTGGTGAATAGTTTGGGTGTTTCGCAGGTCTCATGTATTTCTCTATTGGGCTGCCTCTCTCTGAGCTTCCTTTTCCTTCTGATATTGATGAACTGTTTCCTGGGTCTCCAGTACTTTCCTGAGGACTTTTTATCTGAATGTGCAAAGGTTGCATCCTTTTGTGAATATCCAGAGTTTGGCTGACCAATATTGGCTGCTGAGCAGAATGGCTTTTAGTCAATGAACCTGGGGCCTCATATTTACTGAGGCTGGGAAGCTGAATCTCTCTCTGATGACTTTCAGGTAAATGATCCTCTGACCTCCTCTCTAAGGGGCTTCCATTAACTTGTTCCTCACTGCTACCCCTCTGTTGTTTGTTTAGTTGCTCAGCCTGAAGTGCCTCCGGGTTAAGGCGCTTTCTTGTTCGTCTCCGAATGATCTGCTCACCATTGTTCTGCTTAATGATATTTAAAGGCCTGGGAGTCTGCATGGAAGACACACATAATGAACAAAAGGAAAAGAGAAAGACACATTAAACGCATCTGTGAGATCACACTCACACAAATTTGTCTTTTCTTTCATGAAGATCTATATTATAAGAGTTTTATGGGAATGACCAAATTTTAACCCAAATGCTTGAGAAACCCCATGCTAAAAGTAAATTATGAATTGGTTTATTTTATCAAACTAAGTCGACCACCTTAGATATACTATACCTGTTTACTTAAAAAGACATGAAGAATCCAAGCTGTAAAAGCATTTATTACCCCTTACTGCTGAGAAATTCCAGGGGTGACACGGTGAAAGAAGGTGCTGAGATCTGGGGATTCTGTGGGAGAAATATGGCCCTATGCTCTAGTGTTAATCTATTCACCGTGTCACCAGAGCTGGTAACGGGCAGCAGTTTGCACAAATCACACTATGACAAGAATTGCATAACACTTACCTTGACACCCACCCTGCTTTGACAGGGGTAGAAAATACAAGCAAATACAGGGTTTGCTGAGCACCACTGCCGTCAACTAGCAAAAGGTGGTGAGTGGGATGATGGCAGCTGAAAAGGGACTAAAGGAGAAAGCCCAGGAAACCTTCTCCTATGTACAAAATGATCTAACTGGGACTTTGATTCCATGTCCCCCTCCTTCATCGCTACTGTATGTCTTTCTAAATGTTACTGATGTTGTACTACTAAGACATGAGGGAGAGGTGCCCTTTGAAGGCTGTAGAACAGTCTGTAAAGAAAAAAGCATCATGGAAGAGGAAGAGGCAAGAATTAAGTGTGGATTTGCTACTTCCCCACACCAGCTTAGGGTAGGTGGACAACAAAAAATAATTTTGCATGACAGAAAAAAAAATAGTATGAGGAAGGACAGCAGACAGACCCCACAACAGGAAGGACACAGCACGTGAAAGAAAGATGGTGCTGTAATGTTGGTATGTGTTGCTCTTCTAGGCAGATGTTAAAATGACAACAACTACCCAGAACTCTTTCAGTTTGGTTTGTTAGCAGTTGCCATTTGTCTCATTCAAATGCACAGATAATGCTTTCTTTGTTGGAGGACAGAAAAAATTATATGTTTATTTGGAAATTTTCTTTTGAACCTTGTTTAAAAGCAAAGGTAAAATTTTGGCTTACAGACAATATGTAAAACAACTCATACCTTGAATGCAATATAATGTAGATATATTAATAATTTTGAATTAATATAAAAATGTCCAGAGCTGGAAGAGCGTTCAATCTATTATTTGTAGAGATCTAATTTAATTTTTGACTTGTCATCCTCCTGTCCTATTTTACCTCTTCATTTCCCCAAGGTTGGCCATTCTTACTGGTTAACTACATTTTACGCTGTGTAGTTACTTGTTAAGATTTTGCTTTCTATTAAAACTCTAAATCAGAAGAAATATACACTTTGATTTAAACTTTTAATGAGTAAAATTTAAACTTAGCAGAGAATCAGCACCTTGAACAAGCCTCCCCAAATAGATCAAAGTTGAGGCAAAAATCACATTTAGCTAAAATTAGACTATTTTCTATGTAAATTCTATACAAAGAAAGTGTAGAGTTTGCAGAATCAATAGCTAATTAATATGCATAAGCACATACTCTTTACTAAAAATTTAGTGTAATTTCCTCAATTTTTTATGACAACACCGTCATTCCGGTGTGCTGCATGAGATCTCACAATATTGTTGGTGCTGCTCTTATTACATTTTCATATGGCTTCAACTGTAACTTTTCAATAGTTTGGATATACTTCAACTTTCACTTTTACACTATTAAGTCTGATCCCAGAATCAGTTAAAAGAAAAATCTTCATACCTGTGACTAAGGACCCTCACACACTTACTTATAGTTCAGGCTCTTCCAAGTTATATGCCATTAAGGGTAAAGGCTGTAGGTCCGATTTAAAATTCTTCAGTGGAGTAAAGCTACTTACAGTTTTGTTACTCACAGCAGCAAGCTGCAGATAAAAATGCCCTGTATGCCTGTTGCAGCTGAGGCTGACAGAAAAGTTTAAGTTCCCTTCTTCATTTTCAGTGGGGTATTAAATGTAGAAAATAGCAGAAACATTACTGGAAATTTACTTTTAAAATGCCCTATGTCGGATAGCAAAAACTTTTTTTGCCTTGCCTATATCCCTACTCCAAATTAATGAGTAACTTGAAAAAAAAAAACTTACAAAATTCAACAAATAGTTCAGTAAATTTTTGCGATGACTCTTCCAAGGACCATGGGAAACTGTGATATCTTCACTAGAAGATCACATATGTCTGAACTGTAATAATAGGCTGTAACTTCTCACTAAAGAAGTCCAAGGATGTGGCCAAGGAAGCACTATGGAATGAAATCCAGCTTCTATGACCAAGTTAGAGCTATTAAAAAATGAGGAACAGTGCTACAATATAAACCATCAAATTTATGATTCTGGGGAGATAAGGAATATAGTTTTCTTTGTCAGCAAATGTGAATATTGTATATATGTCTGCAGTGAAATGTAAGGGTTTTTTTGCTAAAACTATTTTAATAATTGACTGTTGGAATATTATTGCACATTTCTTAACATAGCTGTCTGCATTAGAGGAGAAAAATGTGACAAACCTGGCAAGTTACATGTAAATAACTCCTGGATAGACTGAGCAATCTTGAAAATTTCTTGAAAAATTATTCAAAGGTATAACAGAAATGGAAATGTAAATTATAGCAGAATTCACTACCATGTTATAATATTTGTCTGTCACTATCACCTGTAAGTATCTGCCAGACCATAGATTTTTCTTCCCAGACTCCTTAATTCAAAATATACATGACAAATACTTACTGTAATTTTTCATGAAGAGAGAGCTAGCTAGACAGGCAGACAGATAAAAGAAACTTTAATCTTTCTGGTGCCATTTTAAAGATCATCCCTTTCCATGGTACTGTCTCAAAACGTGTCCCAAAGGAGAGATTTGTTTGATTATTTCAGACTCCAACTCACAATGGAATTGCTACCATACTACAGCAATGTGTAGGCTTAAATAAATTCTTTGCATTTGTTTGGTCAAGGTTCAATTGAAGATATTAATGTCAACTGTCCACTGAATGACAGCTTATTGCCATGCTTGAACAGTGGAGCTAAAAGATAGTGTCAACTTCTTATTTTCTGTATGTGTAAAATAAAGCTTGACATTGTATTGCTAATTATTACTGTTGGAAGCACACTACTTTGTTCCTACTGGTTCATAAGTATTACCTGAGCTACATGTTTGATTTCAAAACTGATTCTTGTGGCTTTTATTCTTTTTTTTTATTAAGTGAGCTGGACAGGATCTTTAGTAAATAGGACAGTTACATGTTCTCTACACAGGATCCAGGGAAAAATTCATAGCCATTACTAAAGAATTTAGAATCTTGCGCCTCCAATTTAAAGACAAATGGGCATAGGCATTTGGGAGTCTTAATGCATTTATAATATAGTTTCCTACGTGGTTTCTTTTTTTTTAATTGAAAATACAACTTCTGAAAAAGCTTTGAAAAATATGCATTCACAGCCACAACACAGATTTCTGATTTGGGCTCTGAGTTTGAATTGTTACGTTGTCCTAGCAAACTCCCAAAGGCAGCCTCAGTTTCTATTACCAAAAAAATGGTAACACTTTTAACTTCATGGGGATAGAGTAAAAATTACTTAAGTAGAGTCAAATCTTGGTCATTTGGCTATCCCATGCGCTTCTGTTACAGCAGAGTTGGTATTTAACTAGTGAATCTTAACCAAAAAGATTTGGAGAATTTTGGCACTGATCCAAGGAAACACTTAGGCACAGCTTTTCTGGACCTGGACTAGAACATTCAACATCTTTAAGGATCAAGCCAAGTGTAGGTAAGATGAAAATCAATACAGACAGTCTATGACTATTACTTATTCCCTGCCTGATCCTGAGGGATGGTGTATCTTCCCCTCAACTCAGAGGTGAGTGCTGTCAAGCAGCTTCCTTGTTGTATTAGTTCTGAATCCTCAAGCAGACTATAAGAACTGTAGAAATAAGAACAAGAAAACCCCACTACCCCATGTCTATGGGAAATTTACTGTCAAGAATAAAGAGGGGGAAAGAAGTGAAAGGAAACAAAAAGTGCTGCAAGGGCTATTTTTTTATAGACGTGTTATCTAACCTTAAGAATCTTCTTTTTCACTATGAACACGAGGGCTCTAAAATTTAGAGAGCTTTCATGACAACATATTGTAGTCTTTAAGTGGAATTCCCAGAAAAGAAATAATTTTCCCCTTATTTTTATAAGAATAATTAAATGTATCACTGGTGATCTCAAACATGACTACCAACAGCATCTCAGCCTGTTTCATAATGAATCACATCTGATCCCAAAGTGACCATACTGCAAAACTCTGTTTGAAAATTAACTGCAGGGCAGGGAGTGGTAGTAATCACACAACCAGACAAGACCACAGCTGCCCAGTATGGCTGTATAACCCTTTTTTTTCTGAACAAACCAGTAAGTTCTTCCTACCGAGTGAAGCTTCTGGTAGAGGCCACACGCATTGCATACATATCCACCATTTGCATTCTTTCGCCAGAGAGAGGTCTTTGTGGTCAGGCAATTGGCACAAAAAACACCCGAGCCTCTACGTCTCTGAAATAAGGAAGAAAAAGAAAAAACACACAGAAAAAAAAAAAAAAACAGGTCAGAGGTGAGTCACATGAGTTGCGGAGTTAGGACAAATCAACACAGGAGTTTTGTCTCTAGACTGGCAACAATGACAGTATAAAACCACACTGCCCATAATGAGGTCAGGTTCAATTGTGCTTAATAGGCACCACTGATTTTCATTATAATTAACCCTAGAGTGATGGATGAGGTGTGTGAAACACCAAAGCCTTTTCAGAATAACAGCTTTAACTTTTTGAACTTCAGGTTTTGTGCATTTAATGATGGTTTCTAAACAGCAAATTCTGAAAACCCTCTCTGGAAGCTGACAGAGAACATTCAGTAAACTCCTGGTTTGCTTACCCTGTTTCACAAGAGATGATTATTTTTTTTTTAAAGTTTGATCGGTAACAAGTATTCTGAAACAACACCACTTTAATTAACTACAGTTTGTATCTGCGTCATACTAATTCCTTTAGTAGAGATTATACTTCATTAATTGAATACATCATATTTAGTTCCAGTCTTTCCCACTTATTTCTAAAATCAGTATAAGCTACCATGTATTTCCCACAGTCCACTAAGAATGAGAAATAACCTCTGCCAAACAAAGAAAAGTACAGTATTGTTAATGAGACCTTTTCTGAACTTCCCCCAAAAGCTCAGAAAGCACTGTCTCATCAATGGATAGATTTATTTATTTTATTTTAGTCAGGCAAAGAAAGACACAGTATAAATTTCTTAAATATAAACTGATTTTTAACCAGACCGAGCTGTGCATTCACCAGCTTTCATAATTATCCAGAAACATGTAAAAGTAGACATGTTTATGAGTATTGTCTGTTAAATTCTTTCTATGGAGTAATGATTTCATTAAACTTCTTATTTAAACTAAAGTCAGGCTGTGTTTGTGGGCACAAATATTAATAAGCAGCAAACTGAATTCTTTTGCTGAAAAGAAAATCTGAATTTCAGCTCTGTTTCCTTTTTCCAAAGGAAAATTGAGTAAGAAACTTTCAGCATCTAAGATAAGAATGGGGTAAGTACAGGGAAAAACAGGCTGAGTGAAAAATAATTTTATTATAAATTAAAAATTACAAACACTATAGGTCAAAATTTCAGTGTTTCATAAAATTAAAGTAATTTATTTAACTTTAGTCCATACTGTAGAAGACTAGTGTTCATGCCAAAAAAATACAATGGTTATAATTGTACTCTGATACATTTCAAATGGAAAGCTTTCTGCAGACATAATTTTGGCTTCAAGACTGGAACACTTTCTTGGCACTGAAAGGGCATTTGATTCATCGGGTGTTTCACAATGTATCACTAAAAAGACCTGGTGAGCAGCCAGTTCCCTATAGGGTGATTTTTCCATCCAGATGCAAGTGCTATCAGAGGCCCTCGTCAGCTAAACTAATTATGATCTTGCATTTGCTGATGCCTGCTCACTCTAACGTTCGACATCCTCCATTAATCATCAATACAAGGAAAATGAATGAAACGTAAAGAAACAAGGGCTGGTGAGCTGCACAGCCATAAAAATCTGAAATGAGTGCAATAATTTAACAAGATTGGGAAAATGTTTTTAGTGAGCACAAAGTCAGACTAACAATTGCCCTTTTAAGCCAAGAACACAATTTCATTAGTACAGCAGGTTGTGCTACTTTAAAGTGATACAATAAAACCGAGATTATCATCAAGATAATTGCTCTCTCACCCCCTTACATCACCCCCTACTTTGTCTCTTCAATCAGAAGCATTAACACGCTACATTTTTCTCAATATGATCAGGTGGAGAACTAAATGGTTGTTGATGTCCTTCAGCAAAAATCTAACTAGTTGTGTATATGAGACACAGCTCAATATGAAGGCACATTAGTCTACCAGTAAACTGAAGCTCCTAATTCTTTCTGTGGTTCCATATCCTTACACAACTTCATCTGGCTGCTGAAATATTTTCCTTACGAGTACAATAAAGCTTCACTATACTAGCCCTAATTCGGTCCACTTGAAGAGTGAGAAGTTTCCAAGTGGAAATGACTGCATATGGCCAAGATTCAGATACAACTGCCGAACTGTTCCTTTCCACTCCTACTTTTTGTCTCCTGGCCTATGGCTTCTTGGTGCAGTGTATTAATGCAGTGGAGTCTTAATCTGAGTCAGTCATTCCACCCTTTCATTTATATTTGTGTTCCTTGATTTTGGGAAATAACCTCTACAAAATCTGGAAGACTCATAAAATATATAGAGAGCAGTCTAGTTTATATACCATATTTGACAGAAGGTATAATAACACCCAAATTTTCATTGAATGCTATTCAACTAGTAAATCCTTGAAACATTGACAAAAGTAACTCATTTTTTTCCCTGTGTTTTAATCTCTGACATGAACTGGACTTTATTTGCAATGAAATAATAAAAAGACTACAGATGACAACAGTCTGAAAAATACCTACGAGCAGCTAGATGTATCAAAACCTTATACTTATGCTTGTTTAGCACCTACAAACTAGCTGTTTAAAATTCCGAAGTAGTCCAGATAAGCATCCTTCCATACATTGAACGCAAAGTACATAAATTCATCTTACATGCTCTTGTAGATGTTGTATCTTACCTTTCTTTAACCTCTCTTATTTCTGTATTATTTAAGCACCTTATAGGATAATCAATGAAGATTATTTCTCTACCTAAGTGTTCCAACATAGATTATGTTTACTAATAAATTAAGAATTGAATCACATCTGAACAAAACCTTATTACTGTTAATTTCTTGAGCTTTTTTGTTATTAAATAGTTCTTACAGCAGGGGGGACACACAGCTTTAGAATGCATTTCCTGGCATGAAACAGGACTGTGGCAAAATTGGACTAAATATTCTTGAATCCCACATTCTACTCAACCCAGGATGGACATGGTTATGATGATGCCTACAAGAAAAAGAATGGAGGCTATTTCTAAAAGCCTACAATGCCTGTAGTCCTCTTTGCTTAAGCCAATACAGTTTTGAAAATAAAGAAATTTAAAGAAAATAAAAAAGAACAAAACCCAAGGCCTTTCTGTCCCATATACCAAGTTCTATAAAAGTTACTGGTCAACAGCAATCCTTTTTTTTTTTTTTTTTTTTTTTTTTTTGTGCTAAGTGTTAATTAGTGATGATACTTCTGACTGAATTTGTCTGGTTTCGTATACTCAGCGTTTGTAGAAGTCAATAACAATGTCTAATATTGTTGGTTTTCTGGGTATTCTCATAAAGGAACAGGCAGTCAAGCTCCAATTCAGCAACATCAGTGCAACAGCATTATTAAAATAACCTCTCAAGATCAGCACAGAAAAGGTAAGTTAACAGAGCAAGTCATGGCAGGGAGGCTGAGCTACAGATAAAAAGGTTTCAGTCTGTGATCAATGCCACTAATACTAACTTGAGTTAACCATTAAACTTTCCTGAACATCCCTGGAATAATAAGCCAAAAGGGTCTAAATAACTAAAATATGTGTCTACTAAGTCAAGCTTTAATTGTCTGGAGCTCTAAAATCACTACATTATAATCCCAAATCGTGAAGGGGCCAGTGAAATCTATCTCTATTTCCATTTCCTATCTCTGTTTTCATTCCAGTTCCCAGGTTTGGGAGTTAAATATCATGGTTGGCTCAAATCGCATTGGGCCGAAAGTTGTTGCAAGTTTTTGTCAACCCAGATGTAACTTTTTCCCCCCCTTCTTCTTTTTGGTACTGAAAACTTTATTTAAATCAATTCAGCTGTTTATAATTTGGAGACTTTCCAAAACAAGTGGGGTGGGGGCAGAGGGAATTTCAAGTTTTTCAGATAACTTTCTAACAAATCCACAGTCATTGTGGCTTTGCTCTGGGGAAAAAAAGTATCCACACATTTTAGTATTTTAGTAGTACCAAAGCAACAAGTGGATTATTATTTTTATGTAGTTAAGCTATGAAACTTTGTAATTATTCACTGAACATGTATTGCAGATCTCTCTACTAACTGTTTTCCCTCAGTAAGAACCATGCTGAAAGCATGTAATTTCATAACAGCCCTTGATATGCAGAGTATTTACTCACATTTTTTATGGTTTCATATTTTGACCGTTTCAAATTGAACAAGTCTGAAACTTGGTATACATGTTGTCATGCCTAATTTTTTTAACTCCTTGAGCGATATTCACTAGTTATCAAAATTTCATTGAAACAAGGAAATTATTAGGAGTGCTTTGCTGCTAGGAAATGGAAGAGTAGAGAACACCATAACAAGCAATTGACTCATCTTGTTGGGATCAGGTTCTTGTTTTTCCTAAAAACTACTTTAGATTCAAAACCCCATGACTCTATAGTTTAAATTATTTCAAAATTTGTAGCCATGTAGAAGCATTATTACACTACACAGTTACACAAAAATATTTTTTAAAGGAATGGACTTTCAGTTATTACTTCAGTGGAACTTCATGTAACAATCTCTATATTGTAAAAGCACAGCAAAAACACTGCTCAGAAACTGTGGCTTTTAAGCTAGTTAGACTAAGCAACAGTGCCTGACACTCTGTTAGTGCCAAATACATCTTGTTTTCAAAATTTCTGCCAGAAGATGCTTTTAGAAACTCAAATAGGCAAAGCATTATTCTTACATCACCCTTGGTTTTGGACACAACAAACCTTGCCTTTTTGCTGATTACTTTCACTTCCCCATCACAAAATGATGATACGATGAAGCCTGAGTGGATTTTTTTGACCTGGCTTTCTTACTAGTGGCATCACAGCTCCACAAAATAAGGTGCAGAGAAATTATAAATGTTTATCCAAGAACAGCCTATTTTCAACAACAAAGTTGGGGATTACAACCATACATGCCTCACTGGAAAAAAAGGGAAAACTCTGGATGTTCTCTGGTAACACGGGAGGTCAAAATACGAGGTGCCAAGAAACCTGCACGTGCTCCATTCAGTATGAGCTAGGTGACCTACTCTAGAGAAGATCAATTATAAGTAGCTGGTCTCATGCCTGCAATCACTGGGCTGCTACCACATGATTCAGAAAACAGTGCAATGCACTCATGGTTACATCTACACATGTTGTGTTTGCACTGCTGTGAGTATTTGGGAGCTTCTTTTCTTTACACCTGCTAGGTCTTTCCAAATATTATCCTCCTTATACGAGGAGGTATATAAGGCTCCAAGTTTCGGTGAGGGTCAGATTAATTGAAGTTTAAAACCTGGGCAGCAAGACAGCATCTGGGTGTTGGAGTAAGCACTACTTTCTTCTGCTTAGGATGGGAAAAGAATCTTTCAGCCCTCAATTATTTTGGTTGAAGAGGCACTCGGACCTTTCTGAAAGTGTTGAATCAAAACTGCTTTCTCTCTCAACTATGAAAACAGCCACAACTATGTCCCTGTGAAGTTTCACATTTTAAAATTTTAGTTGCTTTTCCTGTAACTATGTCTAAATTAAAAAGAAAGTCACTGGGTTTTCTTCCTTTTATAACTTGGACAGCTTTCAGGAATAGACCAGACACAGCAAATCTTCAGTCCCAAAGCGTAAGTTGTCAGAAAAAGTGAAACATATAAAGCAGAGTATTAAATTAGAAGTTGTTTTCAACCCTAATTATGAATTAACGGATGGCTCTTAAAGTCAATTTAATGTGCCAAATCAAAACTCTTAATCTAAAACATTTTTGAGAATAATTACATTAAAGAGCTGTACATGAAAGACACGTAAGAACAAGGTTAGGAAAGGGAGGATAGGAAAAAAGTAGAAAAGACAAAACTGGGGTGTGAGGGGGTTTAGACAGGGGAAAGTATCAGACAGTAAATGAAATATTATTGCTAGCACAGCCTTTCAGAATCCTACTCCCGATCTCTTAGGGAGAATAAATATTTGAGTCTGCATGTAAACTGCAATTATTTTTTTATCAGTAGCAAAAATGCAGATGAGTAGATATTGTCCTAGCATTCAAAACATTTTCTTGTGTTTTTCAATGCTATCAAAGTAAAGCAATAGCTTCTCAAAATAAACGAGTAAATTAAGACAAACATAGCTATGCATAGAAGCCACAAAATCACTTGTTATTGGATTTCTTCTTGCCCATCACCTTTATTTCCTCCCCCATGCTACAACTGACCCAACCTTTGCCACAATGCTGGAAGGGGAACTAGCTTTGGACATCCACCTTCATTCAGGGCCTGAACTCTACAGTCAGGAATTTACTGTCATTGCAATCATTCGTTAATTGCCACATGCAACTATGGGATCACAATAATGATAACACATTTTACAGTGAATTTTCCTTGACATTAAATTTTCATTAATTTGAGCATTTATCTGTAAACATTACGTAGTTATCTCCTAGTTAATCCAAAAAGAAATGGAAGGTCATTTTACAGCCTCCCCCTCAAGATCTGCAGCAACACAAGTATGAAACAATGAAACTTTTCCTGCAGGTGAGATTTCCTCACTACAGTTAGTGGTGTTTGACTTTTAGACATTGTGTATTAAAAATATACGCAATCTTCTATTGAGCCAAACACATAAACACAGACTAAATAGACAGATGTATACTAACAGTATGAAGCATTTGTAATAAATACACAAATATTTTCTGGTGAAACTACACATTAGTCTTGTTTGCAAGGAGTTAAATATTAACTTCATTGTTCTATATAAAGTATAGTTTTTCAGAAAGCAGTTCTTACCAGACATAGCCTATTTTTTGAGGTCTTATCCTTCAATTCTCACAAGTTGATCATCCTTAACTATCTTTCAGTGCCTTTAACAACAGCTACCACGCTATGATATGCTCTTGTTTCTGCTGTATTTTGACACTACCAGCAGCACAACACAGATTTCCATGAAGGTAACATGAAAATTAATTTCACAAGTTTTAAAAACATCAGTATCACACCAAAAAATCCCCCAAAAGCACCCTGGAAACTTGCATTTCCCATACAATAATGATGTCATTTTGCAGCAACTGAAACCTATTCAAGAGGAATAGAAATTCTGTCTCCAATAACTCACCGAATCAATTACACAGGAAAGTACTGTAATGGGCTGTCCCCCGTCAAACAGCTCACGTACACGACTTCCTTCTCAATTACCAACTTGTCTGCATTGCCATCTGTAAAAACGAACTCATACCTTGTGCTGCCAGTTTCTGCTCTTGCACTTCCATTAGTGGAACTGGCTGCAGCTGCTCAAGAAGAAAGCTCTGATTGTCTTTGTTACCCCAGAATGTAGTACCGTTTTTCTCTCTTCCTGTACATCAACTCAAGGTAACATGTTATCTCTGCTGAGGTGTGCTCGTGAATATTTGAACTACAATCTGCCTAAATATGTGTCCTGTTTTCTTTTTGCGGTTTATTACTTAACACAGTAAAAAGCTGCCAGCAGCATCTCTCAGCATCTTCACCAGAATTATGATATTAGTATTGCAACCGGTTTCACAGTACTTTTAGGAACTGCTGTAAAAAATGCTAAGTCTCTGGCTAAACTTCTTCCTACTTTTCTAAATCAGCTTAACCACTCAGGCAATTTTAACAGAGTATTTATATGAAAGAATCAAAAATAAGATCAAAAAAAGAAGTCCAATTTAGGAATAATGCTATTCCTTTAAAAAAAAAAAAAAAAAAGGTGTTAGGTAGATGCACTAGTGTGCACAAGCAGGACAGAGGGTGCCTAGTTTGAGAACTGCAGTCCTTGCTCCTGAATAATATAAACCTTTTTCCACTGGCACTTTGCTGAAACAGATTCACATGGCAGCTCTGACGCTGAACGGCTGCCTGAAAACTCAGTGTTCATACACACAAACTGCTGCACCTTTCCGAATGATGTGTGCTTCCAAACAAGCTTTGTTGTTGTTAGAGAACAAATCTATGTCATTATGAATCTCTTGAATTTTTTTTCAAAGCAGAAAAACAACATAAACAGTGTAAAATGTACAAAATTAGCTCATCTTCTTCTATACAGTACCTGGATAAATGTACTGTCAGAAATAAGCACACTAAAGAGACACTGAGAAAACTGGAAATGTTTCTCTTTCATTTCTTGGCACAAGGCTAAAATATCCAAACCCTTTTGTCTCAGATGGGGAATCTAAATCAAAATAGTTAGACTTCGCTATAAACAGACTCACTTTCTGAGATAAAGAACCAGTTTTAAAGGTGCCTAAACATGGAATTAGGTGCTTAAGTTTAGGCATCAATACAAGAGGATTTATATTCAAGAAGGCACCCCACGTATCTATTCTTTCATGAAGTAACCTCACTCATCAAATGAACAGATAAAAATGGAGCAAAGATACATCCATATTTCCTTAAACACTCCTAACTTTGACATGGTAGAAGAACCAGAATGCATTTGCAGATCTCAGCTAAGAGCCAATATGTAACTCTACATGTGATAGTAATTGAGGGTCCCAATCCCACAAGTGCTATGCTGTAAGCGTGAGCACAAAGCTGCTGGAGTTCTCAGCTTCTGGCATCTGTTCCCACTTCCACAGAAATCAGATGGGCAAAATTAAGTTTTGAGAGGAAAAAAAAAAATCACAGACATTTAAAAAACATTCCCTGACCTTATTAAAGTCCACGTGATCTCTATTTATATAGAAAATGGCTTAGAAAGCTAGCAGCTGAGAGGAGGAACTCTCATTTGTAGATTTTGGCTCAGAGCTGCCAAAATCAGCAGGGGAAAGGCTTCTCAGGGGTAAAAATTTCAAAAGCCATTAAGTGTCTTAGAAGCCTCAGTCCCACTGACTTACGATCACCTACATCCTCCCAAATTTGCACCCCAAGTCTGGAAACTGCACTGGAAGAATAATTTCTAATTACAGTTTACAAAACAAAGACCTCAAGTTTTCATAGAAGTCTTCAAGACTCAGAGAAAATGTGAATTAGATGTCTGCTTTTTAGAAGCAAGTCACATTTACCTGTTACTTGTACTGCAAAAATTTCCCTTAAGGACAATTAATTTTAATTTAAACATATACATATAAATATATAAAAAACAAGAGAACTTTTCCTATGGGTAGTTATAGCTTATATGCATATTCAGGAACTGAAGTAACTATAATTTTGAGACTCATGCAGTTCCCTTGAGAAAACTCCTTCTAAGATGGGATCCAAAGCAGACTTGGTCCACCTGTTATTTTCAATATGCTCAGAACTGCACTCTCACTGAAGATCTCGTCATGTGCTGTTGCTAGAATGGGTTCTGTTCAGAAAAATCATCATTTGGCAACCCATACAATGCAATTCCCATAGTTATTTCCTATTGTGAGCTTAGGGAGAAGCTGTGGTATCCCAGATACCATGGTGTGGTAAATACTGAAAAGCAGTGGCCTTTTTATAACAGACATTTTCATCTAATCCAATCCATTGTAAACACTTCCATATAACAATACAACAAGGCAAAGTCTGTGTCTAACTGGTTGGCTCTAACATAATCATCTTACTCTGTTCTGTGAGCCAATTTCAACAAAAAAAAAAATGACAGTTTCTTTTTTGATAGCTTTAGGAAATATGATTGGACTACAGTTGTGATCAACCCCAAATCCATCTAGTGAAGTATCTCCTGAAAAAGAAATGAGGGGGTGGGCAAAAGAAAAAAGAAAATCATGGATGCATGGATGTACTGGAAAGTATCCAGGGAAGGGCCACAAAGATGACTAAGTGACTCTGGCATCTCTCATGCAAGGAGAGGCTTAGAGTTTGGACTATGCAGCCTGGGGAAGAGAAGGCTCAGGAGCATCTTATCCTTGCATATGCAACAGGGGAAGTGAAGAAGACAGAACCAGCTTCTTCTCAGTGGTACCTAGTGAGAGGCCAAGAGGCATAAACTGAAATACAGGGAATTCTGCATAAATATGTAAGAAAAGCCTTGAGGCTGTTTGAACACAGGAATGGGTTGCCATTGGAAGCTGTGGGGTGCTTGTCCTTGTACATATCCCAAACATGATGGGACACAGTCATGATCACCCTACTTGTCTGACTTTGCTCTGAGCACCAGGGTTGGACTAGATTATCTCTAGAGTTGCCTTGCAGTCTCAATGATTTTGTGAAGCTTTCTTCAGTGAGAAGTTATAGACTGCTTGTCACTTTTTATGTCCTATTAATTGCTATCCATTTTAGGCTTAATTCCTATTCATTTGCCTTGAAAAATAAAATATTTTAAATTTCACAGTTGTAAAAGCTTTAATTAAAATAGACTAACAACCAGACTGAATGTTACATATCGTTGTCAATAAAACTGCATAGATACTAACAGTATAGGTACTAAAAATGGAGAAACACTGTTCTAAAATCCACCGTAAATAATTTCAGAATGTTTATGAGGAACAAAGTGAAGTAGCTCATGTATATGTCCTTCCCATCAAGATCTTAATGTCTACTTGTAAATGAGACTCAATGTAGGTGTTGTATAGCTTTTCCTTAAATATAGCTTTCCTATCATTAAAATGAGAAGGAGAAGAGAACAACTGTTCTACATTTTGGAGACATTTCTCCTTAAATAGTGTTTATGTACTGCAAGCATCCCTTCCATAAACAAACCAGGTCTTTGGAAGAAGTGAACACAATCTCTGAAGAATCTTTACCAGCTTCTATTTCTGGTACATGATGCACTGAGAATTTTAGGCCAACATGGGCATATGGTCTCCTAGTTTGATAGGAAACATTTCATGGAATTCAAGTCAGAGCCACAGCATAATGACTGAAGACCTTAAAATCTGTAACAGAACACAAGCTTGGGGAAGAAAAGAAAATGAAAGAAAATAAATGAAAAAGAAGTTTACATGCAAACGTAGAAGGAAAAGGAAAGTCAGTAAGTGGTATGCACAAAGGAATACTATTAATCACTTTTAATCAAGCTTAACCTCATTAAATAAACTGCCTTAACCTTGAATGAACCTGAGAATGACCCAGTAGGGAATATTTTTTTAAAAAAACAGATAGTAAACAATATTTATCTTAATAACACTCATGCAGGTTTTGTGTTTTTGCTATTTTTGCAGCCCTTGAAACTGGTATGCCTTCTGTACTTTCTAGCCATTCAAATCTGCACAGCGATAATACTGTAACTGCACAGCAGTGCTCTTGGCAACCCTAGTCTAATTATTCTCTTACCTTTAAGAAAGTGGTTCTTAAACTGCTTAAGACACCAGCTTCAAAATCTGCATTGTCAGAATCACTCCTACAGATTGTATTTCATGAAGGAATTGTTTCTCATGCAAGTGGTGGGGTGAGCTTACGGCTGGGGGCAGCTATTCTCTTAAGTCGCATGAGCCTGACAAGAGCAGCATGAGAGAAACAAAACTTCAGTGGGGTTTTCCATCATATATTCTGCACAGTGAGGAAGAAATGTAATTACCCTGTCACATACTCAAGCTTTAGCTAAAAGTGCTGTAAAAAACTGGAAAACAACAGTCAAGAAATGAAGCATCAGGCTGGAAGGAGAGGCATGGTGAAATCCCTCCCTACCCATTCTTCAGAAGCTTCTAAAATGAAGCTGACTGCACAGTAACACCTTGAAATACAAGCCCTCTGCATCCTTTCTGAAGCGGCATCAGTGAAACAGCTCCACAGCCTCACTTGCAGGCAGCTGTGGCTGTATCCATGCTGGAACTGGAGAGGCAAAGACCACTGGGTAGCTGAACATGTTCATGCATTTGTGGGCTCAAAGAGGAGCTGTTCGGTCCCATTCTACTGATCAAAACATCAGACTGCTATCTGGGGAAAAAAATGTCAGAAAACCAGTTTCCCTTTTACTTTTCACATGCTAGTATCACAATTCTTGAAACCAGCCTCCAGGAGGCCCATGTACACAACTTTAAATAAAAAGAAATCCTTAAATCTAGACTTGCTGTACCAAATCATAGGTGCTGTTTGTGAAGAGGCTATATTCAAAGCCATTTCTGTCTTACCAACAGAACAAAAACTCGGACACTCTTAAGAATTCACTCTTCAATTTAATTCGGGGTTTCCTTAACAGTGAATGTCAAATTGTTTTCACTCTCTGTCTCTATAACCCTCTGGAATCTTTAGCAGCGAGAAGGGAAAAGATATACACCAGAAAGGAGAACATTTATAATGACATGCCTTTCCTCTAGGAGAAAAAAAAAATCTTCCATTTCACCAGCATCCTTGCCAAAAGCCGTCTTTCAGGATGTGAAAAGAGAAGGGCCTTTATTCCCTACATATATTTTATAGGAAACATTTTTTTATTCTGTGTCATGGACTAGGATTTCACACCTTAGTGGCTAGCCTATGGAAATGGACATGGCTGTGGAAACTTCATGGCTGTGAAACCCTGATAGTAAAATCAGCAGGAAGATGAGGAAGGTGTGGGGAACACTGAATGATTCATGCAGTAACAAACTCTGGACCCTTTGAGGAGATTTTGGGATGGCTGCCAATGCTACCTGTCTCCGACTAGCATCCTGGACCCTCTAAAGCAGGCTTTAAATCTGAGCATGATACAGAAGGGGTATTGCTCTTTTGAATAATGCCAGCATACGTAAGTGGATGTGACATGTATGGATTTTTATAGGGAAAGTTCTTTCCAAAATCAGGTTCAATTACCAGTGAGTTATACCTCCCAGAAATAATTCCTAAACTACAGATACCGGGCCCAGTTTATTAATAGCAGTCCAAGTTAATGAGGGAACAAATTCCAGAATTTACTGCAGAGCAGTGCAAAGCTAAGCATCTTAGCTATGACATTCAAAGAATAAGTGGTTTGCAACTAACTCTTCCTTTGCCAAATCAAAGAACAAATCCTTTCATATTTCATACCAAGGATAACTCCACCTATTGCATAAAGAACAAAGACAACAGAAGATGGGAGAAAACCTACAGAGCTAGCACTGCTTTGATGAACATCTGTTTTACATACAGAAGAAGGGAAAAAGATAAAAACCTGACTGCACTGAGCTTGGCTTTTGCTATGGTAAGGGTAATTCTTGGCTAATTTTACTATAGCCCTGCCATACACCTTTGGAGCCCTGACATATGCATGGCACCAGGGCACACGTGGTAGACTTATCTCCAAAACAGCCTATGTAAATTTGCATTTCAGGAATTACAGTTCTAGCACCATAGCACATATTGCGTGCACAGCCAGGGCTGTGATTTCTTCTGCATTTCAGTGATTAATGGCCTTGTAATGGAATACAAGCTTCCTACAGAATGTTGCAATCTCCCTACAAATTTGGCCCTGTCTGATATTTACTGGCAGCTTGTAGGAGCAGTGAAAGACCAGTGCTGCTCAAAGCACTGGGTGCAGTCCCAGGTACAGAGGCGAAGGACACAGCTGGGCAGTGCTGAGCTGTAACAGTTAGCTGCAGTCACTAGAGGGTACTGTGAAGGCACCTACAGGGTGCTGCTCCTATGGCAGGGTTCAAAGGAAAACACGGGGAAACCCTACCATAGACAACATCACTCAGCAATAGTAATGAGCTATTTTAAAGACAGATCTGACTTAAAAATGCCCGATCTCTGTCCTGATTTTTAAGTGTTCCTGTGGGAAGTATTCTCACACACGCCTTTGCGATTCATTTTTAAATTCATTGTAATGGGGGGATCATGAGTCACACAGTCCCTTCTAATGCAAAAAGTCAAACAGCTGCAGACAGAATAGTGACAATGAAATTCTTATGGTTTTAACTACAGGTACCCACAGAAGGCAAGATGGGGACTTCCTTGTTGAAGCACAGCATCATGTAAGATTACAGGGTTATTCGAGTACTAAGGTAGCACAAAAACAGACAACGAAACTCAGCAATTTAGGAACTTAGGAGACATCACTATGTTAATCCATGAAGCAGCAGGAAAAAAAAAAAGAGTAATTATCTATGGAAGAATCTTAGCCAATACTTCATCTGAGTTTACCCATCAGACACTGGTATCCTGTACAGAGTAAATAACTGCCAGGAAATCTACTGCACATATTTCAATATTCTGGTATTTTTAAAACACACAACCCTTTTCATGCACAAATATCCCTTAACGTGTCTTCCCGAGGCTCTGTGCTTTGCATGGACTAGTAAGAAGGGATATTGGATGATGCTTGCGTTATGCTCTTAAATTCTACCAGATTTCAGTAATAATTCTGATCAATCAGTGCATTCCAGACTTTACTGCCCATCTTTCTTTCTCCAGTTCGTCCATCAAACAACCAGTTAATAAGAAAATATGAAGAAAAGGTGTGTGCAACAGATAGCACAACACTCCAAAGAGACACAGAAGTGGACAAATAGAATAGCTGGGAATATGAAGCAAAAATGCTAACATTAACTAGGTTTACTTTTCACCCTATTTAAATACAAAAATTTATAGTAAGAAGTTTCTGTATTTCAGTCTCAGCCAATTTCGGGCCACACTGAATGTTAAATAAACTATTATTTAATCAAATACAGGCATATTAGTCTCACTCCTGCTGACAACTTCAATTAGAATATTTTTGCTTCATACAAAAAAAAAGAAATAAAGAAAAAGCTCATGCTCTTTAAACTACTATGGCTTCTGCACAACATCTGGTTACAATTTTTTATATATTCAACCATCAAACTTCTACCTCCACAAAACAGTTTACTCAAGATTTGTTTTAATTATCCTACATTGCAAGCTTCATATGGCTTTGAAAGGATTGCTCATGATGCAGACAGATGCAAACTGAAAAAGACTGTACATTGAAAGATGCTTTTGAAACAATTTTAAAAAATGAAAAACCCTTTCTGCCATTGCCAGGAAACAAGTGCTACTTTAACTGTTTCATCGCACAAAACCTCTTGGCTTGTTCATTAGCAATGTTAATGGTTTTTTGGTTAGATTCTAGGGTTAAGGCAATCTTTATTAGCACTTTCATTGGAGCCATACAAGTTTTAAATACATATTTTCTCTTTTTCTTGCCACTGCCACAATGGGAACATTATATTTCTAAAAACGCTAGTTTAAAACAGAAAACATAGCAAAGAAATCATATGAATGTGATAAAGTAGAAATAAAAAAGACTTTTATAGCAGCACAAAAAAAGTCTAGCTCATATGAAAAAAAAGGTTATACTGAATTTTAAGCATGGGAGAGATCTAATTTATTTTCATAAGCCTATTCACCTGTGTAAAGTTAAACACATCCATAAGCTTTTGCAAGATTGGACCTAAGACAAAAATTAAGAAAATGCCTAAGGTTCTGGTTTTATTAAATGTTAAGAGCCTCAACCAGCCAAAGGGAAATAACTGTGTTTCTCTTAAATGAGTGCTACATCAAATCAATGAGTCATCACTACAGATAGAAACCGTTTCTCTTGACGTGGTGGAATCATTGTAAACTTTGGACGATATGAAACTTCTTATTCATTTATTTGCATTACATATACGGATTAATGGGAAAACATTATGGAAAGTTATTATTTATTTTATGAGGTAACTGTTTTGAAATCCAGTAAATGAAACTTATTTTTCCTGTTTTTCACTCAGTCAGTGCCCACCATTCCAAGACAGGATATTGAAGGAAACTTTAGGATTTTTTTTTCTAAGGTTTCTTCTAATGCAAAGCGGGGATTAGCTCAGACATGGAATGTTAACTTTTAAGATTTTTTTTCTTTAAAGATGCTCCAGAGAAGCCAGTAGAAGACATAGCTGCAAAATCACAACTTATAACTGTGGTCAATTTATAAACAGTTGAGCTTCACTGACTTCAATTCCCAGACAGAAACTCTCTTGAATTTGGTACTGGAGCAACATGTGCAGCTTTTTTAAAATTTATTTTTAATGAGGAAATTTCATTTGAATATTTTAGCTGGTCTGAAGAGATGACTTTACTTTGGTTCTGTAAGATATCCTGATATTAAGCCCATGATATAGTTGTGTCTCAGAAGTGATGACCACCAACCATCAGTGGGTCAACACACACATAAAAAGAAAATATCGACACTTTTCAATCCATGGCCAACTATACCAAAATGAGTTTAACCCTTGGAGCCTACTTAATGAGTCAGGAGGACCTTTGAGCAGGCTGTCTCATCAAACTCTGGGCACTGCTTCCACTGGGACTGCAAAAACTACTGAAACAGTTTCCCTCCATTACAGTAATATTTGACACTTGGCTTCCAACAAATACCAGGAAAACACAGAAAAAATGCAAAAGTCTAACAACAAACAAATTGCTGACAAAAAGTTGTTCTTTTTCACAAAGCCTTGGTTGGCACTGAGGAAGACAACGGGTACCCAAGCTTGTTTATCTGATTCCACCTTCCATCCTCAGGTTCAAAATCTCCTGGTTACACCAAAAGATGTGACTGTTTCTCCCCTAGTCACAGTCAACATTTCAGTATATCACTAAAAAGGATTTGCTGGGTTCATGCTGATTAAATTGAGGAAACATGAATTGTCTCTGTTTTCACTGACATAGACCACAAACAAAGGGGCTTGGTATTCACTGCCATCTTCTATTTCAGGTACAAGGAGCATAAACAAGACTCAGAACAAAAGGAAGTCACTGGTGAAACCGTCTTTTGCGTGTGCAGCCTCCCACCCCCAATACCCATCAGCAATCAAAAGGTACGTTTTTAGAGTGGTGGGAATTCAGACACGCGATTTTGATTAATGTTAATGCGAGTCATGTGGCCAAATCCCTCTATGCTACTTTAAGAGTTTATTCTAAAATCAAAATATTATTAATATTACTGCACAAACCAAATAAGGCGAGGAAAGGACACTTCATTAGTAACTTACTCATTACAATTACCATAGGTAACATGTTTCAACAGTGCAGTAATACAATAAAATGTTTCAAGTGTTTATATACTGGCATTGTCAAGTGGCCAGGGAAATATGGTAAGGACATCCACACTCTAAGAAATAAGAAAAGGTTGCCTTCTTCAACTAGATAAATGATTTCTTAAGAGAAGTTAGTTGTGTCACCCACTCAGAAGATTTTGAGTCCTCTTCCCATGTGACATTTAGAAACTGGTACATTTGTTCTCTTTATAAATTTATAGTAATGAGCAGTCATGTCTAATACAACAGACTGTAAACAGGGGAGAAGAGGAGCTGAAGGGAGTAGGAATGTGTATGAGGAGTTTCTGTTTAGTCGATAGGTAACAGGTAAACGATCTAAAGATTGTTTTCAGTTGTCCCTCTTGTTCCATCTGTTCCAGATGTTTATAATTGTGAATTCTAAATGTGAAGTCTATAATGAGAAAGGGTATTGTGCATGGGAAGAGGTCTTGTGTTCCTGGCACTGCTTTTCCTTATGATTGAAAGTGGCATTTCTGTGACCATTTCCTTACTCTCATTTTGCAGAAAACTGCCAAGCTAGATTTTGGAGGTATTTTAAATTATTATTATTCCTGTGGACTGCAGGCTAGGGTTTTTCATCTTCTCTATGATGCAGAAGCCTTTCAAAGAGGAGTTCTCTAAACTCCCTCATGGAGAGAACTGTAAGTCTTTTTTTTACTGAAGTTCAGTTGAAGCTGTCTAAGAAGCTAATGGCTATGGACTATAATCTGCAATAAAAACATTTTTCCCATCTCTGTAGTGTAGAAAGAAGGGAGTGGGTTTGTGTGTTTATATGTGTGTGTATGAAAAACAAACGGGAAAGAGGAAGAGGGTATTGATAGCAGTGAGTCAGCTGTGCATTACAGAGCAAGGAGATCTTACAGTAGCAAGTGGGCAACAGGCCTGTCTGAGACCGAGCAACTTTCCATATCATCACTAAAAGCAAAGGAGATAAAAGACATAAACTATAATTCAGTGCTTCATGTAAAATTTAGGATTGTTATTGTAAACCTCAGGTATATTGTGCTGATGTTCTGGATGTGTAATGTTTTTGTTAGCAGTAAATTCAAAGCTCTGAATAAACATACTACAAAACAAAACCTGGCAAAAAGAACTGGGGCTTAATACTAAAATACCTGGGCAATAGGTGCTGATCATTATTAAACATCTATTCACTATACTCCTTGCCATGTTTCTAGCAAGTTCAGAAGAGGCGATTGTATACTTCTAAGATAGATACAAATTGCAGTACATAATCTGACCTTATAAGCACATTTGGTAAGCTATTATGAAATGTAGAAGTTCACTAAAATGACCTAAATGATGAAGTGGATTTTTTCTTTTAAAAAGTCATTGAGAACATCTTATATAGCTAGGTTTTTCTTTAATGTTGTATTTTCTTTAGAAGTCCATTAAAAGTATACTTTCTTTTGCTCTAGAGCAAGAAGCAGGAGAGTGCAGAGAGCTCAGAGGAAGAATTTTTTTCCTTCTATCATAAAAAGATGTGTGAAGTTACTATGGCTCTTCCAAACAGCTTAGTAACTGAGCCTGGTTACGGTCTCATTAAGGTTCAAGTTTAATTTGTTACCTTCTTTCTTTGTGGATTATGTGCATTGATTCATCAAGACTCATGACACCTGGTTTTCATTTGCTCTGTGTAGTGCTTCTTTACTAATCACTTTGTACTGGACTGGTGTAAGAAACAGTCTGAAAGTAAATTGCACTAGCCTACTAAAAAATAAATGAAAAAAAAAAAACCACCTAGATTTTTTGTTAATTTACAATTAAATGCCTTTTCACTCTCTTTTCATGTTCTTTGCATGGTTTTCTTTCATGTATGTTTAAAAACATGCTTGCTGCATCTATTCATAACATAAAAGGAACAAACAAAACAGTGCACACTTAACATGGAAGATGTAGATGTCTAGTAAGTCCATTATCACAAAAAGTAATTGATTTTAATTCATGTGATTGTAAGTGACAAGACTAACACAGGCAAGGATTATCCTTGCTGAACTACAATATTCTTGCTAAGTTGTACACTTTAATAATGAGATGTTCTCATATAAATTTCCCTCTGCCTGCCTTCTTTACTTTGCTTTTCTAAAGTATGTATCACTTCAAATATTTCCATTCCTCTTGTCACTGGCAAATGCCAAAAATAGAGAAAAAGAGATCTGATAAAGATAAAGCATGACAAAAGTTTCACGGATAATTGCCTTCACATATCCAGTTCAGCTCTCATCTCTCCTAATTAGCCTCATTACCATACCTTAAGACAGACCAGCAGTCACTCAAACTCCCCGTTTTTTCTGTCAAAACTGTTGCTGACAGGCAAATGGACAACACATGCGCTGAGTGAGTCTATTCTAGACTATTCTTTTACAAAACTAGCCTCCAGGAGAAAACACAAAACAATAGGTCTTCTATAAATTCATACTGAAAGTATAGATACAGTTTGTGAACACTCAGTAAATTATTATTCTATTCATTGCTCCACCACCACAATAAGAAAAGGAAAATTATAATCTTACTTGAATGTTCCCCAAGATATCAAAGAGATTAAAACCAATGCAATAGTACACTATGGCTGATACAGATTTTTAGAAGAGCCTTACCACAGTTGCTGAAAAGAAAAAAATCACATGAGTACTGTAAAGTTTGAATATGTCAATGCAGTACTGCTTTCAGCATACCCACGCTATCTCAGGAAGCTTTTTGTTTTTACAAACCATGTTCAAATTAAAAAGCTTCATCCCCTTGCTCATATTCATTTAAAATTAGCTCATAAAAAGTATCCAAAGAATAGTTCACAGGAACACTAGAAATATTTTATTTTTAAACTCCACTGGCTATCAAAACATTAAATTGTATAATGGGAAGCCATTGAAATTCCTCACAAAGGTAATTTCTTTTTCACTGTTGTTTTAGTCACACATTATATTATATATTCAGACACATGGTTCTTTGTTTTCATTTTCTGTTTGTCTATAAATTTCATTCTGTCTAAAATCTAACAATTTGGCTATGGTTTTTTTTCTGTTACAACCTCCTGTTAAAGGGTACAGTTTTGTAGTGATTAATCATATCTTATTGTTTATAGCACCATTAATGGAGTAAAAACATATTTCATAATTTTCCTAACAGAAATGTAACACTCACAAAGTTACTTATTTAAGAACTGGACATTACACAGT